>JAPTHN010000005.1:15441696-16784731 GCA_026936325.1 Platynereis dumerilii
AAAAGATTATACAATTTTTTATACTCTTAAATCAGTTATGTCAAATCAAATGGCTTTCTCTTGATCATGACTATATCAAACAGATTCTACGATTCCCATGTTAAATATATGATGATGACGCATCATTGGATCATGAGTTACAAAGTGCATTTTTCACTGTTAAATGTTCCTCTTTTTTTTCATAGCTAACGGATAGGCAGTGAACAGGTCTAACCATTCGAGTACCATTGAAGACTTTCAAGCAAGAAAGAGTAAGATGCTTTGAACAACAGTCTTGTCATATTCACTATGGTGAGCAGCTTGACATTAAAGCAAAGTCATTTTCTAAATGTCCAGTTCCGGGCCAAATGTACCAAGACTGTGAAAAAGTGCAAAAGTCATGCAGGTTTAATGGCTCAAGCACACTCCTCTATGGCATTTAGCTTAGGCTTTGTCTCTGGCTTGTGGGTCTATAATGTAAGCTGTAGTATGTCATACATGTAATTTAAAATATAGGAGTTAGTCTGGGTTTTTAACTGGATGGCTGAGTGGTTAGAGGTTAGTAAGTGAATCATAACCTATCTTACCAATTCAATAAAAGGCACTTAAAAATTAATTAATCATATCACCTTCCAGAAATATCAGGAGATATCAGATATACATATCTCTGGTACTCTGATCACCCATTTTAATCGAAGACAAGATAGGACACGCAGTGATAGACAGACATATACAAATGGGAAGTGCAATCCGCTAAGCTCAGTTTTGGTTGCGTGTTGATTAGATGAGAGAGTGGGAGTCATCAGCAGTTACACATTGACACCATGTAAGGCATCTTTTACTTGCTCAGCACAGGCACTGATACCAGGCCAGGGTCTGCCATTTAAAATGTCTCATTAGCTAGACATCCAGCCATTTTGCTCATAAAGGTCCACTTGAAAAGTTTCCCAGCATGTTCAGAGGCGCATGACTTTGTTTATACAACATTGTAAATTAAGAATATGACATCACTTCAGCATTTCAACTTCTGAATAGTTGCTCTTCATCTTTTTTAATGTTGCATTTAAGGTGGCTCGATACTCGTGAACTTTCCAAGATAGGATTTCTTAAAAATAGTTTAAAATGATCAACAATATGGCTGCGCGGAAACATGTGCAGGTGACGTAATTTCGTGAGTAGCGAGCCATCTTAAAAGGTCTGAGAGAGACTTCAGAAAAAGGTTGCAGAAAAACAAAGTCTTTGTAAAGTTAAGGAAGACTTTGGGGCTTGCGGTCAGTGCATTTCGACTAAGTTCACAACTTTCAACTCAGAAAAGACATAGATGTTTGGCCTTTGCAACACTGGAACTTTCAACTTTAGCTCCATTTCAAAGACTTGGAATCGTCAATGAAGAAGTGCTAAAACTTTGAAAATTTGAACAGAATAGCAACTGGGTCTCCAAGAAGTTTGGACAGCATCAAGATTTACAATGGATGTCAATCCGTAAATAGAATGAAGACAAACTTGAGAACGCTGGTACTTTATGGATTAACAATTAATATAACATTTCTTGAATTAAAACAAAATGATGATAATTCTACGTTTTTTAAACTTCATTTTATCATATTTTGTTGCATCTCCAGAAACTACAACTATTTATCACAAGATTTTGATACATGCAAAGATCTCATAATTATGGAATCTAATTTAGCCTTAAGGATACATATGTAAGTACCAGCAGCATTTACCAACTTATTACACACATCATTAGCTTTAAGGAGTAATTGGAGGAGAGCTTAGCTTTAGAGCACATCTCAATCCAGGGCAAAAACACCTGCTCAATAATTTGGCGACTCAACGGTTTTAGAGGGGCCAACTGGAGATGCTAGACCAAAAGACGAACCATATTTTTTAATTATCATAGGTTCAAGAACATAGTGTGTGTTTAGAGAATGATCCACACAAGTCATAAAAATGTAGTAGTACATGCAGTTGGACAACTAAGCTTTTTGAAAAGCAAACCATGTAATAGTCAAATCCTTGCTATAAACATTTGATCTCTATTTGGTTTTCAATCAATCCACTGCAAATGATTTTCCACATTTTCAGTCATTTTGCAATCCAGCAGTTTAATTGTGTCACTCAATTCTCAAAGAAGGGTTTGCTCATAGTTTTCATTCCTATGCGACCTATGTTCCCACAATCGGTTGTTACTTAAAAGTACATCAACATCAATAGTTAAAATTATATCCTGCGATCAATTGGCTGACAATGTATCAAAGAGAAGAATTCTGTATCTATCGGTTTAACATGAAGATGCTGTAACAGTCTCAATTGCCACTTCATAGTTTGGAGGAAAACACCTGCTTACTGAAATAATTGAATTTTCCTTATACAGTTTTTCTAAAAAGAGTTTATTAGGTGCTCTGCATTATTTTATTTCTTCAAGAAAATAAAAAAACACCTGCAACAGGAAATTATCTAATCATTTCAATCTGCTTGGCTGTTATGAATATCAGATTTCATCTGTACACAGCAGACAAATGAGAAAATACAATTTGAAAAACAGCTGTTCTATGTAAGCTGTTTCATTCATACTTGTAAATACCTGAGGCTTCATTGGTGTATATATATTATTAGCAGCTTATTACTGTCCTTGCCATATTTATTTGGAACCCGAGTTCTATGAAGTTGAAGTTTGCAATTTGAGAAATGAGTGTCAAAGCTGGCTTACCCATTCTCTGGCATTGCGATATATGTAAAATAGCTACAACGTATGCCTATACTTGCCCTGGAACTGTGGTGAAAGCCACGCTATAGCATTAAAAACCATATTTTTTTCAGCAATCATTGTGTGCTTAAATACGTTTTAAGTTCACTGTACCTTGTGCGTCTCAAATCAGTTATTTATCAAATTGAACTCACCTGAAAAGTAAAAATACAGACAACATTAGTTTATATTGAACATTTACAAGGATAACAAACATAATTATTAATATACATATAATATATTGAAAACATGAATTAGTCTGTGCTTATGTTTTGGATTGTAATACAGGTACCAGAATCTAAACTTGAAATGTCATAATACAGAGAACTGAACAGGAAATAAAGGCTGGCATGATATGCAGAAATTAACACTAATGCCTTATCTTTTGAACTTTGAGATTTGACAAACGACTTCTCCAAATAGTGCTCCAAATCCCTGCAGTCCTGCCATTACTCTGTTGAGTAATTGAGTTATTTCTAAGTGGCAAAAATTGTGATTCTGGCTGAGAAATGAGGCGTAATAGCTGTGATTTGAAGCAAATTTACAGATTGAGAAATTGTCTTCAAAAGCTGATAAATTACAATTCTCAGAAATCGATAATTGAAGTTCTTCAAAAGTTTTTATATAGACGTTTCAGCTTGTGATTCATCAATGAAAGTGGATGTTATTAAATAATTTCCACCTTTTTGTGTGAAATGCGCAGTTGTTTGGGAGTGTTAATAAGATGAAAGTTCAAAATGAAAAATCATGCATTAAACTGCTTAATAATAATAATAATAATAGTGATTTATATAGCGCCTCTTCCAGTAAACTGCTCAGAAGCGCTTATATTATGATATGATCATTAGGCATTAATGGCAGCCCTATATATAGTAGGTTTCGTACAACTTCGGAATAGTTGCATTAAATTTATCTTTCTCTTAGTAAAAGGTTCTGCTCATCGGGAGAGTTGGCTCAGTCAATTTCCATGCACTACTTTAACAAAAGGCTCATCATAGAAATTCAGCTTAGAGAAATCAAAACTCTCTTCAAAGACATGAAATAAGATACATTCTATTTGAACTAAACCATTCATCTGTGGCCCGGCCTAACAACTGTTGACAGCAGATGACCTGGTATGACCAAGTCCGCAACAGCTTAACCCTAAAGGTCAAGTTCAATGATGTTCTTTGTCCATGATGTCATGAACTGGTCATAGGGTGAAGTTGTTATTCTTACATTTGGAGATTTTGTCTTCTAAAATGACAGGCAAATCACCAAAGCAAAGCAATTCCTATATTTGGATCAGACAGAAAAGAGCATTATCAAATCTGGACTCATAATAATGCACATCCCCCTAGGAAAAAAACAACCATTATTTTTAAAAGATTGGTATGATTTATTTTGTCCATCAAACTACCTTATAAGCATAAATTTATCATTATGTCATGAAGTCTAATTGAGATGTTGTACTCTCGTAAAACAAGCCTTTCTAATTGGTAGCATTTTCTGGAGTTCAGCTTAACCTCCCTGCTGAAGCTCCAGTATGCTATGCAATCTATGCTGAATTGCCAATCATACAATCTAGTTTCTGGTCTTGTTAATCTATACAAAAAAGAGTCATTTATGCCATCTAAACATCAACAATTTATTCCTCATGAATCAAAAATGAATAGTTCTTATTCGACATACAGTGCACGATGCTACAATGGATTTTTTCGCTGCTGTAGATCATTCATGAGAGACTGCAATTAAAGTGACATAATTATGAAGTATGATACAAAAAGGAAGGCGGGCCACATCAATTGGGGCCACATCTCTCAATCGCTGAGTTTTAGGTTTGATTTCCTGTTCTGGCTGGTTTTACAGGTACTCATTTTCAACAGCAGTTTCACCCATCGTTCATTTCATTGCTGTGTCCTATCCTGTCCTAATTATCCTTCCAGGTGCATAGATACAGGATGTAAAGCCCAGATCATCATCCATCCAAAGTAAGATAATACATCCTAACAGACCTGTATAGGCCTGACCCTCCTCAACTTCCGGAGTGTATACTTCAAAGACAGTCAATAATAGCCATTACTGTCTATAACCAAGTGCCCATTTACACTGATATGGAGTTCTGCAAGGATTATTTGTTTCCCCAGGGCATATGGCTGGTACTTGAACCAGCACACCTCAACCTGGCTATCAAAAACCTACATAACAAATTAGACACTGTCCCACAATGACTCGCCAAATGCGTGTTTTGACATTTAGTTGAATGGAGTATGAATAGCAATGTAAACGTCCAAACAATGGTGAATTAACTGTCAAACACTTCAAAAATAATCTGTTTGATTGCACAATAGCAATAATGTGAAGGCAACGGAGCATATCTGACATTTATTGCTTTTATTCCATTGGTTGATATCAAGAACGCAGTATTTACAAGAGAAGGATGTTAAATAATTGCTTAATTTATTTTTGACTTTTCAATCTCTTGCTTTCATCAATGCAGTCACATTTTTTCCACTACAAATAAACACTTTTCTTGGTGCTTTTTGTCTGACCCGGTTCTCTTATTCAATGGCATGGCACTCTATTTGACCAGCAACAGCTTGGGAGCCAGCAAGGCCAGACTAGACATAATCAGTCAGGCAACTGGCTAAAGGTCTAACAAAACAGATGCATAGTCACTTGTGGTGGCATTGAATAGTCGTTTTGCAGTCATTTGATGGTCTGAGGGATCCAGACAGCTAAAGCTACTCGTTTAGGCATACAGACTCCAGTCAGTGAATGCATGGTGTTATTTCACTCAGTACTTGAAGATCAATTTTGTCTATGTGTGTAAATAATAGTGGTTTAAGAGAAGAAGGAAAAAAAGAAGGAAGAGGGAAATGATGAAAGGAAGAAACGGGGGAAGGGAGTAAGGAAGGGAAGGGGGGAAAGGAAGAGGGAAGTAACAGGAAAGGAAGAAGGATGAGAAGAGAAGAAGAGTAGCAGGGGGTAAGAATGAAGCAAAGGAAAGCAGAAATAGAATAGCGGAAGGAAAGAGCAGCAAAAATGAAAGAAGTAAGGAAATATTAAAGGAAAAAATTTAAAGCGAATGTAGCAATGAAGTTACAGTTTGAAAGAATATCAGGAAAAGCAATATACAAAATATGGACAATGAAGAATCAGAATAAAAAGTAACAAAGGAATGAAAGAAGGAGCCGAAGACACCGGCAATGCGTTTGGAACGAGAGAAGCAGGGAGAAGAGAGGGATAGAAAGAATTTTAAAAAAAAATGGAAGCGCATGGGAAAGGTACAGACTCGAAAAGAAGAAACTAAAAGAAAAACAAAGGGACAGAATACGGATGGAAGGAAGGAAATGCAAGACAGAAGGAAAAACAAATTTTCATAAGTGTTTTTCTCAGTTTGGAAAGTTTTAGAGAATGCATGGGTGAAGGAAAGACAGTTGTATATACTTTTACATGCCGACTGCAATTAAAGATATGGAAGGATGGGAAAAATACATGTAGGAATTATAGAAAAGGATGAAAGAAGAAGAATGAAATAGGAAGACTCATGGTTATTAGATGATTAAATGAAGTGATTACACTAAATTACACGACATATACTCTCTGTAGATGAAACTTGGTAAAATTAATGTGGGAAAAGCACTTCATGATGTTTTTTATGTTTTTCTTTTCATTTGAAGTGAATGTTGCCTAATACTTCTACATGAGTTTTTGTTTAAAAAAAAATCAAACTAACCTAGAACACACACACTGATTCAGGAAGCTGCTATATTTTCTTTTTCATTGCAAGGAATACACTGTAGCTCTGGCACGATAATCATGCAGGTAACACAAAAAAATAAAATTACCAAAATTGTTTTTCTTGATGATAGAACACTGATAGAGTAGTATAAACTGTCACATTGATAGACATTACGGCTAAAAATAACATAGTTGTTTCTGATAAATCTTTTTTGTGTCTTTTCTCATTATCTGTGCAGGTAAAAAATAGTATAAGTTCTGGGAGAGATTGTCTCTAGGAAACAACTCATTAATTGGTAATTTGATATGAACTTATAGAATAATGATTGATTGAAATATAAGGTGAGTGCAGATCTGAAGATGCTATCTTGACGCTGTTAAGGTTATTACTAGCCAATGTTCCTTATATTTTATTTAGTTATTTACCATGCCTTAGAAGCCCCTGTGGTTATAACTGGGATCGAACCTTGAATTAGGCCAGCTGGAAGCCTGGAGCAACAAGCCAAAATGTCACTAGGATTTTTTTTTTTAAGTTCTCCAACCACTGGGCTCATTCATATTGAACATTGCAAAGAAATTGTCATTTTTCATTATTGTGAGAATTGGTAGACTACTATAGAAATCCAAGGAGAACCTGAAATTTACTGATAATATAATTCTGGGGCACACAATTAATAAAAACAAATTAAAATTCGAAAACAAGTAAGAGAGAGACATTTCTTCAAAGGAGTCAACAATTTATTCTTATGATTTTTGTGTGATTCAAGTATACAGACAGCAGTCAGGAGTCATGTGAACTGTTTAT
This sequence comes from Platynereis dumerilii, assembly GCA_026936325.1. NCBI lineage: Eukaryota > Metazoa > Annelida > Polychaeta > Phyllodocida > Nereididae > Platynereis > Platynereis dumerilii. The sequence continues at coordinate 15,448,953 of JAPTHN010000005.1, forward strand.
GTCTACATTTATTGTCAACACCTATACTGTCACAGTAGTATTCAATCCTGCAACCCGAATGTCTGTCTAGAGACCCTAATTTGTCCTTGACTGCAACTTAAGAAGCATGGTGACCCTGGATGATGTAAAATATTGATGCAGCAATTACTGAGTTTGTGTTGGTCATCTGGTCCAGAATGTTAACATAGCCAATGTCAAAGCTGTGGGATTTGAATAAGGCTGTTCAGATGTTCAGTTTCACATACATGTTTCTGGAATCTATCAAGAGAAAGTAGAAATTTTAGAAAAACACTATGAAATTATTCGGTAATAAATCTATATGTCTGTATTAATCTCGTACTTTTTGTTAAAAGAAAAGATTCACTTTGTGTATAGAATTGCAGGGTTATATTTTATTTGAATATTCGAAATAGGGTTCTTGAGGCCCACATGGTTCAAATTTCCTGTGAGTGACATTGAACTGATTTTTTTTTATATTCTACATGATTTTTGTTGACAAGCCAAGAGTCGTTCGTCACCAGGATAGGCGCAAAAATGAAACATTTAATTCAGATGACTTCCACTCTAGACTTTCAGTGCACCATATAACTGAAAACTGACACCAGGTCCTTCATGTCACAAAAGGGGCTTGTCGATTGAATCAAAAGTTTTGCCATATAGACATTTTATCCCAAAACTTCACAACTGAACACAAAGTATTTTTTGTATGCTTAAAGTAAGGATGTGCAAGCTGCTGATGGCCAACTCCCTTATTTGGTATCTCAATTAAGTTGTGCCTTAAGCGGAGCATCATAAGCATCCTTAATTAATTGAGTTACGTAATGGCTGTAATTGCATTAGTTTGCCATGGTGGGTGATCTAGTTTGTGGTTGCCATGGGAACTGTTCAATTGGCAAATTCACAGTGATGGAACTATGAGGCTGTCAGCTGGAGTGAGCAATTGAATAGAAGTTGGATAGGAAATTGGATAGAATATTGTGTTGTTGAGATGCCACTTTCATGCTGAAGACGTCATCATGGGTCTTTATGACATTTGCCTTTATGTGCCATGACAGACCATGAAATGTGCAATTTACGGTTAGCACGTAGGGTGTAAATGGGTTTGGAAGGGTAGAAAAGAAAGGCAGCTGGAGGACACTAACTTCATATTGGTTATATCAAACAGCATTGTGGAACAATCATTACGGTCAATGCTTGCAGTCAATTTGTCAATTTGTTGTGCAAAAAGTGTTGACTGTTGCACTGTAAAAAATGGCACTTTGTGAGTCCGCATGCATACTGATGATTTGTTTTTGTTATACCAAATACTTTGACTGTTAATTTGATTTAGTAAAAAAAAGACTTAGATCTCGCATGTTGGTGACAGGCAAACCAAAGGACTATGTGAGTGAGTCTTGCTCTAAAATCAGTTGTGTCAAATCAAATGATTGTTTGTTTATCATGACTAATCAAATAACCTCTAGGTTGCACATGTTGAATGAAGAGAAGATAACACTTCATCAGCTATTATGAATCACATATTGCCAAGATTTGTATGAACCAACATTATTTTTTTTGCATATCAAACCTACCAGCTGTAATGTTGTGGAGCTCAAGGTCCCAGGTTTGATGCTTTGAAACACTGATGCTTCATCAAATGGGCCTATGCAACTGTGATGACACTCATGGAAGTGATTGAGATATATATCCTCCACTGTTGTTCTCTGATCAGAAATACAACATTCAACCTTCAGCTTCTAACTGGAGTCTTTGTCCAGTTGACCACAAACCTCCCAAGCTATACCGTGGAAGTACACCGTTTGCATTAATTACTTTCTAAATCTGATATCGCTAACTGTTCTTCAAGCATCCATGAATAGACCTACAGAAAATAAATGTACACATTCAATTTAAATAAACTTGTGTGGGATGTTTTGAAACTATATAGCCATTGTATCTATAATTGCTGTAAATGTACACATTGTCATTCAATTTACACAACATTGTGAGGTATATTCGCAACTATAGTCATTGTATTTCTGTGCCAGTAGTACCCTTTGCTCCAACCCCCATCCGTCTTCCAACCAATCAACGCCATCACAATCTCCATTGGTCACATAACTGTCATGTGACCAATGGAGCGTAACTTTATCACAGAACCATTCAACTGTAGATTCATTTCCTCATAGCTGACTTCCATTGTTGCGTTTCACATGGCTGCCCATTTGACGAAACAATTTAATCATACAATTCTTGATGCCAAAAATGATGAATTGTCAATATTGATAAATACATGTTCCACAACCGCGCTGTCCATGACACAAGCAGACTTAGTCCGAAAAATATCTTCTTAATATGGGAACCTCTCCTTGAATTGGGCTATTAATAATATTTTCCAAAAATACACATATAACATAAATTCCAAATAACAATGCAGTATATTCATTATTATTACTCTGTTACAATCGACAGGCCTGCATTATGAGCTACTCAGTGTCCATTCTATTAAGTCATGAAGCGGTCTCTCTTGGGGGTGCAGACTCTTCCCCAAGCCTACTTACGACATACAGAAAGTTCAAATCTAGAAATATTTACAGTCTGCAAATTTGTTGAGCAAAAAATTTGGTCTGTTACAATTTGAAGATGGCGCTCCGTGAGTCATCATCTACCAATACTTTTAATGTTAATTTGATATAAGGAGACTAATATTTACAGCTTGTTGTTGACAGACAAACGAAAGGATTATACATTTTTATTTAGTCTGAAATCAGTTACATATGTCAAATCAAATGGCCTTCTGCTGATCATGCTAAATGTATGATGTTAACACAATGTCACCATTGGATATCATGAGTACGAAGGTGCGGTTTTCGAGTGAATGTTCCTCTCTTTTTTTTTCATAACTAATAGAATGGCTGTAAAGAGGTAAACAGATCTAACTATTGGAGTACCATCAAAGACTTTCAAGTAAGAAAGAGCAAGATGCTTTGGACGAGAGTCTTGTCATAGTCACTATGGTGAGCAGCTTGACATTTAAGCAAAGTCATTTTCTAAATGTCCAGTTCCTGGCCAAATGTCCCCAGACTGTGAAGAAGTGCAAAAGTCATGCAGGCTTAATGCTAAGTGGCTCAAGCTCACTGCTCTATGGCATTTAGCTTCGGCTTTGTCTCTGGCTTTTGGGACTGTATCATAAGCTACAGTATGACATAGGTCTACCTTAAAATATAGGCAATACCGTAGTCTGGGTTGCAGGCTTGGTGGCTTAGTGGTTAGAGGTCAGTCGTGTTCCTCGTTATATATGCTGAAGTTTCTAACATGGGTTCGAATCAGGTAAAATACTTTCAGTGGACATTCATGACAAAATCCCAGCTGGATGTCTATTGGATGAAACACTTAATTGAGAGCCCTTGCATCAGTGGCTGTGCTGGGCAAACAAAAGATTCCTCATAAGTAGTAAATGTTATACATACAGAGGGCTCCCATTTTCTCATCTCGTAAAACAACCCTCACAATATATAGGCCTATGCTTATAAATACAACATGGTAAGTTAAAAAAATGACATCTCTTCTAGCTTTCGATTTCTTAATAGTAGATCTTATTCTTTTTTAATTCTTGCCTGTAAAAAGTCAGAAAGAGACATAGGAAAAAAAAAAGTCACAGGAAAAGAAGCCTTCGTAAAGTTAAAACTCGGAAGACTTCGGGGCTTGCGGTCAGTGCATTTCAACGAAGTTCACAACTTTCAACTCAGAAAAAAAGACAAAGATGCTTGGCATTTGCTACATTGGAGCTCAGCAGCCTCTAAGACATTTGTTTTCAACTTTAGCTCCATTTCAAAGACTTGGAATCGGCCATGAAGAAGTGCTAAAACTTTAAAAATTTGAACCAATAGCAACTGGGTCTCAAGAAGTTTGTACAGCATTTAAAAGATTTACAAATGGATATCAATTTGTAAGTAGAATAAAGACAAACTTGAGAACACTTATGATGTCTTATAGATTAATGATCAATCTAAGAATATATCTTTAATGAAGACAAAATAAATGTCTACAATTAAAAATTTCAGCAGTCATTTTTTTTTTTTCGTTTTGCTGAATCTTCAAATCTTAAGAAACTGATATACGTAACAGCCAACAGCACCAACTAATTATACACATCATAAGCTTTAAGTAGAAACTGGAGGAGAGCTTAGCTTTAGAGCACATCTCAATCCTGGGCAAGAACACCTGCTCGATAATTTGGCAACTTGAAAGTTTAAGAGAGGCCAACTGGAAATTAATAGACCGAAAGACGAACCATATTTGTTTATCATCATAAGTTCAAGAACATAGAATGTGTTTTGGGAATAAACCACACCAGGGATAAAAAATTTAGTAGTGCTTGCAGTGGAAAAGATTTTTAAAAAGTAAACCATGTAAGAGCCAAATCTGTGCAAAAGAAAATTTTGGCTGGTTTCCTGCCGCTCGAAGAAGTATTTTTAGAGCAATTTGCATGGTGACGAGAGACCGCACCCCAACGATAGGCCACCTCTTGACCACTGAAGGGGCGGTCTCATAATGCAGGGATCAATGTTACAGTATTTCATTGTTATGTATGTTACCAAGTGTCATGACATCATTCAGATAATATATTCTGCAACCTACAGTCAAGGATGGTAAATCCGTCCACTTTTGGCTAAAACTGTAATTCCAGGAAAAAGAGAATAGATACAGAAATAAAAAGTAGTCCATCAGAAGGGGCATATTTCGTACTATCATTAACAGCCAAAAAAGTCAAACATTCAAGTATTTTTTGCTGAAACCATTGTTACAAAGATTCAAGGTTAGGGCACCTAAATCCGTCCACTTTGCTGGTAAATCCGTCCAGGATGGATGGTAAATCCGTCCACAGGGCATTCTGCAGCACACATCTATCATAGCTTGTGTTTTTTTTAAGTTTAATATTCTTTTAACTTTCAGAGAGTATTTTCTTTTGATTTTCGGACAGTGGGTCACTGATTACACTTATAATAGAAGAATTGGCTTATAGAGGTTAATTTAAATATGCAGAATTTAAATTGACTAGCTCAATTACAATTAAAGAACCACTGTAATCAAATCAAAGGGGTATAATTGCTCCAAAATAATTTCCCTTATCAGTTGTATGCAATATATAAATATTGAAAGTAATAAAAGTACCCTAAATGATATTAAATGCAGGTGGACGGATTTACAAACCACCCAATCTAGCCAGCCTTAAAGTGATGATGGTAATTCCGTCCACTTTTATTTGCTTAGTATTGCCATTCAAGATGTCACAACTAAGTAATTTTACGATTTCAATGTAATTTTACATTCAAATCATTGATTTTTTACCTGAAATACATTTGTTTGCAGATGGGAGCAGGCTGCCAAGAATAAAATGACCAACTAGCTGAAATTCACAAAATGTCTGTGATGACGTCACAGAATTTCATTGTTTTTTATCCCGTATTGTTAAATCACCTGCATTATGATTAAAAATGATGTCAAAACACTAAAAACGGCAAAATCTGTTAAAAACAAATTTATCTTGCCTTTAAGACTCATTCAACTGCAATGGATGTATTTTAATGCATATATTAGGGAGTGGACGGATTTACCATCCTGGACGGATTTACCACCCTTGACTCTACATTGTAATGGCAGACAATGTATCAAAAAGAAGAAATCTGCATCTATCGGTCTAACTTGAAGATGGTAGTAGAGTCTCAATTGCCACTTCATAGTTGGGGGAAAACACCTGCTTACTGAAATAATTGGATTTTCCTTATACAGTTTTTCTAAAAAGATTTTATTGGGTGCACTGTGTTGCTTTATTTCTTTAAAAAAATAACATAGCACCTGCAAAATGAAATTATCTAATCATTTCAATCTGCTTGGCTGTTATGAATATTAGATTCGTCTTCAGACTGCAGACAAATGAGAAAATACTATCTGAAAAGCAGATTTCCCACTTAGCCTAATTGGTAAGTGCGCTTGTCAACTGGCTTTGAGGGCGTGGGTTCAAATCTCACCCTGGGAACTCACTTTAGTCCGAGCCCATGAGACATTAAATGGAGGCGGGTTGTATCCAGTGTTCCATGCTGGGGCAACTGAAAGACCCAGGGCTTCCCTAAATTAATAGGGTATAAGCCAGACTCACAGTCTTCTCATCTCATCATCATACGGCAATCACCTGCCTCGACATAACCCACTAAGGTGCAGCAGAGGCATAAAACACAAACAAGCATACAAACAATCTGAAAAACACCTACATGTATTCTCAGTAACATGTTTTGATCAGAACTTTTAGATACTGACACTTCATTGGTATATGTAGTATTAGCAGTTTATAACTGTCCTTGCAATATTTACCATGGAATCAAAGTTGTTTACCATGATGTTGAAGTGTGATGTCACACTGGCTTCTCCATTCTCTAGCATTGCAAGGTGTGCCTATACTTGCCCTGGACCTGTGGTGCAAGTCACTCTTTAACATTAAAAAACAACAACATTTTTTTCCAACGATTTTTGTGTTCAAATACACATTAAGTTCAATGTCCCGTTTGCGTCTCAAATTAGTCATTTTTCATATTAAACTCACCTTAAAATTAACGAAACAGCCATCGTTAGTTTTACTTGAACACTGAACAGTTATAAAGACAAAAACATGTTAATATACATGTACATGCTTATATAATATTAAAAAGATACAAAAAGAACAATTCTTAAAGACTACACATCACAAAGGCCACTTTGTGTCAGACTTAAAAGGAAGAATATAACTTTATTGGCACTCAAATATAGCTGGATGTGTACATGAAATGCAGGAGTACACAACAACTCTGCCTGGGTTCTGCATTTGACTGGTTGAGTTTGTGTTTATGTTTCAGTAGATGAATGAGAAGTGCTGACATATTTGGACAGAAATATTCCCTGTGAGGTCATAGCCCTATCCATGCCACGTTATTCTTATAGAGTCATTAAGAATTTATGAAGTCATAGCCTCTACTTGCGATGTAATCAAAACAAGTTGCCAACTAAGTGTCAATGAGGTGACAGGTAAAAGGATGACAAGTTAACAGCTTACTTCAATGCTGTGGACAGGGCCTGTTATGAGGTCATTGATGTCCACAAGCAGCCAAATGTAAGTACATGCATTGTAGAACAGGTACCAGTATCTAAACTGGACATGCCGTAATAGAGAGAACTAGTTACAGGAAATAAAGGCTGGCATGATCTGCAGATATTAATACTAATGTCTGCTCTTTTGAACTCTGAAATTTGATGAACGGCTTCTCCAAATAACGTTCCAAATTTCTGCAGTCCTGCCATTAATCTGTTGAGTAATTATGTTATTTCTAAGTGGCAAAAATTGTGATTCGGGCTGAGAAATGAGGCGTAATAGTTGTGATTTGAAGCAATTTACAGATTGAGAAATTGTCTTCAAAAGCTGATAAATTACGATTCTAAGAAATCGATAATTGAAGTTCTACAAAAAGTTTTATCAAGACGTTTCAGCTTGTGATTCATCAATGAAAGTGGAAGTAATTAAATAATTTCCACCTTTTGGTGTGAAATACACAATTGTTTGAGAATGTGAATTAGATGAAAGTTCGAAATGAAAAATCATGCATTAAACTGCTTATATTATGATATAATCATTAGGCATTAATGGCAGCCCTATATAAAGTAGGTTTCGTACAATTTCAGAATAGTTGCATTAAATTTATCTTTCTGTAAGTAAAAGGTTCAGCTCATCGGGAAGTTGGCTCAGTCAATTTCCATGCACTAAGTACTTTAACAAAAGGCTCATCATAGAAATTCAGCTTAGAGAAATCAAAACTCTCTTCAAAGACATGAAATAAGATACATTCTGTCTGAACTAAACTGTTCATCAGCGACCCCAACGACTTTTGACCTGGAATGACCAAGTTTGGGACAGCTTAACCCTAAAGGTCAATGTCAATTGTGTTTCTTTATCTCTGATGTCATGAACTGGTCATAGTGCAAAGTTGTTAGGCTAACATTTGGAGATTTTGTCTTCTAAAATGACAGGCAAATCACCAAAGCAAAACAATTTCTGTATTTGGATCAGACAGAAAAGAGCAGCATTATCAAAACTGCATTCGCAATGCACATCCCCATAGGAACAAAACAACCATTATTTTTAAAAGATTGACATGGAATCAGTAAAATGATTAATTTTGTCCACTAAACAACCATATTAGCATAATTTCTCATCATGTCATGGTGTCTACTATTTCAGCTTGAGATGTTTTACTCTGACACAAGAAGCCTTTCTAATTGGTGACATTTTCTGGAGTTCAGCTTAACCTCCCAACTGAAGTTCCAAACTGCTGAAACTGCTGATCACAGCAATGTTATTTTTGGAAATCACCCTATTTTCTGCCTGCTACTCATTGTTTAGATTCTGACAGAAGGCTGACAGTACAGGATCAGGTATTTTTGGTTGTGATCAACTGTTATTGCTAGCAATATCCGGTGATTGTATGATTTCTTGAAGATGCTATGTTTGTGTCAGAAATTGGTGAACTGTTTTTAGACAATATGATACTCTCTTAAAGTATTAAACAAGACCAATCACTATGACTGTGATGATATCATGATGGCTAATCCTGAAAATGGGGGTGAAAAAATAACGTCTTCTTCATGTTCTACCTTTAAAAATAACAGCTAACCAAATCTTGGCATCTTCAATGTATTTATTTTGCTTGATATTGACCTGACAATGATTTGTCTGACAAAAAAAAAGAATTAGGGTGTACATATCAGAAATAAATAAACTCCTTATGGTACCAGACCATAGTAGCATGTTGGAAGAGTGCAACATGATTGATACTCAGCATAAATCAACATCCAAAACAATGCACGCCATGAATTGAACAATTTATTTTGAAGTATGATGTCTGGCTTGTTCAATCTGATATTTGCAGAATCATGCATGATTCCCAATGACCATTCCCCTGACAGGGAAAGGCAAAAACTTCAGAAATGTGAATGATGTGATGCATTTCCATACTTGCCTTCAAGGAATATGGCTCACCGCATGCCCTGCATGCACATTCATCTGGGAGTTTTGAGAAATTTAATGTACTCCTGATATTGCATTATTATTTGTTTTCAGAGGAAAGATTGTTGTTTCGTTGCCTTGTTTCTTAAATGATAAGACTGTGGTTGTGTTCAGTATTCTATGCTGGGGCAACTGAAGGATCTTGGGCATCCCTGAATCAATAGGGCATGTGCCAGACTCCCAGTCTTCTCCTATCATCACTATATGACAGTCAACAAAAATGAAAGTGCAGTTCTGTCCACAGAGATGGAGGTTGAGCCGCCCCTGCTGATCCGGGGCATAGCAGCATACACAAAATTATATCTGATGAAATTTATGAAGAAAATTCTATACACCAAAATATAAAGTTTGTTTGAGATGTGGCATTGTTCCAAGGTGGAAAGTAAACATTTTTTTAGCAAAATCAACATATCGGAAAGTTCCGCCAGGTCAATAGTGGGACTGACTTTGTACAGTGTAGCTGAAAAGGCACAGGAAAGCCCCAGGAGGACAAAAAAACTGATGACCAAGTCTAACAAAGTTCTTGAACCTATGATTGCACATATTGACCGGTCATTGCAAGTTTAAGGATTTTTGCTTGGATGCCAACACACAGAATGTGTTGGGCAAAAATCTGAATCAGAATAAATGCAAGAAAACCACATTGTCAGCAACAACAAAAAATGGATCAGCATGAAATGACAGTTACTATGCTTCATTTATCAGTAGAATTACTTTTGTTGTCATTTTTGGATAAATATTATATATTTTTCAGATTAATTTCTTGGCTGCAGTAATTGAAAAAATAGATTGGAAATTTTTAGGTGGAGAAGCCACAAGAAATTCCCAAACTCACTTTGTGACTTCCAAGGAAGTTGTCAGTGATTACATAGTTATAGCAATCTGCACAACTTGCTTACAAAGTTTGCAGAACAACAGTCAAAATTTCTTCAAAGTAAAAAAGACTTAAGATAAAAAACATTTTGAAGCCTGTTGGACTTCTCCCGATCTCCAGATACATGAATCATGACCGTCAATACTCCGTCCTGTACTTTGTGAACTAAGGTACCATTTCCATCTATTCATCCGTTCTGAAAATACTCTGTGTATATCATGGAAATATTTCAGTAGTCACTATTCATGCAACAAAAGGCTCTGCTCGCGCCTATCTCTGAGCTATATAGGCAAATTACGTATCTTTACCAAGTTACTAGCTTATGTACTTCTGTCACAGAAAAATCTCTCTCGCCAATCCTCAGAATTCAAAAGCAGCTTCCTCTCGCTAAAGATCCATTCTGCATGAAGTGACACAGTTATTCTATTTGGTGGTTGTTGCTGAGCCGATGCAACTCAGGTTTTATAGCTACAGACAGTTGGTACGCAGTTATAACAGATAGCACAACTTGCTTACAAGTTTGCCCAGACGTAGTCTATGTAAAGCAAAATGTGTATAAACAATATGTTAGAAAGAAGGGGAAAGCTTCCCACCTGAAGCATGCTCTCAATATGCTTTTACATTTTTTTGAGGGATAAATAACTGCCAGAAAAAGGCACTTCAGAAATCAAGCTAGACCAACTCTGGGACAAAAGTCTACTGTCAAATTAAAGCCTTAACAGTGACATTGAATCAAGTTCTGAAATTAAAATGTCAATTTTGTCACCAGTGTCTATCAGTTTCTGAAGCTTGTTAATGTCTTTTATGAAAATGATGGCAGATTCTGTGTTTTAATTAAGTTGTGGTGGTAGATAAAATCAATGGGAACAGAGACTCTGCTTACAAAGGCAATGAATGCACTTACAAATAGTAAAGCTGAACAACACATATATGTGAGAAAGGTGGATGGTGGGGAGGTGGTGTAAATTATTGGAGAAGTTGGCAGAATAATGCCACTGTGTGTTATGTCCTCCATATTGAATTTGGAATGGGGGTATGACCTACTTTGTAATGTGTGTCCTGTGACCAACAAATCCTGTTTTGCTGACCAGACAAATGTCTTTTATGCTGAACTAACCAATGCTTCTAACACATTTAATTTCAATGGCACTAAAGTCAAGACATTTTATTTTGGCAGTAAGTTTTTGGTTGATGATTAAAAACATACCTTACTCTTGACAAAAATACTTGTCTCATCCTGTTCCTGACACCTTGACCAAACAGTTTCATAAACATTTGGAAGTATTGGCATGTTGTAGTCCTGGTTTTGAGGTAGTACCATTAGAATAACATTGCTGTCAAAACAGCTCAAGAAGCCATTTTCTTCTACTGCTTCTATTGCTGCTGTTGTGACGTCACCATTGTTTCAGTGATGTCATAGAGCCAACAATGCTGATGATGTCACAACAGAAGGCTAAAAATAGCTCTAAATGTGCTGAAGAGCAGCAGTAAGTTAGCATTGAAAGTGCCTGCATGATGGAGTTGAGGGGTCAGAAGACATAATTTTAGTCCAAATCATGCTTGGTCATGGTGTACCCAACCTGATAAGCCAAAAATTAAACCTCAGACTTAATCATGTATTCTTTTATTGGCTAAAAACTTACTGCCAAAATAAAATGTCTTGACTTTAGTTTCAAAGTGCCAATGGAATCTAATTGCTCTCAGTTATAGTATAACACTTAATATGTTGACTATTCCTTTTAATGAGGAAGATACAAACAGGGCGGCGTGTTGAGACCTTTCTGGACAGGTTGTGATTCTACTGTTATGGCTTTGTAGGATTGATGGCAAAGAATGGAGTTATGTAACAACAGGAAGAACAAACTTTCCAAGAGTTCTCCAATTTTTGTGATGCTTGTCCGAGAATCATTTGAAATATTCTGTCTCACTATACAGCATACACTACCCATCACCCAGAGGCAAAGCAATGAGAAAAACAAATGTGGTGATATAATTCTAGCAGGGCACTGATGCATTTCAGTTCTTATATAAGCTTGAATCACCAAGATATTTTTTGTAATCAGAATAATTTAAGACAACATCATACAGTGTATTTTGATACATGATAATATCTTGATACGAAAAGATTTCATTTGAAGAAATATTCACTTTAAAACATTTACATGTGTTTCATTATCATGTCACCAGTGGCCATGTTTTGACAATTTAGATGAGTGATGGCAATAAAAATGCAGTTGGTGGTTAGGGTATGAGAAATTAATACATTCTTTGAATGTCACAGCTATATTATATGTTTTTCTCCAAGGGTTGCTTGATGACATTATGATTCTATATGAACTAGCAGAGCACCTGCCCATGATCCTGTCGTGCAGCAGTGCAAACAATGCAGAAAAATTAATGTTGCTTATCAAGTTCTGAATAGTTTTAATTGAAAATACATAATTCATAAGCCCCAGTCTAATATGTCAGATAAATTGAAAGGTAGGAAGCCTCATTGAGGGATTTGAAGGATAACTCATTAATTTAATCTTTGGGAGTGAAATATCAAACAATTTTTATAATCTGGTGACTTTGATGCAACAAAAATATCAAATATCTCAGGGTGGGCCTGTATAAAATTGTAAGATAGTTTGACCCTCAATCTCATATGCTTGTTGCTCCTACTGCTATTTGGAGCATGCCTTATAAGAGCAAAGGAAAATAATTAGGCAGAAAAGTCAAGAACATTGCCAAGTGACTTTTGTGAATGCCAGTAGTTGTAGCCATTGCTGTCGAGAATGAAACGCGAATGATCTTTCTTTAAGGTTAGTCACCTTTCTCTGAAAATTTCGCCCTACTCAATACCTGGACAAGTCAAACAAAGTTGCTGGATTAGGTTTCATAAATGTCCTGTATTTGTGCACATGATAGGCAAGTTAGCTCAATTGGTAGCGCATTGGGTCACCAACCACTGGGAACTAGGTTTGATTTGATATTCTGGTAGGGTGACATAGAATTATGTTCAACAGCAGTTTCTTTCATCCTTTGTATCATTGCTTTGTCCATCTCCAGTCCTTATTAATTTACACAGTGAATAAATAAAGAATGTAAAGCCTCAGTCATCCATCCGTCCACAGTAAGATTGCAATGCATCCTTACAGAACAGTACAGCCTACTACAGGCCTGATCCTCCTCAGCTTCCAGTGTGTACACTTCAAAGACAGTCTGTAATAGCCATTACTGTCTATAGCCAAGTGCCCATTTACACTGACATGGAGTTTTGCAAGGATTGTCTGTTTCTCCAGGGCATGGATGGGACTTGAACCTGCACACCTCAACCTGGCGATCAAAAACCTACAAATAGGTCACTTTCCACAATGCCTCACCCAATGCATATTTCAAAATTTAATTGAATGGAGTATTAATAGCAATATAAAGGTCCAAATGATTGTGAATTAAACTATCAGGATATTTAAATATCACATTTATCAATCTGTCTGAATATGTGTTAGCAATAGCGTGAAGGTAACAGAGAATATCTGACATTTATTGTTCATTTGACAAAGCAATATAATGCAAAAAAGCGTCATCTTATCCTATACCATACTATTTTATAGAGTAGGCCTGTATAACTTTTATTCCTTTGGTTGATATCAAGAACTCAGTATTGAAAAGACTGCTGAATAATTGCTTAATTTACTTTTGACTTTTCAATCTCTTGGCTTTGGTCAATGCAATCATATTTTTTCCACTACAAATAAACACTTTTCCTGGTGCTTTTTGTGTGACCTGGTTCTCTTTTTCAATGGCATGGCACTCTATTTGACCAGCAACAGCTTGGAGCCAGCAAGGCCAGACCAGACATAATTGGTCAGGCAGCTGGCTAAAGGACTAAAACGAAAGATGCATAGTCACTTGTGGTGGCATTGAATAGTCGTTTTGCAGTTACTTGATGGTCTCTGTGATTTGGACAGATAGAGCTACTTGTTTGCAGTGAGTGGATAGTGTTATTTTCATTTTCATGTAATTACTGAATGTGAATAAATGTATGAAAGAATCATGGAAGGCAGAAACATGGAAGGAAGGAAGGAATGCAGGAAGGAAAATAAAATTATAAGGAAAGTGGGAAGAAAGGAAGGAACAAAGAACCAAAATGAATAAAAGTGCATGGTTTTTCTTAAAGAAGGGAAGATAGGATGGAAGAAGGGAAGGAAGAGGGGAAGGAAAGAACAGGGAAGAGCAGAGAGGAATAAAAACTTTGGAAGATTCAGGAGGTTAAACAGACAGAAGAAAGATAGTTAACTATACTGCAATTACTTTTAGGGGAAGGGAGGGCGAGGAAATATAAGATTGGGAGGAAATAAAAGAATAATTAAGGAAAGGGGATATGTTTATTATTTGGTGAACTGAAGTAACATGCACTCTCTATCCATAAAACTTGATGAAATTAATGTGGGAAATACACTACTAGAAGTGTTCTTTTTTTCCATTTGAAGAGCAGATTTCCTACCAGGCTTCAAGATGAGTTGTTTTTCTTTCACTATAAACTCAAGCTCGCTAGGAACATACACACAGATTTAAGAAGGCTAAGGAAGCTGATATATTTTCTTTATCATTGCGAGAAACAGTTCTGGCACGACAATCAGGAAACACAAAAAAAAAGAAAACAACCAAAATTGTTTTCTAGACGATAGAACACTGATAGAGTAGTAAACTGTCATATTGATAGACAGTAACGCTAAAAATAACCCAACTGTTTCTGATAAATCTTTTTTGTCTCTTTTCTTTTTATCTGTGCAGGTCAAAAAAGGCATTAATTCGGAGTGAGATTGTCTCCAGGAAACTAATTAATTGGTAATTTGATATAAACTTAACATAGGAATAATGATTGAGTGAAGTATAAGATGAGTGTAATTCTTAAGGTGCTATCTTGATGCTGTTGAGGTTCTTAGTAGCCTATCTTCTCAATAAATTATACACTTTCTGTTATGGTAAGAAAAAGAAGCAAAAATATGAACTATGAAATATAAAATGAAGAGTTCCTTAATAAAGCCTTGAACGAAAATTTAAATTTAAAATTCTACCTTCTTTATTTTCACTAATAAATCAATCGTATTAAACCATTCAAGCAAATCAATTGACTTGTCATACACAAACAGATGGATGATAGGAATTTTACCTAATGTATCAATGCATTATGGTAGGCTAAACAGAACAGGCGACAACAGTAAATGCAACAAATTAATAAAAAAATGCATTTCTAATAAAAAGTCAGCAATTCCTACTTACAGTTTTTCTCAGACTAAACCATACTGCAACCACCTTTTGAATTCTCTATTATTGGCAACGTCTACCTATAGTGTCAAACTGTCACTGTAGTATTCAATCCTGCAACCCGAATGTCAGTCTAGAGGCCCTAATTCGTCCTCGACTGCAACCCAAGAAGCGTGGTGACCCTGGATGGTGTAAAATATTGATGCAGCAATTACTGAGTTTGTGTTGGTCATCTGGTCCAGAATGTTAACACAGGCAAATACCAAAGCTGTGGGATTTGAATAAGGCTGTTCAGATGTTCTGTTTCACATACATGTTTCTGGAATCTATCAAGAGAATGTAGAAATTTTAGAAAAATACTATAAAATTATTAGGTAATAAATCTATATGTCTGTCTGAATCGCTCTTTTTTTTGTTCAACATAGTCCCTTTGTTTATAGAATAGCAGGGTTGTATTTAAACATTCTAAGTCGGATTTTTACAAATGATTTTGTACTTGTAGACACTGAGACGGAATAAGCATTTCTTCAAGGACATCTGTAGGGAAAAGTGAATTAAAAAACTTATGAAATCATTTTCCCTATAGAAAACATGTCCTTAACTTTCATCACCAGCCCAGGCACAAGCACAGTATTTTCATTCTGATCACTTCCAGAATTCTTGACATTTTGTGCACCAAATTACTGAAAACTGACACTGGGTCCTTCTGACACACAAGGTGGCTTGTTGATTGAATCAAAAGTTTTATTATAGACATTTTATCCCAAAACTTCAAAACTAAAACACGAAGTATTTTTTGAACGCTTAAAGTAAGGATGCGCAAGCTGCTGATGGCCGACTCCCTTATTTGGTATCTCAATTAAGTTGTGCCTTAAGTGAAGCATCATTAGCATACTTAATTAATTGAGTTACGTAATGGCTGTAATCGCATTAGTGTGCCATGGTGGGTGATCTAGTTTGTGGTTGCCAAGGGAACTGTTCAATTGGCAAATTCACGGTGATGCAACTATGAGGCTGTCAGCTGGACTAAGCAATTGAATAGAAGTTGGACAGGAAATTGGATAGAGTATTGTGTTGCTGTGATGCCACTTTCATGCTGATGACGTCATCATGGGTCTTTATGACATTTGCCTTTATGTGCAATGACATTCATTGACAGACCATGAAATGTGCAATTTACGGTTAGCACATAGGGTGTAAATGGGTTCAGAGAGGTAGAAAAGAAAGGCGGGTGGAGGACACTAACTTCATATTGGTTATATCAAACAGCATGATGGCACAATCAATGTCAATCAGATTCAGTATGGTCTTGCTTAATGTTGTAGAGCTCTAGGTCCCAGATTTGACAAATAGAGAGAAACTGATGTTTTAGTTGCGAACCAAATGTTTTATCGAATATACAAAGTTGTGTGATGACACTCATATGGAAGTGATGGAGATATATACCACGCACTTTTCTTGTCCAATCACAAATACAACACACAACCTTCAATTCAGCTTCTAATCACAACCATCCTCCATTTGGCCACATATCTCCTACGCTATATCGTGGACAAGGTGTAGAATGCATCTTTTAATTTCTTATTACTGTCAATTTGACCAAACAATTTAATCAAACAATTCTTGATGCCAGAAATTATGAATTGTCAATATTGACAAATATGTGTTACACAATCGTGCTGTCCTGTCACAAGCTGCCTTCGTCCGAAAAATATCTTCATAATATTGGAATCTCTTCTTGAATTGGGCTATTAATAATATTTTTTAAAAATACACATATAACCTAAATGCCAAATACCAATGCAGTATACATGTATTCATTATTATCACTCTGTTAAAATCGACAAGTCTGCATTATGAGCTACTCAGTGCCCATTCCATTAAGTCACGAAGCGGTCTCTCTTGGGGGTGCAGACTCTTCCCCAAGTCTACTTACGACAGACAGATATTTCAAATCTAGAAATATTTACAGTACAACCATCTAAAAATGGCTCAACATAGTGATCCGTAGTGATCCAGAGCGGTCTGGATAAAGAGTGATCTGTAGTGATCTGAGATGATGTAACTCTATCTGTAGTGATCTACAAATCCACTTTAGTGAAAATCAATCATGTCAATTATTTAGGATAATAAGTCAAAGAACAGATAAAAGCCATCTAACAATTGAACACAGTGATTAAGGAAACATATCCATAAGTTATTTGGTACAGAAAAGTAAATTTATCAATATTAATTTTGATGCAGATCACAACAGGTCACTCCAGATCGATCACTCCATATCAACCAAGATTGCCATGGATCACTACAGATCGATAGATAAGTGTTGATCCAAACTGACGAGCCATTTTATGATGGTTGTACTAAAACTTTAAAAATTTGAACCAATAGCAACAGGGTCTCAAGAAGTTTGTACACTATAATGTACAGCATTTAAAATATTTACAAATGGATATCAATTTGTAAGTAGAATAAAGACAAACTTGAGAACACTAATGATGTCTTATAGATTAATGATCAATCTAAGAATATATCTTGAATGAAGACAAAATAAATGTCTACAATTAAAGATTTCAGCAGTCTTTCTTTTTTTTTCGTTTTGCTGCATCTTGAAATCTTAAGAAACTGAGTCCAGCATCAGATTTTGCTGTATGTGGAGAGATTCCATTGGTACCATATTTAGCCTCAAGGAAATATATGTAACAGCCAACCGCACTTTACCAACTAATTATACACATCATTAGCTTTAAGTAGAAATTGGAGGAGAGCTTAGCTTTAGAGCACATCTCAATCCAGGGCAAGAACACCTGCTCGATAATTTGGCAACTTGAAAGTTTAAGAGAGGCCAACTGGAAATTACTAGACCGAAAGACGAACCATATTTGTTTATCATCATAAGTTCAAGAACATAGAATGTGTAATGTTAATAAATCACACCAGGGATAAAACATTTAGTAGTGCTTGCAGTGGAAAAGCTTTCTAAAAAAGTAAACCATGAAAGAGCCAAATCTGTGCTAAAAAAATTTTGGCTGGTACCCTGCCGCTCGAAGAAGTATTTTTAGAGCAATTTGCATGGTGACGAGAGACCGCACCCCAACGATAGACCACCTCTTGACCACTGAAGGGGCGGTCTCATGATGCAGGGATCACTGTTACAGTATTTCATTGTTATGTTTTTTACCAAGTGTCATGACATCATTTAGATAATATATTCTGCAACCTACATTGTAATGGCAGACAATGTATCAAAAAGAAGAAATCTGAATCTATCGGTTTAACTTGAAGATGGTAGTAGTCTCAATTGCCACTTCATAGTTGGGGGAAAACACCTGCTTACTGAAATAATTGGATTTTCCTTATACAGTTTTTCTAAAAAGATTTTATTGGGTGCACTGTGTTGCTTAATTTCTTTAAAAAAATAACATAGCACCTGCAAAATGAAATTATCTAATCATTTCAATCTGCTTGGCTGTTATGAATATTAGATTCGTCTTTAGACTGCAGACAAATGAGAAAATACAATCTGAAAAACAGATTTCCCCCGTGGCCTAATTGGTAAGTGCGCTTGTCAACTGGCTTTGAGGGCGTGGGTTCAAATCTCACCCCTGGAACTCACTTTAGTCCGAGCCCATGGGACATTAAATTGAGGTAGGTTGTATCCAGTGTTCCATGCTGGGGCAACTGAAAGACCCTGGGCTTCCCTGAATTAATAGGGTATGTGCCAGACTCACAGTCTTCTCATCTCATCATCATACGGCAATCACCTGCCTCGACACAGCCCACTAAGGTGCTGCAGAAGCATAAAACACATACAAGCAAACAAACAATCTGAAAAACACCTGTTCTCTGTAACATGTTTTGATCAGAACTTTTAGATACTGACACTTCATTGGTATATGTAGTATTAGCAGCTTATTACTGTCCTTGCTATATATTTTCTTGGAATCAAAGTTGTTTTCCATGATGTTGAAGTGTTATGTCATTTGAGAACTAAGTGTCAAAGTTGGCTTCCCCATTCTCCAGCATTGCAATATATGTAAAATAGCTACAATGTATGCCTATACTTGTCCTGAACCTGTGGTGCAAGTCACGCCTTAGCATTAAAATAGCAAATTTTTTCCCATAATCGTTTTGTGTTTTAATACAAACTTAATTCACTGTACCCTTTGCATCTCAAATCAGTCATTTTTCAAATTGAACTCACCTGAAAAGTACAAAATCAGACATCATTAGTTTATATTGAACAAATATAAAGACAAAAACATATTAATATGCATGTAGTACAGTTCGACCCAAACAAAATAACAATATTTTCTGTCAGAAGTCCTCTGTTTACCTATTTTGCCCTCCTTGTCCCCACCCAAAATCTCCTTGCAACTACCTCTGACTCCCTGGAACAACCTTAGCCCATACTAAGAACTCTTTTAAGACAGCTACCATTGTAACTTTAAATGGTAGTTTCACGTATAGGTAAAGATAGGAAGTAGTTCAGGGATAGCTACTAGGTGTGAAAGGGAAAAGCAGTTGCTGATTCTTCTTTCCTGCTGGGGTAGTCATACTTTATTTTGGTTTTTTAAAGCTCTATATATAATATTAAAGGCATATATAAAAAGTTGAATTCCAAAACTTAAAAGACTACACAACTCAATTGCCGGACTTGTGTGCAGGAGAACAAAACTACTCTGCCTGGTTTCTGCATGTGACTGAGTGAGATTGTGTTTATGTTAAGGTTTGTAGCACAGGTAACAGAATCTGAACTTGACATGCCGTAATACAGAGAGCCAATAACAAGAATCAAAGACTGGCATGATATGCAGGTATTAACGCTAATGCCTGCTCTTTTGAACTCTGAAATTTGACGAACGACTTCTCCAAATAGCGCTCCAAATCCCTGCAGTCCTGCCATTAATCTGTTGAGTAATTATGTTATTTCTAAGTGGCAAAAATTGTGATTCTCGTTGAGAAATGAGGCGTAATAGCTGTGATTTGAAGCAATTTACGGATTGAGAAATTGTCTTCTAAAGCTGATGAATTACAATTCTCAGAAATCGATAATTGAAGTTCTTCAAAAACTTTTATCAAGACGTTTCAGCTTGTGATTCATCTTGAAAGTGAAAGTGATTAATTAATTTCACAGTTATTTGGAAATGTTAATGAGATGAAAGTTTAAAATTTCAAATCAATGTATATTAAACTGCTCATATTGTGATGTTATCATCATGCCTTTATGGCAAAGGAGGCAGCCCTGTGAAGTAGGTTTCGAATCGTACAATTTTGGAAAAGTTGCATTAAATTAATCTTGTTTTTAAAAGTAAAATGTTAAGCTCATCGGGAAAGTTGGCTCGGTAAATTTCCATGCAATATTTTAAAAAAAGGCTTATCACAGAAATTCAGCTAGAGAAATCAAAACTCTCTTCAAAGACATGAAATACATATGTAAGATACTTTCTATGTGAACTAAACCATTCATCGACCGCAACAACTTTGTCATGCCAGCAGATGACCTGGAATGACCAAGTTTTCGACAGCTTAATCCTAAAGGTCAAGTTCAATGATTTTCTTTGTCTCTGATGTCATGAACTGGTCATAGGGCAAAGTTGTTAGGCTAACATTTGGAGATTTTGTCTTCTAAAATGACAGGCAAATAACCAAAGCAAAGCAATTCCTGTATTTGGATCAGACAGAAAAGGGCTGCATTATCAAATCTGCACTCGTAATGCACATCTCCATAGGAAGAAAACAACCATTATTTTTAAAAGATTGATAATTATTGAATCAGTAAAATGATCGATTTTGTCCACTAAACTATCACATCAGCATAAATTTCTAATCATGTAATGATGTCCACTATTTCAGCTTGAAATGTTGTTCTCTGACACAAGAAGCCTTTCTAATAGGTAACATTTTCCGGACTTCAGCTTAACCTCCCAACTGAAGCTCTAAAACTGATCGCAGCAAATTATTTTTAGAAATCACCCTATTTCCTACCTCCTACTCAATATTTGGATTCAGGCAGAAGACTGACAGCACAGGATCAGGCATTTTTGGTTGTGATCAACTGCTAGCAAAATCTGGTGATTGTATGATTTGTTAAAGATCGCTCTCTATGTTTCAGAAATTTATGAACTGTTTCTAGTTAGAAATTGATAGACACTATGTACGATACTCTCTTAAAGTACAGTGGTCCCTGCATTATAAGACCGCCCCTTAGCAGTCATGAAGCGATCTCTCGCTGCGCTGCGGTCTCTTGTCAGGGAGCAAAATGCACTAAAAATACTACTTAGTGCAGGAGGAAGGCGGTCCCATAAGACAAGGTGGTCTTACAACAGGGGGTCTTACAATGCAGGGACCACTTTACTACAATGTAAATAAGACCAATCAGCATGACTGTGATGATTTCATGATGGCTAATCCATAAAATGGAGGTGTAAGATCAACATCTACGTTAATTTACTTAAGTGACTGCTAGCCAAATATCGGCATCTTCAATATATTTGCTTGACCGGACAATTATTTATCTCACAAAAACAGGATTTAGGATGTACACAACAGCAATACATAAACTCCATACGGTACTGGACCATAGTTTCATCCTGCAATGCTTGCAACATGATTCATACATTAACATCCAAAGCAATGCACGCCATGAATTGAACAATTTATTTTGAAGTATGATGTCTGGCTTGTTCAATCTGATATTTGCAGAATCATGCATGATTCCCAAGGACCATTCCCCTGACAGGGAAAGGCAAAAACTTTGATGGATCACTTCAGAAATGCGAATGATGTGATGCATTTCCATATTTGCCTTCAAGGAATATGGCTTGCACATGCATGGGAGTTTTGAGAAATTCAATGTAATCCTGTGTGGCATTATAATTTTTTTTTTTCACAAGAAATATTGTTGTTTCGTTGTCCTGTTTCTTATGAGGGGTTTTCCAAAAGTTCTGTCCAAATTGCTATAACTTTTGGGATATTTAATACAGGAATATGATATTTGGGTCAGATAATATTGAAGTAATTTTCGAATGATCCTCTAAAAATTAGATAAAAGAAATAAAAATAAATGGTTGATTTGTTGCCATGGAAACCAAAAGTCTTGAAATGGGCCCAGAGCGCTTTTTGAGACACAGATTCATTATATCTTGTCAAAAAATTCAATTTTTACCAGGGATACATGACAAGAAACCTATTAAAAATAATCCCTAAAATCTCCCAAATTCTAAAAATAATAAACTTGATGCTGAGTACTTTTCCTCTAACCTTATATATCCCTTAAAAAGTCAGTGCCTCATAGTCCTTATATTTAGATCACTGGTCATGTTTCGCAGACCATTTATAAAAACCAAAAGCATGAAATGCGTCTGAGAGCTGGCTAACAGACACATCCTTGATACATTTGTAAATCTCGTCAAAATATGTAACTATTACAAGATATATAGCACAGTGTGTATTCAAAACATTCATAGCCATTTCACAACCTCACAAACTAATGACTGGGAAACTGAATACATTATCACATACTTTCTAACCATTTTAATTACCTCAGTCTGCCTGTTTAGGTCAGTTTTGACACTTGTACAGTCTTCTTTTCATGATTTTTCCAATGTGTGTGTTCTCTTCATTCAGAAAAGTTTGTACAACCTTCATTTGATTCCATCACTCATGCTGGCTTTTTTGTATGTATGATAAAGAAAGTTCTTACTCTCTCTGCAAGTTTTTATCCAATTAAATTAAAGAAAGATAGTGGTTGTACATAATGTCATCCTTATAAAAAAAAAGTCATCTCATAAAAATCTGAGTAACTGCATGAGTGATGGTAAAGTAACTGAGATATGAAAATAACAGCAACTTCCATTGTTATTAATGATGTTACAATTAACTGATTGTATTTAATGAAAAAAATATGAATATACTTCAATTCAATAAGTCAAGACAGAGATAATGCAAGCAGGTTTAGATTCATGTAACTACAAATTCTTGGCCGCATTTCATGACTTCTGGTTTCCATGGCAACAGATTAAGTATTTATTTTAATTTTGGTGATCTGATTTTTTGTGGACTATTTCCAAATTACGTCAATATTGTCTTGCCCGAAAATGGTGTTTCTAAATCAAATATTGCAAAAGTTATGACTAGTTGGACAACTTTTGGAAAACCCCTCGTAAGTAATAGTACCATATAGTTGTGTTGAGTATTCTATGCTCGGGACACTGAAAGACCTTGTGCATCCCTGAATCAATAGGGCATGTGCCTGACTCCCAAAAATCGAAGTGTAAGTCTGTCCACTGAGATGGAGGTTGAGCTGCCCCAGCTGATCCAGGGTTTCACAGCATAAGAAAAGCGCAGCAAAACACAAGCATCGGGTATAAATTTTTTGCAAATATTTAGTAAGTAAAGTATAATCATTCACAAACAGACTATTGATCACAAAAATTATTTCTGATGAACTTTACGAAGCAAATCCTAGACGTCAAAATATGAAGTTTGTTAACTTTGCTTGAGTTGTGGCATTGTTCCCAGATAGAAAGTAGAAAAAAAAAATAGTAGCACATCAACATACATATTGTATCTGTAAGTTCTGCCAGGTCAATAGTGGGACTGACTTTGTAAATTTTAGCTGAAAAGGCGCAGGAAAGCCCCAGGGAGACAAACAAATCTGATGACCAAGTCCAAAAAATTCCTGAACCTATGTTTTTTTGAAACGGAGTGACCTTTGCTTGCTCATATTGACTTATGTTAGGATTCCAGCACAGCAATAAGCATTGGACAGTAATCTGCATCAGAACAAATGCAAGAAAACCATATTTGCAGCAAAAAATTTTATCATCATGAAATTACACCTATTATGTCTCATTTATCAGCAGGAAATTACAGCTACTATGCCTCATTTATCAGCAGAATTAGATTTCGTGTCACTTCAGGATAGATATTGTACTTCCTTTCGATTTATCTTGAGGCTGCATTTATGGAAAAAAAATTTTTTTTTTTTCAGATATTTAGGTTGGGAAGCTATAAGAAACGCCAAAACTCACTTTGTGACTTCCAAGGAAGTTGTCAGCTATAACATCGTTATAGCAGTTTGCACAACTTACCACATAGTTTGTACAGTCAACAGTGTCTTCAAAGCAGATAAATAACATTCTGAAGCCTGTTGGACTTTTACCCGATTCATGACTTTTAACACTATATTTGTTCTTTCTAAAATAACGTACCATTTCTATTTATTCATTGATTCTCAAAATACCAGGTGTATATCACAGAAATACGTCTTTAATTACTAATCATCAAACAAAACACTCTACTCGCACCTTCATAACAGTGGTCTCTGCATTATGAGACCGCCTCTTCTGCGGTCATGAAGCAGTCTCTCTTGGGGGTGCGGTCTATTGTCAGGGTGCAAAATGCACTAAAAATACTACTTATTGCGGGAGGAATGCGATCACATAAGGCAGAGCGGTCTTACAATAGGGGTCTTTTAGTGCGGGGAGCACCGTACTGAGCCACACATCTATAGGCAAATGACATATGTATACCAAGTTACTAGCTTTTGTACTTCTGTCTCTGAAAAATCTCGCTCGCCAATCCTCAGAATTCAGAGGCAGTTTCCTCAGACTAAAGTTTTGTTCTGAATAAAGTTACACAGTTATTCCATTTTGTGGGTGTTGCTGAGCCGATGCAACTCAGGTTTGCATAGTGACAGACAGCTGGTTCACAGTTATGACAGTTTGCCCAGTAGTAGTCTATATAAAGTCAAGTGTGTATAAACAATATTGTAGAATGAAGTTGAAAAGCAATGGTTATTGCACAAAAATGGTGTACCTGCGAAATATCATTTGATATATTCTGTCTCACTCTGTACTATCTAGCACCCAGAGGCAAAGGAAAAGAAAATGTGGTGAGATATTTCCAGCAGGGTACTGATGCACTTGTTGGCCTCAGGCATCTTCCCTCTCCTTTGGCCTAAGTCAGCATCACTCAGTTTGACAGGACAAACCTATTTCATCATGTGTGAGTCTCTGGAGGACATGAAGTGAAGCAAAAGAGAACTGGCAAGACATTGATGGATGGACTGTGAAGGAACTGCTTTGTAAAGATACGTTTACCTTTTATTGGAAAATGATGACATGTTGAATGGTAGGGTGCACAGATCTGGAAGTTATAAATGGATGTGACCAAATTTTTTTTATTGAGCAACCAAACAAACTATACATCATAAAATTCCATGTCAGGTCTAGTTATCCCATTATGTCATGCCATTGACCCAATTGACACAATCATTGGGTTATTATATAGGCTTAAATCAGCAAAACATTTTCTTGTAATCCAAATCATAAAGACAGTACTTCACCTTGTGGCACAGTATTTTGATAAATGATAATATCTTTTGAAGAAATACATCATTTGACTAGCACAGCTATGTTAAAGGCTACATATTTTCAAATGTGCTGTATCATTAACTTCAGTAAAAATTCTCTCATGTTGTGGATTGTGAGCAATACTGTCGATAATAGATGTGATGCACTGTGTCACCCTTTGATGTGATAAGGGAAATGACAGAATCAATCACTTCTTTGCCTAATATTATTTTCTTTGACAGCTTTGTGTATTTGTCACCCAGGGAGGCACAAAGACCAAATGGCTTATTTTATGACAGACTCGAAAGTGTAGATTCTCATATTATCCGAATCCATTGCAATTGAGGCATTCACAGTTCCTTCAGGAAATGTTATTCTGCACTCTGTTTGTCATTTATACTGGGGAGGTCATAGTGCCATCTCCAATGAACTGAATTAAAATAGCTTTTAGGCAAAACATACGAATCATGAAAATAATTATGTAACATGCCTAATTCTTTGGCGATTGAGAATGTTCATGCTGACCATTTTAGATGATTTTTTTACACACAAGCCACAGTTAATCTCGGTAAAATGAAGGCGAAAGAGCTTTTGCTGTTAGTAAAGAATTAATTGTGTCAGTCTAATTGTGTCAGTCTAATTGTGTCAGTCTAATGCACTCATGAAACCTAGTCAATGCCACTTACTGCAAAGATGCAACGTTGTTAAAATCGTGTCTGATTTCAGTATGAATGACCTTCATATAAGCCCCACTGAAAGATAGATTTTCAACTGACCTAGTAAGAGTTAGCTGGTGTCCATCCTGACTGTTTGACAAACAGTGTTTGTGTGAATTTAAACAGAAAGTGTGCATATTTCAGACTTTCTTAGATCAAATCGCACAAAAAATTATAATTTTCCAAATATATACTTAATTTTTGGACGGATACAGCAATAATTCCTAAATATAACAGGAGGCATTCGTCGAACAAGTGAAAGGGCCAAACATCATGCATCATAACTATACAATTCAAGATACAACAGATCAATTATCCCTGTCAATGAAGTAAAAAAATCAGTATTGTACATGAATTTAATCACTGAGAAACTATCCCCATGTGTGATCAGGGATGCCTAATCCATATATTTAGCTATGGGTTGTTTGATGAAATTATAATTTTATATAAACCGGCAGTGCACCTGGCCATATAATCTTCTCAGGCAGCAGTGCAAACGCAGCAGAAAAATTATTGTTGCTAATCAAGTTCTGTACAACCTTAATTGAAAATTCATAATTCATAAGCAACCTTGTTAGCCGCATTCCTGAGAATTTGGATAGCTGCGAATAATCTCACAGCTGCTGATTCAATGTACCTCCTAGCAGAGAAAAATGCTTACTTTATCATTAAGGGAAGTGAGGTGAGAAGTCAGGAGAAAATGTAAAGAACAACTTATTATTACTGCTATACTCTTAAATTGGTGAATATAATCATTAAAATGTTTGATAAAAACCAGGTAACTTAAAAGATGTAGCTAAAAGATAAAATATCTTAGGGTGGGGGACTTAAGAATTGTACGATAATACTAAAACCTTCAACAGCCACCTATGCTTTTGTTCACGCTTCTTCTTTTCTTTAGCTTGTATGTGTCACGGAAATCAAGAAAAAGTCGAGAACATTGCCAAGTGACTTTTGTGAATGCCAGTAGTTGTAGCCTAGCCATTGCTGTGGAGAATGAAAAGTGAATGACCTTTCTGTAAGGTTAGCACCTTACTCAGAAAGTTTCTCCCAAGTCAATACCTGGACAAGTCATACAGAAGTTGCTGAATGGGCCACTTTCAGTTAAGGTCACCAACAAGTGACCTTCGAGAGGAAGAACATCAGAATACGTTTAGCAGTACTTGGTAACAAAGGTTGTAACTGCACAATTGATATGCAACAGATTTTGCTCTGTGGAATTATGATTGCTTTTGGCACGCAAATAATTTATAAATAAAGTGACCTTCAAAAAAGCACATTTTAGAATATTTCACTTGGCAGCAAATTTGAACTGGAGAGCAAAGCTTCTTCCTTACGTATAGATGAGTTTCTGACTGAAATGTGCCAGTAATAAAGTGAGTGGCTATTCATCCAACATTAAAGCTCTGCTGGCACCTCTTTTGTAACACCAGTCATAATGATACATCTCTACCAAGTTACTAGCTTATGCACTTGTGGCAGTGACAAATCTCTCGCCAATCCTCAGAATTCTGAACCAGTTTCCTCTCGCTAAAGATCCATTCTGCATAGAGTGACACAGTAATTCCATTTGGTGGGTGTTGCTGAGCTGATGCAACCCAGGTTTGCAGAGTTATTGTCAGCCAGTACACTGCCATTACACTGTTACCGAAGTCTTGACAGCTTGCTTACAAAGTTTGCTCAACAGTTGTCTATGCAGTGCCAAGTATGGATAAAGAATATTGTAAATGGAAGAAAAAAGGCAATCAGCAATTCTGCTTTGTGGAATCATAAAAAATGCTGCACAATCTCCAAATATCAAAGTACTGGATTCCATGAGTTTTAAATAAAATAGGATCAGTATAATAAAGAGGTTTCTCATTTAACTTAATATAATTCGGTGTAGTTCATAGTTGCCTGCATATTCAGTAAATAACTTTCCATTTTCGGCTCTCCTATTTTTGAAGTGAACAATTTATATCTCACATTACGATAATCCCAATATGTTCTTAATTTTGCAAAGGAATAAATAAGTCCAGACAAAAAACTTTTGAAATCATGTCATGTTCCGACATTGAATGTTGTTACTGTGGAACTAAATCTAGTCTAGAACAAAAGCCTGCTTTCAAATTAAAACTGAAGAGTGACACTGAATCAACCTCTTAAATTAAGATGTCAATTTCGTCAGCAGTGTTTATTGATTTTGAATGCTTATTACAGTCTTTTATGAAACTGATAGTGAATTCAATTTGTTAATTATGGGCAGGTTGTAAATAAATAAAAAAAGAAAAAGGAACAGAAAGATAGTTTCACAAAGGTTATCCACTTCGACTATGAAAAGAGCTGCTATAGCCAACATTTCTGATACATATATTTAATTTGAATTGCCTTGCTCCAGATATTTCTATATATTTCTCCTCTGTTATGTGTCTTATACACATTGTATTCATATGTTGTTTTTGTACAATGAGCAAATAAAACAATCAATCAATCATAATGGCTCCATTGGATATGTTTTGAAAAAAAAAACAATACAAGATCTAGAAAAAGAAAGAGTGACAGTTGAATTCAGGCCTTGAAATTGAAATGTTAGGTAAGTCACAGACGATTTCAGACATCAAAACTTTATTTGAAATGGAAGTAATGTGTTGTCATAGAAACAAAAATGTTTGTAAGGCATTAAAACCAATGTTCATAGAAAAGGTCTGATTTTGACCAATCCTCTATAAATTAATCAAATACATTTGTTTGCATTGCAGCAGTGTGATGTATACTTTAGAGAATTCATAATACCTTTTCCCAGAGACGAAATATGATGTATACTATCAAAAAAATCCTTTTTTAGTAACTCTTATAACTTTTGACAGCAGAGGACCTCAAATGACCCCCTGCATTCTGCAACATCAAAACCTTAGGTTAAGGCCAAAAAATGTCCTTTGTCTCTTATGTCCTGCACAGGTCAGCGGACATGGTTGTTGGGCTAACAGGTCAGGCTCTTGTCTTCAAACACGACAGGCAAATCACCAAAGCAAAACAGTTACTTTATTTGGCACTGACATAAAAAAGGAGCATTATCCAATCTGTGCAACCCCAAAGGAAGAAAAGAACTATTGATTTAGATGTATTTGTAATACTAATATGTTTCTTTATTTAACCATCATATTAGCATAAAGTTGTTTCCATGGTGTCCTGTCAAGATACCTTGTATTTCAGTTTGAGACATTGTACTTTTGAAACAAGAATCCTTTCAAAATGATAACATTTTGGATTTCAGCAAAACCTCTTAACTGAAGCTCAAAATTTGCTGATCGCAGCAATGTTATTTTTGGAAAACACCCTATTTCCTGCCTCCTACTCAATGTTTAGATTCAGGCAGAGGGTTGACAGTACAGGAACAGGTGTTTTTCTATGTGATCAGTGGCTGTAGCAGACAGGAAACATTGTATGATTTATCAAGCATCGCTACATTTGTTTTACAAATTGGTGAAATACCTTCCTAAAATAATGTTCAAAGACTGTTGTAACTATCTTAATGTTGGCAAATATTAAAATTGACTTTAATGATATCAGAATGACTGATCTGGAAAATGAAGTTACAAGTTTAACATCATTCTACTTGATGTCCTGTTTACATGACTGCCATAACTGGTTATCAAATATTGGCATCTACATCATCAGGATTTTACATCAGCTAGGGATTGATCTGTTAATGACCTTGCCATATACACTTGTATAATATACGGTGTATATCACAGGAATGAGGGTACAACAAGAAAAAGATATTCACTGTTTCCCAAAAATGTTATAGAAGTTACATCTTGCAGGGCTTGCTACATGATTAATATACTCAGCATGCACTAAAATTACTAACAATTAACACCATGATTGTACAAATTAATTTCAAATATGACGTCTGGCTTTTTCAATCTGATATTTGCAGAACCATGCACAATTCCCAAGGACCATTTCCCTGACAGGGAAAGGCAAAACATTTGATGGATCACTTCAGAAATGTGAATGATGCGATGCATTTTGATATTTCCCTTTAAGGCACATGCACAACTACATTCGCATTCATCTAGGAGTTTTAAGGACATTTTAAAATGTAGTACTGCTATTGCATTGTGATTTAATGTAAAGAATCTCTAGTGGTATCATCATTAAGATTAAGCAAATAGACTAAATATTTATTATGAAACTTTATTTCTGATAACATTTGAGAGGCATTATGCCTCTCATTATATGGGTTAAAAATTGGAGTTTGGTTTATGTTGTGGCATTGATCCCTCATGGAAAAAGCAAAAAATTGTAACAAAATCACCATATCGGAAGTTACTCCAAGGTCAATAGCGGGACTAACTTTTTACGTGGTAGCTGAAAAGACACAAGAAAGCCTCAGGGAGACTCGAACAAACAGGTCTGATGACCAAGTCTGAGCAATCCTCTGGAGCATTTGCATTTTTGTGATAGATAGTGAGTATTCATTTTGTAGAGGCGTGTTTAAGGATTTTCACTAGGATGATTATGAAGCAATGTGCAATGGGCAAAAAAATTGCATCAGATTAAGTGCCATAATCAGATTTGCAGCAAAAACATTTGATTAAGAAGATTCTGAGGTCTATGTCACCCAGTGAGACTAATCTAGTAGTGACTGGGAGACAAACTATGATCACTGGGAGACAAAATGGTACTACACTGGATAAAGTCATAAAGATTGAAATCGATGCAAAGAAACAAAATTATTATTGAATACCAGCGCATAAGATTTTTTCATAGAGAGTATCTGCATTTCCAAATGTCAAAAGAATCAAAGTTAGCAGCACCTTTTTTGGCAGTCATCTGAGGATAAACATCACCTGGGTTTCATGTGCTTTAAATATTGTCTTATCAAGATAGAAATTACATTCTCTATTCAACAATGTATATTTTGATTTCTGGTTTAGGTTACAGGTGACTACATGTTCTTCAAAATAGTTAACTATGGCATGGCTCGCTTAACTTTTTGAAACTAACGATTTATATCCCACATTAAACATTATCTCAATATGTTTTTAATTTTGTAAGGGATAAAGAATTTCTAGACAAAAGCAATTCGAAAATCATGTCACGTTCTGACATCAAATGATCTTAATGTGGAGCTGAAAGTAGCCTGGGACAAAAGCCTGTTGTCAAATTGAAGCCTTAACAGTGGCATTGAATCAAGTTCTGAAATTAAAATGTCAATTTTGTCACCGATGTTTATCAATTTCAAAAGCTTGTCACAGTCTTTGATGAAAGTGATGGTGGATTCAATGTTTTAATCAAGGGACGTTGAAGATAAAATAAAAAGAGGTAGAGTGGCGGCTTTTCAAAGGCAATCCACTTGCACGGTAAAGCTGCACTAGCCAAATTCCTCTAAAACAATTTAACACTTAAGCAGATGTGAATTCTTGCTAAAATACCAAATAATGCCCGATTTTTAGAGGTTTGGATTGGTATATTGACACAATTTTAAAATAGAAAGCTCTTCTTTTGTCTTTTTGAAGCATCAGCCAGTGATTGTTGTGTTGTGTTATATGTTTGGACCTAATTTTAATTCTTTTGATTTAACCAATGGTGCAACGGCTATTTTTCTTGCCAAAAGGTTGAGTTGGTTCCAAAAATTTAGTTTGGGAACCATGACAACACCTCTTCTTTTCTTTAGAAGGTGTCTGAAGAAAAAGACACCACATCCATCCATTTCATTGCAGCAGAGCAGCTAATAGTCATTGAGGCATTTGTTTGAAAGTTTCTCTTGGGTCGAGACAATTTTGTTATCTGAAATAACTTTTACAGTTTTCGCACGGGTTAGATGTCGGATAAAAGAGGTGCACTGGTATCTTAACATTGATGGCAATGCATAAAAATCATTGCATAGATAAGTATCTTAAAAGGATTAATTGCAAGGAAGCCTAACATCAGATACAACAATGTTTGATGAAAAAGTAGTGTGAAATAAAATGTCAAGTTCAAACGTCAAAATATCTTTGAAGCGAAACTAAAATTAGCCGAGGACCTAAAACAACTGTCCAAATGAAGGAATTAATGATCACAATGTGCTGCTCTTTATGTCGGTACCAAATAAAGAAGTTGTTTTTCTTTGCTAATTTTCATGTCTTTTTTGAAGACAAGAGCTGTTAGCCTAACAACCATGTCCTCTGACCAGTGCATGACATTAGAGACAAAGGACATTTTTGACCTTAACCTAGGATTTGGATGTTTCAGAATGCAAAGGGTTGATCATTTGAGGTCTTGTGCTGTCAAAAGTTATAAGTTGCCAGAAAGGGATTTGTTTAAATAGAATACATCATATTTCGTCTCTTGGAAAAGGTATTTTGAATTCTCTAAATTATAATACACTGCTGAAAAAGAAAAAAATATATTTGATGCATATATAGAGGATTGGTCAAAATCAGACCTTTTCTTTGAACACTGGTTTTAATGCCTTTCAAACATTTTTGTTTCTATGACATATTAGTATTACTTCTCTTTCAAATAAAGTTTTGATATCGGAAAACGTCTGTGACATACCCAACATTTCAATTTCAAGGCCTGAATTCAATTATCACTCTATCTTTTTCTCAGCCTTGTATTGTCTTCTTAGTCTTTTTAGTTTTAAGCATATCCAATAGAGCCATTATGATTGATTGATTGATTGTTTTATTTTCTCTTTGTACATGAACAATATATGAATACAATGCTAATAAGACACATAACAGAGGAGAAATATATAGAAACATTTGGAGCAAGGCAATTCAATGAAGTGTGTCAGGAGTGTTTGCTATTGCAGCTCTTATCATAGTGCAAGTGGATTACCTTTGTGAAACTGTCTTTCTGTTCCCATTTTTTCATCTACAACCTGCCCATGATTAACAAATTTAATTCACCTCAGTTTCATAAAAGACTGTAGTAAGCATTCGAAATTAATAAACGCTGCTGATGAAAATTGACATTTTAATTTAAGAGGTTGATTCAATGTCACTCTTCAGGCTTTAATTTGAAGCAAGCTTTTGTTCGAGACTAGATTTAGCTCCACAGTAAAAACCTTCAATTTCAGAACGTGATATGATTTCAAAAGTGTTTTTGTCTGTGACTTATTTATCCCTTGCAAAATTAAAAACATTTTGGGAGCATGCTTAAAGTGAGATCTATATAAATTGTTAGTTTCAAAGACAAAACAGACATGATTTAAGTTATTTATTGAACGTGCCGACAACTATAAACTACACCAAATTTTATTAAATTAAACAAGAAACCTCTTTATTATTGTAATCATATTTTATTTAAAACTCGTTGAACCCAGGTACTTTGATATTTGGAGATAGAGCAGAATTTTCATGCCATGCAGAATTGCTGAACGTCTTTTTTTCTTCCTTTTACAATATTGTTTATCCACACTTGGCATTGCATAGACAATTGCTGAGCAAACTTTGTAAGCAAGCTGTCGAAACTGCTGTAACAGTGTAATGGCAGTGTAAAGGCGGACAGTAACTCTGCAACCCTGAGTTGTATCAGCTCAGCAACACCTACCAAATGGAATAACTGTGTCACTCAATGCAGATTGGATATTTAGCGAGAGGAAACTGCTGCTGAATTCTGAGAATTGGCGAGAGATTTGTCACTGCCACAATTAAGTGCATAAGCTAGTAACTTGGAAGAGATGTATCATTATGTGTGGTGTTTCAAAAGAGGTGCCAGCAGACCTTTATGTTGGATGAATAGCAACTCCCTTTACTACTGGCACATTTTTGTTAGAAACTCATCTTACTTAAGAGAGAAGCTCTGCTGCCAAGCTCAATTTTTTTAAAAACCTTTGTCAAGAAACAAAATATGATGCACTCTATCTAAACAAATGTTCATTGGCATCTCTTACAACTTACAGCACAAGACCTCCGTTAACACCACACATTCACAAACATCCAAATCCTAAGTTAAGGTAAAAAACTACCTTCGTCTCTGATATCATGAACTGGTCAGAGGACACGGTTTTCGGGTAACAGGTCAAGCTCTTGTCTTCAAACATGACAGGCAAATCACCAAAGCAAAAAGTGACTTTCCTCGGCATAGACATAAAGGAGCAACATTATCAAATCTGGCAACCCCAGAGGAAGAAAGAAACTATTTGCTTACAATCATATGTAATTCCTTTGCTTATTAAACAACCATATTAACATAACGTTGTTATATTTCAGCATGAAATACTGTACTTTTGAAACAAGAAACTTTTCTAAATGATGTCATTTTTGGAGTTCAGCTTTAGAAGCCTCCTGACTGAAGTTCCAAAACTGCTGGTCTCAGCAATGTTATTTTTGGAAATCACCCTATTTCCTGCCTCCTACTCTTTGTTAAGATTCAAGCAGAATACAGACTGCACAGGAACAGGTGTTTTTTAACCACTCAATTGTTTTAGAAATTGGTTAGCTGCTTCAACAGGGAAATTGGTACTCACCTTTTTTTAGCTATTTTCTAATCCAAAGCCATGGATATCAATTGGAGGTGCGTTGTGCAGTGTTATCTGCTGGAGCAACTGATAGACCCTGAACATGGAAACTTATTTAATGTACATCTTGAACAGTTTATTTTGAATTGCAATAGCTGGTTTGCTTAATCAGATGTTTGAAGAATAATGCATGATTCACAAGGACCATTCCCTCACAGGAAAAGACAAAAACGTTGATGGATCACTTCAGAAATGAGAATGATGTTTGAATTTCAATGGTTACCTTCAAGGCTCATATTGTGTGATTTTGCAAAACTCTAGAAGTTTCTTTGAAGATTAGTTCTGTAGTTAAAAATGAACTTTTTTTCCAAAAGAGTATAGACCTGATTTTGGTGATTAAAAGGTAAGGATGCAAACTATTTTGTTTTACTTCTGCATAATTAGCATTATATAACAATGCTACAGAGTCAGTTTAACGCTACAATAGATGGCACACAAAAATGTATGAGTCATATTACTGTATCATCAAATGACTTGCAGATGGATACACATGCATAGTATACATAAGACCATGACTTGTTTTTAATAAAAGAATGATTTCACTATGTATTAAATTAAAAATCTGCCTGTTGTATTGTCTCTATCAAGCAACTTGCTAATGCTTTCTTCTGATATACCACACAGATCAGTTCGGGAAAGTGCAGAATTCAGGAGCGCTCCCAAATTCGGGAACAGTGTTCCCGAATTCGGAAACTGTTCCCGAATTCAGGAGCATACATCGCTTTACATCAGTCTGAAGAGTAAAAACTGTTTCTTTTGCTTCAGCAGAGAGAGTTCCTACAGGGGGGAATTATCTATCCATCTATACAAGTATAGACCTATTATCTATGCATCTATCTATTGACCTGGCACTGACCTGGCCACTGACCTGGCTATTGACCTGTCTATCTCTCTGTAGTTAATTATTGAATCTTTTTAAAAAGACTTGATCTGCATGCTCTCCAAAGTATTTGTGAGATCACAAGGCAATACAATGCTTCTTCGACAACTTCAGCATGACCAGTTACCTCTAAATAGTCCACACCTGTGCTGATGGGGCGTAAAACACAAACTCACTCAAGCAAACTCAATGAGACTGAGAAGTAATTGCTACAAATAATCTGATTCGACGAAAATGCATTTAGAATTTACAAGTGCCTGCCTCTCACCTCATTGTAATGCTTCATTTCTTGAGGATCATTAGTTAAATTGAATTGAATCTAAATTTAAATTCAAATTCAGCACACAGATCAATTCAGTTCATTTAATTTGACAAATGTTTAGCTTTTCTAATGCTACCCTGAATGTATCATTGTATATCTTCTCTATCAGGTCCGCTTCTGCAGTATAGCGGATGATTTCTGTCCATTTTAGGGTATTTTGTTATTTTCTCTGCAACTGGGAGGAGTTGAGGTATGAGCTATTGAAATTAATGGATTTTTAGTTAAGTTTACACTAAAAGTTCCAGCGAGTATCCATTTTTGGGTGGGCTTTGACAGTTGCCAAGGAAGCGCATGTCTGTAAGTGAACCTGCCGAATACTGCAGATCTCAGAGGGGCCTTAATAAAGAGAAAGTTAATGTACCAAATTTGTTTTTTTGTGTTAAACACATGTTTTTAAATGGCTTATCATGTAACACTCTTGATTGTGCATGTAACTTTCTTCTCTGTCTGTCTGTTTAGCTGTCAGTGACAGCTGTGGATCCAGACAAGGTATCGTCTAGATAGATAGATAGATAGATAGATAGAATAAGATAAGACAGATAGCATACCGTAATATAGGGTGAATTGGGACAGTTTCGGCCGTTTTTCTGTTATAGAATGGTCACAAATCAACCCAAAAAATCAAAATATGTTGTGAAATTGTGTCCAAGCAAAAGGTCTAACTGTTCCTTGGAGCTTCTAGTGATATCTTAAATTTCCAATGACCAGGGCCCAGAAAACCACTGTCCCAATTCACCCCTCACTTTGGGGTGAATCGGGACACTCCAGTAATTTCCACAATCAAAACACCCTACCTTCTGTGAGTGATTGCTACTTGTGAATAAACATTAGAAATCACGTTCAATATGCAAACAATTTTTTTATTAAAAGAAAACCTGAAATCCATTTCATTGATATTATGCAGATTTATAAGAATTTGATCAATTACAGAAAACGTTTGAAAAGTGATTTTCTTCGAATCTTGCTAGTGATTGATAATTCTGGACTAAATCCACTTTAAATGGTGCCAATTTCAATAATATTCATCAAAAAGACATTGCAGCACACTAAAATGAAAGTAAGAAGGGTTTTTTTGTTCAATCCCGAAACTTAGTCACGGACCTGGATCTGAACCAAGGACCAAACAAACACAATGCCATATCCAGTCTAAAATCACGGTCCTCTAAGACCATTTTGAACAGATTTGAAAGTTTGCTGAAAGTTGACTCTAGTATAGATCTATACTTTATGTGGTACAAGCAAAGTTTTGACCAGCTTGTAAAAATTCCATTTATGCAGCGCACGTTTAAGTTTCTACAATTCCTCTCTGCCTGCAGTTAGAAGTACACAATTTTATTACAATATATGTTGGTATTTGTACTATAAAGTCTATAATTGCGCCAAAAATCAAATTCCTAAGGTAGAAATTGCTGTTTTTTTTAAATAATTAAATGTTTCCCTGATCTGTCCCCATTCACCCAACTGTCCCAATTCGCCCTATATTACGGTACTTTCAAGAGAAGCAGCTGCAGTTAATCTCATTCTACCTGCCTTAAATGTGAATCAGTGAGTCTAAATGTAGTTTATTGACAAATAAGTTATTTTATAAGGTAATATAAATTGAATTTAAACACTCATCTTTGAGATAACAACTTATGTTGACAAATTATTTATAATTGGTCATTCAGATGGAAATGTGATCTGAGCTGCTCAAGTCAACAATTGCAGCACCTTCACTGACATACACTATCGGTTAATTATTGCATATACATTCATTTTAAGTCCAATAAATTCACAGCCTGACAAAATTCGGATAATAAGTCAATGGAATCTTGATTTTATGATATAATTAGTAAACTTTCAAAGTTTGATTTGCTCTATAAAGAAAACCACAGCACAGAATTTTTTTTTACAGGATAGAATCCTTAATTGCCTTGCAAACAACCAGTCTGGCCAATAAAATTCCATCCGATCTTAATACCCAACGTCCGAGGGTGCTTTGAAGATGAAACTCCCGAATTTGGGAGCACTTTTGTTCCCGAATTTGGGAGCAGTTCCCGAATTTGGGAGCACGTTTGTGCCGAATTTGGGAATGCTCCCGAATTCTGCACTTTCCCGAACTGAGATAGGTTCGCAGTGTTACTAATAGCCATGACATAGTTATGATAGTTATGCCAGTTTGCAATTTGCTTACAATGTTTTCTTCGATGAAGTCTGTATAATGCCAAAAGTGGATAATCGTTATTGTGAAAGGAAGGTATATGGGCATAGTTCCTGAATGAAAAGAGTGACTGCATAACCTCCAGATATCAAAAGAAGCGTAGCACATTGTACCTTCAAGAACAATCATCAGAGGATATAAAGTACCACATGGTTTGAATAAAATAGTCTAAAAGGTAAAGAAATATAATGGAATTACATTTTATATTCAAAAATACGCCTTTTCATATTTCTGTGACGTTTTCACCTGACTGAGGACAAATGATAATGGTCTATCATTGCAAGAATATCTTTACTATAAAACTGACAAATTATTACACAAATTTCACATGCTCACAATATCTTTCAATTTTGTAAGGTATCAATAATTTCCAAACAAAAAAACTTTGAAAACCATGTCACGTTCTGACATTGAATGTTTTTATTACGGAGCTAAATTCATTCTAGGACAAAAGCCCACTGTCAAAAGCCTTAAAGACCAGCG
This sequence comes from Platynereis dumerilii, assembly GCA_026936325.1. Taxonomy (NCBI): domain Eukaryota; kingdom Metazoa; phylum Annelida; class Polychaeta; order Phyllodocida; family Nereididae; genus Platynereis; species Platynereis dumerilii. The sequence continues at coordinate 15,487,603 of JAPTHN010000005.1, forward strand.
ACATTGAATCAGGTTCTGAAATTAAAATGTCAATTTTTCGTCACCAGTGTTTATCAATTCCTAAAGCTTGTCACAGTCTTTTGAATGTGATGGTGGATCCAATCCTTTAATCAAGGGCAGGTTGTAGACCAGAATGACAATGAAGATACTTTGGCAGTTTTACAAGACAATATACTTGTTGTAATGACATTAATGTATCACTACGTGATATTTCCAACACTAAATAATTCCAAGTGACCGTAATTATTACAAATGAAGGTCAACTCTATATTTGCATATAACTCTCAAAAGAGTACATGTCGTAGCTGATGTTTTAACAGATATAAAATTTAATACATTAGCTAAACATTTCTTGAATAAATGACAGCTTTCTGCTGAGATGGTCAAGAAATACATGTCTTTCATTATCACAAGTAATTGGTAGGAAACAATTTATCAGGCCATGATTCTGGACATTCTATCACAACTCATGTAAATTACGACTAAATTATTACGCCCAAATAAAAAATACTAATTTTACTTGAAAATACATGATTTCTTGTTTTGTCTAATCTCATGTTTGCAGAATCATGCATGATCCCCAAGGAAAATTCCTTGTTAGGGAAAGGCAAAAATGATGATGGATTATTCGAGATATGTGAATGATTGAACAAATTCCATATTTGCAACGCGGCACACACGAAAGTGCATTCCGGTTGAAATTTCCAATAATGTCTTTATAATGCTGAATTAATCTTCATTTTAATAATTTTGTTGTTATATCTATTTTGAAACATTGGCCTCATGGTAAACCCATTCCAAATTTCCCCACAGTTTAATCTATTTTCTCTTTTACTTAAAATATTCATCCAAATGTTGCCTTAATCAACAAAACAAAGATGATCACCATTTGTTGGTAATACAAGTTGACATTGTGTTTATTTGTCATGCACAAAATTAATGGTCATTCATTTGATTCCACTGATTTTGGTGGTTCATCTTCCTTCAAGAACAAAATAATTGCTGCAAAAACTTTAGTTTTGGTTGCTATGACAACGCTGGTTTCTTGTGTATATTTACTTTTAGATCTTGTCTTTAAAATGACTCAGAAGAAAAAGGAACGTTTACAACTTTCACTGAGAAAGACACAGACAGTTGGAATTTATTACGCTGGAGCTCTGCAACTCCTGTAGACATACATTTTGTCCTCAACTTTTGCCTCATATTTAAAAGGACCCGTATGCCGTACAGTCATATGTAAACAAATACAGGCAAAGACATCAGTCAAGGAAATTACCATCTGCTCATGACAACCAATGTCTTCAGCCCCACGTGACACTCACCCCAGCTCTGTCATCTCTCTCCCATGACCTTCTCAAAGTGTCATGGCCCAGCCATGACTTACGCAGTACTCAAAATCATCTTTGACAGGCTATTTAAAAATAACTGTTGCTTCTATCACTTCCAAACTTGGCATAAAGTTGTATCACAGTATCAACTAACTCTATAAATTTTGGCAGGCTTATCTATTACATAATGAGGAAAAGAACCCGAAGGCTCCAGAGAAATAAGGAAACTGTCATCAGCTGCTGATGACTTTGCGGTACCTTGCGAAATGGGATAGAATATGTCCTACTACAGTGATGCTGCTGTGTGATGAGGATGGGTACACAGAGATCAGACTTTCTTTTGATACCCAACTGATCAACCCCACTCACTCAATCATTCTGTCAGGGCCAGGACTTAGCTGGAATTGCAATTGTCATCATGTGATGGTAATTTCCCAGACTGCTTATGAGCATGTGTAACACCAAAACATGCATGAAAGGTTGAAGAACTCCAATCATCATGCAATAGAAATTTTATTGTTACATGTGTGAGCACATAAATGTACAAACAATAAGTAAAGTAGAAAAAAAAGAAAAAAGCTATGCATTTCTGTTGCAAACAAAAAAACAATCAGAAAATTTAATAAAATATTTGGAGGGACCCCACACTGTGTTCTTTATACAGCAACATACTATAACTAATTTCAAATGAATATAAAATGTGTACTGTACCTTGTATTGCTACCTTCACAAATTGCTTATTATGTCAAATTGTACTCACCTGAAAAATAGAAGAAAAAAGCCATTGTTAGATTATTTTAAGATTTGCAACAAATATGACATACTACACATTGCAGTAGGAGATTAGGCTTGTTAGATCTCAGATGAATTCACAATATCAGTAGATTTCAGATTCAAAATGAAATCAAAACAAATATACGTCACTCTGCCCATAGAATCAGATGTCCTGGAAAAAAATTGCTTGAGAGCAGAATGTCTGCAATAATGAAATACACTCTACCTAACCACCTGACTAATTTATGTTTATCCAGCACCGTTCTCCATTACCTTGTCTTTGTTTCCAATGTAGAGTAGGTCGGGGCAAGAAGCCCCGGTTAGGTGAGAGGCCCCCCCAGGTTTATATCTAAACTTATATTTTCAGTGCGTTTTCTTATTGTTAGGATTGAAGCTAGAGGCTTTTTAGGTGACATCACAAATTTTCAAGGCGAACAGCACAAAACCATAGTAGAAATTAAAGAAACAAAAAAATGTGCATGGTTTTTGTAATTTTGACTAATTCTTTGAAAGCGGTTGTCAGAAATAACTTCAAAAATTTTTGAAAGTATAATGGATACCTGCATTGCTTCACTTTAGGACCATCACATAAATATGATTTGGATCATGTTTTTTGCCTTTTAGTTCGAAATATAGAGGTCAAATTAAAATATGTGGGTTTGGGGCGAGTTGCCCCACTAGTGCGGTAGATATGTGGAAAATATCAGACGAATCGTTCATTTTGGTATAGAAGCATGAAATTTTGCACAAAGATAGTTAAGTATGTAAAGAAAAAATTTAGATATAGACACATTCTCAAAAATTCGCGTAACTCCTATGGCGGCCATTTTGTTTCGGCCATTACCCGAAAACTCAGTTTCTTTGATATCATGGCAACTAAGCATGATAGAAAACTTATGATCGTGACTATACCCATGTTTTTATGGTCTGGCTATCCATTAATGAATAGAAAAATGGTCTACATGCACTTGTTAAACCTGTGGCAGCCATATTTGTTCAGCCATTACCGTAAAATTGAATTTCCTTGATATCAGGAGAACTAATCAAGATAGGGGCTTTGTGATTGTGTCTACACCCATATTTTAAGGGTCAGGCTATCTAAATAGACATAGCAAAATAATCTACAACCACTGAGATTCTAGCAAACACAACCATATTGCGTTTAATTTAAGAAATTAGGTATCAAATGTCAAGAAAATCCATCGATGGGATTCCTCCGATGCTTTCAGGTCCCTGTGAGTGTGGGATACGTTACCAGAAGATATTTTGCAGGTCATCACGCAGCGGCTCAATTACTATGGGACATACCTAGGGCTACACCCCCTAGATAGTAACATTATAATACAAATTTCAATGCGCGGGTAGCTCCCGATGGAAGACCCAACCACGCTGACCCTACTCACCCTAGGGGCCCCGAAACTTCCAGTTGGGCCTCTGTCATCAGGTGATGTCAGGTGGTGTCATCCTTGATCCCAATTTAAGTTGCTACTGTTGGTTTTGATGTGGATGGCTTCTTCTAAATCAGTCAGATACCATGTCAATAATGTGATTTTATCAAAGTCTATTTCATGGCTAGTGTTTACAGCATGTTCAAGGAGGGGATCTCTGGGAATTCCCCTGTGAATGACACCGCCCATCCACATCTCCCAGTCATTTGGATAAATGAGACTTTAGGTAGAAATTGAAAGGTCCCAGGTGAGGAAAAAATGCTGTGTGAAAATGGAGTATCTGCAGCAGTCAATTTATAAACTGTCAAGATAATCAATAATTGGCCAAAGAATGAATCATCAATATCCAGTTCTGTCAGAGCCTCCCATACTATGATGACTGATGAGATGCATATCAAAACATACAATCAATTCGCAATGACAACCAGGAATATTTACAGCATCTTGAGTGGACAGGTTTGTTATTTAGACCTGATTCAAACAATAAAGAAATGTTCAATTCATCAAATTTTTCCAAGAAGGGATTACTAGAGATTACAAGATATAGGTATGAGAATCAACTGCGATGTTGTTTTTAATTAAAACTTAACTTTCCTGGCCTTTTTATCAATTAATCTCTTTTTATTCTTTCTTTTCCTTTTTTGTCCCTGATTTTGCCCCCCTCTTACTTGGTGCCCCCTCCTTGCTTTGCACCCCCTCCTTGCTCTGTGCCCCTCCTTGCTCTGGACCCCCTTCTTGCTCTTCTGCCCCTCCTTGCTCTGCATCCCCTCCTTGCTCTGTGCCCCCTCCTTGCATCGGCATGATGCTGCATAGGGCGTATAATTGGCTGGAGCCGGCTCTGCCCAAAACCAAACTACAGTCAACACAGAAATTATTTGCACGCTTTGATTTTTCATCATATTTCACAGAAAAATGGTAGTATGATAAAAATAACTGCCCTATGTTTTAGAGTAGTGTTAGTAGGTGAGGTTCCCATGCATTTCTTTTTTTACCAAAATTGATTTTCTTGAAAAATGTGAAAAAACTGAATTTTGAAAACCAAAAAATATTTGCACGCTTCGGCCAACTGCCAGAAACTGATTTTATAATGATGATACTCAATTTTTTCCTTTGAATTACTATTGTTTATGGTATATTTAGCTCATTTACATCAATCAGACATTATTTGGGGTTCACAGGTGGGATAACAGGTGTTACTCAAGGAGTACACCCATTCCCATGTTTTTCTCCTACATTTAGGTATAAAAATTGCTTAAGAAATAGCAATTGTCATGAAATTGGTCTGTGAAGTCCTTTAAAATAGTCAAATTGTGAGAAAAAGATAAAACTATGCAAGTTTTTGTGAAGAACTATGTTCAATATCTCATCAGGAAATGTAAAAAAAAAGGCTCTTGGTGATTTTGTGCTGAGATATGACTGATGATTTGCCTCTGACAAGTTATTTAACCACTGGCGTATCAATAGTTGTTAAGAAAGAATATCTAGAGTCGTTTTTATTAATATTTGCTCACAAATTAGGGTTTTATTCGATTTTAGCATATATGTAAGTGTAGCATATTCAATGCATTGTCATGCATCGATTATTAAAATCCACCCGAGCTTGTCTATACAATAATTATGGCCTAAATTATTATGACAGTGAATACTTTTCATTGTTCAAAGCTTATTTTTACAAAGGAAACCCATTATTTTGGAATTTTCACTCATTGAGGTCCTCCATGGGGGTACCCTATGAAGCAACACTTGTTAAAGGCTGCATAATGGTAATGATATGGTGCAAAATTCGAAAACGACTTGTCTTAATTATGTCAGCTGACTTTCTCCAAAATTATTACAACCTATTGTTCACAGCTCACAGTCAAAATAGTCCCCAGGGGCAAAATTGAGCCCTGTAATTAAGATTTTTTCAGTTTGATTCTACTCATACTACTGTTTTCCGGCATTATGTGGTTGCATGTAGAACACAATTACCTACCAATACTTGCCAAATTACTTTTTTAGACAAATAGACACAATTATGGAGTTTACTAATCAGTCTCATGTGAGTTGCTTGTTTCTAGCCATATTTCTATAGCCATACATATAAAAAAACATGGGATTGAGTGCTTTCCCTTGAGTAACACATGCAATTCCACCTGTGGACCCCAAATAATGTCTGATTGATGTAAATGAGCTAAATATACCATAAACAACAGTAGTTCCAAAGAAAAAATTGAGTATCATCATTAAAAATTCAGTTTCTGGCAGTTGGCTGAAACGTGCAAATATTTTTTGGTTTTCAAAATTCAGTTTTTTCACATTTTCCAAGAAAATTAATTTTGGTAAAAAATGAAATGCATGGGAACCTAACCTACTAACACTACTCTAAAACATAGGGCAGTTCTTTTTATCATACCACCATTTTTCTGTGAAATATGATGAAAAATCAAAGCGTGCAAATAATTTCTGTGTTGACTGTACATTTATGTAAGGCTTAGCTAATAAACAGCAGATTTTAGCCAGAAGTACAACAGCATTATCAACTGGTCTGATCAAGTTGAAGACTTTATACAACATACTACTTCACTTACATGCAGGAGCGGCTCAGTGTCAACTTCCTTGTAAATACAATGGCAAAAGGTGTGACAGGTCAATACTATAATGGATAACACTTGTTTCTCAAGTGCACTATGTGTACTTTCCAATACGAAAAGTTACTATGAACAGACGAATATGATGGATATGTTAAGTTTTCATATTATATATTAGAAGTCTTTAAAAGCTCCATCACATGTTTGACATGCTGTATATAGACTTGAAAAAAGAGAGCAGTCACTCTTCAATTAGGTGAGTAGAAGTTAGTCTTTGAATGAAGCTTAGATGAAGGTCGACTAAAGAGCAGCAACTTCTTGACGCTTTCTAAGTATTATTTATTTATCTAGATACCGTCCGTCCGAGTGTATACTTAGCCATGGCAGCATGAGTAGCCACAGCCGTGTACATCTCATGTACATATTGTATATAGTTAAAATATTGAGTACAAATTTGTACAAATATGTGGGATTACACACTACACTTGCATACTGCACCATTATGACTATAAACTGATCTGAACAAAGAGGTCTTTTATGTACCTGCGTTCAGTAAATTCCCTAACATTCCCCAACTAACATTCCTAACTTGTTGACATATGTCTCACCCATTTATGGAATTCACTGTATTTGCATTGTAATAATTCATGTCAAATAAACATTTCTGTCCGTCTGTCTGTCATATTGTTGCTTCCAAATGTTTTCGGCATCAGATTCTCACTGCATCCACAACTTTCTCTTGGGCTACTTGCTTTGCATCAACCGTTAACAAGAACTTTTTCATCGAGGAAGGGACTGCCCATATCTTCAAACACCTTGATAAGATTGGTGATTTGTGCAGCAATGCTAGTTTAGAATACTTCAGACAGCTCATAATAATAATAATAATAATAGGTATTTGTATAGCGCTAATTCCAGTAAACTGCTCACTAGCGCTTGTGCATGCTGGATTTATCTGTAGAAACTTTTAAACTTTTAAAGGTAAGTCTTAAGATTTCTCTTGAAACCTTCGAGTGTTTTGGAACCCTTGACTATCTCTGGGAGTTGGTTCCACAGTTTCGGAGCGGCATGCGAAAAGGCTCTGTCTTCATATTTGTTTTTATTGCAGGAGGGTGGTTCATTTAAGAGCATCTTGTTATTGCTTCTCAGATTGCAGTTTCGTTCAGATTTTGGCTGAATCATATTTTGAATATACAAGGGAGCTTGCCCGTTTATTGCTTTCCAAGTTGTTAACATGAGTTTGAATTGTATTCTTGCTGGAATGGGCAGCCAATGTAGTTGCTTCCTATGCTGGCTTACACTGTCATGCTTTCTCAATTTTTCAATGAGTCGAACGGCTGAGTTCTGGGCCACTTGAAGTTTATGCAGCAAACGACTCGATGTTCCATAAAGAAGACCATTTCCATAGTCTAGGTGAGGTGTGACAAGAGCATTGACCGCTGTTTTACAGGTTTCCTTGTCCAATGACTTCCTGATTTTTGAAATGTTTCTAATATTGAAATAGGCATTGCGACACATTTTGTTAACTTGTTTTTCCATGGTCATGTTTTTGTCAAAGATTACACCCAGATTTCTAACATGATCGACTGCATTAATTTGGACATTGTCGACATTGATTGGTGATACTTGGAGTTTATTAAGTTGATGTGGACTGCCAATGAGCAGTAGTTCTGTTTTTTCTCCATTGTTACAGAGCTTGTTTTCATGGAGAAATTTTCTGATATCAGCAATGCACTTTTCCATTTTGACTACGGCATTTCCTTGTTCTGAGAAAGTTGGTTTGAAAGAAAGTATAACTTGCTCATCGGCATACTTTTGGTCTTTCACTTGGTGTTTTTCAGCCACTTCACTTAATGGAGCGATGTATGAATTAAATAGGATTGGTCCTAATTTTGAACCTTGAGGAACTCCAAATTTGAGTGGCAGTCTGGTTGATGTCTCGTCGTTAATTATCACCGACTGTGACCTTTCAGAAATGTATGACTTGAACCAGCATAGCGCAGAATCATGAATACCGTATCTGCTTTCTAAACGTTTCAGTAGAATCTTGTGATCAATTGTGTCAAAAGCAGCTGAAAGGTCCAACAGTACAAGCATCGTTATTTCACCTTTGGTCATATTCAACATGATATCGTCATCGATCTTTGTCAGAAGGGTTTCAGTGCTGTGGAATTTTCTGTAAGCTGACTGTTTCTCATCATCCATGTTGTTCGAAGTAAGATGGTCTGTGTATTGTTTAATAACAGCACTTTCAATAAGTTTGCCAAGGAATGACAGGTTTGATACTGGTCTATAATTCTTTTTGATTAGATCCAATCCACATTTTTTCAACAAAGGTTTTACTAAAGCATGTTTTAGCTCAAGAGGCATTTCTCCCTGTGTGAGTGACTTATTGACGACATTGGTTATAACTGGGAGGTATTCATCAATACATTGGAGCAAAAGCCATGTGGGAATAGGATCAAGTTGGCAGTGTTTAACTGGCATTTCTCTGATCAGTTTCTTTATGTCACTTTGAGATAGCCTTCTGAAGTGTCGGAGTGTATGAGGGGCAGTTTCGATATTGTTAGCAGTATCATTGTGCGTGGTGTCCAACTTAGACCTGAGTTTTTTAATCTTTTCATCAAAGAACCTATTGAAATCATTTGCCAAGTCAATTTCATTTGTGTGTGGTGGGAGAGGTAGTTCTTGTTTTCTGTTCAGACTTGAGTTCAGTAACTTGAACAACTTCTTAGCATCACCATTAGAATCTCTAATCTTGACTCGCAGATCTTCCGATTTGAGGTGACTCAACTGCAGATTCAATGCATTTCTTTTTTCTTTGAATGACTCCCAGTCATATTCAAGTCTGGTTCTCCTCCATAATCTCTCTGCTTTCCTCTTTTCTGATTTTAGAAACTTGATATCAGCATTGTTGAATGCAGTGGGCATGCGTAGAGTTACTTCTCTGATTTTAATGGGAGCATGTTTCTCCAGAACCTCTTCAGTAGAATTATAGAGTCGAATAAGTTCATAAAGATCTTTCTGTTCCATCCCACTTACAGACAGATGTCTTCGAATGTCTTTTTTGAAATCTTGAACAACAATTTTTCTAGTTTTTCTGAAACTGATTTTCTTCTTGGGTTTTTTTGCTTTCTTGATTGGAATGTCAAACAGAATGCAGTTATGATCAGAGAGCAGGTCACTGACCCTACAATTATTCAATATGGATTTTTCTCGAGTAATAACAAGGTCCAGTGTATTGCCATCTTTGTGTGTTGGTGCAGCAACATGTTGCACAAGACCAAACATTTCAAGGATGTCATTGAATTTGATGGCCTTTTTATCGTCCCGTTTATTCACATGAAAATTGAAATCGCCAGTAATTATGATTTCATTGTTGAATGTTTGATAGTGTCCCAGAACCTTTGTGAATTCGGTGAAGAATTCTGCAATACTGTATTTATTTTTGTTGGATGACTCTGGACGGTACACTAGAAGAATTGTGACAATTTTCCCGTCCATTTGGACTTGGATTTCCATGTGTTCAAAGGTCTTGGTCTTCATGCGATCTTTTTGAATTGCTTGAATGCCAGATTTGACAATGCAACCTACTCCACCACCTGGTCTTCCTAAACGAGGCGAGCTAAGAAAGAAATATCCACCATTTTGCTCCAACTCTCCAATTTCAACTTTATCATCATCTTTTAGCCAAGTCTCAGTGAAAAGAAAGATATCTAGATCATATTCATCATTGTAGTCCTTAACAATTTGCGTTTTCTGTCTCAAACTCTGAGCATTCCACACACAGGTTTTTAGAATATTGTTTGGTTTGAGAATAGTCTTGTTGGGATGAATGCTTATATGTTCGTCAGAAGCTGACATGGAGTCATTTTGAGTTAAAATCTCAAATCTGTTTGAGAGTTTGTCTGAGCTACTGTTGTGAATTACACGGTTTACATTTGACTGAGTTGCGGCTGTTGTTGGTCGTAGCCCATTGACATGTCTATTTAGACCAGTTCGCAAGGCATCAGAATAAAGCTTTCTATATGTGTGCATTGTTACTATCTGTTTGATGTCAGAATTCGATAAGCAAGCAATATGTGATCTGTCAGTTAGTGACTAGATCAGACAATTTAAAAGTGATCTGTCAGTTGGTGACTAGATCAGAACAACTTAATAGTGATCTGTCAGTTAGTGACTAGATCAGAACAATTTAATAGTGATCTGTCAGTTAGTGAACAAATCAGACCAATTTAAAAGTGATCTGTCAGTTAGTGACTAGATCAGAACAATTTAATAGTGATCTGTCAGTTAGTGACTAGATCAAAAAATTTGAAAGTGATCTGTCAGTTAGTGACTAGATCTGAACAATTTAATAGTGATCTGTCAGTTAGTGACTAGATCAGAACAATTTAATAGCGATCTGTCAGTTAGTGACTAGATCAGAACAATTTAGTAGTGATCTGTCAGTTAGTGACTAGATCAGAACAATTTAATAGCAATCTGTCAGTTAGTGACTAGATCAGAACAATTTAATAGCGATCTGTCAGTTAATGACTAGATCAAAACAGTAGATAAGACGAATTAAGGATGAGTTAAGAGTCGAGGATCAATCAATTTGTGACTGACCGAAAGGGTTATTTGAGAGTTAAGGATCAATCAAATTGTGACTGACCAAAAGGGTTAGTTTAGAGTCGAGGATCAATCAATTTGTGACTGAACGAAAGGGTTTGTTAAGAGTCGAAGATCAATCAATTTGTGACTGACCAAACGGGTAAGTTAAAGAGTCGAGGATCAATCAATTTGTGACTGACCGAAAGGGTAAGTTGAGAGTCGAGGATCAATCAATTTGTGACTGACGAAAAAGGTTAGTTTGAAGTCGAGGATCAATCAATTTGTGACTGACCGAAAGGATTAGTTAAGTGTCGAGGATCAATCAATTTGTGACTGACCAAAAGGGTTAGTTGAGAGTTGAGGATCAGTAATTTGTGACTGACCAAAAGGGTTAGTTTGAAGTCGAGGATCAATTAATTTGTGACTGACCGAAAGGATTAGTTAAGAGACGTGGATCAATCAATTTGTTATTGACCAAACGGGTTAGTTGAGAGTCGAGGATCAATCAGTTTGTGACTGACCGAAAGGGTTAGTTGAGCGTCGAGGATCAATCAATTTGTGACTGACCAAAAGGATTAGTTAAGTGTCGAGGATCAATCAATTAGTGACTGACCGAAAGGGTTATTTGAGAGTTGAGGATCAATCAATTTGTGACAGACCAAAAGGGTTACTTTAAAGTTGAGGATCAATCAATTTGTGACTGACCAAAGCAGATAGTTAGAATCGAGGATCAATCAATTTGTGACTGAAACAGACAAAGTAGTATGTATTAAACAAACAGTTATGACAATACAAGTTGTTTCAATAATGAAAAGTACATATAATTGTAATTTTTCTTTTCTTAATATTTTCTTATTTTTTCTAAGAAAATGTTTTCTATTACAAATATAGCGATACAGAAATACAGCAGATTAATGTACAAATTATTGTAATTGTGGCTATGTTGTCTGCTGGGTTGATCAGCTGATAGGCTTGAAGTCTGATGGTTGATTGAGTCTGGGATGTGTATTGGCAGTGTTCAGCTCTTCAAAACTCCGAAAGTTAGTGCTGTCAAGTGTTGTGTATAGTGACTGGAATAGTGAAGAAAGATAATATGACAATAAGACAACTTTTAAAGTGCAAAAATGAAGGTAAAATGAGCGAAAAACAGGTCAAAACAATGTGTATTAGAGCCAAAAGGATGTTGAAGATAACAGGTAGTTAAATTTGAAAGTTATACACTTAAATAACCTGGAAATGACTTTATACCATGTAGCTGTGGAGTTTTATACCATGTAGCTGTGGAGTTCGAGAAACTTCCGTTTGTCAAAATGGCGAGACACTTCTTACAGATTGCCGTACATTTTATGTTGATTTTAACTATTTTGGCTTATGAATTTTACCCGAAAAGTTACTCACGAACCATCGGAAGACATATAGATCCTGGTGGATGGATTATTACGACCTGCCATGACCAAACTGGTGACAATTTTGGTGTTTCTGTGCTTGGCAAGGTAACGTCAATCGATGATACGGGATCCACTTTTCCTGACCATGTCGCTCGTAAACAAAGACCAGGATGGCGACGCAAAATGACAACAAGAAAATTGACGATGACACAAACTTTTCTACATCATGGAATGGTTATACTGCTTGTTAGTGGAGATATCCAAATGAACCCTGGCCCTGCAAAACAACGTAACTATAAATACCCTTGCAAGATATGTGTTAAACCTGTAAAATCGAATCAAAAGGGTGTGTGTTGTGATGGTTGTGATGCTTGGCATCACATTAAATGTTTGCCAGATGCAATGACGATAAATGCTGAGGAATATGAAAATCTTTCTACTAGTAATGTGGACTGGTTCTGTTACCAATGTTTAACACCACAATTTACAGACTCGTTTTTCGCAAGAGACGAATCACCCTCAGATCACTCGGACACAAACGAAATAACTAGTATAACTAGTGACAGTGAACCGACCACGAGTGACAGTGTCAACGATGACGAAGTATGTGTACTGACTAACATTCTGGACAAGATCCGTAGTGAAAACCCAAGAGGCTTCGTATTAGGCTACTTGAATATAAATAGCCTACGACATAAAGTCATACAAGTAAGGGAAGCATTGAAACGAGTACCACTAGAGATTTTTGGAGTAGCCGAAACAAAAATCGATGACTCTTTCCCGGATGCTCAATTTAACATCGACGATTACAGAATGTTCCGCAAGGACCGCAATCAACATGGTGGAGGGGTAATCGCATATATCCGCTCCGATATCCCTTGTCGCAGAATGAAGGACCTAGAGACATCATCGATTGAGATGCTTAGCATCGAAATCATACCAAACAAATCCTTTAAAGGAATTGTAATGATTGCTTACAAACCTCCTTCAATGACAAATCATGTGTTTACGACTGAAATGACAATTGTTATGGATAAAGCTCAAATTAATTATGACAATATATACATTTTGGGGGATTTAAATTTCGATATGTTTGATAATGTTAAAAGTGAACCCCTGATTGATTTATGTGAACAATATGATCTTGATCAAATGATTCGTGAAGCAACAAATCATACTATTCATGGGTCTACTTTAATTGACGTGCTTCTAACGAACAATCCATCACCCTGCGTTAAAACTGGCAATTTAGATACAGGACTTAGTGATTCACACAACTTTGTTTATGCTGTGATGAACATTAAAGCACCCAGGTTACCTGCCAGATGTGTGATATACAGGAACTACAAAAACTATGATGAAAATGACTACGCTAAAGACATTAATTGTATCCCCACAACTCTATGCGGAATCTTTGATGATCCTTCAGACAATTACTGGGCGTTACAAACTTTGGTACGTGAAATCATGGATGATCACGCGCCTTTGAAGAAAGCCAAGGTTCGTGCCAGAGATACCCCATTCATGAATAAGGAACTTCGCAAGGCCACCAGGAACAAAGCTCGTCTTCATAAGAAATTCAAAAGATGCCCAAATAACAGAAACTGGGAAAGGTACCGCAAACAACGCAATCTTACAGCTGGCATCAGAAAGTCAGCCATCAGGGATTATTTTAAAAGTAAATGCGATGGTGGTCAGAAAAACCCTGATTTTTGGAGAACTGTGAAACCCTTTTTGACAAACAAGGGCTCTTCTAACGGAAACAGCATCATGACCCGCCACGACGACAGTGTCGAGACAAAACCTCAAGAAGTAGCTAAGCTTATGAATGACTTCTATGTGAACATCGCCTCCAAGATTGGTGGTGATATTGACTTGGAGCAAAGTGACGAGACAAACTCCACCTTCGTCTCAAAATGCGAGGACTTTTTTAGAGATCACTCAAGCGTTAAAAACATCATCAGTGAACATAAAAAGTGTGATTTCAGTTTTGTTAGTACAAATCCCGAGACAGTGGAAAAAATCATCTTAAACATGGACGCAAAAAAATCGACCGGCTACGACTCAATTCCACCGAGATTATTAAAGCCAGTGGCTAAACATATTAGTGTTCATGTTAGTGCAATTTTCAACACCTGCATTGACTCACAAACTTTTCCTGAAAACGCAAAGCTCGCTGAGGTAGTACCTCTGTTCAAGAAGGATGATAGTCTTATTATTAAAAATTATAGACCGGTGAGCATCCTTCCATCCTTATCGAAAATTCTAGAAAGGATTATTCACAATCAATTGGAGACTTTCATGGATTGTATACTCGATCCACACATGGCTGCATATCGAAAGGGATATAGTTGTGAGCATGTTCTTCTGAACCTTGTTGAACAGTGGAAAAGTGCTCTAGATATGAAATTGCATGCTGGGGCCATTTTTATGGACCTCAGCAAAGCATTTGACAGTTTGCCTCATCCCTTAATAATTGCGAAACTCAGTGCTTATGGATTATCTCGTGACAGCTGCGCACTCCTATGGTCCTATTTATCTCAAAGAAAACAGCGCGTAAAACTGTCTGGCCATGTTAGTGACTGGAAATATTTAATTAAGGGAGTACCCCAAGGATCCATCTTGGGCCCTGTTTTATTTAATGTTTTCATGAACGATTTATTTTCAACAATCAAGACAGCATCACTCCACAACTATGCTGATGATAACTCTATCTCTGCAACCGCACGTTCGAAATCGGAAGTTATTCAAATTTTAACAAAAGAATCAAGTCTCGCCATGACCTGGTTTGCAGAAAACATGATGGAGGCTAATGCCTCTAAATTTCAAGCCTTGATTTTAAACTGTGAAAACCCTGTGATTTTTAAGATCAATAATGAAGAGATTGCGTCAGAATCTAACGTGAAGCTATTGGGAGTGCACCTAGACGCCAAACTGAACTTTCGTCATCACGTTAGCATCTTGTGTCGAAAAGCTAGCGCTCAACTCAGGGTGCTTCAGAGGCTCTCGCAACACCTGGATACATCTTCTAAAATGCAAATTTTTAGAAGCTTTGTTCTGAGCCATTTTATGTATTGCTGCCTGGTATGGCATTTCTGTGGTGCTCAGTACA
Organism: Platynereis dumerilii; assembly: GCA_026936325.1. NCBI lineage: Eukaryota > Metazoa > Annelida > Polychaeta > Phyllodocida > Nereididae > Platynereis > Platynereis dumerilii. The sequence goes on from JAPTHN010000005.1 coordinate 15,502,819, forward strand.
CAAAAAAGATCGAACGAATCCAATACCGAGCCTTAAAATTTGTTTATGGTGACTTTTCTTCTACGTATGAAGACCTGCTTAAGAAAGCAGGACTCCCAACCCTTGAACTTTCCCGTCTACGCTCAATTTTGAACCTCGTCTACAAGTGTGTTAATAAACTCTCGCCCCCATTTTTATGGGACCTGTATCGGGAACGCACTGTAACTTATAATTTAAGAAATAGAAATAAGGTTCAAAGGGTACACTGTAGAACTATTAAAAATGGTCTACAATCCATCTCTCAGCTTGGATCTAAGCTCTGGAACGAGCTAAATGACTCTATTAAAAACATTCCCGACTTGAAAGTCTTTCAAAAAACAATCTCTAACTGGATACCAAGTGAATGTAACTGTGTATCATGTAGAAGCTAATGTTTTTATTTGTAACCCATTGTTTTTAATTATTACTCTAGACATTTTTATCCAGTATTACGTCTAAGTCAATTTTAAACATTTTTACATTTATACTTGTGTTAATTTTTACTACTGTTTCATTGTAGAAAGTCGGTAAAATTAGCCTTGGCGCTAGTGTTGTCTGTATATAACACTGACTATAAATAAAAGTTTTGAGTTTGAGTTTGAGTTTGAGTTTGCAGATCTAAGATGTGAGACAGGCGATTTCAATGTTTGAGTTCACTTATGAAGTCCAGCTGGCAACAGGTGCACTGTAGTTGATGGGCAGCCAAGCATGAAATGTGTATTGGAGGTCCGTTAGAATTCAACTGGCCTGGTGTCTGATATGACAAGTCCGTTTTATGCAGATATCAAGGTAAAAATCCCACAAGAAGTAGGTACAGAGATGCAGAGGAAGCTTGGAAACAACTTACACACAAAAATCGGCAGCTAAACATCCATAGAACTCCTAAAAAGTGCCTAAATGTCTCTCTGCTCTTAACTAGCGTGTTTACTGTTCAAGCAGCGCAAGTATATCACATCCCTACTGTCAACAGCGGCAGATGAAAATACTCCGCAGGTCTTCTAAACTTCCTGTAAATCTCTGGATGCCGTTCCTGAAGAGTGACCATGTCTGGTTTGTGCACACAGAGCCAATACAACAGACATAATTGGTGTGATCAAGACTGAAGCATTTGGGGTTAACGAGACCAAACTATCAACATACTACAATAGAAAGTCTCCACATCAGGAGGACCACACTAGTTCAAGCACAAGAAGTTCTTAGCACAATGCTGTATATTAAAACCAAAACTGAGGATGGTTCTTTCTACACTCATCCACCCACTGATCAAAATACCAAACACTGTCATCCATCCAAGCTCAAATTGATAAATGGAATAGGCTTTTAATGAAGCATGTAAAGATTAGCAGCTATGACCTGATGAGCATACATTGTCCTTGTTCCATGGGAAGCCTTCAAATAACAATTCCAGCAGATGGGCAATTCCGTAAGGTCTGATTTACAGATTTGACACTTTAGCAGCTTGTGCAGCAAAATGTCATGGTGTTGGACGTACTCACACGGTGTACGTCCGACACTATGACATTTTGCCGTAGCTAAACTCCTGTTACACTTTGAGCTTTGGTTGATGGCTTGTCTGATACCCCTATTGCCTGGCCTTATTCCTGTTTAACAATGAAATAGCTGAAGTGTAATGGTAGGGTTACCCAAGCTGCTAAGGTGTCAAAATCTGTGAATCAGACTTTACAGAATAGCCCAGAAATGACCCCAGCTTGAACAATTGCTTCCACCCATCCACTGTCCTCCAGCCAATCTCCAATTTTCTTCAGTGAGAAGATCTCTATGGTTTTCAGGCCATGTCGGCCACTGCCACTGCCTGCTTTGCCAGACCGAAAAGTTGCTGATCAAAATTCACGATAAGAACTTGCCCAGGGTTCAGATTATTCTAAGCACTTGTGGCAACATTCATATGGTGATACATCATCCCATAGGAATTTTGAATCTCCCGTAAAAGACAACGATAGCATTGCTGTGATTTTGCAACCACTTAGTGTGTATATTAAAATTTGTGCCATTTTCAATTCAGCAATAGGCCTTCCACCACAAAACCACAACTACAAGCACACAAATCTCATCTGTCCAGTGTCACACAACCACCACCACATTCTATTTTGCATTACTATAGTATCAAGCAAATGCACCTGAAAATAAAGATGCATCAATATGTCACAATTGTTCCAACATGTCACTTTTACAATATCTGCAGAACGTATGAAAGAATATGACCACAGTGAAAAAAAGGTTAACGTTCTGTGTCATAAACATTTAGGCCTAGTTCAAGACTTTTTTATAGAACAGCTTGATACATGTAAATATGCTTCTTGATGTAATCCAGTTTTTTATGGCCCGGATAAATGTATCAGATGAAAGGGGGTACATATAATGTGAATCTTGTTGCTCTATATCATAGGAAGTGGTCAGTTTTAAGGCTTTTATGTATGAAATAATATTTGTGTCATGATCGACAGTGTGTGCTGTGCCAATCCCGTTTACAGTTATGTTAGCCTTTTTTTAGCCTTTTTTTAGGGATAGTAGGCCTAAATACTGCCTACTTAAATCTTCTTATATAATTAACTTGTCTAAGTGATAGAAATGGAAAGCTTGACCATCTAAACATACATCTAGGTGAAGAAAAATCCCAATTCCCATTAATAGTTCCGAAGATATAGGCAAAAATGTTATTTTCGATAATGGCGGAACAAGATGGCCGCCATTTCCGTTATGGAAATTTTTGAAGATGTGTCTATATCTAAAATGAAAGATAATGGTCTCAAGAGTATCTCTGCCAAATTTCATGCTTCTATACCAAAATGAACTATTTTTTCACATATCTACTGCACTACACATGGCACGGGGCATGAGGGCCCCTACACTGAGGCCTCAAAGCTGCTTCAGGAACCATTTAATAATGTGTAGTTTACCTTAAACCGTGATAGAATAGCTAATTAAAATAGAAAAAAAAAATTGGCCAAAATTGAAACAGGGCAAAAAATATTTTTAAAAAAATGTATGAACAGAAAAAATCTTAAATTCAGAAAAAGTGGATAGAATTGATTAAAAATGATAGAAGAACCCCAAGAAATAACTTTCAAGCTGAAGGCACTCGCAAAAAAAATTGCCATAGGATTATAATAATAGGGGGCTTCTTGCCCGATGGTTGGGGCAAGAAGGCCATTTTAAATTTTTTATAAAAATGGCCGTAAGTCTTTTATTAAAATTGGTACACATTTTTTCCGCTAGTTATAAATAGAGTCAAGTGATATCTTTCTGACAGTATAAGCATTCAAAGAATCGGCCATAAAAAGTAGGTCAAATCGCACCTCCAAGTTAAGGGGGCTGCATGCCCCGACCTACTCTATATATTATATGTTTTTTTTTCTTCGAAGACCAATCGCCTTTGCATGATAGTCAACCAGTTGATTATAACATACAATGTTCATGGCTCAATGCATGGCTCTATCATTTTTCGACTTATATTAATTGTGTGCAAGAAGATGAAGGTTCTAATCAAGATCCAGTATGTCTGATGGCTACAACAGAAAGACCGAGTGTTCACTAAATACATTAGTACCCAGCCAATACCACCGTAACAGTGACACAAATTCAGTTTGCATGATGTGCAGCCAGTGATGGAAATGGTTGACTGGCCTGATAAGCCCACATCAACTGTAATATTTGATCTTTTGAACTTTGAAATTCGACGAACCACTTCTCCAAATAACGTTCCAAATCCCTGCGGTACTGCAATTAATCTGTTAAGCAATTATGATATTTCTAAGCGGTAAAAATTGTGATTCAGGCTGAGAAATGAGGTGTAATAGCTGTGATTTGAAGCAATTTACGCATTGAGAAATTGGATTCAAAAGCTGATAAATTGCAGTTCTCAGCAATCGATAATGTGAAGTTTTTCACAAAGTTTTATCAAGACGTTACAGCCTATGATTTATCAATGAGATTGAAAAAATCTGTCATTGCCCACAGCTTGTGTTAAACAGAGATATCTTTTATGAGGAATATCATTCACAAAACAACAAAAACATCTATCCCAAATGCTAAGGAAGCTAGACTTTGACACAACTGTCAAACAACTGTACAAACTTCTACCACTCGGTCATACTCTGCAACATGCTCACTTTAAGAAATTCACTTGTCAGAACCAAATGTTTAGACTTTTGGACAGCATATGACCTTGTATGACCCCTAAATCTGCACCATCCTGACCCAACGGGTCAAGGTTAAAGCATCTGGAGTCACTGCTGTCATGAACTGGCAGGTTGTAAGCCAAACAACATTGAACTTTTGTCATCTTTTTAAAGAGTCAAAAGATCCAATTTCTACGGTTTAGGGTCTGCTTTGAAGGAACTAGTAATGAACCAGCAAATTGGCTGAATAATCATTACCATCCAAATAAAAATTAAGTTAAAAAAAACAAAAAAACAAGTGAGCTTATATTTGTTTTCTATTAAAGTTTCATATTACTGTAAGTTTGTATCAACAACATAATAATATCAAAATACCTTATATTTCAGCTCAACATGTTAAACTAGCTGTTGACGGAAGAAGCATTTCTAATTGGTGACATTTTAGGAGTTCAGGCTTCCAACCGAAGCTCAAGAACTGCTTATCTCAGCAATGTTATTTTTGGAAACCACCTCACTTTCTACATCTCACTCATGGTTCAGATTCAAACAGAAGATTGATAGCTTAGGAACTGGTGTTTTGGGGTGATTACCTACTAAATGTCCATACATTTGCAATTTATAAAGTTATCACCGAAGAATATTTTATGCAAAAGAATTACACTTTAAAGGTAATTAGTAATATAATTTCAATCTTCAAGAAGTTTAAAATTAATTATACAAGAAATACACGCTTGATGGTTATGCAGAACGTGTGACTGTTACTTATTTCTCCAAAATTAAAAAACAAACCTGATATTGTTCTGGCCTACAAAAATATTTATTACATGTAATTATATAAAATAGGAATATGTACATTGGCATGTTCTTCATTCTCATCTTGTGATTGTACTGTTGCTTAAAATGGATCCAGGTTAGCCAATACACTTATTTCCATTGTAATTGTAATCGCTATTCTTAACCATGTCATTGATGTAATAACCAGGAGTTAATATAACTAATCATTATTTTAAAAGCGAGCGTCCATATGATATCAATGATCACAAGCTGCCACTCTTTGGATAACTTCAAAAACTTTTCAAAGAGAACTGTAATTTATCTCCTCATGAGGGTGATTTTGCAATCTGTAAATTGCTTGAAATCACAGCTAATATTCCTCATTTATCAACTGAAATTACTATTTTTTCCACTTTAAAATAAAGCTTAATTCCTTTCAAGATTAATATCTTCAGACTCAGAAGTTTATGAAAGAAAAACTAAGAACGTAAAGTGAAAGGCTTCTTAAAACTAGACTGGCCTTCTTCAACCGATGGCGTAACTAGTATAGGGGATCTCCAACATGAGGGAGGGACGTAATTTGCTGGAAGGGGAACCTGCTATACTCATTTCATACTTTTAGCCAAAGACAATTAATGGTCAGGTGCAATATGAGAGGAGATATACAATGCAGCTTCACACCATCTCACTGGAATCATACGTATGTCCTTAAATTCAAAATGTTTTCTTTTGTTTTATTATAGCAGCTTTGATTGACATGCATTAACTAATACACTGTAGATGCATTCCATCACAGCACAGAGTCCAGAAAATTAATTGCCAGATAAACTGATGCAGCAACTGTCTAATACTATTTTCTGAAGAATAAATTGCTCCACTTTCCCTTCCTTTACAGTGTTATTTATTGAGACTTGGCTTTGCATAGACTACTATTGAAGAAACTTCGTAAGCAAGTTGTGCAAACTGTCGTAACTGTGTAATGGCAGACAGTAACTCTGCAAACCTGAGTTGCATTGGCTCAGCAACACCCACCAAATGAAATAATTGTGTCACTTCATGCTGAATGGATCTATAGCAAAAGGAAACTGCTTCTGAATTCCCAGGATTGACGAAAGATTTGTCACTGACAGGAGTGCATAAGCTAGTAACTAGGTAAAGATGTATCATTAGGTGTGGTATAACAGAATTAGTAGCAAAGCTCTGTGTATGACCGATTTGGAAGGTTCCTTGAAGGCACACTGCTACTGTAGAGTGTAATGTGCACATTGAGGATCAGTATGTGTGGTTACAGTGTTTTAAACTCAGTAGTGCTATATCACTTTATGTTTCGATGCATGACATTGATTTGCACGTTGCTAAACATATTTCTACTCAATTGTAAAACTGCCTTTCATTATGATGGGATAAACAATGAAGCTGATACTGTCACAGTGTGGTGAAGGATAATCATAAGATCATCCCCCTCCCCACATGCTCAATTGCTCATCCTAGGAGGGGATGCATGCCTCCATCACCCAGGATCTACTCCCCTGTCTTAATGGAAGCCATTTTAAAATCTGAATGCCAAACACCTGCTTTTCACAAACCATCCACATTCGAGCAGTCCCACTTCAGTGGAAACGGTTGAAAATTATTGAAGCCAGCAGTGACTCCTCGCTACCTTCGGGGAGAAATCACGAAGAGAAAAGTTTAAGTAATTTTGTTTTTAACAGTAGATCATGCAATGTTTTAGCTTTAGAAGCATTGCATAAAAATCTTGATCATCTAATTTTGATTGCCTGCAAGTGTGTTTGTAAAAATGTCAAAATTCATATCTTCAATAAAACGATATATCAATGTAATTTCATTTTATGTAAACTCATATATGAGTATTAAACAAAAGCATTTTGAAAACCATATCACGTTCTGACATTGAATGTTTTAAATTTGAAACTAAAATTAGCCTGGGACAATAGCCTATTGTCAATTGAAGCCTTAAGATTGACACTGAATCATGTTCTGAAATTAAAATGCCAATTTTGTCACCAGTGCTTATCACTTCGAAAAGCTTGTCACCATCTTTTATGAAAGTGATGGTGGAGTGGATTACTTTCTTTAATCGATTACAGGTTATGAAAAAGAATGAAGAAAATCGCTTTTTTTAAATGAGTTTTGGAGAAGCAATCTATTCAGCATTGAAGGATAGCGAGTATACTTGCAATCAAGTTATCTCACGTTTCATTCAGTGCCACAGCATTAAAATCAAATGTATTGTGCTTATTAACATGACTGAAAAGCACTTAATTTCCATTAGTGGCAATTATATTTCTCTATTAAGGTGAAACTCCTTGTTAGCCGAGCTTATTGTGATAGCACTGTTACAAATATAGATGGTCATTGGTCAAGAAATATGGTTATGAATGTCTGAAATGTCAGACAAAGCATATATGCAGGAAACAATGACAGAAGTTTAGGCAGAAGCAGTGAAAACACCCCTTGCTTTTATAAGGTGAAAGCATGGCCTGATTTGGCAGGGTCAATGATTAGCAGGGCAAAGGTGTAGGAGGTCAATAATCTTTTCTTGGCCAAAAATGTCCCAAAGCATAACATTCACAAAGTTTTCTCCCCTAAATTCCCCGAATAATTGTTTTCCCAAAATGTGTAGGGGCCCCAGCCACCTGCCTCCTCCTTTTACAATTATAGGAGGGTGAATAAAATGTACTTAAATCAATGCTTGTTTGGCTGGGTTTCTCAAGTTTAGCTCTCCATCTAAGATTGATGCTAAGTACTTTATAGCACTAAACGCACGGAAAAAAAGTACAACCAAAACACTAATTATATTGGAATAACACGATGTCTGCCTTGTTTAATCTGATGTTTGCAGAATCATGCATGATCCCCAAGGAATTTTCCTTGACAGAGAAAGGCAAAAACTTTGATTGATCACTTCAGAGATGTGAATGATGTGGTGAATTTCCATATTTGCCTTCAAGGCACACGCACAACTGCATTTTGCATTAAATTTTAGATCAGATGGATCATACATTACCCCATGTTTGGCAAAATTATCATTTTCGTTTTTATATCTATTTTGAGACCTTGGACTTATTGCAAACCCGTTCCAAATTTCCCCACAGTTTCATCGTTTTTCTCTGTTACCTGAAATATTAATCCAAATGTTCCCTTAAGCACCAAAACAAAGATGATCACTACTTGTCGACAATACTTACATTGTGTTTATTTGTCTTGCACAAACAGTAGTTCTATTTTTTCATTCTTGAAAATGGTCATTCATTTGACGGACTCCATTGATTTCGATGGCATATTTTTCCTCAAGAACAAAAACAAATACTTCCAAAAGTGATTTGATTTGATTTTTAGTTTAGTTTTGGTTGCTAGGACAACACTGGCTTCTTGTGTAGGCTACATTAATTTTTTTAATTCTTGTCTTTAAAAGGACTCAGAGGAAAAAGGAAACGTTTACAACATTCACTGAGAAAGACACAGACAGTTGGCATTTATTACGTTGGAGCTCAGCAACTGCTGAAGACATACATTTTGCTGTCAAGTTTTACCTCTTTTGAAAGACCTGTATATCGTACAGGCATCAAGAGATTAGATGGTCCTTTGCCTCTTGAAATGTACATATATATATATAGGCAAAGACTAACAGTAAGTGCACCCTAAGCGTAATGTTAAAAGATAGGAGAAGAGGGTTCACTTACTTTTGCACTTTTGCACAATTATAACCCCTATCTAGCGCAAAGACCCCTGATACAAATACAATGGCCAGGCTGGTACATGTAGTGGGAAGCCTCAATGGTATAATACAGGCATTGGTTCAATGATTCGTGCAATATCATTTATGTTATGGCCAGTATGGTGAGACAACTTTATCATTGTCTTCAATGGTAAATCTCTATGGGTTCACTAATTTTCAAGCACAACTGTATTATTTTGTGACTTATATTAATAGTGTGCAAGAAGATGCAGGTTCAAATTAAGACCTGGTAAGTCTGATAGCTACAACAGAAAGACCTAGTGTTAACTAAATACATCAGTACCCGGCAAATAACACTGTAACTGGCGTAACAGTGACACAAATTCTGATTGCATGATGTACAGCTAGTGATGGAAATGGTTGACTGGCCTGAAAAGCCCATATTAACTGTAATATTTCCTCTTTCGAACTCTGAAATTTGACGCACGACTCTGATCTCCAAATAACTTTCCAAATCCCCGTAGTCCTGCCATTAATCTCTTTAGCAATTATGATATTTCTAAGTGGTAAAAATTGTGATTCAGGCTGAGAAATGAGGCATAATAGCTGTGATTTGAGGCAATTTACGGATTGAAAAATGGGATTCAAAAGCTGATAAATTACAGTTCTCAGCCATTGAAAATGTGAAGTTTTTCACAAAGTTTTATCAAGACGTTACAGGCTGTGATTTATCAATGAGATGGAAAAAATCTATCATTGCCGCCAGCTGGTGTTAAACAGAGATATCTTCACATAACAACAAAAACATCAATCCAAAATGCTAAGAAACCCAGACTTTGACACAACTGTCAAACAACTGTACAGACTTCTACCACTCAGTCATACTCTGCAACATGCTCACTTCAGCAAAATCACTTGTCAGAACCATTTAGACTTTTGGACAGCATATGACCTTGTATGACCCTTGAATCTGCACCATCCTGACCCAACGGGTCAAGGTTAAAGCATCTGGAGTCACTGCTGTCATAAACTGGTAGGTTGTAAGCCAAACAACATTAAACTTTTGTCATCAAGAGTCAAAAGATCTACGGTTTAGGGTCTGCTTTGAAGGAACTAATAATGAACCAGCAAATTGTCTGAATAATCGTTACCATCAAAATAAAAATTAAGTTAAAAAAAACAAAAAAACAAGTGAGCTTATATTTGTTTTCTATTAAAGTTTCATATTACTGTAAGTTTGTATCCACAACATAATAATAGCAAAATACCTTATATTTCAGCTCAACATGTTAAACTAGCTGTTGACATAAGAAGCATTTCTAATTGGTGACATTTTAGGACTTCAGGCTTCCAACCGAAGCTCAAGAACTGCTTATCTCAGCAATGTTATTTTTGGAAACCACCTCACTTTCTACATCTCACTCATGGTTCAGATTCAAACAGAAGATTGATAGCTTAGGAACTGGTGTTTTGGGGTGATTACCTACTAAAAGTCCATACATTTGCAATTTATAAAGTTATCACCCAAGAATAGTTTATGCATAAGAATTACACTTTAAAGGTAATTAGTAATATAATTTCAATCTTCAAGAAGTTTAAAATTAATTATACAAGAAATACACGCTTGATGGTTATGCAGAACGTGTGACTGTTACTTACTTCTCCAAAATTAAAAAACAAACCTGATATTGTTCTGGCCTACAAAAATATTTTATTACATGTAATTATATAAAATAGGAATATGTACATTGGCATGTTCTTCATTCTCATCTTCTGATTGTACTGTTGCTTAAAATGGATCCAGGTTAGCCAATACACTTATTTCCATTGTAATTGTAATCGCTATTCTTAACCATGTCATTGATGTAATAACCAGGAGTTAATATAACTAATCATTATTTTAAAAGCGAGCGTCCATATGATATCAATGATCACAAGCTGCCACTCTTTTGATAACTTCAAAAACTTTTCAAAGAGAACTGTAATTTATCTCCTCATGAGGGTGATTTTGCAATCTGTAAATTGCTTGAAATCACAGCTAATATTCCTCATTTATCAACTGGAATTACTATTTTTTCCACTTTAAAGTAAAGCTTAATTCCTTTCAAGATTAATATCTTCAGACTCAGAAGTTTATGAAAGAAAAACAAAGAACGTAAAGTGAAAGGCTTCTTAAAACTAGACTTGCCTTCTTGAACCGATGGCGTAAATAGTATAAGGGATCTCCAACATGGGCGAGGGGCACATTTTGTTGTCCATACTCATTTCATACCTTAGCCAAAGACAAAATGGCCAGGTGCAATATGAGAAGAGATATACAATGTAGTTCTACACCTTCTCACTGGAATCATAAGACCTTAAATTCAAAATGTTTTCTTTTATTTTATCATGGCAGATTTGATTGACATGCATTAACGAATACACTGCTGATGCATTCCGTCACAGCATAGAGTGCAGAAAAGTAAATGCCACGTAAACTGATGTAGCAACTGTTGAATATATTTTCTGAAGAATACAATGACCCATTTTCCTGCCTGTAAAGCGTTGTTTATCCAGACTTGGCTTTGCATAGACTACTGTTGAAGAAACTTCGTAAGCAAGTTGTGCAAACTGTCGTAATTGTGTAATGGTTGACAGTAACTCTGCAAACCTGAGTTGCATTGGCTCAGCAACACCCACCAAATGGAATAACTGTGTCACTTCATGCTGAATGGATCTATAGCAAGAGGAAACTGCTTCTGAAATCCCAGGATTGGCGAAAGATTTGTCACTGACAGGAGTGTACAAGCTAGTAACTAGGTAAAGATGTATCATTAGGTGTGGTATAACAGAACTAGTGGCAAAGCTCAGTGTATAACAGATTTGAAAGGTTCCTTGCAGGCACACTGCTACTGTAGAGTGTAATGTGTACGTTGTGGATTAGTATGTGTGGTTACAGTGTTTTTAAGTCAATAGTGCCATAAAACTTTATGTTTCGATGCATGACATTGATTTGCACGTTGCTTAACATATTTTTACACAATTGTAAAAATGCCTTTCATTATGATGGGATAAACAATGAAGCTGATACTGTCACAGTATGGTGAAGGATAATCATAAGATCATCCCCCTCCATCACCCAGAATCTACTCCCCAGCCTTAATGGAAGCCATTTTAAAATCTGAATGCCCAAACACCTGCTTTTCACAAACCATCCACTTTCGAGCAGCCCCACTTCAGAGGAAACAGTTGAAAACTATTGAAGCCAGCAGTGACTCCTGGCTACCTTCAGGGAGAAATCACGAAGAGAAAAGTTCAAGTAATTTTGTTTTTAACAGTAGATCATGCAATTTTTTAGCTTTAGAAGCATTGCATTAAAATCTTGATCAACTAATTTTGATTGCCTGCAAGTGTGTTTGTGAAACTATCAAAACTTACATCTTCGATAAAACGATATATCAATGTCATTTCATTTTATGTAAACTCATAAATGAGTATTAAACAAAAGCATTTTGAAAACCAAATCATGTTCTGACATTGAATGTTTTAAATTTGAAACTAAAATTAGCCTGGCACAATAGCCTATTGTCAATTGAAGCCTTAAGATTGACACTGAATCATGTTCTGAAATTAAAATGCCAACTTTGTCACCAGTGCTTATCACTTTGAAAAGCTTGTCACCATCTTTTGTGACAGTGATGGTGGCGTGGATTACTTTTTTTAATCCATGACAGGTTATAGAAAAGAATGAAGAAAATTGCTTTTTTAAATAAGTTTTGGAGAGGCAATCTATTTAGCATTGAAGGATACTTGCAATCAAGTTATCTAACTTTTCATTCAGTACCACAGCATTAAAATCAAATGTATTCTGCTTATTAACATGACTGAAAAACACTTAATTTCCATTAGTGGCAATTATATTTCTCTATTAAGGTGAAATTCCTTGATAGCCTAGCTTATTGTGATAGCACTGTTACAAATATAGATGGTCATTGGTCAAGAAATGGGGTTATGAATGTCTGCAGTGTCAGACAAAGCATATATGCAGGAAACAATGACAGAAATTTGGGCAGAAGCAGTGAAAACGCCCCTTGCTTTTATAAGGTGAAAACATGGCCTGATTAGGCAGGGTCAGTGATTAGCAGGGCAAAGGTGTAGGAGGTCAATAATCTTTTTTTAGCCAAAAATGTCCCAAAACATAACATTCACAAAATGTTCTCCCCTAAATTCCCAGAGCAATTGCTTTCCAAAATGTATAGGGGGCTGGAGCCCACTGCCTCCTCCTTCTACAATTATAGGAGGGTGATTAAAATATACTTAAATCAATGCTTGTCTTGTTGGGCATCTCAAGTAGAACAGTTACTAAGCTTTCAGTTTATGATTAATGAAGGGTACATTATGGCAGAGAAGTACTACAAATGCAATAACTGATATTGGAATTACATGATGTTTGCCTTGTTTAATCTGATATTTGCCAAATCATGCATGATCCCCAAGGAAAGGCAAAAACTTTGATAGATCACCTCAGAGATGTGAATGATGTTGTGCATTTCCATATTTGCCTTCAAGGCACATGCACAGCTGCATTTTGCATTACATAAAATTTATATTAGAACCTTCAGTGTCTGTGGTTTAGCCAGGCAAAATATTTAATGATGATTTCTTAAAAATTGGTCTCATTTTCAATGAATTTTGAATTTGCATGATGCTTCCTACGTCTGTACTGTGGCAGCTATTTATTTGAAACTGAGGTGGAGCTTTATGGTTATTGTTTTCAAAATTTCTTTGACCAAGTACTCTTGGGCATATCTAAGGTTAAGTCAAGTTTGGGTGTGGGACACTCTTTTCAAATAAATATTTAGATTTTTACATTAATGTTTAAAGTCCCTGAATGGAAGAACTAAGCAGAAATAAAATCAGAAACAGTTATCTTTGGCACTTTATATGGAGCGTAGAAAGAGAGTATGTATGTCCCATTAAAATCCAAGTAAATTAAAATAATCAATCTTGGAATGCGCTTGAATGGGCAGTGCTCTCCTTTGCCTATATCACTACCAAAACCAAAACTTGTGACTTATTTATACTGAGTGTAAAAATAGAAAAATGTATGCAATTCTATGCATAATTTTGAAAACACCTTAATGTCACGCTGCCTCTTGGAAATTCACCAGGGTATCAAACTTCTCACCTTGGCTCAACTTTTCTTGATAGGCAATTTCCTTGAAGCAGATTTTTGTGGCTGTGAATTCCCAGGGGAAACTTCATAGACACTTTCTCAGTCCTTTAAAAGTGGCTATAAGGAAACTTTAAATTTTCCTGAAGACTGCAAACCCAACAGCTTGACATTTTAAACGACCATCTTTGTTGATAGTTATTCTTTTGAAGCTATTTCACTTTTGTAACAATTTAGGAACACATTTTGTAGCAAACCAGCTTTTTTAATATACTGCTTTATTACAAATTAGAACCAGCTTAATTATAGTCTACATTCAGGTTGACTACTATGTGGTTCATTTATATATTTGGGTAATATCAAACATTTTAAAAGAAATTATTTAAATCAATTAAATGCTTTCATCTTATTTATTCTTTTACAAAAAAATCCAATTTCGGAAAATGTTTGAACAGCTGAATTGAAAAATACTTTAGACAGCTATTAACCTGACAACAATGACCTTCATCCTGTTCATGACATGAAAGACCGAGGTCATTCTTTTTGCTAGACCTTGACCCCCTTGGCCATTCTTGAGACTTGACCTTGACCTTCCGGATTATTCAAGGTTGTAACTATGCTGTCAGAATTTCTTTAGTCTGCTGACAAGTATATTTATCTGGTTTTGACCTAGTATCTAAAGTTACAACAAATGGTTCTCATTTTTGCAGTACACAAATTTTGCTGTGAGTTTAGAGATAAAAAAGAAGCACATCACTATGCAATCACGACTGGTAGATTTTTAATATAGTCTTTCCGCCAAGTGTACTAAATATTGCAGGACTAAGCTTGATCCCAAGATTTATCACAATCCCTTGTAAAATGCTGGGAAGTTCATGGCTTAAAATTGAAAGGGTATAGCTGGATGAGGCACCAAAAAACTACAGATGTAACTCTCATCAGCATGATATCTGTGCAACAGTGTCTGAATTGATGCAACTCAGATTTGTATAGTTCTCATGCATGCATATATACAATGTATGACACAGGGGGGAGGGTTGGTCTAGTGGTATGGTGCTTGGCTGCCAATCGCTGGGTCCAGGGTTGGCATCCAGCTCTTGTTGGATAAACTAGGCCGATGTAGAACGACTGTTTCAACCATCCTTCGTCTCATTGCCGTGTCCTCCTCCTGTCCTAAGTAGCCTGCCAAGTGCAAAAACAGGACATTAAGCCCCAATCATCCATCCATCCGATACAACATGTGACAAACTTTGAAAGTAGATATGACCATTTTTTAAGGGTTGAGAGTAACGAAACATACTTTAGTTGTATAGCTCAGCAACTTCCACCTTAGAATAATCATAATCATAGTTATCTACAGATTTTGAGGTTGATACCCTCTCGTAATTTGTTGATTCTATTTTGGACTCATCCCTCAGAATCTCATTTGTCAAAGATGTCTCCGAATTCAAATGGCAATTATCAACAAGATCCAATTGTCTGCTTGGGAAAGTTTAGCTGTTGACAGCTGTTAAGTAATAATTAAATTTCTGAAACTTGCTTCCTACAGCACTTCACTGCAATTTGAATCACATAACTTGAAACTGGAGACGAGATTACTCCAAATTTGAAAAATTGGTTATATTAGAATTGCAAATACGGGCAAATAATCTAAATAAATATATGAATACAATAGAAATTTAATAGAGAAGAAATACTAAGAAATGCACAGAGCAGAGAGACATTCTTGCCACTATAAAGATAACTGTAAAAATAAAAAATAAATTATGTTCAGAAAATATCGATAGAAGCCATGGCTGTTTTTGGCTAAACTTTAATATTACTGTAAGTTTGTTTCCTCAATATCATGTCAAGACACCTCTTATTTCAGCTAAAGAAGTTGAACTGCCTCTAGATATAAGAAGCTTTTCTAATTGGTGACATTCCAGGTGTCAAGGCTCTCAACCGAAGCTCAAGAACTTCTTATCTAAGCAATTTTATTTTTGGAAACCACCCTACTTCCTACATCCCACTCATGGTTCAGATTCAGACAGAAGACTGACAGCTCAGAAACAGGTGTTTCTGGATGATTAAATACTAAAAAACCAAGTATTTGTTATGAATGAGCGTTCAAGTTATAACCCAAGAATCAGCTTATGCAAACAAATGATAATGTGTAATACATCATGAATGTGTTTATTTTATTTTTTTTTCTATTTTAAATATATTTGAAAAGGATGACCAGATCAGCCTCGGCTGTTTGTATACAACTGGGTCCATTATGTAATTTAGTATACAGGAAATATATGCTAGGTCTATGTTCGAAAAGTAATGATTGTTGCATTGAAGAGCAATTCAAGAAACAGATAAAGTTATTACTTGTAGGTATATGAAATCGGTACTTTATTCATTCTCTTCTTGTGATGTGAGTATTATTAAATATTGATCCAGGTTACAGCAGGGAAACCTGTCATTGAAATAACAATTCTTAGAGTGTGCTTAAGTTGTGATAAACTAAAGTTAACTCAAAAGTCCTTAAACAGTGAATGTCCATATGATATTCATGATCACAAGCTGAATCATTTTAGGTAACTTTGGAAACTTTTCAAAGAAAGCATGATTCTTGGAATATTGATTATGTAGAATTGTAATTGATCTCCTCTTGAAAGTAATTTTGAAATTTGTAAATTGTAATCACAGCTATTACGCCTCATTTATCAAATGGAATTACTGTTTTTTCCACTTTAGAATGATGCCTTATTCCTCTCATGATTAGTATCTAGACTGCAGAATAAGGATCTGACATAAAAGACTTCTTAAAACGAGATTTTGCGTTCTTGAATCAATGTCGTAAATAAGCGTCTCAAGTTGGGAGGAAAATGATTAGGGGGATGCACAATTTTCTTGATATTATATATTGTACTAATTTCATATTTTAACCTAAGACAAAAATTAATGGTCATTATGGGCCATCTTCGGGGCACCTTCAGGACATATGTGCAATATGTGGGGAGATAAGTAATGTAGCTTCACACCGTTTCATTGGAATCATAACGCTTTAAATTAAAAATGCATCCAATGATTTTATTATGACAGCTTCAATTGACATACAGCAACAATACACTGTTGATTCATCCATTAAAGCGTAGAATGCAAAAAAGTAAATGATATATCCACAAGCTGAAGTAGCAGCTGTAGGATACCATTTTCTGAAGAATACATTGCTCCATTTTCCTATATCTACAGCATTGTTTATACAGACCTGGCTTTTCATAGACTACTGCGAAGCAAAATTTGTTAGCAAGTTGCGCAAACTGTAGTAACTGTGCAATGGTTGACAGTAGCTCTGCAAACCTGAGTTGCATTGGCTCAGCAACACCAACCAAATGGAATAACTGTGTCACTTAATCAACAAACTTTTGTTCTTTTTCCACAGTACAGACAATATTACAGACGCCTGTCTGGAAAGTGTACTAAAAACGTAATGTTAATGAATGGACCAGTTTTACGCCTTCTATAAAAGTGGCTGTAGTTTCATCATAAGTAAAGCGAACAAACAAAAGTTGTTTGATTTTATCAGAACACATACTCAGTTGAATGAAAACACTTCTTTCACTGTTTTATGATGCTTCAAATAGGAGTCTCTTAGACAAAACCAGGCAAAAACCCAATTTTTGCAGTATGACTGGGTGTCAAGTGTATTCATAGTCCATTAGAAGGATGAAAATGTGTCAGACACATATTTTCTTAGTTGTTTTTAGTTGACCATTTATTTATTAACAAGTTTGGCTCATTTAATCACCATTATTACCTTCTAAGTTGAAATTTTGAAAAATTATTAAAAACTGTGTTTTTTTCCTTATTCATGACTAATTGTCTTTAATTCACATGAAACATGTTTGAATAACTTGTCTAAAATAACATTGAATAATTTAGCCACCTTTCCGCTAATGCACAATGCCATTAAGGGCCTTTGTGGATGTAAGCAAGCATCAGACGAAAGTTTAGACCATCTGAAATTTTTGTTTATCACACATATTCAAGGAAGTGCTAAAAATCGATCAAGTTTTCTCTCTTGTAGATCTTCCCTGACACACAGGCAAGAAAATTAATGCAGAAAATTTTCAGCTGAGCACCTATTTTCCCTAATAATGCCAAAAAATTTACGTGGCCTAAACTTTTGTCCGCTACTGTATATATATCTGAGGTTTAGTAAAATTTGTGTTTGGGAAACTATTTTCAAAGCAATCTTAACAACTTACATTAAATTGCATTCATGTTTATTGTCCCTCAATCGAATAACTCCGCAAAACTAAAATCAGAAACAGTTATATTTGGCACATTAAATTGAGCCTAGAAAGAGAATATGTATGTCCCGTAAAATCCACGTAAATTAAAGTATCAAGGTAGGAATGAGCTTGAATGTGCTATATCACTATCAAAACCAAAACCTGCAACTTATTTATTTATAAATAATTGTAAAAATTGAAAAATGCATGCAATTATATGCATAATTTTGAGAACAACTTATTGTCACGCTGCCTTCTGGAATGTCATCCGTGTACCGAGCTTTTCACCCTGGCTCAACTTTTGTTGATAGGCAATTTCCTTAAAGCAGATTGTTGTGGCTGTGAGTTCCTGATGGAAACTTCATAGATTCTTTCTAAGTTGTTGAAAGGTGGCAATACGGAAACTTTCAATGTTACTGAAGACCGCAAACACAACAACTTAAAATTTTCAAACCAGACAGTCTTTGCGGATAATTATTCTTTTGAAGGCTGTTTATTTTTTCGTTACCATTGAGGAAAATTCTTTGTTGTAAACCAACTTTGAAAGCACTGTGCTTATTACGAAATTAGAAAGAAAATCCTTTTTGAGAATATGGTTGAACAGCTGAATTGAAAAATACTTTAGACAGCTATTAACCTGACAACAATGACCTTCAGCCTGTTCATGACATGAAAGCCAGAGGTCATACTTTAGGCTTCACCTTGAACTCCTAGGAATCTGACGACTTGACCTGGACCTTTAAGATCATTCAAGGTTGTATGCTGTCAGAATATCTTAAGCCTGTCCTGACAAGTATATTTATCTGGCTTTGACACAGTATCCAAAGTTACAACAAATGTTTCTCATTTTTGCAGTACAATCGTTTGCTGTGAGAGTATAGATATAAACGAAGCACATCACTATGAAATCACCACTGGTATATTTAATTGTCTTTCCCATCAAGTAAATCACGACTGATAGAATTGATTGTCTTTCCTACCAAGTATACTAAATATTGTAGGACTAAACTTGATCCCAAGATTTAAATCAATCCTTGTAAACTGCTGTGATGTACATGGCTTAAAATTGAAACGGTATACATATAGCTGGATGATCACTATAAAACTACAGATGTAACTATCATCAGCATGATATGTATACATGCAACAGTGTCAGCTGATGCAACTCAGGTTTGTATAGTTTTCATGCATGCATATATACAATGTATGACACAGGGGGAGTGTTAGTCTAGTAGTAGGGTGCTTGGCTGCCAATCACGGGGTCCAGCGTTCGAATCCAGCTCTTGCTGGATTACCTGGGCCGAGCTGTTGGATGACTGTTTCAATTATCCTTTGCCTCGCCGTGTCCTCCACCTGTCCTACATAGCCTGCCAAGTGCGTAAATACACGACATCAAGCCCCAATCATCCATCCATCCAATACACCGTTTGACAAACTTTGAAAGTAAGATATATCCTTTTGTGAGGGTTGAGAGTAACAAAAACATACTTTAGTTGAATAGCTCAGCAACTTCCACCTTAGAATAATTTTAGCCATAGTTATCTAAATATTTTGAGGTTGATGCCCTCTCCTAAGTTGTTTATTCTATTTAGGGCTCATCTTTCAAAATCTAATTTGTGTTAGACGCCCCCAAATTCAAATGGCAATTATCAACAAGATCCAATTGTCTGCTTAAGGAAAGTTTGGCTGATGACAGCTGTTAAGTTGTAATTACATTTGAGCAACTTGCTTCCAACAGCAACTCATTGCAATTCGAATCACATAACCTGAAACTGGAGACAAGATTACTCCATTAAAAAAAATGTTATATTAGAATAGCATGCAAGGCAGATGTTTCATTCTGTGCAAAGAGTGAGCTTTGCCTCATTACGGTGATCCGTGCCTATCCTAATAAGCTTCATCGTCAGACGCATTGCTCTGTCTACAATATCCGTAGTCACTAGCAAAAGAAAAAAGACAAGCATGATGGATGAGATCGGAAACCAGCTGATGCAATGAATTTCTTGATAAAGATTTCAGATGTTACACAAGACACTGCAACAAGCTTGTTACGAAATTGAGGAACAAGTTCCAAAATGGAAAAACCGAATAATATTTTGCAATTGAAGACGATATAACATTTTTGGCAATATCGTTATGTCCAATAAATATTGTGAGTAGAAACAGTCAAGTCTGTACAAAAGTTTACTTCATGACGTGCAAAAACAGTTACTGCTGGAAATGACTGACTGGCCTGATAAGCTCATATTTCCTCTTTGAGCTTTGAAATTTGACAAACAGCTTCTCCAAAATATCGCTCTAAATCCCTGCTGCCCTGCCATCAATCTGTTGAGTAATTACGTTATTTCTAAGCACTTGGCATAAATTGTAACTCGGCTGAGAAATGAGGCATCATAGCTATAATTTGAAACAATTCACAGATTGAGATATTGTCTTCAAAAGTTGATAAATAACTCTCAAAAATCGATAAGTGAAATTCCTCAAAAAGTTGTATTAAGATGTTGCAGAATATGATTCATTGTCATTGCATATATGAATAAAGTAATAATATAATAGTCGAGAAATAAAAAGAAATGCATAGAGCTAAGAGACTCCGAAAGGCTACTTCTTGCCGATATAAACATTACTGCATGTTAAAAGAAGAAGTTTAATAAGAAGTTTTAATAAGAAAATAACTACAGAGGTCATTGCTGTCTTCCACTGAACTTTAGTATTGCTGGAAGTTTGTTTCCACATTATCATGTACCTTATGTTTCAGCTCAAGTTGTTAAACTTGCTGTTGACATAAGAAGCCTTTCTAATTGGTGACATTTTAGGAGTTAAGGCTCCAAACCGAAACTCAAGAACTGCTTATCTCAGCAATGTTATTTTTGGAAACCATCTTATATCCCACATCCCACTCAATGTTAAGATTCAGACAGAAGACTGACAGCTTAGGAACAGGTTACATATTTGCCTTTAATGATCATGAAGTTTTCACCCAAGAACCATTTGATACATACAAATTACACATTAAAGTTAATATGTAATACATTGTATGCTATTTAATTTTGATATCTTTGAAACTTAAAAAATTGTTGTACAGGAAACATACTTCAGATCAAAAAGTATATGATTTTCACTTTGGTTCATCAAATCAAAGCACCAAACCCTACATCGTTCCGGCCTATAAATGAAGTTAATACTTGTAAATATCACATTGGTCAGTTCCTCTTTCTCATCTTCTGATGTGACTGTCATTAGTGAAAAAGGATCTGGTTTACAGCTGGTAAACCTGTTGCCATTGTCATTGAAATTGCAATTCTTAACCATTTCCATTGATGTAATAAGCATCAATTAAAACTAATCATTCCTTTTAAAGCGAGTGTCCATATAATATCAATGAACACAAGCTGACCCTTTTTAGATGTCTTTGGAAACTTTTCAAAGAAAGGTTCTTGGAATATTGATTATCTAGAATTATAATCTGTCTCTTCGTGAGAAGGATTTTGCAATCTGTAAATTGCTTGAAATCACAGCTTCTACCCCTCATTTATCAACTGGAATTACTGGGTTTTTTTTTCACTTTAGAGTAAAGTTTAATTCCTTTCAAGATTAATATCTAGACTGCTGAAATTTATGAACGATTAACTAAGGAACGGAAATAAAAGGCTCCTCAAAACGAGATTTTGCGTTCTTGAACCAATGACGTAACTAAGGCACTTGAGTTGGGTGGCAAATGATTAGGGGGATGCACAATTTTCTGGATATTATACATTATACTAAATTCACATTTTAGCCTAAGACAAAATGGTCATTATGGGCCAATCTACGGGGCACCTTGAGGACACATGTGGTCGTGTATGTGTAATATGGGGGTAGATAAATAATGTACCTTCACACCGTTTCATTGGAATCATGAGGCTTTAAATTCGTAATGCTTCCAATATGATTTTGTTGTGACTGCTTCATTTGATATACAGTAACAATACACTGTTGATTCATCCATTGAAACATATAATGCAAAAAGGAAAATGCTACATAAGCTGAAGTAGCAGTGTGAGATACTATTTTATGCAGAATACATTGCTCCATTTCCTTTCTCTACAGCCTTGTTTTTCCAGATCTGGCTTTTAAATAAACTACTGCAAAGCAAACTTTGTGAGCAAGTTGTGCAAACTGTCGTAACTGTATAATGGCTGACAGTAACTCTGCAAACCGGGGTTGCATTGGCTCAGCAACACTCACCAAATGGAATAACTGTGTCACTTTATGCAGAATGGATCTTTAGCGAGAGGAAACTGCTTCTGAATTCCTCGGATTGGCGAGAGATTTGTCACTGACAGAAGTGCATAAGCTAGTAACTTGGTAAAGATGTATCATTATGTGTGATGTTACAAAGGAGGTGCCAGCAGAGCTTTATGTCGGATGAATAGCTACACACTACTACTGCTGCCTTATATAAGAAAGACACCAAGTGAACACTGTGATACCGTGGAGATAATTTTTTGCTGTTTGCCTTTTTAAGTTGAAACACTTTCATTTTTGCTCAATAAATAAACTGTTGGAAAAGAAATGTGCTACAACATTCTAGAAGGATCCGTTGCTCATGTTTGACCAAAGCAAAATATTTTGATTGTATTTGAGGCATTTAAAGTCTTAGTTGTGAAATAAGTGCTTCGTGCATTAGAGTGCCAGAAAAATAAATCTAAAATAGACGATTAATATGGCAAAATAATTTACATTACTATTAAAAAATATGTCAGAAAACAATTGTTATATCATGTACTGACATTTATTCGTTTGAGCCTACTGAAGTGTGAAACATAAAAAACAAAATGTGCGATCAGGTTTGCAGGGCATTATATGATAAAGATTACTACTATGACAAAAATATTAATTCCGCAATAGCAAAAGTTAGTTCTGATTTGGCAGTCAAGACTTGTTACCAGATTTTGCTCGATATATTCCAATACTCCTTCTCTCCAAGGTCGCTTGTCGGTGACCTGAACTACCATGGCCCATTCAACAACTATTGTATGGCTTGTCCAGGTATTGACTTGTATGAAACTTTCCGAGTAAAGTGACTAACCTTACGGAGAGGTCACACTTTTCATTCTTCACAGCAACGGCTGCAACTACCGGCACTCACAAAAGTCACTTGGCAATGTTCTTAACTTTTTTTCGCATTTTCCTTGACACTTCACAACTAGCTCTCATTGCCTACTAATTTGACTGTATGTTAAAAATGTGGCTTAAGGCAAAAGTGTGCCAAGGAATAAAGGCTACTTTCAATTATTAGAATCGGAAATCCTAAATTTAAAAAAAAGATTCGCCTAAGCACTTTTTAATTGAGTTCAACAGCTACCATATGAAGTCTCTCAAATGTATATATTGTATATACAACAAACTCAGTGCACAATGTGATCTCCTGATAGAAAGATTAGGTGGTAAGTGCAGTTAATGCAACACCTGCAATGAATTATGTTATGAGAATCTACACTCGAGAAATTGCAATAACTCAAGCCATTTGGTCTTTGTGCCTCCCTGCATGACAAATACACAAAGCTGTCGAAGAAAATAATATCAAGCCAAGCAGGGATTGATTCTGTCATTTCCCTTATCACATCAGAGGGTGGCACAGTGCATCACATTTATTATTGACTGCATTGTCCAGGTCAACAGACTTTACAATACAGTTACACCTTGTGCAGGTCTGTTCAAGAATGAGTCTAGCTATGAATCCCAAAGAGGATATGGTCGGGCAGACATGTCGAGCATTCACTGGTTGGTGGCAGGATATAATGGGAAATCCAGAGCAAATTAGGACTGGTATGATAGTTTGTTCAATTGGTCTGAAAAGAGAAAAATACTATTCCTTCGCATCCATAACTTTCAGATTGACGCATCCTTCCGCAAAACACGTCGTCATTTTCCCATCAATGGTAAAACGTATCTTTACAAAGCAGTTTCCTTCACAGTTGATCCATCAATGTCTTACCGGTTCTCTTTTGCTTCACTTCATGTCCTCCAAAAATAAAATCCGGTATCATCTATAACTTCCAGGTTGTGCATTAGGGTGCATATCAGGAATACCCACCTTGTCGAACAATTTCAGTAACAGTTATAGAAAGATTATTAAGTCGATGCCCTTTACCAAGTTGTTGACTCAATTTACGGCTCATCTTTCAAAATCTAATTTGTCATAGACGCCTCAGAATTCAAATGACAATTATCAACAAGATCCAATTGTCTGCTTAAGGAAAGTTTGGCTGATGACAGCTGTTAAGTTGTAATTAAATTTCTGTAGCTTGCTTCCAACAGCAACTTGTTGCAATTCGAATCACATAACCTGAAACTGGAGACAAGATTACTCCAAGTTCGAAAAAGCTGTTATATTAGAATAGCATGCAATCTGGATGTTTCATTCTGTGCTGAGAGTGAGCTTTGCCTGATTATGATGGTCCATGCCTGTCCTAATAAGCTTCATTGTCGGATGCATTGTTCTGTCGACAATATCCGTAGTCACTAGCAAGAGAAAAAAGACAAACATGATGGATGAGATCAGAAATTTGCTGATGCAATGCATATCTTGATAAAAATTTGTGCTCGATCCAAAAAGACTTGGGCCACTTTAAATTATTTAGTTTTAAAAGTACATGGAGTGATGTGATATGGACTGAATAGGATGAATTATTCTTGGTATAATAAAATATTTTCTATTTTATAACATACATCAAAAACTTTAAAAATTGTAACGAAATGGATGAAAAAAAGTTCAAAATAGAATTACAGACATTTATGCAATTGAAGAAGAAGTAGTATTTTCTACAATACTTTTCTGTCCAATATCAGTTAATGTAATTAAATCTTAGTTGTAGACTCCCTCTTTGCCTGTTATGTTACACTAGGCCATATCATAAAGCTCCTCAAAATATTTTTTCAATTAAGGATCATTTGTAGGCTATAACATGACTTTTTTTCTGCTTCACTATATATGCTTGTAGCATCTTGCTCCAGAGTTATATTGCAAAAGATCCTTAGCTCAGCAGTAATGTGCTCCTGTCTGGCTAACAAGCTCTGATTGTTTCCTGCAGATTTCTGTGTCCAGCACTTTAACAGAAAAAAAGCTAATTAACAAATTCTTGACCAACTACTCTTGTCATAAGAAGCTTAGGATTGGCTAACAAGGCACATGGCCTTCATAAAATATAAACGTATGGTTGACTGTCAGACTTAAGGTATCTTTGGATGCAAAATGTCTTTGTAAAAATATCTAACTCCTTATTTTGACAATAAAATCACAAAATCAGTGATCAGAACAATATTTGGTTTGTATCTACAACAAGCATCTCCACTTTTGATTAAAGGAAGTAAATATTAACTGAAATTTCAAGCTGCTCTGTGAATTTATAAGTTACTTCAAATCGGAGATATATATTTTGAAATAGCTTGACTTTAATTATCCTTTAATGAAACCAAAATCCTCTCCAATTTCATATCAAGATAGCGGGGATTTCTGAATTTTCTTGAGCAGACATCTGTTTGAACTTCAAACACATTTCAAACAAGTTTTTCAGAATTGCGAATTATCTTCCTTTGATAAAATCACTTTTACTATTGCCAAAATTAGGATCAGCAAATTTTTTCTATGAAGTCAAATATCCACTTATATTTTAGGGGTATTGGCGTGTGAAAACACAACAATTTGGTACTGACTGCTACCAATTATGCACTAAATTGGCAGGACTTCGGCTGAAACAGCGGAACTGAGCGCTAGGGTGTTTCAGGTGCCCCCAATATTTTCCGATCCTGCTTGACCTTGGTCTGGTATTGCGCTTTATATAGTAGAAGTCACATGTAAAATTTTGGCCCATTCTATAAATACTTACCTTTACCAGAATTCACTTGAAGTTTATAATGTAATTCCCCATTGGCGAACTTGCAAATCCTGAAGATATTGCAGAAATCAATGAAGGAATAGATATTTTTTCTTCAATCCATAGTTTCTGAGTAAGTTTTGGGAGGGCAATTCAAATCTGGCATCAACTATTTTATAGCAGGTCTTCCTAATGAGCTAGGAAGTTATGAATTTCCAAAAATTCTGCCATTTTATGCAGATTTTCACAAATTTGACGTCTTCTGGTAGCTTGGTAAATGGGGTTATATAAAAAATAACACCAGATTTGTATTTCCCTCCCAAAACTTACTCAGGAACTGTGGATTGAGAAAAAAATATTGATTTCTTCACTGGTTTTTGAAATATCATGAGAATTTGCATGTTCGCCAATGGGGAATTACATTATAAACTTCAAGTGAATTCTGGTAAAGGTAGGTATTTATAGAATGGGCTAAAATTTTACATGTGACTTTTACTATATAAACTGCAATACCAGACCAAGGTCAAGCCAGATCGGAAAATATTGGGGGCACCTGAAACACCCTACTGAGCGCTGACAGTTAACCATAAAAAAAAAGAATATGAGCCATTACAATGTTGCTTGTCTCAACGTGGTTTGCATTCACTGTAGTGAGGCTCGGCAAACTTTGGAAGCAAGTTTGCAAACTCTTATAACTGTGTAATGGCTGATAGTAACTTGACAAACCTGAGTAGCATTGGCTCAGTAACACCCACCAAATTGAATAACTGTGTCACTTTATGCAGAATGGATCTTTAGCAGGAGGAATAATTGTTTGCTATTTGCTTTTTTTAATTGAAACGCTTCCGTTTTTGCTTAATTTATGAACTTTTGCCAAACAAAATGTTCTGTGATATCTGATGAGAGCAATCGGACTGAAATGAAAATCTCTTTGGAATCACAACTAACGTCTGATGAAGAGCCCCCATGTTAAGAAATTGTGTAGAGTAACATCGCAATGAGTGTTGATGGACAGGTGGTAATGTAAAAATGCTACTAGAAGAATCACTTGTTCATGTTTGACCAAATCAAGATATGTCGATCATATTTGTGACATTTATTCAACTATCACTTCGGGATGCTTTTGTGTTTTGTCTGTTCCTGTAGTGTTTACTTGTTACACTTGAGTGAGTCTGAGGCTGGATGGAATTTTCCGGTAGGAGTCTCTAGGTGTTGATTGGCCTCTGCATGGTTCACTTGAGTCAGTAGTCCTCTGGTCTTTGAGAGAACAGGCAGAGTTTATTTATTGAGGTCTGGGACCTAATTATTGCCTGGATTTTCAAATTTTGGAATTTACCTAAATTGGTGAGTTTGGTTTACCATACCTTTTCTTATTGTTGAAGTTGGTTTACATATATTTTATTATTTATTCTATTAAATTAGATTGTAACACATAGTTATATTTTCTTAGGGTCTGGTATTGATGATTGGGGTAGTGCTGACTGAGCTGTGTTCACCGCACCATTGTCTGGATAGGTAATCATTATTCCTATTTGTTTATTTTATTGTGTGTATATATTTAAATAGGTGATACGGTTGAATGAACATAACTTCTGTAGGTATGATAAGTAAACAGTTTGTCTCTTTGTACTGTTTGTTGTAACATAAGCTTGGTTTTTATTATGTAATGAGTGATTGTGTTGATCTATAGTTGTATGATGATTTGGTATGACATAATTTGTTTTACATTGTAGGGCATGGTAGCTGGTTAAGTTCACCTGGTAATTGGTGATCATTTGTACAAGAATGATGGAATAAATCGGCCTTTTAAATATACCTGCGCGGCGTTGAGTTACTACTATTACAATACAGTTATTAAAGTGACAGAAAAAAATCTAGGACAGACAATTAATAAGGCAAAACACTTTACATACACTGTTAAAAAATGGGTTAAAAATGTGTCAGAAGAAAGTTTTTATTTTATGCACTGATATTTATTTTCTTGAGCATACCAAAGTGTGAAATATTTTAATGGCAAAGGTGCCATCATGTGTACAGGGCATCGTATATGTAAGAATTACTTTTATGACAACAAAAACAATTCCACAATAGCAAAGTTTGCACTGATTGTGCAGTAAAGACCTTTCTTGAAAAGTGCTGATAAATGTATTCCAATACTTTTTTCTCCAAGGTCAATTTTGGTGACCCAATCTGCCATTGGCCTATTCAGCAACTTTTGTATTACTTGTTCAGGTATTGACTATGAAGAAACTTTCTGAGTAAGGTGACCAACCTTATGGAGAGGTCATTCACTTTCATTCTCCAAGGCAACGGCTACAACTACTGGCATTCACAAAAGTCATTTAGCATTGTTCTTGGCTTTGTTCTCATTTTTGTCGACACAAGAAAAGTTTGAACAACAAGCATAGTTGGCAGTTGAAGGTTATAGTATTATCGTACAATTTTTATAACAGCCGGCCGATGAAGTCTCTTGAATATATTTATTGTATATTCGACCAACCCAGTGCAGATTGTGATCTTCTGATAGATAGATAGATGGATAGGGTAAGTACAGAGCCCTAAACCCTGTTCTAAAGACACTGTTAATGCATCACCTGCAATGAATCACGATATGAGAATCTCCACTCTTGAAATTGCAATAAATCAAGTAATTTGGTCTTGGGTGACAAATGCACAAAGCTGTCAAAGAAAATAATATCAAGCCAAGAAGTGATTGATTCTGTCATTTCCCTTATCACATCAGAGGATGACACAGTGCATCACATTTGCTATTTTCAGCATTATTGAGGTAAACAGAATTTACAATACAATTACACCTTGTGAAGCCTGTTCAAGAATGAGTCGTGCTACGAATCCCAAAGAGTAAATGGCCAGGCAGACTTGTTGAGATTTCATTGGTTGGTGGCATGATATATTAGGATACCAAGACCAAATCTGGACTGGTATGATATATATAGTTTGTTCAATTGGTCTGAAACGAAAAAAATACTCTTTGGTGGCAGCCACAACATTCAGACTGATGCATCCTTCCGTAACACACATCATCATTTTCCAATTAATGGTAAAACGTATCTTTACAAAGCGGTTTCCTTCACAGTCGATTCATCAATGTCTTACCAGTTCTCTTTTGCTTCACTTCATGTCCTCCAGAGACTCACACATGATAAAATAGGTTTGTCCTGTCAAACTGAGTGATGTTGACTCAGGCCAAAGGAGAGGGAAAGATGCCTAAGGCCAACAAATGCATCAGTGCCCTGCTAGAAATATCTTGCCACATTTGTTTTTCTCATTGCTTTGTCTCTTTGTGATGGGTAGTGTGCAGTGACATGGCATATTTCAATGATTCTGGCACAAGTGCAGGAAAAATTGGATAACTCTGGGAAAAGAGTTATTCCTGTTCTTACATATTAAATGAAAAACACACATATCCATATGATAGGCAGATCTTTGGAGTAACCTCAGAAATCCTCAAGTGGATAATAGTATTATCATTTCTCACCTGTGTTGTTTCCATAATGCATATAGTAAGATACAGGGTGGTGTTGTGAATCTTGCTTCAAACTTTATACTAAAATATTTTTGTATATCAGGAACACCCACCTTGTTCAATAATTTCAGTAACAGCTATAGACAGATTATAAAGTCGATGCCCTTTACCGAGTTGTTGATTCACTTTAGGGCTCATCTTTTAAAATCAAATTTGTCATAGACGCCTCCAAATCACATGGCAATTATGAACAAATCCAATTGTCTGCTTGAAGAAAGTTTAGCTGTTTACAGCTGCTAAGTAGTAATCAAATTTCTGTAACTTGTTCCAACAGCAATTCATTGCAATTCGAATCACACAGCGTGAAACTGGTGACATGATTACCCCAAGTTTGAAAAAAGTGCTATGTTAGAATAGCATGCAATGTGGATGTGTCGTTCTGTGCAAAGAGTGAGCTATGCCTCATTATGAAGTCCGTGCCTGTCCTAATAAGCTTCATCGTGGGATGCATTGCTCTGTCGACAATATCCGTAGTCACAAGCAAAAGAAAAAGAGCAAACATGATGGATGAGATCAGAAATCGGCTGATGCAATGCATCTCTTGATAAAGATTTGTGCTCCAAAAACACTTGGACCACTTTGAATTATTTAGTTTCGAAGTATATGTAGTGATATGATATGAACTTAATGTGATGAATTAATTTTGGTATAATAGAATATTTTCTATTTTATAACATACATCAAAACTTCAAAGATTTTAATGAAATGGAGGAAAAAGTTCAAAGTAGAATTACAGACATTCATGCAATTGAAGTAGAAGTAGTATTTCTGACAATCCTTTTCTGTCCAATATCAGTTAATGTAATTAAATCTTAGTTGCAGACTCCCTCTTTGCCTGTTATGGTCATATCATATATCTGCTCAAAACATTTTTTCAAGGATCATTTGTAGGTTACAACATAACTTTTCTTTTGCTTCACTATATATTCTCTTAGCCTCTTGCTCCAGAGCTATATTGCAAAAGATTCTTAGCTCAGCAGTAATGTGCTTCTGTCTGCCTGACAAGCCGTGATTGTTCCTGCATATTTCTCTGCCTAGCACTTTTACAGAAAAAAAGCAAATTAACAAATTCTTGACCAACTCAGCAGAATACTGTCACGAGAAGCTTAGGATTGGCTAATAAGGCACAGGACCTTCATAAAATACAAAAATATGGTTGACTTAAGGTACCTGTGGATGCACGATGTCTTAGGAAAACTATCTAACTCCGTATTTTGACAATGATATCACAAAATCAATGATCAGAACTGTATTTGATTTGTATCCAGAAGACGGATTGACAAAACAGTATAAAAATATCAGTGGTGGGCAACGCAAACAAAAATGAACTTCCAGAAATGCAAATCAGCAAATCTGATCCACAACTTCCACTGACAGTGGCTAGTGCAAACGCAAATACAAATACAAACGCAAACAATTATATTTATAATCGCGATAAATAGTCTTAAATTTTGCAATAGATGCAAAATTTAAAAGTTAAATTTGATAGATGTCATGGGCACTTGACATTGGCCAAAAACTACGAAGATCATAAGATGAGTAAAATTTTAGCTTTGGAAAAGTATCTATATTATTCATCAATAAGCCATAAAGCCTCATGCATATTGGCCTACATTATTATAGCTGAATGGCTGTGCTCCATGCTGTACATCAAGGCTGCTTGTCATACACAAATTGCATTATGGCTAGTCTTGCCACATGTGGCGCCATCTATACCAGTCCTTAACTTGACCTTTTTTAAAAAGTATTTTCATTTATCATCTGAAGGTAATATGAAGCCCCAAGGTAGATTAAATTGTCTTTTGTGCCACACTATTTCTGGCGGAAGCTTAAGCTTTCCAAACTTGTGGGACCATTGTAATGATGAATGAAAGTGGGAATATGTTACGACCCAAAGATTGATCTGTGGTTAAAAGTCCATCTGGCCATTGGTAATGCAGTTTGAAAGTTTGCACTTTTTCTTGCTTATCAAGAAGTTGGTTGATTTTAGATCCGCAAACGCAAATAGAAATATTATTGGGATTAGGGAAAAATGCAAAGGTACTTCCGCAAATTGTGGAGTTGGCGGAAGTGTTTACGGAAGTGCCCAGCACTGAAAAATATAACTGAACTGAAATTTGAAAAAAATGTTTGTAATAAATTGTGGATGATCTGCAAACTTTGATATGATTTCATTGAAAAAACATGAACAGTTATTTACCTCTCTGAAGCTATCAATATCTGCAATTTTAATTAAAGGAAGTCAATATTAACTGAAATTCAAGATGCTGAATGAGTTTATAAGTAACTTCAAATCACAGAAATTCACATTTTGAAATAGCCCAAGAGTTTTTATAAACCTGTAATGAAACCAAATTCCCTCCAATTTCATTTCAATAAAGCGGGGATTTATGATTTTATTTTGAGCAGTCGTCGGTTAGAACTTCAAACACATTTCAAACAACTTAAGTTATTCAGAAGTGGGATTTATCTTCCTTTGGTGAAATCACTTTTACTAATATTGCCAACTTAAAGATCAGTGATTTTTTTTATATCAAGTCAAATATCTGCTTATTTTAAGAGTATTGGCATGAGAAAAAAACAACTGACGTTTAACCAACAATATAAAGTAAATGCGCCTTTACAATGTTCCTTGTCTCAACTTGGATTACGGTGACGGTAATGATGCTCTGCAAACTTTGTAAGCAAGTTTTGCAAACTCTCATAACTGTGTAATGGCTGACACTAACTCTGCAAACCTGAGTTGCATCAGCTCAGCAACACTCACCAAATGCAATAACTGTGTCACTTTATGCGAATGGATCATTGGCGAGAGGAATCTACGAGAGATTTGTTACTGACAGAAGTGCATAAGCCAGAAGCTCGGTAAAGGTGTATTATTATGTGTGGTGTTACAAAAAAGGTGCCAGCAGGTAGCTTTATGTAGGATAAATAGCTACTCTCTACAACTGACACAAAGACCTTGAGGAACAAAGCCAAGTAAATAGAAGAAGGTTGTTGTACTGACAATCATTGCTTGAGTCTTCCTACATGTGAACGTTTATAAAAAAATACGCTATCAGATTTGCAGGGCATTGTATATTATGTAAGTTGTATGACAAAAAACAATAATTCCGCGATAGCAGAAGTTGGTACTGATTTGCAGTTAAGACCCTTGTTACCAAGTTCTACTCAATATATTCCAATGCTCTTTCTCTCCAAGGTCACTTGTTGGTGACCCAACCCGCCAATGGCCCATTCAGCAACTTTCGTATGACTTGTCCAGGTATTGACTTGGGAAAAACTTTCTGAGTAAGGTGACTAACCTCACGGAGGTCATTCACTTTTCATTCT
Source organism: Platynereis dumerilii (assembly GCA_026936325.1). Classification (NCBI taxonomy): domain Eukaryota; kingdom Metazoa; phylum Annelida; class Polychaeta; order Phyllodocida; family Nereididae; genus Platynereis; species Platynereis dumerilii. The sequence continues at coordinate 15,535,609 of JAPTHN010000005.1, forward strand.
CCACAGCAACGCCTACAACTACCGGCATTCACAATTGTCACTCTGCAATATTCTTGACTTTTTTCCCTAATTTTTTTTCCTTTGAAAAAAGCGGCAGGAGCTACAAAACACAGAGTGTAGAGAGTAGTGCAGTACTATCAAACAATCTTGATCTTTTGTTACATATTTTAAGTTACGGGATTACAAAAAGTTGTTTGATGATTATATTTGAAAAGACTACATTGCTCTCAAAGAGATTATTCTTAACATTTTCTTTTGACTCCTCAGCTTACATCCCTGAATAAGTTAAGTAATCATTTTTTGGAAAAAGAGGTACACTGTATCAGCAGCTGTGAGATTATTCGCAGCTACCTAAATTCTCAGATGTGCAGCTTACACAGTTGCTTATGAATTATGTATTTTCAATTAAATTGTTCAGAACTTGATGAGCAGCATTAATTTTTAGAGATGCTTGCTTGCTTGCTAGCGGCATCTCTATTGTGGGAGGAAGGCCCTAAAACTAATGACAACTGCCTTGGTCATGCTGTTTCATCTCTGTCATTAAAACATTGCATATAGACTCAATAGAATTTTATCTTGCGTTGATAAACTTTTAGTGTCTTTCTGAGATTAAGAAATTAATAAAGAAAACAAACAGGCTGAGTTTCTGCAGGTCAAAGGTCAATCACGAAAATTAAGTAGGTCACAGGCCAGATACCCTCTAACAGGTCTTAGTGACAAATACCCTTGTGCAGGTCTCACATGCCAGATACCATTGTGCAGGTGACAGACAAAGAGGTAGATACTATCATGGGCAGTCTAGATCTACAAGCATCTCTTAAAGTGCTTGCACGTAATTTTTCTGCATTGTTTGCACTGCTGCGTGAAAGGATTCTAAGGGGCAGGTGCGTTGCTGGTTTATACAAAATTCTAGTTCTATCAAACAACACAAGAGCACAATGTATAATTATGCAATATGCATGTAATACTATTACATGTATAGTACATGTTTATTTCAGTTATTGATGTCAGGAGGTGAGTTTAAAACTCCGAAAAGTTGTGATTACTCACCCCATCTACCCACCTCTAGATATAGATTATGTGTATCTTAAACTTGAGGGGAGAGAAGAAAATATGAATAAATGAAAATTATATCAATGGAAATTTTGTGAGATGAAGAGAATGAACTACAATGGAGATGAAGATCGGGGTGTTGTTGATGACTGGCTTACAGCAATTGGAAGGAGAAATTCTAGAAATGTGGCAGGGGCAGCATGGCTAAAATTACTGGCAAAAATAACAATTTTGCACTTGACAGAGTTGCATCCCAAGAAAATTAACTCCTTTACATGTCGCGGGAATGCCGATTGTTTGCTTTTTAATTCATTGGGTGAATTATTCACTGGCACTTGCACAGGGGTGCCGGAAGGACTCGTGGGCGGCAGGGGCGGTCAGACGAAAAAGGGCAAATCATATTCACGCCAATTTCGTGTGACAATATTTAAATTGAGAGTCAATAAAAATTTTGAATATATACTTACTAATTTGTGCCTAAAATTAGTGAAATATGGCCTAATAATTTTTTTTCTTTAAGATCTGAAGGGCACCCTTGCCCCCCAAGCCCCCCTTGGACAAGGGCAGGAGGGGCAATTGCCCCCCCCCCCGACCCCCCTGTTCCGGCACCCCTGCACTTGCATGTAGTCATGCACATGCGTGCTTTTGCAGTGGTGGATCCAGTGGGGCCAAGGGGGTCCGGTTCCCCCTAGACCACTGAGATAAATGCTAGAATTTTAAAGAAAATATTCAACAACGCCAACCAGAACCAGTAGCATAAACAAGCACCTTCAACCATTAGGCAACAGGGGAACCTAAGACTGATTTTTGTCATTGGCCCTACTTCCTCCTGTAGTCTTCAGTAGTTCTATGATGATAAATAGTAAGAAATGCATCACTGTTTATAAAAAATTAAATATATTATATGGTTTTTATACTTTGCACTTGTATAGTCTTGTATAATTATGTTCACGCAATAGTTACCAGAGCATGAACGCCATGAGACCATTTAAACTTCCTGGATTTTAACTTTGTTTTGATTTCTATTTCAGAGCACATTTATATTCAGTTGCTTGTGCACAAATACGTATGTTCTAGAATAATATATATTTGTACAGACAGACACACTTAGTGTACATCCGATACAAATGGCTTACTTTCTTATAAATGTGATTTCTTCAGTTTGCATTCTCATCTTTCTTCTGGGTAAGTAATTTTTTTTCCTAAGAATGATAACAGGAAAGACATTGAGGATATTAGTTGATTCTCTTTGCTATCTAAAGGATATATTGTAGTAAACAAGATGCATGATTTTATACAGCACCCATTCCAGATAAATCTGCCCACTGGCACCCTGGGGTTATGGATCGTCCCTTTGAAAAGCTATACGATTTGAAAAAAAAGCTGTTGGGAGAATCATATTTCCTTTTATACTAATGTCAAAATCAACAACATACATTGAAGACTGACAAGATATTCTACTAACGGCCTACTTCATTAAGTTCAATCTTTCTTGACACCTGCTAAATAATAATCCTTTGAACTCAAAAGATGCACACGATTTTTTCCTCCACCATTGTGGAAATGGCATTCTCTTACTTGTCAAGCAACTCTGGTGACGTCATGACAGAGCTATGGTGACATTGTAGAAGGTGTCTGCATTTTGCAGTAATTTTCTCTCATTCTAAATTGAGAAAATAAGTTTTAATAGTAGAATGGTATGTTAGCAGAAAGAAAATTAATTTTGTCTTAAGTCTACTGCACTTGTATGGATGCCGTCTCACTTCTCCTGATGATGAGTCTAAATCTTAAGATTTTCATGAAATGACCCATGACCAATGCTACGCATGGGTCCAGGGTTTGACCTTGGTGTTGAAGAGAGTAAGACGATATTGGTATTGTTGAAATATATATCTGGTATAAGCTTGGACATCGCCTTAAAAATCTGGTAAATTTTGTTTAATTAGGCCAATTCGTATCGCTCTGATTCCATAGGGTTGCACTATTTCCTTTCCATGATCGATTTCTTGTCCTTCATGATAAATATCTTCATTTCAGCTGAAAAAAGCAACGCTGCCAATGAAGATTGCTACAATGCACTTGGTGATGCCAGCTGTGAACAGAGAGAAACTAATGGAGACTGCACAAGACTCTCTGCATTTATGATCCTCAATTGCAAGAAGATCTGTGGGGCCTGCGGAATCCAATCTGGTAGGATTATTATCTAAATATTAACTGTTTTGCAAAAAATTGAAAATACCTGCAACAGTGGACAAATGCTGACGCCGCATCACCAGTACTTTGTAAATAGCATGGCAAATAGGTATTCATTCAGAAGAGCTTTTTTCCTTAGGCCTAAACAGTTGTAAAACTCTGTAATCTCAAAAATGACTTTAGTCGCCCGATGGTCACAGTTTTAAGTTGTTGCTTCTGTGTATGTTTCACTCTGCTACACCTGGAAAAACAGTGTATCGTTGTGGTGTGGTATTACAGTTAATTTATTTCATTATATTATTATGAATTTCGATCGCTGTAAAATGAAACTTTTTATAGTGCTTGCTTGGGTAAAAGCACTGTTTTTCTGAACTGGGCTTAATCCATAATTAATAAACATATCAAAATAAGGAAAATGCAGCTTATATAAATAATAATTAAGACAAATCGATGGATATTTGATATCTAATTAATCATTAAAATGTTTCATGAACTGATGTATAATTTCAGCGGCTAATTCAGTGGTGAAGGTTGAGAACGGGCGACGAGCTGAGTTGAAATGTCCTGGTTTTGTGCCTAATTATAATCCGGACAATAATAAAACATGGTATATCTTTACCTGGTACAAAGCAGGCATTGAAAATGCACTTTCACGCGACCAAGTTGCCGGATTCAACACATCAACAGATTACACATGGCTTTCAAAAGACCTGAGAGGAAGGGCTTCAATTGATAGAATTTCTGGCGCATTGGAAATATATGAAACAAGAGTCACAGATGACCACCACTATACGTGCCTTTTCCGTATACACACCACATCACAGATTCCGGACAGAGCAATTAATAGTGGAATAAAGTTGACCATTACAGGTGTGGCTTTTACACAGACGTCATGTCTGAAAAAATTGTTTCTGCCAGATAATGAACTTCCTTGCAATGCCAGTTATATTTACAACATGTATATATCTTTAATCATAGATGTAAAAGGATATGATGCAAGATTATTCACAAATAATTTATACCAGGGCATGTCAGTTTAAACTCCATATTATTAATTTCTGTAAGTCGGCCTTATCAAAGTCAAAAGCCACAAATATTATACAAATACGGCATGATATGAGTGCAATATGAAAATTTATTTGCACGAGGAAATTCATATTGAACGAGGGCGCAGCTCGAGTTCAATATGAATTTACGAGTGCAAATAAATTTTCATATTGCAGGATAATAAGTGCCGTATTTGTTTTATTACATGACCACTATGCTTCCAATATAATGTTCCATTATGAAAAAAAAAAAAAATTTCAGAAATTTTTTTTTTTTTCAGTCAGAAAACAAAAATGAAAAAAAAAAATTCTTTGGAAATTTTTTTTTTAAAAATAAAAACTCATATTGCACTCTAACCATGCAAAATCTGAAAAAAAAAAAATTGTAAAAAAAATTATTTTTGGAAAAATCTCATATTGCACCCAAACCATACAATATGAGTTTTTATGATGTCGTCATGTGACTGATTTAGGCCAATCAGCATCGCTCTAGCATAGTGGTCATGTAATAAAATATAATATCATATGGCTAGCGGAAATACTGGCTTCTCATTGGCTGACAGCCGTGCAATATTCTACGATATTGCACGCATTATATTGCACGATGATTTTAACATGTGAAAGATTGGACGGACCTGAGAGGAAGCACCACGTTTCAGTGCTGCTGCAGCAACAGACTGACAAACAATTTGTGTTTTCCCATTTTAGTAAAAAGTGCACTGTACAACAACGGAGGCAGTTAGAAAGCTGGTTTTAGCGGCAAAAGATGCGTCTATTAAAGGGCTATTGGGATATGTACTTTTCGTATTGATTATTTTATTTGCTTGATCAGAATAAAGCAATAAGTGACCGAAAAACAGCGTTTTTGCCGATTTTTCCGTGATTTTTTAGTGTTTAGAGGTCTAAAGTCTGCTATAAAGTTTCAGAAAAAAATCTAAAATAAAATCCATCATCAAGTAAATCATTTTTCCATTCCGAAAGTGTGAAAAATTTTTTTGTGAGTGAAATATTTATTGCTTTTTGACGAGATACATTTTAAAAAGGCGGATCAAAAGAAACACAAAAAGAGTTTGGACAAGGAATAACAGCCCTTTTCTTTGCATTTGACACAAAAAAACCATATGATATAACAGTTATTGCACATCACCTCGTGCAATATCAGTTTTTATGGCACCTCGGTGACTAATATTGCACTCGGGCTGCGCCCTCGTGCAATATTAGTCGCCTCGGTGCCATAAAAACTGATATTGCACTCGGTGCTGTGCGATAACTGTATATTATTGCCTTGCAATAACTTAAATGTAAATTTGAATGTAAATGAATAATTTATTTAGTTTAGTCCCTAACCCCCCCATCTCCGCGCAATAGTTGGACTATTTTAGAAGCCAAATGCAATTAATTATATTGAATTATTGTTCAGAAGGTATTTTGCACATGGTTGAACAGCAATTTAGCAAAACTAATTGCAGATGATTTCATACTTCTCAACTCAAAGCAAATAACGAAGAATACTTAGCTTAATTTTCGGTCTCATCAGAAAATCCTGCCTGTATATAATGTAGCTCTTTACAGATTAGTGCATCGTAGCAGTGTCTAAATGAACACTCGACTTGGCTTTATGATGTCACTGGTCAAGTTTTTCATGATTTTTATGTGTCTCTTGCTATCTATTTATTATGTGCCCTTAACGTTAGCATAGGTACAGTGGCGTAATTTGGGGGTCTTGAGCGGGGGGGCACCAGGGGGGGCACCCGTATGCTAGTTATATCCCGCGTTTGAGGGAATATATGTGATATATACCGAGGCGTAAGCCGAGGTGTATATCACATATTCACGAAAACAAGGGATATAACTAACTAATACCTTAAACAAAACAACATAAAACATAAACAAAGAGATTTAAAAAAGAAAATAAAACAAGAAGGATTTGAGAGAAGTAGCTACAAACAATTTGCCAAGAGGGATTTATTTAATAACATGAACGTATCAGTTTAAGAAAAAAAATCCAAAAGGCAACATGGTTGACATATATTTGATGTGCAATTCTTACTTATTCTGAGAATTTTCTTGAATATGGGCCTACAAGGCCATTGCATGTGAAAGGTATTGTAAATTATTAGTCAAATACTTAAAAAGTAAAAGAAATTTCCCGTATATTTGTGATTTCAGTACTTGGCATATAAGTCTCCAAATTACCCACTTTAATATATATTGTATGCAAAGATATTATAATAAGCTTATCAGTAGCAAAATTATAGAGAGTGAAAATTGTTCAGAAAGTGGAAACTAAAACCGATCGAATATGGAACAAATATTTGTGAAAAAAAAAGATAAAAAAAGTGAAAAGAAAAATTGAAAAAAGATGAGGGTAAAAAATGCAGGGAAAAAATTTTTGCGGAAAAAAAAAAAATATTAAAAAAAATATATATACATAATGGGAATATTTGGGAGGGGTGGTGGGGGAGAGAATTGAAAAAAAATGCTGGGAAATAGGCAAAAGAAAAAAATTTGTAAAAAAAAAGTTTAAAGATCATGTGAATGTAGTGATAATTGTTCAGGTAGTGGAAACTAAAACTGGTCGAATATGAAAGAAATATTTGTAAAAAAATTGATTAAAAAAAGTGAAAAGAAAAATTTGAAAAAAGGATGAGGGCAAAAAATGCAGGGAAAACATTTTTGCTGAAAAAAAAAGATGTGTAAAAAAAAAATTTTGGGAGAAAAAAATATAAAAAATATGCATAATAGGAATATTTTGGGGGGGGGGGGGGTTGGGGGAGAGAATTGGAAAAAAAATGCGGAGAAATAGGCAAAAGAAAAAATGTGGGAAAAAAAGTTAAAAAATCACGAGAATGTACTATGGGGGGATTGGAGTTTTTATTTCATGTTAACAGCAGCAGTAATTAGACCTATTTATTTCGAGTGTGTTTTTATGAAACAAAGCCACGTAATGAAATACCCCTCACCACCTGTAATTATTAATTTTAAGGCTGCTGCTCAAAAGCATGTTTATTTATTTTACCAAAACATGACATTTTTTATTTTTTACAGTGTTTACAAGCCTTCTCCCCCTTCCTGATATGTAATACGGTAGAACCCTTACCCTCAGTGAATGATATTTGCATTAAAAAATCTTGATTGGGTTGGAATAAAAGGATTTAAGGATTTGTCAAAGACTTTAGGTCTTATAGTACTTTTGTTGATTTTGTTTTATTTTTGTTGACAATTCACTGGTTGGTGTAGTTGTGCTGTTTGTGTTATGAGATTTGTTAAACAATGAGGCTTATATATCCTATATACTCCCATGGGCGTATAAGTGAACAACAAAGAATATAGGATATATACCAGCCAAATACAGGCTTCTGATTGGCTGATGGCTCATAGGTATGGTATAATACTAATTGTATATTTTAGCCAATGTTGAAAAGTTCATATGGGGGGGCACCTGGGGGGGCACAGGTCCAATATGGGGGGCACGTGCCCCCCCGTGCCCCCCCCAATAGGAACGCCACTGCATAAGTATGATGAAACAATACCTCCAAAAAGTCAGAAAAGAGGATTTAGGAGACTAACAGGTATCTATCAATAATGTAGAAAATCCGATTTGGAAATGAAAAAGCGCAAAACAGTTGGCCACTAGTTTCCAAAGAGCTCAAAGCCATCCTCGACCATGGTCATAAGACCTGTTTATTGCATGACTCATGTAACTGATCTAAGATTGCGTGCTATATCTTTGTTTTCAGTTACTCCTTCACAGGATGACTTAAACATAAATTCGAATGCAACTGGTCCTGTAGTCGAAGGTCAAATGGTGTCATACAAATGCAAAGTATCCAAGGCAAAACCTCCACCTGAAACAATGTACTTCACCACAGTTAGTAATAGACCACTGACCGGTTATCTTAGACCACTGGGCGGGCATCTAAAAATTTTCGCAAATAACGATGGATTGACATCAACTGCGACCATTGAGTACACAATAACCGCCAGTCGCGACCTCCATGGAAAGAAACTGAGATGCGTATATATCTATTCAACTTGGAGAACCATCGTATCAACTGAAGAAAGAGAGATCTATGTTCTTTGTAAGTTCCTCTCTATCAGCATGCAGCAATTACAATAATTGTTCAGTAATCTCAAAGGTTGCTGAAGATAAAAATTATTTTTAATTTTTTAAGATGGAAGTCCCACATAAAGTTCTTCTCCTAGAAAATTTGTAAAACAACTGGTATTGTGACAAAACTAAAGCATGGTCTTCCAACTGTAGTAAATGTATTATCCTGTTATACATTAAATACCAGCAAATTTTTCACCAGTTATAAGTGATGGATGATTGGGGCTTTATGTCCTGTATGTATGCACTTGGTAGGCTAATTAGGACAGGGGAGTCGCGGCAATGAGGTGAAGGATGATTGAAACAGCCGTCCAACATAGGCCCAGGTCAAGGTGACCCGGCAAGAGCTGGATTCGAACCCTGGACCCAGCGACTGGCAGCCCAGCATGCTACCACTAGACCAATCCTCTCCCCCCTACCAGATATAAGTGACCATCATAAATGTACATTGAATTTCTATGGATATCCTAATTGATTTCTGATGACTTAAGCCTCCATACATGGGGGTACTTCTCTAAGTACACTGTATCTATCTTTCGAAAGCTTATATTTTATTGAAGGGGTATGAGAAAACAGTCATATGGATCAATTCTGCTGTGCAGAATGAGACACTGATTTACTATAAACTATTTGCAGATGAATCACACAACTGGACTGTCATAATCCTCAGCTCATTATTGGGTTTATTTGCATGTGCCACAATTATTCTGGTGATCTGTTGCATCCATTTTTACCGGAGGAGGAGTGCCAAGCAGAAGCCAATTGACCAGTCGACAACTCCTAAATACCACCATAACTATGAGATAGAACTGGAGAGGCAAGACGGTGGGCACCCGGGATTACCTCCTACTTGATCACAACACAAATATTGAAATCAATTGCTGAGCTCATACTGTGAGGCATGACCTGAAAAAATGATGGACACGATGATAATCTAATTGCCAAGGTCACACTGTGCAGAATGTCCTAAAAATTGATGACAATAATATCACTGTAAAAAGCATGTTTAGGTTGTATATATACACCGCGTTCCCAATTATTATGCAACTATGCTTTTTTGCATTATCTCAAAAAGAAATGACACTATTTGAATATTCTTTTCACATAATGATAAGTGTACCATGGAACTAATATCAGGCCAATGTTGTCCAATTGCATTGACTCAGTTGAGAGTTATGCCATATAATGATGTTTTGAGGTTTCTTATATTTAGAATTAAATTTCAGTTACGCCTTTCTCAATATCCTTGAAGTCATTTTTGTTAATTTATTCTTCAAAAAGTAGTCAATGCACGTTTATTTTTGGTGTTTGTGATCCATCCGGTTATACATAATTAAGACAATAATCACAGGAAAATCTATTGTCGTTGAATAATCATAGATACATTTCTCTGTCAATTTAAGGCCCTACATACTGTATAGATGTCAACATAAAAATTACCCCTGTTTACGCAAGAAAAAAATATCGACAATAAATTTGTTTTAATGAATGATATGTTTATAAACGGAGGTTATATTACCCACACACATTAAAATTTTGTACTTTAAATTTATAATAAGATAAAAATTTGCTTACATGTTGTCATTGTGATATATTAGGGTCTTGACATTAAAAGAATTTGTTTTTTTCCAAAATTTATTTTTCCCATTTTTTTCTAACTTCTATTCTAAAGTTTTTCTATTTCAAAAATATGTTTTCTAATTTTTTTTTTAATTTTTTTTTCCCTAAATTTTTTAACCCCATATTTTTTTTTTCCTAAACGTTTTTGAAAACCAATTCTTTGTAATAGTGCAGGAAAACAAATTAAAATGAGGGCAGTGGTAAAGACTATTTCAATATGTTTAGTAATAGTGCAATGTTTGCATCTGCTTATCTAGTCGGTACAATAAAATAATAAAACGAATAAAGACTGGCTATGTCGGGCACTAGGCAAATATATTTCCCTCTTATGCGTGTAAGGAAAATTATTTCCCTCAGCCTTCGGCCTTGTGAAATAGTTTTCGGTTACACACCCTTGAGGGAAATAGATTTGAATAATTCCCTCGGAATCAGTTAATATTTGTGTAATATTATACAATGATTGAAAATTGTTAAACATTTATAAATGCTCATCTGCTATTACAGTGGTCCCTGCAGTATAAGACTGGTGGTCCCTGCAGTATAAGACTATCTCTTCTGTGGTCATGAAGTGGTCTCTCCTTTTGGTGCGGTCTCTTATCAGAGTGCAAAATGAATTTAAAATGTTTATTGCTTAGTATGGGAGGCAAGTGGGCACATGAAGCAAGTCGGTCTTACAACAGGGGGTCTTACAACGCAAGTACATCTGTATAAATCTATCTCTGATATCCCTGATATTAGCATACTTCTTTGTCTTGTCAGCCATTCAGATCCAGTGGCGGATACAGGGGGGGGGGGCTAGGGGGGCTGCCCCCCCCTAGACCACTGAGGTTAATAATAGTATTTTGAACCCGGGCCCACGGATGCCAAAACATACCCCTCCCCGGCCTCCCCCAAGATGACCCTGTCTGGACTCGCCAATGTGATCTATATCACTGTTATTCTAACATGATCAATAGAGATTAAAGACATAGTATGTCATCGTAATATGTGTGCAGTACCAACACAATTTTACATAAAGTCACTCATGTTAGATCTAAATCTGCTAGTCTGGGAAAAGCATTTTAAAATATTTTCGTCTGACACTTTTGAGATTTCTTTCTTAAAAGATAAATTGAGCATGGTGACGTTTTTAAAGATTTTATTTTATTCTATTGCAACAGTCTTCATAAATACAATACTGTTGTCTGTTAGGAATTGTGGCATGTGATGGAAACTAGTGCATACTGTGAGTCTATGAAGACAATGACATTTAAATATTTTAACATTTTAATTTTATCAGCGCGCAGTTGCGTTATGTCGTGACCTATGAGTTTCGCGACGCGATAGCCCGATAGACCCCCGCACCGGAGTTTTCTGGATCCTCCCTGGAGATTATTTACTTTTAAAAAAAATCCAGTCCTCCCCCAATACCTTGGCAGGATGAAGAAACTAATATAGCAAAATATATATATTACACATAAATTAAAGGAGAAAAAAGATAACATTGCACACGTGTATTGAATGATACCTACTACTAAAGAGAGCATGAAGGCTGAAAAACATTAAATTCTTGACTTCCTGAATTTAAACTGCATAGCACTGATTTCCATTGCCCTATACATTTATAGTATATGCACACAGCTAAAGTATGAAGTATGATAGACTGCATGTTACTCATACAAATGGCTTACTATTTAATAGGTGAAATTTCTTCTGTTCTGGTTCTTGTAATCATCCTGGGTAAGTCAGAATGTTTAAAATAGCATAATCAATTGAAAGTTTTAAAAACACCGTTACGTAATTGACCATTTATTCATTATTTCTTGTGGCTCATTGACCTGTTAAAGACATGCCACTTATAAAATGTCGCTTCATAAAATATTAGTGTCTACTGGAGTTGACTGGACTGAAACTTTCAGATCATCTTTTCACTACCTCCTTTGTTATGAACTAGAATAAAATGCATCTGATTTGTGTTTACCTTTTCAAAGTTCTCAAATTACTATGTTTTTCTTTATTGAAGCCGGAAATACTGTTGCTGATGACACCTGCTTCAACCTAGATGATGACGTCATATGTGAACGTTCTAAAAATGGTGGGTACTGTTTGACATACCCTGCATATAATATCATCCATTGCAAAAGGACCTGCATGTACTGTGGATTAGAATCTGGTATGTTATGATAATTAAACTTTACCTATTACCTATATTTTCTTCTTTTCGGTAATATCATTATTTGTCCAGGCGGAACAAATTCTTCAAACAACAACAAAAAAAAAACACATGGGCCTGCTTCCCAGCGGGCATTCTGACCTCCGATGTCAGAATAGCGTCAGTGACGTCAGACTGACGTCCTCCTGACGTTTAAAATAATAGGTCAAACTGCCCACAGGGATTGCACTGCATGAGCTTAATAGACTGGCCCAGTTTCAGCGGGGTCGAGTCATAATTTTGCATGTTTACACCCCTGGGACTAGACTTCTTTGCAGCATTCGGTATAGAAGATAAATCGCAATTTTTGCCCGCATTCAATTCAAGGTGTTACCTTACTGAATTTGCATAAATTTATTTCATAAATCCCTGATTAACATTTCCATTCACCTTTCCACAGATGTAATAGCATTTGTAGTTACTGAGATTTTATGCTAAAGAAACTGTATAACATATAGTGTAAAAGCATTATCTCTCTTTATTGGGCTAGATCCACTCAGAGAATCTCTGCTGAAGTGCATGGCTAGATTACAATGAGCAAACATTTCATTCAATTGTTCAGGAAAAAATTTGTAAGAATTTGATGCATTTTGTATAATAAATCAGTGTTTATTATGTATTTTAGATAAACTAATATTTTGCAGCAATCCATTCATCCATGAATGTTGAAAGAAGCGAACATGCTGTCTTGGAATGCCCTGGTTTTGAACCTGGTTGTGACATAAGTATTTGGTACTTTAGCTGGTACAGAGCAGGGTTGACAAAGGTTTTAAATGGTGATAAAATTCTTGGATTTGCTAATTCAAATTCCGGCCAACCTGGGATATTACTTGACCTAGCTGGAAGGGCTTCACTAAATAGAACATCTGGTGCTTTGGAGATTTCTGAAACAAGACTCACAGACGACCACTACTACACATGCCTTTTTGAAGTATGGAACAGGTCTGTGAAACATGATGACAACAACTTTTACAGTGAAATTCAGCTGATCATTACAGGTATTTCTTTTCTTTAATATATAATTTAAAAACATCAGCAGAAAATAGATACAGTAAAAACCAATAAAGTATGAAGGAAGAATCAGCCATTACTTCAACCTTTCACACCTTTTGGCTCCCCCAAAATCCCTTCCTACATTACCCTACTTTAAACTACCTTTTAGAATAACATTTAATTCCATTTGCCTGAATTTCAAGATTTAAATTACAAAATACCATTTCCAATAAAAAGACTTGGAATTGTTGGATTTCAATCATGATTGATTAATCACTCGCCCAAGTTTTCTAGCCTTTGTTTCCATTAGTGTTTCACAAACATTTAGGAGGACCATGCCCATTTGGACGTAGGCCTATTATAATTATACCACTTGTTATCCCATGGCTAGCCAACATTTGTCCCTCATATATGGAGCTATTCCAGGGACAATATATGCAATCAAACAGGGAAATATTCATACATTTATGATAAACCTGTACTTTATGAACATATATGTAGCTGACCAGTGACACTGCATTGAGATATATGAGTAACATTCTATTTTCAGTTACTCCTTCACAGGATAACCTTGACATTACTTCTAATGCAACAGGTCCTTTAGTGGAAGATCAATCAATCTCCTACAAATGTACGGTATCCGAAGTAAAACCTCCACCACAAGATATATATTTCCAATTCACCAATGGTGACATATTACGAGGACCACTCAAAATTATCTTGAACAGAGACGAAATGACATCAAGTGTTTCCGTTGAGTACAATTTGATTGCCAGTCGTAGAATCCATGGAAAGAAATTAAAATGTGTATATGTCACTTCAACTGGAAGAACTATTACATCATCTGAGGAAATAGAAATCAATGTGTATATTCTGTGTAAGTCTTTTTTTCTATCATTCATTAACACAATTATACATTGACAGAGGGTAGGTGTAGGAGGTTAAAAAACGGGGTGAGAGGCTGTCGGAAAATATTGCACGATTTACCCGAAATTTTAAAATGAATAGTTTTTTGCCTGAAACTGTATGAAAAATTGCTTTTCCATACTTTTTAAGGGGTTGCAGCCCCCCCCCTTCCCCAGCTCCATGCCTGTGGAGGTAAATTTTAAAATGTTATATTCGTAAGATTCATAAGTGAAACCCAATCAATGTTCTAGAAATGAAAAGTTAGTAAGTAGTAAAAAATAAATTTGGCCAACAGTGTTTGTTTCTGTTCTGGGTAAACATTAATCGCTTGGCTTCAATAATGCAGCACCTGACCGTTGTACACAGATAAAGTTGTAAAATGTACAAAGGGATACTGATTTGATATACCATTTGCAGATGAACCACGCAACTGGACTGTCATCATCCTCAGCTCGTTATTGAGTTTATTCGCATGTGCTACAATTATTTTGGGTATCTGTCTCATCTGGTTTTACCAAAGGAGGAGTGCTAACCGGCAGCCAACTGACCAATCGACAACTCCAGAAAATGACCACTACCATGAGATAGAACTGGAGAGGCAAACAGGTGGACATCTGGAAATGGATTGTTCCCACTATGAACAATACAATGAAGAAAACTAATTTCAATGATGATAAACTAATTTCCAAGTTCACACTTCGCAGAATGTGCTGGAAATAAATACCAATAATAATGATAACTATATCTCAATATCCTTGAATCCCATTTTTATTCTGTAGCAAATTGAATGGCCTTCTCTTGATCTTGACCAATCAAACAACCTCTAAATGTTTCCCATGTTGAATGTAGTGAAGATGACACTTCATCAGCTATCATGAGTCACGAAGTGTCATTTTCACAGTGCAACAGTCCACTCTTTTTGCATATAAAATTTCCTGCCTGTTATCATTTCACCATGAACAAGAAGAATACCAGATGAGAGTGACTGCTGTTTTGATGATAAAGACAGTTACTGTAATCTGTAGTGCCAACAGGATGGACTTTCTTCAGATTAGCAAAGAAGAAGAATGGTTTTGAAAAGCCCAAAACAGCGAAACACTTCTTGAAAAAAATGCCTTGTGGCAAGTCAATGGTCGACCAAATAATCTCTAGTGTCGAAAGGGAAAACCTAGTAAGTCACAAATTGGGTCAAATTGAGTTAAGGTCAAAATATAACTTCTGAGACATGTTTCTATATATTCTTTAAGTTTAGATTTTCAAGAAGTGGCCCGTTACCCCAGAATGACACTGACAAATCCCAGTAAGCCTATATCTCTTACTGCAAGAACTGGAACTTCAAAGTGGATTATCTCAGAAACTCCAAAATGTGACTTACTCGGTTTTCCCTTTGGACGCTACATCTTTGGGGAGGGCTATCGATTTTTGATATAAAAAAAATTGTTGTCCACTTGACACTGTAAAACAAGTTTTATATGGAAAACCACCTTGGATTTGATGTAATAAAAGGAATATCTTGGTTAGTTCCATAACAATTTATCTTCTCCCTCAGGTCTTCAACAAACTGTAACTTGCATACGGTCATCTGAACTATTACATACCTATACAATTTTCTTTGGCAGTCCTTTTAGCGATTACTTGCAAAATCTCTTTCTCCACTCTCAAACCTTCTACTCAGTCCAGTGACTAAAAATTGGAAATATTCATATTGTTTGTTCTGGACAAGTGAGTGATTTCGAATTGATTCCACAACAACAGAATTGATGTCCCATAAAAACACGATTATGATGCATCAGCTCCCACTGTACAGAGGCAATTTTGGAACTTGTTCCTTTGTTCTTCTTTCTGTTTTTGTCTCTCTCTATCAGCCTGAGGGTGCAATGAAGTGTATCATGACATTGAATGGCGCAAATATATTTAGCCTGTGAGAACAATCTCACTGAAATTGGATGACCTGAGAAGAAGAGCTGCTCCTGTTCTAGCATAAATTTATATAAATGTAGACATTCCAT
Organism: Platynereis dumerilii; assembly: GCA_026936325.1. Classification (NCBI taxonomy): domain Eukaryota; kingdom Metazoa; phylum Annelida; class Polychaeta; order Phyllodocida; family Nereididae; genus Platynereis; species Platynereis dumerilii. The sequence goes on from JAPTHN010000005.1 coordinate 15,551,731, forward strand.
AAAGTAAGCACATGAGAAAATTGGATGACTTAAGAAAAGTGTTTTCCCAAAATAGGCTCTTAAATCTTATGATAACGCTCAGTATGATGAACACTGAACAGTGAACACTCTTACACTGCTTACACAGCACAGATGAATCTTGAATGGACACTGTATAAAATCATACTGCATACTACAATACAATGTAATTATGAAATGGTACTGATATCTTCATCATCCCAAGGGATCATCTCTGGGATAGTGTAATATAACTGTTCTTTTTTCTTGTAAGTAAATAATTATTTAAAACTAAATGCAGTCTTATGAGAAGTGCTTGTTATAGAAGGCGCTATATGTGGCATGACTGAGATGTCAAGCTATCTGCAACAACTGAAGCTTTCATGTTTTCACAGCTTAATGTTATGATTCGTTTGGACAACTTACAGCATTGAGCTATTATACCTTGACAACTTATAGGATTAACCTATCATGGCTTGAAAATTATTAACATTCTCAGACAGCTCAAATTATTGCTTCAACACAGTTTTCAAATTTTACAGTGTGAGTATTCAGATATTTTTGTTGGGTATTCCGACATGTGTTGGCTATTTATTTCTAAAGGAATTGTACAGGGAAAGTGTAGCCCAGTGAGACTTTTTATTTTTATTTTCAATTGTTCCAAAATGTTGGCGGTGAACAAAGATAATGAAGCTGGGTATATTGTCCAGTAGTTTCAACTTTTGCAGGTTTGGAGACCATCCAAAAACAAACTTCCGCGCAACGTATCAAGCTTGCCTACAACAACCACATTTATGTCTCCTTTCACACTTCTCTACCATTTTCACTCCAGCCCTTTCCGCCACATCCCACAACCCAACCCCTGCCCCCCCCCCAACATTCTCTTCCATTGTCGTGACCTTCACATTTTCCTTAACGTCAATTTCCCGTAAGGTGCCACCACTGTACCACTCCTATTTATCAGCTTGAAAATTCCCTCGTCAAAACTCATACTGTAATCCTGACTGAACACAGTCTGTTGTAGAAGCAGGCGAGCGAGCGCGGCTGCAGACAGACGAAATTCAAGTCGAACTGGGTATCGAATTGGAATATAGGTCACTGGGAGTGCTGCCCCTAAAGTCCACGCTGCTGCCTATTAGGTCCGCGCTCAGCAGAACACAGCAGGACTGTGTTGGGCAGCTGCAGACATGCATTTGAGCGATGACATGAAATAAAGCACCAATTCTGAAATATTGTAGCCTGCTCGCTCACGCTCGCAAATGAAGCAGGCTACTGTAGCCTGACTGCACTCTAAAAAATTTCAGACAAAATTGGTTTTTTAGATTCAAAATGGTTTTTTGAAAAACCAAATTTCAATGCAAAAAACCAACATGGATTTTTTTAAAAATCCATGTTGGTTTTGCATTGAAATTTGGTTTTTCAAAAAACCATTTTGAATCTAAAAAACCAATTTTGTCCCCACATTTTTTAGAGTATGTAATCAACTTCATTCTCATTACACAGACGTACCAATAATTCAATCTCCGATTGCCATTCTTACTTTCATCATGCATATATTATCATGGATCTGTAGGGGAGAGCGGGGCACCATGAGCCGCTTTTCCGAAATTAAGCTCCTGAGCCTAAAGTTTCAATGGTAAATGGCTGGTTGCTTTATATAATCATAGCAAGACCTCTTGGCTACAATATCCAGTGTTGTTACATTATATTCTTAATTCTTAAATAGTCAAAACACTGTCTTTAAAAAATGTAGTCTAGCGGCTCATCGTGCCCCGACCCTGGGGCACCATGAGCCATGGCATGGGGGGCTGTTTACGTACATGTATTATCCTTCTTATTCAACTGTGAAGAACTGATACCTCATAAACCAGATGTTTTACTTGAAATTTTCCCTTGGCATACACCACATTATGGATCAGATGGATTTCACATATTTTTCCATGAAATTGCAAAAATTTGTCCTAAACAGCGGCTGATGTCTTGCACTATAGTTCTGGACTTACAACAGTAGAGTCGTTGTTACAACTCAGCTTTAATTGTACATTAAAACTTTATAGAAAATGGCTCATGGTGCCCTATCCCCATGTGGCTCATGGTGCCCCATTTGTAAATTTCATTTATTAGTGCATATCACCATTTTCCAGTTTATCATAGTATCAATGTTATGACATCATCCTAGCACATGCCTTACCTTCTCTAAGAAGACTAAGTTTTATAATGATGCCGGAAATAGTTGAAGTACCAGAAGTAAAAGTTCCACTGCCCAATATGTTTACTTTTTACTCAAATTCACTGGTCAAAAGTATTTTTTCAATTCTTGGTCCTACATTGAAAAGAAAGATTATGATTGCTACCCTAGCCAGTAGTACACTAATAAAGGAAAATATGGTCTTCATATCGAGCAGTTCTATCTCGCCGTTTTTTTTGTAGGGGCCATGGTTCATGGTGCCCCGTGGCTCATGGTGCCCCGCTCTCCCCTACCATTCTAGTGTTTGGGAATTCATCACACAGGACACATGAATGACTTATTCAACCCACCTCTCCTGTGTCATACACTGTAAATTTTGAATTTTTACTTAGCTTAATTGATTGAGTGAGATGGTTGCACAATTCCTTTGAGCCAAGATAGCTTGTTGTTTGCAAGTTATAACAACATAAAGATTATCATAACTCAAAACGGCAAGCTATCACTGCTCAAATAAAATGTGCATCCATCTCACTCAATCATTTGAGCTAACTCAAAATTTCAAATTTTACAGTGTACTAATCAAAATTCTTCCCTGACGCTTCCTCTTGGCGACGGCTCACCAAAATCAGAGGTTTGAGGCCGGCATTTTGTTTGTAATTTGGAATAGTGAGCTTTACATTATGTATGTATGTATGTAAGTTTATTGACATTATAAATTGAAAATGATGTTAGGCATACTATAATGAAATGATACAATTACTTATAATATAAAATCGGAAACTCTAAAAAACGGTTAAACATTTAAGTCTCTGCACAAATGAGCATCACAGTTCATCAGGTTTGCAAGTGAGGTGTAATTCAGATCATTAAAATCATTTCGATATTGTGATGTAAAGTCACAGGTGCGGAGAATATGGTCTTCATTTTGAATTGAGGAATTGTCACATGAGCAGACTTGTTCGTTCACTTCTATTCTAGACCATCGTCCAGTTTCTATTTTCAGCTTGTGTGATCCGAGACGAATACGAGTGGCGCTTATCCTTACATTCAGGTCGTTTCCCTCCAGTGTATTTTGTGATGTCTCATTGTGCCTGCCTCAAACTGTTTCTTTGTGCCACGCAGATTTCTTTATACAATTTTGAAACAGAGCTTTCTTTATACAATTTTGGGACCCTGTGGACTGAATGCCTGCATTTTAGATTGTCATCTCACTAAAGTAAGACAAATAACTAAAGTTTGAATCACTGGCAATTGATTTGGATTTTCTTGGGGATCATAACAAAAAGTCACTTAACAAGAATAATTTACTTTTATTGGCTAAAAGCCAATTTTGAAATTCCACTCCCTGTACGGTGGATATAGAACAATCTCTTAATTAGGCTGCTGTGTAATTTTTGTGCTATACAAAAGAGCTTTGCTCTGTAAACAGTACCAGTTACATGTAGACACAGGCTTTGTCTCACTATGCCTGCCTTCCCAATGTGCCCCATTCCTCCCACATTTAAAATTCTTGTATTGCACTTCTATGCTAATTCATAGATTCATTACACAAGAATGAATGAATAAAAGTATTTTGAAACTGTGTTTTGAAAAACTGGCCTGAAGGAGAGAGGAGCTTGAGTCAACCAAATAGTCTAATGTAGCCAAATGTCTCACCAGACATGACCTACTGATTAAAAAGTTTTCCTGATTGCTCAAAATTTAAAGAAGATGAAATTGCAATGACTCTCCTTTCTAGGTGGTAGTATTAGACCAAAGCCTGTTGCATTTCATTTCAAATCTTCCCTAGATCCTAATGCATATTGTGAGTACAAGTATTTTTTAAATTTGGATGAAAAGTTAAAATTCACAAGCTCTACTACACAGTTTAAAAAAACCAAAATAATCTGAACTTTTGGCCACTTCTGTATACAGATTGTGCATCCAAGCATGACAAGTGGGTGACTATCCTCCTTCCGCAATAAACATGGGTGGCAGTGACAAGTGCATCCACAAAAAGACCAGGACATAAGGTTTTAAAAGTATTGCACAAAACAAGCCTGCAGTAAAACCTAATAAATTGTCCTAACAGTCATAAATCTTTCTAGAACATGGATCCATGCTTTTAATTTGCACCTCACAGGATATTATTCAGGGGCAACTATTTAATAATTTTGGTCGCTTGAAGGTTACCTCAGCGAGAATTTTTTATTTCACGATAACGGTGACGGTTATTATTCATCCCCAAATTTTCATTTCTAATGAAGCCTGTTTAGAGATACCCCTTCAAGAAATGTGGTTAGAAAATTGAATATAAGAAAGTACATTTTTCCAGTTGACTTCCAATCTGTAAAGAGGTGCAGAATGAGTATACTAGATTTCGGAATATATTGAGGTGCACTGTATGTTGAAACACTTAACAGAGCATGAATGCCACACAACCATGCAGTTGAAATTCCCAGATTTTAACTTTATTCACCTAGATTTCCATTGCCACTTAAAGTTGTTTGTTTTACTCAAGAAAAGTATTGAAGACCGGAGCATATGTTGAAATATCATACAAATGGCTTTCGTTTTAACTAATAAACTTCATTATGTTCCGATGCTCATAATTCTTCTTGGTAAGTATAGTTTTTTACGTATATATCATTTATTACGTACACAAAATCATTGGTACAGGCGATAAAGAAAATTAGTAAAGAAATATGAATAAGATATTTAGAAAGTACACAACTCACAAGCATGTGATTATTTGCTGAAAATTAACTGTGTCTATGTTCTTGAGCATTTTGTGATGATTTCTTGTTTTGTATTCGCCTAAAGAAGACATTTAACACCTGATATATTGATGTTTCATACAAAATCCTAAAAACTGCTTCATCTCTGTTATGTCTTTTGAGACTATCATTTAACACAATTCTTGATAGTGATACAAAAGGTATGAATTCACATTATACAATGTTAACTGAGGCTTTAGATTGCTGTGTAGATTTTTGGTTTTTGTCATTATAATTTCTTGTTCAGTTTTGGTTAATAGATAAATTGATTTTGGGCAGTCTGACAATAAATAATTTCTGATTGGGTATTAACTAACAAGGTGTAGCCTGATTTTGGAATGAATAAAATAATGGGAACTTTGCACGCTTGAAACAAATAATTAATGTTTTGTGACATGTATAATATCACGATCAATTATTGGTACCATAATTCTTCTGATTCCTATAAAAAGTCTATTGTGACTTGGTGTGTTTTTGAAATAAATAATTTCTTGCTCTCTTTGGTGAAATAAATATATTCTTTCTTGGCAGTCTTAAGATGAATAATTTCTGGTGGGGTATTTCTCAAGAAGGTGTTGCATAATTTAAGAATGAATATTCGGGAACTTTGCGTGCTTGAAATAAATAATTACAGCTGTCGTTACCACAAGATAAATCATTTCTTGCCAAGGAAAACTCCAAGCCCCCTCCTGTATAAAATAAATAAATGGTTGCCTCCTTATATATTTATGACAGTATATTCATGACAAATTTGTTGTTTTCTTATGTCTCCTATCTAAATGTTTTTGTTTGCATATATCCTTTATTTTAGCCAAAGGCAGTAACACTGCCAATGTCACTTGCTACAATGAACTTGGTGATGCCAAATGTGAATGCATCAGACTTGCAGGATACTGTGAGACTATCCCCGGATATGGTATCCTCTATTGTAAACAGACCTGTGGGGCCTGTGGACTCGAACCAAGTATGATATTTTATATCACTGAAATATCACACAGAGCAACAGTATAAAAATTGAAGCAACTTTTGGAAAAGGGTTGATTGTCGATTTATGTTTTTGTTCAGTGTTGGCTCATCAATTTCTCTTCTGTAAAAAAAGCAACATAATCGAAATTGAATATGGCCTTTCCATGGTTCACAGTACGCTGTTATCATTTTGTGAGAACTCTGAATAATTTCATCTACTTTTAATGATGGCCCATCAATATTGATTTATTAATGTGTATTTTACAATCAAAATAATGTTTCATGAACTTATCTATTGCAGCAAACCATTCAGTTGTGAATATTGAGAAATGGGGAAGAGCTGTTTTGGAATGCCCCGGTTTTGTGCCTGATCCTATAATTAACGGCTCATGGTATTTTTTCTCCTGGTTTCGAGCAAGATTGTTGGATGTTCGTATTCAAGACCACATTGCCGGACTAAACACATCAAGTAATGCGCGTAGGGCATTAGGTGACCTGAATGGACGCGCTTCAGTTGATACGACATCTGGCGCCTCGGTGATTAATGTAACAAGATCCACAGATGACCACTACTACACATGCCTCTTTCACATATATAGAAATACAATGTTATACTACATACTAATTAAGAGTGGAATCCAGCTGGTCATGACATGTATGCTTTCTCTTCTTTCTTCTATAATTTTAAGACAGAATTTGAGTGCCTAGACCTTGGCTTCGAAGGCTGCACTTCCCATAGACTGTCTTCATCTATCTAATTATCTATCTATCTGTAGTAAATACATCACTACATAATATTCATTATAAACGTGTCAATCACGTGAAGATTTCAATTGCATATTATAATTTAACGGTATTTTTATACTCGGGTGCATCTCCATCAAAATGCAATTTGCCAGTAACACTGAAATAATTATATGTGATTGTATGTTTGCTGTATTTTGAAAAGGACAATTAATAAATCAATCAATAATATATCTACGTACTTTCCTCCAGTTACTCCTTCTCAAGATAACCTTAACATCGTGTCTAGTTCAACCAGTCCTCTAGTAGAAGGGCAGCCGGTCTCCTACAAGTGCACAGTGTTTGGAATAAAACCTCCACCTCAAGAAATGCACTTCAAGTTCATCGATAGTGATACACTCTTGGGAGGAGACTTTGAAGTTGCTATTAACAAGGATGAATTGACAGCTGATGTGTCTGTAGAATACCTGATGATTGCCGGCTACAACTTGCATGGAAAGAAACTGAAATGTGTATTTGCAACTTCAACTGGAAGAATCATAACGTCGTACGAAGAAAGAGAAATCTATGTGCTTTGTGAGTTTCCTTCTTGGTTTTTTAAGCCGATGCTTCAGCCAAGCGCAGTATCTATCTTGTTACATTCATATATCTGCGAAGAGAGGTTTTACTAGTTGCCCACAGGAGGCCCACAGGGGGGAGCTAATATCATGCAAACCAAAAATTAGAAGCACTCCAAACAAATCTCAAACAGCATAACAGTTCCAATGGTTAAATTATGCATTTTCTGTGTCATAAATAACACCAAGACAGTCACAGGCACTGCAAATTTGACATTTTCTTGCCATTTACATTTTCAAGCTTCTCTAAGATTTGGTGATTTGCTCTGTGTTGAGAAGCACTCAGAAAGTGGTGATGTCATCCTTTAGTTCAGGGAATTCTCGCTTGGTGGCATGCACATTCATGAGGACTTTCCTGAGCTGAAGTAGCAAGAACTGTAGGATTGTATCAAAGTTTAGCAATTTTACTGTATTTACACCCTCCACAAAACGACAGTTGTGTGAAACAGGATTGCAGATGATTAATGAATGGATGCAGGTCAAAATGACCCCCAAAATGCACTGTATCAAGTTCAGTGGATCCATTTGACAGGTGTGTTGCTTGGAAGTGACTGACAGCTGCTGCTGAGCCACAGGAAAGGCAGTGAGGCTATGATCTGGAATTTTAGCCAGGTAGGTGGTGGAATAGTTAAATCATAAATGTCATTGCTAAATACCAAACAACTTAAAACAACCCATCAGCCTTTAAAACTCCCACTGGGCAGTAATAAGACCATGATCCAGTGAACTGAAGATTTCACTGGCCCATGTGCCAAGGAATACTTGAAGCTGGTGTACAAATTAACCTGACCCCCCTGTGAACAGAGTCCTGCCTTCCAGTCCATTATGGTAGCCTATACTAAAGTTGGACTGACCCATTATAAATGGGTGGAGCAGGCAGCTAAGCCACTGGCTGCAGTGATCAGTTGGCCAGTGAGCTCAGAGGGGAGAGGTTGCAATGCACCTGTGTCAGGTCTGTGTATTTGCAAAGCACTGTGAGAGTCTACCCACATAATCATGTTAGGCATGACACAGACACTGTTTTCTTCTCATTAACACTTCATTTGAATTATGTTAGTCATTCTGCAACTGATTAGAACTCCTTTGGCTTTACCAGATTGCTTGTTAGCAGGTGGTTTTCACCACTGCAGGGGGTTTTCACCACTGCCATATCTCATATATATCATTCAGACTAGTTAGTTAGCAAATCTAGATTCACTGAAGTCCATATCTAAGTCTGATGAGGGGTGAATTGTTTCCAAACGATTTGTCAGATTGACTCAAGTAATATGTTATGTAAGCCATGTCTGACAAGCTTTTGGGCCATATGGGTTGCAACAAAAAGTGGCATGTTCATTGTGGAAAAGGTCGCAAAATACTAGAAAATAGGCCCTAATTTGTGACACCTAAAATAATATGGGCCAGTAAAAATACACCGGCCCGCATGCCTGGTAACACCAGAGCGAGTTTTAAAGGCTGCACTATTACCACTTGGTGTTACCCAACATATAAGCTTCAGTACAAGTTTGATACCCTGCACTTTATTAAATTAATATGTCATCAATTAGGGCAGTGGCATATCCAGGAATAACCTGGGGGGGTTGGGTGACCTTATTATATGGCCATAGGCCCCTAAATATGCGTAAATTTGAGTTATTATTATGCAACAAATTTATATTGTTGCAATTTAGGGACTTCAGAATTTATGACTGGGACTTTTGTCAGAAATCGCCAATAAAAAATTGGTAACTTCTATTAGTTTCACGCAGGTTCCCCGTGATGGTTGATGTGGATTTTTTGTACGCTCTTCAAAAAAAAAAATCAGCATGGAACTCGTAAATTCTGAACGGTCCTCCCTGTCGTAAATTCTGAACGGTCCCCCTGTCGTAAATTCTGAACGATCCGTTAGTCACGAACTACAGAAATGAAATATATTAAATTTGTAGCAGTACAATATAAAATACTTTTATCTTTTCAGGTTCGAGTTGAATCCACATCAAATATCTGAATCTGAGCCATGAATGTGCATGCAGGTTGCAGCATGCAAAATTCTCTGGCGATGTGTGCAGGCCAATTTGAAAGAACCCAATGGCTTCTTGGCTCAAAATAAATATGATGACCTACAAAAGTCTACATGGACAAGTCCTTCCATAACTTGACAAACTTTTGGAACATTATCAAACAACCAGCTGAATTGCAACACTCCACTGAACAAGGGTTAGTATGTGAGCATAATACAAAGACCAAATATCAAGACTGATCTTACGAAGTGGGGAAGTAAATTCCTGAGTGTTAAAGAATCTGAAATGTTTGGAAGACATGAATAGCTTTAAAAGAAATCTCGAAATACTTCAAACTCTACAGCTCCAATACAGATTATCCTTTGCACCATTTGTCTATTTCGTAATTACTCTTTCACTCAATCATTCCTGATAAGGGACAAACTAAATGAGACCAGAGGCTATTAAGGTGCTGCAGAGGCGTAAAACACAAAAAAAAACACACACAAATGAAACCTGGGGGGGGGGGAGGTAGTTGTGGATCTTATCCCTGGAACAAATTTCTTTCAATTGTGAAGCAACGTCAACTTTATTTTTTGCACTTTCATAAAACGGTACCCGAGCAAAGGATGGAAACTGACTTGTTTCCTATTTTCATGTGCTAAAAAAAAAAATTCAGTGATTCAGTGTCATGACATTGTGTTGAAAAACTCAAAAGTCTATAGCCCCCTTTAAAGTATCATCTTGTTTACCCATTATCGAAATTCATGATCTTTGATGGAACAAGAGCAATTTAAATTCCAATGAGGAGCCGCATTAATGTAGCCCTGGGACCCATGCGTAGCATGGGTCATGGGTCGTCGCCATTCAAAATCTTGAGATTTTGACATGGTATCGGGAGAATTGGTCTAGATTAAACAATTCTTATCAAAATTTGATGAAATTTTGGATTTGGGTAGCCTACATATTTTACTGCTGACGGCACTAGTCTTGGTGGCATTTTTACAAAGATTGGCATGGTAAAAATTACTTTTAAATCAGAGAAATATCAAAAATAATAGAGAGAAAGCCATCAGCCTCGCTTTGGTGTGTGATATCACCATTGTGACGTCACAAAAATAGCCTATGACATCATAAACGTTTGTTGTGTCATCACCCTCTCTTACCCAATGGGAAGACGCCATTTGTTCAATGTATAAAGAAAAAAATCATTTCAAAAACTTCACAGGGTGAGTGTTAATTTATTTTCATGTGTTGAGATACAGAAATAGGTGCCGTCAGTAGGAAATTTTGTATACTTTCTGGTGGTATAATTGAAATTATCATGCATTACATACATTTTGAGATATCTTGATTCTCCCAAACGATGTCTTTCAAATCTCATGATTTTCCAATGGGAGGATCCATGACCCCTGTCCCCAGGGGTCCAGGGCTAGCATTAATGTATGATATAGAATAGAATATTATGCAACTGACACTAAATATTAAATTTCATTCACCATGGTCTTGCCAATTAATTCCTTTTTCAGGCATGTCCATCAGAAGAGAGAATGACTCATGATTTCACTACCTGGGAGTTTGATGTGGAAAATAATCAGTTCGGGTAATGTAAGTGTTGGCAGGCTGTAATTACTTTAAGGCCTAATTTAAAGAAAAATAAGTATGAACATAGGCCTATTAACTATCATTTATATAATTGTGATTGACTGCTAAAACGGTCACACTTAATATTTGTTTGTTATAATTTATCTATGTAGGATTTTGGGGGCAGGGTTGGTCTTGTGGTAGCGTGCTGGACTGCCAATCGATGGGTCCAGGGTTCGAATCCAACTTGTCCTCCCTCTCTCCTAATTAGCCTACCAAGTGCATAAATACAGGACATGAAGCCCCAATCATCCATCCATCCATCCATCCGTGTATTTAGGATTTAATTAGAATATTTTTACAGTGCTTTTCCAAGGACAAAAATGCATATATTTAATATGCTAAATTTATATTTTCAGCGATACGGCAGATGAGACATGAGTGACAGCAAGCACATTTGGAAAAACACAAGATTATTAAATGATGTGGGCCAAATTATGCTGCTCCAGGTTATCCTAACTTTCCAGATACATGCATTGTGTAAATACCATCATTGAAATAAATCTATAGTTTCCACTGAAATTTTTCTTCCTACAAAGCACGAAAAATATTGCACATCTGAATAAATAATTATATGATATGTCGTTTGGCCTAAATGTGCAATTTACCTGAAAGATGACTTAAAAATTAAAGTGCTGAATCATGCATGTGAATCTAATCAAAGTTATTATTCTACAGCTGAATAATTATTAAAATGTTTGAGCTTTATGAAATGCTTGGACATGTGATTTTCATCAAACCTCTGGGTAATGGATTTTTTCTTAAGTTTCTGATTTCAGCAATAAATATGATTTATTTTAGTCAACCGGGATACTTATTATTTTGTTTTGGATTTTTCCTTCAAAGCTGGTGTCATTGCAGTCAGATATTTTTCTGAAGGCTTCTTCTTTGAGGTTCCTCCTCTTACTTCCAGGCACACAATTGTGTCATTTGTGTGTCATGGTTTTCTGTTAACTAGTGCAGTTCAGTTATAATTATCCCCCATGCTATGCTATGGGGGATTGTACTTTTAGTATCCATGCATGGCATCCATCAAATATCTCAAACACCACACCATGCACAATGCTCATCCTTTCCCAACATTCAAAGACCCCCCTAAACTTGTAAAATCTGACCATAAATCAATAAATATCATAACCATTTCCACATCCCAAATACTTTTTGCTGTGCTTTTGGTCTGCAGCCATGTTATTTTTAAAAGCAAACTCCACCCCCAGGTGTCTCCACATCCTTACATGTATGCACAATTGTGGCATTCTGGCGGGTATATGTAAATGTGTAGGGCATGGGGGATATGGAGGCAGTATACCTGCTCTTGTTACTTTTCTAATGAGGTGTTACATACTGCTGCTGCAGCTATGTGCATTGGCATCCTTAATCCGGTGTAGATGCAGCAGGTGCCATGGTTATTCAGTATCTTGTTGATCTCCATTCGCATTTTCGCCGGTATATTTAGGTTCTGGTTTATTCGAGATTTCAGGATTAAAGGCTCTCTGTGTTCATAGGGATCAAGTGATCCTTCTTAATTGTTATATGTAAAGAGACTTGTCAGTGAAGGAAAAGATAATATCTTAGGTGGCACTTGAATTTAAAAAAAACATCAAAGCTGTGAATTTCATGAGATGGTCAAAGTCCTGATATGAATTATTACGATGAAGGTTTGATAAGGAATTTTTTTTTTTGTCACCTTCATCTCACTCCAGGGGTTAAACGGAGTTTGTTTTAGAATTCTAATTCCTATATTGTATTGAATATTGTTGAACAAACGAGTATTTACATGTACCGTCCTCTATGCTGCAGCATTTCCATATTATCACCAAATAACTAAGTAATCAACCCAGTAAATAGTCAGTAAATCACAGTGCAAATATCAACCTATATTTAGGTTACCGAAATACACGGCAGCTGAAAAAATGGCGGCCAAAATGCAATGCTACCAAATTTACTCGCTACATACTGCTAAACACAACCACAAATGAGCATCCATTCTGCACCCCATAAACCTTCCCTCATTCAAAATCGGCTTATTTTTTTTTTCAAAAAAATTTTCTTGTTTATAACCAACAAATAATATAATAAAATATACAGAGTTTATAGACCCGGGGCGTGGATCCTGGGGTGAGGCGGGCCTAGAATCTCAAATCATAACTACTTGATGTTGAGAATTGTCAGCTACATTTAGCTGTTTTTGCCATGATACTGGTGAGATATTATGAAGAAAATACATGCTTTAGTTGCTCAGATTTTACCTTCCGATAATCTGAAATAGTTTGGCTTCTGAGCCCTCAGACGGTCACGGAAATTCCCTGCCGGGCGATTTTCCGTGCGTTGGGTCTCACATGCAGTATGCTTATGCGGAAATCATCCCCCCCTACAAAAATGAAAAATCTACGCCCCTATTATAGACCAATGATGGACCAATGTTTATAAAGTGTAACAGGGCCAATTACCCATTACATAAATGAATTTACCAGGCTTCGAGAGATTCACATCGCTTGCCCATATACCGCTGTTTCAAAAATTAGTTCAGAGAGGCAAATTAATAACTTGGTTCTGCTAGGTCCTCTTTGATCTCACATATCTCTCAGATAATCTCAATAACATATATCATTTGGTAGGCCTATCTATAGTAGACTTTCTATGACCGATGTCACAATTTTTTTTTACTGCATCTCCCATTGATTCTTTCCTGAATACTTATCCTTTCTTTAGTCAATGATATATAGGGCCAAAATCAGTTACTTTTTCTTATGATTGTACCTAAAAATGAGATATTAATATACCAATTTCAGATAAACCACACAACTGGACTGTCACCATCCTTGGCTCCTTAATGGGTTTATTCGCTTGTGCCACAGTTTTCTCAGTGATCTATTTCATCTGTTTTTACCAGAAGAAGACTGCCAAGCTGGAATTAACTGACCATTTGGCAACATCTGAAAGTAATAGTTTATATAATATGGAACTTGAGAGGCAATCAAGCATACAAACAATATTAATACCTATTGCTGTATCACAACCTAAATATTAAAATCAATTGTTAAGTTGATACTCTGGTTGGTTAATGCACTTTTGAGCTTTTTGAGGACTGCACTGCTCTTCCTTCAAATGCTGCTGTATCAAAGGCAGTTCTGTGTATTTCATCCAAATTTTCGGCATAAGGCATCCAAGAAAATATGTCAAGGAAAAAAAATTTTTTTTTCAGGGGGGGCACTATATTTTTTTATAGTAAAAATGCTATTTTTTGCTTAAAATATGAAGAAAAACTTCAAAAAAAAGGCCGAGGGATGAGTTTTAATAATAGAAAGACAAATGAGGTGTCAAATGAAAGCAGTGAAGCAGTGCTACATGATGACGCTTTTTTGAAATTTTAATTTTAATCCCTGTTCTATGGGGTTTTAGTTGAAACTGAGCCATTTTTGGCATCTTTATTGGGAATAAAAAAATACTCAGACCAAAATTCAAAAAAGCGCCTCCAGGATCATATAGTGCTATTTCTCTTCTTTCATTTGACACCTTATTTGCATTTCTACTATTAAAATTCATGCCTCGGCCTCTATTTTAGTGTTTTTATCAGATTTTAAGCTAAAAATAGCATTTTTTTCCTATTAAAAGATGCAGTGACCCCCCGAAAAAAAAACATTTCCCCTGACATGTTTTAGTAGACTCCTGATGCCGAAAATTTGGAGTAGAACTGCACAATTGCCTTTAATTGAGCATCACTTGAGAGCATTTCAGTTCTGTCCAAAAAAGCTGAAAAGTGCATTAACCAGCCAGAGTACTGTTGTGCATGCCATATGAAAACCAAAGACTCCTATATATCTTTATCAATCTGGAATGAACGTATACATGTATGTAAATAAGTTACTGTAAATACTCTTGTAAATATACTTAATTGCAATTGTGACATTCAATCTTCATTATCACTTCAGTTGTGTATTTATCTTAACTACACTGTAATACCTGCTGCGTTCCTTTAATGGCAGCTACCTTAATGAATACAAGAAAGTGCCATTTTATGGTAGAAAGAATTGTTGTTTTTATGGCAGGTACTGCTCTTTTAATGGTAACTGTGGTAAAAGTAATGGGAGCAGGAGCCCTAATATTGGTCATGATTAATTTGCCCCGATTAGTCACTTGCCCTGATGCCACGCTTAAAACACTAACAAAATTCGTTTTCATTTAAGTAATACAAAACTACACATTCTATTATAATAATCGTAAACATGTGCTTAAAAACTGATGTAAAATAATAGTATTGATGTAAATGTGAAATTTGTGTTTTTTAATTATCATGACCGTACTCCTTTTCTGTTTTAGTGAAGTGTGGCTTTTTTGTGATAATGTGCTTTTTATTCATATGACAACAAAGTGGGTTATGTAAAAGGAGGGCAGTAGCACAATTTAGTGGCACAGAAAAAGAAAACAGGATCTGCAAACACATTCTAAAGCATTCTGCCTGTGCGCGAAAATACAGAAGGATATACTTCATGTATTACCAATTAACATTGTTCATATGGCCTACTTTTTAGCAAAAAGATATTCTTCATTTCTCATGCTGGTCTTCCTTCTGGGTATGTATCATCACATTTGCTTTAGGGTCAGTCATTAACGAATAACACGGGTTACTCAGCTTATACCATTCGACACCTCTGCAAGCCAATCACATGCCAGTATTACAGGGAAATAATCCTTGTTGTCCAGTTATCATCTCATGTTTGAGTGTGTGAGTGTTTGTCTAACGGTATAAGCCAGTTATTCACCATGGGATCAGGAATAAGTGTTTATCACACCTCAGTCTAAAGCCCTCGGGTGATAAATCACTTATTCCCTCTTCCGTGGCGAACAACCTATACTTATTCTTGTCTGGTTAACAATTCACGTAACAAAAATTCTGACAGGTTACTTTTAAAAGTATGTAGTCATAAAATAACATGAGCTCATTCAATCAAAACAAGTTATCTAACTAGGATAACCCGTGTCAAGTGTTGGTAGGCTACAATCCGGAATGGGGGGGGGGTAGAGTATGGAGTTTAAAAAATTAATAAATCGTTTCTTTCCAAGTTTTAATGAAAGTATGCCTGCATTCTTTCTGGACAGAATATTTGAGGATGTGGCGAACTGCAAAATAAAATGTCACTGTCGCTGCTTCCCCCACTGCTGAATATCATGGTCACTCCCCTTAGAATAACTATATAATATTTAACTAAAGATGTATATAAATGATTCTTTACCATGGTTTTGAATGAGGGTTTCACTCTCTCTATAAACCAATATGCTTATAGAATGCATGAACACTGAGCACACTTTTGGGGTAATTACCATAATCAGATTCTCATGCATATAAAAAAACTTCTGTTTGTCTATTTCTGTGACGTCTCAATAAATGTCCAGTATGTAATAGATTATCTTATATGAATATCTTTTTTTAGCCAAGAACAGCACCGCCAGAAATGACAGTCACACATGCTTCAATGTATTTCGTGATGTCAGATGTGAACGCCACAGAAGAGCTGGATACTGTCAGACTTTTTCTGGCGATAACATCCTCAATTGCAAAAAGACCTGCGGGTTCTGTAGACTCAAACCTGGTAGGACGTTTACATATTTATGATATTATGCAAAGAAAAAACAGTATAACCAAATACAAGCATCTGATATATATGTAAAAGCGTTACAAGAGGTTGATTAACCGATTTCTGTGTTTAGATCAAAACCATTATTGCACAAGAAAAATTATAATAATTCTACTAACGCTATACATGTGATTGATAATGCGTCAGCAAATCAGTGTGTTATGAATAATTGAGATGATTCTTAAACTAATATCATTGCAGCAGCAAATCAGTCAATCGTTTACGTTGAGAGGAATGAAAGAGCTGTCTTGAAGTGTCCTGGTTTTCTGCCTGACACGGAAAATAACAGTAGATGGTACTTGTATACATGGTACAAAGCAAGGCTGGCAAATGTTCTAGCTGGAGACAAAGTTGCAGGACTCAACACATCAAGAAATCACCTGGTGATGTTAAAAGACCTGAAAGGAAGGGCTTCAGTGGATAGAACATCTGGCGCATTGGAGATTGCCAAAACAACAGTCTCAGACGACCACTACTACACATGCCTTTTTGAAGTATGGACAAGGTCAGTCGTCCACTATGATCCAATTCAGAGCGAAATCCAACTGGTCATTACAGGTATGTTTGCTCTTTTTACAATGGCCTATGATATTAAAATTTTTAAGATTAATTATTTCCTTTTTCCTCACTTAAGACTTAATAGCACAAAAATAAATTTTGATTTGGAATCACAGTTTGAGAGGGACAATTGGAATATCCGAATTGTCCTTTTTAGCATTCAACTGAAATCTCTAAACTTTGCTGATCATTTCAAAGTAACAATATGACAATGCAATTTCAAAAACTTGTAGGTAATAAATAATTAATAAATATATGCGCAGTATCTTTTATTTACAGTTACTCCTTCACCGCGTGATATTACTATAATTTCAAGTGCAACCAGACCTATAGTGGAAGGTCAACCAATTTCCTACAAGTGCAAAGTATCGGAGGTCAAACCACCACCCAAAGAAATGTATTTCAAGTTCACCGATAGTGACAGGCCACTGGACGGAGACTTCAACATTGTCACAAACCAAGATAAATTGACATCAGCGGTGTCAGTTGAGTACACAATGATCGCCAGCCACACCTTTCACGGCAAGAAGCTGATGTGTGCATATGTCACATCTACTGGGAGTAATATAATACTGTTGTATGAAGAAATAAACATCTATATGCTTTGTAAGTTCAATTTTGCTCGATAAGACTAAGCGTTCAAATTGAAAACAAACTCAAATTTTGATCTCATTGCAGCTATACCAAAGGGAAACAGCTAATATATTGGCTCCTATTAATATTGCAATAGAAGACCTATTATTTTTATTCCTTAACAATGCAAATCCTATGATATTTCACATGATTATCTTATCTACATGTATGAAGCTCATCCATAAGGCCAAAATCGTAAAAATCATAACCTTAAAGAATCACAAAAACAGGGCTAATAGCGGAAATATTTGGAATGATAACAGAAAATATTTATTATTGTTGTCAAAATTGTTTTGATTATCTTACAGATGATTTCATGATTGTAGACACTGAGACTGAATGTGAATTTTTTCTTGGATATTGTAATCAAATGGAAAACATTTCATCAAAAACCCTATGACATAATTTTTCTCTAAAAAATACATGTCTTGAAAAAAAACAACTTTCGGAATCAGTGTCTAAAAATATGAAATCATCTGTAACATATTCTAAAATTAGAAAACACATATTTCTGGAAGAATTTAAAAATGAAATCTGTGTAATTGTAAATGTGATTTATTTTACATTTTGCAGATGAGCCACACAACTGGACTGTTGTTGTCCTCAGTTTGTTTCTGGGTTTGTTCATTTGTGCGACAGTTGTTTTGGCGATATGTTTCATCAGATTGTACCGGATGAGTATACCAATTGGACACCTCGACAACTCATTATTATTGTGAACTATTACCATGATATTTATTCTTAAATGGTTTGCAAAGAAATAAATAAACACAGACAGATGTGACAGAAGCAGGGGTAGACTCTACCCTCGACGGAGCCATCAACAGCGATGTTTTCCAGTACCATGAAGAAGAAGACTGGCCTGTGTGGCAGAGTGGCAACTACAATATGGGCCCAACCACTCAGAGGGCCCATGCAAGCCCCCCCCCCCAAAAAAAAGGAAAGTTAAAATGTCTATCTTTCTGACTTCACCATGCAATCAAACCTTTAGATTGCACTGAAAAAACACTTTGTCTAGATATAGACAAATTTTGTCTGGATTTACACAAAATCGCATGTTAGCTGGTGTCCGTCCAAAGTCTTGTCTATTCCAGACAAAATGAAATGTGTGATTTTTTAGACAATCATTTTGTCTAAAAAAATTTGTGTAAACCAACACAATATTTTGTCTGCTTTACACATCAAAACTGTTAAAATATGTGTTAATTTTATGATAGATATTTGTCTGTTGCAACATAGACTTTGTTTAGAATTTTGTATGTTTTGACACAGACCATTGCTTGATTTAGCGTCGACTTTGTTTAGATTTTTGTCTATTTCAACACAGGTCATTGTCTGAAGTAACAATGTATTTGTTCAGAATTTTGTCTGTTCCAGCAAATGCCCTTGTGCATAATAACATAGCCTTTGTTCAGAATTTTGTCTATTTCAGCACATGCCCTTGTTTAAAATAACATAGCATTTGTTCAGAATTTTGTCTGTTCCAGCACATGCCCTTGTGTATAATAACATAGCCTTTGTTCAGAATTTTGTCTATTTCAGCACATGCCCTTGTTTAAAATAACATAGCCTTTGTTCAGAATTTTGACTATTTCAGCACATGCCCTTGTTTAAAATAACATGGCCTTTGTTCAGAATTTTGTCTATTTCAGCACATGCCCTTGTGTATAATGACATAGCCTTTGTTCAGAATTTTGTCTATTTCAGCACATGCCGTTGTTTATAATAACATAACCTTTGTTCAGAATTTTGTCTATTTCAGCACAGATCATTGTCCAAAATAACAATGTATTTGTTCAGAATGTTGCTTCAGCACATGCTCTTGTGTATAGCAACATAGCCTTTGTTCAGAATTTTGTCCATTTCAGCACAGATCATTGTCTGAATTAACAATTAGTATTTGTTTGTTTGTTTGTGTTTGACGCCTCAGCAGCACCTTAGTGGGCTATATCGAGGCAGGCGATCGCCGTATGATGATGAGATGAGAAGACTGAGTCTGGTACATACCCTGTTAATTCAGGGATGCCCAGGGTCTTTCAGTTGCCCCAGCATAGAACACTGGATACAACCTGCCTCCATTTAATGTCCCATGGGCTTGGACTAAATTGAGTTCCGGGGTGGGATTCGAACCAGCGCCCTCAGAGCCAGTGGTTGTGCAAACAAGCACTCTTAACCATTAGGCCACGGAGGAACTCTAAACAATTAGTAAATCTATGCGCAGTCAATGAATCCTTAACCCTTTAGATATGGATAAACAAGATATATGTCATTCTCCAAAATGCAATGAGAACCAAAACAAGATTACCATTGATTATATGAATGTTTAATTTAAAAAATAGCAAATAATGATACAGTGTACAGTACTTGAGGTAATAGTAATCATATGCTTAGAAAAGAGTCAATATGTATTTTTTGTATAAATCATAAAGATATTTGCATAGTTCTTTCACAATATGAATGTACAAATCAAATAAAGTTTATAATTATGATTGGTCTACATACCTATCCCTGAATAAAAATGTCCTTAATTTTAATGGGCAAGTCATAAATAATGTTTTCCAATTCAAGCAGGTCATGTATTATACTGCTGCGCTTCGACAATGCTGCAGCTGCGAAGAACAGGAAATTGTTGCTACCATGTGACACCTCCTTTGCTAAAGGAATCTTTCTCAACCCCGCATACTCATCCATGCTTGGTCCCACCTGAATAGTAATAGATAAAGAAAAGAAATAGTGAATTACACCATTCATGTTTGTATGTATTGATCTTTACTTTGTTATTTGTCAGTCATTTTCATGCAAGTAGAGAATAATTTAAACTTTCGCATGCAAATAGATCACAACCCATTTTGTTTTGCAATACCACATGAAGAAGAAGTGTATACAAACCATGCAGTATATATTGTTGTATACCCAATGGTTCATTTTGCATAAAGAGATATGTTGGTGGTGTTATTGCATTTTTTACCTTTGGGAAATCATGTCTAGGCAAATTCAACTGACTAGTATAGATCATCTGAGCGAAATTTAGCTCTCTTTTGAATTGTATAATTGGGCAAGAATAAGACCGAAGGTTTGTACGATGTTATTTTGATATGCACCCCCACTCATGAAGAGATCTTGAGTCCTCTGCACCCACTCATGTGATTTTGTAATTTATTAGCCTGGCTCACCAGGCTAATTCAGGTGTAATGGTCTGAAAATATTGTCTGTCAACTCTACTGTTCAATAACTATTGGTTCAATATATCTGTTTTTGTGTTTTATTGGTTTGTCAGGGTAGCTAGATGTATGGAAATTACTTTTTTTTTCAATTTCAAAATTTTTTTTTTTCCCCATTTTTTTTTTCCAAGATTCGAAAAAAAAACACAAAAAAACTTTTTTTCAATTACTCTATTTTTTTTTTCTTTTCAAAAAGAGGAAATCAGGCAACTTCTCTTTTTCAAATTTTAAAATTTTGTGCCAAGATTTATAATTTTTTTTTTATTAAAAAAAAACTTTTTTTTTTTCCAAATTTTTTTCAATTTCGCCATTTTTTTTCAAAGGAGGAAATTGGGCGACTTCACGATTTGAAAAAATCGTACACATTCTTTTCATGGTTATTTGGATATTATTTTGTTCATGGAACAACTACAATAACAACACTTCACTTTAGTCCAGGAGCATTAGATTTAACCTGGAACAAATTAGTAACAAGCTGAAATTTTCAGGAAACGTTCAAAAAATTGTCTAGAATAACATACTAAAAGTCCTCGAAAATCCTCCTATTGGCACCTTGGGAATTCAAGATGGCGTCCAAGATGGCTGACTTGAGCGTTTTTGTTGCTTCTTTGGCTCAAAATATGCTACAAATGTTGTCAAAGTGTTGGAAATTAATATTCAAAGCTAGAGAATTGACTAGAAGCATGTATTATGTAATTTGGAATTCAAGATGGTATCCAAGATGGCGGAATTTATGTAGTCAAGCAGCCAAACTTGATTTTTTACCTGAACCCTGCACTGACAGATAAGGTTTTTTTCTCAATGGATTTGTTGTCCTTAGACCCTCCATAAAACATAAATGGCTGGTAACGAGAGCGTATCCTTGAGTATTTTGACAAAATGGTCAGAATTCAAAATGGCCGCCAAAACGAGCATCGGTCAGCCTAACTTTCTTAATTTTGGGTCTAGAAAGATGTACAATACATCTATATCAGGTAAAATAGACATGGAGAACTCATTGTTCAGGTTTTTAGATACATTTGTAGTTAAACCCAATATATTGGATATTATGTGGAAATATATAATTTTATCCCTCAAATTTACAGTCATTTTCAGTGTAAGTCATAGTTTTATAAATTATTAGGTTTATAAAACTATGTTATTCCAGATTCTTCTGTAATAGGGCAGATTGAGAGAGTTAATGAGAGAGTATCTGCTCCATTATTTTGTTAACAGAAAGCTCTAATGTTACTCTAAATATAAACAATGAATATTAAGAGGAGAGTCTGGAGACTACAACAACAGATTTTGGTGTCAGACTGATAAGAAGGGAGCTCTTATGGCTTGAAAACAATCATTTGTATGATGAAGTCCTAAATGATATTGAATATCTTCTGAAGAACCGATGCTCCTGTCCGAACAATCTCTTCATACCTGCCAATGGGAAGAGGTATCACTATTTTTGTGACAAGGTTTTAGGGGTGAAGAAATGCAGTTCAAACCGCAGTAACAAATGGCTGCAACAGCTGATGAAATTGTTTGTAAATCAAAGTATCATAGTCCGCAACCAAACTTCTTGGCATTGATATTTCATCTTTTTATATTCTTGGGGAGTCTCTGCCATGGAACTGCTTCTGCTGGTCCGATGGACCACTGCAGTGACTCAGTAACAGCCGTAACATGATGGAAAACGGTTCCACAGCAAGTGGGATCTGCGCCAAAATTGTACACTATGAATTAAATAATGTCAAGTGTTTTATAAAATTGAAATTTAGCTCTGAATGCCGTCATCATTATGTGGAACTTTTCATCCAACATGAACCAGGAACATCCTTTGACATCGTTGTAATATTTATGATCGCCATGGCCTCTCCTAGAACTATGTCCTCCTCCTTTCAAAAATTGAGTCATTCTGTGAAGAAAATAATGGAGCAATAGGTGGTGCTAGAAAAATATCCAAATCCTGGAGTCACAAAGCTAATTTTAAAAAGTTTAGGAAGGTAACCATCTTATTCCTCTACCTCTAAGTTCATAGTACCATTCTTTCAGCTGGACGAAGTCCCATTTCTTGTGGTATCGCACTTGCTTGTTGTCATCTAGGATCTGATGCCTTTCAGATTCAGAAACATTCTGCATGAGAATCTATGTATCTGCCAAATCACTGAAGAATCTGGAATAATACCATTTATGGTACCATAAATGACGCACATTGCATGGAGACTTGCTGTCTGGACTATTAGCGTGTTCAGTTGCTCTTATGCTCCTCCAGCCTAAAAGTCATTCTTATCATTGCATTTTTCCTTGATTTGTTTTCTCAGTTTCGTTGATCAAATATGCGGGTTTGCAATGACCAAAGATGCAATGGATCGGCAGATTTGGTAAAAGCAAAAATCCTTTCATTGACTTAAATATTAAGTCAAAGGGAAGTCCAACACAAAGGATAGTCACACCCTCCGGTAATATACCGGGGGCTCCTTATGTCACATGACACCTCATCACGTGACAACAAATACACCTTGTTACGTTACAACCACAAAACTTCATCATGTGACAACAACATCCACACTTGGAACTGAGGAAGGAGACTGGATGGTCTCCGAAAGCTCTTCGATTCAAATTACATTGTGAGTAAATTTATAGTTCCACTGCAAAGATAGTCCTGTTTTAGGTACAGGAAAAAAATCTCATCTAAGCAGTTCTTTTCTTGATGAAATAATTGAAAATGCAAATTTGTGGTATCTTATCTGGTATGAAGAACCATTATTTCAATTTAATTTACGTCAAGTAGTTCCTTATGCAGAGCATATCCATGTGTTTTATGTTTTTGATTACATTGGGCCTTTTCCCTTGACAGATTGAAGTCTGTATGAACTGAAACAGACATTTGCAAGTCAAAGAATGCAAATTGTGTTAGCGATTATTGTGACAATGTCTATGTATACGCCAATTCAATCTTAAATCACATGTTAGTCAATGTTATAACCTTAACTGTATCAGCTTTATCCAGAATAACACCATTTCATAATCCACTGAAAATATATCTTACAGAAATATATAAGTGTCAAAAACAATTTGACATGCACTTGCATTAAAAACCTAATAATTTATAAAACTA
Organism: Platynereis dumerilii; assembly: GCA_026936325.1. NCBI lineage: Eukaryota > Metazoa > Annelida > Polychaeta > Phyllodocida > Nereididae > Platynereis > Platynereis dumerilii. The sequence continues at coordinate 15,575,764 of JAPTHN010000005.1, forward strand.
CAACTTACATGGAAATGATTGTAAATTTGAGAGATAAAAATTATATTTTCCGAATAATAAACAATAGGCTGATCTTAACCACCTAAAAACCTGAAAAATTAGTTCTCCATGTCTATTTTACCTGAAATAGAGGTATTTCACATCTTTTTAGACCGAAAATTAAGAAAGTTAGGCTGACCGATGCACGTTTTGGCGACCATTTTGAATTCAACCATTTTCCCAAAACGCTCAAGGATACGCTCTCGTTTCCCGCCATTTATTATGTTTACGGAGGATCTAAGGACCCCAAATCCATTGAGAAAAAAACTTTATCAGTCGGTGCAGGGTATAACCCTCTGGCTACCTGACTATAACAGAAACATAAAGTCGGCCATCTTGGATACCATGTTGAATTTCTGATTACATAATAACTTCTAGTTAATTCTATGGTCTTGAGAATCAAATCCATGACACTATGACTGCATTTGTAGAGTATTTTGAGCCAAAAAATGGTATAATCGCTCAAGTCAGCCATCTTGGACGCCATCTTGAATTCCCAAGGTGCCAATAGGAGGATTTTCGAGGACTTTTAGTATGTTATTCTAGACAATTTTCTGAACGTTTCCTGAAAATTTCAGCTTGTTACTAATTTGTTCCGGGTACATGCCAATATGGAGCTAATGCTACTGGACTACTTGCCGCAATTCAGAACCACCTTTCTCCGCCATTTCCAAACCATAAAGTACACTTAACTATTTCACCAGCATTGCTACATATTTTGCCGTCATCACTGCCACGTGAGCCAGGCTTTGAATCCGCGGATTCTTGTTAATTAAACAGTTTTTCTTGAGTAACCACTACGATGTTACCAATATAATTTGAGGCTAAACTTGTCGCTACACAACATCAGCCAAAAATAACATTTGCAACATCAGAAGATTGTTGCAAGTTGTCGTTGGGCACATCTTAAACACCGTAAAATATTGTAACCATTGGGTCTTATTATAATTATATACCAAGAAATATAATGACAAAATACAAACTTACTAGTTTGAAATCCACAAAATATTCCATGGTCTCCGTAAGTTGCCATTTTCGCCAAGATGTCTGCAAAAAAGGAATGCTGACCATTTAATGAGGACAGAAGATGATTTACCAAATACGATTTTGCAATTATACCAATTAGGTAAACTAGATTTCTGTGTATTGAGAAAATCAACAGATATATTGCGTAATTCGAAATGTATTAGCATTTATTGACCATATTTGAAAATATACACAATATTATTTCTAATTTTTGTCTGAAAAGTGCCATATACATACTCCAGTCTTGTATGTCTTTATCAATTGTTCACTCATAAAATATATTTAATTTACAAAATACACTATGTGGAATAATAAAGTACAAAAGTGAATCCGAATAGAGACATTGTTTGAGTACAATATTTCAACCTTTATTTGGTCATCTTCAGGTACATAATGAGAGGGAATATTGATAGAGGAAGGTTATCACACAGAAAACAAAAACAAACATACATGAAAAACTGTGAAAACAATGATGGTTTTCATGTATGTTTGTTTTTGTTTTCTGTGTGATAACCTTCCTCTATCAATATTCCCTCTCATTATGTACCTGAAGATGACCAAATAAAGGTTGAAATATTGTACTCAAACAATGTCTCTATTCGGATTCACTTTTGTACTTTATTATTTGAAATTATTCAGTGGAACATATGGATTTTACACTATGTGGAGTTATCCAATTAGTAAAAGTAATCTTGTACAAAACATCTGCAATTGGCATAGTTGTAATGTAAAAAAGATGAAGGTGCTGCCCAAGGTGGCCACGCATTATAAATGTTATGTTGTAACTCTATTCTGTAAAAGAATAAATAGTTTTAGCCACCTTCCTAATTCTTTGCGATGTGCTCCTTTCTTACCTGCTTATAAATCAATTCCATCATTTGCAATTTTAAGATCATCTCTTTCATCATATTGTTGAGGTTTTGGTGTATTTTTGAGACATGAATTAGCCCTTTGTAATGGACTATATTTAACTTGGAAGTATCTGTCACCTTAACCTGGTATCTGAGCATTGTAATAATAGTCAATTTTCCACTTAAAATCTGTTATTATTGTGTAGATTTTTACTTTTTATCATTGCAAGAAAAATTTAAGTTGTTGATGTCCAAGGATTTAGTTAAATTTACTGCAGAATATTTGTTTAAAGCTTTCCATAGAAGAAGAAGTTTGTTGTTTAAATAATGTAAATATGTGATTGTAAATGTTTTAATATTGTAAATATGTGATTGTAAATGTTTTAATATTGTAGTTTCCAGAAAATTTGTTGTTAAAGTTACTTTTGAATTATTTTGATGACTTGTAAGCCCATATAGGGCTGGGTGTATATTTTTTACACAGGTCAATAAAGAATTTGTCTGTCTGTCTGTCTGTCTGTTATATATCACATTAGGTTCATGCATGCAATCAAAAATAATTAAAGCAAATCTTTAACTTACCTTTACATATTTCAGTCAGCTCCAGGAAACCCCACAATGGCAACTTCCCAGTGACAAATGCACTTTTAACCAAGGTTGCAACATGCTTGTCTTTTGCTGACAAATATCTAGTCAGTCTGAGTCAGTACACTTCTTAAGTGAAGCTTGATGACTTTAAAATCTAAACGAGGTCAGTTTTGATCCAGTTTAATTGTTTGCCATGTTGGCCAATAAAACAAAACATTTATAAAGATGATTAGTCTCATACCAAGCAAAAGTATCCAATATTTTGTGTGAAATTTTGTGTGAAATATCAGACAAATTGGAAGTTGCTGGATCAACAGTGTGCTTTATGCTGTTTTACAACACTGCTTGTCTGTGTCACACATTATTTTGACTGGAATACACAAAGTCCATTTTACACATAGATTTTGTCTGCTATTTTACACAAAGTGTTTTTTCAGTGTGGGGCCCCAATTTGAGAGGGCCACTGCTGCCAAAGCACTGCACAAATGATTTAAAAAAATGAAAATGTTAAGTTCACTATCTGTCTGAAACCCTGATAAAATCAAATCCCGAAATCCTAAATTTTATCAAAACGAAGACTTTGCAAAGATATTGTATCAAACACATTATCAAATTCAGTGTATACAGTCGGTCCTGGGTAAGTGAGCGACTTGACTCTGCCACAAAGATGATGGAATGCTTCGCAAATGCAATAAGGCTTTTCTACACCTCTGGTGCCCTCAGGGAATTGGAACTGTGTCATGCGAAGGAATCCACAAATAATACAGAAAGCGAGTGCAGATAATTGAATAACTTGAGAGAAGAAGTTTCGTTCCTGTCCCAGCATATTCAATAAATAAACTTGTGTCTGTAAAGTGGACGACAAATGGGAGTTTGTATGATTGAATTGCAAAGTCTGTTCTCCTTTCTTTACAAAGCACTCAGTGTTTACATGCTTGCTGTCGAAAAACCTGACATTTTAGTATCAAGCCAATTGTTAGCTCTATGCTACAATATGAGGCATTTTTTAAATGATGCGCTTTTGAATTTGTAACTTTCTACCTTCTACAAGAATTAGTAGACTTTTTATACCAATGCAGTTGTGGCAAAATGCTACCTTCCCCCAATTTTGGATGTGCTTCCTTAGTTATAAAAAAACCTACTCTTCTTTGCTGGCAGAAAATAATGGAAATGCAAGCAGCTTCTTGTAAAAGATCTTTTCAGGTCCCACAAGCAAGGAACTGAAATGCCCCATTTCCTTTAAAATAAAACTTCAGGTTAAGAACTAAACAAAGGCAATATATTCGGTGACAGGCTTCAAGCGATTTCATTCTCAAATGTCTGTTCTTATCTTCAGCCCTGCAGGCGCATATTTAAGAAACAAAACCAGACGTTTGGTTGTCTTTTTTGTTAATGGTGAGGTGCGATATCAGATTTCTCAAATATTTATTATGATTAAGAGAATGAACGACAATAAGCAGTCTGAAAATGCAGGATTAGGTATATTTGCCAATGCTTCTGATATACCTAATTGAAGAAAAAGATATATTCCATTTCATTTAATATGAGCTTCAGCAAAACAGGCTACGAATGTCTACCATAAAAGTAAAATGCTCCTGTTGAAGAAATCATGAAATCGATGTATGGCATATACCATTAATGACGACATGGTTATTCCATGTCAATCAACAAGCATTGATTACGTCAAATTAAGTTTGGTCAAGAACAATATAAAAATACATTTTTCTATAGAAACACAAAGGCAAGAGTATATTGCATTGGCATACAACATATAAATGTCATGTGCAAAACGAAGTCAGGCCACATAGCACCATTGATGAAAGAGCTCCACTGGCTGGCAGTAGAAGATCGCATTAAATTCAAAATAAATTTGTTGACTTTTAAAGCTCAAAATGAACTCAGTCCATCATATCTTCAAGCCCTGGTGGCAGACTACATACCAAGCAGGGCGTTACGTTCTTCCTCACAGAGAAAGCTAAAGGAATTGTCAAGGAAAAGCAAGATGTACAGTGATCGGGCTTTCAGTGTATGTGCTCCTCTATTGTGAAATGGACTGCCACTTGAATTGAGGGCCATTAAAGAACTTTCCAGCTTCAAAGCGACCATAAAGACATTTTATTTCAAAAAGTACAATTGTTGTTAGATACTTGTATGCTATTATATATTTACTATTTGTTAATATTATTTGATATTAAGATGTCCATTTCATCTGAAATATTTTGATATGTGTATATATACGTCAAGCGCCTATAGCTATTTATTTTTATATCACGGCGCTATAGAAATAAACAATTTAAACATATTATTATTATAACTAGATACATAGTACTTAGGCACTTGAATAACTTTCATCTCACCTTACCACTTCAACTATAGACTGCAAAACTGTAATGCGTCATGACACTCACCTGCAATGGAAATGAAAGAGTTATTAATTTAAATAATCGCGTGAAATATGATATTTATTTACATGACCACTATGCTAGAGCGATGCTGATTGGCCAAAATCAGTCATATGACGACAGTATAAAAATTGCATGGTTTGAAGGCAATATGAGATTTTTTCCGAAAAAAATTCTAAAATTTGTTTTTTTCCAAAAAAAAATCTTTTGAAATGTTTAAAAAAATGATAAATTTTCAATTTTGTTATTATTTTCCAAATTTCTTTTCAGAAGTAGATTTTACATGTAGTAGGCCAATACATAAGTTATATGACAATTGTAAAAGGTGATTTTTATTTTCTAGATTTATTCTGCAAAAGACACTATGTCAATTTCTGCTGTTGTAGATTATTTTATTGGAAGCAAAGTGGTCATGTAATAAAACAAAAATGGCATTTATTATCATAAAATATGAACATTTATTTGCACTCGTAAATTCATATTGAACTGGGGCTTCGCCATCTTTCCAAATGAATTTCTTCATTCAAATAAATTTTCATATTGCACTCATGTCATGCCGTATTTGTATAATAGTACACAAAGATAAATACAGTATAAGTTAAAGAGAAAATGATGATAAATTATCCAAAAAATGCTGTTTAAAATTATTATTGTGCTTCTGGAGCTCCAAGCAACCATGGTATTCGAGAAAAATTGAGATGTTCAAGTGATGAATACTCAGAGATTTTTTAATCAACAACTAAAAAAAGTCCCTTTCAAGCTCTTTTAGAGATCTTAGTAGATTAGCGGTCCACACAGTTTCAAAATGAACATTCAATTTGCTCTTGTGATGTCACAGGCTTAAACATGTTTTAATCATTTTGTTTTAGTTGTCATTTAATCAGTTCATTCGGAATATATATGATATCAGGCCGCATAGAGGCATAGGAGTGAATAAGGAAACTAATTAACTGGTTTGGTGTATGTACCAAATGAGAGGCTTGGGAAGCAAGCAGATCACTGTTACCTACGTGGCAAAGACATTTGCGAATTGAAAAGTATAAAATACATTTTTCCAATGGACCACCAATGTGCAAAGAGCTCTAAGAACTTATAAAATTATTCGCACATATTTAATTAACAAGCCCATGATTCGATGTATAGGAAAAAGGATGAATACTATAAATATGAAGTTGACATTGCATACACTTTGATATCAGAAAAATAATTTTGACCGTTTTGCCTGATGACAAATACACTACAATCATTTTTTGTGTGACAATATTTTTGTTGTCAAAATGTGACCCTCATTATTATTTTAGACTCACACATTCCACTTTTCTACTGCGGAGGTATTCTGGGTTAAGATATGCAGGATCATGCTGAAACGCCTAAGATCAATCAGCTTGCTTTACAAAATGTAACTTTGGGAAGAGCTTCAGAGGAGCATTTTAAGTCCTGGTTTGAAGGCTTTGTCCTTTGATCAGAGATTCTGGGTTAATATATGGAAACAATGGGGACTGAATTGAAAGATTAGCCTAGAATTGTAATTAATTACAGAATGTTTAACGCAAAAAACGAAGCCAGAATGGAGACAATCATTTTTGCGCTGTCGAAAGAGCTACTAAGCCAAGTCTACCAGATCGTCAAGACTGCATATTATTATCTATCAGCAAATGCGGTTAGTTTCTATAATGGTATTATCAATTATCCATCAATTAAACTTTTCAATTTTTGGTTCTCTTTGATTTATTTATATACAATTTGGCAATTTATGCTTTGTTATGTCCGGTTTAACCTAAACTAAAGTTGCTAAGACAAGCAACTGAGAGGAGTAATCACAAAAATAAAGACAGCATTCACCTTGAGAGAGGCAATATGTAATTTATTATGCAAGGATTATTAGCCCGAGCTGTGATAAATACATATTGCCGATCCTACATGTATGGTGAATAACCGGTGTCTGGTATGAGTCCAAAACTTGAACATGTAAATATAGAAGAAGTGGCAATAATGAATAAATGGGAATTATCACAATTAAATACTGGCATGTGATTGGCTAACAGAGGAGTCAAATGGTATAAGCAATGAATTCAGTCAAAAGGTTGGTTGCTGGATATACAGTTGGAACTGAGAAAACTTTAAGGACAAGACATGTAGGCCTATTGCCTCAAAAAATGTGTTGTCACATCCTTGTTGAGGAACATCATTGTGTAAAGTTGCCCCCAACCAATGACGTATCTGCACTACATTCCACAAGCCAGCCGTCAATCTCAAGCCACTTCCATCGAGTAGCATGCTCTTCTGAGTGGTTCTGCTGTTCCTGTCATATCTGTCTCAGTAATGATGCCTCAATTAGGCTGCGCATAGATGGAGGACTCTTTGCTGAGGCAATCATAGGATCAATTGCAATACACAAGGAAATTTTCATGCTGCAATGCCTTCTTCATTTTCCATATGGCCCCCTTTCCTCCCAAAAAATGTTGCTTCTGATAACACACGTGAATTTGTGATGGAAACAGTAAGCACATTCCGTTTCTTTACTGATAGCTTGCACATCATATAGAGAAAATGGATGTTGACAGAGAAAGAATATTTTCTTTCACTTACTTTTGTCAAGCTTACAATGCACATAGCAAAACATACATTGCACATTATGTATCTAATTTGAAAGTTTCAGTAATGAATTGTAAAAAAATTTGTCAGAAGAGTATCACGTATATTCTCACAAAATTTTTTCTAGAAAGCCACTGACTTTCATAACAATCCTGTGCCTGCAACATTTTGTCTCATTTGATTTATCTACCAATGTGGAATGCAGTGATCTATTTGTTTAGCAAAGAAGTGGAATGATTGAGCCAGTGACCCAGTTACCTCTTTCATTGATGTAGTCACATTAGCCACTTTCTAGATTGAATATTGATTTTAGTGTCATTGGTTCATGCCAAGGTTAATAAACCATTACATGCAGTCATTCGACCTCATTTAATTATTTTGCCCAATTTGAGGGCAACCGAATCCACATGGTTGTTTGGTAGTAATTAAGCTTCATGAAGGGCACACAGGAAATGATCGTGAAGAAAGAATTGATCTTGTGTGTGATGTCCTTGGTGCCATAGTGTGTACTGTGTACATGACAGACAACATCCTTACTGTAAAACGTGGTGAAAAAGAAGATATTGTAGGGACTATACAGTGTGCAGTTATAATTAGTGTTGTCCAGAAGCTAGAAAGCAAAGTTTTAAGTTCTTACAAACTTGAATGAGACCATACCAGTTCCCACTTTTTATTTGGTTATTTTCTTTGTATTTCAAGAAGCAGTTACGTAAAAATCTTACTGTTTTTATGAAAGTATTTTCAGGTTTTTATACAGACTGATAAGTGATCATGGTTGGTAGATTTTCTCTGAACATAATTTATTTTGTCGGGGGCATGTTCAAGGATATTTTTCAAATTCAAGTGGGTCCTTAAAAGTAGGTCGAACTGGTTGGTCAAATATGGCCTTATGCTTTATTTCAAAGTTACAAAATGTGAATGTGATTCAAAAGATGCCTTATTTAATAATCTTTGCCAGTAAAAAATCTTGACATTGTTATGCACGAGGTCTAATTGATGAGGCCATCTTTTCTATAGCATGAACTTGATAGAGCCGGAATGATTAGCACTAAAGATCGAGCAAAACAGCTTATGATCAACCATATGCACAATGTATATCATAAAGTTGCACCTAGCTATATTTGTCAGAATTTTAACAGAATAGTCCATCGATACAATACCAGACACATGGAAAATAACTTTTTCTTGAACAAACCACGTGGGATGGAAGATCGTAATTTTAGCTATCAAGGTGTGTTGGCTTGGAACAACTTACCAAATATTGTTAAGACTACTAATAGTAAAGATATTTTTAGAGCCAAGGTAAAACAACTCTTAAAGGCACAAGCACATTTAAATGAAATTTCTGCTACTGTTACTTATTAATTAATTTGTTTACATTGTATATATTTTAACAGCGTGGATAGCCTCTATTGCATCTTGATGCCATCTTGTAGCCCGGACCACACTGGAAATAAGTTTTTAACTTTTGTGTGCAATCCGAACTGCATTACGACAGTGTACTTTTGCATCTATGTATATCTATTTGTATCTGTACCCTCTTTTAATGTGGCTGAATAAAGTCTATCTATCTATCTAAATCACACAATATCCTGTCATAAATCATCAAGCAACTCAAGAATGCCAAATACACAAAGCTGTCAATGAAACAAAATTAGGTCAAACAGTGACTGATACTGTCATTTCCTTCATCACACCAAATGACACACCTCATATCGCATTCATTATTTTCAGTATTGCTCTCTGGATTAAAAAGTGAAACATTATTACCCTGGCACTGGGCATTGAATAACATTCGCTATGATGTTCATTCTGATAAATTCCATAAAAAGTCATAAAATTTGTAATTTCAGACAGGGATCTACTTGGTGTAATTATTTGTCCACAAAAATAAAGAGATATCTCAGCAGCAGAAGAAATAAAGTCGAATTATGAGATTAAACTACCTTTATCCTTCTTTTAAATTGCATTGTTGATCAAAACAATATAAATTATTCAAAATTGTATATAAATAGCCTTCTCATTGCAGAATATGCAGTGAACAAGAAACAGCTGACTTACAATCATTCAGCATTGACATCAAAAGTGAATGATTGTCATCATGTTGGCTTGTAAATCTAAATTGCTTACAGACCAAACTAGCTTATATAACCTTTCTATTGTATTATAGTGGTTGGTGTGGCTTTGAAGGATTCAGTGTCTGCCATTTTAGACATCATTTATAGTCCATTGCTTTGACGTGGCTCAAGCAGACTTTCCTGAGCTGCCAGCCATTTGCTTGTGTCTCAACATCGAGTAGGAGGCCGGAAATAGGGTTATATCAACAAGAATGGTATTTTGCTGATATCAGCAGATTCTCCACTTCGAATGACAGGCAGGGGATAATACCTGCAATTTTTTACCTTGTAAAAAATGATGATGTCCGCTTTCTTCTTCAGAATTTGCACCTTACATAAACAAATTGAGATTGAATGTGTTCAAGAATAAATTTTAATTTCTTTAAATACCATTTTGTATACTCTTGTCAATAGATTTAAAATATATCTAAAGTTTACTATAAAATTGTCTTCATTTACTACTTTCACCCGACCAAATGATGTTCAGACTTACAACTTAATATCTGTAAGAAATCCTGAATATAATTCAAATTTAACAACAAAGTTTGTGTAAAATTTCGAAATTGTGATCCCTTTTGAGCGTATGAGTTATCTAATAGCAGTTAGAGAAAAGCAACCATTTACAACAGACCCAACTAACATGCAAACTCCCAATATGACTTTCAAATGATTCAAATGATGCAAAAACTAATTTTTTATAATAATCGAAAGAAACAGGCCTGTGCTAAAAAGGCATATATCAAACGAACTAATGCCCCTCAGGAAAAAAATCAGAATTGTTTGTGTGCCTTTAGCCAAATTGTTTTAGAATTGCTTAATAATATTATGCAATTTTTTACCACTTGTTACATGTGCTCATATTGTCTCTCATAAAGAAATTGGTATTAAGCTGACTGTTCAAATTCATATTCTTAACTTGTAAAAATATAAGCGCAGTTCACAGACACGATGGAATGACACCTTTTTTTGTCAATCAATATTTGGACCTTGAGTTTAAAGTGAAGTTGCCTTAATCCAAAGTGGATTGGCTTCAATTTCGAAATTTGAGATTCTTTCATCTAAGGGGGGGCCAGAATTCAACACGAGTTACACAGCGGCAATTTCTTTTCAATGACATCTTAACTTGTAAATCAAATATATTATGATTTCACGAATAGAAATTTACAAAAAGATGAAGAAAGTGCATGCACATTTGAAAACATTAAGTGTTCATTTGAAGAATATCAAGGATATGTTTTTGGCTGATGATGATCAAAAACTATCACCAATAAATATTTTCATGTTAAGGCTTGATGGTAACTAAATTAACAATAATTATTGATTAATCTGCTGCAATTAAATTATTTCAACTTTAGCAAATTACACATCTGATTTACATTTGCTGTTAACATTAACATGTCAGCATAATAATGTCTCAATGCAGCCTTCTTAATCTTGTGACAAGCAACTCTGAAGTTAATACTTCCATGGCTATATTTGTCTTCATGAGTCACACAAGTTTCTGTTGACTGTCTTTCAATGAGGCCCTTTCTGACTTTTTTTAGTCCCAATACATATATACAGTTTGGTCAGAGAAAAAATTACAAGTCTTGCATTGCAACACAACCCAACCTTCCCCCCTTTCTGCCTCTTTCAGTAACCAAAGTTTTTCTGGCAAGTATCTTGTTGATTGTCCCAAGGGCTATCAATGAGGCTCTTCCAGCCTCTTTTATATGATTGGTCCTCGCTATTGACACTAGAGCAAACTTACTAGGGCCAGGACAAGACCAGGAAGCACCAGGAAAGTGAAATTGACAATTCCCCATTCCTTAAGCACGTTGTCCTGGTCTTCCTGAAGCCTTGCTCATGCTGTCATTGTCTTTCCTGAACCATTCCTGGTGCTTCAGCGCCTTCAGCAGAGGCAAACATTTCAGCGTCCAAATTTTGCTCCAGAGCAAAATTTGGACGCTGAAATTGATTTCCTGGTACCTTCAGCGACTTATCCTTGTTGTCCTGACCTTTTCCTGAAGGCTTCCTGGCTTTCCTGAACCCTTCAGGAACCCTTCAGCATCTTCTTGAAGCTGTCCTGGACCCTTCTGCGCTGCTGACAGCTTCAGGAATGTTCAGGAAGGCTTGCTGAAGGTTTGCTGAAGGTGCTGAAAGCATGATGAAGTATTGAGGAGCCAATGCTGAAACTACCAAGAAGCTATTAGGAACAGTGAGGAACATCGGGAAGCCTTGCAGACAGCTCGCTGAAGGTGTCAGGACAGCGCAGACAGCATGTAGAATGTGTCAGGAAGGTGCAGACAACACGCAGAAGGTCCCAGGAAAGCACTGAAATATGTGCAAAATGGCTTAGAACAAGATGTCATGTCAAGAAAAATTAGAAAACATGGCATTCAATCTACCACCAAATAAAATTCCTCATGCTATCTGGAGGGCTTCCTAATTGTCCTCTCCCATGTTTTTACCCTTCCTGAAGTGTTCTGCACCCTGTCTGCAGACAGAATGCAGAAGGTTTCAGGAATGGAGCATCTGACGCTGAAGATGCGCTGAAATGGCCAAATTCACTTCCCCAACCCTTCCTGGTCTTGTCCTGGCCCAAGTGGACACCTGGTCTTAGGTGGGAGGATCCAGCCCTGCTGGTTCCAGAGTGCCAATGAGTGACTGCTTTGCTTCCTTGACAGCGTTGCTTCTTCACTTGAAACATCTTGTGTTATTTTGGTTAGATCAAACATTCCTTTTACAACTCCATGTTACAGTTGACTGAATCAAATTCAAACTCCCAATTTAATAATAGGCAATCCAAAAATAATGCACATAAGTAACAGACATAGTGGTCCCTAGTAAATTTACAGCCGCTTTTTTGAGATCTCAAGAGGACAATGCCTTGTTTACGAGAATAAGACCAAAACTATATTCTGGCCCTTGAAAACACTCATGAATCTAATGGCTTAATAGCATCATAATTCGGATGCCTTGATAACAGCAGATTAACTTATGAGTGTCACACACACTTGTTGTTTTCAGCTTTGGTAATTGGTTTTTGCCAACACTGTCATACAAAATTTCAAGTCATTATGAAATAAAGGATATAGTGTGTGGTTGTTTCAAGACAGCTGGTATGGAGGGGTAACTATCATTTGTATACAATTTACTGGGAAGTATTCTTTGTGTTTCTCTCCCTAATAAAATAGTAAGTAAACTTCTCGCCATGTGAAAGAATCATAAAAACTGTCATTCACAAAAAGAAACATTTTTTGTCCTTGATGAAAGTTATACCAAAGCATGACCCTTTAATATGTACACGTGTTAGGTTATTTAAGCATATTGCTAAAGGGCTCCAGAGTATATAAGTGTAACATGGCTGTATATTTATATCCCCTGTTGAAACTTTACCGGAAATCATAATATAATGTAATAGGAAAGCTTGCACTTGAACTTCAACAACTGCTAATGTGTCCAGACTGTAAGTACAATTCCTTAAGGCATGCAACAAAGACCGCATGTATACATTTGGCTGGACTATATAGCCTGGAACTCCATTAGATCAGACGTATTTTGGTCTAAGCCAAAGAGGACGACACTTGACTTTGTAATATAGAAATGGAAGCTATCGAGAGTTTCTTTGATGGTACCTTGTGGAAATTGGTGTCCTGCTTGAAAGCTATTTTGCCAGTGGACACCAGAAGTTAATACTCCTGTCATGCTTTGGTAATTTCACCAAAGGTACAAAGGTAGGTTTTGGGGTATAGTAATTTTGATGTTTCAGGGCTTTACAGTTTAGTACATTTATGTCATACTTTTTCTTGGACAACTTATTTCAATGAATGACAGGTGATGGTGGGTCTGCTGGTCTGGTACAGAATGCTGATTCGTTGAGAGACTCCATGGTCTTTACGTTGCCCAGTATAGAGTGTTAGAAACAATTCACCTACAATTCCAGACAATTGGGCTCCATGGGCAGTATGAAGATTGGAAACTTTCCTTTTAGAGTTTTTTATCTTCTAGTTCCTTCTGACATTAGGCACAAGTTTAAAAAAATTCAGTACAAGTATTTGCATTAAATGACTTTGACAGTACAATGTGTGAGCAAAGATGCCTGAAATCTGCTTTTGCCATATATTTTATCAGAACATGCCATCTCTCAATTGTCAGATGTCCAATATATATATAGTCAACCAGATTATTATATAACATCAGATAATAGGCTAAAATTCTATGTAGCGTGTGCGAAAAAGGCAACATAGAATAACAAACTTAACTGAACTGTCGCGAGAGTTCAATTATGGTGAAAAACTGCAGAGCTTGATAGTGACCATCTGACTGCACAGCCACTGCTTTCTATCTGAGTATCTTGTTAATTGTCCCAAGGGCTTTCAATAAGGCCCTTTTAGCTTTTTTCTGAATGTTTGTCCTCACTATTGACACCGGAGCAAACTTTCTGGGTTAGGTTGCACAACTCACAAAGGGTCTTTCACTGAGGTGGCAGGCTCCAGCCCTGAGGCTTCTGGGATGTCATTGGGAGACTACTTTGCTTCTTTGACCCCAATCTCCTATTATTCATATGCATGAGTTTCTTACATTATGTCCCCAGTGTAGGATTGTTGATACTAGGAAAGGCAAAGTTATATTTGATGTATATAAGCCTTATTTTATCATCATTACCCAGAAGCCTTTGGAGTACAATAACGATAAGTTGGGAAATGGACTTCTTGTAGGACTTGTGATTCTTTCTTGAAACAATTGTCACAATGGCAATGCATCTCATAGGAGTTGTAACAAAGGCAGAGAGAGCAACATGCAAAGCCAGTGTCGAAACTACACACTTTCAGGATACAGTTAGTAAAATTTTAAGCAGGTTGTAGAAAAATGCCTGTGACCAAGAGCAAACTTCACCTCATTCCACAAGCAAAACCGCTGTCTATCTCAAGCCACTTCTATCGACTAGCATACTCAAAGTGGCTGGATATACAGAATTGAGAAACCTTTAATAAAGAAAAACATATAATGGCCCAGAACTATGTTATCACTTCCTTATTGGCGTACCCCATTGTGTAAGATTGCCTGTGACTAATGATCAATCTGCACTACATTCTATAAGCCAGCCGACAATCTTAAGCCTCTTCTAGAGAGTAGCATGCTCTCCTGAGTGGCTCTGCTGTTCCTGTCATATCTGTCCCAGTAATGATGCCTCAATCAGGCTTCGCATAGATGGAGGACTCTTTCCTGAGGCAATCATGGGATCAATTGCAATACACAAGCACATTTTCATGAAGCAATGCTTTCGTCATTTGTCTTCTGGCTCCTTTCCTTCCAAAAAATTGTTGTTTCTGATAAAACTTGTAAATTTGTGTCAGAAACAGTAACAGTCTTTATTGACAGCTTGCAAATCATATAGAGAAAACGGATGTTGAAAGAGAAAGAATGTTTTCTTTTCATATATTTTTGTCAACATTGCAATGCAAATAGCAAAACAAATTCTAACATTGTATCAAATTTGAATCTTCCAGCAATTAATTTCAAAATAATTTTCCAGAAGAGTATTATGCAGATTCCCACCAAATCTTTTCTTGAAAGCAACTGACTTTCATAACAATCCTGCTTCAACATTTTGTCTCATTTGATTTATCTATCAATGTGGAAAGCAGTGATCTAGTTGTTTTGCAAAGAAGTGGAATGATTGAGCCAGTGACCCAGTTACCTCTTTCATTGATATGGTCACAGTAGCCACTTTCTAGATTGAATATTGATTTTAGTGTCATTGGTTCATGCCGAGGTTAATAAGGCATTAAATGCAGTCATTCGACCTCATTTAATTATTTCGCCCAATTTGCGGGCAACTGAATCCACATGGTTGTTTGGGTAGTAAGCTGTATATCTTCACGAAAGGCACAAAGGAAATGGTTGTGAAGAAAGAATTGATCTTGCGTGTAACGTCCTGGGTGCCATTGTGTGTACTGTGCACATGACAGACAACAACCTTACTTTAAATGTGGTGAAAAAGGAGATTGAGTGATATTGTAGGGACTATACAGTGTGTTGTTAAAATTAGTGTTGTCCACAAGCTAGAAACGCAAAGTTCTTACAAACTTGAATGAGACCATACCAGTTCCCACTTTGTTATTTAGTTTGTTTCTTAGTATTTCAAGAAGCAGTTTTGTAAAATTCTTACTGTTGTTTTGATGAAAATGATATTTAGGTTTTTATACAGACTGATAAGTGATCATGGTTGGTAGATTTTCTCTGAACGTAATCTGTTTGTCAGGGCATGTTTAAAGATATTTTTCAACTTCAAGCTGGTCTTCAAAAGTAGTTCAAACTGGTTGGTCAAATATTACCATATTTAAATATTACCAAATTTAATAATCTTAGCCAGTGAAAAAAAATTGACATTGGCATGCACACAGTCTAATTAATATGACCACCTTTTCTTAGGCAATAGCAATAGCAAATAATATCCTGTCATCATTGATCAAGCATCTCTGAGTGACAAATACACAAAGCTGTCAAAGACATAATATCAGATCAAACAGTGATTGATACTGTCATTTCCTCTATCACACCGATTGACACTACGATTGACACACCTCATATCACATTTATTATTGCCAGTATTGCTAATAAGATTACATAGTGAAATGTTGTTACCGTGGCATACCAGTATAATAAATTCATGTGATGCTAATAATTTATCAGATAACTTTGTTTACTTGTTCACTAATATATATATATATATATATATATATAGGATTTTATTAGACAGCGTAAAGAGATATCTAAGTGTGGAATAGAAGAGAATCAAATAAAATCCACAAAACAAGGATACAGTAAAAAAGGATAAACATTGTTTAAATTGTAGATCAAAATAAATACAAATTGTCAAAAATAATACATTCATCAATGTCTCATTGCAGAAAATGCACTGAGCAAGAAACAGCTGACTTATACTCATTCGGTATTGACGTCAAAAGTGAATGATTGTCATCATGTTCGCTTGTAAATCTAAATTGCTTACAGACCACACTACCTTATATATTGTATTAGAGAGGTTGGTGTGGCTTTGAAGAAATCAGTATCTGCCGTTTTAGACATCATTTATAGCCCATTGCTTTGATGTGGCTAAAACAGACTTTCCCGAGCTGCAAACCATCTGCCTGTGTCTCAACATCGAGTAGGAGGCCGGAAATAGGGTTTTATCCACAAGAATGGTATTTCGCTGACATCAGCAGATTCCATACTTGGAGTAACAGACCAGGAAAAATACCTGGAGTATATCATGATTTGTGAAACAACGACATCTACTTTTTTCTGCAGAATTTGCACATTTTAAAAAGGTGAATGAAGATGTAATTTGCTGATGAATAAATGCCTGTTAAGAATTTTGCCTAATATCTACTTTGCTTCTTATATGTGGCATGCACATTTTTTTTTTGTCGTACAACTGTTACATCATAACTGTTAACAACCCAACTGTTTATACTCTAAACTAAACTAAGTTCACAGAGAAATGATCGGATGACACCTTCATCCTCAAGCAATATTTGAACCTTGAATTTCAAGTGAAGTTGCATTGCTTTAAAGGTATCGTCTTCCATTTCGAAATTTGTTCATTAAAAATGTGGCCTGAAATCAACACAACAGAAATTTCTTTTCAAAGACAGCTTACACAAAAATAAAATACCTTGTGATTTTCAAGAATCACAATTGACAAAAATTTTAAGAAAACACATGCAGATTG
Source organism: Platynereis dumerilii (assembly GCA_026936325.1). Taxonomy (NCBI): domain Eukaryota; kingdom Metazoa; phylum Annelida; class Polychaeta; order Phyllodocida; family Nereididae; genus Platynereis; species Platynereis dumerilii. The sequence continues at coordinate 15,593,102 of JAPTHN010000005.1, forward strand.
GAAAATATTAGATGTCCATGAAAATTGAAATAAAGGAGTCATAATAACAACCTGTACCTTTTAATGTCAATAATCTAAGCAATATAAGGTTTCGATGCTGCCTTTTTAATCTGCAACAACCATCTCTGAAGTGCATACAGTCAACTAGCTTAGCCTCATTGAATGACTAAAGTTTCTCTGCTGAGTATCTTGTTGATTGTCCCAGGAGTTTTCAATGAGGCCCTTTCAGCCATTTCCGTATCATTGGTCCTTGCAATTGACACTGGAGCAAACTTGCTGGGTTAGGTTTACACCACTCACAAAGGGTCTTTCACGGAGGTGGCAGGTCCCAACCATGAGGCTTCTGGAGTGTTTCTGGGAGACTGCTTTGCTTCTTTGGGGATATGACCATTTGATATCTAAGGGGGGGGGGGACCTATTGGAGTTTTTTGAATTGAATAATCTCTTCCTCAGTTTTGATGAGATAAATAAATACATTTTAAGTAGTAATTTCTGTCAGAGGCATTTCTTAATTAGTTGCTTGATTTAGGAATGAATATTTGTGAACTTTGCACATTTGAATAATTAATTACAGCTGCTGTTACAGTGAAATAAATAATTTATCGCAAAGGAAAACTCAAAGCCCACGTTGGAAATTAAAAAGTCTCACTCTTACTCTAAGGAACTTTTAACCTGTTTGTTTGATCAAACATGCCTTTTACAATTACAATTTCTAGAGCAGACTGATATAAATTCAATTTCTCAATGTAATAATGGGCAAAATGAGGAAAGAGCATAAATAACAGACATGATGGTCCTAGCCTATTTACAGCAGCTTTTTGAGATCTAAACAGGACGATGTCTTGTTTATGAGAATAAGACCAACACTATATTCTGGCCCTTGAGAACACTCATGAATCTAATGACTCAAAAGCATCATAATTCGTATGTCGTGATAACAGCCGATTAACTTATGAGTGTGACACACAATGTTGATTTTCAATGTGGTAATTAGTTTTTGCCAAAACTGTCATACAATTGTGCAAGTCAGTATGAAATAAAAGCATTAGCAGGTACTTGCAGCAAGACAGCTGCTATGGAAGAGTAAATATCACGTATATAGAATTTTAATGGGAGGAATTCTTTTGTGTTTTATCTTCCTGATAAAATGAAAAGTGAAAGACTCATGAAAACCGTCATTCACAAAAAGAAACATTTTTATCCTCGATGAAAGTTATACCAAAGCATGACCCTTTAACATCATAACATGGCTGAATATAAACATCTCTATTTGAAATTTGACTGGAAATGATAATATGATGTCATAGGAAAGCTTGCACTGGAACAATCATTAATTAATGTGTCAAGACTGTAAGTACAATTCCTTAAGGCATGCAACAACAACTTACTGTATGTATAAATTTGGCAGAACTATATAGGCTGAAGAGAAAAACTCCATTAGATCAGAAGTATTTTGATCTTAGGTAAAAAGGACCACACTCTACTTGGACAGCACTCTTCCTCTGTAATCTAGAATAGGAAGCTATTGGGAGTTTCTTTGATGGTATGTACCTTGTGGAAATTGGTGTGGAGCTCGAAAGCTGTTTTGCCAGTGGACACTAGAAGTGAAATACTCCTGTCATGCTTTGGTAATTTCACAAAAGAGACAAAGGTAGGTTTTGGGGTATAGTAAATTGGGATGCTTCAGGGCTTTACAGTTAAGTATATGTATGTCATACTTTGTCTTGGACAACTTATTGCGATGAATGAAAGGTGATGGTGGATCTGCTGGTGTGGCACAGAATGCTGATTCATTGAGAGATGTCCATGGTGTTTAAGTTTCCCCAGCATAAAGTGTTAGGAACAACTCTCTTACATTTCCAGATAAGTGGGCTCCATGGGCAGTATGACGATTGGAAACTTTACTTTTGTGTTTTATATCTTCTAGTGCCTTCTTACATTAGACACAAGTTTCACAAAATTTCAGTACAGGTTTTTGCACTAAATGACTTTGACAGTATCACCAAAGATGCCTAAAATCTGCTTTTGCCATGTATTTTATCTGAACAAACCACCTTTCATGTGTCAGATGTCCAATATACAGTCAACCAGATTATTATATACCATAAGATACTAGGCTTAAATTTGATGTAGCGTGTGTGAAAAAGGCAACATAGAATTACATAGTAACCAAACTATTGCGAGAATTCATTTACGATGAAAAACTGCAGAGCTTGAAAGTGACCATCTGACCGCACAGACACTGCTTTCAGCATACAAAGTTTCTCTGTTGAGTGTCTTGTTGATTGTCCCAAGGGCTTTCAATGAGGCCTTTTCAGCTTTTTTCTGTATGGTTTGTCCTCGCTATTGACACCGGAGCAAACTCGCAGGTTTAGGTTGCACAACTCACAAAGGGTGTTTCACTGAGGTGGCAGGCTCCTTCACTGAGGCTTCTAGGGTGTCATCGAAGGACCGCTTTGCCTTTTTGATCCCAATCTCTTATTATTCATGTGCCTCACAATATGTCGCCAGTGTAGGATTGTGGGAACTAGGAAAGGCAAAGTTATATTTCACGTATGTTAGCCTTATTTCATCTTATTTAGCCACAGGCCAATGGAGTAAAATAACAGTATGTTAAGACATTGGCTTCTTGCAACTGTAGACACTAAAATCTTTCGTTATTAAGATTTCAAAGAAAAAAAATATATGAAATTAGAACAAAAAAACCTCGCAATAAGTGTTTTCAAAATTGTAAATGGTGCTATGAAGCCTATTCCTAGGGATTTCTACAATTTAAAACTAATATGTTTGGTCTGAGAAATGATTCCACTCTTGAAAGAACTGTTGTAAATACTGTCAGATAAGGAATTAATAGCTTACATTATCAGGGAACCAAGGTCTGGGACAAGCTCCCTAGAAATGTCAAAAATGCTGGTAGCATTGAGGAATTTAAACATATGGTACACAAGGTTAAGTTTTAATCATGTTAATATTTTTCTCTCTAGTCATGTTTGTTAGTCTCTCTCGCCTGTCGGTGAAAAGCGCTTGACGCTTATGTTTTATTGTTGATTTTAGACCATACCGACTTTAAATAAAGTTTTTTATTCTTTTATTATTCTTTATTCTTTAGATATTGGTGACTAATTTTTTTCCGCCTTGGCCTGATCAAAAAGAGTTTAAACTTTCAAAATTATTAAATCAAGGCATTGTTATACTAGCTATTTGGCTGCCACTAGTGGATTTGAAGTGAACATTCCTTATCACTTATCAGAGTCAGTAACAAAACCTGACATTGCTATGCACAAATTATCATGAATATGGTCACCTTTGTCACGAAGTGACAAATTGCACAATATCCTGTGATCAAGCATCTCTGACTGAGTGACAGATACACAAAGCTGTCAAAGAAATAATATCAGGCCAAAGAATGATTGATATAATTTCCTTCATCACATCAAATGACGCCCCTGATGTCACAAGTATTATTGTCAGTATTGCTCCACAGATTGCATGGCGAATGATTGTTGCCCTCGTGTTAGCATTTCGTACCATCGGCTATAATCATGTGATGCACGTCAGTTGCAAGGGAGTAAATTGCATAAAATATTTTGTTCATATTCACTTCATAAGTTGCAGAACACACAATTAAATGAAGAACAAACTTAAATTTATATATTAACATCAAAAGTGATTGCTCGATGTAAAACTGGTAAATCTTAATTGCATACACTCTTTGCTAACTTGTAAAACATTTCTATAGTATTAGAGTGGTTGATGGGTGTTTGGAAGGCTTGCCGCATGGATCAGTGTCTGCCTTTTCAGACATAATTTGTATCCCTTTGCTTTGATGTGGCTAAAGCAGACTTTCCTGTGCTGCCAACCATCTGCTTATGTCTAAATATTGAGTAGAAGGCAGGAAATAGGGTTATATTCTGAAGAATGGTATATTGCTGACATCAGCGGATTCTCTACCTAGACCAAAAGGCAGGGAATAATACGTGGAGTGTCATAGCTTGTAAAAACACTTTTTCGGCAGAACTTCCATATAAATAATTAATGTTATTAGAGCGTATTCATGAATAAGTACCATAAATCCCTGATCATGAAAGAGAAATCTGCTGCCTTTTTTGATAACATATTGACAGCCTTTTTCTGGGACAGATAGTCAGGCTTAATGGCAGCTACTGTCAATGACGACCACTTGAAGAATCATGTCTGTAATAAACTCATTTTGCAGAATTAACCTCTGGTACAGCAAAAGCTGGTTGAAATCTGGAAATTGGCTTTGATTTCGGGGCCTGTTCAACTTCAATTTGTCAGCATTAGATTAGAAGTTCTCGCATCATAGCAGAATAATAGCATCATTGCCAGACACATTTCTTGAGAAGTGTAAGTTTGCAATTCTAACTATCACAGCACACAACACACATAATTATGCATTGCCCAAGAAATAGTATAAAATGATTTGTCACAGAACGCAAAAAGATAGCACTCAGGTTGTGTTACCTGTCAAGTATATGTATATAGGATAAAAAAATATCTTGCTCAATTTAAAATATGCAATACACAATTGAAGATGAAGGAATGAGAAAGATGTGACATTTTCGCAGCCACAATGTCATCATTCAATAATCTCAATGGTTTGTTGTTCACTGGTGTTTATTTTTTTATTAATAAGAAACTAACAAGAAACAGAGACTTCGTATTCAAATGTGTAACATACTAGCAGCAGATCCTTCTATGCTCAAAGTTGGCATAAAAGATTCCAGTCAATGTTTTTGTGCTAAACAAATTAAATTTGATTACATTTGTACTACATGCAGTAGTGCTTTTGATTGGTCAAGTTTCATTATTCAACATTGGATTTTTTTTAACAAACTGTATGCTTGCAGCCTGCATATCAAATACATATATGTATCTCTTTTTTTTTACAGGATCGCTGCTGTCCCAAACTCTGTGGCAATCACTCGACCAGCCTTACCCAGTAAAACACCTACACAATAATAAAGTGGGAATGGTACTTGGCAAATGGAGGTGCCCCATGCATCAAACACTTTTTGACCACCCTCAGGCAATTTGTTATTTTGACACTTCATCTCTGGTCCATTCAACATGCAGCTATGCTGGGTTACTGATGGTTTATAACACTGGTAATGGTGTTCTTTTTATTTTCAAAGGCATCATGCTATAATTTATTATGGTGATCATATCTCTTTCAACCACACAAACTCCCAGTTCTTAATATCTGTAATGGCATTTGGAACACATATTATAATATTTTTTTTGCCATACATGTAGTTGCTGGCTGGGGTTGCAGATTCATTCATGCAAATTTAGTTTCACTTCGTGAAGTTAATACAACAAGGATTATAACATATGTTACAGGTTTTGCATACAGTTGCTATGGCATCCATTTCTAAAAAAATTGGCCATAACAATAATGGCAGGATGTCTTTTCAGAATCCCCAGACTCTCGACTTTCCGAAAATGTATGCTTTGTGAAATCAACAAGCAAATCCAATGAAGGTTTTTTTTTCACAAGAAAGTCTGCCGAGATTATTATCAAAATCATGCAAAATTTTTTCAGAGTAAAATCATAAGAAATCTTTTCATAGTGAAACCTTAAAACACTCTTTTCTTTTTAAAAAATAGCCAAGCATTCGCTGGCCCTTCACTCTTTCCCATTTACATCAATATGAAGTTCTGTTTTTTACAAGGCAGGTCCCTAGGGCACAAGAGTCTGCCAGACACAAGACTTCGCAAATTACAGAGAGAAAGGATGAGATGTAAGTGACTCTTAAGTGGAGTGAAGCCCACTTTGGCTCAATTCTAATTATTTCTGATCAGAAGGACATTTCCTCTTAGCGCTATGCCTAGCATACTGCAATTATTATGTCTGAAGGGAAGTTCACTAAGGTGGTTCTGTTATGTCAGAACAACCCTGATCAAATGTAGTCAAAAGGTCTAAGGATACACAGCTGATTATAAATAGTATACAAATATTGACTGTTTTCGAGGCCAGTCTGGAAACCTATTCCCCTCAAGGGTGTGTAAGTGAACACTATTTGATGAGGCTGAAGGCCGAGGGAATTATTTATCTGACACGCATGAGAGGGAAATCTAATCCTTCACAAACTTATAAATCCTTTACAAACTTCTTCATACAAGTGAAAAAACTGCATTATGACTTTCAGATCGTTGTCACAAAGTTTAGAACCCTCTTCCTCACCTGTTGTACCTTTGGAGATCACACATGGAAGATTGATTCATTTATGACATACCTCTTTGCTCTAGATGCATGGAAAAAAAACAACTTTTAGACGAAAATGTTGCTATGGATTTTTTTAAATTTAGGTAATGTTTATCAACTTTGTTATGTGGTCGATTTTAAGGAAATCTTACAGTCAAAAACTGCTCAAAATAAGGCTCTACTGAGGGGAGCAGCAGCTGCTCTTGTAGTTCAATGAACTTTTATTATAGACTGGAGGGATTTTTGAAATATGTGAATGGTACGAGCATTTTGGGGTAAAAGTCGGGAACCCATCATTTTAGCATATTTCAGGTATGCTGAATCCGAAAAAACCGGTTCCCAAGCGATATTCCGCTTCCTTCACCTCCTAATTTGCATAACAAAATGGCCGCCAAATTAGCAGTTTTTTGATCGTTTTAAAGCAGTAACCTTCAATATACTACTGTTTAGGAAAGCAAAAAAAGGCAAACTTAGTGGCTCAATCCATGTTATGAAGACTAGGGAATAACACACACCATTTTAGAATTAGTTATACAAGTTTGATGGTCATTAATATGTTAATTAGTAGCCGCCATTATACAATAATGCCTTTTCTTCAATAACTTCCTTACTAATCAACCAAAGTTAACAAATTAAGGTTCTATACCAATGTTTTGAGGGTCAATGAAGATGATGAATCCATCTATTAAGTCATAACACTCATCCAATATTAATTATGCAGGAATAATGGTCATTAGTATGGTAATTGGCGATGAAATATTACAAAATAACAATCTTCTCAGTCTATTCACTGCTAATCCATCAAACTTTACAAATTAAAGATCTCTACTAATATTTTAAAAGTCAATGAAGATAATGAACTTATTTAAAAAGTGATAACACTATTGAAATAATAATTATGAAAAAATAATAGTCATTTATAATTAGTATGCTAAGTACTGATGAAATATTACAGAAAAAAAGAAGTTTTTTCATATCCTCTCTGCTAATCAAGCCTACTTTGCAAATAAAGGTTCAGTACCAAAGCTTAAAGAGTCAAAGGATATTGAATTTATTTATAAAGTCATGACATTCATAAAATACTAATTATGCAAGAATAATCATCATTTGTTCTTATATATAATATATATACTAATTGGCAATGCTTTAGTACAGAAAATTATGTTTTTCTTGATATCTGCCCTACTAACCAACACATTTTGCTGCTCAAAATAAGGCAAATAAAACTTCTATATCACTGCCTTAAGAGTAAAAAAAACCCGTTCATAAAGCCATAAAACTCATAATATATTAATAATGCAGGAAAAATAGTATTTTTATGATTATAAGCGATGCCATACTTGCAGAAAAAGGTGTTTCTTCAGAATTTTCAGGGACTCAATGCATGATGGCACATGCCACTCTTGAATTTCAGCAAAGTTCTCATTGATCATATCTTCCTGACTAGGTGTATCAAGATGATATATGCATTATTGGAAGATCCCTCAACTCAGAAATGAAGTCACCTTGCCACTCCCATTATACTCAAAAATATTCTGAGGCAATACTGACACTCCTACTATAATAAAACTGCTACTTTCCCCTTTAAGCCTACATGAAGAGTAGACAGAGTATTCATTCTTTTAATTAAAAAATGGGATGTGTGCATGGAACACTGATAGTGAGAGAGAAATGTAGGGATGGTCAGGAGATATTCTAATTGGACCACTTGACGGAGACAATTGAGTGCCAAGGGAGGAGGAGGGTACGAAGAGAAACTGGGAGCAAGCAGGGATGGAGGAGGCATTTATATAAGGTAGTAGTAGCCAGAGAGTGATTGAAGAACCACTCTGGAGGAGGAGGCAAGAGCAAGTGGAAGCAGACAAAAGAGAGGTCAGAATGAGGAGAGAATGGCTGTTGTGGAGACAAGAGCTAGGAGGAGGCAGTCAGGTGGGAGACATGAGCTATCAGACAGAAGAGAAGAGCTAGGAAGGAGGCAGAAAGGGAGATTATGGAGATAGGGGTCACCAGAAAGGATGGATAATGCGATGAAGGAGGCAAGAGCTTTTGAGAGGAGGCAAGAGCCATTGAGAGGGAAGCGCCACAAAGAAGGCATAATATTATTATATAGAATGCACCTTGGCAAGGAGGCAGCAAAAAACCAGAGAGCTTAAGTTTCAAATTTGTTTGCTACATTTGATCCCACACAGAATACCAAATTATAACAATTTGAATTGTTATGCCCTTCTTTATTTTGTTCATAAACTTTCATGATAACTGTTTAATTCAAAGCATTTGAGTGACTGCTTCATGTTTTGTGCAGCTCTGTAGGCCATTGCTTAGCATGCCTACCCTGCATGGGTACATTGGATGATGGTTCAGACCCCACTATATAACGATATCTAGAAGTCATCACAATAATGACTTGCAGGATTTCCATTTAATGAGTATGGTTTTCATACTTTACTAATTTGGACACTACATAAAATGATAATACAGTGATTCCTTGTCTTTTATGGTTGAATTAGTGCTTCAGATTGCTTAGAAGGCATTTTGTGCCATCATGCATGAGACACTGTTGAATTATGGGAGCTCCTGCCTGCCCAACTTTGCCCGCCCCAAAACAGAATTCCAGCTACAGCCCTGATCTTCCCTCCTATTCCAGCAAACTTTACAAACAAAACAAATTTAGATAGATATCACTGATATTATTATGTTAGGAATTGAGTTCATGATCTGCATTGACCCTTGAAGTATTGCAGACTAATTTTGAAAAAACTGAAATTGTTAGAGAACTTCATTTGCTTAAGTTTGCTTGATGCATAGGAAAGATATAAGAATACACTTTTTTATTTTCAGTTATATGACACTGCTAATTTTATTGACTACAGGTCTTGCATAACTAATATCAGATGAATGTAATGACTTTGTCATTGACTTCTTCATTGACCCTTAAAAAATTGGTATATACATTTTTATTTGTAAAGTTTGCAGGATAAGCAGCATCATTATAAATAACGAAAGCTGTTCTTCTGAAACATGTCGTGCTAATTAGCATACTAATGACAATAATTTTTCCATAATTAATATTTGATGAGAGTTATGACTTTATGAATAAGTTCATTATCTTCATAGACTTTAAAACATTGGTACAGACCTTTATCCTTTAATATGTAAAGATTTCTGGATTAGCAGAGAAGACACTGAGAAGATTGTATTTTTTGTAATATTTCATCGCCAGTTACCATACTAATGACCATTATTCTTGCATAATTAATATTTGATGAGTGTTACGACTTAATAGATGGTTTCATCATCTTCATTGACTCTCAAAACATTGGTATAGAACCTTAATTTGTTAACTTTGGTTGATTAGTAAGGAAGTTATTGAAGAAAAGGCATTATTGTATAATGGTGGCTACTAATTAGCATATTAATGACCATCAAACTTGTATAATTAATTCTAAAATAGTGGGTGTTATTCCCTAGTCTTCATAACATGGATTGAGCCACTAAGTTTGCCTTTTTTGCTTTCCTAAACAGTAGTGTATTGAAGGTTACTGCTTTAAAATGATCAAAAAATTGCTAATTTGGCGGCCATTTTGTTATGCTAATTAGGAGGTGAAGGACCCGGAATATCGCTTGGGAACCGGTTTTTTCGGAATCAGCATACCTGAAATATGCTAAAAAGATGGGTTCCCGACTTTTACCCCAAAATGCTCGTACCTCTCTAAATAAAGCCATTTTTCAAAAATCCCGCCAGTCTATTATTGTTACTTCTGGAATAGTTTTAAATAAAAAATGCGGAATTGTTATGCAAACTTTTTTTCGCCGCAAATGATTAACTGTATTTTTGTTACGTAAGTCAAATTTCATAGCTGCAATGCAACAAGGATTATGACATTATTACAGGTTTTGCTTACAGCTGTTGTTCTTCACTATCTGACTTTGGTTGCTATGGAAAATTTGGCCAAAAATATGTCTTTTCTGAATCCTCAGCATCTGGGCTTTCTGAAAATGTATAGTTGTAAAATCAACAAGCAAATCCAATGAAAGTATTTTTTATGACAAAAGGAACCAGATTATTATTGTAATATTCATTTCACAAGAAAGGGTACAGAGACCGTCAAAATCAGGCAAAATTGTTTCAGAGTGAAACCTTACTTCAATTTTCTTTAAATAATTTAGGCCTGCATTCGCTGGCCTGTCAATCTTTCTATTTACATCAATATGAAATCTGCCAGACACAAGACTCCACAAATTACAGAGAGAAAGGATGAGCAGTAAGTGACTCCAAATTGGAGAGAAGCCCACTTTGGCTCAACTATAATTATTTCTGATCTGAAGGACATTTTCTTTTAAGGCTATGCTGGGCACGCTGTTATTGTGGCATGCCTGAAGGGTTGTTTGCTAAGGTGGTTATGTTACGTCAGATGAACCCTGACTCAGATAGAGTCCAGCTGTTTTATCATCTCACAATTAAACAATAGACCTAAGGATAGACAGCTGATAATGAATAGTATACAAATATTGACTGATTTCGAGGCCAGTCTTCAAATCTATTCCCCTCAACAGTGTGTCAGTGAAAACTATTTCATGTGGCTGAAGGCTGAGGGAATTAGTTTTCCTGGCACACATGAGATGGAAATAGCTTTAAATTTATATTGCACCAACTGTATTATCACAGTGTACCATGAGATTCATACCAAGTGTTTCATCATTGTGAATTGCATGAAGACCCAAAGTTGCTATGTACAATATGGGAAGTAAAGCAATGATGTCGAAGTATTTGTGTTGAGAGGCTATATTATAATAAGATCCTTCACTAGCGTTTTGTACATGTTTGGATTTTCGGACCGTCACAAAGGTGAGATCACTCTAACGCATCTGTTGTCACTATCGACAGCCAGGGCTATCAATCCTTTGGAGATCACATACTGAAGATCGATTCATTTATGATACACTTTAACTTCAGATGGGTGTTTTGCATGAAAAACTTTAGTTGTGGGGAAAATGTAGCAATAGAATTTCATTAATTTTTAGGTAATGTTAATCAACTTTGCTATGTGGTCTGTTTGAAGAAAAACAACTATTCTTACCCTCAAAAAAGGCTTAAAATAAATCTTTGCTGAGCGGAGCAGCTGCTCTTGCAGCAAAATGAAATTTTCACAAAGGAAATTTTTTCAAGTCAATAATTGTCATTAATGTTACTTCTGGAACAGTTATAAAGAAATAGTGCGGAATTGTTATAGCAAACTTTTGAGATTTTTAGCTCTCAATCTTTTTGCTGCAAATTATTCATTGTATTTTTGTTAAATATGCCAAATTGATGTAGTTGACTCATATATATGTGTCCAGACATTTCAACATAAATCCCAAATCAAATCACATTTCACAAAAGAAGTATGTTTTCCAACCCTAGGTTATTATACCCTCGATCTCTGGCTTAGGAAGATAGAATAAGGCACACATACACCAAATATATCTTTCTCTCACAATCCTACACTAGGGACACAATGCAAGTAACTCATGCATTTGAATAATAGGTTTTTAGCGTCATAGAAGCATAGTAGTATCCCAGTGACACTCTAGAAGCCTGCAGGCTGGAGCCTGCCACCTCAGTGAAAGACCCTTTGTGACTGGTGTCAACCTAATCCAGCAAGTTTGCTCCAGTGTCAATAGCAAGGACCAATGATACGGAAAAGGCTGAATGGGCCTCGTTGACAGCCCTTGGGACAATCAACAAGATACTCAACAAAGAAACTTTGTATGCTCAAAGTGATGGATGCACAGTCAGTTGGTGACAATGAAGTGTATGTAGCAATTGAATTCTTACAGTAGTTCTATTAAGTTTGTAATTCTGTTGTTCTTTTCAACTTTCAACATGGCATTTCAGCTTATTTTCTGATAGGCTTATTGACAATACCAATAAAATTGGACGAGATTGGTCAAATGTTCACTGTATGTTGGGACATTAACCCCAAAACCTACCCTTTTTTCCTTTGAGAAATTACAAATCACTAGAGCAATTTGACTAGGAGGGGGTTTTTAACTTTTTGTGTCCGCTGGCAAACTGGCTAGAGTACTGAGCTCCAATTTCCGTGAGATACTTTCACGGGAACTCCCGATAGCTTCCGATTACAATTTACCCAGATTACAGAGAAGGACAGTGAGCTGTAAGTGACTCCAAGTAGAGTGCAGTCTTTTTTGGCTCAGATCAAAATGCTTCTGATCTAATGGAGTTTTTCACTTCAGGCTATATAGTCATACCTACCGTACATGAGGTTGTTGTCGCAAGCCTCGTGGGATTGTACAAGCAGTCTTTCACTCAGTAGAGACTGTGGGAGTTAGACTATATATACCATCAGAGATACAAATTTTCCATATTCCCTACTCTTTGTATAGTCAAGTAGTATTTGATCAAGCACACACAAAACCATAATTAGTGATTACCTATATTTAGGGTCACACTACGCAAAAACTGGGGTTAAAGTGAGAACTGTGATGAATTTTTAAGGACTATTTTCAATAATATAAACCTCAATTGATGGTTGAATTTCCTCTTGAAGTGTCTTTCTATCAAACTAACCAAAGGTACGATCAAAAGCTTATTTTCTAATAATACATGTAAAACCAATCCCATCAATTTGTGAAAAATTTTTCAATTGACCGATTTTAATAGTTTTTATTGACAATATCTAAATATAAATATTCATACGGAACACCCAGAGATTGAATTCAGTGGGCAATTCACACTCTCCGCGTTGCTGGAGCTACCAGAAGGCTACAGGTGTAATCCCTACAAAAACAGGATAATGGAAGAGGAGTCCGACACTTATCGTTCTGACAGTTTGGGTTATATAAACTGATCAGGTGCCATTTGTATCCCAGTGGATTAATCTGGCTTCGATTAGTCTTAGAGACCAGAATATAGGCAGAAGGAAAAGGACAGGACTTTAAATGATAGCTCATCAAGCTACCTTCCATATTAATATGGGTGTTTGAATATTGTCAATAAAAAAGTGCGATGTAGTATTCTGCATAAGATATAAATTTCCAAAAGAAATGCTTCATAACATGATAATATAATTTTTATTATGTGCTGCTATACTGGGCCAGGAGCCAGGACCTTTTCAGGTACATTGCTAACCTCAGAGATTCCATTCAGTGGGCAATCCACACTATGGCATTGCCACGGCTAACATAAAGCTACAGGTGTAATCTCACAAAAACAGGATGATGGAAGAGGAGTGGAGACTTGTCATGCCGATGGTTTGGGATGAGGACTTTGTGCGGGTGTCATTCATGTCCCAGTGGGTTTATCCTGCATCGATTAGTCTCAGAGACTGGAAAATAGGCAGAAGGAAAAGGATAGGACTATAAATGACAGCTGCTTATCAAACTGCTGGAAACCTAACTGAGGAAGTTCTGACTCCTTTTATTGTAGTGACATATATTCTATCATTGCGTGAAGCATTTATGAAGAAAGGTATATCTGAAATTCAACCCTATGCAACATCAACGATAACCACCTGATGTATTGCTCTAGAAATAGCATGACATGATTTGCAACCAGACACAGAAACAGAATGCTCAAGTTATGCTGCCTCTCAAGAATGCAGAATAAAACAGACTTTGCTTGCTTTACACAATGCATTCTTCTAGAATCATCACTATCATGCCATGGAAGATGAAATGGAAATGAAGAGGAAATATTGTTAGTAACAACTATAAAGGCTGTAAAATTTGCAAAGTATTAAAAAAAAAAACAATCAGTCTCGCATGGTTAACTTAGAATAAAATTTTATAGAACTTAAGCAAATTCTATTCTTCGAATATTTCAAAAATGGCAGTTTAGCATATCATTAAAAACTGGCCAATTCAAACAAACCATGCATCTCCTTGTGGCATGTAAATGTATGTGTGGCTTTCTATAGAATCACTGCTTCTTCCATGTCTATGGCAATCACTCGACCAGCCCGGCCCAGTAAAACACCTACACAATGATACAGTGGGAATGGCACTTGGCAAATGGAGGGGCCCCATGCATCAGACACTTTTTGACCACCCTCAGGCAATTTGTTATTTTGACACTTCATATCTTGTCCATTCAACATGCAGCTGCCTCACTGTATAACTGTTTACAAAACTGATAGTCAAATTTTGTAAAAGTCAAGTTCAAGTTGTTTTATTGCTTAAAAAATGTTACATCAGTATAAGAGCGACTGCATCCAGATACTAGTATGTATATAAGGATGATTAAGAAATACATTACATAAAACATTGATTAAATTAAATTTCATTATATAGGGGAGTCATTACTTAGAACAAAAACAGCCATAAGAAAAGAAAAGCAAGTATAATATTATAAATGATTTTTCATTATTCAGAATGTCTTCCTAACTACAAGGAGTTTGAAGTTCTTAAGAAGAACAAATTTGGACTATATCTGTCTCTAAGCATTTTTTGGACGGAGTGGCTATTCTCCAACACTGCTATAATGCTATAAATACAAAAGCAAGTCTACAGAAATTAACTAAAACCCAAACGAATTATTTTCTATTATAAGGCTGTCATAATCGCTTCTATGAAATGAGGCTGGTAATCACTAGGCATGTGGCCTTATCTTTTAGATTATTTTGAGATTCTCTCCTTGACCAGCCATGTCCCTATACTGGCCTAAAGCACAAAAACCTGCCAGGCACAAGACTCCGCAAATTACAGAGAGAAACGATGAGCAGTAATTGACTCTAAAGGGGAGGGAAGACTACTTTGGCAAAACTCTAATTATTGATGAAGTATATCTCCTCGGGATATGACGTGTATACTGTAATTGTGGTATGCCTGAAGGGTTGTTCACAAAGGTAGTTTTACCATGTCAGAACAACCCTTAACTCAAATGCAGTCCACACCACATCACATTGAAACTAATAGATAAATCATAGATGGACCTCTGATCATTAGGCCTATGCCTATTTATACTCCTCCAATGGCACTTATTTATTCTGAATTATATAGACTGTAAGCCTGCATAAGACTACAGCGTACCACATACCTAGTGACAGAGCCTGACGTTGCAAGGCCGTTAATTACTTGAAATCAGGGAAATACAAGAATGTGTGTCCTGATTGCCCTTCTACTGACTGTGGGCACCAGGCATGGGTATTCAATACAGTGTACTTTTCCTCTACATTAACATTGATTCCAAAGGATCCCAGATGAACAGGTGTTCCTACGCGTTTTGCACATCTGAAATGCAATGCATCATTCGTTAGCACACAATGAAACTACTCAAAATAGATAATTGGCTTTCAGTCATTGTCATCACCATAACATTCAAACAGCAATGAATTAATAATGAAACATTTTGTGGCAAGAATTTTCAGCTCCTAAGCCTTTCGCAGTAAATTGTACACTGCATTTGTGTTACATTTCATCAGATTATTCTGGCAGGTCGGTATAGTTGTTCATGCATACATCATGAATATGCATTTGTGTAGACTTGTCATCACAAATCCCAGGTCGAATCTCATGTCACAAAAGAAGCCTGTTTTCCAGCTGAGTTTATTAAACAAGTTTGAGACCTCTGGCCTGCAAAGATAGAAAAGGCATACATATACAAAATATAGCTTTCCTACCGTCTTACACTGGGGACACATACAATAAAAGTAACTCATGCATACAAATAATAGGTTTCTGGGGTCAAAGAAGCAATGCTGTCTGCCAGTGACACTCTAGAAGCCGCAGGGCCTGAACCTGCCACCTCAGTGAAAGACCCTTTGTGAGTGGTGTCAACCTAACCCAGAAAGTATGCTCCAATATCAATAGCGAGGACCAATCATACAAAAAGGATGAAAGGGTCGTATTGAAAGCCCTTGGGACAATCAACAAGATACTCTCCAAAGAAACTTTGGTTGCTCAAGATGACAGGAAGGGAGTCTGCAATGCGTTGCAGTTTGTTGCTCACAATTTTTTTTTCTTTGGCTAAACTTGAGAAAGTTAATTGGATTGCCAGAAATCATATTAATTAGAGATAGACATATGGACACTGAAACAAGCTATGCTTCAAACCAACAATCTTACAACAAATTGACTAAATTAAATAGCCTTTCTTGCATGCTATCATGTTCTTGTGAAAAGTATATTTGGACACTGCACGTAACAAGAAAATATTATGATTTTATCTATACTTCGACGACGGGCAACTGAAAGAATTTGGATATCTCTGAAAGAGTAGACTCCCAGAGTTACATGTATTGTCAGTTCATCACAATTAGCCTATCACGTATACATGTATTGTAACGACAAAGTAAAACCGATACATGACATGTGTAACTCTGAATGGCTCCAATGTAATTAAACCTCAAAATCTATCTACCACGTTAACCGAGAACTTGGACACTGTTGGGCAGTGTGGCTGGAAGGGGCAGGTTAACCTTAAGTGTTGGTGTGCTGGTAAAACGACCAAAGAGCTAAGCACCAATTTCCATGAGCTACTATCCGAAAATCCCCAATAGCTTCCAATTTTTCTGTACATTATAATGTTCCACAGATTACAGAGGACCAGGATGAGCTGTCCCTGTAAGTGACTCAAACTAGTTTGTGGTCTTTTTGGTTCAGATCAAAATGGAGCTGATCTAATGGAGTTTTCTTCTTCAGGCTATATAGTCCGTCCAACTTTGCTTATATTGTGACATGCCTCAGGGCGTTGTTTACTACCAGTCTTTGACATGGTAAATGCTGAAGAAATATGATGCACCATCAAAACAATACATTTTCCATCTTATCCCTCATACATTGACTGTATATTGCAATTGTTATCGAATAATGTTGGACGCTTATAATTTATGATCAATCCTGCTTCATAATTATGTCACTAAAACTTATCAAAAACAGATAATATACATTTTTGTGAATGATTCTCTTCACTCTTTTAATAGAGATCGTTATAATTTATCTGTCAGTTGTTTTTTAAAGAAGCTGAAATATAAAGATAAAGAACTATTTTCCATTATTCTACGGACATCTGATTTACTTCTCCACTGCGGTATTGCTAATACAACTATACACACTAATGCTTTTAGTTCTCTTTGACTCCTAATTGAATGACAGTATTTGGAAACACAAAATATCACTGCAAAAACAGCATTGTGTCAGACACTCATGGTTATTGTGATGTTATCTCGACATCAAAATTATGATGCTTTTAAACCACTAAAATTGTGAGTAATCTCAAGAGCTGAAATGTAGTGTTGGTTTCATTCTCATAAACAAGTCATCATCCTCTTGAGATACAAAAAAGCTCCTGTTATAGACTAAGGCCCATTATATTTGTAATTTTTGCTTTTTCATTAGTTGTCAGATCGTTTGTCTTTAATGTTAGTTTGCTTAAGCAATAACTGCAATGGTGAAAGCAATGTGAAAGATTTATGTTAATCATTGTAAATATATGAATTAAAGAGGACAATGACCAACTTGTCTACACGACAACCTTCTTGTAGAAGTAAGTGGTAAAGGAATGAGGCATAATCCCACAAAAACTAGTCTGATACTGCATGTAGAAGAAATGATATTACAGTGCATGGTCAAAGAGTATATTGTGTATAAGTAGTTTACGATTCATCTGCATGATCAATCTTTTGACATCTCTAGTGAAAAAGCATGCATGATTGAACAAAAAAAAGATTTGGACAACTCAGCCGGAGTAAAATATGGTTGGTGTCAAAGGAGCAAAGCAGTAGTTCAGTGACACTCCATAAGCCGCGGGGCTGGAGCCTGCCACCTCAGTGAAAGAACCTTTGTGAGTGGTGTCACCCTCACCAGGAAAGTTTGGTCAGTGTCAATAGCATGGACCAATCATGCAAAAGAGACTGAAAGGGCCTCATTGAAAGCCCTTAGGATAATCAACAAGATACTCAAGAGAGAAACTTCGTTTGCTCAAAGCGATGGCTGCGCAGCCAGTTGTCACAATGAAGTTTATGTAGCAATTGAATTCTCACAGCAGTTCAATTAAGTTTGTAATGCTATGTTGTTCCTTCACAACTTGCATTATGGCATTTTAGCTTATTTTCTAATAGGTCTCATGAACAATACAAATAAAAATGGAGAGGGGTTGGTCCAATGTTCCCGTCACTGTATGTTGGGGCATCTGATGATCCGTTGACGTCTCTCAATATCATGTGCCTGGTTATCATCACCATTCTTTCATCCAATATGATGTTCTGGACGTCCCTTAACCCAAAAACCCATCTTTTTCCTTTTGAGAAATTACCAAATTGCTAGAGCAATGCGACTGGAAGGGGATTGTTTTTAACTTTTAGTGTCCGCTGGCTAACTGGCTATAGAGCTGAGCACCAATTTCCATGAGCTACTATCAAGGGAACTCCCAATAGCTTCCAATTCTGATGTATCCAGATTACAGAGGAGAAGGGCGAACTGTAAGTGACTCCAAGAAGAGCGTAATTTTTTTGGCTTGGATCAAAATGCTTCTGATCTAATGGAGTTTTTCACTTCAGGCTGTATAGTCATACCTACCGTACTCGAGGCTATTGTTCCAAGCTTCATAAAGATCTGTAAGGAGTTCCAGTGCACAGTCAGAGCTACAAATTTTAGATCTTCCCTCTTCCCCAATATATTGTAATTTGCAGTCAAATAGTTTTGGACAAATGGATGAAGCACACATATAATCACAATCAGTGATTACTAATATTCAGGGTCATGCTTAACTTAAAACTAGTGTATATGAGAGTAAATATTTGTTATCTTTTTATAAAAGATACCCAATAGAGAGTTTATAAAACACTTTGGAATAGAGAGTTTATAAAACACTTTGGAATTTGTAAATAGTTTCTTTGGGAAAGAAACAGAAAAATATCTTTTTTTTCTATGTACATTTGAATCACTCCTTAATTATCTTTCTACTTCTTTTCACTAAAACTAGCATCAAATAGGAAAACATTCAATCTTTTGCGTGATATTCTATAAGAAAGTTAATTTCCAAAAATAATTCATATCTTTAAATTCAATGTACATTATGACTCTCCATTGCTATATTACTGACATAACCAACTGGAAATGTTTATTCTTCTCAAGGGTGCCGGAAGGAAACTGGCCGGCAGGGGCTGTCTGACAAAAAAGGGCAAATCATATTCGCGTCAATTTTGTGTAGGCCTATCGAAATTCATGTAGACAGTCAATAATAATTTTGAATACATAATTACTAATCCGTGCCTCCAAATTACTAAAATAAGGCAGAATAATGTGCCTAATATTACTAAAATAAGGCACACATATTTTGTAAAAGATCGAAAGGGCACACTTTGACAACCCCCGCCCCCTTGGACTATGGCAGGAGGGGCAATTGTCCCCCCTGCCCCCCCTGTTCCAGCACCCCTGATTCTTCTGTAATTGCATAACATGTTTGCAGCATCAAAATTGAGATGATTTTATGCCATTATATTTATGAGTTTTCCCAACGTAGCCGAATGAATGTGTTCTTCGTGAAAACTAACAGCAAAGCCGTAAATATACTAGACGTCGTAATTTCTCTCTTAGAGAGCATGCACGAATATCTGGTATCTAACAAAAAAGTGACTCTGATGGCTAAGGTTGAACAAAATATCTTTTGAGGGCTTTCAATCCTCTTTAATTCACTCCTTTGACAAAAAAAATCGAGAGGCACCTCTTTTGTGGCCATGTGATTAAGGGCAGCTCCTCATTGAATATTGATCCTATCAGCCCAGCTTTTCATTTTGTGGTTTATAGACTGGGAAGAAAATTGTATCATGTCTTATTGAGAAATATTAGCTTTGAAGCCCAGTATATTATGGTCCAAAGAAATCATCCTCCAGTGTGTAGAACTTAAAACACACTACCTATCTCGAATGGCTTCTCTTTTCTTCCAGAAAACAGCTTAAAGAAAATTTCTTAAACCCAAGAGCAAATTTATACAGTAATCCACAGGCTATGAAGCTGTCAATCTGGAGCTTCTCTGTTGAGTAGTATGCTCTTCTGAGTGGTGCTGCCATCCTCGCTTCTCAGTGTAAGCTTGTTGAGCCTCCTGACCACATGATACACTGTTTTGTGAAGTTGTAACATAAAGATTAACTCTCCTCTGGTGTGACACACATAATTAACAGTTTCAGATCTCTCAAAGCAATTGAATGAATGCTTGAATGTTTCATTGTTTTATGTTTGTGGTTTCTGTTAGTTTCTTTGAAGAAAACCATAAACAATCACTTGAATCACGCCGGAAAAAGCTGTTAAATGACATGAAAACTTCAGAATTTTATGGCACCTATTGTCAGGGTGAGTGTAAATGAGCCCTGCAACGGGAAGATGGGTGCTGCTGTTCCTGTCATATCTGTCCCTATAAGGATGCCTCAGTTAGGCAGTTCATACAATAACATCCATCCAGGACTGTTTTTTAATAATATAAGCTTCAATTGATGGAAGACTTTAGAGATTGAATTCAGTGGGCAATCCACTCCCTGCATTACTGTTGGCACCGTAAAGCTTCAGGTGTAATCTCACAAAAACAGGATGATGGAAGAGGAGTCTGAGACTTATCATGCCGACGGTTTGGGATGAGGACACTGATCTGGTGTCATCTGTGTCAAAGAGGGTTTAACCTGCTTCCATTATTCTTTGCGACCGGAATAAATATGCAGAAGAAAAAGGATAGGACTTTAAATGACAGCTCATCAAGTTACCCTCCATATTAATATGGGTGTTTAAATATTTTCGATAAAAAAGTGGGATGTAGTATTCTAAATAAGATATAAATTTCAACAGAAATGCTTCATACCATGATAATATAATTTGTATTATGCGCTGCTATACTAGGCCAGGAGCCAGGAGCCAGGACTTTTTGCGTTACATTGCTAACTACAGGAATTCCATTCAGTGGACTATCCACACTCTGGCATTGCCATGGCTACCATAAAGCTACAGGTGTAATCTCACAAAAACAGGATGATGGAAGAGGAGTCGGAGACTTATCATGCTGATGTTTTGGGAAAAGGACGCTGATCGGTTGTCATTCATGTCCCAGTGGGTTTATCCTTCATAGATTAGTCTCAGAGACTGGAAAATAGGCAGAAGGAAAAGGATACGACTATAAATTATAGCTGCAAATCAAACTGCTGGAAACCTAACTGAGGAAGTTTTGACTTCTTTTATTGTAGTGACACATATTCTATCATTGCATGAAGCATTTATGAAGAAAGCTATATCTGAAATTCCAACTAAAGCCACATGCAACATCCATGATAACCACCTGATGTATTGCTCAAGAAATAGCATGACATGATTTGCCACCAGACACAGAAACATAATGCTCATGTTATGCTGCCTCTCAGGTATACAGAGTAAAACAGACTTTGCTTATTTTACGCAATGCATTCCTGTGGTATCATCATTATCATGCCAGGGAAGATGGGGGAAAATAAAGAGGAAACATTGTCAGTTATCACTATAAAGGCTGTAAATTTGCAAAGTAGGCAAAAAAATATTCAGTCTTGCATTGATAACTTAACGTAAAACTTTATAGAATGTAGGCAAATTCTATTCTATGAATATTGTATAAACAGGAATTTAGCATATCACTGTGGCATGTGCATGTACGAGTGGCTCACTATACAATCACTGCTGTTTCCATGTCGGAGGCAATCACTCGGCCAGCCCAGCCCAGTAAAACACCTACACAATGATAAAGTGGGAATGGCACTTGGCAAATGGAGGGGCCCCATGCTTCAAACACTTTTTGACCACCCTGAGGCAATTTGTTATTTTGACACTTCATACATGTATCTTGTCCATTCAACATGCAGCAGCTGCGTCACTGTATAACTCTTGCCGGATCATCTGGGCCTATGTTGGATGGCAATTCAATCATCCCTCGTCCTAATTATACCAAGTGCTAAATACAGGAGGTGAAACCCCAATCATCCATCCATATTCAATATTGCTGTAATAACAGAAGCAAGTCTACAGTATTTAACTAAAACACAAAGAAATTATTTTCTATTATAATGCCATCATAATCGCCTCTATGAAATTAGACTTGTAATTGCCAGGCATGTGGTCTTATCTTAGATTATTTTAAGATTCTCTCTTTGACCAGCCACATCTCTGCACTGGCCTACAGCACAAAAACCTGCCAGACACAAGACTCCACAAATTACTGAGAGAAAGGATGAGCTGTAAGTGACTCTAAATTGGAGGAGAGACTACTTTGGCAAAACTCTTAATTATTGATGATCTGATGAAGTATTTCTCCTTGGGGTATGCCGTGAATACTGTAATTTTGGTATGCCTAAAGGGTTGTTGCAAGTTTTACCATGTTAGAACAACCCCTAACTCAAATGCAGTCCACACCAAATCACATTGAAACTGATAGATAAATCATAGATGGATCTCTGATCATTATACTTATTTATATTCCACCACTTACATTTACTTATTCTGAATTATATAGATGGTAACCTGCATAAGACTACAGCAGACCACGCACCTAGTGAAATAGGCTGAAGTTGCGAGGCCGTTAACTACTTGAAATCAAGGAAATACCAAAATGTGTGTCCTGATTGCCCTTCTGCTGACTGTGAGCACCAGGCATGGGTAAAATTGGGTATTCAATACAGTGTACTATTACTCTACATTGACATTGATTCCAAAGGATCTCGGATGAACAGGTATTTCGACGAGTTATGCACATCTGAAATGCAATACATCATTTGTTGTTTCAGCCTTGCTTAAAGATATCCAGAGTGTGCGGAGAATGTCCTGCTGTACTACGCATAATTTTGGGAAGTTGATTTTTCATGCAGTTTCGGGCAGAAAATTTTGGGAGTTTTTATTTTTTGAGGCAATTTAAGCAATATTAAATAAACCAAAATTAAATTGACCTCCTGCGCCTGTGCGCTGTAGCAGACAATGAACCTTCTCAAAATAGATAATTTGCTCTCAGTCATTGTCATTACTATAACATTCAAACAGCAATGAATTCAAAATGAAACATTTTGTGGCAAGACTTGAGAATTGTCAGCTCCCTAGCCTTTCACAGTAAATTGTATACTGCATTTGGGTTACATTTCACCAGATTATTCTGGCAGGTCTGTATAGTTGTTCATGCATACATCATGAATATGCGTTTGTGTAGACATGTCAACACAAATCCCAGATCAAATCCCATGTCACAAAAAAAACCTGTTTTCCTGCTTAAGTTTCAGACCTCTGGCTTGCAAAGATAGAAAAGGCATACATATATCAAATATAGCTTTCCCAGTACCTACGATCTTGCACTGGGGACACATACAATAAAAGTAACTCATGCATATGAATAATACGTGTAGATTTTTGGGTCAAAGAAGCAAAGCTGTCTGCCAGTGACACTCTAGAAGCCGCAGGGCCGGAACCTGCCACCTCAGTGAAAGACCCTTTGTGAGTTGTGTCAACCTATCCCAGAAAGTATGCTCCAATGTCAATAGCGACGACCAATCATACAGAAAGGATGAAAGGGTCTTATTGAAAGCCCTTGGGACAATCAACAAGATACTCTCCAAAGAAACTTTGGTTGCTCAAGATGGCAGGAAGGGAGTCTGCGCTGCATTGCAGTTTGTTGCTCACAATCCTAGCATTTTCTTTTTTTGCCAAACTTGAGAACGTTAATGGGATTGCCAGAAATCTTATTAAACAGAGATAAAAGTATGGACACTAAAATAAACTATGCTTCAAAACCAACAATCTTGCAAAAAATTAACAAAATTAATAACCTTTTCTTGCATAATTATATAATGCTCTTGTTTAAAGTACATTCGGCTGCTGTATGTAACTAACCTGAAATTTATAAGTTATATCATGCCCAAAAACAACCTATTATTCTAAGTACATTCTAACTGGTACATGATTTTAGGAAACTTAAAAATGTTGTATGATTTTATCTATACTTCATATGGGGCAACTGGAAGAACATCGATGTCTCTAAATTAGTAGAATCCCAAAGTTACATGTATCATCACAATTAACTTATCCAGTATACATGTATTTTCAAAGACAAAGTAGAACCAATTCATGACATGTGTAACCCTGAATGGCTCCAATGTAATTAAACCTCAAAATCTATTTGCCTCATTAACCAAGCACTTCAGACTGTTGGGCAGCGCTGCTAGAAGGGGCGGGTTAACTTTAGGTGTTGGTGGGCTGGTAAAATTACTAAAAAGCTGAGCTCCAATTTCCATGAGCTACTATCCGAAAATCCCCAATAGCTTCCAATTTTTCTGCACATTATAACGTTCCACAGATTACAGAGGACCAGGATGAGCTGTCCCTGTAAGTGACTCAAAGTAGTGTGTGGTCTTTTTTGCTTAGATCAAAATGGAGCTGATCTAATGGAGTTTTCTTCTTCAGGCTATAGTCCGTCCAACAATTTTATATTGTGACATGCCTCAGGGTGTTGTATACTATACCAGTATTTGACATGGTAAATGCTGAAGAAATTTGATGCACCATCAACACAATACATTTTCCATCTTATCCCTCACACATTGACTGTATATTGCAATTGTTATCGAATAGTGTTGGACGCTTATAATTTATGATCAATCCTGCTTCATAATTATGTCACTAAAACTTATCAAAAACAGATCATATACATTTTTGTGAATGATTCTCTTCACTCTTTTGAGAGAGTTTGTTATAATTTATCTTTTAGTTGTTTTTTAAAGAAGCTGAAATATAAAGAACTATTTTCCATCATTCTACGGACATGTGATTTTCTTCTCCACTGCGGTATTGCTAATACAACTGTACACACTAATGCTTTTAGTTCTTTTTGACTCCTAATTGAATGACAGTATTTGGAAACACAAAATATCACAGCAAAAACAGCATTGTGTCAGTCACTCATGGTTATTGTGATGTTATCTCGACATCAAAATTATGATGCTTTTAAACCACTAAAATGTGAGTAATCTCAAGAGCTGAAATGCAGTTTCGGTTTTATTCTCATAAACAAGTCATCATCTCTTGAGATACCAAAAAGCTCCTGTAAATTGGCTAAGGCCCATTATATTTGTAATTTATGTTTTTTCACTTGTTGTCCGATTGTTTGTCTTCAATGTAAGTTTGCTAAAGCAATTATTGCAATGGTGTATGCAATGTGAACGATGTATACTAATCATTGTAAATATATGAATTAAATAGGACAATGACCAACTTATTTTACAAGACAAACTCCCTGCTGTTTTAAGTGATAACGGAATAAGGCATTATCCCACAAAAACTATATTACAGTGCAAGGTCAAAGAGTACATTGTGTATAAGTAGTGTACGATACATCAGCATGATCAATATCTTGACATCTCCAGTAAAAATGCATGCATGATTGATCTAACCAAAAAAATATATATTTGGACAACTCAGCCCGAGTAAAATATGGTTGGTGTCAAAGAAGCAAAGCAGTCTCCAAAAGCCTTAGGCCTGGAGCCTGCCACCTCAGTGAAAGACCCTTTGTGAGTGGTGTCAACCTTGCCAGACAAGTTTGGTCCAGTGTCAATAGCAAGGACCAATCATACAAAAGAGACTGAAAGGGCCTTATTGAAAGCCCTAAGGACAATCAACAAGATACTTGACAGAGAAATTTTGTCAATCAAGAAAAATATATGGCTTAATGTGTAAATTTATGAGTTGGTTTCAGATTGAAAAGATTGAGAGACATAAATACTCCTAAAACCTTTTTATCAAATCATAGTTTTTCTAATAATAAGCTTGAGCATTTTGATGAATATTCTATTATAAAAGGATAACAATGACTCATAATTATACAATTATTATATTACTGTCCATCCTCAGCCAGTAGTATACTATTCTTTTATTTTGGTTAAAACGGACACTAATTTTTGTGTGAATTGTGTTCCGAGGAAAATAGATTGAATACCAAAGATGTCACTTGTTCATCATCCTGTTGCTACAAAAGGAGACAAGAGTACTCTCATTGATAGCTATGTTTATTACAATAATTATTTATTCCTGAAATGCCTGAAGATAGTGTCTCTTGTATGAGTGGCCTAATTGAGGCATCATTATCGTGGCAGATATGACAGGAGCAGCAGAACCACTCAGAAGAGCATGCTTCTCAATAGAAGAGACTTCGGATTGATAGCTGAGTGGCTTGTGGAATGTAGCGCAGATTCACTGATTCCAAGCAATATTACGAAACCCACCTGTGGCTGAACAGATTGCTTTTTTTTTCTGAATATATACCTATTCAGACATTTAGGTTTTTACAAAGCATTTCTCACCAATCTTGTGCATCAAAAACAGGACACATCCAAACGTTCTAGGGGAGAGCGGGGCACAGTGAGACACTTTTTTTATTTTCAAGAGTTCCAAAATGTTGGCAGTAATGAGTTAAATGAGATCAGGTCCACATTATAGGTAATGACATTGGGTATATTGCCCAGTAGTTTCAGGTTCCTACCTTTTACAGGTTTGGAGAAATTTTGAGTATCGTCCATGCTCGTTAAGAGTCTCACTGTGCCCCGTGGGCGGGGCACAGTGAGACAGCAGGCGGGGCACAGAGAGACAGGGCATCTGCTGCCATAACCGCAGATCCTGAGGACCTGCGGAATTGTTCTATCAATTGTTGCTGCAGAAACTACTGTACTCTGATAAAAGCAGCTGGCTAGGTGATTTTTTAGGTCCATTTTTGAGCATGTTTCAAAACTTCATCGCACAGGACACATGCATGACTTATTTAACCTGTCGCACATGTTACATACTAATCAAAATTCTTTCTGATGCTTCTCTTTGGATATGACTCACTGAAATCAGTAGTTTATTGCAGGCATTTTGTTTTTAATAGTGAATAGTAAGCTATGCCTTACATTCAGGCCATTTCGAGTGAATTTTATGATGTCTCACTGTGCCCCGCCTCCAACTGTCTCACTGTGCCCCATGCAGATCCCTTTATAAAAGTTTTGAATCCTGCGGACCGGATGCCTGTATTGTGGTTCATCATCTCACTAAACTAAGAAAAAAATAATCAAGGTTTGAATTCCTGGAAAATGAATTGCATTATACCATTTTTCTTGGGAATTATAACAAAATGTTGTTTTACTTTTACTGGTTAAAAACCAAAATATTGAAATTCCACTCTCGATATATGCTGTGTAGGTACAGGTCAGACTCTCACTTACTTACTTTTTGTACTATACAAAAGAGGGTTGATCTGTAAACTGTACCAGCTAGACACTACGGGCTTTGTCTCACTGTGCCTGCCGTCTCACTGTGCCCCGCTCTCCCCTACTTGGTACTCACCTGAAAAACAGAAACAACAGGAATTAAACATTGTCAAAACAAATAACAATTATAAGTTAACAATGTATTGTAACTATACAATTCTTTGATACTGGCATCTAGCTGCATTTCCTAGTTGAGACAAGCAACCACTGCAACTGCCATGCTTACCAACCATTATTTGATCTTAAGATGTCATACTAGTTTGTATCCTTCATATCCAAAGTACAGTTCAAAGATTTTCTAAGTGAGAGTGAAACATCTTACTAAAATAAGGTATTTGGAAGCTTCGATTTCCTATATGTCTAATATTTAAAATGAAATCTGCCTAACATACCACAAAAACTTTCTGACAAAAAAAAATGATGAGAAAACTGGCATTTGAGGCATCAAATATTCAAAAAGGTGCAAGTCCTTGATTATTCGGCTACAAAAGAAGTGCTACTCAACTTTTTCCCATCAAGGAAGTCAATTAAAGAGGACAAAAAGCCGTCAAAAGATATTTGGAACATCTTTGTTGAACCTTATCCATCAATGCCAGTTCTTGTCAGCGACCTGATATGATCACAAGTTTGTAACAGATCATCATGGAATAATGTTTGACGACAAAGTTGCTGGGACTAATAGGTTTCCTTTGCATGATATAATTAATTCATTAAATTGAGATAAATATAGATAGCGAGATACGTATATGGTAAATGCAGCTTTCTAAGCCCAGTTCTACCAAAGACGCAAGTATATATGTCACTGTGCAAGACTACTGTATTAAATGGTAAATTGTGGCTTACAACAACATTTCTTTTAAAATTGTAGTTTTCTTTGCAGTCAATCGATCAACGTCAATGTCTTTTTTGCTTCATTTCATGTTCTCTGGTGATTTCTCGGTTTGTCGAAGCTGCAATTATTTCTTTCCCAGAAATTGAGTGATGTTGGTGCTGGCTAAAGAAGTGTGAGAGACATGTTAGATTTATAGTCACCCAGTTCCATCAATTGAGAAAGTAGGCCATGCAGGTCTGTCAGAATGAGTTATGTGGACATTGACAAAAGAAGGTGACAAATGTCTTACAAAGGTCAGGGATATTACTTTAGCACTGCCTACCAAAAAGCCAAAGGCTGGTCGCAAAAGGAGAACAGTACTTTTTACTACATGTATAGTTGTATACAAATTCTATACACTCTAGGTTAATGTTGTGCAAAACAATTAACAAAACATAGTGTTAGCTGCCCTGCATGGTCACTTACAAATGTTTATTGATGATGTGCCAGAAGGTTTCACCTTATATTCCTTCAGTGATAAATTGCTGAAACATAGGGTGTCGCAGTGTTTCCATAATTTCTTCTTGGTAATACAAATATGATATTACAGTGGCAGTCCACTATCATGAGTACCAAACAGTATTATTCACAATGAAATGAACCTCTCTTTTTTCTTAACTAATGGAAATTCAGTAGTGTAAGCAGTGCTCTGCGCCTACAATGTATATACTGCCTAACCGAAAAAAAAAAAGGTCACAATTCTTGGTTTATGATCAAGAACACTCTGTGCAATATAATTTGGTCAGCCAGTCAACTCCAACGCTGTGGTTAAGTTTAATGTCTCTTTGAAATGGAACGATGCCATTAGATCACACACTTTTTACCAAACTGACTCCACCGCAAGCGGTCTGTTGTTTTGACACTGGTCCATTCAGCATACAGTCATTTCATTTTAAAGTGTATTCATATGCTGATCAAAATGTTGTTTTTTTTTTCACTGAGTTTTAAGGTGTATTTCTTTGATGTATCCTGTAACATATTAGTAAGAATTTTAAGATAAGAAAGCTTCAATCTGTGGAAATACTGTACAGCCACCTTGTCATTAATGATGTATGGTTTTGGAAAAAAAAGTCTAGCCTATGCAAAAATCATCATGGCTCTTTCCAAAAACCATTTGGTATTTAAACAAGAAAAGTACCCTTAAAAAAGGGTACTGCATCGATCTTAACATGAACCTGAGGGTATGTGGCATGCAATAAAAGGTTTTAATACTTTAAAGTAGGCATTTCTATGAAAAAAAAACACCCTTAGAAAGATTCCAAAGCCCCTCCCCTTGTTTCATGAAATTATTACATAGCCAAGCATGTGTAAAAAAAAACTTTGTTGTGCAAAACCACCTGTTTGGCTATTAGTTTGTTAATTGCTACATGCACAGTGTACATGTTATTCAATCAGTACAGTACTATTTAAGAGTGTGCGATATCAGGCACGAAGGATCCCCCCCCCCCCGCCAAAAAAAAAGAAGCATGAATCTGCCATTGGAACTTTGCAGCATTGCAGTGTAATGCGTCGAAAAGCTTTTTGTGAAGTTAATATTGCAAATAAAGCAAAATGAATAAGTGCATTGAATTCGGAGGAGTTTACTTGATATATGCAAGTTTTTAAATTTTGAAAATCGGACGTTTATTAAAGATTTTAGGCCAAGTTTTGCTTTGAGCTCCCTCTCGAAATTGTACACAATTTTTGATGACGTTTTACACGGAAAAATATTGCCTGTAGATTTCCCTTACCTTGATGAATCGATGTACTGTTAAGAATACTTACATGTAAGTTTTTTTTACAGGTTAAGATATCGATACAAAAACAAGTATCAAATAAAAAGAAGGCATTTACAAAGTTTAATTACAGTTTGGTAATTTTACATACTTGTACTAATCGACCACATAAATGGTTTAAAACTTCAAGAACTATCAGTGTTTTTATAGATCTATGTAATGAAGAAATAAATTCACAGGTTTGGATCGAAGCCTGGAAACAAGTTAAACGGTAAAGGACATACAATATAACGAAAAACATGTATCTTTAAGGTGCTGCTATTGCCTGAAATGAAGACTAAGTTTGGGTTTTACAAGCATGTCATTTGTTATTCGGAAACAAACAAAGGCAATCATTTTGCTCAGAATTGGGATTGCAATTTATTGATTGCATGCAAAGTGATGATTACATGTAAGTTGGGAGATAAAATTAGAACAATGATTGATCAAAATATCAGGCAAAAATAATGAGGGTACCAAAATATCTCCTAAACTTGCAGTTATAGCTAACTGTAAAAAAAGGATGTCATTTCTACTTGGCCTACTTCATTTGTTGGTACAACTGTTAGATATCCATGGGGCAGGGGGCTTGGCGTTTTTCCATACATTTATGATTAGTTTATCTAGCTCATATTGGTTAAATTGATAACTCTTTACTTGTGGATTTCAAATAAGTAATCTCTATGTAGCAGATTTCACACCACTAGATTCTTTTTTTAGAAATTAGAATCAAATACGTTTAGAATCTGCATACTTAAAAAATGTTATGTCATGATTTCCATCCAGAAAAAACTCCAAGGCTGAATATTTCCTCCCAAAAACCAGATATTTGCGCCCTCAAATGTTACTGGCATTTGACACAATGGCAAATGTAATATTGCAATCATTTTAAGCAATGATGTTTGGAAATATAGATAATTTTAAGTCATATTGTTCAAATGATAGTTAATGTAGCAAATTATGAAATGCATGACTAATGTGTTTGAATGCACATATGGTACCATGCATTACCATAATACTTTGTATTTCAGAAGTCTTTGGTACTTTTTGAGTCTTTGTATGCCATTTCCTTCAAAGACCACATGATGGGCCCTTGTCCTTTTGATCCTAACATAATACTTATGCCTGCATCTGTTACACTGATCTCTCTGAGTCTGGCACAGGAATTGTGCACACAGAATGACCTTTGGTGATCCCATCTGACATCAAATGGATAGAGGTTGGAATATCATGTAGTCCACAACACACTAGACATGTGGTATTACAGTTGCTGTTGAAAGTATGTGCACTTCTCTGCTACCTTTGATTTTAATAGCATTGGACCATTTGCCAACATACCTCAAAACACCAAATGATCAAAAATCGAAAAATAATTTCAAACATAGATCTATTCATATCCAAGAAATCCGTATTATTCCCCAGCATTGAAATTACAAATGTGTTGCAATACAATGCCTCTATTAGCCAGACAAAATGGAATCATTACAAAACTAGTTCATTGTCTGCTTTCCTTGGCTGAGGAAGACTTCCCAAACCAAAGGAAATCAAATTACAGAAATGTACTTGAGAAATATCTTAATATGATTTTAGTTCATTGTATTGAGACAGCTCAGCGCATTCCTATATATTGATCCATAAGATATCTTCTAAGATGAATTTTCTGTAATATAAGCTACACAAATATTAGGCAGCTATTAGGGTGGCCGAAAAAAAAAAATTCTTAAATTCATATCGCAAACCCCTTCATTTTCTGTGAGATGTAAAACAAACACGCTGTTAAAATTTAAGAAAGATCCTTCAAGTCTAAGTGGTCCCCCAAAGCCACTCAGTTTCTGCCCAATATTTTTGAAAAATGTCCTTTTGCGTAATCGCGGTTATAAATATCTCGCTTATTATTCGACATGCAATGATAATATTTATACCATTGATCTCAGGAGAAAATTAGCTTCAATTTGAGTACCAGGAAGCTATACTTGAAATGACATTTGAGCTTGCCGGATTTTAGAAAACTCAAAATTTCATGTTGTCAAGCTAAACCGCTGAAATAATTCATCTAAATTTTCAAATTTTGCAAAATTGAATCCTACTTTAAAATAAGGCATACTTCTATGATATTAAAAATTTAAAATATAATGCATAACCATGAATGACCAAAATAGGCACATCTCAAAAAACTTCAAAGCTGTAAGCCAATCTTAGATTTTTCGAATTTTTTTTTAAAAATGTTACAGAGCTTCCAGTATGGCACAAGGGAATAATACAACGAAAGCATATGATGTTTTGAAAAATGAGGGGCAGAAAATAATCATCAGGGTGCATTGTCTATCAGGTGTTTGGTGATAGGGCTTTACATCCAGCATTACTGCACCAAGCTTACTAGGAGCGGCAGGGACCGCACAACATGTTTTTTCCTCAAATTGCCAGTAAGATCATAATGGCCAATATTTACAAAGATGGTGAGTATAAATTTGAAGAAGAGATGCAGCATCTGGACGATAATCCTTAGGGTGCATAGAATTATTAATAGTTTGGCTGGATTTGTGAGAAAGAGAACTTTAAAGTGAATGCCAACTTGATTATTTTCTGCCACAAACGACGGTGCACCCAATGTTTTTTAATGGTGTTGTGAAATTTTAAGATGTGAAGATTAAATATCAGTATGGCTCTAAGACTTAAAAGTATGATCCTTAGTGTGGAAATGGCTTTCAGGATCATAAAATAGACAACCTTCATTGAAATTTGGTGGCATCTGAAAAAGGCAATGTGTAAAAAATTGATGTTTAATTGCCATATATACAGTGTAGATTTGTGTGTCTCTGCAGCAAGGGTATAACACCATGAAAACCTGTCAATATTCTCACTTTCAACAGGAAATTGTTCCTTATGTACTTTATTCTTAGTAGGAATTTTAATTCAGCTAAATTTGACAATATAAACTATTATTTTGCTTGACAACATGAAATTTTGAGTTTTCTAAAATCCTGCCAGCGTCAAAGTTATCATAGATATAGCTTCCTGGTACTCAAATTGAAGCTAATTTTCTCCTAAGATCAATGGTATAAATATTATCATTGTATGTCCAATAATAAGCAAGATATTTAAAACCGCGATTACGCAAAAATGAATTATTTGTACATTTTGCCTTGAAACCGAGTGGCTTTGGGGGACCACTTAGACTCGAAGGATCTTTCTAAAATTTTAACTGAGTGCTTATTTTACCATTTCGCATAAAATGAAGGGGTATGCGATATGAATTTCAGAAATTGGTCTTTTTTTAGGCCACCCTAGCAGCTATGCTATTTTATCTCTCTTACTGATACTGTTAAAAATAAATAAGATTACATGTATTGTGGAGCATAACGCAAGAGCTGAACAGACAGACAGACAAAAAAATCTATGTCATGCTTCCAGACAGCTGTCATTTTGTCTATCACGCGATCAAATAAACCTTCAACCTTCCGATCCATTGGTATATCATCTGATTTCGTAAAGTTTTCCTTTTTATGTCATATTATCTCTCTTTCTATCCCAAAGACCTTGGCTTAATCTGAAACAAGTCTGTTCTATTGGGATGCAACACCATACACTTATCACGAAGCCACAAGTCTCATGCTCCTCCCGTATCACTTCGTTCAAGGTGAGAGTACCCACAACACACCTGAAGCATCCCAGTTGTCATGGCAACAACACACCAGTCTGCATGCTGAAGCACAAGGTGAGTATATAATGTTCAGTGTACATATATGGCAGACTGTACGTTTTGAAAACCTGCTCAAATGTTTATTGAGCAAAAATAATTGTTGAACTTCATGCACATTCTACATTAATATGATGCAAAAGAGCAAAGCCAGACCGTTGGATATCTAGATTAATTTGGGGTGTTTTAAAAAGGCCTTGTCTATAGAGAGATAGCTAGTCGATAGATCTTCAATCCAGGACCTATAGATGGATAGATATCATATAGGCCCTGGGCTACGAAATTTTATTTATCCAGATTTTCTGGGCTGGATTTAGGTATTATGAGGCGCTGGGGATTCTCGTCATCCTAGGCTCCCGCCAAGTCATCTGTATCAGGGTCCATTCAAGATCGCTTGGGCACAACATTATAAACTAATTTGAGCTATTTTAGTATGAAACGAAAGAAAGTCATGCAACACATGCAAATTAACTCTTCCCTTGACAAAATTCCACTTTTTGGTTGGTAAAACCTGCTTTTGAGGAACACTTGTCCACAGACAGTATTCTGTATGCAGAACTGTCTGAACATTTTACTTCTATAAAGACTATTAAAAAGTAATATCACAAATATTTTTGAAGAAAACTACAATATGAGACTAGTGAAATATAACAATAACAATAACGATAATCTTTATTTATAGTCATGGTTTACAAATTAACAATTGAAATTAGCAAGACTGCTATTACATGACTAAAAGTACTAAAAACAATCTAAAAAATAATCAGTAACAATATTTACATAAAATACAGAAGTAAAAACATAAAATAGTCATAAATTCCAGTCCTAACGATCATATCAACCTCTGTAAGTCCAATCATAAAAATCATATAAGCCTATGTAAATTACAGAAATTAAAATCTTTAACAGCTTTCTTAAACGAAAATACATCAGTGGTTTCTCTTATTTCATTTGGTAGAGCATTCCATAGTTTAGAGCCCAGGTATGTAAACGACTGATAGCCATATCTAATGGTTTTGAATTTCTTTTGTTTGACATTTTTGAAACCTCGGCAGTTATATTTGTGATCTTGAACATCAAATAGAGAACATAAGTAAACAGGAGCATGACCATTAATACATTTATATACCTCAACAGCAAGGTTGTACATTAGTTGAACAGATAGAGACAACTGTTTGCTTCTCATAAGGAGCTCTTCATATTTTGATACATAATCATTGTAAACAAAGCGTAATGCACGACATTGCAGTTTTTCTAATTTTCCTAAATTACTTTTACTGCACATCATCCATACCACTGGGCAATAGTTAAAAGTGCTTTTAATGAAGGTTTTATACATAGTTTCTTTGACATTAGTATCTAGCTGTCTTGATAATCTCATTTTAGCATTAATTTGTCTACTTGCTTTTATACAAATTGATTTGATATGTTCATCAAAACTCAGCTGTGAATCAATATCAACACCAAGTAGCTTAACATTATTTACACATTTCAGAACATTTCCCTTGATAGTGAAATTTATAGGAGCATCTGTTTTATTACCGAATACAATAGCCTGATACTTATCAGGGTTAGCCTTCATTCCATTTTCTTCAAACCAATCAGTTACAATACCTGCACAACTTTCAATATTTGTTGAAAATTCTAGTGCATTTTCAGCGCAATATGATATCGTCGTGTCATCTGCATAATTGTACACATTATATTCTTCAGTGAAGTAGAAAATATCATTACAGTTCAATATGATTACAGTTCATTTATACCGTAAGAAATTGTTTACAAAGATACAGTTTTCTTTGAAGCATACACTGAACAGTCATTTCAGAAAGATGATTACTATAGGCTACAGGTGCACTTGAGATTTAATCAAATTACAGTATATATATCCATTGAAAAGAAAAGCTATGAATGGTTAATGATAAAAAGGATCAATATCATTTTACCATTAGTCAGGATAAAGGATATATCAAATTTGGTTTTGATACATCATTCCATGAAATAGGTCTTTGAATAAGTCTTCGAATTATTCATTGAATTCAAGAATACAGAAGTTTCTAAAGAATCAAAAAAAATACTTTGCAACTAGGGCAGGTAAAGAAAGTTCAAATAGTATTTTAATTAACTTTGCTGTTACGAAAACT
The DNA here is from genome assembly GCA_026936325.1 of Platynereis dumerilii. Lineage (NCBI taxonomy): Eukaryota > Metazoa > Annelida > Polychaeta > Phyllodocida > Nereididae > Platynereis > Platynereis dumerilii. The sequence goes on from JAPTHN010000005.1 coordinate 15,629,015, forward strand.
CTGCAAAAGTCACAGAACCCAAGATCAGCTACAGAAGATTAAGAAGTAGCTGACAAAAAAAGAATGATGAGAAAACGGGCATTTAAAGCATTAAATATTCAAAGAGGAATGAGCCCTTAATCATTCGGCAACAAAAGAAGTGCTACTCAACTTTTTCCCACCAAGGCAGTCAATCAAAGCGAACAAAAAATCCTCAAAAAATAGTTGAAACCTCTTTGTTGAACCTTATCCATCGGTGTCACTTCTGAGGTATATATTTTTCATTATTTGGCATGTAGACGAATTTGTGAACCTGAAAAAACGAACATGTACACAAACAGGGCATTTGTCTACATGTCAAATACTGCTTTTCACGAATTTGTGTAAGTGTGATTACGAACATTGCAATCTCAAAATTGGCCAGAACCAACTCTAAACCTAATTTTAACACTAAACCCTAATGATATAGCACTTCCACGAATGTTAGTATTGGCAAATACACGAATGAATAATAAAGCACATTCACGAGTGTTAGTTATTACATGTACACGAGCACCTATGCTCGTTTTTTCATGTCCACAAATTCGTACATGCTCGTTTTTGCACCTCCACGAATTCGTGAACATGCCAAATAGTGAAAAATATATACATGCACTTCTTGGCAGCCACCAGATATGATCACAAGCTTAAAACTGATCATCATGGAATATTAAATGTTTGAAGACAAAGTTGCACAAAAAGTTAATAATGTGCTAATGACTTATAGGCTTTCCTTGCATGGTAAAATAATTCATTAAATTGATGTAGATAGAGATATACGTATGGTAAGTGCAGCCTGCCCTATTCCACTGGAGGTACAGGTAAATATGTCACTGTGCAAGACTGCTGCATTAAATGGTAAATTGTGGCTTACAACAACATTTCTTTAACAATAGTAGTTTTCTTTGCAGTCAATTGATCAATGTCAAGCGTCTCTTTTGCTTCAATTAATTTTCTCTGGTGATTTCTTGGTTTGTCGAAGCTGGAATTATTTCTTCCCCAGAAATTGAGTGATGTTGGTGCTGGCTAAAGAAGTGTGAGAGACAGATGTTAGATATATAGTGGCCCTGTTCCATCAATTGGGAAAGTTGGCCATGCAGGTCTGTCAGAATGACTTATATTGACATTGGCGGAGCAAGGTGACAAATGTCTTGCAAGGGCCTGGCATATTATGATTGCAGGCTGCCTACCAAAAAAGGAAAGGCTGGCTACAAACATTAGAACAACACATTTGACATTGTGTATAGTTGTATACAAATACTATACACTTTAAGTAAATCTTGTGCAAAAAATATTGATTAGGTGCCAGAAGGCTTCACCTCATATTCCACCTTTAATGATAAATTGCTCAAACATAGGGTGTCTCACTGTCTCTATAATTTCTTCTTGGTAACACTAAATGATATTACAGTGGTAGTTGACTATCATGAGTACCAAACTGTATTCTTCACAATGAAATGAACCTCTTTTTTATAACTAATGGAAAAGTTGTAATGCTAGCAGCATCTATATACTGCTTAACTGAAGAAAAAGGTCACTTTTTTAATGCAATTCTTGGTTTATAAATAAGTGCACTGTGTGCAAAATGCTTCCGTCAGCCAATCAACTCCCACGCTGTGGTAAAGTTTAGGCCTAATGGCAATATGAAATGGAAAGACGCCATCAGATTACACACTTTTTAGCAAACTGGCTCTACTGCAAGTGGTCTGTTGTTGTGACTCTGGTCCTTTCAGCATACAATTATTTCATTTTATGAGGGTATTCAAATGATGATCAAAACGTCTTTTTTTAAAAACTGAAATCTAGGAGTATTTCTTTGATGTATCCTGTAACATAATAGTAAGAACTTCAAGATGATAAAGCTCCGATCTGTTTAAATACTGTGCAGCCACCTTGTCATTAATGCTGTATAGTTTTGGGAACAAATTGTCTAGCCTATGCAAAAACCATCATGGCTCTTCCAAAATCCATTTTTTAATTGAAAACCAAAGTATGAAATAGAAAGAAGGCATTCACAAATTTGAATTACTATTTGGTAATTTCATATACTTGTACTAACGACCACATTTACAAATGGTTTAAAATTACAAGAACAATTTGTGTTTTATGGATGTAATGAACACACAGTAAAAAGGGACAGGCTAGAATTGAAGCCCGGAAACAAGTTAAATGGTAAAGGACATACAATTAACGAAAAATATGTATCTTTTAGGTGCTGCTGTTGCCTGGAATGAGAACCAAGTTTGGGATTTACGAGCATGCTATTCTCAAAGCCTCTGTTATTTGGAAACAAACAAAGGCAATCACTCTGCCCAGAATTTGGATTGGAATTAATTGACAGCATGCAAATGCGAGGGTTACATGTAAGTTAGGAGATAACATTAGAACAAAATGGTGGATGGGAAGATCAGAAAAACATAAGGAGTCTTTTAAGGACAGGAACCAAAATACCCCCTACATTTACATTTATGTTTCAAAAATGTGATGCAATTTTTACTACAACATCTATGGGCTTGGAGTTCTTTGTTTATTTCAATAATAGTTTCTAGCTCAGTTTTGGTTAAATTAATTCTTTCCTGTATGACTTCAAAAAATGTATTGCAATCATCTTAGGCAATGATATTGGTAAATATAGGTAATTTGTAGTCATAACAAATAATCATTTATTCTGCAAATTATGAAATGTATGTCACCAGAGATTTGTTTTGTAAATTGACAAATTGCAAAGGCTGGGAAGTCAAGATGCGGTGTTGTAAATTGTTTTTTAAATTTAGATATAGTGTATGGCACCCTGCATGAATTGCCAACATATACATCTCATATCACAGTAGTCTTAGTAGTCTTTGTGTCTTTGAATGTCATTTCCTTAAAAGACCACAGGATGGGGCTACGTCCTTTTGATCCTGACATAATAGTTAGTGTCCGCATCTGTCACAATGATCTCTCTGAGTCTGGGGCAGTAATGGTTACATGGAGTGACCTTCGGTTATCCTATCTGACATCAGATGGATGGAGGTTGGAATCCCACACTAGACAGGTGGTATAACATTTGCTGTTGAAAGTATGTACACATATCTGTTACATTTAATTCTGTGTCATGCATGCCTGGTGCATCCAGACAGCTGTCATTTTGCCTATCATGCAATCAGATGCACCTTCAACCTTCCGATCCATTGGTATATCATCTGATTTTGTAAAGTTTTCCTTTTTATGTCATTTTATCTTTCTTTCTATCCCAAAGACCTTGCCTTAATCCAAAGCAAGTCTGTTCTATTGGGATGCAAGATCAGTGTGCTTATCACGAAGCCACAAGTCTCATCCTCCTCTCGTATCACTTCGTTCAAGGTGAGAGTACCCCCAACACACCTGAAGCATCCCAGTTGTCATGGCAACAACACACCAGTCTGCATGCTGAAGCACAAGGTGAGTATGTAATGCAGACTGTACATCTTGAAAACTGCTCAAACGTTTGACGAGCAAAAATAATTGTTGAACTTCATGCACATTCTACATTAATATGATGCCAAAGAGCAAAGCCAGACCGTTGGATATCTAGATTAATTTGGGGTGTTTTAAAAAGGCCTTGTCTATAGAGAGATAGCTAGTCGATAGATCTTCAATCCAGGACCTATATAGATGGATAGATATCATATAGGCCCTGGGCTACAAAATTTTATTTATCCAGATTTTCTGGGCCGGATTTAGGTATTATGAGGCCCTTGGCATTCTCGTCATTCTAGGCTCCAGCCAAGTCACCTGTATCAGGGTCCATTCAAGATCGCTTGGGCACAAAATTATAAACTAATTTGAGCTGTTTTAGTATGAAACTAAAGAAAGACACACATCAAATGCAAATTAACTCTTCTCTTGACTAATTTTCAATTTTTGTTTTGGTAAAACCTGCTTTTTGAAGAACACTTGTCCACAGACAATGTTCTGTACGCAGAACCATCTGAACATTTTACTGCTCCAAAGAGTGTTGAGGGTAATGTTATATCATTCATTTCTTTGAAAAAAACTATAATATGAGACTAGTGAAATATGATTACAGCTCAGTTATGCCGTAGGAAGTTGTTTACAAAAAGACAGCTGCACTTGAGATTTAATCAAATTACAGTATATATATCCATTGAAAAGAAAAGCTAGGAATGGTTGATGATAAAAGATCAATATCATTTTACCATGAGCCAGGATAAAGGGTATATCAAATTTGGTTTTAATACATCATTCTGTGGAACAAGTCTTTGAATAAGTCTTCGAATTATTCTTTGAATTCCAGAATACAGAAGTTTCCAAATAATCCAGAAAATTACTTTGCTACAAGGGCAGGTAAAGAAAGGAACAGATACTATTTTTATTAACTTTGCTGTTATGAAAAACTTTGCAAAAGTTGCACAAAACCCAAGATCAGCTACAGAAGATTAAGAAGTAGCTGACAAAAAAAAAAGATGAGAAAACTGGCATTTGAGGTATCAAATATTCAAAGAGGTGAAAGTCCTTGATCATTCGGCAACAAAAGAAGTGCTACTCAACTTTTTCCCACCAAGGCAGTCAATTAAAGTGGACAAAAAATCCTCAAAAAATAGTTGAAATCTCTTTGTTGAACCTTATCCATCGGTGTCACTTCTTGGCAGCCACCAGATATGATCACAAGCTTAAAACTGATCATCATGGAATACTAAATGTTTGAAGACAAAGTTGCACAAAAAGTTAATAATATAACAATAACATGACCTGTGGAGGGCGTTATGGGTGGTTGACAGCCCAAGGGATTGCTTGTCGGCCCTGCGAATTCTTGTCAGCCCGAGGAACGAGGGCTGACAATCGTAGGGAGACAAGCAAGCCCGAGGGCTGTCAACCACCCATAATGCCCGACTCAGGTCATGATATTACTATTATCATTACCTCTTACTCAAATAATTCATCTGCCACCCTGACCTATCTGTGATACAAATTCGATTTTTAAGTACCATCACAATTTTTTTTCTTAATAAATTAGATTTTAAAATTTTCACCCGAGCGATTAGGTTACCTGGCAATGGCCAGCATTGATTATACGGGACAGTTCCTTAATTCCTTGTAAAAACTCTGTAGACACTAAGAACTAGACTAGTAAAACTTTTCAGCACTTCCCAATTACAGAGCCTTAAAATCACAATCAATTTATGCACTTTAATGTACTTTGCAGTGCTGGTGTATAATACAGTATTCAAAATCCTGAAAATTTCAAAGTCGTCAGGTAAATAGGGACTGAGAACAAAAGAAACAACCAAGACTGAGTCAGTAAAATTTCAACAAAACTTGTGACGCTACCAATTGCAGGCCCTTGAAAATCATGACGTCACAATCCATTTATAGATTCAGATGCTCATGACTGCTAGGCAGCATGAGTCATGACGTCATCACAGGGCCGACAATACCATTGTCGGCCCTCAAAATCATTGTCGGCCCTCAAACTCATTGTCGGCCCTGCAAATGAGGGCGTTATGGGCGGTTGTTGCATGGGTTATCTAATGATAATACCCTACTTATCTCATGACTGAGGTGATGATAATGTGCTGATGACCTATAGGCTTTCCTTGCATGTTAAAATAATTTATTAAATTGATGTAGATAGAGATATACATATGGTAAATGCAGCCTGCCCTGTTCCACTAGAGGCATGTGTATATATGTCACTGTGCAAGACTGCTGCATTAAATGGTAAATTGTGGCTTACAACATCATTTCTTTTAGGATATTAGTTTTCTTTGCGGTCAATCGATCAACGTCAAATGTCTCTTTTGCTTCAGTTCATGTTCTCTGGTGATTTTCTTGGTTTATCGCAGCTTCAATGACTTTTTTTCCAGAAATTGAGCGATATTGGTGTTGGCTAAAGAAGTGTGAGAGACAGATGTTAGATTTATAGTGGCCTTGTTCCATCAATTGGGAAAGTGGGCCATGCAGGTTTGTCAGAATGAGTTATGTTGACATTGGCAGAAGAAGGTGACAAATGTCTTGCAAGGGCCAGGCATATTATGATTGCAGGCTGCCTGCCAAAAAAGGAAAGGCTGGCTACAAACATTAGAACAACACTTTTGACTACATGTATAATTGTATACAAATACTACACACTTTAAGTAAATCGTGTGCAAAAAATATTGATTAGGCGCCAGAAGGCTTCACCTCATATTCCACCTTTAATGATAAATTGCTCAAACATAAGGTGTCTCACTGTCTCTATAATTTCTTCTTGGTAACACTAAATGATATTACAGTGGTAGTTGACTATCATGAGACCCAAACTGTATTCTTCACAATGAAATGAAGCTCTTTTTTATAACAAATGGAAAAGTTGTAATGCTAGCAGCAACTATATACTGCTTAACTGTAGAAAAAAGTAACTTTTTTAATGCAATTCTTGGTTTGTAAATAAGTGCACTGTGTGCAATATACTTCGGTCAGCCAATCAACTCCCATGCTGTGGTAAAGTTTAAAGGCACTGAAATGGAACGACGCCATTACATTACACACTTTTTAGCAAATTTGCTCTAATGCAAGTGGTCTGTTGTTGTGACTCTGGTCCATTCAGCATACAATTATTTCATTTTATGAGTGTATTTAAATGATGATCTAAATGTTGTTTTTTTCACTGAATTGTTAGGTGTATTTCTTTGATGTATCCTGTAACATATTAGTACGACATTTAAGATGATAAAGCTCCGATCTGTTTGAATACTGTACAGGCACCTTGTCATTAATGCTGTATGGTTTTGGGAACAACTTTTATAAGTAGGAATTCTTACAGGTTAAGACGTAGATACAAAAAGAAGGCATTTACAAAGCTGAATTACTATTTGATAATTTCACATACTTGTACCATCCGACAACATAAATGGTTTAAAATTACAAGAACAATTAGTGTTTTATAGATGCAATGAAGATGTTACGGGACAGGCTTGGATCGAAGTCCGGAAACAAGTTAACCCATCAAGGACATACAATATAACGCAAAACATGTATCTTCAAGGTGCTGCTGTTGCCTGGATTGAGAACCTAGTTTGGGTTTTACAAGCATGCTATTCTCCATGGCTTTGTTATTTGGAAAAAACAAAGGCATTCACTCTGCCTACAATTTGGATTGGATTTAATTGACAGCATGCAAATGAGAGGGTTACATGCACATTGGGAGATAATATTAGAACACAATGGCAGATGAGAAGATCAGAAAAACGTAAGCAGAGGAACCAAAATACCCCCTAAATTTGCAATTATAGCTGTCATAAAAATGTGACACAATTTTTACAATGGCATCTGTAGGCTTAGAGTTCTTTGTTTATTTCAATAATAGTTTCTAGTTTTGGTAAAATTAATTAATCAATTATTTCAATTATGACATCAAATAATATAAGTTGTCTCCATGTGGTGGACTTCTCAACACAGTATTACCTCATAACAACAAATGAAAATACTATAACAATCATTTCAAATATAGATCTATTCATATCCACGGAAATCATACTATTCCCCTCCTTTGAAACTACAAATGTATTGCCATAAAATGTGTGTGTTAGCCAGACAAAATGAAATCATTACGAAACTCATTCTCTGCCTCCCTAGGCTGAAGAAGACTTCCCGCACCGAAGGGAATCGAATAACACATATGTTCATGAAAAATATCTTCATATGAATTTAGTTCATATACATTGAGTCATTGATCTATAATATATAAATTTATTCTGAGATGAATTTTCTGCAATATAAGCTCTACCAATACTATGCTATTTTATTTTGCTTACTGATATTTATAAAAATAAATAAGATTACATGTATTGTGGAGCATAATGCAAGAGCTCAATTCTGTGTCATGCATGCCTGGTGCATCCAGACAGCTGTGATTTTCCTCTCATGCGATCAGATGCACCTTCAACCTTCCGATCCATTGGTATATCATCTGATTTTGTAAAGTTTTCCTTTTTATGTCATATTATCTTTCTTTCTATCCCAAAGACCTTGGCCTAATCTGAAACAAGTCAGTTCTATTGGGATGCAACATCAGTGCACTTATCACGAAGCCACAAGTCTCATGTTCCTCTTGTATCACTTCGTTCAAGGTGAGAGTACCCACAACACACCTGAAGCATCCTAGTTGTCATGGCAACGACACACGAGTCTGCATGCTGAAGCACAGGGTGAGTATGTAATACTCAGCGTAAAATACGGTAGAATGTACGATTTGAAAACTACTCAAATTGACAAGCAAAAATATTGTGGACCTTTATGCAAAACTGTAGGATATTTAAATCAATTTGGGGCATTTCAAAAAGGCCTTGTCCAGAGAGATAGGTCGGTTGATAGATCTTATATCTACATAGGACCAATAGATGGTCAGATGTCCTTTCAAGGTCCAAGCCCCTGGGCTACTAAACTTTATTTAGTTAATCTAGATTTAAGGGTATTCTCAGGGCTGGATTCAGGGATCATGTGGCCCTGGGCCGTTCTAGGCTCTTTTGGCACCTAGCCAAGCCATCTGTCTCAGAGGCCCTTCAAAATTTCTTTGGCACAATGTTGCAAATTAATTTTGAGCTAGGTACTTTAGTTTGGTATGAAACTAAAGAAAGACATACACCACATGCAAATTCACCCTTCTCTTGACAAAATTGCACTTTTTGGTTTGGTAAAACCTGCTTTTTTAGGAAAACTGGTCTACAGACAGTGTTCTGTAAGCAGAAACGTCTGAACATTTTACTGCTCCAAAGACTATTGAGGATAATGTAATATCATTAATTTCTTGAAGAAAACTGTAATATGAGGCTAGTGAAATATGATTACAGTTCAGTTATACCGTAAGAAGTTGTTTGCAGAAACACAGTTTTCTTTGCAGCATACACTGAACAGTCATTTCAGAAAGATGATTACCAAACAGGTGTACTTGAGATTTAATCAAAATACAGTATATATATCCATTGAAAAGATAAGCTGTGAATGGTCAATGATAAAAGATCAACATCATTTTACCATGAGCCAGGATAAAGGATATATCAAATTTGGTTTTGATACATCATTCTGTGAAATAAGTCTTTGAATAAGTTTCCGAATCATTTTTTGAATTCCAGAATACAGAAGTTTCCCAGTAATCCATAAAATTACATTGCTACAAGGGCAGGTAAAGAAAGGTCAAATAGTATTTTAATTAACTTTGCTCTTACGAAAACTCTGCAAAAGTTGCACAGAATCAAAGATTAACTACAGAAGATCAAGAAGTAGCTGACAAAAAATGAATGATGCCAAACTGGCATTTAAAGCATTAGTAAGTATTCAAGAGGACTAAAATCATTCGGCCACAAAAGAAGTGCTACTCAACTTTTTCCCACCAAGGCAGTCAATTAAAGCGGACAAACGATCCTCAAAAATAGTTGAAACCTCTTTGTTGAACCTTAGACATCAGTGCCACTTCTGACATCTACCAAATACAGTGCCGCCTGTAAGTAAGTGAAACGCATGAAATGGTGCCATTGCAACCACCCTTCCCTATTAAATAACATTAGGCCTGCATTTCACTTACTTATCAAAGACTTTGACCCATACCTAACTCTGACCACAGCAATGAAAATTGGCTGCCATTATTATCCCACATGCCTCACATATCGGCCTTTATGACCCAATATGTTTTCCTCTCATCGGATGAGAATTCATGCCTCCACAAGCAGTTCGGTTGAGGATGTTTAGCATTGATGCAATGGCACAAAATCATGCGTTTCACTTACTTACAGGCGGCACTGTATGATCACAAGCTTGAAACAGATCATCATCATGGAATGAAAACATCTGAGGACAAATTTGCACAAAAAGTTACTGATGACTTATAGGCTTTCCATGCATGGTAAAGTAATTCATTAATTGATATAGACAGAGATATATACATGGTAAGTGCAGCCTGCCCTGTTCCACTAGAGACACAAGTATATATGTCACTCTGCAAGACTGCCATATTGAATAGTAAAATCTGACATACAACAACATTTCTTTTACAATAGTAGATTACTTTGCAGTCAATCGATCAACGTCAATGTCTCTTTTGCTTCAGTTCATGTTCTCTGGTGATTTCTTGGTGTGTCGCAGCTGCAATTATTTCTTTCCTAGAAATTGAGCGATATTGGTGTTGGGTAAGGGAGTGTGACAGACAGACGTTAGATTTAGAGTCGCCCAGTTCCATCAATTGAGAAAGTGGGCCATACGAGACTGTCAGAATGAATTATATTGACATTGGAAGGTGACTAATGTCTTGCAGGGTCAGGGATATTATGATTGCAGGCTGCCTACCAAAAAGGCAAAGACCGGTAACCAGACTTTTTATATCCTGTACACAAATACTAAACATCTAAACAACATTTTTCAAGAGCAAACAAATTATAGGCAAAACCAGCGTTAGTCGGCTCACTTACAATGGTTTATTAGATAGATAGATAGATAGATTTTTATTTTGCCTCCAAAAGGAGAGTACATAAAACATGTATAACAAGTGAAAATAGCACAGTCTAAAATCGGGTAAAATACTGAACAGGTTTCAAGTTTAAAATGAACTTAATAAATTGTTAACATTTGTAACGTTAAAAGAGGTTTGAAGTAAGTATTTTATGCTATCTGCAATACCACATGGCGGTCTACTTTTTATAACATTTTTACATTTTTGCTGGTAATTATCATCACATAGATATTGTGCTAATGAAATTTTGTATTTTTTGCAAGTTTTAAGAACATCACTGACTAGATTTCTGTTACTTGAAAGATTGCCGCTAAGGGCACATGACAATAAATGTTGATAAAATAAACTACAACGTGATGTGGACAACAACATAGACCTTAACAGAGACAACTTCTTGATCTCAACAGACACAGATATACGATCAATACCTAACGCTTGTAAAAGTGGAGAATTTTTACATGATCTTTTAAGTCCTAATGCTGATTTTAAAAATTTAGCCTGAGCAGATTCGATAGTTTTAAAAGCAGTTTTATCCTGATAAATACACTCCATACCATATAATAGAACAGGCCTAACTGCAACTGACATTATATGTGATATGGTACTAGGACTGCAGCCACCAACACAGATTCCTGCTCCCTGCAGGGAGTAAAAGGCTCTTCGTGCAGAACGGATCCGGGCTTCTGTGTGACTTCTGTTATTATTGCACAGGATCACGCCTAGATGCTTGACTTCTTCAGATTCAGCCAGCTGGATGTTCTCCAGGTACCATTCTCGTTTAGACAGTGGGCTCTTCCCAAATGTGGTACAGGTGGTTTTCGCAGGGTTAAAACTTAGACCGTGTTGGATAATGTACTTGTTGGCATTATCTATCAGTCTCTGCAGACCAGACATGGTTAGACTACAAAGAAGGATATCATCTGCATAGCAGCAAATGTTATAGGTGGCTGACCCAATACGAATTCCACAACTCATGTCTGCGAGATCCTTCACCATGTCTTGATACAGGAGATTAAAAATGAAAGGTGATGACAAGCCTCCTTGCCTGGTGCCCTTTCTGATGTCAATATGATGGCTGATGTTGTTGCCCCACTTGATCGTCACAGTCAGTCGGCTATACCAGTAGATCAGGATTCTCCAATACAGTGTAGGGACAATACCAATCGCTTTGGAGAACATGATGCTGTAAAAGGTTGGAGTATGAGGTGCTTTTGCCTCATACTCCAACCTTTTATCATAAATTTCTCAAATAAAGGCTTTTTCTATAATTTCTTGTTGGCAATACAAAAATGATATTACAGTGATATTATCATTGAGTACCAAACTGTATTCTTCACAATGAAATGAACCTTTTTTTTATAACTAATGGAAAAGCTGTAAATGCAAACAGCTCTCTGCAACCATATACTGCTTCACTGAAGAAAAAGGTCACTTTTTAATGCAATTCTTAGTTTGTGAATAAGTGCAATGTGTGCAATATTTTTTGGTCAGCCTATCAACTCCCACGTAAAGTTTAATGGCAGTTTGAAATGGAACGACGTCATTAGATTACACACTTTTTAGGAAATCTGCTCTACAGTAAGAGGTCTGTTGCTTTGACTCTGGTACTATCAGCATGCAATTATTTCATTTTATAGTAAGTGTATTCAAATGATGATCAAAATGTTTTTTTAATGAATTTTTAGGTGTATTTCTTAGATGTATCCAGCAACATATTAGTAAGAACTTTAAGATAATAAAGCACCGATTGGTGGAAATACTGTACAGACACCATGTCACGAATGCGGCATTGTTTTGGGAAAAAAATGTCTAACCCATGCAAAAATAATCATGGCTCTTTTCCAAAACCATTTGGTAACTAAAAACCAAAGTATCAAATAAAAAGAAAATAAGGCATTTATAAAGTTTAATTACTATTTGGTAATTTCACATACTTGTACTAACCGACCACATAAATGATTTAAAATTACAAGAACAATTGGTGTTTTATAGATGTAATGAAGACATAAAGGGACAGGCTTGGATCGAAGCCCAGAATCAAGTTAACTGGTCTAGGACATACAATATGACGAAAAACATGTATCTTTAAGGTGCTGCTGTTGCCTGGAATGAGCACCAAGTTTGGATTTTACAAGCATTCTATTCTTCATGGCTTTGTTATTTGGAAACAAACAAAGGCAATCACACTGACCAGAATTTGGATTGGAATTAATTGACAGCATGCAAATGCGAGGGTTACATGTAAATTGGGAGATAACATTAGAGCAAAATGGTGGATGGGAAGATCAGAAAAACATAATGACAGGAACCAAAATACCCCCTACATTTGCATTTATGTTGAAAAAATGTGATGCAATTTTTACGACGACATCTATGGGCTTGGACTTCTTTGTTTATTACAATAATAGTTTCTAGCTCAGTTTTGGTTAAATTAATTTTTTCCAGTATGACTTCAAATAATATATTGCAATCATCTTAGGCATTGACATTGGTAAATATAGGTAATTTTTAGTCATAACGAATAATCATTTATGCAGCAAATTATGAAATGTATGTCACCAGAGATTTGTTTTGTAAATTGACAAATTGCAAAGGCTGGGAAGTCAAGATGCAGTGTTGTAAATTGTTTTTAAATTTAGATATAGTGTTTGATGTCCTGCATGCATTCGGCATTCAGCCAGCTGTAATTTTGCCTATCATGCGATCAGTTGAACCTTCAACCTCCAGTTCTATTGGTATATCATATGATTTCGTAATGTTTTCCTTTTTATGTCATATTATCTTTCTTTCTATCCCAAAGACCTTGGCTTAATCTGAAACAAGTCTGTTCTATTGGGATGCAACACCATGCACTTATCACAAAGCCACAAGTCTCATGCTCCTCTCGTGTCACTTCGTTCAAGGTGAGTGTACCCACAACACACCTGAAGCATCCCAATTGTCATGGCAACGACACAACACTCTACATGCTAAAGCACTAGGTAAGTATGTAATGTTTATGTACATATATGGTAGACCTTATGATTTGAAAACTGCTCAGACTGACAATCAAAATTAATTGCCGACCTTCATGTACATATTACATTAATATGATGATGCAACAGAGCATAGCGAGACCGTTCAGGACATTAAAATAGTTTTGGGGTGTTTTAAATAGTCCTTGTCCAGAGAGAACGGTCAGTTGATAGATCTTATATCTACCTAAGTTTCCAAATAATCCAGACAATCACTTTGCTACAAGGGCATGTAAAGAAAGTTCAAATACTATTCTAATTAATTTTGTGTTACAGAACCCAAGATCAACTACAGAAGATTAAGAAGTAGCTGACAAAAAAAAAATGATGAGAAAACTGGCATTTAAACCATTAAATATTCAAAGAGGAGTAAGCCCTTAATCATTCAGCCACAAAAGAAGTGCTACTCAACTTTTTCCCCACCAAGGCAGTCAATTAAAGCGGACAAAAAATCCTCAGAAAAGATTTGAAACCTCTTTGTTGAACCATATCCATCAGTGTCACTTCTTGACATCTACCAGATATGATCACTAGCTTGAAACAGATCGAATGAATATATTTGAGGACAAATTGGCACAAAATGTTAATAATGTGCTTATGGGTTGTTTTTCAATTGGGGTACATGGTTTTGTCTCAAGGGTGTCAAAAATAAGGGTCTTTTTTTTTTTAACCAAATCAACTTTTTTCTATTGCAAGATATCTTGCCTTGAATTTCTGAAAATTTTTGGGCTAAAAGTATTCTGAATTTTTTTTATTTGACATTTTGTGTTGTGGTATTGATAAATTTGACCAAAAACAACTATCATGTCGATCCCTCTATTACCAGTTTATAGCCTTTCCAGTTATATGGGCTTATGCTGATTTGGTAGATGGACATATGGCAATGAAACATAATCTTACTTGCTTAATTTTAACCAAGCACTTTGCCTATACCAAGAAAAACAAACATTTTGGGAACCAATTTTCCGATAACAATACTATATCTTCTACATAGCGACTCCTATTTGCCATTGACCCCACATTTTCACAGACTGACTGGTCTGCAAGAAAAATTAGATCAACTCCACCAAATTTCAACAGTTTATTCATACTGATAGTCATGGTATGACCCGCTGAATTTAACAAATACGACAACATAAATTCATTCGGAGAGGACACTTATTTTGACATCACAATGTTTATAATATAAGTCTCTGTGGCATACTTCTCACAGTTGTGGATGAATCAAACCTTGAAACACAATTTTTCGTCATAGAATTAGGAGACTGAGGATACCGTTTTGTTTTCTTAATTGTAATGAAAGCTTTATATGTTGGCAAATACAATAGTTCTGATTGGCACTATAGAGTTGTCATTTCTGCAGAAATTTGTGAGACGTATACAACATATATGCATTGCTTGTTCATTCAGACACATTAATGGCACTTATTATATTACTTGAACATTTCTCATTAGTGTCTATCCAGTTAACCGAGCAATATCGTTTAAATCCCTTAAAGAGTAGAATGGCTTCATTTATATGTTACGGTGTACCAGGTAGAGATTAAATTAATTTGAATGACCTAACTATAAAGGAAATAACAAGGCAAAACAACCATGAGAACATCACAAGGTAGTGGGGTATTTAAATCTCTCTTTAAGCAATTGAAAAAGAAAAATGTATATCAACCATGTTCTGAGGAGTCACAGGAGGTGGCACTTGAGCATTTGAGCAGTTAAAAATAACTCAAAATGACAAATTACATTGCTTAGTGTGCACATAATAAATATTAATGGCTAGAGACATCAATAAGCAAGAATGTGCCCTTTTTATATGATACCACCAAAATACCAAATTTTGGTTCGGAGAGGACAATGACATTTGACAGGTTCAATTCGGCATAAGCATTCATATTAGTGAGATGTGCTTTGTTAGTGTCTCAAAACCTATTAGCACTACAATTTCAAATTCTTGAAAGTCAGGTTAATCCTTTTATTAGGAAATTAGAGCCATTTTTTATCATTTTTCGGAGAGGACAAGATTTGACGGAAAGCTGTTTTCGGCGTTTTCCGCGCTACAAATATCTCGCAGTTGGTACAACTAAAGTAAAAAACTTAAGAAAATGTTGTCTAATCTATTGAAGGAGTATTTCTGTACAATAAAAATACCCTGAATTTGATGTTATCACTGTTTTAGCCGACCCAATTTTGGAGAGGACAATATTTGACGAAAGTGACTTATGAGTATTCAATGCAGGATTCTGATGAGACTAATCGTAGTTGTTGCATGTAATTCTGACGTTGAACTCTTGGGACCATGTTGAAAGCATATTTACATTGGTTTAAACTTACTGTTAGGTCAGGACTGAAAAATCTGAAGCGATATTTGCCTAATTTGCAAATGAGACAGTCAATTTTGGTCAAAATGACACAAATACATTTTTTTCGGGCAGTTATCAAACGATTTGAATAATTTTTTTGCTACTGTAAGTCCGTCTCAGTATGTCAATCATTCTGTGTAACGTTTTTTCCACATATATGCATGGTATTTCTGGTATTTTGGATCTCGTGTGACTTTCCAGAGCGTACCCCGATTGAAAAACAACCCTTATAGGCTTTCCTTGCATATAGACAGAGATATATGTACGGTAAGTGCAGCCTGCCCTGTTCCACTAGAGGCACAAGTATTATATATCACTGTGCAAGACCACAATATTAAATGGTAAATTGTGGCTCACAGCAACATTTCCTTTACAATAGTAGATTTCTTCACAGTCAATCTATCAACATCAAGGTCTCTTTTGCTTCAGTTCATGTTCTCTGGTGATTTCTTGGTTTGTCACAGAGCTCTGCAAAGACTTCTTTCCCAGAAATTGAGCGATATTAGTGTTGTGTAAGGGAGTGTTAGAGACAGATGTTAGATTTATCGTCGCCCAGTTCTATAAATTGAGAAAGTGGGCCATGCAGGTCTGTCAGAATGAGTTATGTTGATATCGGCAGAAGAAGGTGACAAATGTCTTGCCAGGGTCAGGCATATTGTGATTGCAGGCTGCCTACCAAAAAAGGAAAGGCTGGCTACAAAAAGGAGAACCACACTTTTAATAAATGTAGGCTATAGTTGTATAAAAATACTATACACTCTTGGAAAATCTTGTACAAAAAATTAACAAAACATAGTGCTAGCTGCCCTTGTCACTCAAAGTTGTTTATTGATGAGGTGCCAGAAGCCTTCACCTCATAATCAACCTTTAACGATAAATTGCTAAAATTAAGGGTATCTCACTGTCTCAAAAATGTCTTCTTGGTAATATAAAAATGATATTACAGTGGCAGTCAACTATCATTAGTACCAATGAGCATTTTTAACAATGAAAGGAACCTCTCTTCTTTCATAATTAATGGAAAAGCTGTAATGCAAGCAGCACTCTGCAACTATATACTGCTTAACTGAAGAAAAAAAGCAATTCTTGGTTTATACATAAGTGCACTGTGTGCAATATACTTTGGTCAGCCCATCAACTCCCACGCTGTGGTAAAGTTTAATGGCACTTTGAAATGGAATGACACCATTATATTACACACTTTTTAGCAAACTGGCTCTACTGCAAGGGGTCTGTTATTTTGACTTTTGTCCTTTCAGCATACAATTATTTCATTTTATGAGTGTATTCAAATGATGATCAAAACGTTGTTTTTTTCACTGAAATCTAGGAGTATTTCTTTGATGTATCCTGTAACATATTAGTAAGAACTTTAAGATGATAAAGCTCCGATCTTTTTAAATACTGTACAGCCACCTTGTCATTAATGCTGTATGGTTTTGGCAACTAATTGTCTAGCCTATGCAAAAATCATCGTGGCTCTTCCAAAAACCATTTGGTAATCAAAACCAAGGTAATCAAATAAAAAGATGGCATTGACAGAGTTAAATTACTATTTGGTAATTTCATGCATTTGAATTTAGTTCATTGTACAGAGACAGTTCCAGTGTATTCGTACACATGACCTATGAGATATAATCTAAGATGAATTTTCTGCAATATAAGCTACGCCGCTATTTTGTATCTATGCTATTTTATCTTGCTTACTGATATTTCTAAAAATAAATTATATTACACATATTGTGGACCATAATGTAAGAGCTCAATCCTGTGTCGTGCATGCCTGGTTAGTAGGGGGGCTTAGCCTCAATATTTGGTGGAATCGTTCACTTTATTACGATTTTATGAGGTTTTGGTTGTGGGTAGCCATGACCAAGACCTTTCAAAATCCACCGACCGCCAAGCTGATTTCACCCCCTGGTGGCCGTATTTGGCAAATCCAATATGGCCGCCATCAGATATCGGCGATATCGTAACTTTTCAACCGGGTATCGTAAATACACAAGTGATACCTCTAGTTTGGGGTTTTTCTGACTGAGGAATTCATTTTTGGCATCAATTTGGTGATTTGAGCAATCCTGGTGACCATATTGCAAAAATTCATGATGGCCGCCCTAAAAATTGGCAAACTTACGTAACTTCGTTACTAAGCATCGCAGATTCTAATATGATACCTTCTTTTTGGGGTTTTAATGGGCAAGGAATTCAGTTTTTATATATTTTCTTTGATTGGAGCACCCCTGGTGGCCCTATGGGATTCTAACAATATGTTTTTGAGTCAATGGAAACAATGCACAATTTTGCACATGTATTTGTAGGATTGAATCAAGTATTGTAGACCTCAAAACTTGCATTGAGATTTTTGAACTGAGACCCTTCTATATGGCTCTTTATCTTGAGAAGTTATTTGTCATTCAATTTGCATTGCAAGATCACTCAATTAATAAGGACAATAGGGCAAACTCTTTACTCTTTAGTTATTTGACTTCTTTCTGCTCAAAGAACAGCTTCTTTGGTCTTCGTACGATGGAGGGACCATGCAATGTCAATAAATATCAGACATATTCATTTAAGCGCACAACCTTATCCACTTGAACACCCAGATATTCATAATTTACTGCCGACTCTCACTGCAGCTGTATGGGCACCGCATGGATTTCAACGTTCTTTAAACAGATGATTGAAGAAATCAATATGCCATCAAATAATGCCCCATGCAGTAGGACATTATGTGCGGTGGACGTCGTCCATTTGCAATTGTGTATTTCACTGATAAAAATAAATAGTGACTGGCATTCTCCCCTCTGAAAGAGAAGTTCAATCCATGTAGACTAGCACCCCTTTCCAAACTTGGAAGTGAAAGTCCAGAGTGATAACTTGGATTAGGTTGTATTCTGGAGCCCAATATGTGCAGTTTCTATTGATATAGCATTGGTGCATCCTAGCACCTTGCTCCCAGACTTGCAACAGTGGCTCAATTTCACTTGTTCTGAGATGTGATATGCAATACAGCAGAACAATAAACTAATGTAGGCCTACAGACTTAGTACTGTATTCATAAGTGCTGGGATTTGCGGTAGGGTGTTAATGAATTAGCCGGTGCTCGTGTGGACAAGATTAGGGCAAGATATCCAATTGATATATAACAGAAAATCCTTGATTTCTCTGAAAGGAAGGGAGGTATTTGAAATGGCTTGAAATCTGCTTTTTGCACTAGAATAATGTATGTCATTCATCCAACAACAGACAGATAAAACAACAATAGAATTACTATTCTGCTGTTTGCATTATTCAAGAAAATCACAATCATCAACGCCAGCCAATCTGCCATTTTCTGACATTGAGATACTCTAGATGAGATAGGCACTCTCAGAAGCATGGGCGGACTGGCCTATGTGGCAACTGGCAGTTGCTATGAGCCCATCCATTCATGGGTGTCCATTCAAGATGCCAAAAAATAAAAATTTCAAGAAAAGAGTGAAATTTTGCTATCAGGTTCATGATTGTGTGTTGCACAAGGGACACAGCCTTTCAAGCGGCAACCCCAACCTAATTCAAACAACTTGCCAAATCAGGCCTGGAGTATTGCTTTTTCATTTTTAAATATCGCTGATGGCAGGGACCTATGGGCCTACTGACTTACTTTGCCACTAGCCCTGGACCCCTGGACTGGGGTCATGGATCCTCCCATTGGAAAATCATGAGATTTGAAAGACAGGGTTCTGAAGAATCATGATAACTCAAAATATATATAAAGTTTGTTAAGTTTAATCATACCACCTGAAAGAGTGCAAAATGTCCTACTGACGGCACCTATTTCTGTATCTCTACATGCTATAATAAATAAACACTCACCCTGTGAAGTTCAAGAAATGATTTTTTTTCTTTATACATTGAAAAAATGGTGTTGTCTCATTGGTTGAGTGAGGCTGATGGCTGTTTCTCACAATTTTTTGGAAATTTCCTCATTTAAAATCAATTCTTACAATACAAACCTTTGTGGAAGTGCTTTCAAAAGTGGTGCCGTCAGCAGTAAAGTATGTAGGCTACCCAAATCCAAAATTTCATTGAATTTGGATGAAAATTGTTTGATATAGACCGATTCTCCTAATGCCATGTCGAAATCTCAAGATTTTGAATGGGACGACCCATGACCCATGCTACGCATGAGGTCCCAGGGCTACTTTGCCACGGGGCCCGAAATGTCACCCTGCTCAGCAGCTTATACACATGTTAGATTTGTCAACATGTCTCCTTGTCTTGGTTACCAAGGAAATTCAGGGCCCTTACAATCAGCATTAGGTGATTACAGTATATCCTTATTAAATGTCACCAATGGCGGACTTAAAACAAAATGCAAATGTCTACATTACTTGAAATCAAGTGTTACTGCTGCATGCTTGGATCACACCATTTCAAACAACTGACAAAGTGTTTTTTAAGTGACTCCACATAATGAGCTGTCAATGAGATCTCATCACCTTCAAATGGTCAATGAGCCTGACAGAGTTCAGTACCTGCTGGCTTACATACTGCTTTTACACTTGTACCATAAGCAGTAAGGGAAATTATCACCAGCTGATGACAATCAATGTCCTCAGCCCCACATGACAATCACCCTAGCACTGTCATCACCCTCCCATGACACTCTCACAGTGTCATGGCCTAGCCATGACTTTGGCAGTGCTCAAAATCATCTTTGACTGGCTATTTAAAAAGAACTACTGCAACTATCACTTCCAAACTTGGTATAAAGTTGTATCACAGTGTCAACTAACTCTATGAATTTTGGCAGACCTATCCATTACATAATGAGGAAAAGAACCCGAAGGCTCCAGAGAAATTAGTAAATTGTCATCAGCTACTGATGACTTTGCAGTATTTTGTGAAATTGGATGGAATTAAGTCCCTCAACTGACATGCTGCTGTGTGGTGAGGATGGCTGCAAAGAGATCAGACTTTCTTCTGAGACCCAACTGATAAACTCCACACACTCAATCATCCTGTCAGGGCCAGTACTTGGCTGGAATTGCAATTGTCCTCATATACTGGTAATTTCCCTGACTGATAAGACGAATAACTATTTGGACGAACCTCCATCAGCTGTTCAGATTTTCTTATTGCCCTGTTAATAGCTCAGTGAGTTTCCATCTTGACAACCAATTAAGATCAAGGCATTAGCAACAAGTCCTATATGGGCAGTGCTGTGCCACCATCAAGCATAGTCATCTCCAGGAAAACAGGGAAATTGCAATTGAAGTTGTTTTGCCTGAATGAGATGTGATTGTTTTAGCCTACATTTTACATGTATGTCCAAGCCTTGCCTTTCCACTTATATCTGTACCTCTCCCTTATTTCAGAGCCAGAAATCCTATATGTATCTTTGATCAAATTACATCAGTTGTCGTCAGTTTTTCATAAACCAATTATTCCCTGAGGTGCAAACCACTCCTCTAAGCATTTTTCTGTGGGACTTGGAGTGCCACAACATAGTTGTCAAAGAAAGGAAGATGTCTGGTATCAATAAAATGTTCATAAGGGCTGTTTTATAGTAATTGCACTCATCAGAAATAAGCTCTGATTATTATAATCAAAATGATGTGTAATGAAATATTAATGGCATATGTTGTCTATCATATTGAACGACATGTGTGCAAATTTGAAGTTCCTGCAATGCTTACTTCAGAAACAGCAAGACATTGAAGACACATTTTTGCACATTTTCTCACCGCAGTTCTTGCTAATAATATAAGAAAAAAAGCAGCAGAGAAAATAAATAAATAAAAATAAAAAATATATAGAATTTTATTTAAAGTCGAAAAGTAATACAAAAACATTAGCACAAGGGCTATTAATCGACTATAATGTGTAAAAACATAACAATAATGTGTAAAAACATAACAATAAAATCCACTAACAGCCAATAACAACATAATTAAAAAAATATAATTGTATCTCTAAAATGATCACCTTGTGTGACAAACACCACAGGTTTCATTGCTGTAACACAAACACAAGCTTTGTATAAATCTTGAGATCCTGCATCAACATGTGTCAAGGTGATTGTCCTCTCCAGAACAACAATTAATGTTTATGATGTTGGCACTAATTCACGTTAGACATCACCAAGATACTTACACCACTGGAAAAGCTGGTATCTAACTGATAATTTTGCATGTTAGCGGCCGCTTAGGGATTAACTGTGTTTACAACGGCAAACAAACAATCAGATTATTGTTTATTTTGCAAAATATATAAGTCAAAATGTATAATAGAAGAAGCATATGATGTCTAAGTCAGCTAGACACCTCTTTGTCGGGTTCTAACATGCATTTTTGTCAGTTAGATCCCTACCTCCGGTCGGGGAAGTAATCATTCTAAAGATACTGCTTTCTGAGAAATTGTCTCCTGTTTAATAGCAGAATATCATCTTGATTTTCAAATTATTTGTCAAGAGCATTGTGAACATACAATCTTTGAGGGTAAATATATTCAGTCCACAAGCTTATTGGAGTGTGTCCATTAAAAAATGTTTTGCTTCAATTATTCTTAAGAACTAGGAACTCAAATTCTGCATCCAAATGAAGATGTTCTTTTCATATTTCATGTATGAAACCCATATTTTGTAGATTATCTCAAACACCAGTAAAAATATCACAGGACATTAATCACATAAGCCTAATGGTGCGAAATGAAGGAGGAGGCTCAACTCTAAGGGATGAAAAATTAAGAGGTTTCTGCTAAACTACTAAAATACATGTAATTCTAAAAATATGCAGTGTGTTCTGGTTAAACCAAAGAGAAACAGACCACCATTTTTGATTCGATATCAATCAGCCATAATAGTTCTCAGCAAGTGAGCTGTATCTAATTGCATGTAACTTAACTCAATTAAACAATTTTTTAAAGTGACAAGACCTTCATCTGGGCAAACAATTGGCAATGTTATAAAACAATTAATATAAAGAAATTAATAAATAACAGTGTGGCAACATTTGGTGATTTAAGCATATTGTAGGAGGTTTTACTTTTCATATGAGCTTTCTCTGATCTAAGTTATCTGACATTGTTTCTTCCAGCGTGATTGAGCGAAATGATTTTTATGCCCATTGGCATCATTTCACTTAAACATGTTATTAAAATGCCATATGACCATCAGGGGATAGTCCAATCAAAGAAAGAACGCAAAAAATGAATTCCTTGCCCATGATAACCCCAAAATAGAGGTATCATATGAGAATATATGACGCTTAGTAACGAAGTTACGTTAATCCGTAAATTTTATAGCGGCCATCTTGATTTTGTGCAATATGGCCACCAGGATTG
Source organism: Platynereis dumerilii (assembly GCA_026936325.1). Lineage (NCBI taxonomy): Eukaryota > Metazoa > Annelida > Polychaeta > Phyllodocida > Nereididae > Platynereis > Platynereis dumerilii. The sequence goes on from JAPTHN010000005.1 coordinate 15,652,198, forward strand.
CTCAAATCACCAAATTGATGCCAAAAATGAATTCCTCAGTCAGAAAAACCCCAAACTAGAGGTATCACTTATGTTTTTACGATGCCCGGTTGAAAAGTTACGAAATCGCCGATACCCGATGGCGGCCATATTGGATTTGCCAAATACGGCCACCAGGGGGTGAAATTCGCTTGGCGGTCGGTGGATTTTGAAAGGTCTTGGTCATGGCTACCCACAACCAAAACCTCATAAAATCGTAATAAAGTGAACGATTTTTTGACTAAGCCCCCCTACTAGGTGCATTCAGACAGCTGTCATTTTGCCTATCATGCGATAAGATGCACCTTCAACCTTCCGATCCATTGGTATATCATCTGATTTTGTAAAGTTTTCCTTTTTATGTCATATTATCTTTCTTTCTATTCCAGTGACCTTGGCTTAATCTGAAACAAGTCTGTTCTATTGGGATGCAACATCAGTGCACTTATCACGAAGCCACAAGTCTCATGCTCCTCCCGTATCACTTCGTTCAAGGTGAGAGTACCCACAACACACCTGAAGCATCCCAGTTGTCATGGCAACAACACACCAGTCTGCATGCTGAAGCACAAGGTGAGTATGTAATGTTCAGTGTACATATATGGCAGACTGTACGTTTTGAAAACTGCTCAAACGTTTGTTGAGCAAAAATAATTGTTGAACTTCATGCATATTCTACATTAATATGATGCCAAAGAGCAAAGCCAGACCGTTGGATATCTAGATTAATTTGGGGTGTTTAAAAAAGGCCTTGTCTAGAGAGAGATAGCTAGTCGATAGATCTTCAATCCAGGACCTATAGATGGATAGATATCATATAGGCCCTGGGCTACGAAATTTTATTTATCCAGATTTTCTGGGCTGGATTTAGGTATTATGAGGCGCTGGGGATTCTCGTCATCCGAGGCTCCCGCCAAGTCATCTGTATCAGGGTACATTCAAGATCGCTTGGGCACAACATTATAAACTAATTTGAGCTATTTTAGTATGAAACGAAAGAAAGTCATGCAACACATGCAAATTAACTCTTCCCTTGACAAAATTCCACTTTTTGGTTGGTAAAACCTGCTTTTGAGGAACACTTGTCCACAGACAGTATTCTGTATGCATAACTGTCTGAACATTTTACTTCTATAAAGACTATTAAAAAGTAATATCACAAATATCTTTGAAGAAAACTACAATATGAGACTAGTGAAATATGATTACAGTTCATTTATACCGTAAGAAATTGTTTACAAAGATACAGTTTTCTTTGAAGCATACACTGAACAGTCATTTCAGAAAGATGATTACTATAGGCTACAGGTGCACTTGAGATTTAGTCAAATTACAGTATATATATATCCATTGAAAAGAAAAGCAATGAATGGTTGATGATAAAAAAGATCAATATCATTTTACCATTAGTCAGGATAAAGGATATATCAAATTTGGTTTTGATACATCATTCCGTGAAATAGGTCTTTGAATAAGTCTTCGAATTATTCCTTGAATTCAAGAATACAGAAGTTTCTAAAGAATCAAAAAAATTACTTTGCAACTAGGGCAGGTAAAGAAAATTCAAATAGTATTTTAATTAACTTTGCTGTTACGAAAACTCTGCAAAAGTCACAGAACCCAAGATCAACTACTGGAGATTAAGAAGTAGCTGACAAAAAAAGAATGATGAGAAAACTGGCATTTAAAGCATTAAATATTCAAGAGGAATAAGCCCTTCATCATTTGGCCACAAAGGAAGTGCTACTCAACTTTTTCCCACCAAGGCATTCAATTAATGCGGACAAACGATCCTCAAAAAATAGTTTAAACCTCTTTGGTGAACCTTATCCGTCAGTTTCACTTCTTGACATCTACCAGATATGATCACAAGCTTGAAACAGATCATCATCATGGAATGAATATATCTGAGGACAATTTGTACAAAAAGTTGCTGATGAATTATAGGCTTTCTATGTAATTCATTAACTAATCATATAGACAGAGATATATGTATGGTAAGTGCAGCCTGCCCTGTTCCACTAGAGGCACAAGTATATATATATGTCACTCTGCAAGATTGCTCTATTAAATAGTAAATTGTGGCTTACAACAACATTTCTTTTACAATGGTAGTTTCCTTTGCAGTCAATCGATCAATGTCAATGTCTTTTTTGCTTCAGTTCATGTTCTCTGGTGATTTCTTGGTGTGTCGCAGCTACAATTATTTCTTTCCCAGAAATTGCACGATGTTGGTGTTGGGTAAGGGAGTGTGAGTGACAGATGTTAGATTTATAGATGCCCAGTTCTATCAATTGAGAAAGTGGGCCATGCAGGTCTGTCAGAATGAGTTATGTTGACATTGGCAGAAGAAGGTGACAAATGTCTCACAAGGGTCAGGGTCTCAGGGATATTATGATCGCAGGCTGCCTACCGAATAGGCAAAGGCTAGCAAAAAAAGTAGAACCACACAAATATTAACAGTCTATGTAAATCTTGTGCAAAAAAATTATAAACAAAAGTAGTGTTGCGGTGCAGCTGTCCTGGTCACTCACAATTGCTTATTGATGATGTGCCAGAAGGCTTCACCTCATATTCCTTTAATGATAAATTGCTGAAACATAGGGTGTCGCACTGTCTATATAATTTCTTCTTGGTAATACAAATATGATATTAGAGTGGTAGTAGACTATCAAGAGTACCAAACAGTATTCTTCACAATGAACTGAACCTTTTTTTTATAACTAATGGAAAAGCTGTAATGCAAGCAGCACTCTGCAACCATATATTGCTTAACTGAAGAAAAAGGTCACTTTTTAATGCAATTCTTAGTTTGTGAATAAGTGCAATGTGTGCAATATTTTTTGGTCAGCCTATCAACTCCCACGTAAAGTTTAATGGCAGTTTGAAATGGAAAGACGTCATTAGATTACACACTTTTTAGGAAATCGGCTCTACAGTAAGAGGTCTGTTGCTTTGACTCTGGTACTATCAGCATGCAATTATTTCATTTTATAGTAAGTGTATTCAAATGATGATCAAAATGTTTTTTTAATGAATTTTTAGGTGTATTTCTTAGATGTATCCAGCAACATATTAGTAAGAACTTTAAGATAATAAAGCACCGATTGGTGGAAATACTGTACAGACACCATGTCACGAATGCGGCATTGTTTTGGGAAAAAAATGTCTAACCCATGCAAAAATCATCATGGCTCTTTTCCAAAACCATTTGGTAACTAAAAACCAAAGTATCAAATAAAAAGATGTAATGACATAAATTGGCAGGCTTGGATCGAAGCCTGGAAACAAGTTGAACGGTAAAAGACATGCATTATAACGAAAAATAAAACATGTATCCTCAAGGTGCTGCTGTTGCCCAGAATGAGGACTAAGTTTGCGTTTTACAAGCATGTCATTTGTTATTCGGAAACAAACAAAGGCAATCATTTTGATGATTTTGCTCAGAATTGGGATTGCAATCAATTCATTGCATACACAATGATGATTACATGTAAGTTGGGAGATAAAATTAGAACAATGATTGATCAAAAGATCAGGCAAAAATAATGAGGGAACCAAAATATCTCCTACATTTGCAGTTATGAACTAGCTGTAAAAAAGTGATGTCATTTTTACTACTGCATCTGTACATGCAACTGTATGATAGCCTAGGGAGTTGTTTTAATCGTTTTAATGTGTAATAGAGTGGATTCTTAATAATGTATTGTTAGTTTGAAATTTAGAAACAAGTAATTTAAGATTACCCATACTAAACAATTAAAGTTATGTCTGGATTTTCTTTGAAATAGGGATTTCCCATCAAGAAGAACTCCACAATATAAAATTTTAATTTCAATTCAGCTTAAATGATTGAGTGGATGGTTGTGCAATTCCTTTGAGCTAACACAGTTTGTTGTTTTAAGTTATGAAAATGGTCAGGTTACATAACTTAAAACAGCAAGCTATCATGGCTCAAAGGAATTGTTCAACCATCTAAATCAATTGAGCTGACTCAAAATTTCAAATTTTACAGTGCAAGGATGAATATTTCCACCTGAAAATCTGATATTCGCGCCCTCAAACATAACTGGCATTTGACACAGTGGCAGATGTAATATTATAATCATCTTAGTCAATGATGTTTGTGAATATAGGTAATTTGTAGTCATAACAAATAATCATTTATGATGCAAATTATGAAATGTATGTCACAAGAGATTTGTTTTGTAAATGGACAAATTGCAAAGGCTTATAACTGAGAAGTCACGATACGGTGTTGTAAATTGTTTTTAAACTTAGGTATAGGTTGTGGTGCCATGCATGCATTGCCAAAATACAAACCGTGTATTACAGAAGCCTCTATTATTACTCTATGTGTCTTTGTATGCCATTTCCTTCAAAGACCACTGGATGGGCCCACATCCTTTTGATCAGCTCATAATACTTAGTGTCTGCATCTGTAACACTGATCTCTCTGAGTCTGGTTCAGTAATGGTTACAGTGGTGTAGCTATTGGGGGGGGCCTGGGGGGGGCAGGGCCCCCCAAATGGATTAGTGGCCCTCCCCTGGCCCCCCCATTTCAGATTTTAGAAATTTGAAAAATGATTTGGGCAGAGCACGTCCGTCTTTGTGACCTGAGCCGGCGCTCACTTATTTCGGATTCTCTCCAGAATGACAGTTACCCTTGAAAAAGTTCTGAGGAATTTGATATAATTTATTTTCTTTGAAAATATCTGGCAACAGGCGTACCTGCATCCGAACTTTTTAGGGAGGCCAAGCAACATTTGCCCTTATTTTCAAGATCCAGATTTAATACTATATTTCAAAAGAAATCTTGAGGAAATCATAATTATGTTTATTTAATAATCTGCCTGAATTGTTTGCCTTTTGGTTTCGAATTGTAGTGTTTCCCAATTTTTAACCCCCCCCCCCCTGGTATGCCTGTGTCGGCTTATCTATAGCAGTTCCATGTGACATCAAATATCTTGTGATTTGAGGAAATCTTTCCCTTGCCATTGTTGAGCTAAAGAAATTTTGTGCCTTTGAAATATCACAGGACAGGACTGATTAACCAGAGTGATCTGTAAAAACTGCTCAATGTGTCATGTGTTGCATTCACTATCAGCTTTTAGGCTTATATGAACGGATAAAAAATAAGTTGTTTCATGAGACCATGAGTCTGTGTAAAATTTGTATCGTGGCAATGATTGTAACATCACATTATGATTATTGTATGTACCCTTGAAGTTTTCTTCTTTATGTAGAAACATGGTAATTGATGTTGTATCAGGGAATTTTCAGCCAGATAGGGGCTGTGAACTTTCAAAAGTAAGTGCAACCAAACACCATGACCAACTGGTTTTATGGAGAGTCATTTCTCTCTAAAAAGTAATTGTGAAAGAATGTTCAGTGGTTTTTTGTACACATGTATCTAAATTAAATAGTAAATGTAGTAAGTGTTCGCCAGACGAAAAGAGCGTCAATGTTCCTATGTCGTTTGTAACGAGGTCGTGTCTCACGATGTTAATTTTCCTTGTATTACCCCAAAAATTCCGCAAAAGGTGGGCCCCCCTAGCTCAGACCCTGGCCTCCCCTTGGCCTCCCCACTCCTAGATTTCTAGCTCCGCCACTGAATGGTTACAGAGAGTGACCTTTGGTGATCCCTTGTTATACGTACTGACATTAGATGGATAGAGGTAAGAATGTCATTCAGACCTTATACAAACAAGACATATGGTATTACAGTAAATGTTGCTCTTGAAAGTATGTCCACCTCTCTGCTACATCTAATTTTAATAGCATTGGGCTATTTGCAAAAATACATGTATACAAGAATAGTTTCAAACACAGGTTTATTCATGTCCAAGAAATCTGTATTATTCTCGTGCATTGAAATTGCAAATATCAAATTATTGCAATGCAATGCGTCTTTAAGCCAGACAAAATGAAATCATTACGAAACTCATTCACTGCTTTCCTTGGCTGAAGAAGACTTCCCAAACCAATGGGAATCAAATCACACAAACGTACATGAAAAATATCTTCGATCACATGAATTTAGTTTTGTTGTATAAAGACAGCTTCAGTGTATTCCTACACATTGATCTATAAGATATATTCTGAGATGAATTTTCTGTAATATTAGCTCCACCGATATTTCGAAACTATGATATTTTATCTTGCTTACTGATAATTCTAAAAATAAATAAGCATGATAAGATTACACATATTGCGGCCCATAATGTAAGAGCTCAATCCTGTGTCATGCATGCCTAGTGCATCCAGACAGCTGTCATTTTGCCTATCATGCGATCAGATGCACCTTCAACCTTCCGATCCATTGGTATTTCATCTGATTTCGTAAAGTTTTCCTTTTTATGTCATACCATCTTTCTTTCTATCCCAAAGACCTTGGCTTAATCTGAAACAAGTCTGCTCTATTGGGAAGCAACATCAGTGCACTTATCACGAAGCCACAAGTCTCATGCTCCTCCCGTATCACTTCGTTCAAGGTGAGAGTACCCACAACACACCTGAAGCATCCCAGTTGTCATGGAAACAACACACCAGTCTGCATGCTGAAGCACAAGGTGGGTACGTAATGTGTAATGTACATAGTATATATATATATGGAATATACAGTGGTACATGTGTTATAGACCCCTGTTGTAAGACCGTCTTATCTTGTGTTGTGTGTCCGCCTTCTTCCCATACTAAGTAGAATTTTAAGTGCCTTTTGCACCTCCATAAGAGACGGCCCCCTCAATAGAAACTGCTTCATGACAGCAAAAGGAGCTGTCTTGTACAGCGGGGACCACTGTATGGAACGACTTGAAAACTCTTCATAGCTGCCCAGAACTGACAAGCAAAAATACATGTGGACCTTGAGCTGCATATTACATGTCCATTACACACATGTACAATTACTTATTAGTACATGTCGTTAAGTTATATACATTCATTTCTAGAATCGACACATCATTATAATCAACAAAATTGATTCTAGTCTTAGTGCAGTTAGCTGCATATCAATAGAAAGCTAAGCCAGGCTAAATCATCTATCCATAGCTCTCCATGGGAATCCATAACTGGTCAAAAATGCTTAAAGTCTAGACATTTTATTTTGGCAGTAAGTTTTTAGCTAATTAAACAATCCATGATTAAATCTGAGGTATAATTATTGGTTTATTAGGGTGAGTAAACCCTGACCAAGCATGATTTGGACTAAATGTATGTCCTCTGACCCCCAAGCTCCATCATGCAGGCACTTACAATGCTAAATTGCTACTGCTTTTCAGCACATTTAGAGCTATTTTCAGCCTTCTGTTGTGATGTCATCAGCATTGTTGGCTCTATGACATAACTGAAACAATGGTGACGTCACAACAGCAGCAATAGAAGCAGTAGAAGAAAATGGCTTCTTGAGCTGTGTTGACAGCAATGTTATTCTAATGGGACCATCTCAAAACCAGTGCTACAACATGCCAGTACTTCCAAATGTTTATGAAACTGTTGGGTCAAGGTGTCAGGAACAGGAGGAGACAAGTATTTTTGTCAAGAGTAAGGTATGTTTTTAAATATCAGCCAAAAACTTACTGCCAAAATAAAATGTCTAGACTTTAGTGTCTCTACCTAGGGTATATTAGTTTCATCAGCGGGAGGGCTACATGAAATCCAATTTGCAAAATGTATTGACAGATTTCTTAACAACATTCTGAATGTATACCTACTATAAAAAAAATTGTGATGTAAGCCTTGGACTTACATTAGTTATTGGATGTTCTATTTTTCTTATCCTAGAGGGATGACACAAGGACAATCATGCCTTATTTTATCATTCAATGTTTCGATTTTGAGTTACACACAAATTAAATTCATTGCTTTAGAAGTGGATAACGTTTTTCTTTGTACATGTAATATGAGGCAAAGTGAAGTGCACCGAAAGCCAATTCAAATCTTAAAATGTAACATGTCGAATGAATTACATGCTAAAACTGAAGTCATTGATTTAAGATATTCATGCTACATTTCTGTTTATATTAGTTGCATAATTTTATTATCAAGCATGATTATAAATAAAGCTAATATTTCGTCTGAAAATTACAATGTCAATAGACTTAAACTTGTAAGTCAATTTGCTATCCTAAGATACATATGGGACAGCGGTGAGTGACAAGAGTCTTTCATAAATCATTCTTGTAACACACACTCTAAAAATGGTTTGTGTGAAAGAGATATACTGTACAGTGTTCGAAATAAGGGGGGGGGGGGTCAAGGGGGTTTTGACCTCCCCCCTAATGCTATATGGACCCCTTAAAATACATTTTTTAGAGGGACCCAGGGGGGGTCCTGAAAAATCTCCCTCAAATACTAAATGTACAGGAATTAATCCAGAAATGGATTTTTCAAAAATAATTTTCAATAATGATACATGCTTACAGATGATTTCATATTTGTAAACTTTGATCAAATAACAAAATATTTTGCAACATTTCTGGTCTGATGTCAGAAAATCCTGCTAGGTGATTGGTCAAATTGCCCATTGCATGTCACTTTTTTTCAGCTTGCTTCAAGCAAGTGATGTTTGCTTGAAAAATGAAGTCATAATTTCGACCAATAGATCACTGCAAAGGCCGACTTGGTATTGTGGCAGATGTTCACACACGTCAAACCGCAATCCACATGAACTCCTTAATTTCTTCGTGAACTTTTGTATTTCACACTCCTGTGTACAACTGTTGATTGTTTCAATTGATATTAAATCAGTTTCAGGCTGACTCTGAATGGCTTCTCATCTATTTACACTTAATAATAATGCCTTGACCAAAAGCATCGTCTATGACATCAGTAAGGGACTACTCCGAATTTATGACTGGGTTGAGGGGAAGATGGGAGTTTTACCTGATTGGGTGCTACATGCTGCAAGGTGGGCAGTACTAATTGCAAAAACTCCAACCCCCCCTCCCTCATGCCAGAATCATAAATTCTGAATGGTCCCTCAGGACAGGATGGTGGCCCAGTGATGTGGCCAACATTCATAAGAAAATCACAGTGGGAATCAGATCAGGGACCCCGCGATTGGTAGCCCATTGTCCTGCCGTCTGAGCTGAGCCCCTCCTCTGAGAAAATGTTGCATTCACAATTATACATGTTTATTTTCTGTATAAACAGTCATTACATGGATCACCTGATCCCAATCGTCTGAATGCACGGTATTTGACTTGCCAAATGTGTGCACCAAAAAAAATGTGTGAAACACAAACTGAAACTCTCATTTGAAACTGCCAAAGTCAGTCCCTGTCAGGAGATCAATGGCTTAGAATGCCATGGTCAACCATGTAAAACGCTATGTCACTTTTCAAGAGAGGGTGGTGTCATACCTTTTCTCGACCAATGAAATTGCAAGAAAAATTATGTATTTTCTACCTCAAATGTCTACAAATATGAAATCATCTGTAAAACACTCAGAATTCATTTTAAAACACTCAGAGTGCATATAGTCCTTTCTAAAACCCCTCAGCTTCTGCATGAGGGCCTCCGGCGACCCACGGACCTCCGGTGGCTCGCGGACCTCCCGCCCCAAAAGTTTCGACCCTTCGGGCCTTGCCAGTGACAGACCCCCCCAAATAACATGGGCTATTTCGACCACTGGATATACATGTATTTTAATTGGCAAATGGAAAAATGAATCATAGTGAATGTTACAGTTTGTGAAGAACTCCAAAACTAAGGTCATATAATAATATATATTTCTATTATGAAATCCCCATGCTTAACTTGACACCACACCATGGCATTTGCATTGAAAGTAAATTCCAGGCTAATTGCAGGCTGTAAATTAGAAGATGAATCACAGCAATTACACATTTCTTGGTATATATTGCAGATTTTCCGAGAAAAGGAACTATCTAGCTTCAATATGACGTAATTGTTTACTCAGACATCTGCCAACTTAACTGCGCATATTTGAGGGTAAGAGGTGCCAGAAATAGGCGATTTTTACTAAGTAACCACTGTTTGGTTTATAACTATTTCAAAATATGAAAATTGTGTATATGGCGCTACAGCAAGTAATATAACCAATTTCTAAGTTGCTAAGAGCCTACTTTGCCCAAATAGAAAATTATTGAGAATTTTATATTGAAAAATTTGATGAAAAATTGTTTGGGAAATGTATGCTTTTTCCAATCTGATTTTGAATGTCAACTTTTTAAATACTCAGGATATTGTACTTGCCTAAAGTTATATGAAATCACACTCCACCTCCAATAACTCAGACTCTGAAGGGACTGCTTGATCATCGTATGAGAAGAGGTTATGTGAACCACATAAACTGTTGTAAAATTTGATGATTTAATTCTCCGCAATTTGAATCATTTGATTTCTGTTGACTGAAATTGTTGGTTTGAACATAACAGTATGGAAAACAGTTTAAAACCATGTCAAATTCTTGGTGCAGGTGGAATTATATCTGTGCACATTACCCGATCCTGCCAACCAGAAAATTTTAATTTCAAAGTTATTGAATCTAATTTTTCAAATTTTTTTTTATTCTTCATAAAAAATCCAATCATCATATGTAACTTAGTTAAGTTCTTTTTTTAGGAGTTGCACATTAGCCATTTTCATGTCTCCAAATAGGGATATATTGAACAATAACAATTTTGCTAAAAATTGCCCATTTCTGTCACCCTCAAATGGCCTCTAATATTTGTATCTGGACCTGCCTGACTGAAATATTTTGCTATATAATGTTTCAGCATAAATGTAAATACTAAGATGTGCTTTTAAAATTTCTAGTATTCAACAATGCTGAGTGAATTTCTTTTACACGAGAATTGCCCTTACGCCTGATTATTTGCCAAATATTGACATGGTCAATTAATTGGTCATAACTCAAAATCTAGAAATTCTGGAAGAAATTCTTATTTCAGATTTGGAATCAGCATGCTCGAATTAGGAGGTATTTTTCCTAAGTTAGCAGACGGATTTTGTTTTGTTTACCAGTGTTATTCATATAAGGAAGTATGAAACTTTCAAATAAATACTATAGAAAATATATATTAAAACATTCTAAAATGTTTTAAAGATGGCAATATTTCAATTTAATGGAAACATCAGTAGTATAAATTATACATTTTCTTTTATATATTGTTAACTAACTTTACATGCAGACCTTTATGTGGTTTTACTATTTTCATGTCCTATAATGTTATATATTCTATTTTCGGGCATAACCTCGAACAGCTGCGCTGAAATGTTATCCCAAATGTAAACCTGTAAACCTGCAAACCTGTAAACCTATAAGGCATTGGGGCGAGTGCACTGTTTCCTTTTTTTTCTTTTTTATGTCAAGGGGGGAGGGCTGGTCTAGTGGTAGCATGCTGGACTGCCAATCCCTGGGTCTAGGGTTCGAATCCAGCTCCTGCTGGGTCACTTTTGGCCTTTGTTGGCTGTTTCAATCATCCTTCGTCTCATTGCCAAGTCCTCCTCCTGTCCTAATTAGTCTACCAAGTGCATAAATACAGGACATAAGGCCCCAATCATCCATCCATCCATCCACCTTTTGACGTCATTGTATTCTTCGTGCATGACTTAAATTGTATAGTACATTTCGGAGCTTCCTCATTTGAGATAGTTTCACTTCCCTTTTCATAATTATCAGCTGAACCTATTTGAGATCCAGTATTATAATTGCTTAATTGAAATAAAATATTTTATAGCTTTGGAAATTTATAATTAATTTCAAGAATGCTGATGAAAGGCCAAGCACATGAATTAGTTTTAAGCATTACACCAGATGTAATTATTCTATTATGCATGGAAATATTTAAATATTTATTGAAGCAATTTTTAACCTGGTCTGGTTGTATTTAATATACTAGAATTCATAATAAAAAGTTTGAAAATACAATGAAGTAATCCATCAGGTTATTACGGTCGAAGAATGATGGTTACTTACATTGGACTATTTGTGGACATCAATGACCTCAGGACAGGCCCAAACCATTAATTACTTTGAAATAAACTGCCAATTTGTCATTGGGTATTATCGCTATTATGTTACCTCAATCATGAGTGTTGTGACTCCCTTGGTGACTTGTTTTGATAGCATTGAAAACATAGGCCATGACCTCACAAATTTCTAATGAGTCATGGAGAATGACATGACATGGACAGTGATATGACCTCGCAAGGAATATTTCAGTGTAATTCTGCAAGCACTTCTCCTTCGTCGGCACAAATAATACATTTGTCAAATATCTTTGCCTGCACCTTTAAAAAATATTGATAATATCCATATTCCTTATCTAAGAAGGGATGGATGGATGATTAGGGCTTTACGTCCTGTATTCAAGCACTCGGTAGGCTAATTAGGACAGGAGAAGGACACGGCAATGAAGTGAAGGATGAATGAAACAGCGGTCCAACATGGGCCCAGGTGACCCGGCAAGAACTGGATTCGAACCCGGGACCCAGCAATTGGCAGTCCAGTGCACTACCACTAGACCAACCCTCACCCCTTTATCTAAGAAGGGAAGTTTAAACATTGAATATTGGGGGAAAACAAATTCCAGGTTGGGTATTTTCTGAAATGATCCTCATGCATCAGCAAGCACCCACAGTGATATGCAATGAAGTAACTTTCTTCGCTTATGCTCTCTATTTGCACACTGTTTTTTAAAAGATGGCCACTTGTGTGACATCCCTCTATGTTATTCTTTACATTTCACAGTGTCAGTGCAGTTATTTCTTCAACAATCACATGTTACAAGCATGCAGGGAGATCTCCCAATGAATTATCAAATTTATAACAAGAAAAACACTGGATCTCTCACACAACATACATTGTATATCACAGTTGTCCAATTTATAAAATGGGCCCACTTGTGATTTACTATTTTATTACTGCCATGCATTGCCTTTGTGCAGATACTACATCAGCAATCACATGCTGCAAACATGCAGGGACTAGCATGGATTGTTCAAGATGTGGTATCACAGTCTATCCTATTGATTTTCTTCAACATAAAACTACATTGACAACACTGGACCTCTCTCATAACAACATATCGTACATTCCTGATGGCAGTTTTCAAAACTTCACGGCGCTGAATACTCTCATTCTATCCGACAACCCTGTTATGAACTACAACAAAGGCACATTTGAAGGTGAGGCATTTTATTTTATATTCCCAGTCCAGGAGATTTAACTCCTGAAAAGGAATTTGCACATAGATCCGGTAGGAAAACTTATTATCATAATTATTTTTTGGGAGATTGCGCATTTTTATATGACAATAACGAAAAAGTCAAAATTACTGTTGCTGCTTTAGATCCCTAATCGGCTACATCTCAGTTCACACAAAAATAGCATAATGGGAGTTCAAAAATCGACACGACATGTTGTCCTCCTCCTGTCCGAATAAGCCAATGAAGTGCGTAAATAAATACAGTGGTCACTGCATTATAAGACTCCCTGTTATAAGACCGCCTTGCCTTATGTGACCGCCTTCCTCCCTCACTAAGTTGTATTTTTAGTGCATTTTGTACCCCGACGAGAGACCGCACCCCCACGAGAGACCGCTTCATGACCGCAGAAGGGGCAGTCTTATAACGCAGGGACAGTTGTACAGGACGTAAAGGTTAATTATCCATCCATCTAAAATAATAATATCATTTTCTTTAAAATGGAAAGGGCAGACCTTGCAACCCCCCCCCCAATAGGCACCCTTGAATATATATTTCTTTATGTTTTGGTTAAAATTTATTTCTATTTAATCAGGTATGTGGAATCTGAATGAGCTGGAAATAGGATTTTCGGGAGGGTCATTCCGACCCGCGACACTGCAAGCAGATATCCTGAGTGCCCTCACAAGCCTCAAAGTGCTGCGTTTACATTATCGATATGCAACCGAATTTGATCCAGCTGGTCTGAACATGCTAAGTGTCCTGCATACCCTGGAAATGTCCACTCCTGAAGAACCTTTGACTAAACTTGGTGATGAGTTCAAATCATTGCACGGGTTGCGGTCTCTCATTATCAAGAGTTACCGAGGGACCCATTTTAATATGACTGACCAAACGCTTGAAAATGTTCCCTATCTTGAAGAACTTCAGATTTCTCATTTAGTTAAAAAAGTCCGTCCCACAGCGTTGAAGCACTTCACACAGTTATCGCCACTGAGTCTCCTTTGCAACAGACAAATGAAAATTTCTGATGTTTTCACCGCAATCAAAAACATGAAAAGCCCAACTCTAACCACCTTGATCTTGGATGGCAGCCAGCACAAAGGGCCGTTTTACCTCTCTGCAGATTTGATAGATTCCCCTAATTTTTCCAGAATCACCCATCTGTCTCTTAAATACACTAATCTTATTGGAGCTGCTTTTGAAGCATCTCTAAGAAAATTTGTGAATTTAAAATACCTGGCAATTGGGTACAACGGTATCTTTCCCGAAAAACAAAATAATAAAAATGAAGAGATTCTGAAATTGATAAGTGCAATCAAACTTCAAGCAATGGATATAACTGGTCTTTTCCAGACATCTCCAAAGACTCGTGTGACATTTGAAAGCATGTATTGTAGGAACACAAAAAAAACTTTTCGACAACCTCCAACATTTCTGAAACTTTGGAATGAGGATGAAGAAATCAGCACCGATGTAAAGAATATAAGTGGTCGTACTAATTGTTTTACATTTTTTCCTCCATCTCTGAAGTTTGTATATGCAAGTCAAATAAACATCCCAAGTGTATATCGTACAAGTAAGGTTGGTGCAAATAATGTATTATACATTGATATTTCAAATAGTAAAGTAGAAAGATTTCCATTAGTTACAGGTTTGAGCAAACTGCAAGGCGTCGACATGAGCAACATGGGCATCCACAATTTTGACAAACAACAACTTTTTCACTTACCTAGCCTTAGATATCTGAATGTCAGTCAAAATGAACTTCATGCCATTGACTGGGACATACTACTAAGAGATGGAACAAAATTGGAACGGATTGATCTTGGATATAATGACATTGAGAACATCTCACTAAGTTTACAAAATTTGACTGCTCTTCAGTACCTGTCACTAAAAGGAAACCCCCTGACTCATTTTACCCTTTCATTTGGAAATATCAAACTCATGAGGAAGTTGGATCTTTCCGATTGCCACATGAAGTCCTTACCCATTGCAGTGATGAAGGAACTCGACGATTTTCAATCCCGTCTTCACCATCCATTGGAAGTCGATTTGTCTAGAAATAAGTTTTTGAGTGCACTTGTGCTATGATAGAAACAATTGACTGGTTTCAAAACACTGAAGTAGACATAGTGGACAGAAGCAAGTTAAAATGTTCTTATGGAAATTACTCTGTTATCATTATGGACGTGAAACTACAACTGATGTCAAAAAGGTGTCGTCATCGAGGGTCTTTGATTCTCGGTGTGACCTTGGCTCTTAGTATTTGCTGTACGTTTGCAGTGTTTATGCTCTTGACTTATAGATACAGATGGCACTTAAGATGGTACATCTATAAAAGCAAGAAACGTATTAAGAATATGTTCAAAACAAACGAAGAAATTCTGCTTAATGAGATCGACATCTATGATGCTTTCTTAGTCTATGCCGAGTCATATGATGACGAATGGATGGAAGACGAATTGATGCAAAAGATGGAAGATTGGGGATTCAGGTATTTAATTGCCAAAATGTTTGACAGTGGTTCGATGTTGGAAATCTTCGAGACTGCTGTGACCAGCAGCAGAGTTATCATTCTTGTTTTGACCCCAGCATTTGCTTCTGACCCCTGGTGTCAATTTCAGATGGGAGAAATGATTCACACCATAAATAGAAAACAAATCATTGTCATCTGCAAAGAGAAAATCCCTGCAAAGAATATGTCCAGGGCTTTGTTGACTCTAATAGAATCTGGCTCAGTGGAATATGATCAAAAACCAGAAGCATTGGCATTGTTTTGGCGCTCTTTGCATGCAAAGATTTTGTCTAAAAGACAGGTGAATCCCAAACCTACCCAGCTAATGTAGAGGAAAAATCTGAAATTGCACTATCAATGTGAACACGATGCAATGTTTTAGTGGTTCCCTTTAGTGCTGTGGGATGGAGTGGGGGCCATTCAACGGTTATTCACAGCAGCTGCACTCTGGGTAATAGTACTGTAGACAGGCAACGAAGGAAATGTTTTATCATCAGAAACATTTCATTTTCAAAAAATGCAGTTTTACTGTAAAAATGTATATCACATGTAAAATTCAGATAAAAAAAACAAAATATATAACAAATTGTCTGGCGCTGTATACTGTAGATATTCGGTTTTTGGCACAGACCTAAAATGGCTTATAGATGTTTGATGATCCTTGAGTCAGAATAAATGTTATTCAATATTCCCATCCAATGGTGTTCTGAAAATTAGGAAATTATAAGTATTCCATGCTGCAGTGTAGGGTCAAATGCAGAAAAAGTCGAAAATTTGCAACAAATCTGGATTTCCGAACAGAACAAAGCATCGTTATGGATTGAAATAAATGGTTTTATAGTAAAAATGACATTAAAAAATTGCCTTACATGCTAAAATATCAGAAACCATTTCTTTTTACCTTCAGCGAACGAAGTTCGAAGAAGGTATTGTAATCACTTGGGTAAAAATGCTGTCCGTCCGCCGGGCGGGCGGGCGGGCGGGTGGGCGGGCGGTCGGGCGGCGGGCGGATAGATCATTTCCGGCCCAGCACTCGGCCTCTATTGAATGTGCGTGGATGAAATTTGGTACACATCTAGCCTGTATGGTCTAGTTGTGCCTTTTGATGGTCTGATGAATACATCTTAAATACTTTTTGAAATAATTAATAAAATATAAAAAAACAATTTTGTTCGTTTCCGGGCCAAGGCTCAGTCATTATTGCATGTGCATGGATGAAATTTGGTACACATGTGGCCTATATGGTCTAGTTGTGCCTTTTGATGGTCTCATTGACAGATATTGTACAGTCCGCGACGCCATTTTGGTGACGACGCCGTTTTGGTGATTTGAACAAAACTGTGATGAGTGCTTACCTAAGGCGCCTTTAGCAAACAATTTCTGACATGTCAGGACAGATATTAATGGGATCAATCATTTTGGCAGGCTGTAGCTCATTAGCTCTCATTTGCTGCTGAAATATTATGTGATTGTTTACAAAATGGCGGCCTCGCAAAACAATGCTGTCTGATGGCAAAATAAAATTATGGTGGTGATATCCACCAAACCAGGTGTTCTACATAAAAAACGGAATAAATAGAGGTCATCTGCATGGTTATTTATTATTTTCTACTCTGCTGGTGTCCTATGTTGTCCAAAGCAAATGCCAAGTTTGTTGATACTCTAAATCTGTAGAGGCGCCACCAGCCTTCACTACAGAGACACCTACTGGGATTTTCGGAATCTAAAAATTTGTTTGCAGCACCAGTGGCAGATATACCAGTCATAGAGGGGGGTGGGGGGATCTCTTCCAAGCAAAAAAGCCCTCTTCAACTTAGTTGTTGGGTGTTAATAATTTTTGACTTTTCACTAGTTTTAAGTGCAAATGGGTGAATCACAAGCTCACTGCATGAAAAGAATTGGTTTGATGCAGGCTAGATTTGCAAAAAAAAAAGGAAAGACAAACAAACAATAGAAATATATCATAAATTTAATTCATTTCTTTCGAATAGCATTTTAATAATTTATGATTGAATATAAATTTTTTCATAACTAGATCCTTCTCCTCAACAGCTATGTCGTAAGAGTTCAGTCCAATTTTGCATCCAACTGATAACCAATGCATGGTCGAAATAGCCCATGCATGCATTATATTTTATACATACAGCAGTGCACAGCACCCTTCCAGATAAGGCCTACTTCAATCTTCTCACATTATTGAGTCACAATATTGAATAGCAATCACATTAATCAGTATTTTGATAATCCATTAAGGAGGCTCTGGATGGGGGGATATGGGGGTTAGTGAACTCAAAAGTAAAATGACCAAGGGACAGGGAACTCAAAGGGACAGGGAATTTAAAAGTAAAATGGCCAAGGGACAGGGAATTCAAAAGTGAAAGGGCCAAGGGACATGGGGACACAAAACCCCATCCATAGCCTCATTAACATGGTCAGCCTGGCCACCGAGGAGCGGGATTTGAATCTTCATATATGTAAAAGGGTGTAATTTTTGGGTGCCATTATTGTGGCTAAAATCAAGATGAAATGACCACAAAATTTCTACAGTAGGGTCAATATCGCAACACCAAATCGCTAGCACCGGGCCTAGCAGAGCTTTGGAGTCTATTGTTGGACTCGGCAGCAGGGTTGGGCACGAGTACATGCAAATGTACTCGAGTACGAGTACGAGTACTTGCCACATCTACGAGTACGAGTACGAGTATGAGTACAGCTTTTTCTGAATGTACTCAAGTACGAGTACGAGTACTTTCAAAAGTACTCGAGTACGAGTACATTTATGCAGTTTTGAACCTTACTTAGGCCATATTTAAAGAATAAAACAATTATTAGAGATCAATTATTACGCAACAATAAAGAATATTATTGAAGGCTACTATTTGTACCCCTTTATTAATTAAAAGTGAACTTTGCAAATTTAAAATGGCCTATGAAACTACTTGTTGGGCTGCCAATCTCTGGGTCCGCGGCTCGATTTCAACTGAAGCCTGATCACCTGGGCCTATGTTTGACTGCAGTTTCAATTATCCTTTGCTGTATTGCTGTGTCCTAATTAGCCTATCAAGTGCATTAATTAATTTTTATATAATTTTTCTTAGTGCCAAGAATTTGTTAAAACACGTATCAAACTTGGCAAGGCAGATATAGTCAAAATCAAATACAATTTAGTCTACAGGCTCAACTTGGCTTATCTGAATCATAGTAAGTGTGATTTTAAGGAATTACTGAATTGAAATTGATCATATTTATGATTTCCCTTTGTTCAATTATACATGACATGTAGACATATGTTTATTTTGTTTATTAATTAAACTGTTAAGTGTGCTTATTACAAACATTGTGTATTGTGCCTTTCCCATGTGATTCAGTGCATCTGATTGTGAATCTTTTCTTGCCTGATTCGAAATAACAAGTTTAAAGTGGACATTATGAAGTAGTCACAATTTTACACGTTACTTAGATGAAAAGCTTTTTCAAAAAAGGTCAACAATACAAATGTATACAAAAAATTGCTTCCATAAATTATTTTCAACTCAAATAGCTTCAAATATCATGTCTTCAGAAAAGCTAAATACTCTCTTTCACCAAAGCTAATCATCATGTTATTATTTTATCTAACGAAAAATGTTCTTTGCTGAACGAAATAACCATTTCTAATATTTCTATAATTGCTTTAAATTTAATATAGATATTGTATCCCGACTTCCGTAAAAGCGTCGATTAAACCATTAAAAGGTTAAAACGGAAACGGCTCTAGATATGGTTAAAATAGGGCTAGAAACATAATTTAAAAACTTAGATATATCATTTAGAAGTAACTGAATACAATGGTTGAAGTAAAAATACTGTATCTTCCGCAATAAGGCCAGTATCAGCCGGTAAGTTACGATGTTTTGATTTGCGCCAAAGGTGTGAAAATTGCAAATGGCGGCTATAGAATTAATCTGAATCAAATTGGTTTTTCCTTGTAGAACTTCATATGGTCAAAAATATATGTTGTACTGAATGAATAACTATTTAAGACTTGATTACGAAAATCAGACTTGGAGTTATATAGATGAGATGACAATACATGAGCTCACATAGTATTGGTAGACCAGATCATAATTTTGGTCAATTCCAAAGCTTTTTATGAGTGTGACATAACAAGTGTATTGGTACCAGATTACAAAAGACTACTCACTATATCATTTCCATCTTTTAACTACTTTTTAAAATAACACATTAATGTAATTTTATGTAGCTGTGAAATTATAAATAAACCATTTTGTCATGTTAGACACATTTCTTAAATTTAAGTTTTAAACCTTTTTGACTAAATAACAATGGACATTTAAAAGAGCAAGGATGGCTTGGAATCAAAGATCTAGACTTTATTTGATTTTTCTGGTTCAAGTAATGATTTTATTTTTCATAATTTAGTTGCTTTTGTGTTCAATTTTGCTCTTTTGAAGCTTCAACTGTACTCGTGATGTACTCACTACGAGTACGAGTACTTTAGAAATGTACTCGAGTACGAGTACGAGTACTGTACTCATGATTTGGCACGAGTACTGAGTACATGAGAGTACTTTGAAAAATGTACTCGAGTACACGAGTACACGAGTACATGTGTACTCGTGCCCAACCCTGCTCGGCAGTCGGACTCCACTTCAGTAACAGCCTTCAGAGCAACTGTTGAGATGCTCCATAGATTTGGCTAATCAGAGCTTAGTCAGCTTTCTGCCATGCAAATGAATGACCTCTCATGACCTGATCTGCTCATAATACCTGGCCAATGAAATGGCTGGAGAATTTGCGTGGAATCCCCACAAGGGGTCACCCATTGGCAGCAGCCAATCAGAATCGCCACCAGGGGTGTTGTGACTTGTTTGCTTAACTTTACATGTCATTATGATATTACAGTTTGGTTAAATAGGTGACTCCTGACTAATATAATTTACATAAACACAGTTACAAAAATGTGAAATATATATCTTTTTTTTTCACAAAACTTTAAAAACAATTGTGTTCATGTACAGAACCTGTGGAAACTTTGAAGAATTATTTTTTTCCCTTGTTAACCATGTGATATTTGTGCAATAATGCACACAGATTATGGAAATACACACTGGAGAGAAGCCCTACGGGGGTATAGCTGGCCTGCCTGTATGATATGTTGCTCTCAACAGAATTTTAGTGAGGTAAAGGAAAGAAGCCATTTTTTGTTGTGATGCTAATGACAGCGTGATGCTAATGATAATTAAGATAAAAATCTTTGTAGGGACCAGTGCAAAACTGGCAATCTGGCAATTTGTGCATGCAATGACATTATGAACACCAGAAGCATGTTCACATTGATTCTGGTCCAGAAATATGCAGTCAAAATAGAGCAGCAAGGCGTTTGCTAATGATATATTAAGATAGGACAACCGACATGCCAACAGAAATACTCAAATATTTTGGTTTACATAAATGATGCAGAGCTACAGATAGCGCAGTTATTTTCTTGGGTTCTCAGACAACGTTAGACACAAGGTTTTCACACATGATGTGCATCCCTTTCATTTTGATTAAGAAACCAAACCGGTGTGATGCTAATGACGCAATATTGGAGACATTGACACAACAACCTCCTGCTCTTATACAGGATATTATTTCAGAAGTTGGAAACTATATTTTGGAAGAGTGATATTCAAGTCTCCATGTATGGAAGAGTTTAATTGAATCAGGATCCTGTACAAGTTTTTGTGAAGCAATCTTTCTAAGAAAATGTTGGTGGAGACAGGCCATTTTCAGGGGGGCTGGCCACTTCAATGCTATTTTTGGATGGGATAAAAATAACCTTCCACATATTTTTTTTGTCAGAAGTTTTGCTAATATCCTTGTCTATGACAAATGACATCAAGAGGTCCTGCATGTGCCTTTCTGTCATCATGAATTATTGTTAAACACCGGAGACAAGAATTTCAGACTTACCAAATTTTGACCCATATGTGGAGTGGAATTAAGGGTGCATATGCGCTAGGGCAGCATTCATCTGTCTAATCATAAGACTCTACTTGCCAATTTAACTACCCATTTCCCAGGAATTCATCTTGGGAATTTGGCAAAAAAAACATATTTTCCACATACAAATCAAGGTCAGTAATGCATACGTATTGCAGGCCATTAAATTCCTGATCTTTTGGTATGCTCATTGAAATTCTATGACCAATATAACAACCAGATTTCCAGATACCCAGTAGCACCGTTTAAAAAAAAATCACATTTTGCCACAGAAATCAGAGTGCTTGGCATTTGCAGTCCTGTAGACCACGCCCCATTACTGTAGACTGGGCCCTGTCCCCGTAGACTGGGCCCAGTCACCACAGCAGTTCTGTTCAATCCACATTCCAGTTCACCTAACTGGAAGCTGACTGGAAGCTGAACCGAAGCTGGAAATGGGTGCAATTCCTGAAGAATTTTTTAGGAAACTGCAGAATTCTGCAGCTACATGTACCTGCATAATTATGCATAATTCTGCAGAATATTTTTGGTGGTACTCTATCACTGCAGTATTTCTGAAGAGTTTCTGGAGCAAAATCTGTACTTCTGTAGGAGGTATGCAGCTTTGGAGGTTTTATGCACTTCTGCGGTTAAGAGCAGAATTCTGCAGTTAGCTGCAGAATTCTGCAGTTTCCTAAAAAAAATTACAGGAAGCTATACAGAATTCTGCGGTTGACGGGGTTTTGGTGCTCCTCTGTCACTGCAGCATTTCTGAAAATTCTGCAGGAAGATACAGAATTCTGCAGTTTTTGGTAGTCTTTTGGCAGCTGGGTGGTGTAGTGGTTAAGGTTCCCGCCTGCTCCGCTGAAGGTCTTTGCCTGCATGGGTTCGACTCCCGGTTGGGGAACCCGAAATTTTCAGTGTACCTTTATGAGCAAAATCCCAGCTGGATGTCATTCGGATGAGACGTTAAATTTGCGGCCCCTTGTATCAGTGTCTGTGCTGGGCAAGTAAAAGATCCCTCACATAGGGTAAATGTGTAACATGTTGAGGACTCCTGCTCTCTCTCTCATCTCATCAATCAACCCTCGTGAGCGCCCAGAACTGGGCTTAGAGGGCTGCACTTACCATATCTATCTATCTATCTATCTTCTGTCCTGCAGCACTTCTGAAAAGTTTCTGCAGCAGAATCTGCAGTTCTGTAGGACTTATGCACTTCTGCAGCTACCTTCGTGCTGAAGTGCATAAAAAGTTCCAAGCTGCATAATTCCCACAGAATTACATATTTCTTTACAGAAACGCGACAGCGACAGACTGGACAGAGAAGCAACTAAACCCCTGACCCTCCTGCCGACCCCCAAACTGTTGCACCTTTCCAAACTGCAGAAAGCTGGAGGAATTTTAAAAGAGAGGTTCAGAAATCCTGCATAAAACCTCCACTGCTGCATAACTCCTACAGAATTACAGATTTTGCTGCAGAAACATTTCAGAAATGCTTGCAGTGACCGAGAACCAAAATTGCAGAACTGCAGAATTTTGCGCAGAATTCTGCAGGTGCAGGACAGTTGTAATTGGCACAATGTCCAACATTGCCCACACAACATTTTATTGTTCACTTGGTACCTTTTCATATATTCAATATTTATTATATACTAGCTGTTGACCCATTAGGGTTTGATGGTTTACAAAATTCACCCAGTACCAGCAGTACTGGAACAAATGCGAATTTCCAGGCAATTTCATATAGTATGATAAAATTTCCCAAAAATGTTGAGCTTTTTTTCAAAAATTTCCAAGGAGATTTAGAAATTTCCAAGCAATGACATGCCCGTATTCCCTACTTTTTCCAGCCATGGGTACCAGCCTCTTCCCAGCTTCGTAATGTGAAGCCAGGTCCATAATTTGTGAAATTCTGCAGCTTCCTACCGAATTTTGTAGCTTCCTGCAGAAATCTGCAGCTACCTGCGGAATTGCTGCTCAACTGCAGAAATAAGTTATATACTCCTCGCCGTCGTCAGTGCATCCTGATATCACATCATTATGGCCGTACCACCACTGGTGGTACCGGCCATTTAGCAGATAGAGAAAACGTCGTCCGATGTCGTCCGATGTCGTCCGCGATCCCGTTCACGATCGTCTGACGTCGAGATCTCACTTATTAGCGGCCAACGGGGGCTATAACTTGGCACAATACCTTTACTACTCCTGGTCTTGTGCTGTGTGCTGCAAAATTTGATGTAAATCCTTTTTTGGCGGCGTAATGCAGCAATTTCAAGACCGACTTTTCTTTCACGCATTTTTTCGAGTGCCTCGCCGCCATATTGCTGTCTTGGTTACCGAATTTACGTCGTGCGGGTGGCGCCCCTGCCGTAAAATTCGGCAAAAACGTCGCGAAAACATAACGAGATTGGTATTCAAACAGTGTTGTCAGTCTATATAATCCAGAGATGCTTGTAAACCGCTTTATCTAACCCAAAATGTTGTCTTTTGCTTTCCACAAAAAAATCTCAAAACCAGGTCATGCCTAATCTGCAGAATGTTGCGGTTGAAAATATATTCTGCTTCACACATTCTTTTTAATACAGTGTGTTTGTCGTCATGATCAATTACCAATGTATGTGCAATTAATTCAAATTCAGTTTAAGAGTTTTACTGGTTACTTTAGTATTTTCCAGGCTTCAAACAAACAAAAAATCATAAAACAAAAAACTTTTCAACCACTGGTGGTCTGCAGGGTAAATACACTGCTGCCCTACAGATGGCGTCGCGCTATTTGATGCTGCAGCGCCCCTGGTGATAGATCCAGTTTACAGGTATTTGCTGGTTGTGACTGATAGATCTATAGCCAAAGTGCAATCAAGTTTTTTTTTATAAAGTTTGATGAAATAGTTAATGGCAAAGTTTGTTAATTGCTCTTAACACCATCAACATGCCATCAAATGTGCCATCGTCTCAATTAGCCTGCAGTTAGTAATTATGCAGGCTTTAAAGCTGACAGCTATTGGGTTAGATCAAAGAGTATTTTTCTTTGTGATAAGTTAATTGATCATAATCGCTTCTAGATAAGAGAAATTGATTGACTGTCTTGAAGTTGCTGTGAATTGCACTGAAAAGTTTTTTCACACAGAGAAAATAACAGAAATTAGCAAGATTAGATTGAAAATTGTGTGTGAAAACTATATTAAGCTAAATTACTAAATTTCCAAGATCGATTTGCCCCTCAGTCATAAATAAACTCTTTTTGGCCAGGGGTATTTCTTAATATCTTGCTTGCTTTCGGAATGAATATTTGAGGACTTCGCACTTGAAATAAATAAATACTGCCATCGTCACCGTGAAAATAAATAATTTCTCCCCGAGGAAAATCCCAAGCCCCCCTGGAAATTAAATGGTTGCCGTTTACCGTTCATAAAGAAAATTCATTGTACAAGGCAATATTGGGTTAACTTCTCGAAGTAATCTTTTTTGCGCTTTGAAGTCCCACTAGCCCACTGGCGGCTGTGAAACGTCTGAATGGTCGAAGTCCAACAATCGCTGACAATATCGCTCCTTCTAGGTCTGACTAAGGCTCCCGTACGGCCATAGCAAACTGGTTTGCCTTCTAGTTTCAATAACATGCAGGGGTAGGTGTTTATGGATATAAATGTAACAATAAGATCACAATTTTACTTTGTTTTCCTATTAAAATAACAAGGCTCGAGGAGGGGGGAGGAGGTTTAAACCTCTCTGCGAAATTGCAGTGCAAATCCACTACTGAACTTACTGAATGCATAACTGATCTGCAGATACTTGTACTTCACTGCTATTACAATGAGTCACAATTAATAATGGTTAGATATTTAGATATTGAGGAAGGAGCGAGGTACTTAATGTTAACCGGGGATTTATTAATTACATGGAAACAAAATTACTTATTTCACACAAGCAGCATCTTGAAATAATTTGTTCTCAAGCCTTTTGAAATCTGCAAACCAGAAATTACTCATTAAATTTTCATAACTGCCTTGGTGTAATTTCGTGTTTTAAACAGAAGTGAACAAGAATTGTTTATTCTAAAAATCCCTGCAATCATATCTCATTACTACCCCCTAATCTTGCTAATTATTCACGAGACCATTCAGAATTTAAACTTCAGGTTGGGTGAGAATTTATGACTTGGGGTGAGAATTGAATCCAAGATAATATTACATTTTATGAACACAAAACTGAGCACACTGTCAAAAAATTCATCAAAATTGATTTTGAAAAAAATTGATATGCCCCCAGCACATGGCCAAGCAAGGGCAATGTAGTGATTGCAAATTGCAATTGGGATGAGCCTAAAAGACAGGGTACAACTAAGCTTCTCTAAATAATCTGATGGGTGCATAATTTAATGCCAGATCCTCTGAGTGATCTTTCTTTTTTTTCTCTCTCTCTCTCTCTCTTTTTCTTTTTACACAACCAATGCACTGGCCCCCTTGCCCAATGGGATGGTCTATTAAAAGCCACAGGCTTCAGAAAGCTTTGCAAGACCCAGCCACCAGGTGGATGACTCAAAAACGTCACAACTGCCCTCTTGTGGACAGAACACTGAGCCTCAACTTGGTGACGTCAACAAATCACCAAACTGGTGTCATGCAGGATCATCAGAAATTGTGACAAAAAGTGGGATTGTGTGAAAACAAATAATCTGAGTGGCTGGATGAGCAGTGCAAATGAAAGGTAGATATAGTTGGGTGGTGTTTATAGCCTCTGCAGGAATGTTGAGCCTGTTGTCACAGTGCAGCTGAGCCTTTTCATATTTTCATCACCAAAACGGCGTCGCGGACTGTATACATTTTGAAAAAATGAGAAAAAATATAAAAACATGTGTTTTTTTGTTTTTTGGGCTAAGACTTGGTCACTATTGCATGTACATGGATAAAGTTTGGTACACATATGGTCAATATGGTCTATTTATGCCTTTTGAAAGGTCTGGTGGAAAATATTATATACTTTTTGAAATACTAAAAAAATAATAAAAATTTATTTTTTGTTTCTGGCACAACATCCGGTCACTATTCCATAATTACACATTGATGAAGTTTGGTACACATATGGCTTATATGGTCTAGTTGTGCCTTTTCATTGTCTGACAGATGGCTCTTCCATAGTTTCTGTAATATTGAGAAAAAATGTTTAAAATATATATTTTTTATATCGGAGCCAAAACTTGCCCACTATTGCATATACAGTAATGCAATTTTCTAAACAAATCACCTATGGAATGTACCAGTGCTTTTTGATGTGTATAACACTTTATGAATCATTGGAAAAACTTCAGAAAATTATAACAGCATTATATTTTTTGGTTTTCAACCGACAGCTCATAACCTATACTTTGTACATGCATGAAACTACACCATAATATGCGTAAATTAGTCTAATAAGGCCTTTCCATGATTTTACAAATCCTGGCGAGCAGATGGGAAGATGGCAGGGCAGCAGGCAAATAGAAATAATTGAAGGCCACCACTCGACAGCCATTGCATACCTATAAGCAATTTCGTAATGCACCAATTTTATGCTATTATTGTAATCTTCTAAAGGTGTTATTCGCTGAAGGTTTGCTGCTGCGCAGCCTATGTTTTATATTATGCATAGGGGAAGATGATTATATGTGACCAGGCCTTGAAGTAAAAATTGTGACGTCATGACATCATATCTCTCCTGTGATGCATGTTGCATATTTATAGTCCTACATGTGTCTAATGTCTTCTTTTAATCAAAATTTTTGACTTCATTGTCAAAATTAATGTTTTTTTTATTATTCCCAGTCCATTAATCTCATGGAAATGAATGACATCATAAGTATTTCATGCTGCCTTTTATGGTCCAATAAAGCTGAAAACTTGAGAAAAATCTGGGATTTCATGAAAAGAAGGCTACATATAGAATTTTTTTACATTCTAGAAAATCAGAAACCATCCTATTCATTGCTATATGTTATTTACTAACAAAGATATTTACATAATTTGTATGACCAGCTGCATGGCACGTAAAAATGTGTGAAGTCTGGACATCATATCACCCTGCAACTAGCATTAATGAAAACGAGAAGTCTCACATGAGAGACAATGTCACTAAGTGCTGTAGCATGACAAATACAATTTTGATTGACTTTTAATAAGGATTAACTTCCAGCAATCTTGATGGACCTTTGAGATTAGTATGCTGAAACTGCAATGATGACAAAGCAAAATTGAATGCACAAACTGTTATACACTGCATAAGATGACAGACGTACTATTTGCTTAAATAAAAATTGACAAAGGTAGAATCAGAAACACTAATTGTGGTAATTGAATTTGTAAGTTTCTATGCTGTGTACTAGAAGTATTTAAAAAATAATAATATCAGCAGTGCAATATAAAGCCTCCACTCATGGGTAGGTAAGGTGGCAATATTGTTTCACTTCCTGTTTGATCATTACAATGTCTTGTGAAAAGCATGTCATGTTAAAAAAAAAGCCAAATTACTATGAATATAATTTTTGTCAGTAACATAACACCATGCAGAACTGTCTGTGTAGTCATCGTTGGTTATATCTATGTGAAAGTACACCTCCAGACTTCTTTGATACTGAATTAAATAGCTTCAAAATTTCCAGGTATGTTGGCAAAATTTTTCTGTTTTGACATGGTTTAAGGAGAATTTTGATCTCTCACAGGTGACAGGATTTTAATCCTGTTGCATTGTTTTGCACTGATTGCTGGCCATTATCCCCTGTCATGAGCTTCAGGTCAATAGACTCTAAACTTGACACTTATTTAAATGTGATTAAAATTGGATTCTCATTTGAAGGGTTGTGTCACAAAACACCACTGTTGAAAAAGGTTTAACTATCTTATTCTTCAAACCATTTATATAATCGTCTTTTTGTTGTCAACAAAGGTAATGTCATCAACGCACTTCCATGCCAAGTGCCTCTTCGCTTTGATCTCAAATACAGTGTTCATAGTTCTATACTTTCAATGTATGAATAAAGGGTATAATAATTTTTCATTGTTTGGTTATTTGCTGTTAATTTTTTTTCATTTCTCGGTATTGGCCATGTTACAGATGATTTCCAAATTGTAGACATTGAGACAAAGTTTCATGTTTACACTTGACGACGCTGTACTGTGACAAAAGGCTCCAAGGTGACCGAAGACACAAAAAATGCATCTCGACATGAATAATGTAAGTCATTACGCCTTGGTGCATGATGAACAGTAGAATATCTTGAAATGTTTCACACTGAATCCTCGGCAAAGAGCATAAATTCTGCAAATGCCTTGTTGCTCCTCTCCACAAGAATAAATGCCAAAATGCATTAGCCTGGACAATTGGACTAATGCTGTTGCATTATGGTTTCGGAGACCAAAGCATTTTCATAAGAGTCTAATGGATATTTCCTTTGATGGTGGTTGCTAATGTGTTCCAGCCAAGTACTGGGATTATATGCCTCCTTCTTGCCATCTTTCCAGTAACACTTCATTGTAACATTTTGTGCAACAATACTTAATAACTAACAACATTTTTTTCCCTCAGTCCATTGAGTTTCACAAACCAAAACTCACCCAGTCCCCACGGGGACAGCCCCGAGCACGGGGAATGCCCCGTTGCGTCATGACGCAAATTTTACGCGCTGCCGATCGCGGCAATTTTGAGGGATATTTAAGCTTTGCTCACCTAGATCTCATTGCATTCCATTTGGATCTCCGGGAGGCAAAGTGAACCAACCCTGAAGTTCAAAAATGTTTTTTACCTAATTTGTAATGCTCATGGACCTGAAGCTATTTAAGTTACATATTTCACAATCATAACAACCTGATTGGGGCTTTTGAAATTAACCATTTTTAAAAACGGATAACCCAACCATCAGGTAGATGACACAGTTTTATGCCCAAAACAATAGAAACATGGAAATTAAAAAATTCAGGGTTGGTTCACTTTGCCTCCCAGGGATCCATTTGGAGATCATTAAGGAGAGTCTGTAGAACTTTTCAGAGTGAAGATCGACCTACCAGGAGCTGAGATAATGGGCTCTGAAGTTTTGAATGCAAGACCTATCATGTCCAATGGCTATTGTAAACAAACATTTGACGGTGTATCTCAGCTTGTAGCCCTAATGTAGGCACAATAGAACCAATTCAATGACCTACCTAAATAGTACCACTTTCGGAATGAAGTTGGGATGTATCATGTGGACTAGACAATGTTGAAGATGTTTTTGTCACTCCAATAACATTGTGATCGCTTTGTTTACCTCTTCAATGATTTCTTGACGCTACAATGTAGCAAATTTGTGCATTGCTATGACGTCATTTCTAATGATGACGTCATGATTGACTGCAGTGCCCCTAGTGTCAAAAAAATTTTCTTATGGTCACAACATTTTATTTTGGCAGTAAGTTTTTAGCCAATAAAAGAATACACGATTAAGTCTGAGGTTTAATTTTTGGTTAATTAGACTGAGTACACCATGACCAAGCATGATTTGGGCTAAATTTATGTCCTCTGGCCCCCCAGCTCCATCATGCAGGCACTCACAATGCTAAATTACTGCACATTTAGAGCTATTTTTAGCCTTCTGTTGTGACGTCATCAGCATTGTTGGCTCTATGACATCACTGAAACAATGGTGATGTCACAACAGCAGCAATAGAAGCAGTAGAAGAAAATGGCTTCTTGAGCTGTGTTGACAGCAATGTTATTCTAATGGGACTACCTCAAAACCAGGACTACAACATGGCAACACTTCCAAATGTTTATGAAACTGTTTGGTCAAGGCGTCAGAAACAGGAGGAGACAAGTATTTTTGTCAAGAGTAAGGTATGTTTTTAATTATCAGCCAAAAACTTACTGCCAAAATAAAATGTCTTGACTTTAGATAGGTGTTGCTTGATTTAGGAATGAATATTCCGGAACTTTGTGCGCTTGAAGTGCATAAATACTGCCGCCTTCACCATGAAATAAATAATTAGGCCTACCTGCCGAGGAAAACTCCAAGCCCCCCTGGAAATTAAGTGGTCGCCCCTTTTTTATTTATGGCTAATGGAGAATCCTAAGACTATTTCAAGTTGAGCCTTGCCATAAAAGTTCCGAAACAAAAAGGCCAAATTTACTGATGAATTCACAATTTACTGGTGAATTCACAATTTCTGCACTGTAAAAGACATCTCTGTGATTCAGATTGAGGCTCAAAGCACATGTTGCTATGGTGATGCAGTAGAGCCTCACTCTTGTAATAGGTGAAGATGAAGATGGGGGGGTTGTGGTGGTACTCACTAAGAAAGAGAGTATAGATTTAAAGGTGCCGCTGGTTCAGTGATGGAAATGGAAAATTTTTGCGGGGGGGGGGAGCTCTTAGTTGGCGTGTAGCAGGTCACAGCTCCCCCTGTTTTTTTATCAAGGGAGCTCCCCCCCCCTCATTTCGATCACTGGGCTGGATGCTATAGAAATTCAGACTTATTTGATTCCCATTTATGGAATCCCAATGTACATTTGGAGTCGCCAGAATCAGCTTTTTTAAAGAGCAATGCCTTTATTTTTACTCATATCAGGTTGGTTTGGGAACTAATTTGGGAATTAATATTGCACATTTTAAGTTTCCCAAAAATATTTTGATCGTATAAATCTAAGATCAATTATTATGTTCAATTAAATTAAAACGCCACACTAGAATCCCCCTTGTACCTCAACTCGGCGTCCTACCATAATCATTTCAATTAGGAGGAAGAGATAGGAGGTTGTTAAGGTACAGAGAAGGAGGAAGTAGGAAATAGAAGGATAAAGGAGATATGGAATAAGAGATAGGAGGAGGAGTAGGAGAGAGAAGGAGATATGAGAGACGAGGAGATAGGAGGATGAGATAGGAGAGAGGAGGAGATAGGAGGGAGGAGGAGGTAAGAGGAGGTAGGAGGAGGAGGTAGGAGGAGGAGGAGGTAGGAGGAGGAGGGAGTAGGGGAGTAGGAGGAGGAGGAAGAAGTAGGAGGAGAAGGTGGAGGCAGGAGGAGGTAGGAGGATGTAAGAGGAGCAGTAGGAGGGGGAAGAGGAGGAGGAGGTAAGAGTAGGAGGAGGAGATAGGAGGACGCAGGAGAAGGAGGAGGAGGTAGGGGAGTACAAGGAATAGGTAGGAGGAGGAAGTAGGAGGAGGGAATAGGAGAAGGAAGTAGGAGGATGAGGAGGTAGGAGGATGAGGAGGTCAGAGGAGGAGGAGATAGGAGGAGGAGGAGGAGGGAGTAGGAGGTAGGAGGAGGTAGGAGGAGAAGGTAGGAGGTGGTAGGAGGAGGAGGAGAAGGAGGAGGTAGGGGATGTGGGAGGAGGTAGGAGGAGGAGTAGGAGGAGGAAGTAGGAGGAGGTAGGAGGAGGTAGGAGGAAGAGGAGCATGAGGAGGAGGTAGGAGGAGGTAGAAATAGGTAGAAGAGTAGGAGGAGGAGGTAGGAGGAGAAGGTAAAAGGAGGAGGTAGAAGGAAGAGGAGTAGGAGTAGGCGGTAGGAGGAGAAGGTAGGAGGTAGGGGAGGAGTAGGTTGGAGGAGGTTGGAGGAGGTAGAAGGAGGTAGGGGGAGGTAGGGGAGGTAGGGGAGGTAGGTGGAGGTAGGAGGAGGAAGAAGGAGGTAGGGAGAGCTAGGATGAGGAGAAGGATGTTAGAGGAGGTAGAAGGAAGAGGAAGTAGGAGGAGGTAAGAGGAGGAGCAGGTAAGAGGAGGTAAGAGGTAGGAGGAGGTAGGAGAAGGTAGAAGAAGGTAGGAGGAGGAGGAGGTAGGAGGTAGGAGGAGGTAGGGGGAGTAGGAGGAGGAGGAAGAAGTAGGAGGAGAAGAGGGAGGTAGGAGGAGGATAGAAGAGGAGCAGGAAGTAAGAGTAGGAGGAGGAGATAGGAGGAGGTAAGAGGAGGAGGAGAAGGAGGAGGTAGGGGTAGTAGGAGGAGGAGGTAGGATGAGGAGGAAGTAGGAGGAGGAAGTAGGAGGATGAGGAGGTTGGAGGAGGAGGTAGGAGGAGGAGCAGGTAGGCGGAGGGAGTAGGAGGAGGAAGAGGAGGTAGGAGGAGGTAGGAGGAGGTAGGAGGAGGTAGGAGGAGGTAGGAGGAGGAGGAGTTAGGAGGAGGAGGAGGTAGGAGGAGGTAGGAGGAGGTAGGAGGAGGTAGGAGGAGGTTGGAGGAGCCGTAGGCGGAAGAGGAGGTAGGAGGAGCAGTAGGCGGAAGAGGAGGTAGGAGGAGCAGGTCGGAGGAGGTTGGAGGAGGCAGGAGGAGAAGCTAGAAGCTAGAAGGAAGTAGAAGGAGGGAGGAGGATGTAAAAGGTAGGAGGAGGATGTAGGAGGTAGGAGGAGGAGGTAGAAGGAGGTAGGGGACTGGGGGAGGTAGGAGGAGGATGAGAAGAAGGTGGAGGTAGGGGGTATGGGAGGAAGAGGTATGAGGAGGAGTAGGAGGAGGAGGAGGTAGGAGGAGGTAGGAGGAGAAGGTTGGAGGAGGTTAAAGGAGGTTGGAGGAAGTAGGAGGAAGTAGGAGGAGGTAGGAGGAGGTAGGGGAAGGAGGTAGAAGGAGGTAGAAGGAGGTAGGGGGTGGTTGGGGGAGGTATGAAGAGGAGAAGGATGAGAAGGAGGAGGAGGTAGGGGCTGTGGGAGGAAGAGGTAGGAGGAGGAGGAGGTGGGAGGAGGAGGTAGGAGGAGGAGGTGGGAGGAGGAGGTGGGGATGAGAAGGTAGGAGGTAGGGAGGTACTAGGAAGAGGTAGGAGGAGATATGAGGAGGTATGAGGTCTACTCCTATTTCCAAGGTCTTATCTCTTATTTCCAATCTCCTCCTTTCTCCTGCCTCCTCCTATATTCAATATCCAATCTCCCCCTATCTCCTACATCCTATTTCCTATTACCTCTCATCCTCCTATCTCATCCAAGCTCCTCCTATCTCCTTATTCCTCTTCCTATCCTATCTCCTTATTCCTCTTCCTATCTCTAATCTCCTCCTCTTATCTCCTCCTATTTCTTCCTCTCTCCTCCCGACATCAATCTCAGTCTCTTCCTCCAAACACATATCTCCTCCTATCTACTATTTCCTATCTCCTCCTCCTTTCTCCTTTCTCCTTTCTCCTTTCTCCTCCACCTTTCTCCTATATCCTATCTCATCTCTCCTATCTACTTATTCTATCTTTTATCTCCTATCTCCTCCTATAAAAAACATAACTCCTCTTGTCTCTTCCTCTCCTCTCTCCTCTCTCTTCTCTCCCCTCCTATATACTTAACCTGTCTCCGTCTACCCATATCTCCTCCACCTGTCTCCTTTCTCCTATCTACTCATCCTATCTCCTCCTATGTCCTATGTCCTATCTCATCCGGAGCTCTCCTATCACCTATCTCCTCCTATCTCATGTCTCCTATTTCCACACTTCTCTAATATCTGCTTAACCTATCTCCTATCTCCTATCTGCTATCTCCTATCTCCTATCTGCTCCTGCTATCTCCTATCTGCTCTCTTGCATCTCCTTCTATCTCCTACTCCTGTCGGCTCCAGAGTCCTCCTCCTATCTCCAATTTTCTCCAATCTCCTCCTCCTCTCTTCTATCTCCTCCTCCTTCCTATATCTCATCCTCTCTCCTCTCTTCGCTCCTCCTCTTTCCTATCTCCTCCTCTATCCTCTCTCCTCCTCTTTCCTATCTCCTCCTCCTCCTATCTGCTCCTCCTCTCCTACTCTTTCTACCTCCTACCTCCTACCTCCTATCTCCTCCTCCTACCTCCTCCTCCTCCTCCTACCTCCTCCTCCTCCTCCTCCTCCTGCCTCCTCCCCCTATCTCCCTTCATACTTCTTCCTTCTGTTCTTATAACTTCCTGCATCCTCGTCCTATCTCCCACTATCTCCTCCTCCTGTTTTGTATGTCTTATCTCCTCCTCCAACTCCTGTCTACACCTCCCATCTCCACCTCCTATCTCCCTTCACTTCTTATCTCCTCTCGCATCCTCCTCTTATCTCCCGTATCATTGTTTGCTGAACAAGTAAAAGATCCCTCACATGGGGCAAATGTGTAACGTAATATAGTACTAACACCAGAGTTTGTATATGAGCCCATGACTCGTTAGCAAAGAATAAATATATAATTATATATGTGTATCTTCAACTTGTTAGCTCGAATTGAGGATTCTCCCATCTCCTGCTATTTATGGGGTGTCAAATGAAAGTTAAGTAAACATCATGCTCATCATTACAGTCCTTGTCATATTTACGTGGAATCTCAAGTTTTTTTTCTATGTTGTTGAACTGTGATGTCAGAGATGACTCTATTCTAGCATTGCAATATATGTAAATTAACTACAAGCTGTGATGTCATTTCAAACTGGGTCAGATTCCCCAGCTTCTAGCCAATGTTGATCCTCCTAAACTGAGCGTCACAGTTTCAACACAGTGTCAGAGTAATGCCTAGTTCTCACGACGGCGATTTGAGAGCGACGCATCAAGAGAAGTCATTTCTTGGAAGGTTGTGGCGTAGAACGTTGGTTTTGGCACATTACGTAATCAATTAGTGTCATGTGCGACGCTTAAAGTTAGTAGCCGCGGTGAGTCTTGAGGTGTCCGCGGCGCTGCTTAAGCTTTCTTCGCCGCGTTCCGCCTCTCTTTCCTCAGCGCAGTTCCAAACAGACGCGTCGCACTTTGTTTTGGAATTCGGCGAGGCTGCTTTTACTTCGCCCAATGTTGTTTCCTCTTACGCCGCTGATGGTTGTGAGGCAGCTACGTCTGAAATTGGCGACCTGCGACGCATCAGGAAACCTTCGGCGTACACCCGAGGTAAGATGCGTCGCTGAAAATGACAGCCTCGCCGAAGACTGTAAGGATGCAACGCCGCATTTAGGGACTTGTTACTGCGTAACTTGATGGTTCATCGTCGCACATGCATTCATAAAGCGCCGAGGACATTACAGACGCGTCGATGCTGACCTTCTTCGTCGTCCTTGCCTTAAGCAGCGACGAAGGTCTCTTAAGCATCGACGAACGTCTGTTGTTGCAGCGCTGCGGCAAAGTGTGTTTGGCTGCTGCAGGAGTCACTTTTGGTCATTATAAAAAGGGACACAGAGGACCTCCTTGCTTCATTTGCTGATTGCCCTTCAATGAGAACACAACGACTGCCTACTGAACATATGCATGATGAATGAAGAAGAAATTATTGTTGTGGCTGGTGCTGCTGCTGTTGCTATCGGAGCTGTCTATTTGAGACACAGGAGGAGGAGGGCCAGGAGACAGAAAAGGTGGTGGATTCGCAACTGGTTGCTGCAGAGGGAACAACATGGTCACTTCCATCAACTGCTGCCTGAACTGCAAGTGCGTGACGTGTCCGGCTACTACAACTACACTAGAATGCCCCCTGCCATCTTTGCTGAAATCCTGGAAGCTGTTGGACCACTCATCACTAAGCAAGACACCAACATGAGGAGGGCTTTGGAACCTGGTCTGAAGTTGGCTATCACCCTGCGGTACATGGCAACAGGAAACAGCTACAAGTCCCTAGCTTATGCTTTCCGTGTGGCACCCAACACCATCTGCAACTTCATCCCTGAGGTCTGCCTTGCCATCGTTCATGCCTTCGAAAGACAGCTGGCACTACCCACACAGCCTGAAAGATGGAAGGAGATAGCCAAGGCTTTTGAGACGAAATGGAACTTGCCCAACTGCATTGGAGCTCTGGATGGCAAGCACGTCGCAATCCGATGTCCCAAGGCTGCAGGCTCCTTGTTCTACAACTACAAGGGATTTCACTCCATTGTCCTGATGGCCCTCGTTGATGCCGACTACAAGTTCATCTATGTGCAGGCTGGCTGTCAAGGAAGTGCATCTGATGGCGGCGTCTTCAGGGATACAGTACTTCGACAACTCCTGGACGAGGAAGATCTAGGCCTACCACCTCCAGAACCTCTACCTGGCACAGAAGACAATCCTTTCCCATATTACATCGTGGGTGACGAGGCATTTCCCCTGAAGACATGGCTGCTCAAACCAGTGCCAAGAAAGAACCTTGACATTCCTTCCAGAGTCTACAATTACAGGATTTCAAGAGCCAGGAGAGTGGTGGAGAATGCCTTCGGTCTGCTGTCACACAGGTTCAGATGCTTCCTGACCACCATGCCCCAACGACCTACAAGAGTGACATACATCACAATGGCTGCTTGTGTTCTACACAACATTCTGCGAGACAGAGTAGGCGTCCACCATGCCCGTGACAATGAAGTGATGGACAGAGAAGATCCACAGACACATGACGTCGCTGAAGGAGTTTGGAGGGGAGACCGTCAATTGCATGACCTAGGAGAACCACTTCGACACGGAAATGCCTCCAGAGATGCCAAGGCTGCTCGAGACTACCTACGTGACTGGGTCAACAGTCCGGCAGGAAGTGTCCCTTGGCAGTTGGAGAAAATCTGAAGAAGATGCAGACTATCTATTCAAAACAACAAAGCCCAGGCCCTTTTAAGGGCCACCAAATCCTCCCAATTGAGCTGGCCATGTACACATCCTATGTTGACAAAACAAGCCCAAAAATCAATCAATCAATCAATCAATCCCTCCATCCATCTATCTATCTATCTATCTATCTATCTATCTATCTATCTATCTATCTATCTATCTATCTATCTATCTATCTATCTATCTATCTATCTAGCTATCTATCTATCTATCCAAGTCCAATCCCTGCAAAGTGACGACAACTGCTTTTCTTTTGCTGCAGTGTATATATGTAACGAGCATTGTGTTCCATCTATCAAGCTATCTATCTATCTATCTATCTAGCTATCTATCTAGCTATCTATCAAGCTATCTATCTATCTATCCAAGTCCAATCCCTGCAAAGTGACGACAACTGCTTTTCTTTTGCTGCAGTGTATATATGTAACGAGCATTGTGTTCCATCTATCAAGCTATCTATCTATCTATCTATCTAGCTATCTATCTAGCTATCTATCAAGCTATCTATCTATCTATCCAAGTCCAATCCCTGCAAAGTGACGACAACTGCTTTTCTTTTGCTGCAGTGTATATATGTAACGAGCATTGTGTTCCATCTATCAAGCTATCTATCTAGCTATCTATCTAGCTATCTATCTAGCTATCTATCTATCTATCTATCTAGCTAGCTATCTAGCTATCTACCTGCCACTTGCCCTAGACAAGTGAAATTACAAAGTGATGCACTTGTACTAGTGCAACCAACCAACACAAGTTTTAAAAGCAAAGCACTTGTACTAGTGCATTAAATTTTAATTAAGAAATTCATGCACTTGTACTAGTGCAATAAAAATATGTTTATACCAAAGAATGCAGCACTTGTACTAGTGCTGCACTTGGTATGTTTTGGGGCAAAGAAAGGGGGAACTAGCACCTTGCTTTTATGAAGGTGATTACTTTTAATGAAGGCCAGGACCGGACTTTTGTTTTGGGGGACTTTTTTTTGGGGGGACTTTTTTTTGGGGATTGTCAACGTTTTTTTTGCTCTTTTTTGGCTCTTTTCGGTCAACACAAGCTCTTTTTTTTTGTCAACATAAGATGTGTACGTGGCCTGCCCTTTTGGGAGGATTTGGTGGCCCTTAAAAGGGCCAAGGTTTTTTGTTGTCTTTGCTGCATCTGGTCTTCTACTTTCATGGAGAAAGGAGACTTGAAGTCCAACTGGGCAAAGGGGAAGGCTGGTGCTGGTGATGGGCGGCCGGTTGACCAAAGCTGGGTCCAGGGGGGTAGCCGTACTTCTCGGGGCTCTCCTGAGCATCCATCATCAGTGTCATGGTGGAGTGGCTGGGCTGCATCGTGGTGTAGCTGGGAGTCTGCCTGGAGGATCCTCCTTCCCTGGGCTGGTGCTGCTGGTAGTGATGGCTGCTGCTGGAAGCCTGGTGATGGTGCTGGTGGTGGGCTGGCACATACGTCGAAGAAGGAGGAGGAGGAGGTGGCATCTGCAGGCGCTGAGGAGGATGAGGAGGCTGGAAGGTCTGCTCCTGATGATGACTTGACTGGCGGCTGGCATGATCCATCTCACTCTCCCTGTCCCAGAAGAGGGCGGCCTCTGCAATGGTCCTGACCATTTTCCTTCGGACTTCAGGGCTGGCGTGCACTCCCACGTGGTACAGGTCCTGGCACTTCATCCTCCAGTACTCCTGCTCGGGTGTCAACTCCTGGTGGTCGGGGCACATCTTGCAGCCAGAGCCTTTCAGGATTTTCTTGGCGGAGGACATGGCTTGCATGCTGCCTGCGATGACGTGCATGGCGGAGTGCATGGCTTCATCTCCTGGGGCCTTCCTCTTGGTTCCCTTGGCAGCGGCTCCAG
The DNA here is from genome assembly GCA_026936325.1 of Platynereis dumerilii. Lineage (NCBI taxonomy): Eukaryota > Metazoa > Annelida > Polychaeta > Phyllodocida > Nereididae > Platynereis > Platynereis dumerilii. The sequence continues at coordinate 15,691,166 of JAPTHN010000005.1, forward strand.
GCTTTGGTGCTCCAGGGAAGACTTGGGACTGCTGGCTGTCAGGTCTGTCCTGTGGTGGCTGTTCAGGTGGCAGGTCCGGCATGTCATAGGAAGCTGGCAGGGAATCCTCAGGGTTGTAGCTGTCATCATCGGAGTCTGAGGCTGGCCGGTTGGCAGACAGTTGAGAGATGGCGGACAGCTCCTTCCCTGGCTTGTGGACGATGGAGTCCTTCAGGAACCGACAGTTGTTCAGGATGTACTCGTCCCTCTCTGTGAGCGTCTCCTTCCTGGCGGCTTCTGAAGCTTCAGGCCTGACGAGTCTGGAGAAGTGAGTGCGGACTGTCTTCCTCCAGTTGAAGATGTCCTGGGAGGTGTACTTGGGGCCCAGCTCCTTTGCTTTTTCTGTGTCCAGCAGCAGCTTCTCGTTCCCCTTGTAGCCTCTGGTGCCCTTCATGTACAGCACAGGATGCTCTTTGTACCAGTTGATGAGGTCGTCCTCTTGCTCAGATGTGATGCCCAGGTTGTGGATGTTTTTCTTGGGGGCCTTCCCTTTGCCCTTCTTGCCCTTGGACTTGGCTTCAGCAGCAGCTGCAGGGGTCTCATCAGCAGAGTCTTCTTCCTCCTCGAAGGTGTCCTCATGGATGGCCACTCTGTCTAGAGCAAGAACAGGCTGGCTCTCTGGTGTTTTCTTGGGAGTCTGCTTCGGAGTCTGAGTCTTCTTCGGAGTCTGCTTCTTTGGAGTCTGCTTCTTTGGAGTCTGCTTCTTTGGAGTCTTCTTTGGAGTAGACTTGGCAGTAGGCTCTGGAAGACCCGTGGAAGACTTGGCAGCAGGCTTGTCAGCAGGCTTGGCAGCAGGCTTGGCAGCAGGCTTGGCAGCAGGCTTGTCAGCAGACTTGGCAGCAGGCTTGTCTCCTTCATCAGTTTCAAAGAGTTCAACTGAAGAATCTTCGTCTGTGCTGTCTTCTGGCCGGCCCTCGAAGATGGTCTCGCTGACGACAGTGGCTTTGGTGGTTGAAGTGGTGGTCTTCGTCTGGCTGCCAGCTGTAGTGGAGGTGTAGAGCCCAGGTAGAGAGAGGTCTGCCATGGCTGTAGTGAAGAAGGCAGTCACTGCAGCATCTGAAGGTTCATGGAGAGGAGTTGCAGCTGGAGTTGTAGCTGGAGTTGTCACTGGAGTGCTCCCAGGAGTGTGGAGTGTTGACCTGGTGCTGAGCTTGGTTGGTGCCCTGGTGACGACGGTGCCCTTTCTCCTCTTTGGTCCCATGTTGTAGCAGCAATTTGAAGTACAATTGTAGCAGCAAATGTAGCAGTTGATAATAGTGTCGTGGATTCTAGGTGTGTTCTGGTCGAAGGTCTGAGTGGGTATGGTGCTCTAAACTGGCCTCCTCTATATATATGCAGGGTGCGGACCGCCTCTTTCCCCCTCCTTCGCCCCCCCTGCTTCGCTGCTGCTGCCCCAGCCGCTGCGCAAAAAGAGGGTGACACGCAGACAAAGGGTTGATGCTAAAAATAGAACAACGCATGCACTCAGGCGCCACTCTGTCTGCTGCATTGGGGGTCCAAAAGACGCGGCGCGCACCCTCTCACGTGCGTCGAACATGTGTCTTTCTGCGACGCGTGTCTGAAACATGTGACATGAAGCAAGAGCTTTCTGCTACACTGCTGTTTCTGCGTCGAAGCTCTTCTTTGTGCGCCGCATCTTAAAAAATCTGCGGCGCGCACTGATTTCTTTTTACGCTTCTTCTTGCTTCACCACTTCTTTCCTCGCAAAGATTCAACCGGTTGAATCTTTTTTTCCTGAATCGTCAAATTTCTAGGAATTGCGTAGAAAGACCTCTTAAAACGACGCATGCTGTTCCTGTTGCGCCGTAAAGCCAAAATTGACGGCGAACATGCTCAAATCTTTGCCCTTTCCTGGAAATATAAGAAACGCCGTCACTTAAACCCTCTGTTACGTCTCCGTGAGAACTAGCCATAAGAGTTTTATCAGGAATAGCCCCTACAACTACGTCATCACAGCTTGATAGCCAATGGGCTGACCGTAAACTACGTCATCACAGTTCAAACATTGATATATTGAAGGAAGCATTACATTTTTGATCCCAATGATTTATCACAGCAATCACCAGTCTAATCCTGTCAAATGGCAGCTTTGTGAGCGTTCACAGTAGACAACTGTTATAATCCCCACAGTGTTGTTTGATAAATCTACAAACTTGCTAATTTACAACTTTAAACTTTGATGGAAGTTGGTATAAATAGAAGGCTTTGACAATTTGTTTGTAAACACATGGCTTATGTTATGTATATTTGTTCTGGCAGCCCATTGGCTGAGAGGCTGTGACGTCAAACTTGCATGGGTTTTTCCCAGACCCAATTTTAACTCTGACACTGAGTTGAAACTGTGATGCTCAGTTTGGTGGATTCGCATTGGTTAGAAGCTGGGGAATCTGACCCAGTTTGAAATGACATCACAGCTTGTATTTAATTTACATATAGTGCAATGCTAGAATAGAGTCATCTCTGACATCACAGTTCAACAGCATAGAAAAAAAACTTGAGATTCCACGTAAGTATGACAAGGACTATAACATGATTAATGATTATCAGTTCTTATTTATTGATCTCTCTGGTTAGTGCTAATTAATTAACTTAAAAAATTATTTTTGAAAATGGTCAACCTGCCCCCATGGCGGATTACGTTTATCCCTGGCATGGGGCAGGGTGATCCCTGAAAATGTTCCTCTCAAAAATTGGGATTATTGCTTAAGTTGAACTTTGATTATATCATTATCATAGGAGTCAACTCCCAGCTTACTGTCTGTTGGGCCATTTATGGCCCTAGAATCTGCTGTTGTCCTTGATGACGTCACAAATACAGGATTGTTTTTTGGGAATGATCAGTCCATTAAGGGTTAAATGCAAATTTCATGATTTTTTTTACTAGTACACCTTCCATATACACACTCCTGTGTAAATTCCTATAGAAAAAACTTAAATTTTTCAGTGGTCAGTTGCACAAACACCATAATCACTTAATTTCAAACAAACACAGTGGAAAATGAAATTTAAACAACAGATAAAGAAATTAACTTGGTGCTGCTCTCTTTCAATAGGCTATTAATTGCATGTCTGCAACAGATCACACAGAGTTTGAGAATTAAATTATTTGGGCCTGCCACGGGGACTGCCCCGTTGAAACGGGGACAGCTAGGGAGCAGTCCTCAATCGGGGACAGGTTGGGGACAGATCGGGGCATGCCCCGGTTTTGTGAAACTGGATTTGGGGTGGGGACAGACTCGTTTCCATCCACATATCAGTGGACTAGCAGGTAGTATGTGACGTCACAAAACAATTGTGAATGAGCGGATGTTGATTGCATTGTTGTCTCGACCAATCAAATTTGAAAGATCGGTACTAGCTACCTAAGGTCATGAAATGCCGTGGAGCCCAGATTGGGTGGGGACTGAAACAAGGACAGAAACGGGGACTGCCCCAGTTCTGGGGCATGCCCCGAAAGCTTTGTGAAACCGGCCCCTGGGTGCAGTCATCAATGTGAATAAGACACAGTGCCCTGAGATAAATTTGTTCACAGAGCTCGATAATCTACTGGGCCTCAATTTACTGTGGCCTACATACCTATTGTCTGCTCTCACAGGTTATTCAGCTGACTTGGACACCTTCATTCTGACGTATAAAGTGTGTCCCAATGTGCCCAGTATTCAGTGTCCCAATGAGCCCCATTATGACTTCTACACCAAAATGCTAGTTTCTCAGGCACTAGTGAGTGTGTTTATCAGGAGAGCAACTCATAACTGTTTGTCACGATGTATGCAATTCATACAAGAATTGAGCAAGCCTCTTTGTTCATGGTTTGTCCTGAGAATGGTTCAAACTGAACCCTCTGAATTTAGTTGAGTAGTAGGAAAACAAGCTTTTTCTCATCACACTTTTGCATTTGGCTATAATTTGCCAATAAGAGGATAAAAACATGAGGATGGGAATTTACAAGATTTGGCGATACTACTGTTTCATATACCTTGTGGAGAACCACGAATACAACACCATCCCATTGTGCCCCATGTCCCAATGTGCCCTGACTTCCCCTACAGAAAGTAGTAACTTTAGAAAGCATGGACTAAACTGTCCCTGCTTACATGTAAATATAATCTTCCGTGCTGAAACCATGCCTTGTTTTGACTGATGAATAATTATTCCGAACCGTTTTGCTCAACTTCAGTAAGAGCATTTTTTTGCACTGCCAACAATTCCCTGCCAAAGAATGTCCTATTAAGACTAAATGTTCCAGACACAGGACACCACAAATTACCAATACAGAAAATGGGCTTTTAGTGACAGCAACACTTAGTTTTCCACTGCTACTGGCTGAGCAGTGTTCTCTATAAGGGATTTTGTCTTGATGATTGCTGTAATTGACATAGGCTTTCAGACATGGTACAAAAACGTCAAAGAAAAGCGCATCACTTGCCGTTTGAGAATACTGAACACAAGGCATTTCCCTTGAAGAATAAAAACAGCTCTAAACGTTGTATATCTACATGGAAAAGTTGCAAGTTCAGAAAAGTTGTGTTTTAAGATATATTAAAGAATAAAGAGAACGATTAATCAAGCTGCTAGATTGCTATAAATGGTTTTGTCACACACCTGGCTGATTTTCGTGCGCTTCAAATACAATACCACCAGATATAACAGGGACAACTGTAGATTCAATGGACTTTCCTTAGTATTTCACCGTTTATTATTTTTGTGCTACAATTTTGTATTTTGTTCACTTTTGTAATAATGTGTTTCTAAATCAGAGTGACTATAAGCTCAAAAGCTCTGGGAGCTAAGCATTAAAGGCCTATTCCAAATAAAATATTTCTGTCTCTCTATATATTTTGTAATTCTGTCTTTCTCCTGCACCAGGCACTATTTTCAGTGCATTTTGCATCAAAACGAGAGTACACCCTCGCAAGAGACCATGCTTCATGACTGCAGAAGGAACGGTTTCATAACTCAGTTACTTTCAAACACGTCAGAATCAGTCGGATTCTCTGAAAATTTCAATATTTAACTGGAAACTACATGCGCATTGAATTTATGTTGAACTTCATACAATAACAGAAAAAGGCATGATGCCTCAAGATAGAACCTTGCTCTTTTGCAAAACACAAAGATGAACGACAGAAGGCAAGGTTGGGTTTCGCAAACAACCGAAGGCAGAATGGGTAGTGTGGTGTTTCTTAACTGCCTCAGGATAGGACCCTGCATGGAGAGGCAAATATGTCAAGGAGAAAGGCAGAATTTTGTTTAAAAAATGGTAATAAATAATGATTTAAGAAATTATCTAAGGATGTTTGCTTCAGTAGATCAAAGGCCATCTGGTATTAGAGAATCTTCAGGTATAACCATGCATGCCAGTTTATTTATATTCTATGGCGAACGGCACACAAATTATTCCTGTAGAAATCACGCACATATGTACATATATAGAAATAATACATCGGCCTAATACAACATTGTAAAAAAAGCTTATTCCATCCTATCATTCTGTTTATTATCAAGGAATTTGTTATTTAGGCCCAAATCTTTTCGAATTGTGGATCTTATTGTATTCTTTGGTGACAGATTTATTTAGATGCAAAAAAGGGGCACATCACAAAAGTGTCAGCAAATCATTTCTTAGGCATGCCTGCAGCTAAAGATCTTAAAAGTGAATACTTTCAGTTTTCTTAATTTTAAGAGCGTGACAGAACTGTAATACACTGGAAACCCAGAATTCTTTATACACGTACAATCTCTACCGGGAATACGAAATACAAGTCCATATCTTAGAATGCTTCTAGAATGCTTTTAGAATGCTTTAAAAGATTTATAATTCAAAGCTCACCGTTTCGTCCTTTGAATTACTGTCTTCTTTTCTGTATCTACACATTAATCTAGCATTCAATAATTAAAAGACAAAGCTCCTTAAAATCCTGGATTAGCCATCTTCTGAAGCTTGTCTCAATGTCAATTGTTTGAGACAGACTGATTAATACAGAGGGTATTAAAGGATTTCATTGTAATCCTGGATCCAGGGAACCTTATTATATCAATGAGATTGTATTGAAATTGCATTACTTGAGCTTTTCATGAAAATGTAATGTCTAGTAGTATTGTTGATAAATGTATGTGGCATTATGTGATTAAAATATTTGTAAATAAGGGTGATTCGATATGAAGCAATCTTCATCTTTAATCAAGCTTATCATTTGGTGCAGGTAGATACGCATAGCAATCAAGTATTCAATCAATCAATCAATCACTCAATCACTCACTCACTCACTTACTCACTCACTCACTCACTCACTCACATAGGCGTAGGGGACACGCAATTTTTGGGGGGGCGAGCGACGTTTGCCCGAATTTCAAGACCTAGATTTAATACCATTTCAAATGAAATTGCCTGAAAAACATTAATTTTCAATAGTGTTTACTTAATCATGTGCCCGGATTTTTTAGCCCTTTTGCCCGAATTTTACTCTTTCGCAAACTTTTGGGGGGGGCAATCGCCCCCTGCCCCCCCTCCGATACGCCTATGCTCACTCACTCACTCACTCACTCAATCACTCACTCACTCACTCAATCAATCTATCTATCCATCTATCTATCTATCTATCCATCCATCTATCTATCTATCTAACTGTCTATCTATCTATCTATCTATCTATCTATCTATCAAAGAATTAAGAATAAAAATAAAATGTGTATAGTTTAAGTTATAAATTATATCTACGTATGAAGCTTTCTTCAAAATGGCATTCAACTTTATTGTCTTCTGCAGGAATGTTGCATGTACACATTCATTCATTTACTTTCCGGAAAATTTCTTTCAAAAGGTACTATTTAAAAAGCAACATAGACTATATTTTGTGGGAACTCCGGTAGACAGTACAGAATGTTGAAGTACGTATCATAACTTCTAAAGTCAAAAATACTGTTGCTTGTTTGGAACTGACTTGCCCAAACTTTCCTGGGATCACGCTATAACTTCACACTGTCTTTATCTGATCAGTAGAAGAACTGTTTTTCAATTGCTTAAATTTACGACCTGCCCATTGCAGTGGTATAAGTCATTATATAGTTATCTCTCAGTGGCTTGGGTAATTGATGAGACAAGATCAGGAAGCTAGCTCATTAAGCAAAGACCAGCTTATTGCTCTAACCACGAGAGAAAGCCATCAAACAAGCAGCAGTTTTGTGAGAAAAGCTAGAAATTCTCAATACTAAATGGTCCACTAGGCGGAGTCAAGGCAAAGGAATGCGTCTTATCCCTCTAGTGACAAGAAGGTGGAACTAACAACTGGCTCCGTGAAACTTTCTTGTAAAGTGCAGCAGTGGTCCTATAGGCTAAATGACCCTTAGGTTAAAAGTTAGAACGAATTCATCAAACAGACTTGTAAGTCATCACCGAGAACTATGTCAAAACATCAAAACATTTGTCAATTTGAAAAAAAAACAAAAAACTTTAACAGTTCAAATTGGCTGATAGAATCATAGTGAATGGCCAAATTCTTGATTCAGGCTTTCATTAGTTAAATGGCCTATTAGTAAACTATTCTAAAAAGTTCTAAAAAGAACAAGTTACAAATGAAGTCAGTGAATAACAGGCATGGCGAGCCCCCAGTCTCAGGCACAAGGCAAGTTATTTTCATTTACTAGAATAGGATTATAATGAAAAAAGAAGAAGTTTACACTGCCCTTCAAAAGTTTGAATACACCAGAAAAGGTGAGATTTTTTTCAAAAATACCTCATCTTCAACACAACTTTTGTTTTATAATTACATCAAACAATATGGAAATTCACATTCAGGCCATAAGGTGTCCATATTTCATGGTTTTAGATCATTTTGGTATAAATTTACATAAATTTCTTAATATCCCATGTTTTCATTTTCTAGGGAAAGCTATGAAATCACAGTTATATTCCATATTTATGACATATTATCATTTTTTACGCATTTCCACTGGTTTGTGGTGATTTTACAAGTAGTTTCAGACCAGAAAATGGCCATTGAAAATCTGACATAAATACTTATTTTGGCTATGGTTGGGTCAAAACAATGCTAAAACAGCTCAAATAAAATAATTTTCACTAGAGAAGATACATTTTATGATTATACTTCATGGTGACCCGAAATTATCTAAATTTTGTATATTTTTGAGTGGTCAGTGTCCAATTTTTAAACGGTCTTTTCGGGGTCAAAAATAACTGTTACGATCATGTTTCATCTCTGGAAAAGCTTAAATATGATTAAATTTCATAAGCCAAGAAGATACCAAAATTTGGGGTAACAAGAGAAGCCATAAATTTCAACCAAGATGACCTAAAAATGATAAAATTAAGACAACTTCTGACTTCAATGTGACTTGTTATATTGTTTGATGTTAATATTAAATAAATATTCCATTCAAAATCAAGTTTTTTTAAAAGAAACTGCACTTATCGAGGTGTATTCAAACTTTTGGAGGGTACTGTATGTCTACATGAAATCATTATTGTCTTAATGCCACTAAATCAGAAGGTCAATCTGCTCATGCGACCAGCTACCAGAGGAGAAGTAATGATGGGATGATTAGGCAATTAAAATTATGAGTAATATACCCTGTTCCCAAGGGCAAGGGAGGGGCCTTTCAGTTGCCCCAGCATAGAACATTGAAGTAAAAGTGAACTGAAGTGGCATATATACTCCTAAGGCTCTGGGTGTACCACAAATAGGCCTATTTTTGACTGATTATGACATTATGTATAGATTTTTTAGACCTCTCACAGTAAAAAGTAAAAATATAATATTTAGGCTATATGCCGAAAGACTCAAGAAGTTTATTTGACATGAAATGCATGAAATATACACAATACAAAATTTGATGGCTGTACAGTATGCATAGATAAATGAAAAAAAAAGAAAAAAGAAAGGAGAAAAGAATGGCCTGATTATACAATTTTTAAACAAGCCCAGTGATTTGCTGATGAAAGTGAAATGTTTTGCTTCCCAACCTAGAATTTAACCTACGACATTCAGCGCAACAGTGGCTCAACCATATTACACTTTAAAATATTACCATATGGGGGATCTTTGTTATCCCAATTTGCAGGGCATGTTATACCAGGGGCACCAAACTGAACAAATGAAAAAAAAAAACTCATACGAACGACATCCAGTTCAGATGTAGCCTACAAAATATATTGACATAAGTTACCACTACCTAACATACCACAGGAGACTTACAGCATTACCAAAGCCAATACATGTACCTCCAGTCCCTTAAAGCTTGTTGCCTGACAGCTTATGCAAATGAAGTGACTTATAATCAGACCATTAAGCTTAGTCTATATACAAGGGCCTGACCTTTTGACCTCAGGGTTGCTATGGCAGCTGACAGATAAGGTTTGGAGCAAAACAGAACACCAATGAGTCTGTTTATATCCCTTGAAAAGCCATTAAGTCGTATTCAGTAGTTTCAAGTCTCTTAAGACATATATAGTTCTAAGTCTCAAGTATATCTAGATGTTTTTCTTCAATTCTTGCTTTTTTGTGAGGCTTACAAGATAAATTGGTTTTAAAATAACACAATTACTGCAGTGTCAAAAATATTTTGTCATTTCACAATTCGGGGAAATCTATAACTGTTTTTAAACTTGTGTTATTCATGTAACATAATATGAAGATGGAAGAGAAATGTACTTTACAGTGAAAAGCAAATTGATATTATTTCTAAATATTTAAATTATTTGCATCATATTCACAGGTAGACCCCTTTGAAAAAAATAAAGCTAATTTCAAAAATAGTTTAAGATAAGTTTAAAAAAGTCTATCATTAAGACAGTGAGGCATAGGCCTACAGAGTACAGAATATGATTTAGCATCAAGTTTTAATAAGATAATGGATTGCATCCCTTCTAACATTAATTGTGTTCAATTCGCAAATATGTATTTTTACAACTTAAATATGGGTGTATTTATATATATAATAAATCATAAACTTAAACGAATATCATTGTATTTGTAACACAAAATGCAATCCTATTGTTCTCATAATTCTCATCTATATCATCACATAACAATGCTTCTAACAAATGAAGAAAACATCCGCCTCTAAAAAAAAACCTCACCGTACCTACTTGTCATTCAGGCAATCACCATCTTTTACACTTGCACGAATCACCATTTTGCCCCTGTAACCAAACCGCACCTGAGACTTGAGAATGTGTTAAACAGGGAGGTGTTTTGGCGCCCAATACTGCTCATGCTTAACCAAAGAAAATGGCACACTCTTTAAAGTAATGCAGATACTCGACCAATGAACTTGCTGCTGGCAACTGGTTCTAGAAAAACATTTTTATTTGTCTTTTAGAAATATAAATAGCATCAGGCCATTTAGACACTATATATAAACATGTTTTGAGAAATAATTATATGCAAGCATAAATTCGTATAAATTGACGTCATTTTAAACTTTATCAATCCCAGCACTGATAAAGTTCAAAATGACATCAATTTATACAAATTTGTAATTTTACATTGCTGGGATTGATGCCACGTTTGTCACCTTACAACTTCAGATGTGCCCCTTTACTCCCTTTGGTCAAGAACAATATAACATGCAACAAATGTATCTCGTCTTATCAAAAAATAGATCTAAAAAATACTAAATTGAGTACCACAATTCTTTTTACGTACACAATACACCTATGTTTACATTGACGGGCAACTTAGTAACAAAGGCCTCTTTAAAAAAATATTAAAATTAACTTAACCTTTGCAATGTGCAAGATCTGTTTCAGAACATTTTAGACTTCACTCTAAATGGGTAAAAAAAAGAACACTGAGTCACAGAAGAAGATCCATAATAGCCTTGGGCTTGGCAACTTTGAGATATCGCTACCCAAAGCAATAATTGAATGATAGCCGAATGATTGGAATCAATTTATGGTCAATATCACTCATCTAAGGTCATTGACAGGTCATCAGATATCTAAGATATCTATAGTAGGCCCCCAGGAAAACCATCAGGACCAATATTTCTCATTTAATCAAAATACTGCTTTGAATCGGCAAGCTGAATTAACAGTGTTAATTGGTTACCTTTTAGAAAGGGTACCAATAAATTTACAGCCTGATATACCACTTCTGTTGTCAAAACAGTTTAAGAATGAAAGACAACTAGTACCTAAGTACAAGAACAAAAAATCCAACTCACCCCCAGGACAATGTCAAGTCACTCCTAATTTCTTTTAATCTTTTACTCACCTGCAAAGAAAGAATAATTTTTTTAGATGAAATACAACGAAACACAGACAACAATAGTACTCTGCACACAGAGTTCATATTTTACGTCATGCATAAGAGACAGCAGTGGTGAGCTGCCACCGGCAGTGAACTCCGCAAGAATTCAGAGGGAGCAAGTGACGTTATGAGAAAGCAAGCGACGTTATGAGATTAGCACGCATTCTCAGCCGGTAGTTGAAACAGATACTTAAAGATTCTTTTTATAACATTGTGTGTTTGGTTTAAGGTGTCGGCGACATTAGTGTTAAAAGTACACACTGATTTACTCAAAGCTGTCTGTATAACATTGTTTGTTTGATTATAAGCTATCCATACTACAAATGTCAAAACACAGTCTGATTTTACAGAGCAGATAAGAGGATTAACTCATGCATGGAACTGGGTCATGGAAATCCATCAGTCTCTCCAGCTAAAGCTGTTCGACACAGAGAGACTGTGTCAGTCTGCAACAATAGAGTCATAGCGGGGCAGGTATGTAAAAAAATAGTGCATTTATACATAGAAGCATGAAACTTGGCGCACACTTCAAAAATATCTAAACAAACATATTTGGATAGGGAGCCACTTCAGATTTAGCTTAGGTGGCTACTGGCAGCCATTTTGCAAAATGGCGGTCAATTCTTCCATTTTGCTGCTTTCTGTTTAGTTCCTACCAATGGAGTAAACGTAAATATTGTTTTTTATTGCTTCTATAAGTATTCAGAACATTACTATAACATTTTTTGGTAGCCTTGGTCTATTTTTAGGCTTGTTGGAATCCTTTTTGTTAGAAATATTGATTCAAACACTGGATTTCGCGGTTACAGATGGTTACACCAATTCTCTATCAATCTCAAAATAAATTACATATTTGAATTCCTTGTAAAAAGAGCTTTCAAATGAGTACCCGCATCAATGGGTTTCGTAAACTAAGTGCGAAAATGGAAACAATGAAAATAAAATGATTTTTGAAGATTTTGTTGTTTCTTTAATTTTGACAAAAGATTCACGGAAACTATTGATGCGACCATTCATTTTAAAGCTCTTCTTACAAGGAATTCAAATATGTAGTCAATTTTACAATCAATTGAGATTCCATGAAACTATTTGAAACCGCGAAAATGATACATTTTCTTCAACAGTTCTAACAAAATGGACCCTGACTACCCTAAAATTCCTCAGTTCAATCCAGAAATCAATTGATAATGTTCTTTAGATCTGTAGAAGGAAAAATGAGCACTGTTTTGGTACTTTAATACTATAGGCACTTCACAGAAAGCAGGAAAATGAGAAAATTAGCCGCCATTTTGAAAAATGGCTGCCATGGGTCAACCAGGTCAAATTTGAAGTGGCTCCCTATCTAGATATTATCTTTAAGATGTTTTTGAAATGTGTGCAAAGTTTCATGCTTCTATGTATAAATGCACTATTACTCCCCTATTCATGACAAATCTGCCCCGCTATCAGTAAAAGAGCTTTTGAGTCAGAGCAGTGGTTTTCAGTTGGAGTTGAGGTAGAGTGTAAGCCTGCAGATGGAGTCAGAATCGAAACTCGGGAGACCTAAGGAGTTGAAGAAGGAGTTGCTTTCAGGATACCGAAGGGGTCGGGAGTCAGAGTCGGTTCTCTTCTTGATACCAAACTTCAAAGCCTTGGGACTCAGTTTACTAACACAGTACGTAAAATGGCCCTATATAATTATTAGAGTCGGTTCTCTTGATATCCCATTTCAAAGCCCTGGTACTCCGTATTCTGATGAAATGTTCAGCACTTAAAAATGGCCCTATATTATGATCGGTGATGATCCAGAGAAATCAGGCTGCAGAGTGATCAGTCATGATCTGAAGTGATAGTATATAATCTACTTATCCTTTTTTTTAATGAACACAATTTATGATGAATTATCCTAGATTACAGTCAAGGAACTCATAAAATCATTATAGAATTGAATGTACATATCAAAGTAACATATATCCACTCCAGTAGTTATTTTCTTGCATGACATCAAATTTGTTAAGATTAATAATTTTTTTCATAGAAACACATCACCCAAGAAATTTGATTGATCACTAACATCAACAAGTTTAATAGAATAAACTGTAGTCAACTCTATGATCTATCATCTATACTAACCATGACCCACATGTCAATTAAATATGAACCATGGCGGCCATTAGAAGCAAAAGGCAACACAATTTCCTGTGCTTGGACATGGCAGGAAATCCTTAGCAAGAGGTTTAAGGTCACACCCACAGGGTCTTGTCAATATTCCTATTTCCTGAGTTTCTGAAGAAACTACTTTATTTCCTCTGCATGTCTGGAGATGGAAGTCATTTAAATATATGACAAAAGTAGGAAGAAAATAAGGATCAAAATCAAGTCACATTAAAATTATGAGAATACAAGAAGTAAATATATATGACATTTTTTAAGACATTCCTCTATTTATCGGAAATAATTCTTTTGTTTGCGTACTGAACATCACAGTTATCAAGTACCAAAATTTTTGCTATTGATTGATAATGTTTTGAATCTCGGAAAACCTTCTTTCCGCCTAAACCAACTTAATGTGAAATTAATTGCTCAAGTATTCAGTACAGTCAAGTATCAGTAATTATGTTATCGTTATATTGCTTTGGATGAAATAAAAGAAATGCACTTCTCCCAACAAATCCACTTCGACTTCTCGTAGACAAGCCAGAAAACATAATCACATTTCTGTACCAAACACAGGCATACTACAAACTATAAGGAAAATAAACAAAGACATATAACATCCTAGCAAGCCTCGATATAGCCCAATAAGGTGCTAGGGAGGCGTAAAACACACACACACGCACACTTTGAAGGAAATAATGATAATGATAAGTGAAGCGATTTTACAATAACAATATTAAATCTAAACTTGTTGACTTTATTTAAAGTTGGTATATTGCTCGTTCATGAGCATTTATATCTCAACAATTCTATATTCTATTTAATTTTATAATTTGCATGAACTTCCACATTCGCAAGATATAAGACGAGAAAAAAGAATGTCTGAGTCTTCATAGAATTGAATTTCAAAGCAGGTAAATAGAATATTTGCGTGGTGAATTGACATTTGGAAGAGTCTACAATAAAATCCAATCTTCTACATCTAATCGAATTGGTATATCTTCAATGCTCTGCTGAAATGCGATGTCAGAATTGTTGCTCGAACTTCTGAAAGTAATTTTGAAGTTTGCTAACTCAATTTGCGATATACGATATGGATGAACTTACTGCCGAAGTGCCAGGATATGCATTTCTCTAGTGCATTTGAAAAAAAAAATTTCTTATCAAATTGCAACTCGGAAAGAGTAAATTTTCTCCAAGCTTACGAAAGATATCAATTAACATGTCTGAAGTGGAAGTTTTAGGTTTAGTTTCCAGGAGGAGTGAGCAATATTTGGTAAACCTTTCATATGATTTTCAGAAGAACCACAGAGAAGACAATTATGAGTGATTCATGCTCATTTATTAATCGTTATATATCTGTTTGCCTATCTATATGTCTGTCCATCCGAATATCTATCGTGCTGATCAGTCTATCTATTCATCTATCTGTCTATATGTTTTTCTGTCTAACTGAATACCAACCTATCTATCTATCCATCTATCGGATTTATTCAAGATGACATATTCCGTTGTATCATACATTCTACATGTATAGGCCTATGACCAATTGACCATTAGTTCTAACAGTCTGTGTGTCGCTAGCCATCTCTCTGTTGAGTGGTGAATGAACACAGTTGGTACTTGAGACTCCTTGGTGACCTGGCATTGTGCAAATGTGTGCTTAGCTAATTTTTATAGGTCCAGATCTACAATACAAATTTACAATAGATGGTGTTGTTGCTTAAATGTGCATGACGATAAAGTAAGCAATGAGACAATTAGCTTCATATCGAAGCCCATTCCTTTGATGAATAATTCATGTACATACTTTTTATTTTTTAACTTGATTCAGATAATGTTATTTTTGCAGGTACATCAGAAGTATTCTTTTATTTACTCAGATCCTGCCAAAGGTAAGGATGGATGATTGGAGCTCTATGTCCTACATTTATGCATCTTCTGGGATGATGAGGAGGACAAATACGCAATGAGGGATGACTGAAACTGTTGTCTAACATAATTCCAGGTGCCTTGGCCAAAGCATGAATAGAACCCATGACTCATCTGTAGGTAGCACGGAGCACTAACAACTGCCCTCCACGCTATTTATTTGTCACTAAATAAACCAGTCACTTGACTGAGCCAGCTACAGTCCAACTAAGTTCAATTTTAAACTTAGTCAACCACCTGCTCTGGAGCCATTTGTATTTGTCAAATGTGTTTAGAATTTCAGAAACTTTTTTTTACTTTTACAGAGTTCAGGAACTTCTTTCATTTCAAAAGATGGCTGGTGTTGCAGGAAGTCTGACTGGTCAAGATAAATTTCAAACAACAGGTCGGGAGGCAGGTTGAAGAAGACAGAATAGAAGAGAGAAGTTAGAGACAAAGAATTGGAAGAAAATGTGAAAGAGACATAAGAAGCCATTATGTATGCCTTTACAGACATATAGATTGAAAAGGAAGTAGGTAATAAAATGCTAATATAATAGATCATTGGTACATAAAGAATAGGTTAAGTGAGAAAGAAATGACAGATAGATGATTTATTCTAATGGGAAAATTAGGACATATCAGACATCGTTGGTGTCTGTAAACCGCTGAATGTAAGCACTCACAATTCCCAATTGTTAAAGACATATTGTCATTGTCAATGAGGTCTTGTTGGAAAAAGGAATGCAGAAGTCAAAATTTTAAGCAATAGTGACAATTGCCATTCACAATTCACAAAGAGTGGAGTCCTCGACAGCTGGGAATTCATATGCAGTCCTTTTGTTTCATGCATTCAACATCAAGGTCTACACAATCTCACTGTATAGCATTATAAGCCACAAAAGTTTTGCAGATGCAATTAAAACTCCTTGGTTGCAAATCATCAAGGATGAAGATCCACTTACATGCACACCAAGAACTACAAATTCAATGCCTAGCATTCAATATTTTCTTGAGACACATTGTATGCCTTCCCATTAAGGTCTACCTTGAAAAGCTAACAAGCCTATATCTTTTGCCATCTGAAAGGTGCTGCCTTTATTGAAAATGAGGTGATCAAGTGCTTTTTCAACTACAAATGAAAACAACTGTATAACATTGTAATTTTCATTTCTGAGAGAGAGAGAGAGAGAGAATTTATTTTCAGCATCATACAAGGTAATTACAGTACATAAGAATCAATATTTCAAAACTATGACACTGAAGGGTCCCAAAGGAGTAATATTACTCGTAAGACTTGGGCCCTTGGTGATGATGAGATGAGATGAAGGATGGGGGATGAAGATGGTATACTGATGCGATTTCATAACAAAGTTATAACATATATAAAGTCAAGTATACTAAAATGACAATCATGTTTACAGAGATTTTTGATTCAAATAATGTCAGAAAATGTTTTGTATTAATACTAAGGTAGTTAAAGGAGCGTTCTGCTTCCAATTAATACATATATTCAAATTATTAAATTCTTTTCAAATATTTACAATATACCTTAAAATTGTATTTGTAACGTTTCTAGTGACTCAAGTAAAGTAACTCATAGAAAAAATAGAATTTCATGTGGTGCAAACACGGCAGTTGTGAGTATGACATGATTCTTGATAGGAGGCAATGAAATGACGTCTTAACTTTCGGGAGAAGGCATGTTGGCTGATGTTCGAGGTGCCAGTGATGTTAGTTGGTAAACTATTCCAAGCTTTAGAGATTTTATTATTAAGGCCTTGAGTTTCGATGTTTGACTTGATATTGAGTTGGTGTATATTATGCCGTTGTCTAGTTTCATAGGAATGTATTGATCTATTTGTGAGTAACTGGTTAGTAAAGTATGGATGAACGATTGTTTCCATCTTGATTTTAAAGTAAATCATACAGCAGCTATGAGTAAAAATGTCGTTTATTGTTAATAGAGATAGTTTTTTGAACAGAGGTGCTGTGTGGCTGTTGAAGCGTGCTTTACATATATGTCGAATGGCTTTCTTTTGTATGATATTTAGTCTCTTTATTTCTTTATTTTTACTGTTTCCCCAGGCTGTGATTCCATAGATAATATGTGGTAGTATTAATGATGTATATATTGTTTTGAGAGTTAATGTTGAAAGTGTATACTTCAGACGTGCTAATAGGGCTACCACTTTAACAATTTGATTGGTTTTGTTGCTTATATGTGATTTCCAGTTTAGTTTATTGTCAATGAATACTCCAAGGAACTTTGTTTGGTTTACTTCCTGTATCGATTTATTATCTATGAAAATTCCAGGACAGTTCATTCGGTGAATTTTTTGATTCAAACTGGATGAAATTTGTTTTTTCTATGTTGAGGGATAATTTATTGAGAGAAAACCATTTTTGTAAAGCTGAAACATCTTTGTTCGTATTTTCAATTAAAGTATTGTAATTCTTTTCAGTGAATTCTTTTCAGTGAATAGCAAGGTGGTGTCATCTGCAAAAAGTATGGCATCAGATGTTCGGATGGAGTTTTTCAGGTCATTAATGTAAACTAAGAAAAGTAGGGGGCCTAGGATGGAGCCCTGGGGAACCCCACAGGAAATATTCAGAAGCATAGAAGAATTTTCTTTGAAAGATACAAACTGTTTGCGATAAATGATCATTAGTCCTGCAACAGTAAGTGACTGATCTTTCCATTCACATGAGTTGGTCTCGCCATCCATTCATCCGTTCATCAGTTACCACAATGGCTCCTCAGTTTCGCATGAGATTGAGCAAGATTTTTCCTGACCACACGTAAGAGCTGATTAGATTACGGTAAAGATCTGCGCCATGGATACAGTGTCATGACCAGATATGATATGTATAAAGCACAGTTGATGACCAGACTATGTGTTTCTTACAACAGTGCACAGACAGATGAATAGCATAGGTCTGAAGTGACATAATGTCTTGGCTATGGCATGCTGAATATATTACCTTTTTCAGGGATGCACGATTCAACGCAACTGAAAAAATATGTATGTTGCAGTGGGCAGAGTTAACCTTCTTGTTTAAAATGTAACAAAGTAGGTATTGATTGATGGATGATTGGGGCTTTACGTCCTGTATTTATGTACTTTGTAGGCTAATTAGGACAGGAGGAGGACATGGCAATCAGGTGAAGGATGATTGAAACAGCCGTGCAACATAAGTGTAACTAAGTAGGTCGGACCATCAATGTCAGGTGGATGTTTCATTCTTATCAAGAGTGCACCTTGCCACATTACAATTGTCACTGCTTGTCATTTTAAATGTGATCAGTGTATAGATACAGGACGTAAAGCTTTATCTGTCCTCATGTTATCTTTAAAAAATTACAGTTCAAGTGATGAATAATTAAGACCTATAATTGATGTTAAAAGCCGTTGGATTAAATTTGAATCATTCCTTTGAGATAACCCAATTGTAAAATGATACGTTTTTGTTTAATTAAGGCTTGCCATTGTGTTTGGACAGCAATTCTGCCTGCATGTGTGGACTGCATGTCATTCAGTTATTTTGATTTATAAGATTTGCCTAAGGTGGCATAAATTGACTATGAATTTGTTTGAGGACAGCTGGGAAGAGGACACATTGTGTACATGCCCCAGTTACCAGCATCACAAGTACTGAACAATATTTACTGACCACTCAAAAGCGTGATGGCCATTTGCTGAGCAGAGTCAGATGGTTGGAAATCCTGGTTTTTATGAGGAATAAATTGTCCATATAACATGACCTATGAAGCACAAACGTTGCAATTTTGTTACACATTTGAGGGCAGCATGACAATGTTGCAGAGGGCCTTTCCTTAATTATTTTGAATAAATTGCTGCAGCCAGAAAGATGGAAATCCAGAGCTTCTACTAAATAACTGATAGTTGGCAATTCAAATAAAGGTAAGACACTTACATATATGTAAGGATAATTTCTATCTGCGTTGAGTTTCAATCCGAGTTTAACAATGTTCAACACAGACAGTCACATAACTCAGATTGTGCCTTGCATCTGTCGATCATTTTGTCCTGTATCAGAAGAGATCCTAACTGTAAAAGTATTGAATCAGTTGAAATTTAAAGTGATTATTCTTGTATTTATACTGCACAACTTCTTGGTCTCCTGGTATGAGGAAATTTGTTTAGTTGATTGCTTGTAGGTGTTGATTGTGATGGCGACAGTTGTTTTAGTGGCAGTTGGTTGGTATATTGTAGAGTGGCTGTTATTCAGTTGTGATGGTTGGCCCAGCAAATATTTTAAGCTCATGGCTACAAATCTTACTGGTCATTGTCCCTGGCACTGTGCCTCACAATTTGATCTCATCACCATAGAATTCCACAAGGAACCTACTGACATGAATGGGCCCTCCCTTTCTGCCATCATGTCAAGATATAAACTCCCATCAGAACATCACATAGGAAACTTCAGGTCACTGGAGGAGGAGGTGACTGGAGATTTGTCATTGAATGTTGTATGAAGAGTAATTGAGGCTAACCTGGTATCTTGCTCCAGTGACTTGACATTTTAGATTAAATACAACGAAACACACACACAACAACAGAGTCAGTATAAGAGCTTTGAAGTCAGAGTCGGTGATTTTCAGGTCAGGTGGAGTTGAGGTAGAGTGTAGGCCTGCAGATGGAGTCAGAGTCGAAACTCGGGAGACCTAAGGAGTAGAATAAGGAGTTGTTTTCAGGATACCAAAGGAGTCGGGATCAGAGTCGGTTCTCTTGATATCCCATTTCCAAGCCCTGGGACTGTATATTCTGAAGAAATGTTCAGCACTTAAAATGGCCCTATATAATTATGAACAGTGATGATCCAGAGAAATCAGGCTGCAAAGCGATCTGTCATGATCTGAAGTGATAGTATATAATCTACTTATCCTTTTTATTTAATGAAGATAATTTATGATGAAGGATTACGAATCAAGGAACTCATAAAATCATTATAGAATTGAATGTACACATCAAAGCAACACATATCCACTTCAGTAGTTATTTTCTTGCATGACATCAAATTTGTTAAGAATAATTAATATTTTCATAGAAACACATCACAAAAGAGATTTAATCGATCACTAATATCAACTAGTTTAATTGAACAAACCATAGTCAACTCTATGATCTACCATCTATACTAACCATGACCCACATGTCAATTAAATATGAACCATGGTGGCCATTAGATGCAAAAGGCAACACAATTTCCTGTGCTTGGACATGGCAGGAAATCCTTAGCAAGAGGTTTAAGGTCACACCCACAGGGTCTTGTCAATATTCCTATTTCCTGAGTTTCTGAAGAAACTACATTATTTCCTCAGCATGTCTGGAGGTGGAAGTCATTTAAAGATATGACAAAAGTAGGTTGAAAATAATAAGGATCAAAATGAAGTCCCATAGAAATCATGACAAGATATCTATTGGAAGTAAATCATATAAATGACATTTTTTCGCAAATTTTCCCATATTCATAAAAAAGTATTATTTTGTTTCTGTGCTGAATGTCACTCTTATCAAAGGTAAAAAATTATTCTATTTTAAGTTGTTCTTAATTGTAACAAGGTCACGGTAAGATTTTACTGCTTATTGATCACTTTCATAAATCTTGCAAAACTTTTTACTTTCTTATTTAACTGAATGTGTCATAAGTTGCTCTAATAATCGGTACAGTCAAGTATTAGTAAATTATGTTATCGTCTATCACTAACGATAATTATAAGTGTAGCAATTTTACAATTACAATGTTAAATTTAAACTTGTCGACTTGAAAAGTTGGTATATTGCTCGTCCATGAACATTTATCACTCAACAATCCTATATTCTATTTAATTTTGTATTTTTGCATGAACTTCCACATTTGCAATATATAAGACGAGAAAAAAGAATGTCTGAGTCTTCATAGAATTGAATTTCATAGCAGGTAAACAGAATATTTTGCGTGGTGAATTGACATTTGGAAGAGCCTACAATAAAATCTAATCTTCTATCTCTAATCGAATTGGTATATCTTCAATGATCTGCTGAAATGCAATGCCAAAATTTGTTGCTCAAACTTCTGAAAGTAATTTTGAAGTTTGCTAACTCAATTTGTGATATACGATACGGACGAACTTACGGCCAAAGTGCCAGGATATGCATTTCTCTAGTGCATTAGAAAAAAATCTATCTTATCAAATTGCAACTCCGAAAGAGTAAATTTTTTCCTAACTTACGAAGGATATAAATTAACATGTCTAATGCAAAAGTTCTTGGTTTGGATTCCAGGAGGAATGAGCAATATCTAATGGTTATGAGGGCTTAGTTGGGCAACCATTGGCTCTGAGGGCGTGGGTTCGAATCCTACCCAGGAACTGAAATTAGTCCGAGCCCATGGGACATTGAAAGGAGGCGGGTCGTATCCAGTGTTCTGTGCTGGGGCAACTTAAAGACTCTGGGCATCCCTTAATTAATAGGGTATGTACCAGACTCCCAGTCTTCTCATCAATCATCATCATATGGCTATCACCAACACTGGAGGGTGCTACGGCATGGGAGCAATGGACAATGTTCCCGTATCCTCTGCCCTTGGGCGCTGCTCTGTGGCTACCCTGAGCTGTATTCAGTGGAAGGCTCACCACAAATTTCCCCATACCAGGGGACCTATAAAATTAGATAAACAGATAAACTATTCATACAAATTTTAGATGAAATGCAGTGAAGCCAATTACAAGTGGTCCATGCATCTGTCAGCTTAGCTGTCTGTCTGTCTGTCTTTATGTGTATCACTCCGATCGGTCTATTTTTTTATCTGTCTGTCTATCTGAATATCTATCTGTTTATCTATCTGGCAATCAGATTTGCTTAAACCATGGCATATGCTATTGTATCATTCATCCTTTTGGCCTATGACCAATTGACCATTAATTTTAACAGTATGTGTGTGTCTAGCCATCACTCTGTTGAGTGGTGGATAAACACAGTTGGTACTTGAGACTCCTTGGTGACCTGGCATTTAGAAAATGTGTGCTCAGCCAATTTATAATATAGGTGCAGATTTACATACCATAGATGGTGCTGTTGCTCAAATGTGGATGATGATAAAGTCAGTAGTGCCACAATTAGCTTCATTTCGGAGCCCTTTTCTTAGATTAATTATGTGTGTACAGTCTTTTTATTTTTTAACTTGATTCAAATAATGCTATTATTGGCAGGTACATCAGAAGTATTCCTTGATTCCTCAGATCCTGCAAAAGGTAAAGATGGATGATTGGGGCTTTATGTCCCACATTTATGCACTTTCTAATAAGGAGGACAAATACGCAATGAAGGATGATTGAAACTGTTGTCTAACATAATTCCAGGTGCCGTGGCCAAAGCCTGAATCAAACCCATAACTCAACCCGGAGCACTAACAAAGTTCTGCCCTCCTTCCCTGGAGCAAAAAAGTTATGTATTTGTCACTAAATGAAACAATCACTTGACTGAGCCAGATACAGTCCACCTCAGATCAATTTTAAACTTAGTCAACCACCTGCTCTGGAGCCATTTGTATTTGTCAAATGTGTTTAGAATTTCAGAAACCTTAGATTTCCCTTTTGACTTGTACAGAGTTCAGGAATGCCCTTTATTTCAAAAGATGGCCGGGGTTGCAGGAAGTGAGGCTGGTGGAGATAAATTTCCAACAAGAAGTTGGGAGGAAGGTGGAAGAAAGATAGACTAGAATAAAGAAGTTAAAGGCAAAGAAATGGAAGAAAACGAGGAAGAAATATTAGGAAGTCGTATATGTATGCCTTTATAGACAGATGGATTGAAAAGTAAGTAGGTCATAAAATATTAATATAATAGATCATCGCTACATAAAGAATAGTTTGAGTTACAAAGAAATGACAAATAGAAAATTTATTCAAATGGAAAAATTGGGACATATTCGACATCATTAGTGTCTGTAAACTGCTGAATGTAAGCACTGTTAATTACCCAAATGCAAAAGAAATGTTGTCATTATCAATGAGGTCTTATTGGATAAAGAAATGGAGAAGTCAAACTTTTAAGCAGTCGTGACAATTGCGATTCACAATTCACAAACAGTAGAGTCGTCAATAGCTAGAGATCCATGTGCAGTCCTTTTGTTTCATGCATTCAACATCGAGGTCTCAACACAACAGTATCACTGCATAGCATTAAAAGCTTCGAAGGTTTGCAGACACAATTAAAACACCTTCATTGCAAATCATCAAGGATGAAAATCCACTTACATGCAACTCGGGGACTTGAAATTCACTGTTTAGCATTCAATCAATGTTTTCTTGAGGTCCACTGTATACCCTCCAATTAAGGTCTACCTTGAAAAGCTGACAAGCCAATATCTTTTGCCATCTGTTTGAGTGTTTCTTCAACTGCAGTGTGTTTATGTTTACAATCAAGCATGGTTTGTACCCCATGGTAGCTGACTTACAATGTTCGATTATTCTCTACCAAATCACCAACATGACTGTATGTTGTTGAACACAGGTTTTGTATATTTTTAGTTTAAGATAACTTTGGCCATCACAATTCAGTTTTGCCACAAAATACCAGGCTATAGGGGAACGGGGGCACATTGGGACGCGGGGCACTGTGGGACGGTGGGGTTTTCTTGGATCCTGGCAAGGTATATGATATGGTAGTGCCATCATATCTTGTAATTTCACATCCTGATGTTTCCATGGTTTTATTGACAAATTACAGCCACATGCAGAAGTATGGCAAGCAAAAGTTTGTTTTCCTACTACGAAAGTAAATATTGACGAGTTCAATTGGAACCATTCTGTGGACAAACCATAAACAATGAGGCTTTCGCAGTGCTTGTATGAATTTTGTATATCGTAACGAACAGTTATGAATTGCTATCGTGATAAACACACTCACTGGTGTCCGTGAAATTAGCATTTTGGTGTAAAAGTCATATCAGGGCTCATTGGGACAGTGAATTCGGGGCACATTGGGACGCACTTAATATGGCAGAATTTAAGTGTCCTAGGCAACTGAATGACCTGGGACAGCACACAACAGGTGTTCAGGCCACAGTGAATAGAGGTATAGTGGATTACCATGCTCTGTGAACAAATTTGTCGCAAAGCACTGTGTGTTACTTACATAGATGTCCGCACCCAGGACAGTTTATGTCAAATGTTTAAAACTGTTTAAAATTATGAACTATTGGCACTACAAGGTGTTAATGCACTGTATCTTGTCTTACGCACTACTTATATATGATATCTATTGCACATGGAGTGTTAAAATGGTTTTTTAATTGATGTCCCAATGTGCCCCGGCTGGCACAGCCGGGGCACATTGGGACAGTCATTTTTACGACTCTCTGGCAGCAAAAGGGTAGGTTCAGTCTAGTTTATTATGCCTTGCATTTAAGCTCAATAGTATGGGTGATATACTTCTGAGTTCTTCAGTGCTTTCAGCATTGAGCAAAATTAGTAGACGCTAAAAGCGTCCCAATGTGCCCCCGTTCCCCCTACAAGTCAATTGTTATCTTCTTGTGATGAGGCTACCTTTGTTGCCAAACTATCATTGAGTGCAGGTTGTTCATAAGCCATGTAGTGGAGGAAAAGTTCTCCTGTGTTTTCTAATCTGCTAGCAATACCTTACTTATAGCTCTTATCTATGTTTTTTTAGATTTAAAACAAATAATTAAATTTCATGATACAATAATCACTTTTCATTTCTGATCATTAGTCCTGCAACATCAAGCGACTTATCTCTGCATTCACATGTGCTGGTCTCGCTATCCATCCATCCACACATTAGTTATAAAATTCAATGGCTCCTCAGTTTCTCATGAAATGTAACGAGATTTTTGATGACCACATTCAAGAGCTGATTAGACTATGGTGAAGATCTGTGCAACATATATGTACAGTGTAATAACCAGATACATCTTAATATACATAATCACTTAAGCTCTGTCTCACAGGAGTTGATGACCAGACTATGTATTTCTTACAACGGTGCACAGACGTACACTTTAATGTCTTGTCCATAGCTTATGGAACTTTCATTCTTATCAAAAGTGCACCTCGCCTCATCACTGTTGTCGCTGCTTGTCATTTTAAGTCTGATCAGTGCAAAAATACAGGGTATAAAACCTTATCTGCCCTCATGTTGTTCAAATTTACAGTTCAAGTGATGAATAATTAAAGCCTATAACTGATGTTAAAAACCGTCGGATTAAATTTGAATCATTCCTTTGAGGTAACACCAATTAGTTTTCTTAAACCCAAGTGTCAAACGATGAGTTTTTGTTTAACTGAGGCTTGTCATTTTGTGTTGCAAGTGTAGACTGCATGTCGTTTGGCTATTTTGATTAATACAATATGCCTAAGGTGACATAAATTGACTATGAATTTGTTTGAGGACAGCTGGGAAGAGGACACATTGTGTACATGCCCCAGTTACCAGCATCTCAAGCACCGAGCAATGTTTACTGACCACTCCATAGCACGATGGCCATTCGCTGAGCAGAGTCATACGGTTGGAAATCCTGGTTTTTACGAGGAATAAATTGTCCATGAAACATGACCATGAAGCACAAATGTCACAATTGATGGTAGAATGACATTATTGCAGAGGAACTTTCCTCTATTATTTTGAATCGCTTGCTGCATAGTGTTTCAATCTGAGTTTTATAATGTTCTACGTAGAGAGTCACATGTGCATGACTCAGATTGTGTCCATCATTTTGCCTTTTATCAGAAGAGATCCCAGAAGTATAAGTACTGAATCAGTTGTTACAAAAAGTAATTTTAATGGTATTTATATTTGTATAACTTCTTGGTCCCCTGGTGTGGGAAAAATTGTTTGGTTGATTGGTTTTATAGGTGTTGATTGTGAAGGTGATGGTTTTTTTAGTGGCATTTAGTTAGAGACTGTTATTTAGTTGTGACGTTAGGCTCCACCCGAAATCCTCTCTGAACTGGTTAATGCTCCTGAACAAAATCTTTTTAAGCTTATACTATAGCTACATATCTTGATTCCAAACAGGTTATTGTCCCTTGCACTGTGCCTCACAATTTGTTCTCATCAACGTAGAAGTCCACCAGGAACCAACTGACATGAATGGGCCCTCCCTATTTACTGGTCAATTCATAAACTGCCATCATGTCAAGATATAAACTCCATCAGAACATCCCATAGGAAACTGTAAGTCACTGAAGGGGATAGGTGGCTGGAGATGTATCGTTGAAAGTAGTATGAAAAGTAATTGAGGCTGACCTGATATCATAATTCTTATGAGATGCATTCTAAAATGTGCTTTCGCATTTAAATTTTTTTCTTTCAATTCATTTTTGAAAGCAATAACAGATACTTTGGAGAAAGATAAGTTGCACAATAATTTACATAGTGAAGATATCAGATGGGAAAGATGATGTCTTGAGTCTTCCTAGTATTACATTTCATAGCAGGTAAACAGAGTATTATCTATGGTGTATTGATATTTGGAAGAGCCAAACATAAAATTTAATCTTCTATATATATTTAATCGAATTTGTATATCTTCAATGCTCTGCCGAAAAGTGATGTCTGATTTGTTGCCTGAACTACTGTAAGTAATTTTGCTGCATGCTGACTCAATTTGCGATAGTTTCTATATAAATACTCTTACAGCCAATAAGCTTGGATATATACGTTTCTCGAGAGCATAAAAAAATTCCTGATCGAATTAAAACTTGAAAAGAATAAAAATTCTCTGAACATATGGAAGATATAAATTAAAAATTACATGCCATGTCTTCTGTATAAGTTCAGGGTTTAGTTTCCAGGAGGAGTGCACAATATTTGGTCACCCTTTCTTACAATATTTAGAAAAATCACAACAATTTGAATTACAAGTGGTGCGTGAGGATCTATGTCTGTTTATCTATCTCTCCAACTATCTATGTATCTATGTATCTATCTATATGTCTTTCTGAATGTCTATCTATATATTAGGCAAAAACATATGACAGAGATGCCAAATACTCTGTATCATTCATTCTGCATGACCATTATTTCTAGCAGCCTGCCAACGGCTAACCATCACTCTGTAGAGTGGTGGATAAACACAGTTGGTACTTGAGACTCCTTGGTGACCTAACATTTAGCAAATGTGTGCTCTGCCTGTCTATATAAGTGCATATAACAAATACCATAGCATAGATAGTGCTTTTGTCTAAATCTGCATGCTAAATAACGTAAGCAATGAGAGAGTTGGTAGATTCTAGTGCTCAAACAGCTTGATTGAAACCATGACCCAGTGGTTGGCAGCCTAGAGCAAAAATAGCTGAGCTCTGCCCTTGGAGCAAAACGGTTATTTATTTGTCACTAAATGAACCAGTCCCTAGACTGACCCGCTACAGTCCACCTAAGTTCAAATTTAAACTTAGACAGCCACCTGCTCTGGAGCCATTTGTATTTGTCAAATGTGTTTAGAATTTCAGAAACTTTAGATTGCCCTTTTGACTTGTACCGAGCTCAGGAACGCCCTTCATTTCAAAAGATGGTCAGTGTTGCAGGAAGTCTGACTGGTGAAGATAAATTCCCAACAGGAGGTCGGGAGGAAGGTAGAAGAAAGAATAGAAGAAAGAAGTTAGAGGCAAAGAAATGAAAGATATGCAATGAAGGAAATCAAAAGAAAATATTCGGAAGCCATATCAGACTGTATCTATCCCTCCTAGACACCCAGCCTCGCTTCGCTCGCTATATTTTGAGCTGCTTATTCTTCTTCTTCTTCTTCTTTGACTTCCATCCTGTAATACATGGACGGGGGAGGGACGAGCTGTCTTGTCCAAGACTGAAGCCATATATATATGCCTTTATAGACAGAAAAGGAAGTTGGTCATAAAATGCTAATATAAGAGATCATTGGTACATAAAGAATACGGGTAGGTTAAGTGACGAAGACATGACAGATAGATGATTTATTCCAATGGGAAAATAAGGACATATCAGACATCAAAAGTGTCTGTAAACTGCAGAATGTAAGCACTCATAATTCCACAATTGTACAAAACATGTAGTGACTGTAGTCATTATCAATCAGGTCTTGCAGAAGTCAAACTTTTAAGTAATAGTGACAATTTCCATTAACAATTTCACACACATTATAGTCCTCAACTGCTAGAGATTCATGTACAGTACACTTTTTTTTCATGCATTCAACATCAAGGTCTCAACAATCTCACTGTATTAATGGCATTAGGAGGCACAAACGTTTTGCAGACACAATTAAAATTCCTTCTATGCAAATCATCAAGGATGAAAATCCACTTACATGCACACCAGGGACACCAATTTCAATGCCGAGCATTCAATGTTTTCTTGAGATAAAGTTTATGTCTTGGGATCAAGGTGTACTGTACCTTGAGAAGCCAACAAGCCAATGTACAAGATGTCTTTTGCAATCTGAAAGGATACTAACTACTTTCAGCAAAAATGAGATAATCAAGAATTTCTTTAACTGCAGTGAATGAAACCTATATGCTCGCAAACCAGCATGGTACCAGATGGTAGCTGATTTGCAATGTATGATTACTCTATACCAAATCACCTCATGATCGTTTGTTGTAGACACAGGTTTTTAAAATTCTGTTCAAAATTTAGGATCAGCTTAGTCAAGTCAAACTACAGTTTGTCACGTCAAGCATTGAGACAGAAATATAGCATTGTTTGTACAGTTCATAAAAATCAACACAATGAGACTGACGGATCTGCTGATACAAATTTGAGTAGAACCAAGTCTGGGGTAGCGCTGTGGAGCACTTTTATGACGTCATTGCCCATTGTGTGACAGATAAATAGAATCACAAATGTCAACATTTTGCGAAAAAGACTGCCATTTTCATAAATTGCGCAAATATCGGACAAAAACTGCACCAAAACATGACAAAAAAGAGACATTCAGATTACAACAGAGCTAAGCTATAAGTAGGTACCGTATAACGGGGTTCGGAGCTCCAAACTTGTGTTCCGAGAAAAACTATTCATTGAATATCAACAGTTTTGTACCATAACACAGCCAGTACATTGAGGTTTTCATCTGTCAAAAAGCTTCCCAAAATCTATGATGGTTCTATGTTTTATTACATAATTAAGGGGGTCGGCAGAAGTAACCCCGTAATAGGGGTAACTTTGGCCGCCTTAGATTTTGAGCATGTAATACCATGTACCACAGTAGAATTTAATTAGTTATGAGTATGTTATTTTGGCCACCAAATAAGCCGAGGAATGTATTTTCGTAATCTAAAATTAATTGTGACTCATTCGCAGATTTCTGAACAAAAATTAAGTATTGATAAGTGTACCGCACTCTGTGTACTACTGCTTCCTAATTTAGAATGACATAGTGTGAACATAACCCAGTTTTTAGGCTACAAGAACGTAAGATATATGCTACCAGTCATAAAAGGCAACATCTTAAAACACCTTTTATCAATCATGTTATGAGGTTATACCATGGGTAGGTGCAGTACATCCCCGGTATACTCCCCGAGACCCCAGTATATTCCCGAGACCCGAAGGGTCGAGGGAATATACTGGGGTCGAGGGGAGTATACCGGGGATGTACTGCACCTACCCATGGTATAA
Source organism: Platynereis dumerilii (assembly GCA_026936325.1). Taxonomy (NCBI): domain Eukaryota; kingdom Metazoa; phylum Annelida; class Polychaeta; order Phyllodocida; family Nereididae; genus Platynereis; species Platynereis dumerilii. The sequence goes on from JAPTHN010000005.1 coordinate 15,721,143, forward strand.
CCTTTTTATCCCATGTCTGGGCACATTTTTGAGAAATAAAGTAAAAAAACGGCCATGGAACTAAATAAAAAAACGTCGATGCAAATCAGTGATTTTACGATTGAACTGAAAATTCTTGTTTCACTTATGATTTTTTGTTGGCATTAGTTTTTGATATATCGCCTTGAAATTTTGGATTTATCATCTGTACTATATGTAGGAAAGTACTGGAGAATTTAGTAGGTCTGCTGCTTTCAGGACCTGAGATATAAGATCAAACGGCCATGGAACTGAAAAAAAAACGTTGACTCAAATCAGTGATTTCTCGCTAGAACTGAAAATTCTTGTTTTAGTTATAATTTTTTTGTGGCAAGAGTTTTTGAGATATCATCTTGAAATTTTGGACTTGTAATATGTACTATATGTTTAACATTAATCTCTAATGTTATGCATCTAGGTTGATTAGATCTAGAGAAATAAAATAAAACGGCAATGGAATGCAGAAAAACGTTTCTGAAAACATTGAATCACAGTGCTGAAACTGCACCAAAAAACAGAATTTAACATTAATACTTTGCCATGTGTTATGAAATATTGTCTAAAACACGAAAATGAAATAAAAAAGGGTCCTCATCCCGATGGAAATTAATATAAATCAGTATCTGTACAACTAAGTCATTTTGGTAAAACCAAATTAATTTACCAAAAATCGCTCTGGAAAATTTTCTATACCGAATAGAAAGTGAAAACTGCATCATTCCCATGCAATATTTTCTTCTGGATCTAATACTTCAAACCGCTTCTCTCTAGCCCTACTAGATCCAGTGGAAATTGCAAAAGAGTGAACGAAGCTTGTGCTTTCAAAATTACAAGAAAAGATGATGAAGCAGCAGGAGAGATTGTGACGATATACAGGCTTTCTGTGGGTGTGTCTAAATGCAGCTCTCTCATTGGCTGTTTTCAATATATTAATATATTCCCTGCAAATTAGGGAGTATACTGGTCAGGTGACCATGTACTGCTTTTTCTCCCCGATACTGACTTTTTCCCTGCTGTATTGCCCAGGGAAAATCACAGTATCGGGGAGAAAATGTGCCTAGACATGGGATAAGACATTTTACATTTCTATTCTAATTTTCAATTTTTTGTGTAATTCAGCGAAAGTAACATCGTGTTGACAAACACCATAGAAAAATAATCCAAGATGAAATAACTTTGTCTCATGCTATTTTAGATGAAATCATATGTCTATAGTGGTTCATAGCTTCCCTGGCAGCCAGTATATGGTATTTTTTCAGCATCTATGGCAGTCAACATAATTTTCAGGGTCATACACCTGTTTGTCAAATAAAGGTTTATACTTCCTTGACTGCTATTAACTACAAACTGTTCCAACTCTTGCCAATTGCCATTTCCAGGGGTGGCCAAAGTAACCCCAACACTGACTTGGAGAATTGGGGTAACATTGGCCATAGCCCTAAACTCACTAAATTAGATAACATATAAACACATCCTGAGTGGCTTGAAACTTTGATATATATCATCTTTAAAAATAGTCAACAATTTTCACTGCATAAGCTTGCACTTGACCCAGCCAGAACAAGGTAGACACTTCCTTGCAAAATAACATTTTTTTGCAAATCTGCTTTTTCCCAGAATGGCCTTCAAACGAAGCACTGGTATCATGATATTGAAACAAAATTAAAATACATAGAAGTAGACAAGTAACTCTAGCAGACGCAAAAAGAAATTTCCTGGTATCTATATTGGTTTGAGAGATACAGGATACTGAATATTTTTCTCATTTGGCGGCCAAAGTAGTACAGAATGGCCAAAGTAACCCTGTTTAAAGGTATGCGTATTTCTCCTTGGGGGCTTGTGGTTGGTGAGGTATCTTGCCAAAGGTCTGTCTCAATGTTAACGTGACAAATTGTAAATCTTATATACTTAGCAAATGCATGCTCTCATCAGCATTTAGCTTTGCGAAACATATTTCAGTTTCTATCTACCCTCTCTGCCTAACTATCCATTGAAATGCAAGTTGAAATAAGGTATGTAGTGCAGGAAAAGCATCCATAATATTTCAACATGTTTTGCTTGACATATAAATACAGTTTGATTTTCATAGTATAAATCTTTATTTCTGATGAATAATCATTAGTCCTGTCATTCGTCTGTCGGCCCTATAATTTGTCCGGGTGCATTGACCTGCGAAATAGCACAAATTGCACAAGTCTCAAATTATGTGATCTCCTGTCAATAGCATGCCATAAAATAACTATTTCGGGACTGAAAGACTCAAAGCAATGGAATTGAAATAAATCTTTGAGATGTAAAAAACTGTGATAGAACAAAACGTGGTCTGGGCTGTCCATATTAGATTGATGCTTCATTCTGTGCCTCATTAACGTGTTCTCTGTCTGCTTTTTTTAAAGTGAACACTCTAAAAAAATTTGGATATTAGTGGTATTGTGCAAAACCGGTATGTACAATAAAAAACCAGTTTGGTATTTTTCAACTATATTTGGTATTCTGCAGACCAAGTGGTATTTTTCGTGAAAATTCGTTTTGGTCATGGGGAATTTTGGTATTTATAAAAACCAAACTTCTGAAAAAGCACCTTTATTATTCATGATCCCTTTTAACATACTTGTGTAACAATGATTTGAGATGTTTAGAATGTTAATGTTGTGGTTCATGTTTTAAAAATGTGTGCATGTAACTTTATTTAGAAGTTTTAAGAGAGATGACCAACTATGCTGTATATCAGTCATGGCTATTGGAATATCCAATTAGGTAATAGGTATTTTAATAATCTCTCAGGGCTCACTCACTGGTTGACCTCATCTAAGAGAACAAAACTGTGAACATGTTGCCTGACAAGAAAAGCTGTTTGTTTATCAAACAAGACTTAAGAAGGTTTAAGGCAGAGTTTATTAGTCTCAACACTGCAGTGGAAGAGTGTGCATGTCAGTGTGCAGAAGATTGAGAAGAACTTGGTAAGTTTTTTTCTTAAATTCCTTTTGAAATTAAACTCCTAAGAAATATGCATTCTTAATGCAACTGTGTTTATTTTGGTAAGGTGTACACAATGTCTGGTTCATATATATGACATTATACATAAATCAAACACATGCTTACTGTTCTGATATAACAATGACCCAAGGCATTCAATACTGTGAATATTGCATTCTGTCTGTGAAAGGATTCATGATAATTTAAGGCAGCATGAAATTGTGATTTGGCATATGGAATACCCGGTTCCTTAATTTTCACCAGTCTTCTGCCGTAGGGGAGACCGGGGTATTGTGCCACCAATTGCAGGGTTGAATTGAAGATTCATCAAAATTATGAACAAAAATACTGCCAAATATTATAATGTGAAAAAGTGTCTATCAGAAATTTAGTGTTTTTAGTTAAATGTACTCTGAAGACCAGCATTATTGTTCTTCAATTGTGTAATTTGACATTTAGTGGAGTGATAGATTTACTCAAAAAAGAAGTATTTTGGGCAAGTTGTATATTGGTAAGCTGTGCCAATGGTATGATATGGGATTTTAATTCTCTTTTGAAACATTTTTGCTTGTTTCACACACAACCCTGTAAATCTGGTGAAGAAAGTAAGGCTATTAGAAGAATGTATAATTACAAACATGTTCCAAAAAGCGTATATACTAATTATACTTTTAAAATTTTTGGGTGGGTTTATATGGGCCATCAATGTTCTGTGATAACTTTCATTTCACATATTGGAGCATCAGAGCATCACTGCATCAGCCATAATTATGTCATACAAATGACACATATTTTATCTTTGAAGAAATTGGTGAGATTTGAGGTCTCACCAGATACACTGAGCTACACAACTTGCCCCATCATGTGGCACAACTTACCTGCTAATGGTCCAATTGTGTTGACACCTATACTACATTAATTATGATAATAATGTTATTATTTTCATATCTGATATTCATGTTTTTCTGACAAAGGTACAGTCACCCAAAAATGTTACCCTACATTGGGCTGAGTTGTATTGTGTGCTTTACTATTCTTGAGGTGAAATGTGCTACATATGCCTGTGAATTATACAAAATTACATACAGTACTTTTACTGATATTTTTAAAAATCTTTGACATTTTAAAGATAGTTTTTTACTTTCTGTTTCAGAAGAAGAATGGCATGTTGCTACTGAGGCCCTTAATACAAAAAACTACCTTTGGAAGAAGTTTGCCCCATAAAGCAATTTGGGAAAAATATAGACAATGCTTCTCAGGGTATGTAAGTTGAATGCCATCTCTTCCTTATCTTTTTCAATTGACAAATACTTATTGTATATAGTATTCTGATATTCTCTTGTGTTAAAATGAGCTCATTTTGACCAATCTTCAGTGAAATAATGAGTGAACAGGGGCTGTTGCATAACCGAGGCATCGATTTAATTGAATGAAGTTATTTGATATATATTTGGCATTGTCCTCCTTGCAAAAACTCATGGATGTATCTACCTACTATTTCAAATCTAACTAGGAAATGGTTACCTTGCCCCAACTAGAGTACCGAAGGAAAATGTCTACTTCCTTTTTGCAATATTGAGGTGAGTGCAAACAGTGTGAGATCTTTTACTGGTAAAACACACAGTGAGAAGAAAATAATTCAGAATTCATATTCTGCCAGTGTGTAGGGAAACTACAAAATAATGGGAAGTTTTTATAAATGTTAGTCAGTAATGAAAGGTGGAGTTTTAGCACCAAAAGTTCCATTGAAGGTTTTGCAGATAAAGTGTTTGAGCCAGTCACAACAAACTCACAACTTATAGTAAATTGGCCTCAGTGCCTCCTTTATTAAAGTCAGGCGAGAAATCAAGACATACAATTGACAAACATAGACAAACAAGCGAGAGAACATAAACACACAAACACAGGAAAGTAGGAAAGACACACAGACAGTTGACATAGATATGTGAAAGAGGCAATGCTCAGGATACCAACCCTAAGGGAATAGTCTTTGAAGCTGCATACGCAGCTGTAATGTCTTTGAACTGCATAAGCAGATATAGAGTCTTTGTATTATGGACATTATCGTCATTTAATACACATTAAATTTTTGAGAACAATAAAACACAATTTTTAATTATAATACAATGGTAGTTGAATTTATAAGTTAATAATAGGAACGGAGTAGAAATCAATAAAACTCAAATGACTAATTAATCACACAATAACATAGGAGCCTGTCCAATACAGATGTATACTAATTATTCTAAGGATGTACTATGCTCTCATGATCGGGTAATTTTCCGAATTGGAAAAATAGATTTTTAATAAAATTTGAATTTTTGGGAATTATCGGGGGGGTGGGATCTTTTTTAGAAGCGACGCAGATTATACGCAGGAAGCGTTTATATATGGCGCGCAGAATCAGACGAGCTGTGAACAACAACAAGTATTATATCAACAAAGCGCCTGACCACTGCGACGAGTGAACACTGTGGACTAGAATCACGAGATTCAAAGATGTGAGTAGACTCGTTCAGTTGGCTGACTCAATCTCCCTTAGGCTACCTAAGCTGCCATTGATGTATAAATAATGACTACCTTGACTGTATTTTTTTTGTTTTTTTGTTGTTTTTTTTTGCATAGAAGTGATATTTGGACACCAATGCTCATCCACTTTCCACTTACAGGATCCCAATGATGCACACTGCGAGGTTCGATTCAAGAACAGTCGTTCACCTTTCATCCATCCGAATTGACGTAAAAGCGCATAAATAGTGATACGAGAAGGAAAACTTCAACCAACAATCATACCATCGCAATACTGTGCATTAATAATAACAAAAAATATCCTCTTGGCTACTGAGATGGGAGGGTTGGTCTCGTGATAGCATGCCGGGCTGCCAATCGCTGGGTCCGGGGTTCGAATTCAGCTCTAGCCAGACTCATTGCTTCGTCCTCATAATGAGCCTACCAAGTGCACTAATACAGGGCGTAAAGCCCCAATCATCCATCCATCCATCCTCGAGATTGGCTACTGAAGACTTTGATAAAAGCTAACGATACTGACATTTCGATTGGCATTGTCACCCAGATGTGCCGCTTTTGGAAATATAACCCCAGTCATTAACAATATAATGTTTTCAACAAGTTATGTGTCTTTATTTCAACCAATTCATACTATTGTTTTAAAATCTCCGCTTTCGTGTGTTTTGATTACCAATGACTGATGTGATATTTTTATTTTGTGTGTTTGATTACCCGATGACTGCTGTGATGTTTTTATTTTGTGTGTTTGATTACAAATGACTGCTGTGATGTTTTTATTGTGTGTTTGATTACCAATGATTGCTGTGATGTTTTTATTTCCAAGGCCAAAGTGTGATAATTGAGTGTCAATATTGGTTTTTCAATAAATTCTTATCTAGTAATATTAATATATACAATTATGTATTTTTGTGAATGTGTATATTTGTAAAATTAAACATTGAAATCGGATCCATAGAATCATTTTTTTCTTTTACTTTTAATTACAGAGTATTTTAAGAGAAATGTGAAAATATTGATTATTTATTGATACTGATGCTGAAATACTGGTAAACCTGCAATTAAAAATATGGATCATAATAAATTAAATTTGGTATTTTCCATACTGATCTGACTGCCTGTGGGATGGTTCTGATTTATCATATTTGATTCATTCCAGTACCTCGAATAGCACCAGTAATATCTATCCAGAAACTTTGAAATACTATTTTCATTGCAGTTTACAATTCATATTGGTATATAGAAATTTCTATGAAATGATATCGAAAACCTGCAATTGGGTACCAATATGACCATTATCCATACCACAAAATTTTTAAAAAGGTCTTATAAAATACCAACCAATTCATAATAGAGGAATCAACTTTGATATTATTAGTGATATCCTGGTTGTTGTAAGTGCAGCAAATTGTTTAATTTTCAATTAATGACGAATCCAAAAGATTTCAAATGTCAAGGAATAAAAAACCCGTTGCGTTTTCTATTGTATTCATGTAAGTATTGATGGATTTCTATGATGGTATTACAGTAGCTTCAATTAGAAACATTAATATCCACTACTGACTTCCTGCATACTAAACAAAAAACCAATACTGATTTTTTCTTGTACAAATGCAACTGGTTTTTGATAATATCAATTGTTAATGGTTTTTTAACTAATCAAAAGGTGTTCAAAATACAGGACAAGCTTAAATACCAATATTGGTATCTTATTAGAACTTTAGTTTTCTAGAGTGTAGTTGACTTCAACCATGCATGAATGTGTATTTTCATTTATACAATTTGTCTTGATCAACATACATTGACTATGAATTTAGAAGAGGATACATTGTGTACATGCCCCAGTTACCGGCATCTCAAGCACTAGTCTTTCACCACAACAGACTATACTAGGAGTGGCGCCACTGTCCTATACAGGGCGCCACCTATCGTTTTTGTTGCGTTGAACGCTTAACCAGCATTTCAGAAATGACTGAACAAAATGGTGAAAATAACAATATTCCACCGGGTCCAGGAGCCAGACAAGATGGTGGTGCTGTTGAGGAAGAAGTACAGAACCCGGTGGACCAGTTTAAATGGCAGATTGAATCAGCTAGAGGAGAAGATCAACAGGTTGCTCAGTCGTGAGTCAACTGGTGACAGCCCACCTTCAGATGCTCAAGGAGCACGTGGTCTCCCCACGAACCGGGAACCAATTGCCGTTGGCGATATTCAGGATGAATTTCGGGCCATAAAGGACTCTTTCCAAAGAGTGAGATTGCCCCAAGATTTAAAGCTGGATGACAGCAAACAAGGAATTAAACGTGGTGAACAGAGCAAGAGCCACATCATCAGTAAATGTGCCACATATGCAGAGACTTTGATGAAGATTTTATTGACAATTAAGCCTGGTGAACCCCTTTCAGAAAATCTCTTGAACGATTTGTTTGTGGTAAATGAGGCCCAAATCAGATATTTGCAAGAAGAACGAGCCTTGGTTTTAGTCAACAGTTCCCTTGGCGAAAATGTCGGTGGCATTTATAGACATTTCAGAAGAAACACATCTGCATTTCCACCAGATGCTCTTGATGCCTTGACTGCCGCAGTATCTCTCAGTGCCTCCAACCAACCATCCCGCCCCGCCTACAATCATCGCGGTCGTGGTTATAACAACCGATCGTCCTTCAGACAGAGCCGCTGGAGGGGATCACGAGTCCCTTCTAGCCGTGATTATGGATCTTCCACCACTTCTACCAATCAACAGGATTACCAGCCCTCGTCATGATTTATTCGGCTTGGGTAAAACTCGGTGCTACGGCGACAGTTCTAGAGTGGATTAATTGTGGGGTTCCTTTTCAATTTAAGAACAACTGCTCACCCCCGTCTTTCAAAATTCCTAATCCTAATCTCTCGAACAAAGAACGTACTTTTTTGAAAGAAGAAATTCCCCGCTTGTTGCATAATGGATATATTGAGAAGCGCATGGCCCCTCACTGTGTTTCCCCTTTAAAATGTGTTCCAAAGAAGAATGGGAAAACTCGGCTGTGTATCAACTTATATGAACTCAATCAATATTCGGATCCGCCTAAGTTTCAATATGAGGGCATAGATGCAGTTTCTCAGTGCATATCTTACAATGACTGTTTATTGACTGTCGATCTCAAAGATGGATTTTATCATGTGCCCATCAAGAAGGAACATAGAAAGTATTTTGCCTTTCTTTTCAATGGACAATTTTACCAATGGTGTGTCTGTCCGTTTGGGTGGAATGGATCACCGTACTATTTTTATAAAGTCATGCGTGAGGTGGTCAAATTTATGAGGGACAATGACATTCGTGTTGTTTTATATGTGGATGATCTGCTTCTCATGTCCACTACTTCTCAGGTTGCGGACCACAGAGACTTTGTCTTAGACACCTTTACGGATTTAGGTTTAAGTATTAATTATGAAAAAAGTTCTCTTCTTTCTGACACAAGGTGCTCATACCTTGGTTACATGATTGATTCTTGTGGCCCGGAGTTTAAGCCTTGGCTTTACATTCCTAAGGATAAAATTTGTGTACTGAAGAAGGACATTACTCGTTATTTGAATCGGGGACTCATTCCAGCTCGGGCGTTAGCCAAAATTTGTGGTATTGGCGTGTCTATGTCCCGGGCTGTTCTCCCCGGTAAACTCAAGCTCCGCCACTTGTACGCTTTATTAAAGACAAAAAAGTCCTGGACAGATGTCCTCAAAATAACTGCGAATGCTGGCGAACAGTTACAGTGGTGGTTAGACAGCATTGATAATTGGAATGGTTCTCCGTTAACTTCAGACCCAGTAACTTTCCAAATATGGACAGACTCTTCAGGATTTGGCTGGGGTGCCGTCCTTGATAATAAGGAGGCTAGTGGCTTTTGGTCCCCTGAAATTGCTAAGGAGCACATAAACTTTAAGGAATTACTTACCATATTATATGCATTACTATGTTTCAAAGACACAATTCGAAATACAAGAATTCAAATTTTGTGCGACAGCGTCACTGCCGTCTATTACGTCAGGAATATGGGTGGCCCAGTTATGAAATTGTCCGAACTAGCCGAATCAGTTTGGGCATGTGCCTTACGACTCAATGTGCAACTGGAGGTGCGGCACATTGGCGGACACTTGAATTGCCGGGCAGATCATCTCAGTCGCCTCAACCAAGAACACGAGTGGCAGTTGAACCCCAGTGTCTTCCGCCAGCTAGAGGCAATGTGGGGTCCTCATACAATAGATCGGTTCGCCTCAATGACTACCACTCACCTGGAGCGTTACAAAAGCCGATTTGTCGATCCACTCACATCTGGGGTCGATGCGTTGTCACAAACGGATTGGGCTGCAGAGAACAATTACGTCAATCCTCCATTTCGACTCCTTTCAAAAGTCATCAACGTTATTATCCAAACCAAGGCTTCCGCCACATTGATCGCCCCCAAGTGGCCCAGCCAGCCATGGTGGCCGCTGCTGCAAGCGATTCTAGTGGCTCGTCCTCTTCACATCCGTCGACCTCGTTTAACAGTGTCCAATCAGTTTGGTATAGAACCGAAGAAGAACAAGTGGAATATATTTGCTTGGAGAGTGAATGGAGCAAAAAACTCACAGCGCTAGGTTGGTCCGACTCAACTGTTCAAAACTTTCTTTTTCATTGGGCTCCTTCCACTCGCAGACAGTATAACTTTGTAATTGGCAAATTTCATGAATTTTGCCTTTCCTGTAACGTTTCAGTTTATCATGCAACGGAAGGCATAATTGCGGATTATTTGTCTCAGATTGCTAATCACTCCCAACGTCCAAAATCTCAGGTGTTTGGAACAGTGTCGGCGTTACAGGCTCTGTATTCCGCTCTGGATTGTAACCCCATCACGCCTGCAATCCGTCAACTGGCAGACGGCATTGTTAAATGTTAAACGACGCTCCCGATGCGTCAGACCCCGGTCATGCCTATACAGCCATTTATTGACTTATTTAGTAACTGGCCGGACAATGATCAATTGTCGGTCAAACATTTACGGATTAAAGCCATTTGTCTCCTGGCTCTGATTCTCATGCTTCGCCCTTCGGACATTGCCCCACGTTCACAGTGTGTCGATCCAAACACTAAAGAAGTTAAGTCGGTGGTTTTCTCTACCGCAAATCTGGACTTCCAAACAGACGGAGCATTGACAGTTCGTTTTCATGCTATCAAGAATGATTATGACCGGGATGGTTTTTCCGTGACTATTCCCCCGATGCCGGGTGAATTTGTTTGTTGTGACCCCATTCTGTGCTTACGTACCTATATTCATGCTACAGATTCCCAACGTGCCACTATCCCATCTAGTCTGGTGTTCTTGTCACTCAATAAGCCTTACCGTCCGATAGAAGCAACTACTGTTGCCTCGGTTTTGTCAGAGGCCATCAAGCTTGCCGGATTATCGAAGCGGGTCTATTCCCCACGCTCCTTCCGTCCTACCGGAGCTACTCAAGCCATCAATTGTGGTATCCATCCAGACATTGCTCGGCATATTGGCCGTTGGCGTTCCCAAGAGACATTTGATAAACACTATGTTCATACCAATGTGCCTTTGTCATATGTTCAAAATATGTTTTTTATATAATATGTCTTTTTTTTTTAATGTCATATATATATAATCTTCACTTTAGTTGGTATTACTTTAATCTGGCTTGCATTTATCCTGTTGTTTCTCATTTATATATTGTAGGTTTAGATCTTACCCTTAAATACTTTTAGATTATTCTACTCCATGTTGTTTCCTTTTAATTTCATTACTCTGACTAGTTCCTTATAACTGTAGCCTATTCCTATTTTTGTATCTCTCTACTTAAGCATATTAGTCTGTTGTTGGTGTAATATATTTGTTAAAATAGTCTTTCACCACAACAGACTATACTAGGAGTGGCGCCACTGTCCTATACAGGGCGCCACCTATCGATTTTGTTGCGTCATTTTTGTTTTTAGATAGTTTATGACTTATTTACCCAGAATTAGTGCATTATAGTCTGTATTATCACTGTATGATATGTACCTTAGCGTTCAACGTAATAAAGGTGTTTAAGCATATTAGTCTGTTGTTGGTGTAATATATTTGTTAAAATGAGCAATGTTTACTGACCACTCAAAAGCATGATGGCCATTTGATGAGCAGAGTCAGAAGGTTTGATAACCTGGCTTTTATGAGGGCTAAATTGTCCATGAAAAATATGATAGCCTATGAAGCAACCAATGCCAAAATTTTGTAATGCATTGGACGGCAGAATGACATTGTTGCGGAGGACCTTTCCTCTATTATTTTCAGGGGCGTAGATCCAGGGGGGATGGGGGGGGATGCATCCCCCCCTAGGACGTACCTGGGGGGGGATGATCATATGATTATCCCCCCCCTAGAATTTCAAGTGATTACCACACGGTGCTGACAATTATTAGTCATATTTAGCAATTTTTTCCATGATACCAGTTGCCTCGTATCTAGAAAATACAAGTCCGAGAACCAACCGTGGATGAATTATAATATATTGACTTTTGGGCCCTAAAGTGGTCGCCGAAATCCATCACCACACGACTTTCGGCTCGCTGGGCCTCGCGCAAATTTTGTATTCGTCGAAAACATCCCCCCCTACAAATATGAAAAATCTACGCCCCTGATTATTTTGAATAACCTGCTGCAGTCAGACAGATGGAAATCAAGAGATTCAAATGAATAACTGACAACATGTCTAGATATAAACGCCCATCAGAACATCCCACTGGATGAAGAGGTGACTGGAGATTTATCATTTAAAGGAGCATGGTGGCAGATTGAGGCTGTCCAAAGCAATAACGCATACATAAAGAGAAAATAAGTAATACAAGAATTCAGGTCAGACAAGAAAAACTATTTCTTAAGTCTTCATAGAATTGAATTTCAATGCAGTTAAACAGAATATCCTTTGCTGTATATTGACATTTGGAAGAGCCTACAATAAAATCTAATCTATGTCTAATCGAATTGGTTTGCCTTCAATGCTCAGCTGAAATGTGATGTCAAATTTGTTGCTCAAACTTGAAAGCAATTTTGCTGTTTTCTAACTCAATTCGTGATATATGATATTGATGAACTTACATGCCTGGATATGAGGATTTGAAAAAACTACTGCCTTATCAAATTACAACTTGGAAAGAGTAGTTTTTCTCCACACATACGTGTGATATCAATTGGCATGCCATCTTTTGAAGTTCTGGGTTTAGATTCCGGGAGAAGTGCATAACATTCGCTAAACCTTCCTATAGTGATTTTTAGAAGAACCATGGCAAAGGCAATTAAAAGTGAGTCAACACTCATATATCTAGTATCTGTCTCTTTAACTGTCTGCCTTTCTATCTGTCTGCCGGTCTGCATATCTGTCATGCTGATCAGTCTATCTATTTATCTATCAGTCTATATTTCTGTCTGTCTATCTGAGTATCTATCTATTTATCTGACAATTACTCGTAAAATTGCTGAAATCGAAGATGTGAGCCCAGAGCACTATAATAACTGAGCTAATCCTTCTTCCCCATCCTCAATTCTGGAGTTAAAAAGGAAAGAAAGTAATGAACAATGCCATGCTGTTTATATACCGGTCAGGTGTAGACTATTCAACCAAAGTTAAACTTTGAATAGCCACCTGCGCTAGAGCCATTTGTATTAGTCAAATGTGTTCAGAAACTTTAGATTGGCCTTTTGACTTGTTCAGAGTTCAGGAACACCTTTCATTTCAAAAGATGGCTGGTGTTGCAGGAAGTCTGACCAGTGAAGATACATTTCAACAAGAAGTAGAGAGCAACGAAAAAGAAAAGAAAAATAAAGGAAAAATTAAAGAAAAAAGCTGAAAGGAAATAACAAAAATAAGAGAATTACCTCAAATGTATTCTGTACACTCCAAAAAATTCCAGACAAAATTGGTTTTTTAGATTCAAAATGGTTTTTTGAAAAACCAAATTTCAATGCAAAAAAACCAACATGGATTTTTTCAAAAATCCATGTTGGTTTTTGCATTGAAATTTGGTTTTTCAAAAAACCATTTTGAATCTAAAAAACCAATTTTGTCCCCAGATTTTTTAGTGTAGCCACATATAAGAATTTATTCAGCTATCAATAAATATATGAATATTTTACATACTAGAAAGAAAATAGGTAATGAAATGCCGATATGACAAATCACTGACGGAGACACGGTGGATGGAAAGACACAGATTAAGATCAAGGAAAAGAGAGGTGAAAAATCTTTATCAACAAAACAAAATCAAATATCAGGCAAATGTATGTGAATGTCCACATGAAACCAAATTATCAAACAAAACTCAATTGATATTTTTTGGCGAGCACCTCAACAACTACACATCTTATTTAATTGGGTCCAAAGAAAAACAATAGCCAATCATTTCCATGGATGTTGCAGTGATTTTCTCACTCCTTATAATATATTAAAAACCATGCAGTGTCTCGACCCTAAAAGAAAGGTCAAAAGTGATTGTGTTAAAGTAGCTTATGCTCTCAATACTATTCAGCTTTGCCACACATACCAGGTAATTCATTTCACTTTTTATCTTCTTGAGGCCAGGCTACCTTCGTTGCCAAACTTTCCTTTGAAGCGTGAGGTGTGCACAAGATTTGTCGCACAGGAAAAGTTCTTATCTCGTCAAATGTAACATGACTTGAAGGACTCTATCTTGTTGTTTTGACTGCAAAGCAAATAATACAACTATTTCTGCCATAGTTTTTCATTAACATTAATGATCATTAGTCCTGCCATATGTTTTCATTTGCTTTGTCTGCATCTGCCTCTCCCCTTCCAATCGTCTTTATTCGGCTAGCAAGCTATGAAGCAAAAACGCACTGACGCTCTGTTTCTCGTGAAATTTGGCAGGAAGAGTTGATTAAATCATGGTGACGATCGGATCATCAGAAATATTTGTGTCCCTGCCTTTCACATTTGAAGACTGAGTGCATAAGCCTAAATAAAGGGTGTATAAAGAAATATTTGCCCTTTTTCTTTTTTACAGCTCAATTTCAAGCGAAAGTCTTGAGGGCTGACAAATGCTGCTTCAAGCTGCTGGATTGAATTTAAATATTTGTTTTACTTAAGGTACCTTTAATTACCTCATTAAACCCAAGTGTCATTTGTTGAGTTTTTGTTTAATTAAAGCTTGCCATGTCCATTAACATCTTTGTTAATTTCCTGCTGTGAATGAAATAAAGCATCGTATTGTTTGTAATGCCAAGAAAACCTGTCTATTTCTGTCTCCTTATAAACAAGCACGTTGGTAGCCACATTGAATTAGCTGCAAATCAATTGTACGTGTATTTAGGCTGACACACAAAAGGTGGGAGTTCGAATCCTGGACTGGGAACAAATAATTGGTCTATAGTAGACCCCAATATTCCAGTTGGATGTCTTGCAGATTAAAGTATAAAAATTGGCAGTTACTTTTAAATTGGACTGTTAATATTTAAAAAATTGAAACTGTGTAATCTTTTAGCACATTTCCCTCTTCCAGCATAATCTGGATCCACCCCTGATGTGGGTGGATGTGCATCATTTCTAGTAACATTTTAAACTCCCTGTCATTCTGTTGCTTTCATTTACACAACTTGCCTTGGGTGACAAAAATTTACTATGGTTTTGTTTGCGGACAGCCACAGAAGAGCATGCACTGTGTACATGCCCCAGTAACCAGTGTCTCGAGCAGTGAGCAATGTTTACTGACCACTCAATGGCACAATGGCCATTTGCTGAGCAGAGTCAGACTGTTGGAAATCCTGCTTTTTATGAGGAATAAATTGTCCATGAAAAATGACCTATGAAGCACAAATGTCACAATTTTGTTATGCATTGGAGGGCAGGACATTTCCTCAATAATATTGAATCAATTGTGCAGCCGGTCAAAAGGAAATTCTGGTCAGGTTAAAGAAAACTCGCCATGGCCATATAGATGAACAGTTATTAGAGAATATCAGAATTTCAGAAATTTGAAAGCGAATCAAATGAAGGGGGATACTATCAGAATTTCTTGAGAATGGGAAATTGTTTTTATCTCTTTGATTTATTATGAACATTTCTGAGATTATCAAATATCAATTTACAAGAAACAAACAAAATGTATCAGGTCTTATAGATTTTAGAGATTCTTTCTCAAAATCTTTTTAAGCATACTTGATAGTCCTGCATATATCATGTTCCAAACTTGCCGTTTTCCCTTGCACTGTGCCACACCATTAATTCTCATCACCATAAAAATCTGTGAGGAACCAACTGACATGAATGGACCTCCCTATTCGCAGGTCAATTCATAAACTGCAATCATGTAAAGATATAAACTCCCATCAGAACATCCCATAGGAAACTCTAAGTCACTGGAGGAAGAGGTGACTGGAGATTTGTCATAGAAAGGAGTATGAAGAGTAATTGAAGCTCACCTAATGTCTTAATTCTACTGATTAATTTCAAATTGTGCTTTCACACCATTTTTTTTCCCTTCAATTCCTTTTTAAAGCAATAACACATACGTCAGGAGTAGATAAGTAACACCAGAATTTATTATGTAAATAGGTCAGACAAGAAAAACAGTTTCTTAAGTCTTCATAGAATTTCAAAGCAGTTAAATGGAATATTCTTTGCTGCAGATTAACATTCAGAAGAGCCTATAGGGAAATCCTAGCTTTCCTGTCTAATCGAATTGGTATAACTTAAATGCTCAGCTGAAATGTCGACTTCTGAAAGTAATTTTGCTGCAGCTAACTCGATTTGCACTGTACGATATGGATGAACTTACAGCCAATATGGCTGGATGTATGCATTTCAAAAGCACAATCAAATAAAAAAAAAGGTTTAAATTACAAAAGTGAAAGACAAACTATTTTTCCAAACCTACGAAAGATATATCACTTTACATTTCTGATGTAGAAATGTATGGTTCATTTTGCCGGAGGTGCTAGAAACATTTTGTAATCCACCTTTCATGCAATTTTTTAGAAGAACCACAGGGAACAAAATTTCCTGCAAAGTCCATGCTCATCTATCTACCTATCTCTCTCTGTCTATTATCTAATCTATCTGTCTTTGTATCTGTCGGTCCTTCCAAATAAAAGGACGATCTATCTCTTGGACAAAAACACTTGCTTCACAAAAGCCATATTCTATTTCCCATTGATTCCCAATGACCATTAATTCTAACAGTCTGTCTGTGGCTAACCATCACTCAGATGAGTGGTGGGTAAATAGAGTAGGTACTTGAGACTCCTTGGTGGCCTGGCATTTAGCAAATGTGGTCTCTGTCCATCTGCTTAGGTGCAGATTCACAATACCATAGATGGCGCTGCTGTTCAAATCTTCATGCCAAACAGGGCAAGGCACAAATCAGTAAGCAAAATTTTTGGTAGCTCAATATCCCATGAATGGCTTTTTTTTTGTCACAAAAATTGTTTCATGAAGTGAATAAATTTTTTGTCACTTCAGAAGTGTTCCTTAATTTTCTCAGCTCCCACAAAGGGTCCAAATGTAATGAAGGATTCTGTGAGGTTTATTTGCCACCAAATAGACCAGTCACTTCATCCAGTCAGCTTTACAGTCAAAGTTAAATTTTAGACTCAGCAGGCCACCTGCTCTGGGGCCATTTGTATTTGTCGATTGTGTTTAGAATTCACAAACTTTAGATTGCCCTTTTGACTTGTATAGAGGTTAGGAACGCCTTTCCATTTCAAGAGATGGCTGGTGTTGCAGGAAGTCTGACTGGTCAAGATAAATTTTCTACAGGAGTTGGGGAGGAAATAGATGAAATAACGAAGAAAAGGAGAAATTGAAGCAATGAACTGAAGAATTACTAGAACATTTTCCCGACAAAAATATTCTGATGCTGTAGATGTGCATTTATATGGCTATTGCTTAATATATCATACATGTGGATTGATAGATAACTGGATAAGAGGGACAATGGCTATGAATTGGTAAAATAATAAATCAACGATGCAATAATAGAATCGGCAAATAGATGAATAGACAGGCAGAGACAGAGGGATAGAGATATTGAGAAGTTTTAAAACACACAAGATATTAAAGTTTTATATGTTTTATGATCACAAGAACTGGAAAACCGACTAACAGCAATCAAAAAGGACGCTTTTAGACTCGAATGGATGCTTTCTGGCTTATTAAGCCATTAGCACCTCAAGAAATTCTGAAATATTTGTTCACGGCATAAAATTATAAAGTGTGACAGTCACAGTTACAAATTCATAGGTACACTGCTTGTGGGGTTTTGGGATGACAAGGAACATTTTCCCAAATATCTTGATCCAGATACAGAATCGCACATTTAAAAAAATGTTTATTCTTATAATCTTTCTGAAAATGAACAGTATTCTCACCAAATCTTTAGTTTTCTTCAAATTTTTAGAGAGAGGTGTTTTATAGCTCCCCCTCCCCCGAGCCCGCCAATGCTGCATTATTTTATACTATTACATGGATCTTCTTGATACCATCACAACAGTCAGCAATGAGGTAACAAGTTTTCCAATGACAAATTAATAATCCATTTCAATGAGAAGACATGTTATGACTTCATTGATGTCTAATGTCTTCAAACTACTGATTGTAACCATTCAACATTTCCCAGCTGTACCGGACAAGTAACCTTTTATCGATGAGGTTTTATAAACTAAACATTGCTTCCTGTTTTTGTTGGAAAGAAAAGCTGAACAATGTTATTGTGGCGATTGTCATTCCGAATTCACAAACAAGAGAGTCTATAGCAGCCAGAGATCCATGTGCAGTCCTTTAGTTTCCTGCATTCAACTTCAAGGTCTCAGCAATCACGAATTAAAAGCCTCAAAAGTTTCACAGACGCAATCTGAACTTCTTGCAAATCATCAAGGATGAAAACCACTTACATTATACACTTCAGGGGCCTTAAATTCAATGTCTTGCATTCGACATTATCTTGAGATATATTATATGTCTTACAACTAAGTTCTACCTTGAAAAGTGAAAAAGAGTATATCTTTTGCCATCTGAAAGGTGCTAACTGCTATTACTAGTATTAGCACAAAATGATATGATCAAGAATTTCTATCACCAGTGTACGACACAAGTTTTTTGACAGAACTTCCAATTTGAAATATTTGAATGAAAATAATTTGAAAGTATCGATTTCAAGTATTCTATTGCCTTTTCCAAAATACTACACCTGTTTAAACAGCTTTAATTGTTTTTCTGTCGCCATGGAAGCCGTTCAATAATAAAATTATGCGATTGATGATGATCAAAGCCTTTCTTAACAGTTTTACAGTATATCCCATTTTGTTTTGGATTGATGTGGCGCTCGCTCATTTTTCATGGAGTGGACTCACGACTAGTTGTTCATTTACCATAAATTTGATCTCCATAAATACAGTAACTTAGTCAAATTTTGTGTGAAACTGCTGTGTATGATTTGTTAAGGAGAGCCCTGAAGCCCACGTGTTGCGTTCATGCCAAAGTTGCCAGCATATCAAACATTGAGCAAGTTTACAGACCACTCAAAAGGACGATGGCCATTTGCTGAGCAGAGTCAGACTGTTGGGAATCCTGGTGTTTATGAGGAATAAATAGTCTATACATGACCAGTGAAGCAAACGCTTGGTGCAGTCTGACTTCAGGATCTCCTGCTCTACGTAAAAATAACTGGCAACGTGGCATTTTTGCAATATAAATAACAGTCAGACACTTACATTGTAGGATAATTTCTATCTATTTCTCGTTCCAATCTGAATTTTCTCATCAAAGGTCCCTTTTAATAAATTAATAAATTAATTTTTTAAAGCGTAAAATCCAGAAACCTGCTCAGAAGTTATACAATGAAATAATGAAACATACAGATTATGTACGATATAAAATCAAAGTAAACACACAATTTATAGTCAATAAAATTACTACAAAGAGGTAGGTGACTAGTTGCATGATGCTGTGAAAAGGAGTGTCTTAAGTTTACTTTTAAAACGATCAACAGACAATTCACTTCTCATTTCTTGGGGTAGAGCATTCCATAACCTTGGGCCAACTACACGGAAAGCTCTGTCCTGGACCAAGGATGAAGACGTGTAGGGCACTTTCAAGAGATTGTGACTTGCGGAGCGGAGGCTGCGAGTTGGAACATGTTCGACGATGATGTTCTGGATGTAAATGGGTGCATGACGATGAAGGAACAGGAAGCCAATGAAGTTCTTTCAGGACTGGTGTTATGTGTGTACAGAACAACCATCTTAAAATGGCTCAACATAGTGATCCGTAGTGATCCAGAGCGGTCTGGATAAAGAGTGATCTGTAGTGATCTGAGATGATATAACTCTATCTGTAGTGATCTACTAATGCACTTTTGGTGAAAATTAATCATGTCAATTATGTAGGATTATAAGTTAAGGAACTGATAAAATCCATATAACAATTGAACATATTGATTAAGGAAACATATCCATAAGTTATTTGGTACAGAAAAGTAAATTTATTAAAATAAATTTTGATTAATTGATACAGATCACAACAGATCATTGCAGATCAATCACTCCATATCAACCAAGATCGCCATGGATCACTACAGATCGATAGATAACTGTCGATCCAAACTGACGAGCCATTTTATGATGGTTGTACTGTATATTTGGGCAAAATTCTAGCAGCGTTATTCTGCACACACTGTAGGGGATCAATGAGGGAGTTTAGCAACCCTATTAGCATGGAATTGCAGTAATCCAGCTTGAATGTAACGAAAGTATGAACAATGCATTCCAGCGTAGAGCGATCGAGGTATTTTCTTAATCTGCTGATGTTCCTCAGTTGCAGATATGAACCACGACATATATTGTTGATGTAATCTTGCATAGCAGCAAATTTGTCAATTATCACACCAATGTTTCGAACCGAATTTGATGGTAAAATGTTCTCATCTCAAATAACTAGAGGAATAGGTGAGAATCTCTTTAAAATTTGCTTGCTCGATATCACAAGAAACTTGGTCTTTTCCTCATTCATCTTCAAGTGAAACTTGCACATCCATTTTTTTACAAGAGAGGCACAATCAGCAATCTCATTTGTGGCTGAGTTCAGATCACCAGGCTAAGCTTCACACTCAAGTATAAAGAAGAGTAATCGGCATACATACGGTAGCAAGGGGAGAGTTGACGTAGCAAGCGACCCAGGGAAGAAGTATAGATGTTAAATAGGACCGGCCCAAGGACCAATCCTTGAGGTACACCACATGCTAGCTCCTTGGTATCTGAGTTAGTCCCCTTGATGTTGATCTTCTGCTTCCTGCTAGATGAATAAGATTGAAACCACTGTGCCTAGGAGTATATGTGTTGTCAGAGAACTGAAGTTTCAGCGACAGCCTGAAATCATATCTATTGTTATAACTGTTCAACAAAATATTTGTGTGCTTAAGCCTGTGTATCTCAGCTCCAAACTGGCCATTGACTTCTTGTACTGTCCTACACCATTTATTCTCATCACTATAGAACTCCACCAGGAACCAACTGACACTAAAGGACTTCCCCATCTTCAGGTCAATTCATAAACTGCCACCATGTCAAGATATAAACTCCCATCAGAAGATCCCATAGGAAACTGTAAGTCACTGGAGGGGAGAGGTGACTGGAGATTTATCATTGAAAGTAGTATGAAGGGTAATCGAGGCTCCCTAAGGTCTTGAAACTTGATTTCTATAATATAAGATGCATTTGTGATAATATACATGGGTAAAATGCATAAAAATATGCTAACTTGGTAAAATGTAAATTGACTTGTACTGATGTAAAACGACTTCAAAGTGATACACTACACCTTAACCTTAATTATATGCAAACTGATCAGAAGAATATGATTTTTCTTACAAAAGTAGACATTTTGTAATATGGACATTTTAATGATTGGAACTTTAATCATGTATCGTGGCTTGATAAATCTGATTGGTGATATACAGTGATTAAGATGTTTTCATTTGGGCCCGATTTGGATTAAATATACAGAATTCATCGAGAAAAGCGAGAAAGCATTTTTCCTTTGCTTGATCAAACATTAATAAGTTTGTGAAATATAATTTAATAATTTTGAAAAACATAACCTCGAGAGGCAATCAAATAGAATATGACTGAATCAACTTTTTATTTTTACATGCAATTGTACATGAAGCCGCCCCCTTCTTCCGCTGACCATTTTGACCCCTTGCTCCAGTAACATGTAGTTTCCTTTGGGATGCTATTATGAGAGTCTATGTCTTGACCTGATGGCAGTTGATAAATTGACCTTCAGTTAGGTGGTCCCATTCATGTCAGTGGGTTCCTGTTGGGAGTTCTTTTGCTATTGGAACAAATTGAGCAGGAAGGTGAAAGAGACAATGACCTTTGGGGAATACAATTTGTGAGTTTCTGGGGTTTTGGAACTGCCATAATACTGTAAAGTTAATATTTGGCAGTAGCATATTAGGTAAAAAGTACTTAAAAGTAGTTTTAAGGGGGGGGGGGGTATTAATGTTTAGAACATGCCAAAGGGGGATATGAAATTTGAATATAAGAGATACATTATAAAACCTTGAGATGGGGGTGGGTTTCTAACAATCAACATTGATCCTAAAGGGGGGAGCTACTAAAATTCTGCATGAAGCGTAAGGGGGATGTTAATTTGAAGTGGCGGTATAAATTTTGTGCAGAAAGGATTAAGAAGAGATTTCCTCATTATCAGGAATATCTGTGTTAGCAATACAGAGGTGTTATTCTTCTACAGTCCAAATGTATAGCTGTAAATATGTGCACTGCAAGACGTCAGCAAACAGTATGTGTAATCAAACTGACTGTGTTTATCCAAATATGTAATTGGAAATGTCAATATGCTATCATCTATTTATTCATTCTAAATTTCTGGATCTGGCCTAAAACAATTTGAGGGATTGTTTACATAGCTCCGAAGCTGACTTGATTTTTCTGTGAAGCAATTACGAACAAAATTATGGGTGTGAAAGCTTCTATTTTTCTCATATCTCGAAAATAGTTATATTTTCACATGGACTGAATCTATTAAATCACAGCTGACAAAAAAGTGCTTACAGAATTGCACTTGCATGTTCCTTGTGAGGTCATATAATTATCCACGTCATGTTATTCTCTAAAACTCATGCACAATTTGTGAGGTCATATCCTATAGTTTCAATACTATCAGAATGAGTCATCCACCGAGTCACCGTCAAGGTAACAAGTCAATCAAAGACATATTGACAGTTCATTTCAATGTGATAGTTTGGCCCTGTTGTGAGAACATTGATGACCGCAAACATTTGAATGCAAGTACTTGCACTTTTTAGATTGTGATGACTAGTTTTATGACATATGAATATGATGCTACATAATAGCGGGGCAGGTATGTAAAAAAATAGTGCATTTATACATAGAAGCATGAAATTTGGCGCACACTTAAACAACATCTATACAAATATATTTGGATAGGGAGCCACCTCAGATTTAGCTTAGGTGGCTACTGGCAGCCATTTTCCAAAATGGCGGTCAATTCTTCCATTTTGCTGCTTTCTGTGCAGTTCCTACAAGTAGAATACACGTAAATATTGTTTTTTATTGCTTCTCTAGGTATTTAGTACATTACTACAACATTTTTTGGTGGTCTTGGTCTATTTTCAGGCTTGTTGGAATCCTTTTTGATAGAAATATTGATTCAAACACTGGATTTTGCGGTTACAGATGGTTACACCAATTCTCTATATATCTCTAAATAAGTTACATATTTGAATTCCTTGTAAGAAGAGCTTTCAAATGAGTACCCGCATCAATGGGTTCTGTAAAGTTGGTACGAAAATGGAAAAAAATAAAATAAACTGATTTTTGAAGATTTTGCTTTTTCTTTAATTTTGACAAAGAATTCACGGAAACTATTGATGCGACCATTCATTTGAAAGCTCTTCTTACAAGGAATTCAAATATGTAGACAGTTTTAAAATCAATTGAGATTCCATAAAACTATGGGAAACCGCGAAAATCATATATTTTCTTCAAAAGTTCTAACAAATTGGACCCTGACAACCCAAAAATCCTCAGTTTAATCCAGAAATCAATTGATATTGTTTTCTAGATCTGTAGAAGGAATAATGAGCACTGTTTTCATACTTTAAAACTATAGGCACTTCACAGAAAGCAGGAAAATGAGATAATTAGCCGCCATTTTGGAAAATGGCTGCCATGGGTCAACCAGGTCAAACCTGAAGTGGCTCCCTATCTAAATATTTTCTTTAAGACGTTTTTGAAATTTGTGCCAAGTTTCATGCTTCTATGTATAAATGCACTATTACTTCCCTATTCATGACAAATCTGCCCCGCTATAAAGAAGGACTTTGGGGAAAGAGACACAGTACATCTAGTCAAAATGTCGAAGTGACACATTAGCCACCTATTCAATGGTAATCCTTTAATTGCTTGACAGCTGAGACCAATCCTTATCTAATCATGCTGATTTGCATGTCTTGAGATGACAGCAATCGGCCTTTTGTCCTGACATGGTTCCTTGCAGACAAATTTGTTTCATGTTTCAATTTATGTGATCAAACTTTACCACCACACTCAAGATTAAAAGTTGTGTTACAGTCCTTGTCATACTTACTTGGAATCTCAAGTTTTTTTTCTATGCTGTTGAACTGTGATGTCAGAGATGACTCTATTCTAGCATTGCAATATATGTAAATTAACTACAAGCTGTGATGTCATTTCAAACTGGGTCAGATTCCCCAGCTTCTAGCCAATGTTGATCCTCCTGAACTGAGCGTCACAGTTTCAACACAGTGTCAGAGTAAGAGTTTTATCAGGGATAGCCCCTACAACTACGTCATCACAGCTTGATAGCCAATGGGCTGACCGTAAACTACGCATCACAGTTCAAACATTGATATATTGAAGGAAGCATTACATTTTTGATCCCAATGATTTATCACAGCAATCACCAGTCTAATCCTACCAAATGGCAGCTTTATGGGCATTCACAGTAGACAACTGTAATAATCCCCACTGAGTTGTTTGATAAATCTACAAACTTGCTAACTTACAACTTTAAACTTTGATGGAAGTTGGTATTAACAGAAGGCTTTGACAATTTGTTTGTAAACACATGGCTTATGTTATGTATATTTGTTCTGGCAGCCCATTGGCTGAGAGGCTGTGATGTCAAACTTGCATGGGTTTTCCCAGACCCAATTTTAACTCTGACACTGAGTTGAAACTGTGATGCTCAGTTTGGTGGATTCGCATTGGTTAGAAGCTGGGGAATCTGACCCAGTTTGAAATGACATCACAGCTTGTAGTTAATTTACATATATTGCAATGCTAGAATAGAGTCATCTCTGACATCGCAGTTCAACAGCATAGAAAAAAAACTTGAGATTCCACATAAGTATGACAAGGACTGTAAACTACAGTTACACACTGCAACGTAATGTCATTAATCATCAATATCTCAAGAACTGTTCAAAGTGAATATGTTTGTGGTGCTCCAATTCTTCAAACGGAGTAAATATTTGCAAGGCTCTTGTCTTTTCAGGGCCATTTCTGGGTAAGCTGGTCCATTTTAATCTGTGCCATATATCTCAGATCACTTTTCAGCTTTTTGATGTATTGATTTGGCATAATCGTGGGGAACATGTTGAACACAATTTGTCCTTTCAAGCGTTTGACGGAAGTTCTGTCAATATACATTGTCATGTCCTTTAGATATGTCACGAGATGACCACATAATTGTCATTCGTGCAAGCACCTACTAAAATACTGGCTAGGGTGATACTCAACACTAGAAACCTAACTGCACCTGAGACCAATAGGTGTTAAGCAAGGATGTGTTGTTCTGCCATCTAGTGGTCAATGGCTTGGCACCTCAGACAAACAGCGTATCCCCTAGAATTCATCACTGATAAGTTAACGCACACAACAAGAGACCATCGACATTGGTAAATTTCTCTCTATGAACTTGCCTTTCTTTTTTTATTTTGCTGACAATCCTCTCAGATTTAACTATTCCTACTGTATAAATGATTGGCTTATATCACCCTTGTCGCTTTGGCTGTTGGGTTACAGCTACCAGTTTGCTTTACGAATTTAGCTTGCGGACTAACTTCATCCATATTCTTGTCATTAAGTGTTGTGACATCTCCTTACCTTAATGTTTGGCTAATTATCTATTATCTACATGATGCAGAATAATTATGCTACAGTACAAAAAAAAATGTGTAGGAAACAAGATCGGTGCAATATCAAATCCTGTGTGGGAAGTCAGAGAATAAAAAGCTGCATCATTTCTGCACTATGACAGTTGTCAGGGCTAAGTGCCCACTTCAACCTTTCCTCATTAATCTGCAATATTTGGAGGACCAAGGCAAACACATTTGTGGAGTTCTAGTTCATCTCAATCTAAGCAAATGTTTGCATAGCTCTTTTGCATCAGAGCGCCATTTCTAGGTAACAGTCACCTCATAGTTTTTGGATTGGCTATGGTTCATTGATTTATGAGAAGAAGAAAATGGCCCTTGTATTAGAAAGTCATATTATGGCCGAGTGATGAGTGGAAGTTCCTGTAGTTTCTAAAATAACCTGCAATAGTTTGTCATTTCAATTGAGCTGATTGGGCATTATGGGCCTGCAAATGTGAAAATTAGTTTGAATGCATCAATCAATTGCTGAACAGTTTCCAGTCCATCTCTATTGTTTTCAAAAATACAAACTTACTGAGCATTCAACTCCTTTTTTATTTTGCCACATCGACATGTATGCAGATTCTTCTTGTCCGAGGCAAGCCTTCTTCTCCTTTATATCTCCTTGACCACCTCCTGGTCGGGGGAACTGGTATTGAGCTCTTTCAATTCCTTACTAATCTAGCTCCTGCTCGAGAGCAAGGCGTTCATTTCCTTCTCTGTTTTGCTTTGGACTGGACAGTTAATTGGCATAAATTTTCAAGGATTAGAAGCACATTGAGCCAAAGAGTCTGGGTCAATTCTAAAGCAGTTTCACTCACTACAGAATGGTAAACAACCTGCCTTCACTATTCTGTAGTGTGTGAAAATTATGCAGCGTACTTGATATGCATTTATAAAGTTTTGGTTCAAAATGCATAGCTGACTTCAATCGATGACGGTGGCCTCTGAAAATGCCCACAATGGCTTCTGCTCTGTAGAAACCTGGGGCCTAGATAAATGAAGGCATAACTGGTAGACCCAGGTTTAATTCTTGATCTGGGCAAACAATGATAGTTATCAGAAGAAGGATGTTGCCTTCTTTATTACATCATTGCCATTGACTGTGCCTTTCATATTTTAAAATCCTTATCAGTGCAAGAATACATGAAATGAAAGCCCTATCATTCAAACGAAAAGTTCTGTTGCGAATGGTAACAACCAAACAAAGAAGAAATATTCACAAATAGGGTCATTTATCTATTACAGGAAGTCTCTTACTCCTGATGGATGGTTTCGAGGTCAAAGTTGCCTTGAACATTCTGCCTAATGATGCCCTCTTAAAAAAATATTCAGCAACAAAAGAAAATAAGAATGAGAAAAAAAAGGATGGAAAATGACCATAAAATTTTCACTTACATAACAATAAATTTCTCTAAAGCCTTTCCTGCAACAGTACTAACAAGCAAATTATACTCTTCAATGGCCTGGGGAGGTCTTTGCTGGTGACATCATCTCGTCTAGATTAAATTCGGTTTGAAATATTTTCAGATATCTATTCGTCAACTGTAATGGTTATTTTTATGACATATGATACCAGATGGAGAAGGACATTTGGGAAAGAGACACAGTAATCAAAATGTCGAAGTGACACATTAGGCTTAGCCACTTATTCAATGTTAGCCCTTTTATTGCTTGACAGCTGAGACCAATTTTTATCCATGCTTATCTGCATCCCTTGAGGTGACATGCAAATCAGACTTTTGTCCTAACCTTTCAGACGTATTTGTCTCTTGTTTCAGCTTATGTACTCAAAGTTTACCACTAAATTTAATTTGGAATAAATTACACATTCCAATGTAACTTCACTTATAAATCATCAGTAGCCTATCAGAAGGGATTAAAGTGACATGTTTGTGGTGCTCCAATTCTGTTAAAACTGGGTAAATATTTGCACGGCTCTTGTATTTTAAGGCCATTTCGGGCTTAGCACCAGCTGCTACTTAAATCTGTGTCTTACATCTCTGATCTCCTTGGAAACTTTGATGTTCCATTGGTTTGGCATAATTTCCGAGAACCTGTTGAATGCAAATTGTTAGTACACTGATACTGTCAATAGATCGTTTTTTTATGTCCTTTAGATACATTGCAGTTCGCAAGGTGACCATATCATTGTCATTCGTGAAAGTACCTACTAAAACACTGGCTAGGGTGATACCCAACACTTGAAACCTAAATGTACCTGAGACTGGAAAAGTGTCAAGCAGGGATGTGTTGTTCTGCCACCAACTGCTAAATGCTTGGCACCTCAGACGAACAGTCTATCCCATATATTTCTTCACTGATAAGTTCACGCACACTACAACTACAAGAGACCATTCACAGATCAACCACCGACATTGGCAAAATTCTCTCTAAGCACTTAAGTGTCTTTCTATGTTTATTTTGTAGACAATGTTCTCAGTTTGAAGAGTTCCTACTCCATGAATGCCTTTTATTACCGTTGTTGCTTTGGCTGCTAGGGTTACTGCTATCAGTGTGTTTTACACATTTAGCTTGTGCATGTGACTTTAGCCAGGTTACTTCACAGACGGTAAGGCAGACTTTGAAACAGCCATGATCTAGCCATTAGGTGTTATGAAATCTCCTAACTTATATACAATATTTGGCGGCGTATCTTTAATATTATTTTGCATTATGCTGAATAATTACGCAGCTGTACAAAAAAAATGTGCAGGAGAACAAGAATGGTGCAATATCAAATCCTGTGTGGGAAGTCAGAGGTAAAAAAGCTGCACCATTTCCGCACTATGACAGTTGTCAGGGCCAAGTGAGCACTTCAACCTTTCCTCATTAATCTGCAATATTTGGAGGACAAAGGCAAACAATTTTGTGGAGTTCTAGTTCATCTCAATCTAAGCAAATGTTTGCACAGCTCTTTTGCATGTTATGGCCATTCCTAGGCAACAGTCACTTCATAGTATTATATTAGGCTATGGTTTATTTACAAGAAGAAGAAAAATGCTTTTTTTGGAAAATCAACTTCAGGAAAAGTGATGAGCGGAAGTTTCATTGGTTTCTAAGCTAAATCCATAACTTTATTGAATTCACAACAAGTGATAGTATGTCATTTCAATTGAATTGATTGGGCATTGTGGCACAGTCATTTCGAAGCTTCCAGAGAAACACTGAAGATTCTTCTCATCTGAAGTCAGCCCTCTTCTTTATATCTGTTTAACCACTTCCTGGTCGGGGAATTGGTATTGAGCTCCTTCTATTCCAGACGAATCTTGATCTTGCTCAAGTGCCAGGCATTCATTTCCTTCTCTGTTTTGCTTTGGGTTGGACATTAAATTGGCAATCAATTTTCAAGGATTGCCAGCACATGGAGTCAAAGAGTCTGGGTCATTTTTAGGAGAAGGTTCACACACTAGAATGGTAAAAAATCTACCTTCACCTTATGCGGTCTACTTCATGTGCATTTATAATTTTTTGGTTCAAAATGCATAGCTGACTTCAATCTATGGCGGTAGCCTCGGAAAATGCCCACATTGGCTTCTGCTCCGAAGAAACCTGGGGCCTAGATCAGTGAAGGTGCACTTAGCTGATGATTATATTATAACTGGTGGACCCAGGTTTAATTCCTGATGTGGTCAACATTCAGAAGAATGATGTATCACATCATTGCCATTGACTCTGTCTGTCATATTTCAAAATACTAATCAGTTCAAGAACACATGACATAAAAGCCCTATCATTCAAATGAAAAGTTCTGTTGCGAATGGTAACAACCAAAGAATAAAAATTCACAAATAGGGTCATTTGTCTATTAGAGGAAGTCTATACTCCTGACGGATGGTTTCAAGGTCAAAGTTGCCTTAAACATCCGCCTAATGATGCCTTCTTAAAAAATATTCAGCAACAAAAGAAAATAAGAATGAGAAAAAAAGGATTGAAAATGACCATAAAATTCACTTACGTAACAATGAATTTCTCTAAAGCCTTTCCTGCAGCAACGCTAACAAGCAAATTTTTCTTCAATAGCCTGGGGAGGTCTTTGCTGGTGACATCATCCTGGCTAGATCAAAATTTAATTGAGGTTGAAATATTATCAGATACCTATAATAATCATTAATAATGCAGCTAAGTGTTTGAATGTCTTGTGTTGTTTCAAGGTAAGTTTCTTAAAGAATTCAGAAACATCATTACGACCAATCTTGATACACTGTCCATGCTTATAGGAGGCCGCAGGCTGAAGATCAAACAAACCAAGCTGAATTAAAAGCCATGTAATACCTCATCTCCACACTTCAGTGTTGCCTAATTAATCAGCAATATCTGAAGGACAAAAGTAATTACATTTGTGGAGCTCTAGTCCTTCAAAAGCTAAACAAATATTTATATTGCTCTTTGTCTATCTCACTGCCATTTCTATATTCCTTGTTTCAGTCCCTCCATTTTTTTGTTAAGGAAAATCAGTATCATCCTGTGGTGTCTATAAATTTGAGTTCTTTGTTGATTTGTCGATTCCAAGCTACTTTAAAACAGCTTCTCGGAAGCCCCTGCTATCAAACCAGGTAACGAAATATATCTATGTTTGCTTAAACCGAATGTAGCATTGAATGGATATCAATAAAATCCATGACCACAGACAAGAGGTGTCCTGAGGGAGGTCACCTAAGTATTATGAAATCTGTGTACTTGTCCAACAAATTGTTGTCATTCATGTAAGCACCCAATAAAACAATGGCTTGGTAACACTCTGCGCTAGAAACCCTGCTGCACCTGAGACCAAAAAGTGTCAAGCAGGGAGGTGTTGTTCTGCCACCACCTGCTTAATGGTTTAGCACCCCAAATAAACAGTCATTTATGATGCTTCGTTTCGTCAACAAACACTTCAGATTTGGTCATCCTTACACAAAATGTGAAGCACTTGTTTTATTTTTCATGAAACAATTTAGGAGGAGATACAAATATTGAGGTTATATTTGGCTCGAATCAAACACATTTATTATAGTCCTAAGTAATCAACCTCAGCCCCTCTCCAATTTATTGAAATATTCTCTCTCTGCTGATGATTGATTACCGCCATAAAATGTAAATCCAAAAATAGTTTCAGTTAATGTTATGGGTTGTTCAGATATACAGCTGTACCACAGGCACAAAAGGCAAAATGTCACAAAATCTCATGACAATGAAATATAATTTTACCTCATGAGCTTACTGCTCCAAAGCGTGTAGGATGGACTATTTCTCATGCAGGGTATCTGCTCATGACAATGTTTGCTTAAGTAATTTCTATAGCTGATTATGCACGGATGATCAGGTTCTGTCACAGACCAAGTTGATAAACAATTATCAAAGATACATGCATCTAAATTTGAGGTGACTGAATACGTTATTAAATTTTCATGTAGGTCCATGAAAATATATATGCCATGTAGGTCTAGGTAAAATCTCAAACAGACAAATAAACAGACAAGTAAGAGATGATACCATAGATGTCGTACAAATTTGTGTAGATGGTAGAATGCAACGATGTTATTAGACTGACATGTTCATGAAGAGTTAAGTTATGGCTCCTGGCTGTGTTAGAAAAAGGCCAGAGTTAGTCCAATATTTAAGGAAAACAACCCCCTTTCTCCCAATAACTACCGTCCCATTTCTGTCCTGCCTATTTGTATGAAACTTTTCGAACGTGCTGTTCAAAAGCAGCTTGTGGCCTACCTGAAAAAACATGGAATATTTTGTGAACAGCAGTCCGGGTTTCGTGATGCCCACTCTACACACACAGCAACCACGGACGTGAGTGACTACATCTATAGAAATATGGATCAAGGCCTCCTAACAGGAGCAGTGTATCTCGACCTGAAGAAGGCGTTCGATACAGTGGACTTCGAGACACTGATGTTTAAGTTGAAATGCCTTGGTGTAAAGGGCATCCAGTGGCGTAACTGGGCGGTCTCGAATGGGGGGGCACCTGGGGGGCCACGCGATTCTCTGGGGGGGCACCCACTATACTAATTGTATATTTTAGCCGGAGTTGGAAAGTTCATATGGGGGGGCACCTGGGGGGGCACAGGTCCAATATGGGGGGGCACATGCCCCCCCGTGCCCCCCCATAGGGACGCCACTGAGGGCATCGAATATCAATGGTTCCTGAATTATATGACCGAGAGACAACAGTGTGTGGCACACAATAACTGCACTTCTGAAGATCTCAGTGTGACATGTGGCGTGCCCCAAGGATCCATCATTGGCCCAACTTTATTTGTTTTGTATATTAATGACTTGCCATCAGTTGTACATCATTCAAAAATTGTTTTGTATGCAGACGACACTGTCTTACTTTGTGCTGCTAAATCAAGTGATGTCATCAAGGAAAATCTTACCCTGGACCTTGAGTCTGTCTCTGCCTGGTTCAGACAAAACAAACTACATCTCAATACTTCCAAGTGCAAATGGACTTTGTTTGGCACAGAGAAGAGACTCCAACACAACATGCTTCCAGACATCAGCATAAATGGAAACTCATTGGAGCATGTTCGCACGTACAAGTATCTTGGCCTTCACTTCGACTGCAATCTGTCCTGGAGTCACCATGTAGACAAGCTCTGCAGTAAACTCCGACAGCGACTTGGTATTTTACGCAGAATAAGAAACTTACTCGACAAGGAAACAGCTCTTACCCTCTATAATGCCCTTGTACTCCCCCTAGTGGACTATTGTGACACTGTGTATGGTACATGTTCCAAGGGCTTACAAACGAAAGTTGAGAGACTGATTTATAAAGGAGGGAGAATAATACTCGATGTCCCATATGACACACCTACAAGAACTGTCATAAACAAACTACAGTGGCTGACTTTTCCTGAAAGACTGTTGCTACACAGGTGTGTGACTGTTTTTAAATCGCAGCATGATATGCTCCCGCCGTACATCACACAGAAGTTTGAGCAGATGACCCATGGCTACAATACCAGAGGTGCTTCAAATCTTAAACTAGTCATCTGTAAGACCAACATGGGTCAAAAGACACTAAATTTTACTGGTGCTAGAGACTGGAATAACCTGCCCACGTCAATAAGATCCTCATCATCTTTACATGTTTTTAAAAATCGTGTAATCAAACATATTTTATCCTGCAGGCCACAACAATATTTTATCGCTAAATAATTTTTCTCATGGTTTTTGTTTTTATACGTTTTTACTATTTATTGATTTATATATATATATACCTGTTTTATTTTTATACATTTACTACTTTAATATATCTTCTTTTTTTTTTAAGGGCCGCAATGTAAAACAGCAATGTATGCTGATTGTGCAACCCTTGTAAAATAAAAGATCTTTGACTTGACTTGACTTGTGACATTTTCAGTCCATCAAGTTCAATTCAATGAAATGCACACAATAACAAGCTATGCGTAGTAGGGTGCTTCTTTTGCCCCAACTTGCTCAGAACCCCATATACTTTTTTCTGTGGGTGAGGTTAGTCAATAGAAGGTATCATGCCAAATTTCAAGAAATTTTACTGATGCCTAGGTGTAGCACATTTGGATTGAAATTTGTCAAATTTCCTTAAAATTGTGTGATTTATTGTGAATTACTAGGTTATCTATCATATTTTTTTCAATAGCTAGAATATTGTTTAAGAAGATTTCTGTGTCAAAACAGCATTTTCCACTCATATCTTACTCATTTCTAAATTTAACATCAGATTAAAGGCTCAGCTTAGGTTCAGGAAGGCACTGTAGGTGGCAACACTGATTGAGTCGTCTCATAATGTCATAACGTTATCATTAACTGTTGATAACAAGGCTGGTTATTATATATGCATATTATACAACAAATAAAATTATTTTTCCCCTGATAACATGGTAACCTTTGTTAGAAATCAAACTTTTTCACTTCTTTGAATGTCTTTATCAAAATAAGGCTGTATCTTGATGGTAACTAGAATTTCGATTATTTAAAAGAGTCGAAAAATAGGAAGTTGCCAAGAGTTTCAAGATGCAGTGTTTAATTTACACATTAAATCATTTATGCTTCATTCTCGAGGCAGCTCCCGGAGAACTTTTTGAAATGGCGGCGAAGTATTTTCAGGAGAGACGGAAAAATATTTCCTCTTTTTACGTATCGCGCAGGGGCATTTTAGCTTCCCGCCGGACATCTTTTGGTTGCACGCCGTCGAGAATCCTGCTTCTTACTGTCACTTCAAATCGCGACGGAGCAGAAAAAAAGTTTCAACCAGTACAAATTTTATTAAAATCGACGGGGGAGCAGACCAGATAAATTGTTCGACGCCGCGATCAGAAAAGTAAGACTGCGTCGAAGTTTTCGCGCCACTGAGGGGCAAAAAGTTTCCCGCCGATTAGGAAAACAAGCGGGATTCTCTGCATGGCGCCAAAAAGGTCGACCCCGCGGTTCTTCTGCACTCCGCCGTCAAGGAAAATGCTCCGGGACGTGTGCAAAACCTTCGCGCCGTCGTCTGGACCCCCTCCCGGAGCAGACAGAGTGGCGCCAGAGGGGCTATTTTTAGCAAAATCCTTTGTCCGCGGGATACTGAAAGCATCACGGCGTCGACCTTTTGTGCCACGGCGGGAAAGGGGGGTCAGCCATGGAGACGCACTGGCGCGCGCCTCGCATATAAATAGAAGAGCAGCCACTAGAGCACCATAACCACTCTGAACTTCAAGACGAACGCATCTATACTCCATGACACTCTGCTTCACAGCCTACTGAATTGCTGCTTCATTGCTGAATCCCTGCTTCATTGCTGATTGATCCTGCTTCATTGCTGATTCATCCTGCTTCATTTCTGATTGATCCTGCTTCAAGATGGGACCCAGAGGAAGAGGGAAGAAGACCTTGAGGGCACCAAGCAAGGGCATCATTCCAGCCAACACTCCACTGACCACTCCATCTTCAACTCCAGTTGGTTCACCAGCTCCTTTCATAGACTACACAGCTGTTACATTGTCTCCAAGCATGTTCAGCTTGCCGGACAGCATCGTGGCAGTGACCACTGCTACATCAACAGTGACCAGTGAGACCATCTTCGAGGGCCCCCCACCACCCAAAGTGCTGCAACAACCTGATGAGGAGGATGAAGATGATGATGAAGAAGCTGAAGATCAAGTCCTGGCCAAGCTTGCTGCTGCTGTCAAGTCTCCAACCAAGCGTGGCAGGCCTGCCACTGCTGCTGCAGCCAAGAAGAAGCGTCACAAGTCTGCTGATGCTGATGTCAAGTCTCCAACCAAGCGTGGCAGGCCTGCTGATGCTGCTGATGCTGCTGCTTCTGTCAAGTCTCCCACCAAGCGCACCCAGTCGGCTGATGCTGCTGTCTTCAAGACTCCCACCAAGACTGCTCCAAGGGGAAGGCCTCGCACTCCTGGCAAGTCTCCTTCAGCCTAGCGTCACGCCACCTCCAAGTCTCCAGCCAAGTCTCCAGTCAAGCCTCCAGCCAAGTCTCCAGTCAAGCCTCCAGTCAAGCCTCCAGTCAAGCCTGTCACTCCAGCCCAGACCCGAGCCAAGACTGCAGTCCAGCCTCCACCTCCACCTCCAGATGATACTCCTGCTGATGATGAAGATGATGACTGTGTTCTGACAGCTGCAATGATCCACCAGCAGACCCTGTACTCCAACTACGATGCCACCACAGAGGAAGATACAATGTACTCCCAAGAAGAAGGGTGCCAAGTCCAAGGGCAGCAAGGGGAAGAACCAGCCAAAGGAAGATTCTGACAACACTGGATCTGAGGTTGAGCTGATCCAGGACGCCGATGGCCAGTTTGTCCACAAGGAGAAGAAGAAGGGCTACAGAAAGGCAAACTCCAGGGACCTACTGGGCATCACAGAAGAGCAGGAGGATGAGCTGATTGACTGGTACCGGGAAAACAAGCAGCTGTACTCCAAGGGCTCCACCACCTTCAAGAGTGGACAGAAGGACAGACTGGATGCAGAGAAAGCAGCAGAACTGACATTGCTAGTGGGGAAGGAGATCACAGCAGCTAAAGTCTACAAATGGAGGAGCAACATCAGGACTACATTCTCAAAGTGCATCAGACCTCAACCTTCTGGAGCTGGCAGAAAGAAGCTGTCCGACCGAGACAAGTACATCCTGGCGAAGTGTGAATTCTTGAGGCCCTCCATCATTCCGAAGGGTGCCGTGGAAGTCTCCAGCTTCACTGGACCAGGAGGAAGTAACCGCCTGTCGTCCGATTCTGATGGCCCCATGGACTACAATCCTATGCCCGACCTTGATGACAGCCTCCCAGCCAGCCAGCAGCAGTCCTCCCAGGAGATGTCCCAGCAGTCCATCCAGCCATCCCAGCAGCAGTCCCAGGTCTTCCCAGGACGAATGCCATCCAAGAAGAGGAAGGACACAGACCAGGAGATGGCCTCTGCCCTGACTTCAATTGCTGGTCACTACACTTCAGACAGGCCCAGGAAACCAGCACCACCTCAGCCGGCAGGACCATTCTGTGACATGTGCCCACAAACTGCTCACAGGCTGGATCCAGAAGTACACCAGTTGCAGAACATGTGCAGGAGTATCTTCACATCTGGGAAGAACATGAACCGTGCCCTGAGACTTCGCCTCCTGCACTCCTTGAGCCAGACGGACCACTACTTCGTACAGGCGGCCGTCCAAGATAAAATCCTGATGATGCAGCAAGAGAATGTGGAGATGATCCTAGGGCAGCAGCAGCACCAATACATCCCTCCTCCTGGTCCAGCTCCATCCTTTGTCAACGAGGACTTGCAGCAGCCTCCAACAACTCAGCAGCAGCCCCAGCAGCCCCAGCAGCCAAGTCTTCAGATGCAGTCCCAGCCTCCACGCCAGCAGTTGCAGTCCCAGCCAAGCAGCAGCAGCCAGTTCCAGTCCCTGCAGCCAATTCGAAGCCAGACTCCAGCCCTGCAGCAGTCATCTTTAAGCTTCAGCCAGCTGATGCTTGACAGCCCCCAGAAGCTTGGCTTCCCCGGACCCTCTTTTGGGCAGCAGCAGCAGCCAGTACAGCAGCAGCCACTACAGCAGCAGCAGCACCAGCCTCTACAGCAGCATCAGCCACAACAGCAGCAGCAGTCTCTACAGCAGCAGCAGCCACCACTACAGCAGCAGTCTCTACAGCAGCAGCAGCCACCACTACAGCAGCAGTCTCTACAGCAGCAGCAGCCACCACTACAGCAGCAGCAGCCACCACTACAGCAGCAGCAGCCACCACTACAGCAGCAGCAGCAGTCTCTACAGCAGCAGCAGCAGTCTCTACAGCAGCAGCAGCAGTCTCTACAGCAGCAGCAGCAGCCGACAGTTGTCCACCAGCGGCAAACTCCATTGTCGTTCCAGTGGAGCCAAGTCAACATGCCCTCTCCAAGGAAGTGATGCCTGTTCAAGTCGTCTGAAAAAAAAAAACCCTGGCCCTTTTAAGGGCCACCAAATCCTCCAAAAAGAGCTGGCCACGTACACATCTTATGTTGACTAAAAAAACTCTTGCGATGACAAACAAGAGCAAAAATGAAAAGAGCCCCAAAAAAAAAAGTTGACAAATTCCCCCAAAAAAAAAATCCGGTCCTGGCCCTTGTAAATTTTAAACACCTTCATAAAAGCAAGGTGCTATTTCCCTTCTTTTTTTTTTGGCCCATTTTCACTTTCTGCTTAACCAGTACAGGTGGCATTTCTGCTTTCTTAAAGTTTTTTCACCACTTTAATTAATATACATAGATAGATAGATAGATAGATAGATAGATAGATAGATAGATAGTCAGACAGATAGTCAGATAGATAGATAGATGGATAGATAGGCAGATAGATAGATAGATAGATAGATAGATAGATAGGCAGATAGATAGACAGATAGATAGGCAGATAGATAGGCAGATAGATAGGCAGATAGATAGCTATATAGAAGAAAATATTTGGACGTCGCATATACACTGCAGCAAAGAAAAACGAGTGATCGTCATTTTGCAGTGATGACACTTGGATAGATAGATAGATAGATAGACAGATAGATAGGCAGATAGATAGACAGACAGATAGGCAGATAGATAGACAGATAGATAGGCAGATAGATAGGCAGATAGATAGCTATATAGAAGAAAATATTTGGACGTCGCATATACACTGCAGCAAAGAAAAACGAGTGATCGTCATTTTGCAGTGATGACACTTGGATAGATAGATAGATAGATAGACAGATAGATAGGCAGATAGATAGACAGATAGATAGGCAGATAGATAGACAGATAGATAGGCAGATAGATAGGCAGATAGATAGCTATATAGAAGAAAATATTTGGACGTCGCATATACACTGCA
The DNA here is from genome assembly GCA_026936325.1 of Platynereis dumerilii. NCBI lineage: Eukaryota > Metazoa > Annelida > Polychaeta > Phyllodocida > Nereididae > Platynereis > Platynereis dumerilii. Next base: position 15,759,185 of record JAPTHN010000005.1, read on the forward strand.
GCAAAGAAAAACGAGTGATCGTCATTTTGCAGTGATGACACTTGGATAGATAGATAGATAGATAGATAGATAGATAGGCACATAGATAGATAGATAGATAGGCACATAGACAGACAGATAGACAGATAGACAGATAGACAGATAGATAGATAGATAGATAGATAGATAGATGGAACACAATGCTCGTTACATATATACACTGCAGAAAACAAAAGCAGTTATCGTCACTTTGCAGGGATTGCACTTGCATAGATAGATAGACAGATAGATAGATAGATAGATAGATAGATAGGCATATAGATAGATAGATAGATAGGCACATAGACAGACAGATAGACAGATAGACAGATAGACAGATAGATAGATAGATAGATAGATAGATAGATAGATAGATGGAACACAATGCTCGTTACATATATACACTGCAGAAAACAAAAGCAATTATCGTCACTTTGCAGGGATTGCACTTGGATAGATAGATAGACAGATAGATAGATAGATAGATAGGCAGATAGATAGACAGATAGATAGCCAGATATATAGCTAGATAGATAGGCAGATAGAGAGGAAGTGAAAGTGATTTAAATGGGTTGTACAGATAGATACAAAGCTAAAAATTTGCTATTTTATGTACGTCACAAAATATGTAGTTGTTGCAGGGAGGGCTTTTTTTTTTGGGGGGGGGGGTTTGTCAACATAAAGATGTGTACAAGGCCTGCTCTTTCTGGAGGAAGTGGTAAGCCCTTACAAGGGCTGGGTTAATTTGTGGTTTTTTAAGGGGGGCATTGAATTGCTGTTGCTGCTGCTGCTGCTGCTCTGCTTCATCTTCAAATTCTGTCCATCTGCCAGGGGACACTTCCTGCTGGGCTGTTCACGTAGTCTCGTAGGTAGTCTCGGTACTGTTTGGCTTGTCTTGTGGCATTTCCATATGCTGGAGCGAATCCAAGGTCATGCAAGGGGTCTCCTCTCCACAGTCCTTCAGTGACTTCATGGGTTGCAGGATCTTCTCTATCCATTACGTCGTTGTCCATGGCTCGATGAATTCCTATTCTGTCTCGCAGAAGATTGTGTAGAGTGCAGGCTGCCAGAGTGATGGCTGCCACTCTGCCGGGTTTCTGGGGCATCGTAGTTAGGAAGCATCTGAACCTGTGGGACAGGATACCGAAGGCATTCTCCACCACTCTCCTGGCTCTTGAAATTCTGTAGTTGTAGACTCTGGAGGCGATTTCAAGGTTTCTTCTTGGAACAGGCTTCAGCAACCAGCTCTTCAGGGGGAAGGCCTCATCTCCAACGATGAAGTATGGAAAAGGATTCCCAACTGTGCCAGGTAGAGGTTCAGCAGGGGGTAGCCCAAGTCGTTCTTCTTCCAGCAGGTCCCTCAGCCTTGTGTCCAGGAAGACTCCTCCATCCGATGAGCTTCCATGGCATCCAGCCTGCACGTACAGGAACTTGTAGTCAGAATCCACCAAAGCCATAAGCACAATGGAATGGAAGCCCTTGTAGTTGAAGTAGATTGACCCAGCTTTCCGAGGACATCTGATGCCAATATGCTTCCCATCCAGTGCTCCGATGCAATGGGGCATGTTCCACCTCTTCTCGAAGCCCTTGGCAACTTCCTTCCAGGATGCTGGATCCATTGGCAGGGCCAGCAGATGTTCGTAAGCTCGCATGATGGCAATGCAGACACTGGGGATAAAATTGCAGATGGTGTTGGGAGCCACTCTGAAACCGTAGGCCAAGGACTTGTAGCTCTCTCCTGTCGCCATGTACCGTAGGGTGACTGCCAACTTCAATCCAGGTTCCAGAGCCCTCCTCATGTTGGTGTCTTGTTTTGTAATTGCAGGAGCCACAGCAGCCAGGATTTCAGCAAAAATGTCAGGAGGCATTCTGCAGAAGTTGTAGTAGCCAGAGACATCATTGTTGGCCAATTCAGGCAGCAGCTGGTAGAAATGGCCATGTTGTTCCCTCTGCAGCAGCCAATTCCGAATCCACCATCTCTTCATCTTCCTTCTCCTCCGTATTCTTCTTAGATAATAAGCACCAGCAACAGCAGCAACAACAGCAACGTCAAGGTCTTCCCCAGCATCTTCATCAGCCATCATGTCTGTCCAGCATCCAGGAGTGTCCCCTTCAAAGGTCAAGCAGCAAGTGAAGCAAGGCGGCCCTCTGCGGCCCTTTTTATTGGCTTTCGCAGCGCCCTCCTCCGCCGCGGTGCCCTTGACAACGGCGTCATGCTTTTCATTCCCGGCGATGTGCCCTCGGGCCTACAGACATCCCCGTGGAGAACAAAACCATTCCCGCAGTCGTAAAAGCAATCCCCGGCGTTGTGAAAATATAGTCCGCCACGGTGAAATAGGTTCACTGAGGGGCAGTTATAGGTTCCCTGCGGGGTACTTTTTATATCACGGGGCGATATAAAAGTATCCCGCAGGAGGAGGAAATTTCTTTCCCCCCGGCGAACTTTTGATGACGGCGTACAACTTTTCTTCCCCGCAGGGAACAAAAAGAACCCCGCCGTGGCTTTCGTTGCATGGTTATCGATTAGCCTTAATTGATTACATAATTGCCCTTCGCGCCGTCCTAACTGAAAATCTTGCAAGAATTCGTCTGGCTCTGCGCCGCCGTTGATAAAAAGCTTACCGTCATCTCCCGTGAGAATGGGGCATTACTTGTGACACTATTAGGCACTTAATTAAAGTTTTTTAATCTGACCAGTAGCACAGTACCTCACATGGTAGAAGTGTGAAGGGCATTTCTGAAGTTTTAAAGGCCTACAAAGATGTCAATCATCAAATTCAGCAGATCCTTGGGATAGTCCTTTTGCCCAGCATTCTTAGTCATGTCAAGACACTAGGATCAAGGTACTTGTTTTACAAGAAACTGTGTCTACAATTCTTCCCAAAGGAAGCAGGTCTAGGGAAGATATTTGAAAAAAATACTCTGAACTTGTTTTATCTTTCTGTGAGAGTGCACATATTTCCTTTCAGCCCCAAATAAGATGACTTTGGAAATATTTTTAAAATGCTATGAGGAATTTGAAGTGTTACTGAATATAACATCAAGAGAGGGAAGACTCCTGCCACATTGGCTGGGCACAGGACCATGAATATGTTTACCATTATATGTCAAAATTAGGAGAAAATTTACCCAAAAAAATGTCATTCAATGATTTAAATTCTTTGTCAATGACGGATAGTGGTTTGCAGCCTTTCCACAGTGAGCTGAAAGAGATTGTGGCAGACCTTTTGTAAAACTTCAGAAGGTACCCTAATTCTGATGATGTATTGATACTTGATTTTGTCTCGCTGTATTTTTACTTGAAAAGGAGAGTGCAACTTGGATGGCAAAGCTTCTTATGCACTCTAGTTAGCTGATGCCTGAATAGAGTCATGTCTTTATTTGACAATAATAAATAAATAGTGACTATTATGACAAGACTCCTTTGCCAGTGCTCGCAGCATGCAAAAAATTAAATGATTCGTCAAATTTGAGCTATTTGTGTTTGCACCTTGGTTGAATTCAACTGCAACCCAAGCAATGACCTCATACTACGCAATAATATCATCAAGTTATTAACAACTCACTCCACAATTTGGGAAGCTGAGCTGAAAGTACTGAAACATCATCTCTGTTTTCCTGTACCTGACATCCCAGTCAACATTTGAGTCTGCACAGCACTCACTGTGAGATCACAAGAAACTCACATAGTGATGTCATGCTTGAGGGTGTCATCAAGACATCACAGTGACCTCACACCTTGTGACCTCATGCATTGCTACCTCATGCAGAGCTCTCAGAAATCTCACATACTGAGGTCAAAAATTGAGCTCACTACGAGCTCACAGTGAGCTCAAAAATGATGGTGTCACAATGAGATCTCTCAGAGAGGTCACAAAGAAAATCACACAGAGATGTCACAGAGAGCTCACGCTATGACCTCATGCATTGCAACCTCATGCAGAGCTCTCAGAAATCTCACATGCTGAGGTCAAAATGTGTGCTCACTGGGAGCTCACATTGAGCTCACAAATGATGTTACCGCCATGCAATCTCACAGAGAGGTCACAAGGACCTCACACAATGGCATAACTAAAGGTCAAATAAAGATCTCACAGAGACCTCACACTGTGAGCTCTTTGTGACAGGAAGTGACATCACATGGCCATCACAACATTCCATCCACCATTTTGAATCAACATGCAACAGGGAAATTAAGGAGATGAAATAATGCCTGTAAGTACCATTTTATATAGTTTGTAGTTTTGAAAATTATGTAAGCTTGGGTTTAAATTAAGCCTCCGAAATTTGACAAACATGTGTTTTGACTGTTAAATTATACAGCAGTTTTGGCACAATCTTTTTAACTGCCATTTAGAGTCAGGAGCCATAGCACTACAGAAACACAGTTTTGAAACTTTTGATATGTATGAACTAGTAATATTTTCCATTTTAAACTGTTTCTGTGGTAAATTGTTCATGTGCTTTTGAATAATTTGATAATATACATCACACACAATATAAGATAAATCAGCCTGTTTATAGGACATTATTGAAATTTCTGATACAAAAGTTGAGGTCACACCGTGTATATAATATGTATCACATATACAGCTATATACACATGTATTTGTATATTTTTTATTTTGCTTCAGGTTGCTGGTTGACCTGTTGATATGTGTGGGCTGGACAACAGGAATGAAGAGGATGAATTAAGCTCCCCCTCCCCCATCCAGCAATGTGATTTAAAAATAAAATGAGGGAACAAACTTGCTATTCTGTATGTGTATTTATCTAACTCTTGAAGAAAAGGGGTCAATGAGGGTGACTTGAGGTCACAGACAGTTCACAGTGCAGAGGTCACAGGAAGTTCACCCTGCAGAGTAGACCTCATAAAAGGCTCACAGAAAGCTCACAAGAAGCTCACACATATCTCACTATGAGACGTCACATTAGGCTCACAGGGAGCTCACGGTGTGACCTCAACTTTTGAGCTCAAATCAACCTTATTGACTGGCTTCAAAATGAGGTTGATGTGAGGTCTTTTCTGTGAGCTTTCAAGGTATCTTTGAAGAGCTCACAGAGATATCACAGTGAGGTCAAATTGTTGACTGGGATGATCGCTCTGAAACTGTTTGATGATCACTTGCGTACTGATGAGAAAAACACATACAGTGAGTTAGTGCAAGAAATATTAAAACAACCATAAAATGTCTGACATCAAAAGCCTTAAATTCCTTTCCTGAATTGAGGGAAAATATGAAATTGTGGGTTAGTGGTTGCAGACTTATGGCATGCACATTGTTTCTTTAACGAAGATTGAACCATCCTTTTTGGAGATTGATGTACACATCCGAACCTTCTGAATGACAATATGATGACAGATGCATATCAGGGAAAAATATCTCCAGTGCCTTTAGGGTTACAATTGTCGACCATACTTGTAGTTCATTTTGAAATTGATCTTTCTTTCTTGATCTTTATAACCTGCTTCCGATTTTACCCTCTCTCTGCACTTTCATTTGTTATGTTACAAATGAAGATCGATTCCAAAATGAACTACAAGTATGGTCGACAATTCCTGAATTAAACTTGATGTTGTACACCTATCATATTGATGATCCTGGCAAGTGGTACCTATTACTTAGCTGTCCTCTATCTTTCCCAAATGGTGTCTGTACTACATTATGTATGTTTAAATCTGATTTATCATGCAAACCATGTTATCTCTTGATTGGCTATTTGTTTTCCTTTCTCTCGAAATTACGAAAAACGACAAAATTTCAATTGCAATTGGCTACACCTAGGAATTCTTCAAATTTCATGAAATTTCAGAAAAATAGTCTACATTGATAACCTCACCACCAAAAAAAAGTAAGGTTGGATCCAAAAAAAATTTCCATTTTGGGGGGCAGAAGGAGCACCCTAATGCGTAGTATAAAACCACTGCAAAGTCAGCACCCTGACATTTGTAAAGGTCAAGTACATTTACATACTTTAATCTTTTCTCATTAATCTGCAATATCTGAAGGACTAAAGCAAACGCCTTTGTGGATCTCTAGTTCATCTCAATCTAAACTAGTGTTGTGCATGTCATGGCCTTTTCTAGGTTACAGTCACTTCATAGTATTTGGATAGACTATGGTTAAATTTGTTTTAAAAGAAGAAAAAAAAGGCTTTTTGGTTTAGAATATCATGGTTCTGGCATGACGTGTTGGATTTTCTCAAACTTTTAAAGTAGTTCTGCTGGCGGTTTTAATGATAAAGGTCAAGCAATAATTCATTATTTCAATTAAACAAACTGGCTCAATGGCATAGTCGGTAGAACACATGATCATGTTTGATGTCTAGATATCTATACCAAACCTGTTTTCCTAAAATTAATCTTATTGTTTGTGAAAGACATTTAAAAACTGCTGATACTTCTCATCTGAGGCCCTCTGCTTCTTTATATCCTTAACCTGGTCAGGGGAATTAGCATCGAGCTTCTTCCATTCCTGACCAATCTTGCTCTTGCTCAAGAGCTAGGCATTCTTTAGCACGTGGAGTCAAAGAGTCCGGGTCTTTAAAAAAACTAAAATCAAATCAAATCAAAATACATTTATGAGGTTTTTGTTCCAACTGCATAGATGATTTCAATCGATCACAGACAGTTCTGTTGAGAATGGTAACAACCAAACAAAGAATAAAAATTCACAAATAGGGTCGTCTGTCTATCAGAGGAGGTCTCTTACTCCTGATGGATGATTTGAGGTCAAAGTTGCTTTCAACATTTCGCCTAATGATGGTCTCTTAAAAGAAAAGAAAATCGGCTGAGTTGGCTGCTGTCTGTTTCATAAAAGACAAAACCAGGAGAACTATTGTGCAAATCAAATACATGGAAAGCTGCTCTCATAAGTGTATCAACCAATTAATAAAAACGCTATTAAATATCCAAAAAATATGAATAAGAATGAATTAAAGGGCACACCATTGACTGACACTAATTCTAAAGTAGGGTAATAGGGGATATCATGCTCAGAATTCGATTACGTGTTATTTTATTAAGGCATTAAACAAACATGGCCTTGTAATTTTAGTAATGACTCCAGGAGTCAACTTGGGACAGAATTACAGACACAAATGCACCATCAAAAAGGCAAAACATTATGGATGTCATGAGCCAGAGAGTCTAACTGGTTGAAAATCAATTTAATGTTAGCCTTCAATGAGACATTTTGTTCTGTTGCAACTGCAGAACTAACTCAATACATACAATATGATGATATCGCATCCCTACTTTAGGAACAATTGTATTGCTTTTACGATCACTCAAAAATACCTTTCCACTTGTTCTAGTGCTAGAGGGAATCTGACCAGTTCCTCATTAGGGGATGTTGACAGTTTGCCCCTTCCAGCCGGGGGCGTGGTAATATGTATTTCGTCGGCTTGAAACAATCAGGAAGACAGCTACTCTGTGACATCTATTGCCAGAAGCTTTTCCGTAATGGCTGTGTGCACCATTCTGATGAGGTTGTCTGAATGTAGAAAATTCCTTAGCTGGCAATATATCCTTGCATAATATTATAATCTTTAGAACCATGGTTGAGCCACAATAACATTCATTAAAATTGAAAAATCATAGTGGTATCGGGTTGCAATAATGCTTAGCTTTCGTGCTAACTATTTTTTGCATACTTTAATTATTTGAAGACATGAGTCAATGACAAATATAAAAATGAAGCAACTGCTTCTCTTTAATTAGGCATAAGGTTGATTGCATTGTGCCTAAATATGCCATTTAATATGAAAAAAGTTCACATCTTGAAAAAACCTGAATTAATATTACGGTGCGCAATCGCAATATACATGTAAAATGCTTTATATTGATTAATGATTTTATTTTTTTCTGAATTATTCTATTGTCTTTTCATCCCAGAATACCTCAAACTTGTTGAAAGATAATATAACCATACTAATGTTGACTTGTCGAGAATAATGTATTTGGGAGTATGTTTATTGTTTGGGGAATAAATAGATTACAATGTATCGATAAAACTGTTTATATGTAGTTAATATTCTGACTAAACAAACTCCCACTAAAATACACACTGCTTGAGTGCATGGCATCAACAATCATTATGTCTGATGGAACTGACTGTGTTTGTCCAAACATATGTTGTAAATATACCATAATATGAGCTGATGTTATTGCATTATTTTGTTTGTCAAGCTCTGTGAAGCTTATTTGATTTGAGAGAAAGTGTGTCAAACAAAGTTATGAGTGAGTGGGAGGACTTTCTGTTTTTTCTTATACATATCAAAGATACAAATATGCTGTTAGCCGAAAATGAGATGATAACAGTATCCAGATATATATATAAAGTTCCAATACTTCCTCCTGATTTGTTGAGGGGCATTGTAACAAATCCAAAATAATGCAATAACTATTATGGTATGATTTGTCATGGTGTGACATGGAATGACATTTGCACCAGTTTTACTATGCAATCAGCCCTGTGGTCGTTAGAAAAACCCCCCCTTTTTTTACGTCCTACTGCTACACAAAGAAATATTTTCTGTATTTTGCTACTCAGAAAGAAAGTTGAATAACGACATTTGAATATCTTCTTCATGAGTCTTTAATACTCTTTATGCTTACTAGATTACATTGGTTGAGAGAATTAGAAGGTATGACATATTGCATTGAGATATTTATTATTTATAACTTTGTTAGAAAAAAAAATTAAGATATCATATTTCAATATGATAAAGAATTGATAAGGCGCCATTGCGAAGTAAAATTTTATCCATCAACACATAAACGTATCTGAGGCTCAACCTTGCATGAAAGCTTTTAAATGTTTATACAAGGCCGCCAGCTGAAGGTCAAACAAACCAACCTGAATTAAAAGCCATGTTATACCTCTTCTGCACACTTCAGCGTTGCCTCATTAATCAGACTGTAGGTTTTTGAGGGGCGTATTATGAAGTTAGTGTAGCTGTCTGACAAGTCGTTCTCATTCAGTAAGCATCCAATAAAACATTGGCTGGGAGACATTTAGCACCAGTATACAAACTGCACCTGAGACTGAAAAGTGTCAAGCAGGGAGGTGTTGTTCTGCCACCCACTGCTTAATGTTTTAGCGCCTAAAACAGACATTTGTGATACTTTATTTCATAAACACTTCAGATTTGGTCACCCTAGCACAACATATTAAGCTCTTGGTTTATGTTTCAGCTAGGAAAGTCATCTAGTTTTTTAAAAGATCCTGGAGGAAATCTATTTCTTGATTAAAACTATTCAGCAGATAAAATTGAGCTCTAATTAAACACACTTATTGTTGCACAAAATAATCAACCTCAGCAACCCCCCCCCCTCCCTTCCTCTCGAATTTATTGAAATATTCTGTCTCTGCTGATCATTGCTTTATCAATAAAATATAGCTCCAAAAAATATTCAATTTTTTTAAAACCCTAAGTTGAAAGTCATGACTTCTTGGAGTACAAGACTTAGTACACACTTCAATCTTTCCTCATTAATCTGCAATATCTGATGGGCAAAAGCAAATAAATGAGTTCTAGTTCATCTTAATCTAAGAAAATGTTTGCACAGCTCTTGTGCATGTGATGGCTATTTCTAGGTTACAGTCACTTCATATTATTTGAATAGGCTATTACTTAATTACAAGATATTGTTTGGAGGATTTTCTTTAATTCTAAAAAACATTTGTCGGATATCTTTTAATAAACGTCAAGCAATAAATTGTTATTGAAATTAAGCACACCATGGTTAGCACACTTGATGATGCATATTCAAACGCTACACTAGAGGTCCAGATATGTTCTGGACCAATATTTAAACTTATCTATTTCAATTGGTATGACTTCCATGGACTATAGTGAGCCTCCACCTGCAGCAGTGGGAGCAAAGATCTGTGCTGTGGTTGTTTTTTGAAATCTTACTAATATATTTGCATATAATAACCCAATTTGCAATATCTTTGTTGTACACTGAATATGTGTTTCAGAGAGACAAGTTCAATTGTTGATTCTTCGTATAGCAGGTCATCCCTTGTCTACTTCATATATCCTTGACTATTTCCTGGTCCAGGGGGATTGGTATTCAGCTCTTTCCATTCCTGACTAATCTTGCTCTTGCTCAAGTGCTAGCCGTTCATTTCCGTATTTCTTGAGACTGGTCATTAATTGCCACTAAATGTTCAAGGATCACTGGCTCGCTGAGTCAAAGAAAGAGATCCACACACACTTTTAAACAGTTTGAGGCTCAGTGATATCTTGCAAAATAGTGTTTTATTAGACACAATTATATGCTCCGATTAACAAATCAGCTGTTTAGTGAAACTTTTACTTTATAAATATTAATGCGAGTTGTAAAGAGATCCCAGATTTGCATGCATTAATACAGCTGCCTTAAATTATATGTTCCTTTTCAAATATAAATGCATTTATGAAATTTTTTTTCCAAATGCTATAGATGTCTTCGCTTGATGGTCGTTGATTCCAGATCAACGGCGATCAACGTTGAATGAAAGAAAAGGCTTTTCTGTTTTCAATGCCATTCAAACAAGGTCATACAATTATTAAAATAAATATGGGTGAAAGCACAGTAAGCGCCTCAATATTTGGCCCCTATGACCTAAGAATTATTTTCATCAGAAGAGCAAGTGTAGTACATCAATTTGAAGCTAATTATGTGTAGAATACAGAATCATGTTTGTCTAATAAATCAAGACAGGTATTTGCTGGGCTCCTATGAACTACATTATGAAAGTTCCATGAAAATTTAGGTTTTTCTGCCAAAATGGACAATTGGCTTTTCGACAGTTTTCGCTGATGTGATATGGACAGTTTGCATGAACTGTGACAAATTCAACTTTTGAACCTTGTCAGCATTCACTAAAATAATCCAAATTTGTCACTAAACATGGTATCCCTGCTTTATTCGTGACATACCAGACCTCCAAACATCAGTCCCCAGACCAATTTAAACATTTTTGTGGACGTAATGGACGGACATTTACAATTTTTAGCCTGGTGTCCAGTGTATAAGTTAAATTCATTGTGTTTTTTAATTTTTCAGTTGCATATATAGGTAGAGAGAGATCAACATGCATTTCCATCTCAGTTGATGTGTTAGCTGGTCTTTAATTCATTTAAATTACCAAAAAATCAGTTGTGGACGTAATGGACGGACATCGGTTTTAGCCATTAAAGCTTCTTGTATCTTACAATCATCAGTGGCCGTTGGAACTTTTTTACTGAAATTCATTAAACCAATATCATTTCTAGGCAAAAGCAACAAATTTGGCTAATTATTGCATAAAAATACCCTCCAGCCAGCCTTTTGAACTTGTGACTGTAAATTTGCAAAAATATGGTTACAAGCAGACCTTTCCTTTGGATGTCATGGCTGCCATAATCATCATGTTGAAAATTCAGCCAATGGTGCCTACATAAGGCCAGGGAGGTACAGTAAACAGATAATGTCACCGGCAGAATGTGAACTAAATACAAGACTACAGCATTGCTGCAATAGACGGTGCTTCAGAAAAAGGGCCACTGGTTACATGCTAAAATTGACGAATTATACCCACTTTAAGGGTCTGTCCAGAGCATGGTTTTAATTGTATGCTCATGAAAAATGCCAAAATTTCTCAGATTTACTTGTTGATCAAGTTAAGATACTGCACTGTTTCTTCTTCATGTCAGAAATTGGTTTCTAGGACCCTAAATTTACTTTTTTCTGATCAAAACGCAATTGAGGCCTTTACTGTGCTTTCACCCATATGTTTACTTAAACCAGATTTAGGGTTCATTGGATATTACAATAAAACCCACTCAAGGTGGTGGATCAGTCCACTGAAACCCATGAGTGGTCTGGCTGACGGAGAAACTCATGAGTGGTGAAGCCACAACTGAGTTCCGCAGACAGCCAGATTACGAGTGGGTTTCAGTGGACTGATCCAAAACCCTGAGTGGGTTTTATTTATATCCCACATTTTCTGCTATTTTTGACAACCTGTAAGCGTATTTTAACACTTAAATATGGATAATTAAAAATAATAATGACCTAATCACTTTGGTGGATGGATCTAATGTTTCGATGGTGGCCAAACCAGTCAGATCAAACTGTAACATAAATAAATGACAAAGTGGGTGGAGTCTGACTGGTTGCTATAAACAAAGCGCCAAGAGTCACATGACTGCTGGTGATGTCACCAATGCTGATGATGTCATAGTGGTTCAGATGCTATTGTGACGTCATGTGCTGCTGTTGTGATGTCATGTGTCGTGATTGTGACCTCATGTGTGATCTGAAGTAGTGCCACAAATAAATAAAATATGTAAATCAAGGATAGTGGATCATATTTAAATTAGGGATGGTGGATCATAAAATTATACCCCATAACGTTTACAATACCACATGAAAAAGCAGTGGATATATCCCATGTGGTATTGCGTTGTATACTCAATGGTTTTTTGTATACCACATGGTTTGATCATTGTTGATGATGTCATTGCATTGTTTGCAATTGTGGCGTCATGCCCATGGTGATGTCACAACATTGTGACATCATCAGTTGAGCTGCAATCTGTGCTCTGATTGGCTGAGACCACTGTTGAGTATTGATCATTTGAGTGAAGGTCAGCTTTCTTTGGAGTTACATTATGGGGTATAAATAAGACCAAATGGTTGTATGGTGGTATTTTGAGATGTACTCCCATTCGTGAAGATATCCTGAGTCCTCTGTACCCACTCGTGCTGACGCACTCGTGGGTACAGAGGACTCAGGATATCTTCAACTCGCGGAGTAAATCTCAAAATACCACCATACCCATTTGGTCTTATTATAATATCTCATGGGCTGTTCCTCATGGGTTTTCCATGGGGATCACTGCCAAGTGTGGGATTTCAATAAAATCTATAACCCCAGACTAGGTTTTCTGATGAGTCTCACCTAATATCAAGAAGTTAGTGCAGTTTTCCAAAACATTGTTGTCATTCATGTTAGAACCCAATAAAACACTGACTTGGTGACACTCAGTACCAGAAACCAAACTGCACCTGAGACCAAAAAGTGTCAAGGAGGGAGATGTTGTTCTGGCACCCACTGCTTAATGGTTTGCACCTAAAACAAAACAGACATATGCAATACTTTTCTATGAAAACACTTCCGATTTGGTCTTCTTGGCATAAAATCTAAAGCACTTGTTTTATGTTTTAGGAAAGTTGTCTGGTTGATGAAATGATTCAGGAGGAAATATATTTCTAGATGTGAAATATTGAGCAGATCAAATTGAGCTCTAATTATACACACTTGTTGTAGTACCAAGTAACCAACCTCAGCCCCTCTCCAATTTATTGAAATATTTTCTCTCCGCTGATGATCGCTTTATCAATAAAATGTATCTTCGAAAATTGCTTTGGTTTTTTTTAAAACCCTGTGTTGAAAGTCATGACCACCTAAAGCATAAGTACACAATCCAAACTTTCCTCGTTAATCTGCAATATCTGAAGGGCAAAAGCAAATAAATTTGTGAAGTTCTAGGTCATCTCAATCTTAGCAAATGTTTGCACAGCTCTTGTGCATGTGATGGCCATTTCTAGGTTACAGTCACTTCATAGTAATGGATAGGCTATTACTTATTTACAAGATATTGTTTGCAGGATTTTCTTAAATTCTAAAAAACATTTGTCCGATATCTTTAATGAAGGTCAAGCAATAAATTATTATTTAAATTAAGCTGACTTGCTCCATGACACCATGGTTAGCGCATAAACTAGGGTTCAAGATATGTTCAGGACCAATCACTATTCCAATTGGTATGATTTCCATCGAGTATAGTGAGCTTCCACTTGCAGCAGTAAAAGTAAAGATCTGTTCTGTTGTTTTTTTTTGAAAAGGTTACTAATATTTGCATACATGTATTGTAACCCAATTTGCAATATATTTGTTGTACAGTTAATATATGTGTTTCAGAGAGACATGTACAAAGTATAATGCACAACTGCAGATTCTTCTTATTGCAGGCCATCCCTTGTCTACTTTCTATATCCTTGACTATTTCCTGGTCCAGGGGGGATTGGTATTGAGCTCCTTCCATTCCTGACTAATCTTGCTCTAGCTCAAGTACTATGCATCCATTTCCTTCTCTGTTTTTCTTGTGACTGGACAGTTAATTGCCACTAAATGTTCAATTATCGCTGGCTCACTGAGTCTAAGAGTCCAGGTCATTTCTTGAAGGAGGTCCACACTTACTTAGGGACAGTTTGAGACTCAGTGATATCTTGCAATATAGCGTTTCATTAGATATGATAATATGCTACGATTAACAAATCATAATCAAATGGAATAAATGTATAACATGTTAAGGACCCTTGCTCCCGTCTCATCCCGTCCATCAACCCTCATTAGCACCCACAACTGGCTAAGAGGGCTGGACTTATCTATCTACCTATCTATCTATCTATCTATTTATCTATCTATCTATCTATCACCCCCATCATCCCTTCTGTTGTTAACAGCAACAATGTCTACAATGAATAGAAAATTCACCAAAAATAAAGGAGTCATTTGTCTATTAGAGGAAGTCTCTTACACTTGATAGATGGTTTCGAGGTCTAAGTTGCTCGCAACATTTTGCCTAATGATGCCTTCTTAATATTAGATTTATTTCCCAAAAAATGACAGAGAACACAACATTGCCTGACACACATTTTAGAATAGGGTAATGGGAGACATCATGCTCGGAAGTCGGTCACATGTTGTTTTATTGATGCATTAAACAAACATGGCCTTGTAATTTTGGTAATGACTCTAGCAGTCCCCTAGGGATAAAATGACAGGCTTAATTGCACAATTAAAACACAAAACATAGTGGATGTCATGAATTTATTGCCCTGATTCACACAAATTTTTATCATTTGCTGACCAATAGAGCCTAACTGGTAGAAAATCAAGTCCATGCAAGTCCCCAGTAAAACATTTTCTTCCATTGCAATGAAGGACCTAACTTTCTAACACAGTATGTAACATCCAGTGTTTTTTCTCCACTTTAGGAACCATTGCATTGCTTTTACGATCACTCAAAAACACTTTTCCGCATGTCTTAGTGCCTCAATAAGGAGGTGTTGCGGCATTTGCCCCTTTCAGCCAGGGGTGTGGTAAGATGTATCTCATCAGCTTGAAACAATTTGTAAGACAGCTACCTTGTGGCATGTATCACCAGCTGTTGCCCAAGCATGTGTTGCTTCATGTTGTTCAGAAAAAGAGCTTAAAATAACAACAGATTATGCTGGTCATGAGAGTTGATACTAACTATAAATCTGGAAAACATTCTGCTTTGAGATACTAATTCACAAAATATGTAATAAAGAAAATTAAAATGTTAATGTCGGTAATGGCAAAAGGTTGGTTTTTTGTCTTTCACACTCAAAGCACCATGGCAAAATTGCATCCAGCAAAATGCAAAACTGAGACACAAGCTTATTATCCTTCCAAAAAGTATGTAGAATTTGAAAAATCTAGCAAAATTGGTATGTGACCTCACACAGAAGGGGCACCGTGATTTGCTGAGGAGTGGAGTATGATGTAGTGTTGGCACATGATGTGGTGTACAGAATTGCCATATATGGTATATGACATAGTTTGAGAGTGCCATGAAGCATAACTGAGTGAAAGAAGAAGATTACAAGCTGTGTGAATCAATAAACAACAGTCACTCATAAGCGGCCTGATCTGAATATTGTTTACTGTTTGCTGCCAGTGGCACAGCTAGGGTGTCTCATGAAGGGGATACACATTTGCACATTTTTTATGGATGGATTAACTCTTCTGGGGAAGGGAGGGAGGATCAACTCTGTGATCAATCACTATTGAAATCATGAGCAATCTTTTTTGTGTGCCCTTGGTTCAACATTGAGGGGCATTCCTCCCCCTTCAGGCCAAAGATTAGCATGCCTCCTGCCATGTCATTTCTAGATGTGCCACTGCGGGCCACAACTGAATGTGTTTCATTTTTACACACATGGCATGTAGCCATATGCTGGTATACTACGTCACAGATTTGATATGACATACTATGCAGAGTGAGCAATGATTAGCTGAACAACCTGTGACCTCACATGGAACGCCTGATTTCCAATGCTAACCTATGGGAACTGCCATATGATGTCACACTTCCACCTTACACAGGGGCGGACTGGCGACATTTTGGGCCCGTGGCAAAAGTAAGTTGATGGGCCCCCAAATTCTTATTTTTGCCATTACACCATTCATGCAAAACTGGAAGGCCCTTTCTTATACAGGGTCCTCTCATATTGGGCCCATTACCTAAAAGTTTGAATGTATCACACAGACACAAATTTGATCAAAAAGATAGAAGATTAGCCATTTTGGTTTTTATCTTGATTTTTCATTTTTGGCACCTCGTATGGGCCCCCCTGAGTGGCTGGGCCCGTGGCAGCTGCCACTCTGCCACATAGGCCAGTCCGCCCCTGACCTTACAAGAAAAAAATCACTTTCTATGTACTTTTTGGAAGGATGATAAATGATAAGCAATTCATGCTTATAAAACTACACAGGCTGAAGATCAAACAAACAAACCTGAATTAAAAGCCATGTTATAACTCATCTGCACGCTTCAGTGTTGCCCCATTAATCAGCAATATCTGAAGGACTAAAGCAAACACATTCGTGGAGTTCTAGTCCTCGAAGGCTGAGTAAATATTTATATTGCTCTTTGTTTATTTCATGGCCATTTCTATATTCCTTGTTTCATTCCCTGCATTTTTTTTGTTAAGAAAAATCAGAATCATCCTGTGGTGTCTATAAATTTGAGAATTTAGCAGATTTGTTGATTCCAAGCTACTTTAAAACAGCTTCTCGGAAGTCCCTTCTATCAATCCAGGTAATGAAATATATGTATGTTTGCTTAAACCGGATGTAGCATTGAATGGTTATCAATAAAATCCATGATCGCAGACAGGAGGCTTCCTGAGGGAGGTCACATATATGTATAATAAAATTTGTGTACTTGTCCAACAAATTGTTGTCATTCATGTAAGCATCCAATAAATAAGTGGCTGGGTGCCATTCAACACCAGAAACCAGACTACACCTGAGACTGACAAGTGTCAAGCAGGGAGGTGTTGTTCTACCACCCACTGCTTAATGGTTTAGCACCTAAAGCAAACATTTGTGATACTTTGTTTTGTAAACACATTCAGATCTTGTCGTCTGAGCACAAAATGCAAAGCTCTAGTTTTTTGTTTCTGGGAAGTCCTCTGGCTAAGGAAATGATTCAGGAGGAAATATATTTCTAAATAAATCTAGCAGATGAAATTTAGGTCCAATTATATGCATTTATTATTGTACCAAGTAATAAACTTCAGCCCCTGTTAAATTTATTGAAATATTCACTCTCCACTGATTATGACTTTATTCCTTCACCCATAAAATGTATACCTCTGGAAATTGTTTCACTTCACACAGTGCCCTTGAACGAAGTTTAGGGTTAAAAAAAATGTACAAATGCGTTGACAGATTCTTTGTACATTTTTTTTAATCCTAAGCTTCGTTCAAGGACACTGTGTTCATATTTCAGGTTGTTCAGATATGTAGCTATACCGCAGGCAAAATGGGCAAAATGGCATTTCCCTTGACAAGAAAATTAGATTTTACCTTCAAGTGCTTTCTCTCCTAAATATTGCAGGAAAGTCTATTTCTCATGCAGCAATTCTATTCAAATTACAAATAAAATTATAAGAGAAAAAATATGACAAATTGTCTGATGCATTACAAAGTGTTGAGATCCCAGAACCTGAACTGGCAAAGGGCAGATGAAGTAAACCAGAACAAACCAGAGCATACCTCTGGAAATTATGACTAGGTTTACTAAACACAACTATGCTGAATTAATTTCTAGTCAATACCATGACAGTAGTCGGGGCCAAGTGAGCACTTCAACCTTTCCTCATTAATCTGCTATATCTGGAGGACAATAGCAAATACGTTTGTGGAGTTCTAGGTCATCACAATCGAAGCTAATGTTTGTACAGCTCTTGTGCTGGTGATGGTCATTTCTAGGTTACAGTCAATTCATAGTATTTGAACAGGCTATGGTTTTGTCATGAGATTTTACATTAGCATAAAGTTCCACTGTGAAACACTCAAACTTTCAAAGAATGCATATTCCCGGAATTGTATGAGATACGTTTCCAAGACCTTTATGTCAACCAATTTCATGAGCAGACTCCATATACATTGAGAAATTTAAAAAGCTTTCTTGATCCACAGTATCAATAATTTATTTAGATTTGCGTTGTGGGTAGTCAAGTTCAGAAACTGTCAAACCTCTCCATCTAGTATGGTCATTGTATGAAAGTTCTCGTTGAAACTGCAGCCTCAGCTAAAGTCAGCCGACTTTTTCTCTGCATCTGTTTGACCATTTCTAGGTCAGCAGAATTGGTATTGAGCCACTTCAATTCCTGACTAATCTGGCTTTGGCTCGAGCACTGGACGTTCATTTCCTTCTCTGTTTTGCTTGTGAATGGTTGTTCATTTTCAAGGATTGTAGGCACTTTGAGTTGCTGGGCCAGGGTCATTTCTTGAAGTAGGTCTTTTATACATTACATATTGGCAGGGTATGATGTTACACCAAAAAGTGAATATTACCTGCGGTATTGAAAGAGTCTGCAAATAGATTAAATTGTAGTAACTTTTCACACTTGAATGTGCCTGGGTATGACTATAGACTTAAGTTCTTCGATACAACTTTACAGACAGTGTAAATAATTGGAAAATCAATCAGATGTGTATGTCATTGTCAAGCATAGCTTATGATGGTTTTAAGAGTTGGGAGATATCAATGTGACTTTCCTATTATTATTCAACACTGACATCTACATTTGAAGACCAAACTTCAATGAATCCTATACGTACAGTACTCTGTCTAAACTTCAGAATAAACTTTGTTTGACATTCTTAAGACATATGGACCTTATGGTGAATATCCGTCTAAATCTTATCTATCTAAATCTTAGTCTGAAAGAATCTTGAACTTACCAAGATGTCGCAGGTCACACATGAAAATCAGTAACTTTCACATATATCTGGTACTCACCTGAAATGGAAGAGGAGAAATTGTCAGAGAGAAAACAAAAATCATAATACAAATGTATACAAACAGGCATTATGATTCTATAACATTTCCAGAGGAAGGGCTTTATAGTATCTAATAATAATTATCAGCTAAGATAGACTCTCGTATGTGCATATTAGGGTGGGTCTGCCGCCTGAATGTTTGCGGATCAAACCTGACTTTTGTGCTACCACTAAATATTAATAGAATGAGCTGAAATTTTACACACAAACTCTTATATGCCAAACTTACTTGCAAAAAAAAGTCAGGTTTGATCCGCCTTAGATTTCCAAAATGTGGGGCGCCAGTCCCACCCTAGTGCATATCACACAAAGTAAAAATGTTACAATCAAGTTGAAAAAGATGACTTTAAAACATTTATACTTATTAGCAACTCCAAGAAATTGTTAAATCTGAGTCTACACCTCCTACATAAACTGAATTTATTGAGTTTATGTTCAGAGCCACTTCACTTATTGCAATCAATCATTTTTGTAAGCGCCAACAATCGGCTCTCTTCTCAGCAATAACAATTTTGGGTAATTTGTTGTGTGTCTATCAGAAATTATTATTGGGAAGTCTCATTTTCATGACTGATGTTTCCAAGGTCGAAGTTGCTTTTAAAGTGTTTCCTAATGACGGTTTCTAAGAAATACATTGTATGCCAACAAAAATACAAAAAAGAAGCTGGACATGTAATGTGCCCATAAGTTTACAAAAAAGCCACAAAAATGTAAAAACAGCATTTATATAAGGTTCTCTAGAATTATGTTCTACATCATGCAATCCTACTTCTAGAAAAGCAAGAGCTAGAAGAATTAGAGACACAAGCAAACTCTGATGATGCTGATCAAGCAGTGTCTTTGATAAAATATGTTGGCAACAAAATTGGATAACAAATTGTCTCATGTCTTGAGATCAATGTTTTGACAGAGAAGCTCAACAGAGATAAACCAAGCTTACTGAGGATGAGCAGGGATCACTAGCAAGATAGGTGCCATGATTTTCAACACAAAAAGACCAACTAATCAATTGGTTGAGGCAAAATCAATCAATTTTTATTGTTGAAACTGCCATTTTGACTGGTTGAGGGGCAACCACTTGGATGAAAACTATTCAACCAACTCCAATGGTCAAAATGGGTATGACAAATTTATTTGAAAAATTATCTCTCCTCCATACACCAGAACAGAGCCCCCTAAAATAAAAGCTGCCGTCAGTACACATAGGAAAAGTAGTAAATAAAGTATTGACATCATTCAGCGAGTCATTTTGGCGCAAGAAATACAGTGGGATTCGAATGTAAAGATCAGTCTTCCTGGTGTTCTTTTACCAAATTTGTGACACTGTATAATCTGTAACCCCAAAGTTGTTTACATTTTGCTCCAACTGCAGTTCTTGCCAAATATATTTTTTTACAAGGTCAATGTTACTAGAGTTTATCTGGGAATTAAAGGCACAAAAGTCAAATCTGATAAGCTTACATGACTTGTATTGTTCAAGCAAGTTCAAATGCTAGGTAATTGCATGGCTCATTGCCTCATTTCTTGAGATACAAGTTTTGACAGAGAAGCTCAAAAGAGATAAACCTGGCTTATTGGGGATGAGTAGAGATTACCAACAAGCTTGTCAGGGATTTGGTTGGCCAAAAAGTTTCACAAAATGTGAAGCATCTTTCTATTGAAACAACACATGATAAGGATGCCCTTCAGGATGAAATAGGATATCAACATGAAACCAATAAATCAATAGGCCTATCTGGAAAGAAATATATAATTCCGTATGTTCTGAGCTTCAGTGTATCTATTTTATCTCATTGCAAATGCTATCAATAATTATATGATATTACTACTACAAGATTTTACACTGATTCTGCAACTAGTGCTGCAACTAGTGCTAGTAAGACCTTGGGGATATGGAGCCAATTAGCTTCCAAGTCTCAAGTAAAACAGTAAAGGAAATGAACGTCCAGTGCTTGATCCAGTACAAGATTGGTCAGGAATTGAAGGAGCTCAATACCTATTCAATGGCCCAAGTAGAACTAGCCATTCATTTATGCCAAAATTGAAGAAGTTGAAATGATGAAATGAAAAAAAAATTATCAGTTAAAATGTAAAGAAAATCTGGTTTATGTAAATCTAAAGCTTGTTAGCGCTTAGTGAAGAACTCCAAGAAAGGTGAATTTCCATGTGAATGAATGACTGCATAGCTTCTTAAAATTTCAGACACTGTAAAAGCTCTGCCGTATGAGCAAGCTTTAAGGGCATTACCATAGCTTTTACGAACACTCAAACACTTTAGTGCTGAAGGGAATATGACCATTTTCTCATTAGGGGGTGTTGAGACATTTGCCCCTTTCAGCCCAGGGGTGTGGCAACATATATCTCAGCAGCTTGAAACAATCAGTACAACAGCTACTGTGTGATATGTGATGCCCTAAGGAATCTCAAAATGATTGGACACATAAATCTCTGGAAGACTGCATGCTGTAAACAGTTCTTTCATATTAATAAATTATTATAAATTCCACTGAATATCAATATTATTTTCAATTTAATAGTAAACACATCTTAGCTTAATTTACTGATATCTTCTCCTTTAATATTGCCATTGTTTCAATGGCTGTTCACCACTTCTTGGCCTGATTTACAAATATATTATAGAGTTATTTTTTCTGTACATAGATATAAAAAGATATTTTTTTTAAAGAACCTGTTCTGCTTGGAATGTTATCTAAGTAAGGGAAATTTTAATTTTTATTGAGCAATGAAGAAAAGGAACAGGTATCATTATCATCTATTTGAATAAATATGACAATGATGCTTCATGAGGTATAATCTCAACCAAATGTGACATATCCACGCATGCTGCAGAGCGCACATACACGCTTTCGGGTCTCGCGGAAGTGAGAGATTTGACACAAGCGCATGGATGTTCCAAAATGTGCACGTCGCAAAGATTATGGATTCGAATAAGGCTTTCCAGCGCACGAGTGGACATGTAGTCCTGGAGCCAAGGGGTGTTTGCATGCATAAAAGTGCCACAAAATCACCCACCTGATATTAATAAAGGACCACCTGGGACACATTTTTAGCGAGGGTGGATATTCTCAAACCCGGCAGTAAGTGAGATATTTGACGTTTTGTCGGAAATGCTCGGACCCAGAATTACATCAAAAATTAGGGGTAGGGGAAACTTAAATTAAATTTAACATCGCAACTAATCAGCCTATCACATTGTATAGCCACTCAAATTAAAGGTTATTAAATCAGCTTTAAGATGAGTGCAAATTAAATGTGACTGGATGAAAGTTGAGATCACCAGAGGTCAAAGTATGACATAATCTGACAAGTGCTCGAAATTCTGACATTTTGAAGAGTCAAACAGCAATACAATTTCTCAGAATGATTGGATTTATTATTGGTTGGTACATATGATTAGAGTACAACATAGGGAAGTTTTTAAAACAAGTTTGAATAATCTATCACGTGTCATAATCCTTTGGGGTCCTTTTAAAAAATATGCCATATCGACAAATCGGTCAAATTACATTGTTCGGCAATATATCTTACAAACACTGCCACACATCTCATAGAAACCAATAATAGTGGTATGGTAGGGCAGAGGTGGATCCAATTTCATTCAAATGGTGAAAAATATTATAATATGATGTTTTACAGTCTTTGTTTGTGTAGCAATAAGGACAATATTTGAAGCAGATTTCCATACACGGACGAAAACTTGCATTACAAGCTGTACATCTGCTTAAAGGAAATCATCGGGAATAAACACCTGCTTCAGTTAGCCAGGAGGGGATTATCTTGCTGACAAAGGCCATACTCCAGTTGGTTTAGTATACTGCCTTTTTTAGTCAGCATAACTGCAGGAGTGCAGGTTCGTTCAGTTGAAAACCTCAGTATGTGAAGTTGCCCAACCGGTTGGAGAAAGGGCCCTTTCTGGTATAACATTTTTACTAGGTACTACTCATCTGCTGCTCATTTCTGAATCTGAAAGATTTTGAAAGATGTTTGATGGTGATTGTTACAAAGAGGCAAATTTTGTACCAAATATAAACAGCCAAT
This sequence comes from Platynereis dumerilii, assembly GCA_026936325.1. NCBI lineage: Eukaryota > Metazoa > Annelida > Polychaeta > Phyllodocida > Nereididae > Platynereis > Platynereis dumerilii. The sequence continues at coordinate 15,782,410 of JAPTHN010000005.1, forward strand.
TGATGGTGCCAAGGCATGCAGGGCAGAAGACCTGCAAAGATATGGAATGGTACATGTATGTACCTTGCTGTATTCCTGACATAGACCCTATCCATAGTTTCTTTGAGTATGAGCCTTAATAGGTCTCCAATAAAGAAGTCCAAGGAACACAACATCTAAATAATTTGACTGCAAAACTTCTGCCTGAGCTCCACAAATTATGATATTCAGGGGCCCAGGATATGTGGGATCATTCTTACCGTCTCTTCAGTGTGGACATCCAGTTCAGGTAACCGGATGTTACTTTAGTATCTGGCACCTGTATTCCCAGTCTGAATTCTGGAAGTTCAATCAGACTCACAATAGTTATGATTGCCATAGTTGACATTTGCCAATCTTATATACATGTATGTCTGGAGTTAACAATTTAGGCTCGGCTTTATTCACAAGGTTACAGGTAATGATGTCCAAGGCAGCACATTATTAAATATTCATGTCAATGGGATGGAAATTGCATCTCCTGGCCAGTTCACCAGCTTTAACTGTACCTTCGACTTGGTGGCAAAAAACAAAGTCAACACAGAGAGAATTGCCGCCAAATTTCATGTGAGCTTACATTCAATTGAGCGCTAGGTTGCTTCCTCACAAATGATATTGGTCAACAGTGCTCTTTTGGGACAGAGTTGTGGTATTCCCAAGACACATGTCTGACCCAGCAGAAGTGTACACTGTATTGCCTCCCTATCCTTTTTACAACAAAATTAATGTCCCTGGCCTAAACTTTTCCAACAAAGAGGGGCATCTTGTGGTTTTTTTCCTCATATGCTCCAGATGAATAGATCCAGTGAATCTTATCTATCCACCAAAAAGGAGAAGGCATTCGTAGACTTTCAATATTAACATTTATTTCCCTCATGGTCAGCCCTTACCTACAAGATCTTTCAAAATAGAAACATTCTGATTCATTACATTTCTATGACCTGAAAGCGCTGAAATCTTCAATTGAATTTGGCCTGCATCTTGTTTCTTCTGTGATCCAGACAATTTCACCACTTAAATGACAGATAAGTCATGTATGATTAGACATGTTTGGTTCTAAAGAAGTCTGCCCACTGCAACCTCACCATGCAATCATTTAGAAACATCAGTCCCTTTACTGATTTATAGTGTAGGCCAACCATCAAGCATTGGTGTCACAATGTTTTGTGACAAGCTATTTTTTGACAAGCTTTTAATGAAATGAACTCTGGCAATGAGGCCGAATTCAGCATTGCAGCAAGGTTATCTTTCAGGCACTGGTAGACTGCCTTCTCACACATAACAGAGAAGATGTGAAACTTGTGTTACTGGTGTCTTGGAAGCTCTTGACCGCTACGGGTAGACAACAGCATATTCCGTTAAGAACGGACCTACTGTTTGCCTCCTCTCATTAAACTCCGTTGGTAACATGTTTGTATCCAATCTACAATTTTCATAATTTTAAGTGTGTTTTGTACCAAGTTTTCCTATTTCAATTGATTTAAAATTAACTAATAAGAATGAAAGGCTTGGGACTATATTACAATTTATAGTTGTATCACACAATGAGGCCTACGGCGCTACATCATGTCACAAGTCAATAAAGAATTTCCAATCTAAGCAGTTATTTGCTAGGGTAGAACAGACAGAAAACCTAGGCCTTGTTGGTCATATTAAAGAAGGCACCTGCTGTTCTTGGTTTGTTTCATGATGACTCCTTTTTAGTCTGAAATATCAAATCTATCCATCCATTCCATCCAATCCCTCTGGAATCCGGAGATGTAGCAAGACTTTCTTGGCAGGTTTCATGGAATTGTTTGCAACCCGGCCACCAAGAAATTGCCTTCTTTTATATGTGATCCGATTCCAGGATGTGTTTGGTTTGCCAATTGACAATGAACCAGTTGCTAAAATTCCCATGACAGGTTGACAGTGGATGAGAATGGATACAACATCTCACTGCAGTATCGTGCCTGCTACCAATTCCAGGTGCTATTGTGTATTTCTCATGATCAGAGTGGTGAAACGGCCCAATGATGAATTTGCTTGGGTTAACAGATTTTGGTGGTGATCTGTACTCTTTATACCCTGCTCCGGCCATGTCCAGAGGTTATCACTATAATGATTGGTATGATTGCCGTTTAGAATCGTAAGCCCAGTGAGCATATTTATCTGGAAGGGGCGTTATATAAAATCATACTATATCATATCATATATCACATAGTTTCGTCTGAGACAAATGATGCCATATCACAATTATTGCGAAAAAACTTTTCGAAACAAATTGAGGCTCCAGGTGAGTTTCTAGAACCTACAAGCATTATAAAAGTAAATTAGTTTTGCTTCCAAATCAAACATTATGTAGATGAATGCACATTCTGACAATTGACTTGATATATATACTAGAAAGATATTCGGTTTATATACCCGCAGGGATGCCTGGGACCTAGCTCAGAGGTAGTGTATGTGCTGCTAGGTTAAACCCTATCACCTACCAACAGTCTCCCTCTTACCCAAATCAAAATCTCTATTAGTTGTGTCATTAGACTTCTGTCATCAAATTAAATGGACAATTTTTTTAACCTTTTTCCTATGTGTGTTGTATAGACATAACATATACTTAAGCTTCCAACAGAACACATTTGCAGTTATGCTGACAGAAAAAGGCAGAACAAAACCAATTGGAGTAAGGTCTTTGTTAGCAAGAGAGTGCCCTGTTACTTAACTGAAGCAGGTATTTATTCCTGATGACTTGCTTTGAACAGATGTACAGCTTGTATTGAAAGTTGTTGTCCGTGTATGGAAATCCGCACCAAATATTGCCCTTATCGCACATGCCACAAAATAAACGAAGACTGTAAAAACACTATATTATAAATATTTGTTTACCATTTGAGTGAAATTGGACCAACCTCTTCCCTACCATACCACTATTATTGGTTTCTATGAAATTTGTGGCAGTGTTGGTAAATATATAAAAGACATATTGCCGAAAAATGTATTTGACCGATTTTGTCAATGTGGCATATTTTTTAAAAGGACCCCAAAAGATTATGACACATGATAGATTATTCAAACTTGTTTTAAAAACTTCCCTATGTTGTACTCTAATCATATGTACCAACCAATAAGAAATCCAATCATTCTAAGAAATCTTATTGCTGTTTCACTCTTCAAAATGTCAGAATTTCGAGCATATGTCAGATTATGTCATACTTTGACCTCTGGTGATCTCAACTTTCATCCAGTCACATTGAATTTGCACTCATCTTAAAGCTGATTTAATAACCTTTAATTTGAGTGGCTATACAATGTGATAGGCTGATTAGTTGCGATGTTACATTGATTTAAGTTTCCCCTACCCCTAATTTTTGACGTAATTCTGGGTCCGAGCATTTCCGACAAAACGTCAAATATCTCACTTACTGCCGGGTTTGAGAATGTCCACCCTCGCTAAAAATGTGTCCCAGGTGGTCCTTTATCAAAATCAGGTGGGTGATTTTGTGGCACTTTTATGCATGCAAACACCCTTTGGCTCCTGTACTAATGCTTTCCAGCCGATGAGTGAACATGCTTTCAAGTGAATATGGGCAGTTTAAATGCAATGTATCCATATTGGAGACAGGCCACAATGCTGAAACTGTGAGTAGCTAGAAATGTTTCAGTAAGAGGCCTAGCGCAGCAAGCGGGATCAAGGTCTCATCCAGATTTTTCTTATTTCTGTTGGGGGAGGAAATTCTGAGAAAACTGCAAGAGCCTCCCCAGCCCCCCCACCCATTACAATAGATGCGCCACGGCCCTGAGAATTCCCTACAATGCATATTTGCATACATGCATTACTGCGCTGGATTGCATGTCAATTGCGCTGGATTGCATGTCCAAGCACTTGCGCTGGGTGGCATGTACAGTATTGCGCTGGATGGCACATCCACGATCGCATATACACATATGGTCATGAATACAGTTCCATGCGCGCGCTGAATGACATGTCGACATGTGATGGTGAATGCACATACACGAGCAATGATACGCGTAATTGCATGTATATGTGCTCACTATCAAGCGTGAAAGTGTCATATCTTGATAAAAATATATATGGCTTCATGGTTCGTGTTTGATTAAATATTCATTTGTCAGGATTCCATATTTTTCTAACAGGCCAACTTAAGTTTATCAATTGGCTATTAAGCATTAAGTCATTAACAGACTTTACTCAGAGTATCAGATTCAGTGTAATTTTAAATAAAAGTTATGCATTGTCTTTCTTGTATGACCTTATGTAGATCTCGTTCAATGTCGGAGTGACATGTACACGTAAGTAAATTTAAATCATGTTTCATTTTTATTTTGTGAAAACAGAGAAAAATGATAATTATATATCTGTCAAGGATGTTCCTCTGCCATGCTTCAAATTGTCTCATGGTCACAAAAAGCATTTTTCACCCTCCTATTTGATTTGATTTCGAAAAATGTGACATGTCAAGGTCACTGACAACTAGATGCTGAAGAAATTAGGCTTCGGTCTATTATTATGCATTTCAGGAGCATTTAATCAATGAAGGGAAAATGTGTTTAGAACAAGCTTTGTTGTCATATACTGTACTCTCCCTCGACAATCAGTCTTCAAGAACATTTTTCTTAATTATAACGATTCTTGCACATTATGTCATAAAAGATCAAATTGCCCACAGAGTAACTAATGTTTCAACATTGAGATCGTGACATTGATGCTTCACCAGTCATGCTTTTATGGACCATTTATGCCTCACAAAAGCAAATGCTAAATAGCTGAATGGTGACTCTGCTCTGCAAATGGCCATCATGCTTTCAAGGGGTCAGTAAACTTGGCTCACTGCCTTAAATTGTGGTAACTGGGGCATACATAGTGTTTACTACCGTTTTCTTGCAAAAGTCATAGCCAAATTTTCTAGAATCATTGAACACATTTTGCGATGTTATACTTTCAATTTAAATACAGGGAATGCCATTGCTTTTAATATAGTGTATCAGGAATGTACAGTAATTTCATTGTTATTTCGATTGTGAAATAAAATGAACTAAAAACTTAATAAGCAAATGATCATACAAAATGCATCCTCCCCAATCTTTTTAACTTTTTTAACCTTTAAAAGGGATTACTTCATTTCACAAATACCTTCAATAAAATTTTAAAACTGATTACATTACTTCACAAAATTAAAACTTTGTCGATTTGTCATAATGTATCATTTCTCAAAGGCATTGGAGATGCCTATATATAAAAAAACTAAGATACACTTGCAGATTTATCTTAAAGGAAGACGGATAGACTTTCTCTAAATTAAGTAGGTTCACGAAGGTGGAGATGATAAATATGACAGATATAGTGACAGATATGTCTCATTGAGAAAGGGAATGACAGAATATGCATATTTACTTTGAGCAGAAAAATCACCTTCTTCTGGAAGTTAAAATGCATCTGCTTCGTCTTGTCATATCTTTAGAATATCATTGAGATCTATTGGGAGTCGAGTTATTGGCCAGACCTTGTCCGTACAGGTATAAAAGAAAAATTGAATTAATCTCTCTAGTCAGGGGAATGGAAAGTTTCTCAAATGGAGGTAGAAAGGCTCCTTTTCAATTTGATACAAAACAAATGATTATACTTACCAAAGTCAATTCGACAACATACATTTATAAAATATGTGACAGGCTAGTGCAATTTTCCAGCAATGTACTTGTTCGTCATCAGGCTGGAGAGATATCATGTCCTGCACACTACAGTGGTACCTGCAGTGTAAGAAACCCTGTTGTAAGACAATCTTGCCTTATGTGACTGTTTTGCTCAAGCACTAAGTAGTATTTTCAGTGCAATTTTGCATCCCGATGAGAGACTGCTCCTCCACGAGAGACCGCTTCATGACCACAGAAGGGGCGGTCTTATACATTTTAACACAGGGAAAGATTTCATGTCCTGCACACTACATGTATATATACATGTATATGGTAATGCTAACAGGTAAGTGGAGAAAACTGTTGAAAACTTCATTATAAATTACTTGGAGAGAAGATGAATGATAAAAATGTGATTTCGTTTTGAAAGTAATTAAGATTTTGGTAAAAAGGTTGTTGAGATTTCCTGTCAAATTATTTTTCAAACATGTTGGGGGGTTATTGCAGCTGCCATGCATTTTATGAATAGTGCACATTCACTGGACAAATAACATTCAATCATTCGTTTTAATGATCTCAATAAGGTGACGCAGACTGCAGGAATTATCAGATCATAATTATGATTTACTTGGTATGTCAAGGTCTTGCAATAGCAAACTTGACTTTGAATTAGTATGTATTATCTCACGCTATTCCTTTGAGCTGAATTAATTCATATTTTGACATGTTTAGAAAAAAAGGATTTTTGATATGGGGTAAGAAGTAAACATAATACAGGAATCCTTGCATTCATTTTAAGGCTCCCTGTTATGAGATCAACTTAATGTTACTACCTTCCTCTTGCCTTTAGATGGGAGGGTTAGGATTAGTGGTAGCATGCTAGGCTGCTAATCGCTATTAGTCCAGGACTCCAGGGTTCGAATCTGGCTGTTGCTGGGTCATCTCGGTCTACAGTTTATGTTGGATGACTGTTTTAATAATTCGTCGCCTCCTTGCCATGTCCTCCTCCTGTTCTTATTGAGTTACCAAGAGCATAAATACAGGACATAATGACCCAATCATCCATCCATCAGGATGCAGTAAGCATCCTTAGTTCGTTTGATATATGCAAAATGTGACTTTAATAGATTGAGCAATGAAACGTTGTTTTTAACCTAGAAACTCTAACATTCCGTCTGCTGAACTTGAGTTGCTCAAGTAATTATTTAAATCTCTCAAAACCATTAGCAAATTGTAAGAGGTGTGTGTAATAAATTGGAGTGCAAATTAAATCTTGGGTTTCATTAATACAAGCCCAGCAGGCTTTCCAATTATTGTTTCAAAGGGTGAGAACAACTTGCAGTAACCTTAGAAGTGTTTGTAAACTTCTTAGGTTGATTAATAAATAATAATTAAATCTCGAATAAATTCTGTTAATTATTCAATAAAAAGGAGTGTTTCATTCACGAAAATTTTACAAAAACAAAAGTAGTTTTTCATTGGTTAAGACAATTTTGACAGAAAATCTTGTAACAATTGCCTTACACTTTGAAAGACAACATGTATAGGATATGCGACACATACCGTTCTCTTGATTTTCACAAAGAGTATATCGATGGTGAAAGTGCAAAACCTCGTAAGTCAAAAAAAGCTGTTTTTCAGAAATTGAAAAAAACTGTCAAGTTTCTTTTTTTAAGGTAATGTTTATTAATAAGTGAGTTATGGCCAACTAGATACATAGAAAGTGACACCCTGTTGTAGCAAATTTTTTGTCAGAGGTCGTTTACCCCTTGCATTGATGTTACCATCAGATGTGATTGAAAATGTCGACTTACGAGGTTATGCACTTTCACTTTCTACCCGTGCAAAACCTTGTAACTTGATCATTTATCACACTTTAAAGCAACTTGCAGCATTGAATATACTTTCAATCTATGTATATACAGTGAAAATTATAATTTGCCTATGATAGATTGCAATAACAAATTTTATTGAGCGGCTACAATGGCAAGAATGAGGAAAATGACAATTTTTTCAAATTTTCGTGCACTATCATTTTCAATAGCCTGCATCACCAAAACAAATATAGGGAGGTAAATTTTTTTTAATCAGGAAACTTGCTGGGAGTCATAAAAAAGTAACACAGTAATTGTTTTTCAAAAAAAGTTGAAATATCCCACAATATGTGCTTCAAAGTTCTGATTTGAGTTACAAGGTTTTGCACTTTCACTTTTTGAAACATATCGACATACAAGGTTTGGTGAAATCATTCTGTTACCAGTGTGTTACAGCTTCCAAAAATAGCAAAGTGGCAAGGTAATCAACTGACAACGTGTATTGGATATTAAAATAGTCATTCCACCAAAAATCTAAAAATAGCAAAATTTTGACATACGAGGTTTTGCACTTTCACCATCGATATATAGAATGATTGATACAAATTATATTTTCCATTATGGCCCAGGTCTCTGGAAACAACTTGCATGTTACTTTACCACGGCATTAAACAAACATGTACTAGTCCTGTAATTTCAGTGATGACTTCATGGCCAAATTGAAGTCTTTAATGCAAAAGTATTAGTACATTTTAGACATCACCAAGATACTTACACCATTGGATAAGCCGGTATCTAACTGATTATTTTGCATGTTAGTGCCCTGCTAAGGATTAAGACGCTTAACATCAGCAAACAAAAAATCAGATTATTTCTGTTATGACAGCTTCATATGCCTCTGCAATCGTTTCATGATTGTCATCAGTTTAACATCATAGGTAATTGATTTACTGGTTCATACCCGGATATCAGCTTATTAAATCAATAAGACCAATAAGCTAGCAGACTTTGGAAAGTATAATATATTTGCATTTCTCGTTCAAACACGTCCTGTATATGCATAAGATACACAGTGTAAAAGAAAAGTAGAAAGGAAGGACTTTGGAATAGCTAGATATTGATCCAATTAGTTAATCTAAGCAAATACTGGTAGATTTGTATGAACAGTCTCTGCTGGGCAAAAAAAATCCACTTTATGTTGATAAAATGCCACCCATGGGTATGATCTATTGTCTTGTGTCATTAACCAACCCTGAATGTGAATTAGCTGTATGGCCGATCAAGGGTTTATCATATCCGATACTGATTATGCAATTCTTCGATTGACCAAGCTTTGCCAATGTCAATTCAGCATTTTTCACTCACTATCAACAACTATGATTTTTAAAAATTTCTTTGATAAAGCCGAATTTTTAATGTTGGTGATTGGGCTGTACAGTATAAAGTCTATATTATTCACTAATTGACTTTAAAATATTGACTGGACATGGAAGTTATCATGGCAATGAGGTGAGATTTAAATTTACTCTTCGAACAAGATGACACATCAGTCTACCATAGGTGCACAGTTCAGGCTGAATCAAGAATCAGACTAAGGTCCCAGAGGCCAGCTGCTCAGTGCACTGCCACTAAGCACTAGCCCAGCCAGAGTCAGATGTTAGTGTTAATTACCAAATCATTCAATCATTCAGTATTAGTCAAGCATTTGTCAGTGACCTTGACTTGCCATCAGGCTTGAAATGAAACAATAAATTCAGAATAACGTCAGATCATTGTTAGCTTTGGAAATCATCTGTTGTTTTTCCCAACCATGAATCAAATAATTTGAATGATGGCTTTTCTTTGGCACAAAAGAACAACCTTGACTGAACTGATTCATGGCGTGTTCCTGTCAACAGTCACGGAAATGACACAATTAGGAATGAAAAGTAGCTCACCAAATCGAAAAAGACTAACATAGAATTGAAAATATCACTTTGCAGTCCAATCAAGATCTCTCTTATGATTAATTAGAAATAATTTTATTGCTATAATTTGTCAGATAGTTTGCTAAAATGGACATTCTCGCCCAAAGTGTATTATCAGGACTTTTGAAATTATCGTTAAGACTGCATCTCCAGAGGGAGAGATAAAAAGCTGTGTCGCACATGCAAATGTAGGTAATTTGGCTCTTCCAACACATTGATTTTATATAAATTGACTCTGACCAGAGCCAGGATGGCCAGGAAGAGCACACATTGTATGCATGCCCAAGTTACCATCATCTCAAGGATTGAGCAATGTTTACTGGCCACTCAAAAGCATTTTGAGCCATTTGCTGAGGAGAGTCAGACAGTTGGAAATCTTGCTTTTTATGAGGAGTTAATGGTCCATGAAACATGAGCTATGAAGTACAAAATGAATCACAAATGTCACTGGCACAATACTATGCTGTCAGTGTCTTCATTGTTAAACCAATGCTATTGTGAAGGAAATAATGTGATCAGAGCACAATGCGAGATTGAGCTGTACATAATATAATTCGGCTGAAATTAATGACTGGATCTTGATTTCATTATCAATCTAATTTAAGATTTCAGAAGACATTCGATTAAAATGCATTTCAATTGTTTGTTAAAATGATTAGTGCCACTTGCATGCATTTTGTTAATTTCCTCTGTGGAAACAGATGATACACAATAAACATCTTAAAGCAGCTATTGGGGAGCTGTTGCTCAAAATGCCGCATTCAGTTTCCTTGTTTAACAATGGCTCAATCAATAGCCTTGGTTAACTTGTCACTGAATGCAAAAATGGTAAATTTTCTTGCATGAGTTATTATGGTAAAATACATGTGTTTGCTCAAACCGGCAGTGGGCTCAATGGATATTAATAATACCCATATTCGAAGACTGCAGCTCTTCTAAGAGATGTCACTTAAATATTATGAAATTTGTTTACTTGTCAAACAAATGGTTGTCATTCGTGTAAGCATCCAATAAACACTGGCTTGGTCACACTCAGCACCAGAAACCAGACTGCACCTGAGACTGAAAAGTGCCAAACAGCGAGGTGTTGTTTTGCCACCCACTGCTAAATAGCTTAGCACCTAAAATAAACAGACATTTGCGATACTTCGTTTCGTAAACACTTCAGATTTGATCATCCTAGCACAAAATGTGAAGGTCTTGTTTTATGTTTTAGGAAAGTCCTCTGGTTCGAAAAATTATTCAGGAGGAAGTATATTTCTAGACAAAAACTATCGAGCAAATAGAATTGAGTGCTAATTAAACACATTTGTTATTGTGCCAAGTTGTAAACTTCAGCCATTCTCAAATTTATTGATATATTCTCTCTCCACTTATTATGGCTTTATACCCTCCGCCAATGAAATGGATATACTTGGAAAATGTTTTACTTCACATCTCAGGTAGTTTAGATATGTAGCTATACGACAAGCAAGATGGGCAAAATGGCATTTTTCCAGACACAAAATTAGATTTTACCTTCAAGTGCTGATGATACGATACGATACGATACGATACGATACGATATGATACGATAAGAATTTATTGTCAAGTAATACATGAAATTTGTTTTGACATCACGTGCAAACGTTACAAACAAAACAAAACATCAAATAAGTACATGAAACAATAACAGTGTGATAATAGTAATAATACAAGTTACTGGTTATTGAAAAAATCTAATACTAGCAGGAACAAAAGACATACTATACCTGACAGTTCTGGTTGGATTTGCTCTTAATCTTAGGCCGTATCTTAGGAGGAAATACATATGGGTAAAGGATGGTTCACATCTGATCTTATAACCTTAGTTCTTTGAGTAACATAAAGTTTCTACAAATATTTCAGAGTTTTGCTTACATTGACAACAAGTTTGTTAGCATGTTTAATAATCCTGTACAATTTCTTTTTTGATGCTACTGTACAATTGCCAAACCAAACGGCAATACCAAAGCTAATCTTCGGATTCAATTACAGACGTATAAAATAAGTTCATTATTGTTGTATCAACTTTCAGATGGTAAAGTTTCCCAAGAAAATATAGTCTGGAATTTGCCATTTTATGAATGACATTAACAATTTTCTTCGAAGGAGAGCTTGTTGTAAATTACCGTACCAAGATACTTGTACTGGTTTACTCGTTCAACCACCTCATCATTGGATCACAAGATCATCATGTACATTTTCAGAATTTCTAAAATCGATCACAAGTTCTTTAGTTTTTTGTACATTCCAATTCAAGAAATTACGTTCACACCAACGGACAAATCTTTCAACTTCAATGTTATACGCGATGTCATCATTTCTACAAAGACCAATCAATGCTGTGTCGTCTGCATATTTATACAGTTTACAATTTTCAGATTCAGATCTACAATTGCTGGTATACAAGGTGAACAAAAGCAGGGACAAAACACACCCTTGTGGGGCACCCGTACAAGATTTTACTAAGTCTGAAAACACACCTTTGAATTTAACGTACTGAGATCTTTGATTTAAAAAGCTGTGTATCCATATAATAATGTTAGAATTTACATTCATACTAATAAGCCTTTCCATTAACACATGAACTTGAATAGTGTTGAATGCTGAACTGAAATCTATGAAGAATATTTTAGCAAATCGGCCATCCCCTTTACTGCAGGAAAGCCTATTTCTCATGACTAGGTTTTCCAAACACAACAATGCTGAATGAATTTCTAGTCAGCACCATGACAATTGTCAAGGCCAAGGGCACACTTCAACCTTTCCTCATTAATCTGCAATATTTGGAGGACCAAGGCAAACACATTTGTGGAGTTCTAGGTCATCACTATTTAAGCAAATGTTTGCACAGCTCTTGTGCTGGTGATTGTCATTTCTAGGTTACAGTCAATTCATAGTATTTGAATAGACGATGGTTTTGTCATGACATCTTTCAATAGCATAACTAATGGGATACACTCAAACATGCATATTTCAGGAATTGCAAGAGAGAAGTTTCCAAGACTTTCATGCAAACCAATTTCATGAGCAGGCCCCTTAAATTATACAATGAGAAATTTTGAAAGCTTTCTTGGTCAAATGGATCAATAACTTATTTACACTGTGCATTGTAGGTATACCAAAACATCCACTCCAGAAACTGCCAAACCTCTATGCTTGTACGTACATTGTATGAAAGTTCTCTTTTAAACAGCAGCCTCAGCTAAAGCCAGCCACCTTTTTCTTTGCATCCTTTGACCATTTCCTGGTCAGCTGAATTGGTATTGAGCCACTTCAATTCCTGACTAATCTGGCTTTGGCTCGAGCGCTGGACGTTCATTTCCTTCTCTGTTTTTGCTTGCCTCTGGATAGTTAATTTTCAAGGATTGTGGGCACATCGAGTTTCTGTGCCAGGGTCATTTCTGGGAGTAAAGGCAGTGTTGTCTATAACTATGATGTTGAGCAAAAAAGTGAATATTACCTGCGGATGAATTGAAAAAGGTCTCCATACATATATCTGACTGTGGCGACGCTTCACACTATAATATGAGTTCTCGATACAACTGTACATACAGTGTAAACATGTGGAAAAAATATTCCAAGTATAATTTTCAGAAGGCTTCAACAGTTGGTGTCAATGAATGTGTCTTTCCTACACAGTCAACACTTCAGAATAAACAATGTTATATATTCTTATGACACCTTGACCTTAGGTTACTACAATGATCATCTATCTAAGTCTAAGTCTGAAACAATGTTTGAACTTACCCAGATATCACAATTCACATATGAAACTTTCCCATGTCTGGTACTCACCTGAAATGGAAGGGAGAAATTGTCAGAGAGAAAACAAAAATTCATAATACAAATACAGTGGTCCCTGCGTTATAAGACCACCCCCTCTGCGGTCATGAAGCGGTCTCTTGTGGGGGTGCGGTCTCTCGTCGGGGTGCAAAATGCACTAAAATTACTACTTAGTGCGGGAGGAAGGCGGTCACATAAGACAAGGCGGTCTTACAACAGGGGGTCTTACAATGCAGGGACCACTGTATATACAAACAGGCAAAGTGATTTTATAAGATTTCTAGATAACGTACTTTATATCATCTAATAATAATGAGGAGCTACGATAGACTCTCATGTGTGCATATCACACCAAGTAAAATTGTCACAAACAAGTTGAAAAAGATGATTTTAAAACATACATACTTATTAATAACTCCAAAAAATTTTAAAATCTGTAAAAACTTTCCTGCGCCTACCCCTCCCACATAAAATGAATTTATTGAGTTTATGTTCAGAGCCACTTCACTAATTGCAATCAATCATTTTTGTCAGCACAAACAATGTGCTCTCTTCTTAGCAATAACAATTTTGAGTCATTTGTTGTTTGTCTATTAGTAATTATTATATTACGAAGTCTCATGTAGATGACTGATGTTTCCAAGGTCAAAGTTTCTTTCAAAATGTTTCCTAATGACGGTTTCTGAGAAATATTCCAGTGCTAAAAATTACAAAAAAGAAGCTAGACATGTAATATGCTAGTAAATTTACAAAAAAGCCACAAAAAATGTAAAAACAGCCGTTATAATATTATAAGGTTCTCTAGAATTATTTTCTGCATCATGCAACCCTACTTCTAGAAAGGCAAGAGCTAGCAGAAAGCCAACTCTGATTAAGCTGATCAAGCAGTGTCTGTGATCAAATAATTTATGTTGAAATGCAGCAAAATTGGGTGACAAATTGTCTCATGTCTTGGGATGAAAGTTTTTTTGACAGAGAAGCTCAACAGAGATAAACCAAGATTACCGAGGATGAGCAGGGATTACTAGCAAGATAGGTGCCATGATTTTCTACATAATAAATAAAAGTATGCATTTATGCGTCAAATACAATACTAATTTTATTTAGTGAGTGACTATTGCAGAAAAATATGGATAGAATCAAACGTAAATATACACTTCATTCTTCAAGCTGTTCTTTAACCAAACTTGTGAGATTGTAAAATATGTATCCCCCCAGTTGTTTAATTTTTTACTCCAACTGCAGTTCTTACCATCGTATATATCTTTTTAGGGCAACGTTACTACAGAGTTTATCTTGGAATTAATGGCACAAAAGTCAAATCTTATTAGCTTATTGTACAAGAACAATCCAATGGTAGGCAATTGCATGGCGAATTGCCTCGTTTCTTGAGATACAAGTTTTGACAGACAAGCTCAAAAGAGATTAACTTGGCTCATCGGGGATGAGTGGAGATTACCAGCAAGATTTCAATGGATTTGGTTGGCCAAAAAGTTTCACAAAATATGAAGCATCTTTCTATTGAAACAACACACGATAAGGATGGCCTTCAAGATGAAATAGGATATCAACATGAAATCTATAAATCAATATCTGGAAAGAAATATATAATTCCGTATAATCTGAGCTTCGGTGTTCCTGAAAAATAGTATCTATTTTATCTCATTGCAAATGCTATCAATAATTATATGATATTACTACTACAAGATTTTACACTGATTCAGCAACTAGTGCTGCAACTAGTGCTAGTAAGACCTTGGGGATATGGAGCCAATTAGCTCCCCCATCTCAAGTAAAACAGTGAAGGAAATGAATGTCCAGTGCTTGATCCAGTACAGGATTGGTCAGGAATTGAAGGAGCTCAATACCAATTCAGTGACTCAAGTAGAACTGGCCATTCAATTTGTACAAACATTTGCTGGCTGAGTTTATGCCAAAATTGAAGAAGTTGAAATGATGAACTAAGAGAAATAATCACTTAAAATGTAAAGAAAATGTGCTTAAAAGATTATCTGAGGCTTGCTGGCGTTTTGTAAAGATTTTTTTTAAAGATTGTTTTTGTTTTTTTACAACTGATATTCCATAGCTTCTAAAAATGTTTGAAACAAGAAAATTGTAAGTATTTTTACCCAAAGGAGACACACTGGCAATAGATTAACAAAGTTAAAAATTGTCATTATAATTATGATCCATACACTTTAAAGGTGATAAAGAAATGGCACATCATTCTTTGCACAAATTGAGAAATGATTTTAAATGCATAAGAGCACTATGACATGAAACAAGGACAGTCTCGTGTCAGGTGGTCATGTACCTGCATGAAAATAACTTGAGGCATTAAACAAACATGGCTCTGTAATTATAGAAATGACTCTAGTGGCAAACAAAGGACAAAATTACAGGATCAAATGCATGATGTTCATAATTTGCTTAGCTGCAGGGCCTGACTGGTTAAAAATAAAATCAATGTTAGTCCCCTAAGAGGCACATTCCCTACCTTTGTAGCTGCAGAATGAACTTATTATTACATTGTTACAATAAAACATTCCTACTTTAAGAAGCATTGCAGTGCTTTTGGGTCAAAATTTGAGAACCTTGAAATTCCAGCTGAAAAAAATTAAAAAATTTATTTAGTCCAGAAATGCCTTTTTAAGTTGGCATTGGGTAGGTCAAACAATCAGCTATCACTGCACTGTCATGTCCAAGGGTCCGAAATGCTCTGCTGATCTGTAATGAGGTGATATTTACAGTGGTGATGTTTTTTGACTGTCATTAAAATCACACTTATAACTGAAAAATCCTGACCACTTAGGGCTAAATAATCTATTACCAATGATGAGGCAGGTAGCTTGCACATTTTAGGCCAAGTTTCAGGTCTCTAGCAACAATTATTTTTGAGATAATGCATTTTGGTCAATTAAATGCCGAATATGTGTGTCATTAGCATCATGCCTATAACTTGAAATCCGCACTACTTAGAGCTGAAGAATGTATTACCAACGTATGGGAAAGTGGCTATTCTGCAAACATTGAGCTATATTTCAGGTCTCTACAACCAATACTTATTAAGATAGAACATATTCTTGAACTAGAAATTTACAAACAGAAACAAAAATACTCTTTTCACCTATAGTTTGAATTCTGAATAACAAAGATGATCTCCACTACCCCTCCAGTGCCCAATGTCTTTGCTGAACCATATTTCAGGTGCTAGACAATGGTAAAATGTCACTGACACCCCATATTTGATTAGTAATCTCAGAGAAGCGTCAAAATTCATAATAAGCATGTCAGATGCAAGGAAAATGCAAAAATTCTTTGTAATATTTTGTTAAAACATTAATTGATAATATATATTGAACACAATTTCAACTCCTGTCACCTGCAACAGAATTTAAATGAGGTAAAGGAAAGAAGCCATTTTTTGTTGTGATGCTAATGACAGCGTGATGCTAATGATAATTAAGATAAAAATCTTTGTAGGGACCAATGCAAAACTGGCAATCTGGCAATTTGTGCATGCAATGATCTTATGAACACCAGAAGCATGTTCACATTGATTCTGGTCCAGAAATATGCAGTCAAAATAGAGCAGCAAGGCGTTTGCTAATGACAAATTAAGATAGGACAACGACATGCCAACAGAAATACTCAAATATTTTGGTTTACTTAAATGATACAGAGCTACTGATAGTGCAGTTATTTTCTTGGGTTCTCAGACATTGTCAGACACAAGGTTTTCTTGCAAAATGTGCGTCACTTTCATTTATATAAAGAAACCAAACTGGTGTGATGCTAATGACGCAAGATTGGAGACATTGACACAACAACCTCCTGCTCTTATACAGGATATTATTTCAGAAATTGAAAACTATATTTTAGAAGAGTGATAGTCAAGTCTCCATGTATGGAAGAGTTTAATTGAATCAGGATCCTGTACAAGTTTTTGTAATAGTCCGGGCAGCCTGTGGATGGACCCAGGACAAATTGCAACAGTAACTTGTTATAGTGCGTTTGAAAGCCCTTGATGTACTGAATGACATATCAAAAGTTTACCAAAATCAATTGAGTGGAACAGGTTCAAATAGGTCATCAAAAAATCTTAATTAATTTTGCGGATTTTCACCAAAATTTCAAGTCCGAGCAAGTATGGCATCACACATCAGGACTTACACAAGGCAAAAATTGATATATGAATATGAAATTTTGCACACATATAGTCAATTATATAACAAATGTTATGATACAAGTTCATGAAAATACATATGGTGGAATTGGTTCAAATGGCAATCAAACCTTTATAATAAGTATTTTGCACATTTCATCGAGATCACAATCGACAAACAAGCACAGCTTAGCATTCAAGGTCTTAGATAGTTCCATAACATTCATATCATCATAAAACTTAGTACAGGTATAGACAAATATACATTTCATAGCATATCAAAGCTTTACTAATGTATGTCAAGTGAAACAGGTTCTAATAAACCAACTAATATCATTAAGATAATTCTTACGAATATTCATCGAAATCCAAGGTTTTAACAAGTACAACATCAAATTCCAAGCAATAAACAGTTAAAAAATTGTTGGAACACTGTGAAACTGGTTGTATTTACAGATAAATATAATTGGAATTCTGTTGTTGACAGTCTTGTTAACTATAGCTATCAGTAATCTAAGGGTTCAAAATAACAATCAGAATGTTGGCGTAATTGTCAAGAAATCTCATTGATAACACTATGGACAAGCACATTCTAGGCTCTGGAATATCCCAATACTAATGAAACAGCATGAAAATATGTGCAGATAAAGACATATACATAGTAAACATAACAGGTAAAAATTTTGTTGCACCTATACTACAAATCCAATATCAAAATTTGTGGTTTCACACATTTTCTCAGACAGCAGATCTATCAAGATATATTAAAATTTCAGCCCATGGAAATCAAGCAATGTTTAACGAAAGCATGCACACACACAGACAAAAACATAATAATCTTGAATATATTAGTTAAAAGAAATGGTATAGTTATAATTATGTGCAGTCATATCAATTTACAAAGCTTTTCAACCAAATAACAATTTACTTTCCCAGTTTCTGAATCTATGGAATATTGTGGTCGCACTCTGAATCTGTCTCGAAATCGGAAAGAACTGCCATATTGGTGCACACTCCTTTGCATTCTGAACATGCCATGGTGCAGTCCAATCCATGCTTTCTGCAAGAACACCGCAATGTAGTGCAACCAGTCTTGCAGGTGCATCGTACCACTTCCAGCAATTGATGTGGAGCAGGCTGGAGGTCTGTCATAATCAGAACATACTTTCCGTCATTGATCTTCCAACCCAAGGCTGAAGGAGACACACCATTTGCAGGGTTTTCCATGCCTGTACTTGTTCATAAACCCTCAGGCTATGAAATTTTGTAGCAGCAGATGTTGGTGGCAATGAGCTTGGTTGCACTGGAATCTTTGAAAAAAGGCCCAAATTCGGGCAAGGAGGCTAAAAATTTGGTCAAATGATCAAATAAATATTATTGGAAATCAGGGGTTTCCAAGTGATTTCATTGGAGAGAGTATAAAATTTGGGTTGCGAAATTCGGGCAAATGTCGTTCGCCCCCCCCAAAAATTCTGCCCGCCGTACGCCTATGACTGGAATGGTACTGGTGGATGCCTTGGCGAAAAAGTGCTGAAATCTCAGGTCATTGAGGCTTTCCCCAGGTTTTCCGTTGTATAGGCACACCTTTGCTATTTCCCCTGCTTTACAACGTCGTTTTGGCAGGTCCCTTGTTTCATAAATAATTCAGCCTGGTCTTGAAATAGCTTGCTGGTCTTTAACTTGCTGATAGCCACTTTCTTGCCCAGTCCAAACACCCCGGAGGCTGTGTCACAACCCAAGACTGCATGAAGAAAAAGGATGTAGTCAGTGATAGTTGCTCCAAGCAAACATTTCGCGGATGGTATGTTCCAATATTTTGTGACTTTCTTGACATTTTTCTTTGGAGAGTATCATCTCCGACAACAACAGTATTTTGATGAGCCGCAGATGCTATGGCTGTCTGCACAATTAACAGATCAGCGTCTGCTCTGGCTTGATGTACTTCTCAACCAGCTTGTTCTAGTACTTCAGAGAGAGATGCAATGAACCGCTGCTTGTTTTCTTGGTTGGAAAGAAATTCTTCCTTCTTCGTTTGTAGTGTCATACTCCGAATAAAGTGCACTGTTGCTCCAACTTTACCAGCAGTCCTCTTTGTGTGTGCACAATCCTTTGTGCTTGGACCTGCAATGTATCCATCAAACACAAGTATTGCTTTGCCGTAGTGTAACAGTACATAGGCTTTATACTGCTCAATGATCTGATGTCATGTTGCTCCTCTTGTCCAAAGGATACAATGGATCAATGCTCCCCCGTCAATAACATATTGCACTAATTCTGGTGGTCCAGGCAAACCAGCAAGTTCAGATGACCAAAGGGCATCTGCAAGGGAAGATTTATTTGCAGTTCTCATGACGTTGAATGAGTCAAACAAAGCTGGTGGATATTGACAAAGCTCATAACCGAATGCCTCAGTCAATTTGGAATTCCTTGCACCAACAGTCACCAGTCTTTGGAAGAGCAAGTTTGGGTCTACATGGACACGTTCTTCGTTAATGGCTACAGTTGCCTTGACTGCATCCATGGTGACAGCTTGGTCCTTTTTACGGAAGGTATATCCTGCCACTGTACTACCTTCCATTGATGTGAGGATCTGATTTCAAACACTCAGTGCGTCATGAACATTTACAAAGGATGGCGAAGTCACACCATTGGCAATATTTCTCAGGGAAGGTTCGTCATTGAAGGGATTTCTCTTTGAAAAATATCTCAATATTTCTTGTGTGTCCTTCATATCCCTTACTACCCTTGATTTGGTGGTGTCTTTGTGTTGTTCACTAGTTGTGAAGTTTATCCCAGTTAGTTGCTGCATGGAACAATTCAGTTCAGCACAGACTGGCATTGAAAGTGTCCACAAGAGCCTCTGTGTGTCATCAAAACCTCATCCTCTTGTCAGCCCACCAGTTGTTTTCAAACTACGCATTAGGCATTGTTCAATGACCAAGTCAGGTGACAGTCCAGCCCAGTAATGATCCGAATGATGTATGAAATGTAGTCCTTCCTGGAAGTGCTGGTAAATGTCGGGATGCTCTTCAGGAAGTTTAAACATTTTCTGCAGATACATATGGACACACTTTAGATAGAGCCTATGTCCTGATGCTGCAAAGAAGGGCAACATGTCATAAAGACTTTGCAGATGAAGCGCCCAGTCACCCACACGCTCTCCTTTGATGAATTTTCGAAGAAGGTCAATCATCTGCATGTACTGTAACCACAATTTTGATGTTTTGGATGAGACTTTTCTGCTCATGCTCCAACATTTGCATGATGACTTTCAATGTTTCATTTTGCTCAACAGAGTCAGGCATGACTTCCCTTGAAAGAACTTGACATGCAAGATCACGGAGTTCCTCGATTTGATCTGAAGAAACTTTGGCTGTAGCAATGGTAAAATCCATTGTTGAATCAGGCTCATTTGTCAGACCCTGCTCAATTCCGTTGATGGGAAGATTTAAATCAAGCAGTTTTGCTGCCATTAAAGAGTGAAGGGCAGCATCCACAATGAAATGACGTCTGATGGCTCGAGCGACTGCTTTCCCAGGCAAGATGTGTTCAACTGTGTTACCAGCATATAATGACCTCAAGCAAATTTTCGATGCCCGAGCCTTTCATTAGATGGCCTATGCTGCCTAGAAAGCTCATTTGAGCATGGAAGCCACCCAATCTGACAACCACTGAATGTAGATCTCTGTTGTCTGGTTGGCTCTCAACAATCACATAAGCCTTCAACCAGAGTGGCTGATCAAAAGTGATCACAGGAATACATTGATACTTCTTGGCTTGGTTGCACACAAAACTGAGAGTGGAATGCATGCATGTGGAGTCATTTGGGTCCATATCAATAATCGGCAAGAATTCCAAAGAAGAAGCAGCTGGAAGTTCTCCTTCATGGATCATTTGCATAAATCCAGACCAAAGAGGTCTTGATACTTCAAGCATTGGTGATATTTTCCAGAGGAAGTCCAGATTTGTATGCGAATACTGCGTCTTTGGATCAGTGAGATGTTCATAGCATGTTACTGAGAGTACATCTGTGTTTTTGACAAAATTCTTTGCTAACCTGTCCAACAGAATTAATGTCTTCTGATGTGACGTCAATCCTCCTGATATTGAAGTCTCTCTTTATTCCTGGCTGAATGCAGCTATCATGCCTATTCCATGAAATGTGTTACAAATTACTACTGGGTTAATCAGATTTATGATCTGCATTATTTTCCAATATACTATGTTTTTCCCTGTTAATATTTGCAATTTAGAAAAAAAAAATTGTTAGTTGTTTGACACATGGAATGTGATGTCATTCTTTGGGAGTCGATGAAAAGTGGATAAATTCATAGGGATTTTTAATTGTTCATATGAACTGGTTTCACTTGATGTATATGTGATTAACTGTATATTTGTCTATACCTGTGCAAAATTTCATGTTGATTTAACAATTCTGAAACTGGCTAAGGCCTGAAATGTCAAGCCCTTCTTGCTCGTCACACGTCATCTCGATGAAATAGACAAAGTAATATTATAATTATTTAATTGTCATTTGAACCCATTCCACTGAATATATTTCCATGAATTTTTGTCAAAGCATTTGCAATATAAATGACTATATTTGTGCAAAATTTCATTCTCTTATATCAATTATTTCATTGTCTGAGACCTGATATGTGATGTCATTCATGCTCGTATCTGAAATATTGGTGAAAATCCGCAAAAATTATAATCATTTTTCGATGGTCGATTTCAACCTGTTCCACTCAATTGATTTTGGTAAACTTTTGATATGTCATTCAGTACATCAAGGGCTTTCAAACGCACTATAACAAGTAACTGTTGCAATTTGACCTGGGTAGGCCCTATATTTTTGACAGGCTGCCCGGACTATAATGCAATCTTTCAAAGAAAATGTTGGTGGAGACACACCATTTTCAGGGGGGTTGGTCACTTCAATGCTATTTTTGGATGGGCTAAAAATAACCTTCGACATATTTTTTGTGTCAGAAGTTTTTCTAATATCCTTGTCTATGAGAAATGAAATCAAGAGGTCCTGCATGTACCTTTCTGTCATCATGAATTATTGTTAAACACCGGAGACAAGAATTTCAGACTTACCAAATTTTGACCCTTTTACAAACACTCAGATTCAGTAAATCTTAGTTCTCCATTAGACATTCTGTGCCTTTGCAACTGCTGCGCTAACCCTTTATTATGATAGAACAATTATAACACTCCCTACATTGTTTGGCATTGTATAGTGCTTTCAGGAATATCCAGCAAAACAGTCGATATTTGCCCCCTGTGAACCATCCTGTGTTAACATTGCTTTAAAGAGTTCCATCTATACTGTGGCAAGGTGTTGTGTAAAATCACTGCCATATGAGCAAGCATAATGGGTGTTACCATTACTTTTTAGAACACTCAAACACTTTTGGGACTGTTAGGCTCGTGTTAGTGCTCCAGGGAATCTGACCATTTTCTCATTAGGGGGTGTTGAGACATTTGACCGTTTCAGCCATGGGTGTGGCAACATATATCTCAGCAACTTGAAACAATCAGTAAAACTGGTACTCTCTGATATCTGATGCCCTCAGGAATCTAGAAATGATTTGAACATAATTCTCCGGAAGACTGCATGCTGAAAACAATGCAGTCATATCTTTGGCTATATTGATAATATAGAATGGTCGCCATTATAAATTCCACTAAATATCAATATCGTTGATGCAACTGTGCTATTGTCATAGCCAATACTCTACTCACCTCTTTGCTTCAATTACAGAATATATCTTCTTTTTTATATTGTAACTCTCTGGGTGCTTTTCAAACTTTTCTTGACCTAATTAATCAAATACACCTATTATAAAGGTGTTGAAGATCGTTTTGTTTTTAATAGATCTAAAAAGAGATAACATTTTTCTGTGAGCCTACCCTACTTGGAATATTATCTATGTAAAGGGAATTTCATTGAGCAATGAAGAAAACGAAGGAGTACCATTACCATTTAATTGAATAAATATGACATTGGTGCTTCATGATTCGTGTATTATGAAATATTTATTTGGCATGAATCCACATTTTCCAAGAGCCTAACTTCAGTTGAGCAGTTGGCAATCATGCCTTTGATTGGTCAACAAACACTTCTCAGAACATCAGATTCAGGGTGACTTTAAATAAAAGCTATAAATGTGTTCTCTTTCTTGTTGTCCCTTATGTGGATCTTGTTCATTGTTCAATGTCTTGTTAAATGTCAATGCTTCATTTTGTTATTGTGTAAACGGAGACAAAAATAATTGAAAAATTAAATATATTTCTGTCAAGAATATCACTCTGCTGTGCTTCAAGTTGTGTCATGGTCACAAAAATGATTTTTCAGCCACCTATTTGATTTGATATTAGTAATTGTGACATGTTAAGGTCACTGACAATATTTGGCAGCTACTGGATGCTGATTCAATTAGGCAGCGGTCAATTATTTTGCATTTTGGGTGCATTTAATCAATGATGAGAAAATGTATAATTAAAAGACAAGTTTTATTGTCATACTGTACTCTCCTTCGGCAATCAGTCTTCAAGAACATTTTTCTTTCAATTTTATAACGCTCCTTGCACTTTTTGACATATAAGTGTGAACTTGTCAAAATAGGTCAAATTGCCCACAGGGTAACTCATGTTTCAACATTGAGATTGTGACATTGATGCTTCACCAGTCATGCTTTTATGGACCATTTATGCCTCATAAAAAGCAATTGCCGAGTAGCTGAGTGGCGACTCTGCTCCGCAAATGGCCATCATGCTTTAAGGGGTCAGTAAAATTGGTTCACTGCCTTAGATGGTGGTAACTGGGGCATACAATGCCATACATGGTGTTTACTATTCTATTCTTGCACACGTCATATCCAATTTTTCTAGAATCATTGAGCACATTTTGCGATATCATGCTTTTAAATGGAGGGAATACAGTCGATTTTAATATTGTGTGTCAAGAATGTACAGTATTTTCATTATTATTTCGATTATGAAGTAATCTGGAAAAAATTCAATTAATAAATGAATATATCTTCCTCAATCTTTCCAACTTTTTCGTCCTTTAAAAAGGATTACTTCATTTCACATACACCTTCAATCAAAGTTTAAAACTGATTACATTACTTCACAAAATTAATACTTTGTCGATTCGTCACAATGTATCATTTCTCAAATGCATTGGAGATGCCTATACAATAACTAAGATACACTTGCAGATTTATCTTAGAGGAAGAGGGATAGCATATCTCTAAATTGAGTAGGTTCACGAAGGTGGAGAAGATAAATATGACAGATATAGTGATAGATATGTTTCATTGAGGAGTAGAATGACAGAGTATGCATCTCTTGCTTGAGTAGAAAAGTCTCACTGCTTTAGTACGTAAGTAACTTTTAACATAATTGTATGATAGTATACTACTACAAGATTTTACACTGATTCAGCAACTAGTGCTGCAACTGGTGCTAGTAAGACCTTGGGGATATGGAGCCAATTAGCTTCCCAGTCTCAAGTAAAACAGTGAAGGAAATGAATGTCCAGTGCTTGATCCAGGACAAGATTGGTCAGGAATTGAAGGAGCTCAATACCAATTCAGTGACCCAAGCAGAACTGGCCATTCAATTTGTACAAGCATTTGCTGGCTGAGTTTATGCTAAAATTGAAGAAGTTGAATGATGAACTAAGAAAAATTAATCACTTAAAATGTAAAGAAAATGTGCTTTAAGATGATCTGAAGCTTGCTGGCTTTTTAGAAAGAACTTTTTTAAATGTTATTGTTTGTTTTCATACAAATGGAATTCCATAGCTTTTAAAAATGTTTGAAAGAGAAAATTGCGAGCATTTTATGCAAAGGAGACATCGACAAACTGGCAATAAATTAGTAAAGTTGCATATTGTCATAATAATTGTAGTCGATGCACTTTAAATGTGATAAAGAAATAACACTCATAATGGTCCATCATTGTATGCACAAATTGAGAAACGATTAATGCAGTGGATCACTATGACAAGAAACAAGGACAGTCTCATGTCAGGTAGTCATGTGCCTGCATGTGAATGAATTGAGGCATTAAACAAACATGGTTCTGTAATTACTGAAATGACTCTGGTTGCAAATAAGGGACAAAATTACTGGCTCAAATTCACAATCACAAACACAAAACATTACAGATAACATGAAGTTGATGTTCTGGTTGACATTAATGTTCAACCAAATAGCCCGATAGGTTAAGAATTTAACTATTGAGGCAGAACCAGAAAATGTTCTTCCCAGAGGGTTCTACGAATTGAGGCGGACCAAAATATAATAATTTCACCAATTTCATTAACATTTACAGGTCAAAGGGGGGGGGGGGAATTTGAATCATTAAAGTTGCAATGATAGTATCTCCCTGCGACTACACTTTTTGTACGTAGAACATAAGTTATGTTACATAACACAACCTGCTTCGCAAGGTTTGTATATTCCTCAATAAATTACAAACATTCAGAAACTCACTAAATGTGAGTCTCCAAAGAGACATCCTGCCTTTAACATTGCAATAAAACTGTGACAGGGTGTTGTGTAAAATCTCTGCCATATGAGCAAGCATTATGGGTGTTACCACTGCTTTTACGAACACTCAAACACTTTCGGGACTGTTAGGCTCGTGTTACTTAGCACTCCAGGGAATCTGACCATTTTCTCATTAGGGGGTGTTGAGACATTTGCCCCTTTCAGCCCAGGGGTGTGGCAACATATATCTCAGCAGCTTGAAACAATCAGTAAAACTGCTACAGTGTGATATCTAATGCCCTCAGCAATCTCAAAATGATTGGGCAAATTAATCTCTGGAAGACTGAATGCTGAAAGCAATTCTTTCATATCTTTGGTTATATTCTAAGTCATTGATGATCAAGAATTGTCACAACTATAAATTCTATTGAATATCAATATTGTTGGTGCATCTGTAGTAGTGTAATGGCCAATGCTCTTCTCACCTCTTTGCTACAATTACCAGATATCTCCTTCTTTAGTATTGTTATCTTTACAGTGGCTTTTCTTATCTTGACCTTATTTATCAAATATGCAAATTATTGGCTAATATTGAAGTTCATTTTCTGTATTCTGATCTAAAAAGAGAATATTTTTTTATGAACGTATCCTACTTGGAATGTTATTTAAGTGGAGGGAATTTCATTGAGCAATAAAGAAAATGAACAAGTACCATAACCATTTAATTAAATTAATATGACATTGGGGCTTCATGGTTCGTGTTTGATGAAATATTTATTTGGCATGTATCCACATTTTCCAAGAGCCTATAACTGCAGTTGAGCAATCGGCAATCATGCCTTTCATTGGTCAACAAACGCTTCTCAGAACATCAGATTCATGGTAACTTTAAATTAAAGCTAAATATGTTTTCTTTCTTGTTGTCCCTTACGTGGATCTCGTTCAATGTCTTGTTAAATCTCAACGTTTAATTTTGTTATTGTGAAAACGGACACAAAAACTAAATATATTTTTGTCAAGGATGTCCCTCTGCCATGCTTCAAATTGTATCATGGTCATAAAAAGGATTTTTCAGCCTCCTATTTGATTTGAATTTTAAAAATTGTGACATCTCAAGGTCACTGACAACTATAAAATGTAGATGCCGAAGAAATTAGGCTTCTGTCAATTATTTTGCAATTTAGGTGAATTTATTCAGTGACAAGAAAATGTATTTAGAACAAAGTTTGTTGTCATATACAGTGGCGTCCTTATGGGGGGGGCACAGGGGGGCACGTGCCCCCCCATATTGGAACTGTGCCCCCCCCCGGTGCCCCCCCCCCCCATATGAACTTTCCAACTCTGGCCAAAATATGCAGTTAGTATAGAGGGTGGCTCCCCAGAGAACCGCGTGCCCCCCAGGTGCCCCCCCACTCGAGACCCCCCAGTTACGCCACTGGTCATACACTGTATTGTCATATACTTTACTGTCATATACTCTACTCTCCTTCAACAATCAGTCTTCTAGAACATTTTAATTATAACGATTCTTGCACATCATGACGTAAAGGTGTGACCATGTTAAAATAGGTCAAATTGCCCATAGCATAACTCAAGTTCCATCATTGAGATTGTGACATTGATGATTCCGCAGTCATGTTTTTATGGACCATTAATGCCCCATAAAACGATTGCAGAGTATCTGAGTGGTGACTCTGCTCCACAAATGGCCATCATTAAAGGGTCAGTAAACTTTGCTCACTGATTTATATGCTGGTAACTGGGGCATGCATAGTATTAACTTCCCTTTTCTTGTACAAGTCAAAGCCAATTTTTTCGAGAATCATTGAACACGTTTTGTGATATTACATAGGCTATTTTCAAATTGTTATTTGGATTGTGCAGTAACCTGGAAAAAAAAAACCAATTAATAAATGATTATACCTTCCCCAATCTTTCCAGCTTTTTCGACCTTTAAAAAGGATTACTTCATTTCACAAATACTTTCAATCAAATTTTAAAACTGATTACATTACTTCACAAAATTAAAACTTTGTCGATGTATCATAATGTATCATTTCTCAAATGCATCGGAGATGCCTATACAATAAGTAAGATACACTTGCAGACTTATCTTAGAGGAAGAGGGATAGAATATCTCTAAATTAAGTAGGTGCACGAAGGTGGAGATGATCAATATGACAGATATCGTGACAGATATGTTTCATTTGGGAAGGGAATGACACAGTAGGCATCTCTTGCTTGAGGAGAAAAGTCTCACTGCTGTTGTAGGTAACTTTGCATCCGCCTCATTTTGGCATGTCTTTAGAATATTATTGAGATCTATTGGGAGTCAAGTCATTGGCCAGAGCTTGTCCGTAAAGATATAAAAGACAAATTGAATTAATCTCTCTAGTCAGCAGAATGGAAAGTTTCTCAAATGGAGATAAAAAGGCTCGTTTTTAATTTGATACAAAACCGAAAGATTATAATTACCAAAGTTAATACTACCACATGAAATTATAAAATATGTGACAGGCTAGTGCTATTTTCTATCAATGTCATTAGGCTGGAGAGATTTCATGTCCTGCGCACTACAGTGGTACCTGCAGTGTAAGAAACCCTGTTGTAAGACAATCTTGCCTTATGTGACTGTTTTCCTCAGGCACTAAGTAGTATTTTCAGTGCAATTTTGTACCCCAACGAGAGACTGCTCCTCCACAAGAGACCGCTTCATGACCACAGAAGGGGCAGTCTTATATATTGTAACGCAGGGAAAGATTTCATGTCCTGCACACTACATGTATATGGCCTGGTGCAAATAAGAGCGTGACAAGAGGGTGAAAAATAAAGGTGCTTTTTTTGCTTGGAATTTTGCTGCAATTCGAAGTACATATACATGGAGATAAATAAACAACAAAATCAGGGTTAAGTAATGATTTCCAACATAGCTATTGCGATTTTTTCAGTGGAAAAAAGCAACAACAAAGCATAACACTCTGGTATGATTTATTTCTTTTATAAGTATTGTGTTGGTCATATCTTATCACTTTCTGAACCTGTTAGGCCAAGAATGACAAGCATGCATATTTTGGTGGGCCACAGAACCATTTAAATTGTTCCAATATTCAAAACTGTCGTTTTTCAAAGATTTACCCATTTCAACACAAGATAGAATTGAATGTTTCCCAAACAAAGATTTACATGTTTGAAAATTGATAAAGATGATGAAATGTTGCTGTGCATACAAAGCCTGGTATGTAATTTAAATTTCTAATAGATATTGTTGTTAGTATTGGAGATATAACATGCTGATTTGGCACTGAAAATTTTGTTGGAGGCGTCAGGGTCGGGACATTAGCTGAAAATCACAAAAATACATGCATAAACTGCAACCAGTGGCCAGAGATAAGGCACCCAGCTAGTCTAACATTATTCCTAAATCAATTTTCAATTTTTAATAGCTTTTATATTCATGAAAGAAGGTTTTTTGATAATTTTAAAGTATATTAATATTACTCTTTTTTTGCCCCATTCCTGCAGGTCTAGACTATTCCTGGAGTTCTTTTGGCACTTTTTTCCATCTCTAATAACAAGGAGGACTTGTAGAATCCATAATAGCCTAAAACTTTCAAGTTTCAGGCTACATTGGGATGCAAAACAGAAGGTGTTAGGGTCGGGACAGAGGTGTTAGGGTCGGGACATGCACTAGTTTTCAACATTAGATAAAAATCCAGAAGGCCAGGTGCCTCCTTTTTAGTTCTAGATACTTGTGTCACTTCTGAGGGAAAATGCTGGAGTGAAAAGGTATATGTAGGCAGCCTGTGTTGGACTGAGAGAAACTACAAAGTTAGTGTTAGGGTCGGGACAACTTTTACAAAGCAAGAAAAATTGATTCAAACAAGTAGCTATGGCATGTATATATGGAAATAAGGTATAATATGCAATAGAGGGGTCCTCAAACTAAGCTGGGAGAGCAAATACTACACAGAATACCAAGAACCAATAAGTACACAGAGTTGTTGAGCAGAAATTACTAAAATTTCAAATTTTGGCTTCATTTGCCTCTTCAGAGTCTCATTGACATTATTTCACAAATACACAGAGCATCAGATTGCAATTGATAGTCACAGAACCAGAACTCCCATGGCTACAGTTGAGAATACTTTCCATTGACAAAGTTTTTAAATTTTTTTCCAAATGAAGGGTTAAACATTGCTCAAAATATGCATGTCACGCTGAAATGCTAAAAAATGGCCATTTTCTGGATGTTCAAGACCTCAGATTTCTGGAACCAATACTCCGATTGCCCTCAAATTTGAAATATTAACAGACAAAATAGCTTTAAACATAACAAAGTACTGTGGAATGGAATATACATATTTTGTATGGTTTTGCAGCAGATACAATGCTGGCTTCACCCGAAATACGCAAAAATTTGCACCAGGCCATATATATATATGGTAATGCAAAGAGGTAAGTAAAGAACACTGTTGAAAACTTCATTATAAATTATTTGAAGAGAAGATGAATGATAAAAACGTGATTTCGTTTTGAAATTCATTAAGATTTTGGTAAAAAGGTTGTCAAGATTTCCTGTCAAATTATTTTTCAAACATGCCGGGGGGTTATTGCAGCTGCCATGCATTTTATGAATAGTGCACATTCATTGGATAAATAACATTCAATCATTCGTTTTAATGATCTCAATAAGGTGACACAGACTGCAGGAATTATCAGATTGTAATTTTGATTTGCTTGGCATGTCAAGAATAAGTATGTATTATCTCACTCTATTCCTTTGAGCTGAATTAATTCATATTTTGACATGTTTAGAAAAAAGGATTTTTGATATGGGGTAAGAAGTAAACATAATACAGGAATCCTTGCATTCATTTTAAGGCTCCCTGTTATGAGATCAACTTAATGTTACTACCTTCCTCTTGCCTTTATATGAGAGGGTTAGGGTTAGTGGTAGCATGCTAGGCTGCTAATCGCCATAGGTCCAGGGTTCAAATCCGGCTCTTGCCGGGTCACCTGGGTCTATTGTGTATGTTTGACGACTGTTTTTATAATCCATCGCCTCATTGCCATTTCCTCCTCCTATTCTTATTGGTCTACCAAGAGCATGAATGCAGGACAAACTAATCCAATCATCCATCCATCTTTCCGTCTGTGGCATATGCAAAATGTGTCTTTAATAGAATGAACATTTAAATGTTGTTTTTTTACCAAGAATCTCAAGCATTCCGAATGTTGAATTTGACTTGTTCAAGTAATTATTTCAATCTCTCAAAACCATTAGCAAATTGTGAAAAGTGTGTGTAATAAATTGGAGTGCAAATTAAATTTTGGGTTTCATTAAGACAAGCTGCTCAGACTTCCTTTCCAATTATTGTTTAAAAGGGTAAGAACAACTTGCAGTAACCTTTGAAGTGTTTGTAACTTCCTAGGTTGATTAAATAATAATCATTAAACCTCAAATAAATATTGTTAATTATTCAATCAAAAGCAGTGTTTCATTAATGAAAAAATTTTCAAAAACAAAAGTAGTTTTTCATTGGTTATGTTGTCAAAAAATCTAGTAACAATTGCATTTTACTTTGAAAGTCAACATGTATAAGTCATACAACAAATACACTTTTTTGATTTCCACAAAGAGAAAAATAATTGATATGAATTAAATTTCCATTATGGCCCAGGTCTCTAGCAATTATCAAGTTACTTGATTGATGCATTAAACAAACATCTACCTGTAATATCAGTGATGATTTCAAGGCTAAATTGGAGGCTTTTAAAATGCATTATTTCAAAAATATAGCAGTGTGTGTCTCATTAATTTGAATTATTGATTCAAATACACAACAGTTTTAAAAAAATATATATACATGCTAAATCAGTTAGACACCTCATTGTCGGATTCTAACATGCATTTTCCCTCCAGTCGTGCACATACACGAGTGTTAGTTATTACATGTACACGAGCACTTATGCTCGTTTTTTCATGTCCACAAATTCGTACATGCTCGTTTTTACACCTCCACGAATTCGTGAGCATGCCAATTGATGAAAAATATATACATGCTAAATCAGTTAGACACCTCATTGTCGGATTCTAACATGCATTTTCCCTCCGTCTGCCTCTGCAATCGTTCAATGATTGTCATCAGTTTAACATCATAGGTAATTGATTTACTGGTTCATACCCGGATATCAGCTTATTAAATCAATAAGACCAATAAGCTTGCAGACTTTGTCAAGTATAATATATTTGCATTTCTCATTCGAACATGTCCTGTGTATGTATAAGACACACAGTGTAAAGGAAAAGTAGAAAAGAAGGCCTTCGGAATAGCTGGATGTTGATCCAATTAGTAAATCTATGCAAATACTGGTAGATCGTTATGAACAGTCTCTGCTGGTCAAACAAAATCCACTTCTGGGTGATGAAATGCCACCCATTGGGTCAATACGTGATCCATTGTCCCGTCCCTCATATCAACAACCAACCCAAATGTGGGTTAGCTGGTCGATCGAGGGTTTATCATACCCGGAACTGATTATGCAATTCTTCAATTGACCAAGCTTTGCCAATGTCAATTCAGCATTTTCACTCGCTATCAACCACTAAGATTATTAAAAATGTCTTTGATCAAGCCAAATTTTAAATGTTTGTGATAGACTGATTGGACTGTATAGTAAAAACTCTATGTATATTTTTCACAAATTTATTTTTTATTTACTGGACATGGGGGTCGCCGTGGCAATGAGGTGATGTTCGCACAAAATGAATCATCAGCAAACCTCAGAACACCATTCTGAGCTTCCTGTCCTCTTCAAAAAATAAAGTGCCTCAATAGGACAAAGCTGGGGTTATCTATGCCATCAAATGTGGTAAATGTCAGTATCATTATTTGGGAGAAACAGAATGCCAACTTGCATGGAAAGAGAATCAAAGAACATCACAAGGATTCGTCACCAGTGGGCTCACACTTGAAAGATCAGCATCACACTTTCAATGAAGATGAATATGTTAGCATCCTGGTCTCCGACCCCAGATGGTTCCAAAGAAGGATTCACA
Organism: Platynereis dumerilii; assembly: GCA_026936325.1. Classification (NCBI taxonomy): domain Eukaryota; kingdom Metazoa; phylum Annelida; class Polychaeta; order Phyllodocida; family Nereididae; genus Platynereis; species Platynereis dumerilii. Next base: position 15,815,382 of record JAPTHN010000005.1, read on the forward strand.
AAGCAATACACATAGCAGCAAACAAGCCAGATCTTATCAGAGTCAGGGGCCGCCACCAATTACCAGCAGTGTACAAATCCATCATCTGTCACATGACCGGGAACAGCAAAAGTCATGTGACAATAACAACATCTAACAACAGCTAACAACACCTCCAATACCCTCATTCAGGCAGATGAAATGCTACTGGATAGAGTATGAAAGCTTCCTGCAAGTTCCTTTTATGTTGAGTGAAATATTTAACTTTTGCTTGCTCAATTATCCTCAGCCTAGCATACTTTAACAGTTTAGACTGCATCATGATCAAACTGAGGTCCCAGAGGCTACTTGCCCAGTGCACCACCAGTAAGTGCCAGGCCAGCCAGAGTCTGCTGCTGAGAGTTACCAAATCATTCAATCATTCAGTTGTTGTCAAACATTTGTCAGCGACCTTGACTTGCCATCATGCTTGAAATGAAGAAATAAATTCAAAATAGTATTATGTCTCTGTTAGCTTTGGCAATCATCTGTTGTTTTTCCCACCATGAAACAATTTGAAGCATGGTTTTCTTTGGCACAAAAGAACAACCTTGACTGAAATGATTCATGGCATGTTCCTGTCAACAGTCACGGAAATAACGCAATTAGGAATGGAGATCTAATTGAAAGGACAAACATAGAATAGAAATTATCACTTTGCGATCAAATCAAGGTCTCTCTTTTGATTAACTAAAGATTATTTTGCTACAATAATTTGTCAAAAAGTAGGCCTATTATGGACATTCTCACCAAAAGTGAATTATTGTTAAATTGATTTTTTATAAATTGACTTTGACTAGAGCGTGGAAAGCCAGGAAGAGCACACATTGTATGCATGCCCAAGTTACAAGCATCTCAAGCATTGAGCAATGTTTACTGACCAGTGACCACTCAAAAGCACCATGGCCACTTGCTGAGCTGAGTCAGACTGTTGGAAATCCTGCTTTTTATGAGAAGTTAGTAGTCCATGAAACATGACCTATGGAGTACAAAATGAATCACAAATGTCACTGGCACAGTGATTTTATGTTAGTGTCTTCATTGTAAAACTAAAGCTGTTGTGAAGGCAAAAATATCATAATGTGATCAGAGCACAATGCGAGATGGAGCAGTACTTACTAGAATTGGGTTGAAATCAATGATTAGGTCTTGATTTCATTATCAATCTTATCAAGATTTTAGAAGACATTCCATTCAATGCATCTCAATTGTTTGTTAAAATGATTAGTGCTGCTTGTATGCATTTTGTTAATTTCCTCTTTGGGAACAGACAGTTCCCCATGGCCTAACTGGTAAGTGCGCTTGTCAACTGGCTTTGAGGGCGTTGGTTCATATCTTGCCCCGGGAACTCACTTTAGTCCGAGCCCATGGGACATTAAATGGAGGCGGGTGTATCCAGTGTTCTATGCTGGGGCAACTGAAAGACCCTTGGTATCCCTGAATTAATAGGGTATGTGCCAGACTCACAGTCTTCTCATCTCATCATCATACGGCGATCGCCTGCCTCGATATAGCCCACTAAGGTGCTGCAGAGGCGTAAAACACAAACAAACAAACAAACGGTGGGAACAAACGATACTCATTTGGGGAGCTGTCAGTGAAAATGCAGCTTTCAGTCTCCTTGTTCAACAAAGGCTCAATCAACAGCCTGGGTTAACGCGTCTGACGTCAGTGAATGCAAAAATGTTCAACTTTCCTGCATAAATTATTGTGGTAATTGATACAATTACTATTCCGAAGCTGATTAACTTCATAACTACAGGGCCATTTTACACATGTGGTCACTGGGTTCTCAAACAATCGTTTTGCTGGGATCTTCCCTTATTTATTTTATTGTCTGGCAAATTACTTACCACAATGCACTTTTCTCTATTCGGAATGTGTCCATTTACTCATTACTCCGCTATTGTTTGTCCTATGCCATGGCGCGACAATCACATCACGTCAACCATTATTGCTACAGCAGGCTTTTACGGGAGGTCGTTGTCAATTACTTTATTGTGACACGTTACTTCTTGAAATAATAATTATTAATTTGTGGTACACATTGAACAAACAGTATTTCAAACTCAACTCTTTTCTTTTTTAAAAAGAGACAAGCTGAAACATCCAGTTAATTATGTCAACCACAGCGCCTGGCTTCCGCTATATATACCTGAATAAGATGTCTTGATAAGTCACCATGAAAGAATAAATAACTAAAGGCAGGTATCAACATTAACATAGACACATAGACAATAGCCATAAGCGCACACTGGGTAATTATCACACAGCCCACAAAAAAGTGTTAATAAATTCATAGTAATTACATTTTATACTTGAGAACATTTGTTCCGATTAGGGGCCGACCAGACGATAGTTGGGGGGGGGGGGCTATGGACTTTACCCTCGGGACGAACTTTTTTTTCGTTCGCGGCGCTTCGACGAACAATTTTATCGTATGCGCAATCGCAACAAACTTTTTTATTGTTATTTTAACATTGCGGTAACCCAGATACAGGTGGAAAAAACTTTTTTTTTTTTTTCATGTGCTGAACAAACTTTTTTTTCAGCGTAAAGTGGGAAACAATCTTTTTTTTTCACCAAATATCCATAGCCCCCCCCCCAAAGATCATCTGGTCGGCCCCTTATGATAAACCAGAACACCATAAAAATGAGTGTTCTTCCTCTTGAGATATGGCAGACAGATGGGAGGTATACGTACTTAAGCTTGACTAATGTCAATAGACCAACTTTTCATAGCTTGCATAAATGCTTTTACACGTCTCAAAACTCAAACAATATTTTCTCACAACTATTTTCAAGTTAAAAAAAAAACAACAACAAAAAAGGGAACTCGAAATGACTTCTATATATGTTATGTTTGCTTATCTAATCAATTGTCCCATAATGCCCAATAAAGGTCTTTCTTTTCTAGCATGAAACCTACGCTGTCCTGTGTTTACCAATCACATAAAATTATTTATTATTTTCTTTTCACTTTTTCAATTTAAATAATTTTAGACTCTTATACACAGATGTGCCACACTTGCAAAATTCGTGTGGTTTATTATGGCATATAAGGTAGTGCCCAGTAGGGCTCTATATCGTTGCAAACATTCGATACGATACGTATCTTTGATACACTTGATCGATACAAGATTCGTACCGTCGGTCCGCAAATTCGGGCCGATCCGCATTTTAGAAATCCACATCCTAACAAACCAAATTTTTGGCCCAGAAAGTCGATCTCGCATCAGAGCGGACGTCAAGATGACGCAGTGCTCAAGTTCATTTCATGATTTTGTAGGCATTTTCTGTCAAATCTCGGCAATAAAACGACTTTATTAGCTGTACGAGTGAGCAACTTGCAGGGTTCAATTTGCCTGTGATAAACCAGTGCAGATAACTTAGCTGATAACTGTGCGGTCATGACAATGGTTTAGGCTAAAACATCCGTAATCATATCATTACCAGCAAATGCCTTCCCAGGAGGCAATTTACACTGTTAGGAATGCTGCCATTTACTTGTTACAAACCACAAAATTGTTTGCCCTACGCAGTGGAGCGACAATTGAATCACATCAACCATTATTGCTGCAGGACAAAAAAAGGAAATTGGGTGGTTTATGATATTTTTGTTGCATTATATACCACTGTTAGGTAATAAAGTGCTCAAATAATATCAATGCTTAGAAACTTTTTTTTCTGTCCGACAGCTTTTGAAAACATGTGATGCATCATAGAAACAAGTTTAAAGAACTAATACAGCAACTGCAACAGGCACAAAACAATCAAGGTAACAAGTGAAATAAATTTATCTCCGGAAGTGATCACAAGATATCATGAGCAGGACAGATCTCTGGGGAGTCTCAAGTTGGGTTTCCAAAATGATAAATGTCTTCTAAAATGTGAAATTAAACTTCCGCAATATTGTACGTGCCAATTTGCACTGTTGCCCCCCCCCCCTTCATTTCTAAATCATTGTATCCATGCCTGATAACAGCAGGATCCATCTTAGCTATATTTTTCAATTATTAAAAGTGGGCCCTCTAAAAAGCATTGAAGAAAAATTGATTCCATCCAATTTAATGAAGGAATATGCTGATGTCCGGTACTCAGTGTAAATTAGTTAATTTCTTTGGTCACAAAAAAATCTTTAGAGAGCACCATTAGTAAGTAAAGTTTATTACAGCCAAGAACAGGTACATGGTTTCTGGCCCACAGCACGTTTTATTGGCTATCATGCAATTTATGCCTTTTACACTAATGTTGTCATGCAATAGTATACTGTGTTACTATAGAACACATTTATCACATGTAGGAGTCAAGAGATAATTGTACAACAACCTTTCTGATATCTGTATTAAAATTTTAATATCAAACAGATGAATTAATACATCACAAGAGAAAAAAAAAAGTTAATGATAGATTGATTTATAGATAGATGTGACAAGTGCAGCCCTCCGAGCCAGATCTTGGAGCTCATGAGAGAGATGGGATGCAAAAGAGATTGATGATTTGTTTGTTCGTTTGTGTTTTAAGCCTCTGCAGCACCTTAGTGGGCTATATCGAGGCAGGCAGTCGCGATACGATGATGAGATGAGTCTGGCATATACCCTATTAATTCAGGTTTGCCCAGGGTCTTTCAGTTACCCCAGCATAGAATACTGGATACAACCCGCCTCCATTTAATATCCCATAAAGTGAGATATGAACCCATGCCCTCAAAGCCAGTTGACAAGCGCACTTACCAATTAGGCCACGGGGGAACTCTGAGAGATTAATGATAATATTATTATGTATGTGACCACTGGCCAAATATATATAGAAAACGGAGATTCCCTGAAAATATTGGATTCATTATTGCCTTGCAAGTAACAATTCAACTAAAAATTTAGTTGAAATGGTTTAGACTGATAATCTATAGTTATAAGTCTGCCATTAGATAGGATAACATTGGCACTTCCAAAGGTTGATTAATGAGGGCAAAATAGAATCATAATGAAACAATTAAAAAGATAATTGATGATTGGATGTTCTTCATAGAAAGGGAGAGGCTTGGTGGCAAGTTGGTGCTTGGATATAATCATATTCTAGTATAGGTTATTCACCTAGGGAGAGGCAATATGTGATTTATCCGGCGAGGGCGTCAGCCCGAGCTGTGATAAACACATATTGCCGATCCTGCGGTGAATAACTGGCTTATACCATAAGACAAAACTGAAACTTGTGGGTTTTTCACAGCTTCACTTATTATTCTCCCATGGGAGGATAACTGGCCAACAAAGAATATGGGTTTTATTGCAGTGAAATACTGGCTCATGATTGGCTGATAGAGGTGTCGAATGGTATAAGTAATAATATTCACAGTCATCCCCAGGTTAGAGGACTACCAGTTCAACTGTTATTAAGTGGTCTATAAGGGGGTTGCTTTCTCTAATCAGGTAACAAATGCACCAAAGAAAACTTAGTGTTGGAGGACTAAAGTCAGATAGTCACATCTAGCAAGTCTTTCTATATAAAACACAGGATCTTACACATAGTAACCAGTGTCTTATTTCAGTACAGTGTACATGTTTATTTGGTAGAAAATATATCTTGGTGGCAAACACAACACAGAAAAATTACTGCACCCTTTTTGGGATTTACAATGAAGCTTTTTGTACTAGAAGGTCTGGTTACTCTGAGATAAAACTGAAATGTATAGCTTTGTATGCGTCTCAATTCCCTTGATACTTCTGCAGAAAATCTCAAAGCCCTCTATAAAATATCCACAATAATGGTCTGAGCACTGATTTATTCATTGTCCACCTCCAACTCAGAACATGCATGTAGTCTGATTCTAATAAAATATTCAACCAAGATTTTTCAAATGTTCAATAAAATCCATATAATAAAAAAACCCTGAGTCCTTGTCACATTGAGACCACCTGCAGCATTAATCTATAAGACTGATTTCCTCTTTTTGTAATACTACATATGGTTATTGTAATAGGAACATTAAAAGATTTTGGCGAATAAACCTTTGATGTGGCCTAAATTATTTGCCACTTCAAACAATATTGATTCAAAGTTCTGAGATTAATTTCCGGAATAAATTCCCGGACTACCAAATATGAGATTTGTAATTTAAAACCCACGATGAGCATTTGTTTTTTGGAGTGGATGGTAAGAGGAATGACACAATCTAATTGTATTGATATGATAGGCCTATATGATGTCTCCCTTAAAGAAATGAGAATAGGTATGAGTGTTTAGATAGACCCAAATTGAAAGCCACGAAATGACGAAATAGCATGTATGTTGTTCCCCTGAATGCCTTTTGAAATAAACTCAGCAACATTAAAAACGCACACTTTTAAAAAGGCTAAAAAAAATAGTACTTCCGCTGAAGATATCAAGGTGAAAATTTGCAAACTTCTAGAAGTTGCCATCAGGTATATTCACAAAAAATTTCAAATCTCTAAATGCAGTACTTTTGTGTCAAATTAAATCGTCGTGGTCACTGTCGAAAATGGAAGTCACAAAATTTCAATTACCTCTGATCTTTAATTTCAACAACTTAGCTGTTCTTTCTACAAACTTTTTTCATAAGCCAGGAAAGTTTATAATTTTCCCTGCTTGATGAGTTAGAGAAAGGGGATATTTGACCCAACCACGATTAAAGAGGATGAATTTAATAAAAATTAAGTGTCAATGCTGACACGCCCCCTACTGGAGAATTTTGTCAAAACCTTAAAAAATGATGTTTTATTCCGATTTTTGAGACAATTGATATGGAATGATTGTCTATGTGAGTGTTTCTACCCTGGGCATGCATAAAACCCCCATTATTTAACAGTTCTGGTTCACATGCTTCATTTGAAGATTCAAACTCGTAAATACTGAGTTTTTAATTCACAATCTGCTTTATCATTGACTTTTTTTTGGGTCCTCTTTTGGAAGTCTTGTGCCTGTTACGTGAAAATTTCATAAGATTAATCCCATCCAGTATACCACAAAACAAATATTTCCAGTTGTGCGTTTTGTGTTGAAGTGCAGTTTGTGACTTCCATTTTCGACAGTGACAACGACGATTTAATTTCACACAAAAGTACTGCATTTAGAGATTTGAAAATTTTCGTGAATATACCTGATGGCAACTGCTAGAAGTGTGGAAACTTTCATCTTGATGCTTTTAGAGGAAGTACTATTTATAGCTCTTTGAAAAGTGTGCGTTTTTAATGTTGCTGAGTTTAATAAAACACAGTTATGTGACAGAAATGCATACGGTCATGTATACTCAATACACTGTCTATGTCATGCACAGGAGCCATCCGGTGTAAATGCATAACAGTTTTTAATTGCAATACGTTCAAATAGTTCTTTGAATCTTATGAAACTCTCGTTCAAACTTAATGATGCTTTTAGAGGAAGTACTATTTATAGCTCTTTGAAAAGTGTGCGTTTTTAATGTTGCTGAGTTTAATAAAACACAGTTATGTGACAGAAATGCATACGGTCATGTATAGTTTGTATACTCAATACACTGTCTATGTCATGCACAGGAGCCATCCGGTGTAAATGCATAACAGTTTTTAATTGCAATACGTTCAAATAGTTCTTTGAATCTTATGAAACTCTCGTTCAAACTTAATGAATTCCATCTGACTGATAAAGACAAGACACAAGTCTAAATCAGGAAAAACCTTTAAGAACGTGTTCTCCCTTAATGCTGCTTTGGAAATTGGTCATTAGAAACCTTAACTGTCTGGTCTATGGGTTCTATGTAGCATGCATCTCAATGAACCAATCAGAAAAACTCGTAAGCCATAATGAGGGTAATAAAAGTTTTAACTAAAGTTTCAAAAAGAAAGCTGCTTGCCACTCGACATTCATTTTAAACTCAGATAACTGCAACTTACTTGTATGATAAGAGAGATTGGGTCAATTTGAAGTGCCTTTTTTTCTATACTAGAGACAATTGCACAATTCCATGGTATGCATATTTGCATCAGAATGTTTTTAATTCATTGGTTCTTGTGAGCAAGATTTCATTTAACCAATTTTCTAAGTTCTGAGTGAAATTTTAAATGAAGCTGAACACACATTGACTAATTATTGAAGTACCCTCGGTCTTTCTGTGATGTGGACATAGGCATACATGTACCCGGAATGCAAATGGAACACTCTAGAATAATGCCCGTACAAAAAATGTGATTGCTTTTTGGGCTTATCTTCAATAACAAAATTCCAAGCTGTGTATTCAGTGTATTGTCATGGATACGGCGGGCTTCTGTACAAATACTACAGTATCATTGGCTGTTTAATAAAAACAATTTGGTATTAAAAAAAAGGATTTTCTAAATTTAATTTTTGTGAGTGAAACAACTTAGTCTTGGTTCCAAATTTTTTTTCAGACCTATTACAAATGATCATCGCATATTCTTGCCATTTGACAATTTGGCTGTTTCCTCCAAAATAAACCTTTCCAATTTGAGAAAACACCACCATCAAGATTTGTTGAGTAAGTGATTTAATGTTTGCCAAAGGCTAAAATTCTTTGTTTGTGTAGAAACGCAATTTGCAGACTTTGACAGATTCTGCATTCCTGCGCCATTTGTGTCTCACCTGGGTTAATGCCTTAATGGAGACACCAAGCCTCACGGCCAGAACCAATTGCAGTTGGGGAAGTATGGATGATCATTTCAGCTCTTGAATATTTCAGTGATAATTCTGCAGGTCCTGTCCTATCTTACACGGGACCTACCCTTTTGAAATATAGTGCAGGAGACAGAGCACAAAATAAATATGTCTGCTACTTTTGCACCATTCCATGGACAAAACCGACAAAACATGTGTAATAGCTGTGCCTTTCATCTGAAACTGACGAAAGGTAGACACTAAAAAGTTCTTTTTCAGAAATACTTGAACTGTGTCTTGCACTACCAATGACATATAGAATGACTTTAGTAAAAATGTAAAACCACTGCTGAATCCAATGGGAAAGATATTGTGAAACTCGAGATTTTTTTTTCAATCACTTTTTGTCAAATTAATATAATACAGTAAGGCCACACATAATTGATTCTTAGCTTCGCGGACCCGCCGACACATTAGATTTCCTGCCGATGGAAAAAATAAATTTTTTTTTGACATTATAAAAAAAAAAAATGTCACCTTTTTTTTTTTTGTCCTACCGACAAGCCCTAGAAAAAGGGCCTTGAGACGAATCCGAGAAGCTAAAGATCAATTATGTGTGGCCTAAACATTAAAAGAAAAACACCTACTTGACCTGTTTTCTAAATAACGGTCAAGAAAAAAATTAGTAATTGATCAAGCCAGCATAAATCAAGACTAAAATAATACGGATTTCAACAGAGACGATGACAAATTAGTCTTTGTTTCAAGATGACGCATTGTCTCGCAAGTTACAATTTATTATTTATTTTGTGGAGTTTGGTTGACCGACTTTGTCATTCATCTTGATAATAAGATATTAGGCGAATTGGCTGTGCACATTCTGGAAAAAGGATCAATGTACATAACCATGAAACAACCACAAGATACAACACCACAGCTCCTGGCTCCTGATTCCAGCGTTTCATCATTTAGGGGGAAGAGAGAATAATTTACAATAACTACAAATAGACCGGCAGTCCAGGGGCTCTATCCTATTCGAACGAGGTACCACTAATGGAGCATATAGGTATAAAGGCAATAATAAGGTGCATCAGAAAACCCATTTCTGGCACATTGTATTGGTCGCGTTTACCCCTGCCCTCTCGGACATTGAGGTAGATCTAATGTTGGTCTAACGAAGCATAAAACCTCCAATCCACATCGGACCCAACGTTACGAAACTACGTAATTTGTCGACACATTTTTCAGACGTTAATACGTAATTTTAGACGTTGATACGAGTGATACAAGCCGTATCTCACCCTACGAAGGATTTTAACGTTGGTCTGACGGTCCCTGACCGTCTTCCCGCCTTCTGGGATCCAGCGTTTCAGACGAGCGACCCCCTCTTGCGCATGCGCACTTGCGTACGAGAAGGCAAAATGGCGGGCTGACTCGAATTTGCAATTTCGGATGGTGATTTTGCCAATAACGAAGGATTTAAACGCATTGACAAGCCGTATAGCATTGGAGCTCCATAGAATAGCTGCTTGGCTATTCAATGAGCCGGTTTTGAACGCTCGGAACTCAATACTGTGAAAGTTTAGGCCCGCGGCAATGTGCCAGATCGAACAGCATGGTCCAAGCGCCCCGGCCCAGGATCAGCTGTTTCAGTATTTGTGATTCAATTATGGACTGAATATGGACATATATACCCCGTTCTGGATGGATATACCCGGTTACCAAACCCAGGAGGACGCATGGACATGGATATGGCAGAATTCGTCGTTGGACACCACCGCTGGACTTCCAGGTAAGTGTCTTCAAGATGTCGATTTTTTTTCAGGGGCGGATCGTCTGATGGGAGGGGGGGGTGGTTTATGTTAAAATTCTGTTCAGTTCTGTTTAGCTTTTAAGCTCTTTTAGTTCAGTTCAGGTTTCTTTTTTTCAGGTTTGATTTATATATAGCGTGTTCGGGATCATTGTCCAGGTAGGGTGGGGTGGGGGGGGGGGAGACCATCCCAGCCACTGGTGGGAGAATTTAATTATTTTGATTGAGATCTGCAAATATAAAACAAAAAATTAAAGCAGTACAAACAGAGCTATCCAAGAAGGATGCTCCCAAAATTAATAGACTTTTCTTTCTCATTTTACTGAGCAGTCTACAAGTCCACTTAGGGACTATATGATAAAATTATATAAAAAACACTTACCTTGCGTGGAGAAATTGAAAATGTTACTGCAATTTTACCGTGATAAAATTGGAACATTCTCGGCATCTGTGACAGTTGCAATGAGGCACCATTAAACTTGGGTCTTATACAATTCTCATATGCATCTTCGTGGGTGTGGAAAAAATTTAATTTTTTTTAAAACCAGGATAAGCTTTCACATTTTTAAAAGTACATATGTGGACTTTTTTTGTAACTGGTGTATCAACTTTTCTTCATGGCTTCATCTAATTGTCAACAGCAAGCATCCTGTTGGAATTTTTATAATTACAAAGTTACCAGATAGATTGGAATAGGTATGAAATAGATGGCGCTACAAGGCTCTCTGAGAATCAGGATCCTAGGTTCTGCAACTTTGTGCAAACCTTCAACAAACCTTTGGCAGATAAGTATGATCAGACGTTTGCCCTGAACATTACTTTCAAACGTTGTCCATACATATCAAAGACACGTTTAAGAAACCTTGGAACTTACGTATGACCAAACGTGTGACCATACCTTTGATAAACCTATGAATCAAAGGTACGGTCATACGTAATAGTCCGAGGTTGCTAAAACCTCTCAGATGAATGTTCGACAAACCTATGAATCAAAGGTATGGTCATACGTAACAGTCAAACGTTCTTCAAACCTCTCAACCAAAGGTATGACTTACGTAATAATCTAAGGTTTTATAAACCTCTCAAATGAATGTTCGACAAACCTTTGAATCAAAGGTATGGTCATACGTAATAGTCAAACGTTCTTCAAACCTTTCAACCAAAGGTATGACTTACGTATGACTGACACGTTTATCCAAACGTTATAACAAGACGTTCTTCCAACCTCTCAACCAAAGGTATGACTTACGTGTGACTCGAAGGTTAGGCCAAACTATAAAACAAACTATCTGCCAACCTCTTCCTAACGTTGAGACCTACGTTTGGTTTTCCATCTGAGTGCAACGTTTGGAAATTACATTTGCCCTACCTTTGTCATACGTTGTTTGGCCAAAAGTTTGATTCTAACCTAAATAATTACGTAGCGAAAGGTTGGATTTACGTTGCTGCTTGGGAGGGTGGTGGCCATTTTCCCAGATGGCCGCCAGAAAAATAGGTACATGCAGTTTTTGGTATAGATCTTTAATGGCTTATCCGATTTCGATAATTTTTGGGTCAAAATATATGTATCCCAATATTCCCAATGCAATGATGTCATAATAATTTCTATATTATAAGTATTTCATGCTGTTTTTATCGACCAAATGCAAAAAAAGTGAAAAATTTGAAAACAAAATCAGGATTCTCCGGCAAAATAAGACATTGTAGTCATCAATGAATGGTTGGCTTTAGGGTAAAAATGACATCATAAAAAACTTCCTGACTTACAGAAATACCAGAAACCATTTCTTATTTGTTGCTGTGAAAAATTTGGGATTTCCAGGTGAATCAAGGCTTATGATTTGCATTATTTACTTTGACACATAGACAGACAGAAAAATTATTTCATCATCAGCATTTGAAAAACATTGCATTATTATTAAAAAGACATTGAGTATGATAATGACATGAGACGAGTTGTAAATACGGACGATGAGGAGACCCACCGAAGACAAAAAAATTGTTGCTGCTAAAGTATCAGCAAGTATGTCTGTTTTGTTGCTTTGTCACTTTCGGTGCACCCAAAGTGTTACGGTGAAGATATTTACATTTTTGTGAGCGGTTATTTATGAACCATGCAAGGATAGTTAATAACAATTGTTTTGCTTTCTAATTAACTGGTGCATTTCTGACCGCTTGGACTCAGTATCACAGCAACTGAGTGATTAGCAAACATCATTTATATATGGGTACATCACTTATGAGCATTCTTCACTGTAGCCTTGTGCCACTGTGGTGACTTAGTTGGTATAAATATGGCTGGTGTGATAGGTTTGCACATCGTCCTCGAGCACAGAGAACACAAGATGTACTAGTTCATTATAGTGTTACTTGCTGATCATCCTGTTGGTTGCCTTTGCTACCCTGTTTCCTTATGCCATTTAGGCATGCGACCACTGGCCTTTCGTCTGTCAGGCGTAAGTATCACAACCATCTGTAAGTTCGACCATTGATAGAAACTAGATCATTTGTCATCTTGAACTATGGTTATCTGTAAGGAAGATTTTCACCAAGCTTTCTTCAGAGGATAATTACTGGAAAAGCCGGAAGTGATGCATCATGCAGCTACAGTGAATAAACACTCTACATTTTATGCTGAATCATAAGTTTCAGCAGACCTGGTGAAACATCTATACAGCTTGTTGCTATATAAATTAAAATGATAGAGTATGTGCAATAACATCAACTTATACTTAATGCCTCATCTTCTCATTTGCCATGTTGGTTTCTAAGCCTACTAAGGAACAACTCTGCCCTTTTCCAGTCCATCTGACATTCTATCTACTTCATTGTGCTGTGGTGATCATGGTATTGCTTATCTAACCACAGTGGTGAGAGGATACAAGCGGGAGCGGAGGTGCATCCAATCACTTCAGCATCAGGCTTGTTGCTCACATTTATTCAGTTATGTAAAAATTGTATGTGTCCGCTAGACGGCGATTGTATCGACGTTGCGTATGCGCGCTGGTTAATAAACACGTTCTATTCCCATCAATGGCGTCTGATGGTTTTATATCTTTTCAGTGGCCACCAAGTCTGTCCTACAATCTATGGGCAACTTACTAGTATAATTCTCAAAATGACTGAAATTTCAATTAACTTGTACTGCACTTCCTTTTCAGCAATCCTGCCTTTTGCGGTCGTAAGAGAAGCATATCAACTGGTTGTGCGGCTTTTGAAGACCTGTCAACCCATTACGTCAGATTCTTCAAAAACCTAAGGAAGAAGTACCAAAATAACATCCCTTCTGGACAACTTCCTTTGAGGAACGTTGGTCTAAGGAAGCATTAAACCTCCCATCCACATCGGACCCTACGTTTGAAATCTACGTAATTTGTCGACAGCTGGTTACGAGGTTACTACGTACGTATATATCGTAAATAATTCGTATTTCTCCAACCTCCCTTTACTACGTACCCCCCACGTTGAAGCAATGGTCGTTATACGCCTCTGGGGCGTCAGGCGTGGCAGGCCAGCCCAGCGCGCTGTGTCTTGCGCATGCGCAAACATCGTACAAGAAGGACGCCATTGCTGTCCACGCTCGTGTGTATTAGATTTATATCGGTCCAGAACACCTTCTATTCAATCGTAACGAAGTATTTAACCATGGCCGATTGATTCTGGGATGTGTATTGATTAAATTAAACCTTCGGATGGACTGTGGAGGTTGTGATCGCTTCGGAATCAGCCGGTCTAGTCGGCGATGCGAAGCATGTGGATTTCTTGACAGCGCTTGTATTTCGCATTTCAACTAGTGAAATATAGTCTGAAATCACTTGTTTGAGGGTGGATGTCATGGATAATATCAAGGAAAGACTGATATTCAAGCGCTACGGTGGATTACTCATGTTCTGGACTGATGCTTTAGAGTACGATGTACATGAATTTGCCATGTCAACCTTCAGATCGGGAGGCGCCGGCCAGGGGCGGAGCGCTCGGATGGCCCGGGGGACTGCCGCATTGCTTGTGGCGGACCAGCCAGCCTACCAGGCTGCGGCCCCCGTGGAAAAAAAAAAAGAAAAATTAAATAAAGCCCTTATACACTGGCCCTTATTATTTTGATAAAGAATGCTCATATATGATTTCACTGCAGGATTTTTTTGGTCAATATTGATAGTTGGAGATCTGCAAAGAGAAAACATATATTAAAACAGTGAAGAGAACAGAAAAACAGAGAGAGATAGAGAGAGCAGAGCCAAGCAGCAAGCACTGCAGAGAATGTGGCTAAAAAATTAGCAGACTTTTCTTCCTTGTTTTACCAAGCAGTCTACAGTCCATTTAAGGACTAAGTCTAAATTAAATAAGAAAATTCACTTACCTTGTAAGGGATTAATGCTGCAACTCTGAAGAGTTGGAAAAATCCCAATCCAAATTGGCCTGCTGGATAGGTGGCATTCAGCTGCAAGTAGGCTCAGTTCAACTCCGGTCTCAACTGATTCTCTCTTGCTCGTTTGTGGTTGAGCAGTACTTGGGAAATTTTTTTTTGCCCAATCTAATCTTACACAGTTCAAGAGATATTTATTTGGTAATTTTTGTACTTGTGCAGGAACTATTTCTTTATGGCTTCATCCAATTATCACCAGCAAGCATCCTGTTGGAGGTTTTATAATCTCAAAGTTACCAGATAGATTGGAATAGGTATGGAATAGATGGCGCTACAAGGCTCTCTTAGAATCAGGATCCTAGGTTCTGCAACTTTGTGCAAACCTTCAACAAACCTTTGGCAGATACGTATGATCAGACGTTTGCCCTGAACATTACTTTCAAACGTTGTCCATACATACCAAAATCACGTTGGAGAAACCTTGAAACTTACGTATTTCCAAATGTGCGACCATACCTTTGATAAACCTGTGAATCAAAGGTTTGGTCATACGCAATAAGCTAAGGTTGTAAAAACCTCTCCAATGAATGTTCGACAAACCTATGAATCAAAGGTATGGTCATACGTAATAGTCAAACGTTCTTCAAACCTCTTTACCAAAGGTATGACTTACGTAATAGTCTAAGGTTGTAAAAACCTCTCAAATAAATGTTAAAAAAACCTATGAATCAAAGGTATGGTCATACGTAATAGTCAAAGGTTCTTCAAACCTCTCAACCAAAGGTAGACTTACGTATGAATGACACGTTTAGCCAAATGTTACAACCAAACGTTCTTCCAACCTCTCAACCAAAGGTATGACTTACGTGTAACTCGAACGTTAGGCAAAACTATAAAACAAACTATCTGCCAACCTCTCACTGAGGTTGCGACCTACGTATGGTTTTCCATCTGAGTGCAACGTTTGGAAATTACCTTTGCCCTACCTTTGTCATACGTCGTTTTGTCCAACGTTTGATTCTAACCAAAATAATTACGTAGTGAAAGGTTTGATTTACGTAGCTGCTCGGGAGGGATTGAGTAAACTGAGGAAACAACAACGTTGCTGGCACATCAATACACTGTCCCCATAAAAAGTGACACACAGATTTAGCTCTCCAATGTAGTACACTTACAAATATAATATGGTATAATAAAGGTTTGCTGCAAGCTTCAGTGTCTTATGGTTTTCATTACAAATTTAGATATTTCTTTTAATTGGCACAAGTTCAATACTCGTAGAAAGCATGGCTTCATAGGGGGTAGCAAGGATATCATGAGGAAAAAAGTTTCAGAATGTGATCAGAGCACATTGCTTGTTGGAGCTGTACATAATAGAATGTAGTTCATATCATTGATTGAATTCTGATTTAATTGTAGATTTTATTAAGATTACAGAGGACAAGGAATTAAAACGCTTCTCAATTGTTTGTGAAAATTATTAATGCTGCTTGATGCATTTTGTCAATTTCCTCTCTGGGAACAGAAGCTTCTCAATAAACATTAAACAGTATTTCTCAAAGTGCCAGTTTCAGTTTCTGTGTAAAACAAAGGCTTAATAAATATTGACAGTTTTGATTAATACACCACTGCATGCAAAAGTTGTCAACACTCATAACTGTATTACTGCATTCTCGAGACACTCTATCAGAGGTTGAAGAAGATAATGAATGGATATTTCAAATGACAGATCAATGTAAACAGTCCACTTTCAATTCCATAAATATAAAGTGAATCCATATTGGTTTATCAACTCCTGACTTCCCTGAACCTGTTGATTTAAAACATCATGGTGGTCAATGGTGTGTTAATCGATTTGATGTTTTCTTACGACAGTTGTCTTATGTACATGACCCTTTTTCTATGGGCGAATGAAGCTTACGTGATATTCATTGCAATAATGTCATGGACATCAACATGTGTTTGCCTACCATTGTGACAAGCCCTAAATTAATTCTGTGCATTTTTCAACAGAAGGAAAGACTATACAACCACAGGAGTATGCCTTAATGACACAAAAGGACCACTGTTATGATTCAGGGAAATGATAAATCAAGTGATGTGTCATTAAAAACCCACGAAAATGCGTTCATAAATTCATAACTTTTCAAACAAGAGAATTTCAGCTAAGATTTCTCATGCTAGAACACCATACACTAGAAACAGCTGTTCTATAGAAAAGAACCATGCAAACATTTGTTCAGATTGTGACAAACTAGAGCACCATAAAAATGAGTGTTCTTCCTCTTGAGATATGGCAGACTGATGGTGGCACACTTGACCTTGACTAATGTCAACAGACCAACTTTTTATAGCTGTGTAATAGGTGTTTCTACAGACTACAGGTTTTGCAAAACCTTTTACAGACTACAAGTCTTGCAAATATTATAGAAATTGAATGATACCTATTGAACAATATTTGGGGAATTCACAGATACGACCAAGTAGTTTTAACTAGAATTGTTGCTATATAATGTTTAATCAAATGTCCTACAAAGTCCAAGATCTTTTGTATATCATATCGTCTTTGTCATATGTGTGGCAACACACAAAACGTATTTCTATACTTTTTTTTTATCTTTTTAATTTCAAATGTTGTGGACACTACTTCTTTCTACAAGACATAGATTTACCAAAACAACAACATTTTCTGCCAGTATTCATAGGGTTTACATATAGCATAAAATAGTGCTTATAGACATAACATTGGTTCAGGCTGTAACTTTCCTAATCCTATCATTACCAGGCCAATGACTTCCCAGGAGGCAATTTTCTGTGTTTGGAATGTTGCCATTTACTTATTACAAACCATAACATTGTTTGTCGTAGCCAATGGCGCGACTATTGCGTCAAATCAACCATCATTGCTATAGGGGACAAAAAAGGAAATAGGCCTGTTAATGAGCTGTTTAGCACCTAATATACTTTGCAAAGGTAACTGGGCAATAGCAAAAACGGCATCACTGACTCCAAATGATCAATCTTTCCAGTGCTGCATTTTTGAAGACATACTGATCCCACCCTTATCCTGGAAGTGGCATTCTCATGTGTTCTCAATGTAAATGAGTTCCTTTCTTGAGTCGCAGAATTTTTTTCAAGAGGCGCCATTAGTAAGTGAAGTTTATAGCAGCCAAGAATATGTGCTAATGGTTTCTGGCCCCAGGCACATCTTTCTTTGCTATCATGCAATTTATGCTTTTTGGACTAATGTTGTCATGCAATACCTATAGCCTGCTCCTATAAGCAACATATTTATCACTTGTGGGAGTCAAGAGATAATTCAGATAACAACCTTTCTGATATGTCTCAAAAATGCACTGCTGTGTAATATCGAAAACATGAATTAACACATCAGAAAACCATGTTAATACATTAATCCATGTGACCACTGAAAAAAGAGAACACTGATTTTCTGGGACAGTTTTAATCAACAACTTTGGTTTATAAAATGCTTTTTCAAATACAAAGGACTAATACATTGTACTTGTATTTACAACTTTTTGTCATTTAAATAATGATCAACTGGCACCCGGTTACCAACACTCATTTTTCATCTACTAGTTTGGTTAATGGCTAATATAACAATAACAAGTACAAATTTTGGTTGAAAGATATTGTTCACCTGCATGAGATCAGATTTCAACCAAAATTGTTTAGTGCATCTGACACATCAGGCTTTGAGTCTTGTAATGAGACCGACTCTCATGATGTGACTGTCATTCCCGACGCATAGTTGTATTTTGAAAGAATTCTACACCTTTGGACAGAATGCACATCATCGGCAGCTGGGTGGCCAAGGGCGTATCTGCATGCGTTCGAACACCGGTCGGGGAACCCAAAATTTTCAGTTTCACAGAACATGTATACAGTTCAATTCAAATAAAGTATTTAACAAAAGGATTTTCAAATGTTTGGATAAGAAGCATTTACACACATAGATAACCGGTAGCATTTTTCTATAAGATTGATTTCTTCTTTCTATAATCAGATGATAATGTTACATGTGGTTATTCTAAAAAGAGCAATAAATGGATTTGGAGTCTAAGCCTTTGATGCTGCCAAAATAGTTTGGCACTCAGAGAACATTGATTCTAAGATGTGAGAAATAGGAGTTTTATAAATTTGCCACCCTTGATTTCTGCACAGAATTGATAGATATCAATATGAAGAATGTCATACAAAAAGAATAAGTGGACATTGAACGTACAGATATTTCTTTGAATCACCTTAAACACAGTGGACTTTATCAGAATGATGAAGACATAAAACACATTTAACATAGGAAAAAACCTCTAAAAACATTCACCCTTAAAACTGCTTTGGTAATTGGTCATTAGAAACCTTAACTGTCAGGTCTATGGATTCTATGTTGCATCCCAATGAACCAATTAGAACAATTTGTAGCCATAATGAGGGTAATAAATACTCCTATTCAAGTTGTAAAAGGGTATTTTTTTCTATTCGAAATTTTCTTTTAGGTCAGAAAACTTCATTTACTTGTAAGTGACATGGAGATATGAACGGCTGAAACTAAGCATTCACAGGCCCAGTTAAAACACCTTTAGAAAGAGGAATAAATATAAATATTTATTTGTGGCCTTATTCTTTTCTACCTGGGTTTTCAAGCATTACGAATTGCTACCACTTAGAAATTTGGATGAATCATCCCAAATTAACCTTTCTTGTTTTGAGAAAAACTGAGACCAGGATTTATTGCAAATGTGATTGAATGTTTGCCAAAGGCTAGATTTCTTTGTTTGTCCGGCAACGCCATTCACAGATTTTGACAGATTCTGCATTGCTGTGTCATTAGTTCTTTGCCTGGGTTAATGCAGATGCCAAGCCTCAAGGCCAGAAGCAATTACAGCCAGGGAAGTACAGGTGGTTACATTAGACTTGTTGATGCTTTCAGTGATGTCAGTGCAGATTCTATCTTTTACAATGATATAGGTTGCTAGATTTATACTGAGAGGCAAAAGGCACCTCTATTGCCTTATGTGACACACTCTTAACAAATATATGGATTTGAGATCATTTAGATCAGTTTTAATTACTAAGTTGAAATTTCAAATCAGTTCCACACTAATTTGAAGCACAGTTACATAGACAAAATATTTATTCATGATAAAAGACACATTCATGTGTCAGGAGATACATAAAGCATGCGTATAGCGAAAAAATCGAAATGTATATTTTTAATTGTCTCTTCTGAAAGTATTGTCCAGTGATAATATCATGCATCAGATCATTTCCGAAGTGAGACATGAAAAATTTCCCTTTGAGCAGTTTTTCGGATCTTTAATCACTTGGATATTTTAAGACCATTGTTAATCTCCGACCAATTGAGTCTCGTTCAAGCTGATGCTGAGTGCAAACGAATTTTATAACAATTTGAAAAAAGATTAATGTTTCAAGATTACATTTAAAAATGACGACTCTTTGCTGAATTTCCTTCTAATGATTTCTTGCAGAATGGAGTTTGTCATCATCTAGAATGAGGCTTGCTTAAGTAAACAAATCCTCTGCAAACTCATTTCTGCTTCAGCAAAGATGACTGGAGTCTGTTTGATGAGAAAATCTTAAAATATCTGTCACAGAATTGACCCCAGCTGAAAGAGAGCAATATATTTGTCTCGGATTTTCTGCTTGATTTCTTTCGGAGGCTGTCCAATCATTTCCAATCAGCTTGAAGCAACAAAACTCCAACCACTTGTAATCTTCATCCCTAACATAGTAATGTAATATGGCCGTTTCGTGAAGCGAATAGAGTGCAAAAGAGGACTCAAAATTCTGTGCAGTGATGGTCTGAACATCAACAGTCCACAGTTGGGAATTAGGTCAAGTAGGTCCAGCTTCTTATCAATGATTTAATTTCGTATTAACAGAACATGACATATGCATCTTCAAAAGTGACTTAAAAATTCAATTTTATCCAGTAATATATCCTGTACTAATATTTTTTATGGAAAAGTAAATTATTAGCCTTGATATGCTAAATCAAATTATTAACACATGATTCATTTAATTTCAAAATAGTTACAAGAAAACATAACAAAATTAAAGTAGCAAAGTCATTATAAACTGATGATTATGTAACAGTGAGCAATTAATCTACAAGCTGATCATGATATTGTTTTTGTAATACTATAGTATATGTTTATACTATTATGTGATATCAACAATCTAACATAGACTTGACTGTGACAGCTTTCAGTATTGTCTGCCTTTCTACCATTTAGCTGATTATCTATCATCATCAATAATATCTATCTATTTAATATTTATCCATCCATCTGTCGGTGGATCTATCTATCTATTTATCTATCTATTTATTTGTCTATTTATCTATCTATTTATCTATCTATTGTCTTTGTTTGCTCTGGAAATCATCTGTTGTTTTTCCCAACCATGAAGCAATTTGAAGCATGGCTTTTCTTTGGCAAAAAAGAACAACCTTGACTGAAATGATTCATGGCATGTTCCTGTCAACAGTCACGGAAATAACACAATTAGGAATGAAGAGTCGCTGATCAAATTGAAAAAGACAAACATAAAATTTGAAATATCAATCCAACCAGGTTCATTCTTATGATTAATTAGAAATAATTTTACTATAATAATTTGTCACATAGTATGAGTAAAATGGACATTATCACCCAGAGTGCAGTATCAGGACTTCTGAAATTATCGTTAAAACTGCATCTCTTGAGGCTGAGATAAAAAGCAATCTTTTACATTCGCGTGTAAGAAATCCAAATGTAGGTCATTTTTGTTTTACAACTCACTGATTTTGTATAAATCCACTATGATTTGTGCATGGAAAGTCAGGAAGAATGCATGTTGTGTACATGCCCTAGTTACCAGCATCTCAAACACCGAGCAATGTTGACTGACCATGCAGTGACCACTCAAAAGCACGATGGCCATTTTGCTGAGTAGAGTCAGACTGTTGGAAATCCTGTGTTTCTATGAGGAACAAATTGTCCATGAAACATGACCTATGAAGCACAAAATGAGTTACAAATGTCATTGTAAGAACCATGCTACTAAGAAGGAAAAACACATTATGAGATCGGAGCACTTCGTGAGATGGAACTGTTCATGATATATAATGGATTAAAAATCAGTGATTAAATCTTGATTATCAATTTCATTACAGTTCAGAAGACATGCCTTTCAAATGCATCTCAATTGTTTGTGAAAATGATTAGTGCTGCTTGTTGGCCTTTTGTTAATTTCCCCTGTGGGAACAGAAGATATCCAATAAGTATTAAAGGGCTGCTTCTCAAAAAGCCAGTTCCATTTCTCTATAAAACAAAGGGTTAACTTATTAACTTTCTGGTTAATGTATTGCTGCAAGCAAAAGTTGTCCACACTCATAACTGTATCACAGCATTGCGGGCCCTATTGTAAATAAGAGTTTATACTTAATAGGTTTTATCCTCAGGAAATAAAGTTTATCTATTCTCAAGATACACTTTTTCACAGTGTATCAGAGGTAAAAGCAGATGACAATGCATATTTCAAATCAAATGACAGTTCGATGTTTTCAGCCACTTTAAATTAATTTCACATAAAGTTGATATATATTGGCTAATATAATACGATCCACTACTGACTTCCCCAAAGCATAGTGGTCAATGATGCATTAATCAATATAATGTTTTTTTACTATGGTTTTGTCTTATGAATATGATTCTTTTTCTATGTGAGAATGAAGCTTACTCGATACTCACTACAATGATGTCATTGGTATTCACATGTTATTGCCCATCACCTTGACAAGCCCCAAACAAAGGATGTGCATTTTTCGACCACAAGAGAACACCTCCACGACCTCAGAAAGTGCATTTTTATGATGCAGGGAAATGATGAATCAGATCTGTATCAACATAGCAAAATAGTCATCAACATCCCATAATATTGTTAATGAATTGATACCAAGATAATTCTAAAAAAAAGAAAACGTGAGCTTCGATTATTGAGGCAACAGCAGTGCACACTAGAAACAGCCATTCTATTGCAAAGAGCAATGTAAACATTTGTGACCTGCTCCACCAAAATAAGTTCAAAGTAGGTATTTTCCAGAAATGAGCAAAATGTGTCCAAAGGTCACATTTTGAGGATTTTTAGCTGTTGGTACCACGTTTTAACAAAAATAATTTGCTTTGATTATTTAAGATCATCTCAACCAAAAATTTGATTTTAAATCCAAATTGGTCATCCTTCTTGATTTTCTTGGTTCTTTCATTGCAATGGCGGGAAATTAAAATGCCATTTTCTCAAAGTTTGATGTTTCGTATCATCAATGTTTGAGGTGCCATATCTTTGGATTGGATGGAGATATCAAGACAAATGAAACATCATTTTAAAGCCGAATTCCAGAAGAACAAAGTCATTTTCACAATTTAATATGATAGCTGGCCGACTTTGAACCCATTTTGGTGGATCAGGTCACATTTGTTCAGATTGTGACAAACTAGAGCACCATAAAAATGACTGTTCTTCCTCTTGAGATATGGCAAACTGATGGGTGGCACACTTAACCTTGACTAATGTCAATAGACCAAAATTTTACAGCTGTATAGATGTTTCTACAGACTACAGGTTGGAAAATTTTTTACAGACAACAGGTCTTGCAAATATTATAGAAATTGAATGATACCTATGAACGATAGTTCTATCACTCAAAAAAAAAAAATCAGTGGGGGAATTCAAGATACCGCTGAGTAGTTGACTAGAATTTTTGCTATATAATGTTTAATCAAGTCTGCCCTGTGGTTTCAAATCACAGTAACTGCCACTTCAGAGATTTTGAGAAAAACGCCTTCCTTTGTTTTTAACATTGTGACCTCTATATCTTAATCTCCAAATGAAGCACCCTCAAGTCAATGCTTCTAATATGTATGAAGAAATATAATCAAAGTGCATGTGTGAATATCATTTGTCACCCAAAACAACTTCTTACAGATATTGTAGACAATGTTGTGCTTTTTAATTACTTACTATGTTTTGAATGAGAAACCTTTGATTTTCTAGTTATGTCTTCGCTGAAGACATCTGCTCACTTGTTGTGAAAAAACAGTATCTCCCTGTTTGTGTCATGTCAAAATACAGTAACTCAAAAATTTGATTTTGAAACACAGTTATAAGCTAAAGAGATACTGAGTTTCAAAACAAAATGAGTAAATTACTGTATTTTGGCCTGACATGACATGTCCATTTTGATGTAAACAGTAGCTGTTGATACTGTGTTTGTTTTTCATGGATTTGTGGAGTAACTAGAGGTGATACAGGTATGAAATTTGGCATGGAGGTAGACATTATTAATAGGATTGAGAAGTTATGCTTAACTCAGTTACTGTGTTTTGGTCCCTTACTGTGCTTCAATTTCACGGGGAGGAAGTGTCATCAAAGTCCAAGATCTTTTGTATTTCATGTCGTCTTTGTAATATGTACGGCAATACACAAAATGTATTCCTTTATTTTTTTTCCTTTTCAATTTCAAATGCTGCAGGCACTACTTCCTTCTACAAGACATAGATTTACCAAAACAACAACATTTTTCTGTCATACCAGAATTCATTAGGTTTATCATATGGCATAAAATAGTGCTGATTTTCATAACATTGGTCCAGGTTGTAACTTCCCTAATCGTATAATTACCAGTCCAAGGACTTCCCAGGATGCAATTTTATCTGTTGGGAATGTTGCCATTTACTTGTTATAAACCATAACATTGTTTGTCGTAGGCAATGGCACGACAATTGCGTCAAGTCAACCATTATTGATATTGGGGATGAAAATAGGAAATTGGCCAGTTAACGAGCTGTTTACAGCCTTTTATACTTTCCAAAGGTAGGCCTAACTGAGCAATCACACAAACGATATCAGTGATTCCAAATGATTAATCTGTCTAGTGCAGCATTTTTGAAGACATACTGATCTCAACCTGATCTCCGAAGTGTATATACTCGTGTGTGCTACTCACTGTAAATGAGTTCTTTCTTGAGTTGCAGAATTTTCTTCAGGAGCCACCATCAGTAAGTCAGTTTTATAGCAGCCAAGAATATGTGCTAATGGTTTCTGGCCCAAGGCACATCTTTCTTAGCTATCATGCAATTTATGCTTTTTGCACTAGTGTTGTCATGCAACAGTATAACGCGTTATTATAATCAACAAATTTTTATCACTGATGGAAGTCAAGAGATATTTAGATAACAACCTTTCTGATATGCATTAAAAATGCACTGAAGTATAATATCAAACACATGAAATAACATGTCAGAACAGAAAAAATGTTAACATAATAATGCATGCGACCACTGAACAGAGATAACATTGATTTTCTGGGACAGTTTTAATGAACAATTGCGGCTTATAATAGTGTTTTTTCAAATCAAAAGACTAATACATTGTTTGTTTATTCACAACTTTTTGTCATTTAAATAATGATCAACTGGCACCCAGTTACCAACTCTCATTTTTCATCTACTAGTTTGATTAATGGCTAATAGAACAGTAACACTTTTTGTTGAAAGACATTGTTCACCTGAATGAGATCTGATTTCAACCAAAATTGTTTTGTGCATCTATGAAATACTTTATTCTGAGGTTAAATGCATGCTCATTTTTCATGAGCAAAATCCCAGCTGGATGTCGTTCGGATGACATTAAATTGGCGGCCCCCTGTATTAGTGTCTATGCTGGGCAAGTAAAAGATACCTTACATGGGGTAAATGTGCAACATGTTGAGGACTCCCACTCTCTCTCCCCTCTCATCAATCAACCCGTGTGAGCACTCAGAACCGGGCTTAGAGGGCTGCACTTCCCATGTCTATCTATCTATCTATCTATCAAGGGATCGCTTCATGAATCAAGGATCATGACCTCAAATAGTACATCTTTAAATCCAGTGAAGTATCAATTGTCACTTCCTATTGAGCTCTGACATTGTGTTTTGATTCCTAGACCAAAGTCGATACATTACAGATTTCAAGTAAAAAAACTCAACTGACATTTCAGGTTGACACCTGTAGCTGAATCTCGCCATTAGTTAGGCAAACATAGGCCCTTTTAAGGGTTGATTAATGAGGACAAAGATAGCAGCATACCAAAACAATCAAAAAGATAATTGATGACCTGATGTTATTCATGGAGGTAATTGAAAGCAAGATGCTTGGTGTCGGAATATATTTCCATTTTAGTGGTGATATTTAGTCATCCCTTGGGTAGGGGAAACCACTTCAGCTGTTATGGAATGGTGTGTTGTGGGGTCTGTCGTGGGGATGCATTCTCTCATCGGGTAGCACATGCAGCAAAGAAAACTCAGTTCAGGAGGAAGAAAGTCACCAAGTCAAATGGTTAGAGAAGAAAAGTAGGTCCTATAGATTACAATGGGCCTGATAAACTGTGACCTGTATTATATTTCTATACTTGACATTGAGGTTTGGCACAAATATATTTGAGCAACAAAATCAGCACAGAAAATTTACTTACCGTACCCTCTTTGGTGATACATGTAGTTTGCAAAGTAGCAGATAAGATTTTTGTACAAGGAGGTCTGGTTACTGTGAGATAAAACTGAAATTTACAGCTAACTTTGTATGTCTCTCAAAGCCCTTAGTACTTCTGCATAGTGTGTAGAAAAGCTTTCTATATCATATTATTCATATCCACAATAACGGTCTATTCCCTGATTTATTCATTGTCCTCTACAACCACAGAACATGTGTACAGTTCAATTCAAATAAAGTATTTCACCCAAGAATTTTCAATTCTTTGAATAGGAAGCATTTACACACTGAGATAACCTGTAGCATTTTTCTATAAGATTGATTTTCTTCTTTCTATATCTTCCTATGCTACATGTGGTTATTCTAAAAAGAGCAATAAATGGATTTTGGAGTCTAAGCCTTTGATGCTGCCAAAATTAGTTTGGCACTTCAGAGAACATTGATTCTAAGATGTGAGAAATATGAGATTTATAAATTTGCTACCCTTGATTCCTGCACAGAATGGATAGATATCAATATGAAGAATGCCACACAAAAAGAATAAGTGGACATTGAACGTTCAGATAATTCTTTGAATCGCCTTAAACACAGTGGACTTTATCTGAATGATAAAAACATAGACAAATCTTAAACAGGAAAAGCCTTCTAAAAACATTTCACCCTTACAGTTGTTCGGATAATTGCCTATTAGAAATCTTAACTGTCTGATCTATGGGTTCTATGTTGCATCCCAATGAACCAATTAGAACAACTTGTAAGCCATAACGAGGGTAATAAATGCTCCTTTTTCTACTTGAAATTTTCTTTTTAGTCAGAAGACTGCAATTTACTTGTAAGTGACATGGAGAGATCGGATTATTTGAAACCTTCTTTTTTTTCCTGAGAAGAGAGACACAGTATGAACTGTTTTTGAAGATTGTCTCATAAATGTATCTTGATTAATTCATTTGATCTTGGAAATAATTAATGGGCTATATGAAATTTTTTTGTAAATGGATGGTTGAAACTAAGTCATAGGCGTGAATGGCTGAGACTAAGTCATAGGCCTATATAAATTACCTTTAAAAAGAGGAATGAAGATAAAGACCTATTTTTGGTCTTATTTTTTGCTTCAAAGGTTTTCTAGCATTTCCCATTGCTGCCGCTTGGCAATTTGGATGAATCATCCAAAATAAACCTTTCTATTTTGAGAAAAATGGAGACCATGATTTATCGAGAATCTGATTTTATGCATTGCCAAAGGCTGGAATTCTTTGTTTGTCCGGAAATGCCATTTACAGATTTTGACAGATTCTTCATTCCTGTACCATTAGTATCTCACCTGGGTTAATGCAGATGCCAAGCCTCAAGGCCAGCAGCAATTACGGCCAGGGAAGTACAGGTGATTACATCAGACCGTTTAATGCCATCAGTGATGTCAGTGCAGATTCCATCTTTTACAATGACATAGGTTACTAGATCTATACTGATAGGCAAAAGCCATTTCTATTGTGACACACTCATAACAACTATACAGATTTGAGATCATTAAGAACAGTTTTAATCACCAAGTTGAAATTTCGAATCAGTTCCACACTAATTTGAAGCACAATTACATAGACAAGATATTTATTCATGATAAAAGAAACATTCACGTGTCAGGAGATACATAAAGCATAGGTTTAGCGAAAAAATCGCAGTGTATATACTAATTGTCAATTCTGAAAGTATGTACACTTGTCCAGTGATAATATAATGCATCAGATCATTTCTGCATTGAGACATGAAAAATTTCCTCTTGAGCAGTTTTTTGGTTCATTAATCACATGGAAATTTCAGACCAATTGAGTCTCGTTTAAACTGATGCTGAGTGCAAAATTTTTTATAACAATTTGAAAAACTATGAATGTTAGAAGATTACATTTTAAAATGATGACTCTTTGCTTAATTTCCTTCTAATGATTTCATGTAGAATGAAGTTTGTCTTCATGAATGAGGTTTGCCCGGGTAAACAAATCCTGGACAAACTCATTTCTGCTTCAGCAAAGATGACTTGAGTCAGTCTGATGAGAAAATCTTAAAATATCTGTCACAGTATCCACCCCAGCTGAAAGAGAGCAATATATTTGTCTTGGATTTTCTGCTTCATATCATTCTGAGGCTGTCCAATCATTTCCAATGAGCTTGAAGCAAGAAAACTCCCAACCACTTGAAATCTTCATCCCAAACATAGTAATGTAATATAGATAAATTGATTCCTATGTTTAATTAAAGGATATATTATCAGTTTGATTTTCTCATTAGATATATATGTAGTATAGGCCTATAGCAGTGGTACACTTGACTCCTGGTTTTCAAAGCCTGAAACAAATCAGTTTCTTGTATACTACAGATTAGGCTACTGATTGTTCTGTCATTAAAAATCAGTTTTCATCTTAGATGTGTTAAATTTATATGGTTATGTAAAATGGAAGGAAAATACATGTTTGGCCTGATTAGAAAATAATGGCCAAGAATGGATGTAATGATCAAATTGACCAAGTCAGCACAACAATTAAGGACTGAATATGTATATCAGAAGTGGGGTTGACAAATCGTTCTTTGTTTCAAGACAATACATTGTAGCTCATTGTCTTGCAAGGTCCAATTCATTATTTCTTTTGTGTGTCTGGTTAACAGACCAGGTCATTCATCTTGATAATGAGATCATTAGGTAAATTGCCTGTGTGTACTTTGGATAAAGGATTAATGCACACAACAACACAACAACCACGGTACATGAAAACATAGCTTCCGTTTGCTGCATTTTAGTTATCTATGGATGGATGGATGATTGGTCTTTATATATCTTGTATTTATAAATTTTACATATACACATATATACATGCATGCACTTTTAAATAGGTTGATTAGGACTGGGGAAGGACTAGCACAGCAATAAAGTGATCAATGATTGAATCTGCTGTCCAACATGAGTCCAGGTGACCATGCAGTGGATGTCGTGGCCTAGTGCATAAGGCGTTTGACTGCTACGCTCATGGTCGCGGGTTCAAACCCCAGTCACGGCATGGAGGAACTGAGCAGATCCTCCATAAACCATTGCTTCACTCCACCCTGGTGCAATTGGGAACTTGGCAATAGGCAGAGAAGGCAATTGTGGAATGCTTAACTGATGAGTGTGTGAAATTCGCTGCACACTGGTATATGCTCCCCAGGGATCTGAGAAAGATTCAAGCTTGACCAGGCCTGTCAAGGATGTAATTGTACAGTCGGCCGAGCTCATAGGAGGACCGCAGATGTTAAACCTGTTACATTTGCATTTATATTTACATTTATGCAGCCAAACTCAAAATCACACTCAGGACCCAGTAATTGATTCTGGTGGTTCCTGGGGTATATTCCTTCTTCAACAATACTCCAATTCCCCGAGTAAAAGCACATTTTATCAAACAAAATGTAACATCAGACATTACTGGAAAAATACTGATGATCGTAATATATTTACTGTAATCTGTCACTCACCACTAAGTCAATAGATAATCAGTGTTTTAAGATATCGACCTATTATCATGCCATCCTTGGAGATTGAATTGGTACTCACCTACAAAATAAAGAAACATAATATTTATATTAGAAACATTATGTATGAAACTTTGACACAAAAAAAATTGACGGTCAAATTGCCGATTATATAGTAAAGTCTTCTAACATTCATGTATACAATGTACCTTTCACTTTAAAATAATAATCAATGAATTAATACTTCATGGTCATGCAAACCACCAAAACCAACAAGGAAATACATTTAATTGTAAAGAAATCTGAAATGACCTTTCATTTTCTCAGAGAAAATGTGGAATCTGAATTATTTATCAGATTGCACAACAAGAGTGATGGTTTACATATCCCAGAATATGCCTAAAGCTGGAAAAATAACAAAGCATATTCTGTATAGGTATTATTCATGTTTTCAAAAAGTTTTACGTGGAGAAGAAACGATCATTAGTTAGTGTCAGCGAAACGATCTGCGTAAGTGTGTGAGAATGACCAATGAAATCGGGAGTCTTGAAACTTCAACAAGTAACGTAGACTATATTAAAATAATACTATTCTTTTTGAATGGAAACTTCCCGTATGACTGAAACCCGGGAGTTTCATGTTGGCCACTGTGTTTTTGCAAGAGATGATTTGTTGCAGTGTAGGCTGCAACCTTATAATATTTTGCTCTCTACCCACAGTAACAGAGCTAGTTCTATTTTAAAGTTTCTACTCATTCAGCTGGATGCTCATTATAGCATCCTTGGCCATCTCTCAAACCTGGTTCGATGATTGGTGATGAAATCTGGACTGCCATGGACCAGTCCAGCATGCAATACATATAGCAGAGGACCATAAAAATACCAGACTATCTGAAATGCATTGGAACTGGACGGGTCCAGAAAAAATAGGACTGGTCCAGATGATGCAAGAATGTATTAGCAGAATTTACACTTTGATTATACAAGACCAATTTTCTGCATTACTAGAACTATGAAATGTTACAGGAAAAGAGCTGTGCCTGTGAAATGTCCCTAGACTGGTCTACCTGGCAGTGGTCTAGGCTGGTTGACTGTGTCAGTAGCCCTTGGACCATACCAGAACCCCACCATAAGAAATTGATAGAGGTCGGCGCCGTGACAGAGCACCCCTTGAGAAGTTGATCAATGACAATTATGCAGTTATCTCCCAGTCAGAGTATTTCCTATTTCTAAATCATCAAGTCTTCGTGGTTAAGTTTTCTTTGTGTTTCACAATTTCCATTACGAAGTTGCCAACAAGTTTTACGGCAATTTTTAACAATTGGAAAGAAAAAGCTCAGAGTCAATTATCCAAGAAATGGGACTTAAACTTTCACTAATAACTTGAAATAGCATTTTAGTTGCTCGTCCTGAGGCTTTTTCTTGAAATTTGTATCTAACTTTAGCTGATAACTTACGAACTAATGAAGTTACTTTCTGATTGTCTCATCATGACTTGTTGATTGCTATAGACACTTAATTATTGTAAAAGATAATTCGAAAACAAATGAAAAATAGACTTATGTGATTCGCATTATGGAAGCTTTCTTCTGGTGAGACTTGAAAATTGAATGTTTTGGACCAGTCACTGTGTTTGCTTATGTAACAACTGTGAAGTATGTAGGACATTACACAGGCTAAAATATCGGGTACATTTTATCAAAGTTGTGTTAACTACATCAATCAACCCTCAAAATAAAAACAACTCTATCTAAAAGGGCTGTGATCCAAATAAATTATTCATATGTGACGACAGGGGATCTGCATTTAAATTTTCATGAAATTCCACTTGGAAGCCCAAGAGTATGATGATGTTTAGCCATGAGAGATATTGCTTTGGGAATTAGGGACAAAGAAATCAGCTCACCCATGTTGTGGGATAACTCAAAGTGTCGGCACATTAATATCACCTTTCAAAAAGAGAAAAGCCAAGTCCATCATACAAAATACGGTCTCATTGTTTGAGGTGGTTTTTTTTATAGTTGAGAGAAAAGAGAGGATCGATTTTGCTGTTGTTTCAAATATAGATGCACTTTCAAGAGATGATATGATGTTATGAGCAGGAATGAGTCATTCACAGGTGTGGTAACGATACTCATATCTGCAACAGGCATTGTCTCTTGGCAAAATCTCCATATAGCTGGTTGGTGTGTAAGCACTTCATTGTAAAGTATAGAAATTGAACTTCAACGTCTTCTGGGGGGAATTGTGACTCGACTTGACGTCAGGCCAACGTCATCTGATATCACGGGCATAATTCTGATGTCAGTCTGACATCAAATCTGCAGTCATATGAGGCCCAGGAAACATAACATGGAAGGATGAGGATTACATATTATACAACAGCGGAGGGCTAATCTAGCAACATCTCAGGTAGCAAGAACGCACCTCATACATTAGATCACTGCAGCACTGCTATAGAAAACCCATGACATAAACTACATGGGTTTTCGTCTTTCTATTCGTCGAGACTTGATGGTTAAGTTTTATTTTTGTCTTACATTTCCATTGAAAAGTTTGCAGAGGAATTTTATGGCAAATCATGACAATGAGAAAAAGAAAGTTGAGACTAAATTATCTTCAAAATGGGACTTAAACTTTCCCCACTAATGACTTGAAATTACGTTTAGTTTCTCGTCCTCTGGCTTTTTCTTGAAATTTGAGGCTAACTTTAGCTGATAACTTGAAAACAACTGTTGGCTTAAGTGGCTTTCCAATTGTCTTGTCATGACTAGTTGATTAATTTAGACATTTTATTACGGTAAAAGATAAATTAAAGACAAATGAAAGACTTATGTGAGTAGTATTATACACACTGTCTTGTGGTAAATCTTTAATATTCATTATCTGAGACCAGCGACTGTGTAACAACCGTGAAGTAGAAGATAGCACCGCCACAAAAAATCGGGTAAATCTTGTCATGTTGTGCTATCACAAATCAATAA
This sequence comes from Platynereis dumerilii, assembly GCA_026936325.1. Taxonomy (NCBI): domain Eukaryota; kingdom Metazoa; phylum Annelida; class Polychaeta; order Phyllodocida; family Nereididae; genus Platynereis; species Platynereis dumerilii. The sequence goes on from JAPTHN010000005.1 coordinate 15,848,213, forward strand.
ATATAATGCAGTATTATCTTTCTAATAACCAATGGAAATATTACCTCATTGTCAAAGTATTGTCCTATATCTGAATCATCAAGCCATCCTGGCTAAATTGTCTTTGTGCTTTACAATTTCCAATGAAAAGTTGCGGAAAGTTATATGGCAATTTATAACAACGAGAAAGAGAAAGCTCAGGATCAATTATCCCAGAAATGGGACTTAAACTTTCACTAATGACTTGGAATTACATTTTAGTTGTTCGTCCTGAGGCTTTTTCTTGAAATTTGAATCTTACTTTAGCTAATAAGTTACTTTCTGATTGTCTCATCATCACTTGTTGATTGCTATAGACGCTTAATTATTGTAAAAGATAATTTAAAAAACAAATGAATGACAACTTATGAGAGTAGCATTTTGGAAACTTTCTTCTAGTTGAGACTAAAAATTCCACTGTCTTACACCGGTCAATGTCTTACACCAGTCACTTCCTTGGTTACAAAAGAACTGTGAGGTAGAACATTACACAGCCAAAAATATTGGGTAAATTCTATCGTGTTATGTTCATTTAATCAATCAACTCTCAAAGTAGAAATAACTCAATCTAAAGGGCAGTGCTCCAAATAAAATTGTTAATACCAGCCAACTGGGGATCTGCATTTAAATTGTCATGAAATTCCACTTGAACCCCAAGAGTATGATGATTTTTAGCCATGACAGATATTGCTTTGGGACTTAGGGACAAAGAAATCAGCTCACCCAGGTTGGAGATAACTCAAAGTGTCAGCACATTAATTTCACCTTTCAAAAAGAGACAAGCTGAGTCTATCATAGAAAATTAGGTTTCATTGTTCGAGGTGGCTTGTTTTATAGTTGAGAGAAAAGGAAGGATAGATTTTGCCATTGTTTCTAATTTAGATGTGCTTTCAAGAGATGATATGATGTTTTGAGCAGGAATGCATCATTCACAGATGCTGTAATGATATTCCCTCCTTATCGGTATGCTAGATATGCTATATGGTTGGTGCGTAAACATTTCACTGTAAAATGTTGCCAGGTAAAATTGAACTTCGATTTCTTTTCTTTTGCCTCAACTTGATGTCAGACCAATGTTATCTAAAGTCATGGACATCATTCTGATGTTAGTCTGACATCAAATCAACAGTCATATACTCACCAGGAAGCTTAGCATAGGAGGATGGGGATTAAATTATGTGTACATGTATAATTTGAAGGCAAGCATCTCATACAATGGACCACTACACCTCTGCTAGATAACCCATGCTAATAACTACATTGTTTTTTCTTTTTCGATTCTTCAAGACTTGATGTTAAAGTTTAATTTTGCTTTTCATTTCCATGGAGAAGGATGCAGACTGCAGAGGAACTTTTGGCAAATTATAACAATGAGAAAAAGAAAGCTGATAATCAATTATCTCTGAAATGGAACACTTAACTTTCACTAATGACTTGGAATTACATTTTAGTTTCTCGTCCTCAGGCTTTTTCTAGAAATTTGAAACTAACTTCAGCTAATAATTTGAAAACTACTGATAGGCTGGAGTTGCTTTCCTATTGTCTCATCATGACTTGTTGATTACTTTATATAATCAATTATTTTAAAAGGTAATTGAACAACAGACTTACTGTCATCTGTATGAGGCTTGAAGAGTCAATGGCTTGGACAAGTGTTTAGATATATAAGAATTAAACAACAATCATGAAACGCATGACATTGTGCCATTGCATCAATGCTAAACATCCTCAGCCAAACTGCTTGTAGAATCACAAATTCTCATTCGATGAAAGGAAAACATATTAGGTCATAAAGGCCGATATCTGAGGCATGTGGGATAACAATTATGATAGGCAATGAGCAGCCAATTTTCTTTGCAGTAGTGGGAGTTAGGTATGGACAAAGTCTTTGGAAAGTAAGGGAAACATCAGCCCAATGTTAAATCATAGGGAAGGTTAAGGATGTTAAGCACTGATGCAATGGCACAGTGTTTACTTATTCACAGGCAGCACTGTATGCTTCTGTTTTCATATCAGCAATCAATTTTCCAAGCAATGATACCTCACTTTAAAATGCTGACCTCCAAATACATAGTGTTTATGTTTGTACCACTTTTTCTCCAATGGTGAATGCTAAGATTGAGTGACCAATATTCATAATTCAATGAGGTGTTTACAAGAATCTGTGACATATTTCCATATTGCAAAGAGAACTTACAAACTTTTGTAAAGTGTTCATTTGTGTTTAGTTAATTATATACAATATCTTTATAATTCTCAAGTTCACTCTTATTTCTTAAAAAGGAAAAATGCAAGGCAATGGATTTCTTGAATGATTCTCGTTGATGACTTGTGAATAGTTACATTGTGTGGTAACTTTCACTTATAAGACTCTTCTCTCTCATTAAGAAAGCTAACAATCTAATTTTCCCATCAATACATCTATGGTGCTTTTATTTGTGACTTTTTAGTTGTAAATGACATTTCTCCTACTATCAACCAAAACATGCGATGAATCATTTGCTGTCAAGGCTGTCCTTTAAAGACAATGAAATTTCATGCTTATCAAAGTTTTGTAAAGACCACTAATCAAAAATTTGACATCTCAAAGGTGACTTTTTGATTTAGGGGAGAAATTCTATATGCATGCTCTCTGATCCTAATCATGAAAATTCGGGAATAGTCAAGATCACCAATGAATCCTCATCATTTGTTAGCAATATTCACATAGTAATTTATGGATTCTGAGCAGGTGACAGTTTAGTTCAAATAATTATTGCAAGACCCCATATCAAAGGTCAATCTAACTGATGGTCAAGAAAGGATTACATAATTGTGCAAAAGTTATTTTTTTTAATTAATCATTTCAGTTTCATCACAGCTGTTTCTTTGTATTCATGGTGTTTTGTTTACATGCACCTACAACATCAGCATATAATTTAGAGTCATCTCGGTCATTCATTCAGACATCATCATCAAAATGTCATTACAGCCAAAGAACTCAGTTTTGAGTGCAGCACTTACTCATGCTTTAAAAATCGCTGCATACTTGGGATCTTTACTGCAATTAAATTTTCATGAAAGTTCTCTTGAAGCCCTTGAGCATGGTGATTTTAGCCATGACAGATATTGCTTTGGGACTTAGGGACAAAGAAATCGGCTCAACCGGGTTGTGGGATAACTCAAAGTGTCAGCACATTAATTTCACCTTTCAAAAAGAGACAAGCTGAGTCCATCATAGAAAATTAGGTTTCATTGTTCGAGGTAGCTTATTTTACTGTTGAGAAAAGGAGGGAAATTTAGATATAGCTTAAACATGTTTTCATTCCAAATCCATGCTTTGTTTATTTGTCTATTAAAATTCCATCTTGAAGGTGGTAAGCCAAAGTAAATGGACAGAAAATAAACTATATATATGCAGTTACTAAGTACTGTTTATTCTTAGTAAAATTTGAATGAAAAATATCATTCAATAATTTTCAAAATAGTCAACAAACCCCTGAACAATTGGTAAGTCCTGAAATTAATAACTGAAAAATGCATAATACAACTTGATAAATTTAATGGTATAACTTAAAAAATTATGGAAAGATAAATCTTCAAAGTTAGTCTCAGTGACATTTCACTGCAAGAGGAATGAGGAAATGTGAAAAATTTATGAGACTAAACAAGAAATGAAGAAATCCAAGACTTCGAAAATGCCACCGAAGATGTCCATGGGCTTTGTGCATTTAACCCAGCCTATATATCCTCCTGTCTGGTGACATTTAATTTAACAAATCAAATCATTTATAGCCAGAAGCAATACTTTGCAATATAAAAGTTATTTGCAAAAGTCGGTCCATTTCCATTCAAAGAGATTTTAAGATTCCTTTGCACAAAGTAAAATGCTGCTATCATTAACTGTTAAATGGAATTCATTTCTATTTAAAAAAAAGTTTGATTCTTTGCACAATATTAGACAACGAAAAAGATTAGCAGAATAGCCATTTGCCTTTTCTTATCACAATGTGCTGATTAGTTGAACATCATCAGAATCATTCTTTGAATAAAATAATGATAAAGATGAAATACAAAATTTCAAATCTAATCAGAAAGGCTAATATCCCCGTTGATGGCTTTATCAAAATGCTTCAGATTTGATTGGCAATGGCAATTTAAATGACCCTGGCCTTCCCTGAATTAATGGGATAACAAACTGACTGTGGAGCCTTATCCTCTATAATCCACCAAACGGCACTCACCTTGCTAAGATCTTAACACAAATGATCTATGTCAAGTAAGACACGCAACGCTAATGCGCTCTTATACAAAATAACAATTTATTTTAAGATTTCCTTTCACTAATATATTTTTGTTGAATAGTAAACGTTCATGAGCTGTGCTGCAGAAATTGATGGCACTACAAATCTCTATTATCTTATATATTTACAGTAATTAACATCAAAAGTGTGCGATTCTTCCTATTTTGTGCTAACCTTTTGCCAAATTACCCTAGCTTTTTGCAAAATAAGTAAAACGTTTCTGAAATAAGTAAACCTTTTTAAAAAATGGTCTAGCCTTGCAAATATGACCAATACGTTTATGAAATAACTTATACGAGATAACCAAAACTTTTGTTCGTGCGAACAGAGTAGGCATACATTATATTGAATTGAGAACATAACAGCTTGATTACTACTGTGATATCAAGGTGTGTTTGTGTCCACTTTCAAAATCCTTCCAGTAAGTAGCTTCCGAGATATTTCAAATCAGTTAATGGAAGTAGAAAGCTACACTTTCTTGAAAACCTTTAGCTAGGTGGCTTTCAAAATTCCAGCAACTTATAATTAGGGAGGCTCAAGTAATCTACACACCGCGATGAGACAATAGAAAAAACCTTCAACTAAGTAATAGTTTCCACCAACTGGCAAAAGTTCTTCCATTTCGAACTTAATTATCATTTCCTAATTATTTTTCCAAAATAAAAATGCAGCTACCATAAAGTTCGAAATGAAGTAAGTGAAAAAGTCAAATTTCCATCAACACTTGAGAACAATGAACAAAACATTACACAATTGAGAAGAATCATTGAATGGCCATTAGCATAATAATTCGTTCTGATCAGAATATGTTAATAAGTCAAGAAAACCAATCATACTTGGTTGAAATTTCATTAATTAATTACTTAATAAATATGTGACAAAAAACCGAAGGTTTTTATTTCGTTTTTGATGCTGGAGTTGTTCCATAGATTGATTATGTATCACATTACAATCACTAATCTCCTTTTTCTAATAACACCATAGTAAGTAATGTCAACAGAACATGAGGCTATGCTAATACTTTCCTAAATCATAGCTTATTTCGTTCAGGATGGTATTTTCCATAAATTGACCTTCACAGAGCTATTTGGTGGTACAAAATAAGGAATGCTAAGGCTATTCATAATCAGAAAAGTTGAGTACATCGAATAGGGAAAGAGTAGGCCTATCTCATTTAAAGCACAAGTTCAATCTGTTTCTAAGCTAATTTATTTTCACAAATTATTCTTCACTAAACCTAACTTTAAAATGAGATATTAAGATAAGAAGTTGGAATATCAATAATCACTTCAGAATAATGAACAAATTGTATAATCTTAAACTCCAGAAAGGAATAACAGAATGGCCATTAGCCTCTTCTAATTCTGAAGAACATGTTTTAACACGTTGAACAACATTTGCATGAAGCCTTGAAAGACATTACAATGAAAAATCTCTTTCAATCTTTGTTAATGATTTGTCCAAATGATCACACCGGTTCTATTGCATACAATTGTCTGAAAATAACCAACAAGAAATTTCAAGTTTCTCTTCACTTCATAAGTCTACAGCTAACATTTCTGGCCAAGTTGAAATATTTATCAATTCTCCAAGAAGTGTACAATGTATGTATAATGAAGCACTTCTTGACTTTATCATCCAAAGCACTGACACACTTTCCATGGTGGAATGGTAATTCATTGCTTTTGGTCCGGCACATTCTTGCTCTCTAATACCTTCCTTCCTTTGTGTGTTATAAACGTGCTGAAGCCCATGGCATTCCCATATCTCTGAATAACTGTGATGGTCAATTTATGGAAAGGACCATCCTGAACAGAATAAGCTGGGATTTAGGAAGGTATTAGCATAGACTCAGGCTCCGTTGACATTACTTACTATAAGATGAAAGAGATGGGTAATCTGAGACCCAATCAATCCATTCTATGGGTCAACCGAATTAGTGACCATGACATAAAAAGCCTCATCAAGGCGGTTTTAATGTACTGTGCTACTCATGTTCGAATTAACATCAAATTATATGAGTGCTTACAAACCACTGTTGTCAGAAACTGTGAAGAGCACTATTTTACGGAATGGTACTGCATGTCGTTCATATATAGGATGTCAAACATTTAGAGTGATCGTAAAGTTCCCAGATTTGGAGCAATTTCAGATGAATAACACCAAATTAAGTTGTCAGATGTTTCGAGATACATTCATATAGTGATACCTGACCTAAAACTTTTTTTTGCTCACCTCGCAATATAAAACCAAGTACTCATAATCCACAATGTCAATGGCCATTTTGATCTACACCATCTTTGGGGTTTAATATTTCCACAGGATGATTATTCGCAAATCGTCACTTTCTGCCAGTCCTGTCAATATCTATATCAACCCTGATTAAACAGCCGACACCATTACTCAAACGTCTGATAATCTTTGTCAACACTGACTGTGGCCAACGTCATACACATTAATAAACTGCATAATGTCAACTTACTTGCTTTGCATAAATATGAAATATTGGAAAGAGAAACATACGTAGTCCCTGTCAATGTATTTAGCATTAAAGATTTTTATCAATCACTTACTTTTTTTGCCTCAACAGATTTCTGGTTGTTTTTATTGATTATTCTGAAGACATAAAATTATGTTGACCCAATTATTATGTTGATTATACTGAATCCATAGTTTTTCTTGGAATTTACATTAAAAAAAAAAGCCTGAATAAAGGTTTTTCTTTCTTATTCTTTGTAGATCTTGATCACGCTCCATAAATCAGACTACCACTGATTTTATAAAGAAAATGTAAAATGATTTATTATACTGTTTCATCCAATCAATTCAGAGAAAAAATTATATTGATTTGCCTTATATTTTCCTTGTTTCTTCACTTCATGAAATTGGTAGGCTTTCACGATTTGTTGTGTTTGCACGCTCAAGACAAGTTCTGTGATATTCAGACCATCACTCTTCTTGTCATCTGATCAATTATTCACTTCTCTTCATCTCTTCCAGATGTGATAATTAAAGGTCACTCTCAGCTGATTTTGTTCTTCTTGCACAGTGGTTATATGGTTTTTTGCTGTAAAAAGGGAATAGTTTGAGTTACTACACCCGTTGTCATAATATGACATGTAAATAGTGGATGGCATACAACAAGATGTCTTTAAAACAGCATAACTTTTAATTTCTGCTTTTCCACCTCTCTGAGAGTGAGTAACAGGGGCAGTTATTAAAAAAATGTACTTTTACATATAAATAAACCATGAAAGGTACATTTTTCTGAGGCAGTTGGGATAAAAAGAGCTGTCAAACATGAATTTTTTGTCATGTTTAAGCATCACAGGTAAATTAGGAGGAAGCAACCTAATCAAGGAAACATCTCCTTCTTAACATTGTAATTCAGTAGAAAATTTTTCTCCTTTTGTACGGAATATTGATGCTTTTCCATTTGGAATTTAGGGATGCATTGCAGAATAATTGCAAACCTGTCTTTAGTCCTTTCACTCAGGAGCACTTTTTGGAAAGGTTTGGAGTATGTAATATTCCAAATAAAATACCCAAGGTACCAATCAAACAAGCTGTTTGGCCATTTGCAAATCCTGAATGTTTCTCATGGGGATTTTTAATACTCTTGCCGGGCGATGCCTATAGATTAGTCTGTGGCTACTGGTGTGTAGACCAGGAGCATATCCAGACTCAGTAGTGGGAACCAGAAATGTATCAACTTGCGTTGGCACCAGCAACTTCACATATTTTGTTGAAAAAAACTAGCTTCTTTCAGATTTTATTTATATGGATTTGCATGGATCTCAGATATCTGGCACATTATGAAAAAGAGCCCAAAAAATGAAATAACAAATATCTACATAGCTGCACACAGAATGTGTAAAGCAAAGTCTGTTATATGCAGAAATGAATCGAGAGATGAGCTGCAGCTGAGGAAGTGATTGTCTCATAGCCTCAAGGTTCCAAGAGTATCTTCCATGTCACTCTTGCCAAGCCTTGGCCTTGTGTTACAGACATCATCAGACTGAGCTCATAGGAAGTGGTACTTAAGTAAATGTCTAGTCTTTGGCACCTTTCACAGCAGAGGAGATGATATTACAAATGGATCGCTTGTCATTAGCAAATCCAGCACTGTACAATAAATATAGGCCTCCAGGGCTTTTACATTATGCCTACTTCTTTTTGATAATATTGAAAAATACCAAAACAGGTATTATGGGAGTTATCATGCCTTGACAAGTTTTTTTAAAAGCGTACCATCGAAAGTGCCTATTAGTGAACCTTAAGTTTTTTGACAATTTCCTGCTCCATCCTCTCGTTTCAATATCACTGCTGATTGATTACCTGGTTCCTACCTGGATATCAGCTTGTTGAATCAATTTGGATCAATAAAACCAATAACTCTTGACTTTATCAAGTACAGATACTTGCATTTCTTGCTCGTATGTTAGGGACTAACTTATCAGTTCATAAATGAGAATAAAAGTAGAAGGAAGGACTTCAGAATAGCTTGATGTTGATTACAATTTGTGAATCTTTTCAAATACTGGTACATCTTGAAGAATATTTCCTGAGGGGCAAACAAAATGCACTTCTTGGTAATATCATCCCACTTTGGGGTCAATATAATATTATCCATTGTCCCCTCTCTTATCAACAACCAACCTTAAATGTGAGTTAACTTGCCAATTTGTAATGTATGGGTCATGGCTATGAAGCAAAAATCACTTTTGTCACTAGATGAAACATTTGCCTAATATGGATATGGACAAGACCGGGAATCATTCTCATGTTTTAAAGATCCGCAGCCAAGTGCTCTACCAGTGAGCACCAAGCCAGCCAAAATCCGATATTAAGTGTTACGATTAACAAATCATTCAATCATTGAGTAATTGAAAAACATTTACCAAAAATTTGTCAATGACCTTGATTTTCCATCATGTCTGTAATGAAACAATAAATTCAGAATGACATTAGGTCATTGTTAGCATTGGGAATAATCAGCTGTTTTTCCTGACAATGAAACAATTTGAAGAATGGCTTTTCTTTGAACAACCTTGACTGAACTGATTCATGGCTTGTTCTTGTCAACAGTCAGGGAAATCACACAATTAGGGATGAAGAGTCGCTGCTCAAATTTTAAAGTACAAACATAAGTTTGCAAATACAATTTTGTAGTACCATCAAGATCAACCCCATGATTAACTAGAATGCAGTGCATATGATGCACAAAAGTATCCCTGCTAGCAAATTAAATAGATTCTAATCATTCTTTTTGACTCATCTTGAACAAAATAATTTTTGGTAGGGATCTCTCAACGAGGTGTTGCTTAATTTAGGAATGACTATTTGGTGTGAAATAAACTAGATGGGAGCATTGCGAGCAGGGGGTCAGCAGTGATTGCCAGACAGATAGTGTTTCCTGTAGGTCATAAAAACTTTGATCCTAGGGTTAGCCCAAACCTACGGGTGTCCCCTGAGGTGCCCCCTCCCTTGGGGTATCCCCGGGGGTTGCCCCCATCCTTTGGGTATCCCCTGGGGTGCCCCCACCCTTGGGGTATCCCCCAGGGGTACCCCCACCCTTGGGGCATCCCCCAGCGGTACTCCCACCCTTGGGGTATCCCCCTGAGGTGACCCTACCCTTGGGGTATCCCCTGGGGGTGCCCTAACCTTTGGGGTATCCCCAGGGATGCCCAACCCTTTGGGTGTCCCCCAGGGGCGCCCCCCATTGGGGTATCCCCGGGGGTGCCCCCACCTTTGTGGTATCCCCGGGGGTACCCCCCACCTTGGAGTATCCCCAGGGGTGCCCCCACCCTTGGTGTATCCCCCAGGCATTTGGGGTATCCCCCAGGTGTGCCCCCACCATAGCAGTATCCCTCAGTGGTGCCCCCATCCTTTGGGTATCCCCGGCGTTACCCCCATCCTTTGGCTATCCCCCATGGGTGCCCCCACACTAGGGGTACCCCCACCCTTGGGGTATCTCCGGGGTACACCCACCCTTGGGGTATCCCCGGGGTGCTCCAACCTTTGGGTTATCTCCAGGAGGTACGTCCACCCTTGGGGTATCCCCGGGTTGTGCCCCAAAGCTTGAGGTATCCTCTGAGGTGCCCCCTCTCCTGGGGGTGTCGCACCCTTAAGGGGTATCCCCAACCTACCCTTTAGGGTTATTTCAGCAGGGCACCCACTTATCTATCTACTTTTCTGTCTATCTATCTGTAACTGGTCCTCTCATGTCAATTAAAAGCTGGGGTAGCCAAGAGTCTTGAAGACTAACAAAATCTCTGTCTCCCAGCAGAGACAATAAATTCCTCCTCTGCCATCACCTAGTGGACATGAAGGAAACTAAGCATCTGTACACCTAACAGGAAAAGCAGGAACTACACCAAAGTGTGATTGATCTTCAAAGTATAGTAAGCAAATAAGCTTGAAATAAAGTCAGATTTTATCAAGGAAAAGAGTCAAGTGCATGCAATTATGTATGGTGGGGCACACAGGTACTCAGTTGAAGCAAAATAAATGAATGAATGAATGAATAAGTGGAGCAGAGCAAGTGTGACATGGGACAGGATTCTTGGAAGCCAGGACTAACAAGATCTCTGTCTCCTAGCAGAGATAATGAAAAATTGTGAGGTTGAATAGTTATCCTAATATGGGCATTCTTACACGTTATTAGGACTTCTGAAATTATCCATTAATCTGGATCTCCTGAAGCAGAGATAAAAAATAAAATTTATCACATGTAAGAGATGCAAATGTAGGTCATTTGGGTATTTCAACTCTCTGATTTTGTAAAAATCAAATGTGATGTGCGTGAGGCAAGCCAAGAAGAGACACCTTGAAAATCCAAATTATTCTAGCATTTTGATCAAGAGTGTAATGTCATTTTTCGACCCTAGGAAAGACTGCACTATCACAAGAGAATGCCTTCATGTCCACAAAATGGCCATTTTTATGATGGAGGGAAATGATAAATCAGGTGATGTTTCATTAACATCCCATAAAATATGTTCATAAATTTATAGCCTTTCAAACAAGAACATTTTATCTAAGATATATCAGCCAATAGAGCCCACACACCAGAAACAGCCATTCTATTGAAATGAGCCATGTAAACATTTGTTCAGATTGTGACAAACTAGAGCACCATAAAAACGAGTGTTCTTCCTCTTGAGATATGGCAGATTGATGGGTGGCACACTTAACCTTGACTAATGTCAATGGAACAACTTTTTATAGCTGTGTGATAGATATTTCTACAGACTACAGGTCTTGCAAAAATTTTTACAGACTACAGGTCTTGCAAATGTTATAAAACTTGAATGATACCTATTGAACGATAGTGGGGGAATTCAAGATACCGCCGAGTAGTTCACTAGAATTGTTGCTATATAATCAAGTGTCCTACAAAGTCCAAGATCTTTTGTATTTCATGTCGTCTTTGTAATACATATGGCAATACACAAAATGAATTTCTATTTTTTTTTTTACCTTTTCAATTACAAATGTTGTAGGCACTGCTTCTTTCTACAAGACATAGATTTACCAAAACAACAACTTTTTCTGCCATGCCAGTATTCATAGGGTTTATCATATAGCATAAAATAGTGCTGATTGTCATAACATTGGTTCAGGCTGTAACTTTCCTAATCGTATCTTTACCAGGCCAATGACTTCCCAGGAGGCAATTTTCTCTGTTAGGAATGTTGCCATTTACTTATTACAAACCATAACATTGTTTGTCGTAGGCAATGGCACGACAATTGCGTCAAATCAACCATTATTGCCATTGGGGAAAAAAATAGGAAATAGGCCTGTTTTAGAGCCGTTTACTGCCTTATATACTTTCCAAAGGTAACTGAGCATTAGCACAAACGGTATCAGTGATTCAAAATGATTAATCTTTCCAGTGCGTCATTTTTGAAGACATACTGATCCCACCCTGATCTCCGAAGTTATATACTCATGTGTGCTACTCACTGTAAATTAGTTATTTCTTGAGTTGCAGAATTTTCTTAAGAAGGAACCATTAGTAAGTAAAAGTTTTATGGTATGTATGTGTGCTAATGGTTTCTGGCCCAAGGCACATCTCATGCAATTTATGCTTTTTGCACCAATGTTGTCATGCAACAGTATAACCTGTTACTATAAGCAACATATTTATCACTTATTGGAGTCAAGATATTTAGATAACAACCTTTTTGATATGTCTCAAAAATGCATTGCTGTGTAATATCAAACACATGAATTTCCACATCAGAACAGAAAACATGTTAATATAATAATGCATCATGCATGTGACCACTAAACAGAGAAAACATTGATCTTCTGGGTTAGTTGATAAAATACAAAAGACTAATTCATTGTTTATGTATATTTAAAACTTTTAGTCATTTAAATAATGATCAACTTTCACCCAGTTACCAATGCTCATTTTTCATCTACAAATGTTTGATTAATGGCTAATATAACAATAACCAATACAATTTTTGGTTGAAAGATTTTGGTCACCTGCATGAGATCGGATTTCAACCAAAATAGTTTTGTGCATCTATGAAATACTTTAATCATAGGTTAAATGTATCTTAATTTTTTCATCTGACACATCAGGCCAGCTCTGAGTCTTGTAATAAGACCGACTCTCATGATGTGACTTTCATCATCGGCAGTTGGGTGGCCAAGTGGTTTATCTGCATGGGTTTGAACACCGGGTGGGAACCCAAAATTTTCAGTTTCACAGAACATGTATACAGTACAGTCAAATAAAGTATTTCACAAAAGGATTTTCAACTGTTTGGATGAGAAGCATTTACACACAGAGAAAACCTGTAGCATTTTTCTATAAGATTGATTTCTTCTTTCTATAATGCTACATGTGGTTATTCTAAAAAGAGCAATAAATGAATTTAAAGTCTAAGCCATTGATGCTGCCAAAATTAGTTTGGCACTTCAGAGAACATTGATTCTAAGATGTGAAAAATATGAGCTTTATAAATTGTCTACCCTTGATTTCTGCACAGAATTGATGGATATCAATATGAAGATTGTCATACAAAAAGAATAAATGGACATTGAACGTTCAGATATTTCATTGTATCGCCTTAAACACAGTGGACTTTATCTGAATGATAAAGACATAAAACACATTTAGAATGGGAAAAAACCTTTAAAAACATTCACTCTTAAAACTGCTTCCATAATTGGTCATTAGAAACCTTAAGTGTCAGGTCTATGGGTTCTATGCTGCATCCCAATGAACCAATAAGAACAACTTGTTAGCCATAATGAGGGTAATAAATGCTCCTATTAAAGTTGTAAAAGGAAATTTTTTTCTATTCGAAAATTTTTTTTAAGTCAGAAAACTTCAATTTACTTGCAGATGACAGGTAGAAATGAACGGCTGAAACTAAGTATTCACAGGCCCAGTGAAGACACCTTTAGAAAGAGGAATAAATATAGTGATTTATTTGTGGCCTTATTCTTTTCTTCACAGGTTTTCAAGCATTACGAATTGCTACCGCTTGGAAATTTGGATGAATCATCCCAAATTTACCTTTCCTGTTTTGAGAAAAACAGACCAGGATTTATTGAGAATGTGATTTAATATTTGCCAAAGGCTAGATTTCTTTGTTTTCCGGAAACGCCATTTACAGATTTTGACAGATTCTGCAATCCTGTGCCATTAGTTCTTCACCTGGGTTAATGCAGATGCCAAGCCTCAAGGCCAGAAGCAATTACAGCCAGGGAAGTACAGGTGGTTATATGATTTCAGTGCAGATTCTATCTTTTACAATGACATAGGTTGCTTGATTTATACTGAGAGGCAAAAGGCACCTCTATTGCATTATGTGACCCACTCTTAACAAATATATGGATTTGAGATCATTAAAAACTGTTTTAATTACCAAGTTGAAATTTCAAATCAGTTCCACACTAATTTGAAGCACAGTTACACAGCACTTGTCCAGTGATAATATTATGCATTGAGACATGAAAAATTTCCCCTTGAGCAGTTTTTCGGATCTTTTGTCGCATGGAAATTTTAAGACCATTGTTAATTTCAGACCAATTGAGTCTCTTTCACACTGATGCTGAGTGCAAACAAATTTTATAACAATTTCAAAAAATGATGAATGTTTGAAGATTACATTTTAAAATGATGACTCCTAGCTTAATTTCCTTCTAATGATTTGATGCAGAATGACGTTTGTCTTCATCTAGAATGAGGTTTGCATAAATAAACAAATCATGGACAAACTCATTTCTGCTTCAATAAAGATGACTTGAGTCAGTTTGATGAGAAAATCTTAAAATATCTATCACAGAATCCATCCCAGCTGAAAGAGAGCAGTATATTTGTCCTGGATTTTCTGCTTCATATCATTCTAAGGCTTTCCAATCATTTCCAATCAGCTTGCAGCAAGACAACTCCAGCCACTTGAAATCTTCAACCCTGACATAGTCATGTTATATTGATGCATAGATTCTTTTTTTGTAGTTAAAGAATATATTATCAGTTTGATTTTCTCATCAGCAGTATGTAGCTGTGGTGCATTTTATTCCTGGTCTTCTTTTTTTTGTCTGCCGATACTACAGATAAGACTACTGATTGTCATGTCATTAAAAATCAGTTTTTCAAATTTTAAGTTGCGGCGAAAGGTGGTGACTTCTAACTTCACATTGCTTCTGTTAAATTTATATAGACATGCAAAATGAAAGGAAAATATATGTTTAGCCTGTTTTGAAATATTGGCCAAGAATGGATGTAATAATCAAATTGACCAAGTCAGCATTACGACCAAGGAATGAATATGTATATCAGGCGTGGGAATGACAAATTGTTCTCTGTTCCAAGACAATGCATTGTAGCTCATTGTCTTGCAAGGTCCAATTCATTATTTCTTTTGTGTGTCTGGTTAACTGACTAGGCCATTCATCTTGATAATGAGATCATTAGGTAAATTGCCTATGTGCACTTTGGATAAAGGATTAATCTACACAAAATTACAACAACACAACAACCACGGTATATGACAACAAAGCTTCCGTTTGCCGTAGTTTAGTTATCTATGTAAGGATGGATGATTGGTCTTTATATACCTTGTATTTATACATATACAAATATATATGCATGTACTTAATAGGTTGATTAGGACTGGAGAAGGACTAGCACAGCAATAAAATGATGGATGATTGAATCTGCTGTCCAACATGAGTCCAGGTGGTCCATTCAGCCAAACTGGAAATCAAACTCAGGACCCAGTAATTGATTCTGGTGGTTCTTGGGGTAACTTCCTTCTTTAACAAAACCCCAATTCCCCCAGCAAAAGCACATTTTATCAAACAATGTAACATCAGACATTACAACATGCATGGAATAATACTGATGATCGTAATATATTTACTGTAATCTGTCACTCACCACAAGGTCAATACAGCTGTGCTTGAAAATTAGTGAACCCATAGGGATTTACTATTGAAGACAATGATAAAGTTGTCTCACCGTAGTGGCCACAACATAAATAATATTACACAAATATCTTTTAACATTACGCTTAGGATGCACTTACTTTTGCACAATTATAACCCCTATCTAGCGTAAAGACCCCTGATACAAATGCAATGGCAAGGCTGGTACATGTAGTGGGAAACCTCAATGGTTTAATACAGGCATTGGTTCAATGATTTGTGCAATATCATTTATTTTATGGCCAGTACGGTGAGTCAACATTATCATTGTCTTCAATGGTAAATCTCTATGGGTTCACTAATTTTCAAGCACAACTGTAGATTATCAGAGTCTTGAGATATCAACCTATTATCAGGTCACCCTTGGAGATTGACTTGGTACTCACCTGCAAAATAAAGAAACAAAAATTTGGAACTTGTGACACTTTTGACATGCAAAAAGTTGACGGTCACACCACTGTTTATAACAAAGTCTTCTAACACTTACGTTTATTTATATGTTAATTTTACATGTCACTATATAATCAGAAGTAATCAATCAAATAATATTGCATGGCCTTGCAAAAGACCAAACCAACAAGGAAATATATGTGTATACACTGTATAAACGGGAAGAAATCTGGAATGACCTTTCATTTTCACAGAGGAAATGTGGAATCTGAATTATTTATCAGATTGCACAACAAGAGTAATGGTTTACATTATCACAGAATATGCCCAAAGCTGGAAAAACAACAAAGCTTGTTCTGTATCTATAGGTATTATTCATTCTAAAGGGTTTAGGTGGAGTTGAATAAATGATCGTTAGTTAATGTCAGTAAGACAATCTGCGTGTGTGAGATCGACCGATGAAATTGTGAATCTTGAAAATTCAACAAGAAACACAGAATATATTAATATAGTGTTACTCTTTTTTAATGGACAAATCCCCTATGACTGCAACCCGGAAGATTCTTGTTAGGGGCTGTGTTTTAGCAAAAGATGATTTGATTCAGTATAGAATGCAACCTAATAATATTTTGCTTTCTGCCAACAGTTATAGAGCTACATGTAGTGCTAATTTAAAGTTTCTGCTCATTCAGCTGGATGCTCACTATGGTATCCAGGACCATGTCTAAAATCTGGTTCAATGATTGGTGATGAAATCTGGACCGCCATGGACCAGTCCAGTATGCAATACATGTAGTGGGGGACCTTCAAAATACCAGACCACCTGAAATGCATTGTAACTTGACTGGTCCAGAAAAGATAGGACCGGTCTAGATGATGCACAAATGTATCAGCGGAATATACACTTTCATTACATGTATACCCAACCAGTTTTCTGCAATTTTGGATTTGTGGATTTGCTAAAACTATGAAATGTCACTGGAAATGAGCTGTACCTGTGGAATGTCACAAGACCGGATCACTCACCCTTGACTGGACCCGGACCATACCATCAGAAATCAGACGACCGCTTGTTAAGTTGATGAGTCCACGTCAATAACAATCATGCCATATTATCTTTCTAATTACCAATGAAAATTACCTCATTGTCAAAGTATTGTCCTGTTTCTAAATCATCAAGTCTTCATGGTCTAAGTTGTGTTTCTGTTTTGCAATTTCCATTAAGAAGCTGCAGAAGAGTTTTATGGAAATTTATAACTATGGGAAAGAGAAAGCTCTGAATCAATTATCCAAGAAATGGGACTTAAACTTTCACTAATGACTTGAAATTACATTTTAGTTGCTCGTCCTGAGGCTTTTTCTTGAAATTTGAATCTTTAGCTAATAACTAACAAACTACTGAAGTTACTTTCTGATTGTCTCATTGTGACTTGTCGATTGCTATAGACACTTAATTATTGTAAAAGATAATTTTAAAACAAATGAAAAACTGACTTATGCCAGTAGCATTCTGGAAACTGTTTTCTAGTTAAGACTTGAAATTCCATTGTCTTACACCAGCCAATGTCTTACACCAGTCAATGTCTTACACCAGTCACTGCTTTGGTTACGAAAGAACTGTGAGGTAGAACATTACACAGCCAAAAATATTGGTTAAATTCTATCATGTTGTGGTCATTTAATCAATTAAATCTCAAAGTGAAAATAACTCACTCTAAAGGGCTGCACTCCCAATCAAATTTTTCATTCCTGCTGACTAGTGATCTGCATTTAAATTTTCATGAAACTCCACTTGAACCCCAAGAGTATGATGATTTTTAGCCATGACAGATATTGCTTTGGGACTTAGGGACAAAGAAATTGGCTCACCCAGGTTGTGGGATAACTCAAAGTGTCAGCACATTAATTTCAGCTTTCAAAATGAGACAAGCTGGGTCCATCATAGAAAATTAGGTTTCGTAGTTCGAGTTTGCCTGTTTTATAGTTGTGAAGAAAGAGAGGATAGATTTCGCTGTTGTTTAAAATTTAGATGTGCTTTCAAGAGATATTATTATGTTTTGAGTTGGAATGCATCATTCACAGATGCTGTAATGATATTCCCTACTTATCTGTATGCTAGATATGCTATCTGGTTGGTGCTTAAACATTTCACTGTAAAATGTTGCCAGGTAAAATTGAACTTCGATTTCTTTTCTTTTGCCTCAATTTGATGTCAGACCAACGTTATCTAAAGTCATGGACATCATTCTGATGTTAGTCTGACATCAAATCAGCAGTCATATACTCACCAGGAAGCTTTGCATAGAAGGATGGGGATTAAATTATGTGTACATGTATAATTTGCAGGCAAGCATCTCATACACTACACCTTAACATCTCTGCTAAATAACCCATGGTAATAACTACATTGTTTTTTCGTCTTTCGATTCTTGAGATTTGATGGTTAAGTTTTATTGCGTCTCACATTTCCATTGAGAAGGTTGCATATGAACTTTGTGGCAAATTATAACAAGAAAGCTGATAATCAATTATCTCTGAAATGGGACATTTAACTTTCACTAATGACTTGGAATTACATTTTAGTTTCTCGTCCTCAGGCTTTTTCTAGAAATTTGAAACTAACTTCAGCTAATAATTTGAAAACTATACTGATAGGCTGGAGTTGCTTTCCTATTGTCTCATCATGACTTGTTGATTGCTTTAGATACTCAATTATTTTAAAAGGTAATTGAACCACAGACTTACGGTCATCTGTATGAGGCTTGAAGAGACATGTAAGAATTAAACAACAATCATTGTCTGGTAAATTGTACAGTGCCGTCTGCAAATAAGTGAAACATATCACATTGTGCCATTGCATCAATGCTAAACATCCTCAGCCAAACTGCTTGTAGAATCACAAATTCTCATCCGATGAAAGGAAAACATATTGAGTCATATAGGCCGATATCTGAGGCATGTGGGATAACAATTATAGCTGCCAATTTTCTTTGCTGTAGTGGGAGTTAGGTATGGGTCAAAGTCTTTGGAAAGTAAGTGAAACATCGGCAAATATGTTAAATCATAGGGAATGTTGAGGATGTTTAGCAATGTCAGGCGTTTGTTTCTGTGTTCATATGAGCAATCAATTTTCCAAGCAATGATAACTCGCTTTAACATGCTGTAGGTATATAGTCTTATATTTGTACCACTTTTTCTCCAATGCTAAGATTGAATGACCAATGTTCATATTTCAATGAGGTGTTTACAAGAATTTGTGACATATTTCCATATTACAAAGAGAACTTGCGATCTTTTGTAAAGTGTTCAATTGTGTTTAGTTAATTACATATATGATATTTATAAGTCTCAAGTTCACTCTTATTTCCTAACAAAAAAAAAGGATTTCTTGAATGATTCCCATTCATGTTTTTGGAAATTGTTACATTTTGTGGTAACTTTCCCTTAGAAGAAACTTCTCTCTCATCGAGAAAGCTAGCAATCTAATTTTCCCATCAATTCATCGATGGTCACATCGTCCCTGAATAAAGTTTGGGGTTAAAAAATTGAACAAATACACCACTGAAGCATTGGTCCAGAAAGCAATCAAGGGAACATTTTAAGACAAAAACGAAAAAAATCTGTTGGGAATTCTTTGAGATATGACAATTTTAAAATTTTGGTTTATCACACCACAAATTGCATGCTGTAATGATCAATTAAACCTTGTATATGAGTTTAAAAGTGAAGTTCAGTCTATGATATGCTGAGGCCAGTATTCACTCATGTTTTCCAAAGTAATTGTTTCAGATATTTGATTTTTTTATGTAAAATTGATTTTTGAGTGTGACAAACAACATCCTTTCGAATTTTAAGATAAATAGACACAATAACTTCAAAAAATAAATCCGTTTTGATTAATTGTTCATAATGCTATATGAAACTACAAGTTGGCATTTATTGAAACTGTTTAAACCAAAAATTAGCTGTTTCTGACATTTTTTCAAACTTTCTTGTCAAAGCATGGATTGCAATGTATTCAGTTGCCTGTGAAATTTATATACTCTTCTTTTCTCACAGAAAATATTCTTGATGCAATGCCTAAACCCAACAATTATTAAGGTTTGCATAACAACCACATATTTTGTCAGCAGATTCCTTTAATCTCTAAATGGAATTTATAGGTTTTTTGCAAAACTATGATATTTCTTAGAATAAAAGGTTAAAGCTAGTTCTTTTTTAGCAGTTTTTAGGTCACACAAAAGTGAAAACACAAATTCAGTTATTATAAAGACAATTTATACACATTTTAAATATTTATTCTACATTTTAGTTGATTTATCACCGAACTCTTAGATTTTTCATGATTTCTTAAAAATTTACAAGAGAGCAAATTAAAAAGCTTACACTGAAACATTAGTGTGTGATAGAACTAGTAGGAATACCACGTACACTGTATGCACTATCAAAAAATACCACTAGGGCAAGTTGACCTAACTTCAGCCTACTTTGGTTTTTGATGGCTTGTCAGTGGCTGGCTATTCATGGGAATAACATGTAGCTGTGGACCTAACCCCAGCCTCCACTCCTCTTCATGATCATATTGTGAAAAAAAACAGCCGAATGCCTTATAAGGCAGTGCAAATGTGCTTCAAAGACAAAAGCGGGACATGTACCTAACTTCAGCCACCTAGTACCTAACTTCAGCCTAGGGTGTACCTAACTTCAGCCCTGTACCTAACTTCAACAAATTGATCCTATTCTGTCATCAAAACAGCAGACTGTTTAAATTTGGCTTTAAATACTTACCTGTATATAAAACATGACGGTCTGTAAAAAATCAATCCTCCAAAAATGTATTTCAAAAAGCTTGGAAGGAAGTCATCGTTTTTGCGGAAAGAGGATAAAAATTTATTTTAAACTCCAATTCAGGCAACTAGTCTATTCCAGTATACCAGACGTAAAAATGCTTCAAAAATAAAATTTTTAGATAGATAGATATTCAGGGATGAATAAACAAACTTCTCATGTGAGATTTATGGGCTGGAGTTTGAGAAACCTGAGGGCTGAAGTTAGGTCATATGGGGGCTGAAGTTAGGACCATGGGGGCTGAAGTTAGGTAAGATTGACATGTCTTAAAAATCACCTAATTTATTGAATGATTAATAGAAAATAGAAACTATTGAAAAAATAACTTAATTTATGGAAGACAACTAATTTTCGCTTGTGATGAAACTTTTTTTGGTTGCTCCTGCTTTGGTGAATTGGTTATAGCCAACCAACAGATTTAACGTTTTATCAAATTTGTTTTCGTTTCGCGTTTTATTTGCGTTGCAAAACAAGCAAAATGCAGTCCACCAAAAAAACATGTAAAATTCCTGATTCCTATGTTACAATGGTCATAGCTTTTTGATAATTTATTCTAAATACATTGACAATGACTTTAAACCCCAAAACTGACTCCTTGGCCAAATGGAAATTTAATTACAAGGAGTTTTCTGTAGGGGGGCTGAAGTTGGGTGAGACTGAAGTTAGGACAACTTGCCCTACTGCATGATCGTAATGATATAAATAGTGAATGAGGATCGGTGTTTTTGTTTAATTTTGTGTCTTAAAACACTGGTTTTGCTTATTCTTTAGAATCTAGTGCATATGTGCACACCTTTATAAAAGATTCTTCAGTATGTTATGTCTCTACACAAAGGTAAAATGCCATTTTTGGTATAAACTTAAAACAGGCAATGTTTATCACACACAAATAAGTAAAATCAAAAAACATAATCCATACAAGCTAAAAATGAAGATGGGATTTAAATAAAAATGAGTGCCATTGTCAATAGGATCATTTTGATAAGATTTTGGACCATTTCTAATAGGTTAAGATCTCTTAAAATCATAAATATGATAGTGTGATAAACCAAAATTTAAAAATTGTTTTATCTCAAAGAATTCCCAACAGAATTTTTTCGTTTTTGTTTTAAAATGCTCCCTTGATTGTCTTCTAAAACACTGCACTAGTGGCGTATTTGTTCAATTTTTTTAACCCGAAATTTATTCAGGGACGCTGTGCATGGTGCTTTTTTTTGGTGACTTTTTAGTTGTAAATGGCATTTCTCCTACTATCAACCAAAACATGGGATGGATCATTTGCTGTCAAGGCTGTCCTTCAAAGACAATGAAATTTCATGCTTAGCGATTGATTGCGGAAGTTTTTTTCTAAAAACTACTTATAAAAGATTTCTTCATTTCTATTTGAAAAAAGTTTGATTCTCTGTAGCCTCCTTGAATATAATGAACAGAATATTAGACAATGAAAGAGTTTAATTGAATGGCCATTTGCCTTTTCTTCTCACAATGTGCTGCATGATCAGTTGAACATCATCATCTTTGAATAAAATTATGATAATATAAAGATGAAATACAAAATTTCAAATCTTACTAGAAAGGCTAATATTCCTGTTAATGGCTTTATCAAAATGCTTCAGATCTGAGTGGCCATGGCAATTTAAATGACCCTGGCCTTCCCTGAATTAATGGGATGAAAAACAGACTGTGGAGCCTTATCCTCTACAATCCATCACACGGCGCTCACCTTGCTAAGATCTTAACACAAATGATCTATGTCAAGTAAGACACGTAATGCTAATGCGCTATTATACAAAATAGCCATTTATTTTATGATTTCGTTTTCACAAATATATTTTGTTGAGCAAGTTGTTTATATTAAATTGAGTCCACTTTCAAAATCCTTCAAGTAAGAAGCTTCCAAGATATTTCAACTCAGATAACGGAAGTAGACAACTGCTCTTTCTTGAAAACCTTTAAATAGGTGACTTTCAAAATTCCTGCAACTTATAATTAGGGAGGCTCAAGTAATCTACAAACCACGATGAGACAATGGAAAAAATGTTCAACTGGATAATAGTTTCCACTAACTGGCAAAAGTTCTTCCATTTCGAAGTTAATTATCATTTCCTAATTATTTTTCCAAAACAAAAATTCAGCTACCATAAAGTTTGAAATGAAGCAAGTGAAAAAGTCAAATTTTCCATCAACACTTGAGAACAATGAACAAAACATTACACAATTGAGAAGAATCATTGAATGGCCATTAGCACAACCATTCTGATTCGAATATGTTTTAAGTTACAATAACCGATCGTACTTGGTTGAAATGTCTTTTAATTAAAGAACAAATAAATATGTTACCAAAAACCCAAGGTTTTTATGTTTTAATAATGCTGGATTTGTCCCATAGATTGATTATGTTTCACATTACAATTACTAATCTCCTTTTTCTAATAACTCCATAGTAAGTAATCACACCAGAACCTGAGGCTATGCTAATACTTTCCTAAATCACAGCTTATTCCGTTCAGGATGGTTTTTTCCATAAATTGACCTTCACGGAGCTATTTGATGGTACAAAATAAGGAATGCTAAGGCTATTCATAATCAGAAAATTTGAATACGTCCAACAGAGAAAGAGTAGGCCTATCTCATTTTGAGCGCAAATTCAATCTGTTTCTGAGCTAATTAATTTTCACATATTATTAAACTAAATTTAGAATGAAATATTAAGATAATAATTTGAAATATCAATCATCACTTCAGAAGAATGAGCTAATTGTATAACAAAAGAAAAGAATAAAAGAATTGCCATTAGCCTATTCTAATTCTGAAGAACATGTTTTAACATGTTGAACAACATTTGCATGAAGCCTTGAAGGAGATTACAATGAAAAATCTCATGTGAATAGCATCTAATTAATATCGTTCAATCTTTGTTCATGGTTTGTTCAAATGATTACATTGGTTCTATTGCTTACACTTGTCTGAAAATAACCAACAAGAAATTTCAAGTTTCTCTTCACTTCATAAGTCTACAGCCAACATTTCTGGCCAGGTTGATATATTACTTAATTCCCCAAGAAGTATATGTATAATGCAGCACTTCTTGAATTTATCATCCAAAACACTGACACATTTTGCATTGTGGAAGCTTATTCGATGTTGTTGGTCCTACACACTTTCGCTCTCCAATACCTTCCTTCCATTGTGTGTTGTAAATGTGCTGAAGCCTAAGGCATTCCCATATTACTGAATAACTGTGATGGTCAATTTATGGTAAAGACCATACTGTACAGAATAAGCTCGGATTTACGAAGGTATTAGCATAAACTCAGGCTCCGTTGACATTACTTGCTATAAGATGAAAGAGATGGGTAATCTGAGACCCAATCAATCCATTCCATGGGCCAACCGAATTAGTCTGATGACCATGAACTTGTGCACTACATAAAAAGCCTCATCAAGGCGGTTTTTAAAGTACTGTGCTGCTCATGTTTGAATTATTATCCTTCCAAAAAGTATGCAGAAAGTGATTTTTTCCTTGTAATGTTGAAGTGTGACATCATATGGCAGTTCCCATAGGTTAGCATTGAAATTCAGGTGTTCCATGTGAGGTCACAGGTTGATCAGCCAATCATGGCTAACTCTGCATAGTATGTCATATCAAATCTGTGAGGTAGTATACAGGCATATGACTTCAAGCCATGTGTGTAGAAATGAAACACTGAAAGGTGTGGCCAGCAGGGGCGTATCTACAAAGTAGAAATGGCCTGGGGGGAAATAGCATTTGGTGAAAATGCAGTGCTCTACATTTCCTGTCTCTTCCATGATAATTTTGGGCATGAGGAGTAAGGGGCTTGCCCCGCAACCCTGAACCAAGGGCATACAAAAATAATGATGATAATTTCAAAAATACACGTATATAACACACAAGGGTGAATCCGTCCAACAAAAAATGTGCAACTGTGTATCTCCTTCTTGGGACACCCTAGCTGTGCCACTGGCAGCATATTGTAAACAACATTCAGATTAGACAGTTTATGAGTATCATGAGTAACCGTTATTTATTGAATTTCACAGTTTGTAATCTTCTTCTTTTACTCAGTTATGCTTGATAAAACATTCATACTATGTCACATACCATATATGGCTATTCTCCACACTACATCATATGCCAACACTGCATCACACTCCTCACCACAGCCAATCACTATGTCCCAACAGTGTGAGGTCACATACCAACTTTGCAAGATTTTTCAAATTCTACATACTTTTTGGAAGGATAATAACATCAGTGTATGTGAGTGCTTACCAACCACTGTTGTCAGAAAATGTGAAGAGCGCTATTTTACAGAATGAAATTGTATGTCATTCATAAATAGGAATTCGAAAATTTTGAGTGATCGTGAAGTTGCCAGATTTATGCCAAATTGCCAATAACAGATTTGGAGCAATTTCAGATGTCTAACACCAAATTAAGTTTCGGATGTTTCCCGATACATGCATATAGTGATACCTGACCTAATTTGTTTTTTTTGCTCACCTAGAAATACCAAGTACCTGCAATCCACAATGTCAATGTTCATTTTGATCTACAGGATGATTATTGGCAAATCGTCACTGTCTACCAGCCCTGTCAATATTTATCAACCCTGACTAAATAGCCGACATAATAATATTCAAATGTCTGAACATCTTTGACAATACTGACTTTGGCCAAAGTCATAGACATTAGCAAACTGTATGAAGTAAAATTTTAAAATTGCTTTGCATGTATATGAAATATTGGAAAGAGTAACATACGTAGTCCCTGTCAATGTATTTAGCATTTAATCAATCACTTACTGTTTTTGCCTAAGCAGATTGCTGGTTGTTTGATTGATTATTCTGATGACATAACATTATGTTGGCCCAAAACATCTAAATGCACTTCAGAAGGCTGAACCCCCCTATATGTGTTCCTTATCAATTATACTGAATCCAAATTTTTTCTAGGAATTTATATTAAAAAAATAAGCCTGAATAAAGGCTTTTCTTTCGTATTCTTAGTAGATCTTAACCATATGCTTCATAAAAAAGACTACCACTGATTTTATAAAGAAAATGCAAAATAATTTATTATTCTGTAGCGAGCGGAAAGGGTTATGTTTCATAGAATCAATTCAGAGCAAAAATGTATTGATTTGCCTTATATTTTCCTTGTTCCTTGACTGGATGTAATTGGTATGCTTTTATTTCACGATTTGTTGTGTTTGCACGCTCAAGACAAGTTCTGTGATATTCAGACCATCACTCTTGTTGTCATCTGATAAATTATTTACTTGTCTTCATCTCCTCCAGATGTGATAATTGAAGGTCACTCTCAGCTGATTTTGTTGTTCTCGCACTGTGTTTATACGGTTTTTTGCTGTAAGAAGGGGATAGATGAGTAACTACACCCATTGTCATAATATGTAAATGGTGGATGGCACATAACAAGATATCTTTAAAACAGTATAATTTTTTATTTCGAATATTAACATACAGTTCAAAAGATAGTATCACAATATCCTGCGGAATGTTTCTCTGCTTTTCCACCTCTCAGAGAGTCAGTAACAGGGCCAGTCATTCAAAAACATGTATTTCTACATATAAATAAACCATGAAAGGTATCTTTTTCTGAGGCAGTTCGGATAGAAAGAGCAGTCAAACAGGAAGTTTTTATCATGTTTGATCATCACAGGTAAATTAGGAGGAAAAAACTTCATCGAGGAAATATCTCCTTTTTTACATTGTAATTCAGTAGAAGTTTGTCTGCTTTTGTACGGAGAATTGATGCTTTTCTATTTGGAATTTAGGGATGCATTGCAGAATAATTACAAACCTATCTTGAGTCCTTTCACTCGGGAGCACTTTTTGAAAAGTTTGTAGTATGTAATATTCCACATAAAAAACCCAAGGTACCAATCAAACAAGCTGTTAGGCCATTTGCAAATCCTGAATGTTTCTCCTGGGGATTTTAAATACTCTTGCCGGACGATGCCTATACATCAGTCTGTGGCTACTGGTGTGTAGACCAAGAACATATCCAGACTCGGTAGTGGGAACCTGAAATGTATCAAGTTGGCACCAGCACCTTCGCATATTTTATAGAAAAAGTTTCTTTTTATTTATTTATTCATTTGCATGGATCTCGGATATCTGGCACATTATGAAAAAGAGCCCAATGTATCCAGAGATGAGCCCCTGCAAGAAGCGATGTCTCCTGGCCTCAAGGTTCCAAGAATATCCTCCATGTCTCTCTTGCCAAGACTCTGCCTTGTGTTACAAACATCATTAGGCTGAGCTCATAGGAAGTAGCGCTTAAGTAAATGTCTAGTCATTTGGCACCTTTCACAGCAGAGAAGATGATAGTGCAAACGGATCACATGTCATTGGCAAATCCAGCACTGTACAATAAATATAGGCCTGCAGGGTTTTTACTTTTGACACTTGTAACATAAAATGTCTCTGGATTTATATGTTGTGTTTATTTCATAGACTATATTTCCTTTTATCTTTAAGTTTATGGCAAATAAGTTTGCCGTGTAAAGATATAATATTCTTTAGCATACAGTGGTACTTGCATAACAGGAATCAATTTTTGTAGTTGCCCAGTGGCCTATGGTCAAGAATGCTTTTCTACGGGCTTTGAGATCGTGGGTTAAAATCTCACCCTGGGAACTCACTATAGTCCGAGCTCATGGGACTCTAAATGGAGGTGGGTTGAATCCAGTGTTCTATGCTCGGGCAACTGAAAGACCCTGGGGATCCCTGAATTAATAGGGCATGCTCCAGACTCCCAGTCATCTCATCTCATCATCATGTGGCAGTCACCAAAAATTAAAGTGCAACTCACTCAACAAAGATGGTGGCTGAGCTGCCCAAGCTGATCTGGGGTACACCAGCACAACACAAGCAAAGAGAAGCCAAGCCCGCCCCTATTGTAAGAGCAACTTTTTAGTGCATTTTGCACCCCAACGAGAGACAGCAACCCAGGCGAGACCGCTCAATGATCACAGAAGGGACGGTCTTATAACCCAGGGACCTAGCCAACTTCAAGACAATATAACTGATTTGTAATAAGTTTTGATAAAGCTTTCTTTTTTTAGAGGCCATAGTAGCCCCATTGAACACATTGATTATGTCTCCCATAACATTATACATATCTCCTTTATCTAATAACTCAGTAGTAAGTAATGTAAACAGAACCTCAGTCTATGCTAATACCTTCCTAATTCCCAGCACATTCAGGATGGTATTTGCTATAAATTGACCTTCACACAGCTCTTTTGTGCAGCAAAAAAAGGAGTGGCACGGCTATTCATAATCAGAAAATTGAAGTATGTCCGGGAGTAAGATTAGCTATCCCTTTTAAGGTACAAGTTCGATCTGTTTCTTAGCTAATTCATGTCACATTTTCTTTCCTGAAACTAAATTTAAAATGAAATCATAGTGACATAAAACTGTAATTCTCAATTAGCAATGCAGAATCATAAAGTGAAAAACAACGGAGAAGAATAAAAAATGGCTATAAGCCTCCTAATTCTAAAGAACATACATGTTTTGTTGAACAAAATTTTGCATCACGCCTTGGAACTTATTATAATGACAATGTGGAATGAATTGTCTCACATTACCAATCTCTTTCATCTTTTATAGTAATGCCAACAGAGCCTAAGTCTATGCTAATACCTCCCTAAATCCCAGCTTATTCCCTACAGAATGGTCTCTTACATAAATTTACCATCACAGCTATTCAGCGATATGGCAGTGCCATGGTCATCAGTGAGTTTATACGTGCATGGCAAAAAGGTATTGGAGAGAGGAAATGTGCTTGATCAACAACAATGAATTAATTGCCAGCATGATTCCAACTACAGTTTTTTTATCAATACTGACTGTAGACACTTCAACATTAACAAACTTAATCATGTGAACCTGCAATATTCACATGAATATAAAACATTGACCCTAAAACTAACACCTCCAATTGAAAGAGGAGCACACATAATTATTGATCCTGTCAATATGTTTAGCACTTCATCAATCACTCTATTTTTTCATCAACAAAGCACTGGTTACCTTATTGATCATTAGGATGACACATACACAAAATTGTCATTGCTAAAGGCCTTAAAATATCAAATATCAAACCAGTTCAGAAAGCTTGGCCATTAGCAGGTGTTTTTAACATTTATATCATCAGGCCTACTGGAACTATTCTTCAAAGAATTTTATTTCAGATAAGCAAGCATTTCAATTTATCTTTTAATTAATCATTATTATTTATCATACTGCCAAAATATTATACAAGGGTGTGGGAGAGAAGTCATATATAACTGAAACTATGTTGAAAAAAAAAGAAAGAAAATAATTATATCAACATGCTTTATCTTTTCGTTGTTTCTTCAATCTTCTTAGCATGTAATGGTATGTCTGCATACTCAAGACAAGTTCTTTGATTTCAGACCATCACTCATGTTGTCGTCTGATAAATTATTCACTTCTCTTCATCGTCTCTGTGATAATTAAAGGTCACTCTCAGCTGATTTTGCTCAATTCTTCTTGCTTTGTGGTTATAGGATTTGTTTTTGTTTCAAGAAAGGAATATAGACAATTAACAGATTGAAACAGACAATTGATAGTATGGAAATATCAAGTTGAACAATTCAATTTTCTGGTTTAGACAATCTCAAGATTGGACACAATATTGCAAATTCATTTTCTGATATTAGAAAATCCCTTTTTCAAAGTAAAATATGTTTTATTGATTATCAGGATAATTTTATATTTATAACAGCATCATTCTTTATTTTCAATGTTTGCGTACAGTTGAAATACTTATATTGCATCACACTAGTCAGTTGTATGTTTCTCTGCCTTTTAACGCCAAGGACTCTCGAAGAGGAGACACCGTAACCCATCCTTATAAACGTTGCACCAGTAGGGGCATGTACCACTGTATAAATTAAGGTAAATTAAAAAACAGGCTGTTGGGATAGAAAGACCAGTCAAACAGGCCACATTTGGTCAAGTTTCACCACCACAGGTAAATTAGGAGAAAGATACTTCATTGAAACATCCTCTTGTTTACATTGTAATTCAGTAGCAAAGTTGGTCAGTTTTCCTATGGAGTAAATTGAAAATCAATGCTTTACTATTTGGAATTTTAGGGATGCGTTACAGAATAATTACAAACCTATCCTGAGTCGTTTCTCATGGGGATACTTTGGAAAGTTTGGAGTGTGTAATATTCCCCATAAAACACCCAAGGGACTAATCAAACAAGCTGTTAGGCCATCTGCAAATCCTGAATGTTCCTTGTGGGAGTTTTAAATACTCTTGCTGGACGATGCCTATGAATTTGTCGGTGGGTACTGTTTTGTGATCCAATAGCAGATCCTGACTCAGTTGTTTAGATTGGGCAGGTGTGTATTGTTACTTGTCTGCCACCTTTTTGTATATTATCTTCAAAAATTCCATCTCATAATGAGACATGTGTCTCTCAGCCTCCTTCAGAATCTGCCACTGATCATAAAAATGTAATTTAAACCACATGATTTCCAGTATAACAGTTATTATTATCTTGGTCACCTTTGAGGGGGGGGGCTGTTTCTCCTTGAGGAATGAATTAAAATACACCAGTCAGTGAAGAAGGTGAGTAGTGGTTGTAATAAACGAGCTGGCAAATTTGCAAAAGATGAAGCAAAAACTTTCAAGAATCATAAATTTTGGCCATTGACAGGTAAATTGACATCAGTTTGAGTGTGTTTTTTTTTCAATAACACAAACCCCAAATTTTGACATAATATTTGAGATAAAATAATGCTCAAATGAATAAATGTTGTAAGCGAAAATGAATCCAGAGATGAGCTGTAGCTAAGGAAATGATTGTCTCATAGCCTCAAGGTTCCAAGAGTATCTTCCATGTCACTCTTGCTAAGACTTTGCCTTGTGTTACAGACATCATTAGGCTGAGCTCATAGGAAGTAGTGCTTAAGCAAATGTCTAGTAGTTTGGCACCATTCACCAACGAGGCGATAACAATTCAAATGGATTGTATGTTCTTTGGAACTTCCTACTATACAAGACTTTCATTTATTATTGACACTTGTTGTATTTTAAGAAGTCCATATTTTCTACTACAGCCCTGATTTTCTGTGCGATCTCACTACTTTTCCTTGAAATTAATTAATCTTATAAAAACAATATTATTTACCGCATATATGCAGATTTATATCTATAAAACGGGTTATCACTATTGCTAAATGGTATTAAAATGATCAGTTTTCCCTAAGAAATGTCTTTCACAGGCATATTTTTGAATTTAGACACCAGTCAACACCTCAAGATTTTTTGACGCAATAAATGTTACATTAATTTTACACTCTTAAAGTTAGTAGGTCGCCAAAATAAAACAATGTCCAAAAGAAAGATTAGAGTCACATTAAACCTATTCTAACAACAAAATTTACTTTACTGTTTTTCTATGCTCAATATGTGAAGATAGATTCCTTCAAATATGTAAACAAACAGTTTTTCATGCCGTGAAAAAGTCCTGTTTTGTTTACAAATCAAGCAATGCAGGCTCTCCTGAAGTAATTTAATGCTTTACAATCAATTAAACTCACTTAATTATGTAAAACACACAATTCTGTTGCTTGGAGCTGTATACTATACTTAAAATCTATCAGTTTATGATCTATAAAGGCAAGTTTAATTTTACATAGAATCGGCGGATTTACTACCTTGAAGAGTTTCAGGACCACAATGGTTTGGGCACAGATGTTTGATTTAATAAAAAAAAATCCATTGAATGTAAATTATGTTCTATCGTTGTTTAAAGAACATTTGA
Organism: Platynereis dumerilii; assembly: GCA_026936325.1. Classification (NCBI taxonomy): domain Eukaryota; kingdom Metazoa; phylum Annelida; class Polychaeta; order Phyllodocida; family Nereididae; genus Platynereis; species Platynereis dumerilii. Next base: position 15,880,070 of record JAPTHN010000005.1, read on the forward strand.
AAAATAGCAAGACTTATTATTTTGATTTGCGTCCTTCCTTCATAAACATTATAGTAACACTCATACAATCTAGGCTGCACCATATACTTGATTTACAGTAATTGTCAAACTACCTGCTATTTCGAACTCCAAAATAACAACCAAGATTTAGGTTGTAAGATGGTCTTAGGTATGCTGCCTGATAGGCTGACAACCAGTGATAGGTCCTTGGAGGTATTTAATTACATTGCATACTATAATGCATAGGGCATCTTACACACATTGTACTCTAAAATATCCCACTAGGGGGTGCAAATAATTGGACCTAGTTTGTTATTTCTCCATTGTGATACTCTCCCAAAGCCAGTAGTTTTGTCTGTGGCAATTTGGAGGGCAGCACAAGCAGCAACTACTAGGCTTCACCTACTAATTAGAGTTGATTGATGAGATGAGAGAGTCCACAGAATACTGCACATTTTGCACAGTGCACATTTCGTCAGCAATACACTTCACATTTTTGTCCATAGCATGCTGCATATGTACTTCATCAGAATATGGTGAGCTAAAACGGTATTGTACTTTGACTATACTCTCAGTTAGGCGGGAGAGATGGACTTTCATTTCCTTAGATTGGCTTTTCTTGAGACTTTAAAAAATCTTAACTGTTCTTCAGCCTCCAAGTCTTATTGACTCACAGAAGCAAGGTTTATTTGCTAGCATGTTGGCTAATTTAGGATAGGAATGCATCAAAATTTAGCAAAAAACATAAATAGTCACATACCTTAAGGAATATACTAACATAAATATAGGTATTAAACAATTTATATTGACTGATTGACAGCATCAAATTTAAAACTTGATTCATATCGTAACATATCAATGATGTCATTGCAAATAAAAACTTGAGCTACTCGAATGTCTTGCCCCAGGCTTATTGGAAATGATTAGATAGCCTCAGAATGACATCAAGCAGATAATCCATGACAAATACATTGCTCAATGAAAAATCAATTTGAATGTCATTTAATTAATCTCTTTTAATCTTTGTCATGGATTTGATTTTGAACAAAATGCTTAAGCTGGTTCTTTTGTTTAGCTTCTCCGATAAAGATAATTAAGTAATAATATCAATTCACTTCATGGGTCCATAGCCATCATTGCAAATATTTCTCAATTCTCCAATATACGAAGCGGATGCATTTTTCTGCACTTTTTGAGTTTACCATCCAAAACATGCTGCAAACTAATTCATTGTTGTTGGTCTAGTACATTTTCTCAAGCCAATACCTTCCTTTCTTTGTATTTTATAAACTGGTGACCATGGCATTCCCTTATCACCGGATAGCTGTAGTGGTCAATTTATGGAAGATACCATCCTGCACAAAATAAGCTTGGATTTAGGAAGGTATTAGCATAGACTCAGGCTCTGTTGACATTACTTACTATAAGATGAAGGAGATAGGTAATCTGAGACCCAATCAATCCACTCCAGTGGGGCATCTGAATCAGTCTTTTGACCATGAACTGGTGCATCATAGAAAAGCCTCATCAGGGGAGTTTTAAAGAACTGTGATGCCAATATTTAACTATACATTCATGGAAATATGCTGAAAATATGAATAGCGAATAGTATTTTGCAGAGTGACAAGATTGCATGTTGAACATATGCAGTTGAATAACATTCGGGGAATTGCAAAGTACTCAATTGCAAAATTGCCAATAACTGGTGCACTGTATTACACACTCAGGAGTGCGAGTGGTAGCATCCCAAAGAGAAAGATGCACTGGAATGCATAATTGCATATCCATCTTAAAAGTGTGCTCAGTAGCGCTCTTGAAAGTGTCAAAATTCCAATAAATATATATATGACAATCCACAATGTCAAAAGTCCATTTTCATAGTATACCGTCTTTGGGATTCGATCTCCACAGAGAAAACATTTTATTGGCACATCTTCACTTTCTACTAGTTCTGTCGGTATCTATCAATCCGGGCCAAATGAAATACCCCACAATAATTATGGACAAATGCCTGGAAATCGTTTACATCATTGATTCTGCCCAATGTCATCCGTATTAGCAAACATGTGTCATGTGAACATATACAATTTTTGCATGAATATGAAACAATAACTCTAAAACTACATGTAACACCCAAGAGTGAAAGAGCAACATACCTTTCAACTTTAGCATTTGATCAATCATATGCTGTTTCAGCCTCAACAGATTGCTTGTTGCTTGATAAATTGTTCTGATTACATATATCGGAACACTAATTTGGTCTTTCGACATCAAAAAATAAAAGCAATTTAGAAGGCTAGACAATGAGTAGACATAAACTATTCTGCTTTTATCAATTATCTAATTTCGAGGGAATTTATCTAAAACTTGTGTGCTATATATGAACGTTTTTCTCAATCTTAGTAGATCTGTATTATACTTCATAAAACACACTATCATGGTAGTTATTTACTAATTTCTATATGAAATAATTTTTTTATACTATGATATTGGAAAGAAACCATATCAATTGCCTTATATTTTGTTCCTAGTTTCTTCAATCTTCATTGTATGTAATTGAGAGTCTTTCGACATTTGGTATGTCTGCACGCTCAAGACAAGTTCTGTGATATTCAGACCATCACTCTTGCTGTCATCTGATAAATTATTCACTACTCTTCATCTCCTCCGATGTGATAATTAAAGGTCACTCTCTTGCAGCTGATTTACAGAATTTTTCTTCCTCTGTGGTTATAGGCTATGGTTTTTCTTTTGTTTCAAGAAGGGAAAAGATTGAATTACTGTACCTTTTGTCAAATTGTACGATGTTTTCTGCAGATTGTTTTATATATCTTTATAAAAGTATAATTTTAAATTTATGATGCTAATGTACAGTTCACTCTATCCCAGTGTATGTTTCTCTGCTTTTTCGCCCAATGAAGGGACCGTAAGCCACCCTTATGAGAGTCAGCAGCAGGTGCAGTTGTATAAACCATGTACCACTGTGTAAATCGCCATGAAAAATGCATTGTGCTTAGACAGTTTGGACAGAAAGACTAGTCAAACAGTTCATTTTCTGTCAAATTTCACCACCACAGGTAAATGAGGAGGAAGCTACTTCATTGATGAAACATCCTCTTGTTGACATTGTAATTAAGTAGCAAATTTTGTCAGTTTTTATGTGGAGTAAATTAAAAATCAATGCTTTTTTGTTTAGAATTTTAGGGATGCATTACAGCATAATTGCAAACCTATCCTGAGCTGTTTCCCCTGTACTGGGGATATTTTCAGTATGTAGTATTCTCCTGGAAGTACTCAAGGGACTAATCAAACAAGCTGTTAGGCTATTTGCAAATCCTGAATGTTCCTTGTGGGAGTTTTAAACACCCGTGCTGGACCATGCCTATGAATTAGTCTGTCCATTCTATTGTGTAGACCAGAGGTGTATCCAGACGCAGTAATTTGGGTGCAGAGCAGATTGATTGATTGATTTTTGATTGATTTATTTATTTCCACTGTTGTTGATATTTACAGAAATTAATAAAAAATGTGGAGGGAGCTCCCAAAGACCAAACAATGGTCGCTGGAGGGAACTACCTTTTACAAAATGTTTTGGTAATATTCAAATTTGAAATATTATGAAAAATTGAAAGAAATATTAATATTAATAGTAATATATATAATGATCATGCTTTTGCATTTTACATAGTTAATTAAAAAATATAGTAAGAATTTTCGATATTTGAATTAAGGTCACTTTACACAAAAAATGAAATATATAAATAAAAATAGATAACATTGAAAACTTCAATAACATAAGCGTCAACACTATGCAGAGTGTATGGGTATTCACTGTTCACATATTTGAATATCTTTCTCAAAGAAGCGCTGTTTCAATCATCCTTCACCTAATTGCCATGTCCTCCTCCCGTCCTAATTAGCCTGCCAAGTGCATAAATAAAGGTCGTAAAGCCCCAATCATTCATCCATCTCAAAAAAGCTACTTTCTGATGCTCAAGAAACACAATTATTTGCGATTGCATTAACAAAAGCAAAATTTATTTTGACTATTAAAGGAGTAATTCGATTTTTCTATTTCTTTATTTATGTAGAAGATTTAAAAGCCAATATCTGTATAGCCGGTAGACAGAATGTGTAACTGAAAAGCTTGTTTTTGTGGAGAAATGAATCCAGAGATGAGCTGCAGGTGAGGAAGTGATTGTCTCATAGCCTCAAGGTTCCAATCTTCAGTATCTTCCATGTCACTTTTGCTAAGCCTTGGCCTTGTGTTACAGACGTCATTAGGCTCAGCTCATAAGAAGTAGTGCAGAAGTATATGTTTTGGCATCATTGCAAAAGAGACGATAGCGCAAATGGATAGTGTATCGGTCACAATTCTGTACTGCAAAAGACATTATGGTTATAGGCCATACTTGCCAAATTGAGGGCCATACTTGCAAAACTTAAGTCCATATTGCTTTCGTTTTCTTCATGGAAATTATTGCATATCGATCACCCACAAATACACAACAACCAATAAGAAAAAAAAAAACATTTTTTTTTTCCTCTCGTCTTGAAAGAAAGTGAATTGTTGGCCTATTGTCATTTAAGAAACAAAGAAATATAAACAAATAGACTGCACACAGTTAGGCCACACATAATCAATTTTTTTTTTCCATCGGCAGTAAATCTATTGTGTCAATGGGTCCGCGCAGCTAAGAATCAATTATGTATGGCCTTATTGTATTTATACGTCCTCTCCTTGTATTAAAAACTAGTCTGAAATACACCTGATTTACCGTAATTGTCCAACTACAGGGTAATTCTAACTCCCAGAAGGAACAACTGAGATTTACCTTGTACAATGGTATTTTGCAGGTTGACTGCTGGGCTTATGGCCACTGATGGGTCCTTGGGGGTATTTAATTACCCTGCATAGGGCATCTTACATAGATTGTACTCTTAAATACCCCACAGGGAGGCGCCAATAATTGGACCTAGTTTGTTAATACTCCATTGTGATACTCTCCCAAAGCCAGCAGTTTTGGCTGAGGTAATTTGGAAGGCAGCACATGAAGCAACTTCTTGCTACTACTGAGAGTTGATTGATGGCTTGACAGAAGGAATGTTGCATATTTTACCCCCACCACATTATTCAGTTTCTCATCAACACATATCACTTTTTTTTCATACAAGTAGAATACTGCACTTCATCCATGACATCCAATCATATTAAGGTCTGATAAAAATGCATTGAACTGGTTGACTACTCCCAATTTGGTAGGGGAGACATTTATTTCCTTGGAATGATGTTGCTTTAGACTAAAGAAACTGTTCTGCAGCCTCCAGAGTCTCATCGACTCATGAAATCATGGTCTTTTGCTAGCATGTTGGCCTAATTCTGGAATTCATTAATAGATAGCAAACCGACAAGAATGAAGCTTTGAATTGATTTGTATTTTTAACATGATAAAAAGTATATATGATTATTAAACAATTTATATGAATTGATTGACAGTATCAGATTGAAACTTTATTCATATCATATCCTATCAATACTTGAGCTACTATGATATCTTGCTCAAGGCTTATTGGAAATGATTGGACAGCCTCAGAATGAGATCAAGCAGAAAATCCAAAAACAAATATATTGCTCCCTTTCAGCTGGGGTGGATTCTGTGACAGATATTTTAAGATTTTCTCATCAAACTGACTCAAGTCATCTCAGTGAAGCACCAAATTGAGTTTATTCTGGATTTCCTCACTGAAGAAAACTACATTGAGATATGATTATAGCAAAATGTTTTCAAGACATCATAGTTATTGTTTCAGATAGTTTCATGTAAGAAGCTGATTGACCAGAATCATTCACATGATGATGTTCTAAATACACAAATAGGCGAATGTGGTTAGCACCATTTTAGCACCGCTGTGGGAGTATGTTTTTGATATTTATCATGTCATTAAACCGCTATCCCTGTCCGCAGGCCACGGCGGTCCAACGTCGGCCCAGCGTCAGTTCAATGTCAGTGGCATCGGATCAGCTTCAGGCCGACGTTGGACCACTGAGGCACGCTGATAGGGATAGGAGTCCTATTGTGACCTATAGCAAATATTGAAAACTAAAGGCCATGGCTATATTGTATTCTTCACTGCTCCAACAGCACAGGCTGTAACTATATAAAAATGCAAATTTATAAGTTTGTGATTGTATGTGACAGAAGATAATCTTCCCTCCAGAATGGTACATCACAGCTTTTCTATTGCAGTGCTAAAAATTGCCCTGAAAAGACTATCTTCATGAAATTTCTAGCCGTTGTGAAATAAATAATTCCCATAAAACGGCCTACATGTAATCAATTCATAAATCCAGCTAAATTTCACATGGCAACATTTTGACATAATGAAATTGCATTGTCAATGTTGTAAGCAAATGAAATCTTCAAATCTTCCCGAAGACAGAAACTAATTTCAACTTTAGCCTCAACTAAATACAAGTGGCATTGCTTAGAATACTTTATAATTAACAGGTAATTACAAATTCATCCGGAGCATTACTTGCTATCCTTGAGCGATGCCTTTTCTCAATGATTTGTCCCATCTCAAAATAATGAAACTGCCTGAGGAATTTTTCTTGTTGAAGTAAAAGACAATAAATCTTGTCTTTCATCACTTGTAAAATTATCGTTTTTTTTTTTCGTTTTTTTAAGTTTATTTTGTATTGCTGAACTTTATTTATTCTCTTTAACAACTGATTTATTAAAATTGTATGCATACCAGGACTGATTTTTCCGGTTACCAACTAAAAAAAATGTAGCCAGATTTCAGTGGAATCAAATTAAAGCATCATCTTCAAAATGAAAAAAGCATAGGCGTATCAGAGGGGGGGCAGAGGGGCGGTCGCACCCCAAACCTTTGAGAAGAGGCCCAAATTTAATTTGGGCAAGGAGGCCAAAAATTTGGCACGCCGCACGCCTATGCAGTTCCAAGTTTTGCAAAAAGGTCAATGTTAGACATCCGGTACTATGTCTTTCTGTTTTGCCTTCTGATGTTCTGGCTTCCTTCAAAGTCAAAGCAACGTAAATTTCCCAGGAAGAAAATCAGGGTAGAACAGCTACTGATATAAGGAAGAAGAATCTAAGTTCGATATGTGTCTCTCAGTTGCTGGTTGTCTTCAGTGCCACTTTCAAATCCACTACTTTTCAGTCTTAATGGACAAACCACTCTAAATTGATGGCTTTTGAAGCTTGAGTGCTTTCTAAATAGCATTTGAACAACAGCTGTGAACTGTTGATAGTCCAGTGTTTCTCAAAACATGACCCCTACTCTGCAATTCATTGTGCTTGGTAAACCTTGAAGATTTATGCACCAGCTCCTCAGCAAAGCACTAAAGGAAGTGATTTCTGGGTCTCCAGTTAAGGTAGATTAGGTAGTCACTTAACCTCTCAATGTTGTGCCAAGTCTTCCAATTCAATTTGTTTTTCTTTAAAATGTGGTAAACTTTACAAAGAAACAAACAAAAAGTTGGTATACCGGACTGAAACTAAGCAAAAAGTCAATGTGCTAGGCTATTTCATAAGATTGCTTGGTTATAAGTAGGTCCAAAGGCTTTAATTGTTGAAATAACATGACTCACTGAATAATTTAAATTCAATGATAAAAAATGTCTTTATTAAAGTAATAAGCAAATACAGTTAGTTTTACAAGTATGGACTTTCTAAAAACCTGTTGAAAAATAGTCGTCCATGACTGCTTAACGTATCGCATAGATGTAGATGTAAAACAAATAATAAAGGCTATCTGGAGTGATGTGAAATGATGCCACTTACCTCTACTTGCATTATTCTAATTAACTGGATAATATTGTCAACTGGTACTTACCTGAAACAGAAGTGAAGTTAAAATTAATATTAAATTACAGAACATTAAATGACAGACAGTGTGTTGATAAGGCAAATGGTTGTATGACAAAGGGAAGCAAACGTTAAAGAAATTCAGATATATTTGAAGTTTATCTATCGTCATTGATTCAGTTTTATAATCCTGATTGTCCGGACGAACCTTCAGGTCTCTGTTACCAAACTATTCATTTACTCAACGCAATTTCAAAAAAGGATAAAGCATTTGAATTTGTGAATTAGGTGAAGGAGTTTGCACTTTAATCAACAGTTGCCTTTTAAAGAAGAAATAATCAAGAAACAGATTGACATGTCGATAAAAAATTATGCATATGGCATTAGAAAATGATTTATCTGAATAATGTAAACAGGTTGAAGATCATGCTTGAACAGGCTCCATTGTTTGAGGTGGTTTTAATTAGGGTTCCCTTTAATGGATTCAAAGACATCAAGAAAACCAGGTCATTAATGTTTTGAATAACGGGCAAGAAAGGTTTTATTTGTGTGGTTCTCATATGAAATACATTATGCAGATACGTTAAAACGTCAAGCATATTTTTGAAAGGACTGTTGTTAAATTACTGATTACAATTGCATGTAGGCTTTTCACATAAGTTATTTTACTTAAAGTGTGTCAATCTAAGCAAAAACAACTATTTCTGTCTTCCTCAACACTTTGCAATGCACTGCAACTCCCTCCTACTCTACCTTAACCAGAGAGAAGGTAGCCATTTCCTTCACTGAGCTGGTGTATAATTGGTTCTAAATCTTCAAGGTTTGCCAAGCACACGGAATTGTGGAATCAGGGGTAATTCTTGGAGCGGCACTAGACTATTGCAAGTTCACAGCTGCTGTTTGCATGCATGCTTTGGAAAAACACCACACTTTTAAAAGTCACCTGGTGATGGTTTCCACTGAAACTGAAACATGGTTGAATTTGAATGAAAATATTCGGAGAAAATGACACTGAAAAAAAAGGCGTTTCAAACATCGAGTCTGCGATTGCTGGATATTACAAAAATGTATCAAAAAATCAAGCTTTCATGATTTTGGTGGCTTTGTGTTTGATGCAGGACTTCTACACAATACATTTACACTGTTTCCTTTATAAGACACGATCAGAATGACCATGTTTTATTAATGCGCAAAACCCTGGCTTTAAACACTGTCACTCAAGCAAGGACCAACAAATCAGCTAACAAATTGTTTCATGTCTTGAGGATCAAGTTCAGACATGGGAGCTCAAGGGACTTTGAATTGGGGATGAAAGGATGTTCACAAAATTGGTCCTATGAAAATAGGTCTTGTGTTATACTCATACTCCAACTGAATTACAAATGCAAATTATTAACGCAGACTTGAAAATGAGGATATCAAATAATTATGGGTATACAGTACAACCCAAAATGAAGTACGATTACCCCAGCAGGAAGGAAGAATCAGCCACTACTTTACCCTTTCACACCTTTTGACTACCCCTGAATCACTACCTACCTTTACCTACTTGAAACTACCTTTTAAAATTACATTAAAATCACATTTCTACAACACCAATTTAAACTCAACCACCCTAATTGTGTTTGATTTACTTTATATTTTGCACCTATACCAACTGCAGTTACATTGGTAGCTGTCTAAATAGAGTTCTTAATTTGGGCTAAGGTTGTTGTAAGGAGTCAAAGGGATTTGTAAGGAGATTTGGGGTGGAGAGAAGAAAAGAGGGCAAAATAGGTAAACAGAGGACTTCTGACAGAAAATGTTCTTACTTTATTTTGGGTTGTACTGTACATGTAGTGCCAACCTATGTAATTGGTTGATTGTGTAGAAAAACATTTGTGCATACTTCATAATGATATCTTTGGAACAATTTTCAAGGATTTGATGTTTCCGGCATAGGCCTACTGAATTTAGAGTACTGAAAGATAAGCTCGTCACTAAATATGGAAGTCTTTTTTTACATTTATGAAGTCTAAAATATCTATAATGAGCAGATAATATCACTGTTTTATAGTCTCAAGGTCTCAATGCTATCTTACATTACACTCTTGCCAAGCACACCTTGGCCTTGTGTTGCAGACATCATTTGGCTCACTTAAGTGAATGTCTAGTCTTATGGCACCATTGGCAAAAGATCATAATGTGAGCAAAAGATGGCGTGTTGTCGGCATAGTTTTACAGCAAATAGTAATGCAACAATGCCATCAGATTCTACCTGAATATGACTATTTCTGATAATTGTTTCTTGGCTGCTTAAAATGGCACAAATTCCTCATTATCTCCTCTGGCTGAGTCCCAGTTCAGAGGTGTCACTCAAGACTGCTTACCTTTTAGGTCCAGGTTCAATTCCGACATAGGATAGGACATGAAAAGGCAATATTTTATAGTTTTTTTATATCACCTCACCTCTAACACTAACAGTTATGATTGTTTGTCATATCATTCCTTATCTGTTATATGTGGTAGGCATATAGCAGATGTATATGCCTACCACTTACCAACCATCACCCTTTCTCTGCTACTCTCCTTTTCAAGTCTTCAGGAATGGCCTTAGCGGGCTACGCTATACCATAAACTACAATATTCCTGCAAGCCTCAAACATCGTCTGTACAACATTCTAAAATATACATAAATGTAGCTGTCAGTATGATTCAAAAGATAATTATAATTATTGTAAGCCAAGGTATATTTTTATATAGACATAGATTCTGTAAAGCGATGTTTTTAATCTAATAATTCACTTTATTAAAAAAATGTACATACAACACTGCAATGGCAAGCAATTTTAAATATTCTACATCAGCAAACGTCTGTGTGAGAAATAACAGATTTCCTAAAAATGTGACTCAAACTGTCAAGAGTAGTGGGTGTCTATATGTCATAAGAAAGTGACGCCAGAAGCAACTCAATTCAGGGCTAAGTAGAAATTGTTCCACAAGGCTTAGATTACATTTCGTTGGAACTGCTGACGTTTACTGTCATTTATAACAAAGCTGTGAGGAGGAGAAATCGCTTGTTCTTGATATTACCACAAGATCAGTTCAAAATTTTATCTTCATGTAAGGTTATTTATGTGCATGTATTTTACTAATTATTCAAATGAATAGAGCAACTGGTCATCTGCTTTCAAAAAAATGAAATACATGTATCATTAATCATTTATGGTCTTGCAGCGTTACGATATTATGTAATTAAATATCAACAGACATCTGAAAATCCTTTGCAGTTCCATTACTCATGGTGCAGCATTCATCATATTGGAAACAAACTGATGCAAGTCATACTTATGAAAAAAAGTTTCCCAAAATGATTCTCTTTTTTTCATCCGCGTGTTGACTATAGCTCCTGATGTTCAATGATCATCAAGTAAATACGTTTTTATTTTCATTACAATGTCAGCTTCAAGGCCAGAGGAATTGACATTGAATTCGTTGACAACTCAGCTGTCCAGCCAGCTGGACTTTCATTTCCTTGGACTTTTTGCTTAAGTGTTGAGAGTTAATCAGAGCTCAGCCTCCAAGGTCAATTCAGAAAAATGTGTATGTCCAAAGAGGTTTTTATATTTCCTTGTTACACTGACAGAAGTCTTGACAGTATATGAGTTCAATTGTGTATCACGATTGATTAAGGTTCACAAGGAAGAGGCGAAAATGTTCCTGACAATTTTCACACAAGGTTGTACATTATCAATTTTGATATCCTTTGGCTCTCAGGAAAAGAGAGTTTCAAAAGATAAATTACATTGTCAATATTTTTAAGCTGCTGAGATTTCTGCAAATCTGCCTCTGGAGAGAAATCAATTTCATCTTTAGCCTCGACTGAAGATGCTGAACATCTGCAAATAACTTGTAAATTGGCTGTCCTTCATTATCCTTTTTAGACTTTTACTGAAGAAATGAGGTAACATAATTGTTGCTCAAACTTTCACAGTCAGCTTTCAAAATGTATTAATGTATAAGGGATTCGAAGAGAAGCATTATTGCATTATAGCATGGCTGAGCTGAAATCCTCCGAGGTATATTAACATAACATACATCTTCTTTTCTTAGCCTTAATAAGTTACGCCTTCATTTTAAGCAGTGATGGAAATTTAAACTTTTTATCATGGGAGCACTTGGCTGGTGCGACTGCGGTGCGCATTTCCAAATTTAGAAAGAGATCAAAAAAAATTCTTCCACCACAGCATAATTTTTTTTTGAAATACACTGTACCAGAAGGACTGAAAAAGTGACATGATAATTCTAATTTCACCACTAATCATTGGGAGAGCTGTAACACACTCTAAAAAATTTCTGGGCAAAACTATTTTTTTTATCCAAAATGGTTTTTTGACTAATCCATATTGGTTTTTGCTTGAAAGTTTGATTTTTTCAAAAAACCATTTTCCATTTAAAAAACCGGTTTTGTCCCGAAAATTTTTAGAGTGCAGGGTATAGCTTCTCAACTTTTTATTAAGGGAGCTCAGGTCCCCCAAACTCCCCCCGAGTCCCGCCGCCCTTTTCTTTTGCTGATTTTAAGGGTTCGGACCTCCATCTGGATTGATTTTTCTATTGGCATACCTTCACAAAAAAAGTTTGCGGCATTTGGTGATGTTGACATCAGCAATCACTGGTCATGACCATTAAACAAAAAATACCTTAAAGTTTGTGCACTTGTCCTTCATATTAATGGGGGTTGATACTTAACCTTGACAGGCTTTCAGAACTTCTTGGCTTTGCTTTTTTTTTTTCTGATTGGCATCAACTTACAAAAAAGTGTTGCTAATGCGTATGAGGTGTGACATTGTTGTATTCTTGCACGAGAATTGCAATTAATTGATCACTTCCACATGAAGTTTACTCCATGCATTTACCACCTGGTACATGTGTTTAAAAATAGGAAACTCTTGATATCTAAAAAGCTCAGCTATTATTTAAGAATACAAAAAATTCCTCATTTATCCTTTTGGAAAACTAACAAAAATTGCTAAATCATCACAAAATTGGCAAAAATCTAGGTATAATTTTTTTTGTTTTGATTCAAGCAATATTGGTAATTATTTAGCATCACCATTTAGGGAGTGTTTTCATCGTTTTTCAAAATGTGTGAAAATCTCTGATTAGAGTTTCTCTTACCAAAGGGTTTTCTACGTCAATTATTCTTCCTCAACCCTTCACACTGCAGTGAATTCTCCAGTTCCCACCTAATCTACCTTAACCAGACTGTAGATACTCATTTACTTTGCTGCTTTGTAGAGGAGTTGGTGCATAATTGATTCTAAATCTTCAAGGTTTACCAAGCACACTGAATTGCAGAATCAGGTTCATGTCTTTTGAGAAACATTGGACTATCGAAAATTTTCGGCTGATGGTTGAATGCTATTGAAAAAAAGTAAACCTAGATTCTAAAACTGTCTGCTGGGTAATGTTCCACTGAGACTGAGACATTGACGGATTTGAATGGAAACTAGAAGAGAAATTAACCAACAAAGATACTGCAACTACAGATGTGGAATGATTTTAAACAGAGTCTTACTTATCCTGTTGCCTTTATTCCCAATTGATTATATAGTAAATGTCTAATTAAATATCAAGTGAGTCCTATATTGAACCAGTCAATGACATGTTTAATTTCGAAAATCCTGTACGCACCGTAGGTAGGATAACTTACTTAATTTTTTCTGTATAAAATGTCAGGCAACAGCCGCTAATTTACTGGTTATCTAAAATTCTTGCCAACACATTGTTCCAAAATCAAGAATTTCTCCTGGGATTTCATTCCTGAAGACGGTTAAAAACTTTCGTTTAAATCAAGGATGGCGATCAAACTTTTTAATATCATTTTATTGAGGATCTTTAAATATTTTAACGCTTTGAAATCATGACCTATATTATGATTTAAACTGCCTCGATTTTCTTCTGCTAACTCTAGTTCAAATCAACTTTTATGAAACTATGGCGTCCAAACCGTAATACATTAAGTCTTAAAAATAATGCCAGGTTTTATGGATAAGAAAAAAGAATTCAATAATTTCAAGTTTCTTTTCTAGCATGAAATCTGGCTTTGCACAAAAGGTCCACTGTCATCCAAGGGAGGACCATGATATTAGCCAAGAAATTGTTTCATGTCTTGAGGATCAAATCATGACATGGAAGCTCAAGAGACTTTGTACTGGAGATGATAGGAATTTACAGTTGGATTGCCCCTGCTTAAATGGGTCACTGTTTCTTCCAAAAGGATAACAAGTAAAAGCAAAAGACCCAGATATTAACCAACAAATTGTCTCATGTTCCAGGGACCAAGTTCGGACATGGATGCTTAAGAGACCTTGTATTGAAGACGAATGGAAATCTTCTTTCAAATTGCCCCAATGAAAATATTTGTTAGTCACAAAATTGAAGATAACAAAATGTAGGAATTTTTTGAAAGGAAGCGTATTGAAAGACAGATTTTGATATCTAATTTTGCCGCCCGATCTTCTCGCAAAGATATCAACATTGAGATGAACCTTATGAACTAAGCAAGTGACTGTCTCATAGACTCAAGCTAAAATGTATCATGCCAAGCCTCGGCCTTATGAAAGTAGTTTCAGATATCATTGGTCTATGTCCATCTTACAGCATTTCTGTAAGTGTCTCGTTGTACGGTATCGTTTGTATAAGCAGAGATGATACCACACAGAAGCATGAGACATCTGTTATGTTAGAGCAATTCCATTTGGTATGTGGAGAGAGTGGATTGTTGCAATATGAAATTGCATCTTGTAAGTCATAATACTGATGATTTCTCATGATCAAAGCACTAGTGTCAATAGCACTTTAAAGTTTTTCATTTTAGGCGACTCAACATTGTGTGTTGGTGTCTGAAAAACGAAAGGAATGGATCTGATTCTCCAAGTAAAATATAACATGATGATTATGACTAATCAAAAGCAGTCTATGCTCGCATGCTAAACGTTTGAGCTAGTGAAAGACAATTTCCTTCTATAGTCTTTCTGAAGCAAGACCCAGTCAAATCATTTTGACTGGGTTTTGAAATATCCTCTTATGAAGATCTTCAACAAGATGGACTGAGGATGTCACTGTCTAATAGCCTTGAGGCGCTGATATAGTCTTTACCTTTCACTCTTGCCAAGCGAGCCTTGGCCTTGTGTTGCAGACGTCATTCGGCTCACTTTAGTTAATGTTTAGTCTTATGGCACTATTGGCAAAAGATCATAATGTAAGTAAGAGATTGCATGTTGACAGTAGCTGGTAATGCAACAATTACATTTATGTGTATATGGTTATTTCTGGTAATAGATTAACGGTAAAATCCATGAAGTTATGGTTGATATTTGGCTATGGGAAAACTTGACATGCATTCCTTTCTCTCTTATTTAGCTTGAGGTCTGCACACTAATAGTCCACAGGGCTATCAACCTCAGGATCCTGAGTTAAATTTCCAGTCAAGAGAACCCATGATTGACAGAAGTTTCATCCAGTGCCTTAAGTGCACTCCAAAACGGATTGATTTCAGTCATATTTATGAACAAGCAATTTTCTATAGAACACTGGATTGGATAATCAGCAATGTCATTATTCATTTTTATATGAAAAGGATACTCGAAGCAGACTAGCTTTTGATGTTTGATGGTCAGCCAGTAAACACTTCTTTACTTTAATTGACTTTGAACTTGTTGACTACTCAGCTTGGCTGGAGAGCCAGACTTTCATTTCCTTGGACAGTTTTGCATGAGACTCTGCAGTTTATTGGACAACAGCGTCCAAGGTCTGGTTGTCTCATTGAGTAAGCAAGCTAGGATTGTTGACTGTGATAATGAAAAACACAACCGTACAGAAGTCTTGATCATACTGCTCTTGCCATATCTATCTATCTATCTATCTATCTATCTATCTATCTGTCTGTCTATCTATCTATCTATCTATCTATCTATCTATCTATCTATCTATCTATCTATCTATCTATCTATCTATCTATCTATCTATCTATCTCTATTATCTGACATTTTGGCTAGATCACACCTCAAATGTGCTGTTTTGTTTCATCATAAAAGCAAAATCCTATGAATTACCAAGGCCCAAAGGTAATATAATGCACTTCACATGATAAATGCTAGCTGATGATAGTTCATGAATTACTAACAAAGATAAATAGCAAACTGATACCCCAAGAGAGCAGTGATTCCACGAGACAAACAGTAATCCTAACACATGAAGAGCATTGCTCAGGGAATTTGAAACAAAGAGTTCAGATTCTGGTCACATGAGACTTCTTGAGTAACTCAAAGTGTCAGATTTCTCATCCGCAAATTAAAACCTATTATAGAACTGGAGCACAGTGAAAAAAAAATCTTCTTAAGGAGATTTAGTTTGAAATCATTTCATTTTCAGTACAATAAAAACAAGTGTTTCCAAATTTAGTTCTTTTATGTATGTAGTGTCTGTTACAACAATCCATCATGCTCCTTTCCATGCGAATAATATACAGTATACGACACCGCATTCTCCTTTATTTTGTTTCAACACTGCACAAGAACCTACCATATTTTTGTTGTATCCTGCTACTAGAGGGGTAAATTATTCATTACCTAGGACTTTTAAAAGTTACAGTACCTTTCTTGAGAACTGTAACAGTGTAACACAGTTATATTTCAACCACTACAATGCCTTAAAATTGCTCGATTGCAAATCTATTCCTGTTTCCCATGCAGTTTCACCAAAACATCATCCAGAGCTTCTTTGTATTTGTTCAAACAATTTTACATTGATTTTAGTCTCTTCTCCAAAGGTTACAAAAGAGGTTCTGTTAGTTAAATGGCAAGTAGCTCTGCGATCCAAGCCTGGCTATACATTTCGGTTTTATCTTCCCTTTGCTAGACTTCCCTGAAAGCCAAACAGTCTTTTGAAACGCAACTTCTGTATTAACACACCTGGTTCTCTAGACTAAGAGTTGAAAAGATTTCATTTAATAAAACCTGAGTTTTTTTAGATAGGCCTGTGACCTAGAACAATTTAAGATATTGGTGCAAAATGTATTTTATAATGGCAATATGTCTCATATTTCCAGAACGTTTACCAGCAGACTTGACTTGGCAAAGTCTTCACGATCATACAGTCCAATTTTCCCCAACTTTTTCTGGCTAACTTAAAGAGCAATTTAGGATCAACAGAAAACATTACCTAGGACTTTTAAAAGTTACAGTACCTTTCTTCAGTCTTAAAGCAGGGGCTGTGAATTAACAGTTGTAAAGTGGGAACTCTCAGGACCTTCCAACCATGAAGATTTATAACAAAACATCAAAGGTACATTACTGAGCATCAGGAGTATTCATTGCATTACAATGTTTAGAGGAAATAGAAGTTATTTATTAAGGGTAGTCGGAAGCTAAGAGATGTACTACAAAATTGCTATATCCAACAGGCTATATGCTCACTCCGGCATTGATAGATTTAAGTAGATGAATAATTCAACATAACATTGCACATCAGACATCCATAAATTTCTTCCACAGAAAAGCTTTTAAACGGTCAAGTTTTCCATTGACATTATATCCATCAATATTTTTGACACATTACATTTACAAAACATTTATCTCTGACAAATTGTGATGAGCTGGACAATTATTTCAAGCATTTCAATATAATGATATCTTAAATTGTTAGACAAAGAATTGAAAATGGAAAATATCACAGTAGTTCATTCACACAGTAGGTAATAAACAATATTCGCTATATCGAGGTATATATTTTTCAATATTTTGCATGTGGACGAATTTGCAAAAACGAACATATACACGAATTTTGCATTCGTGTAAGTGCCAAATATTGCATTTCACGAATTTGTACAGGTGTAATTAAGAACATACTAACCCTGAAATTGCCTAAAACTAACTCAAACCCTAATTCTAACCCTAAACCCTTATTATGTAGCACTTCCACGAATGTTAGTATTGGCAGGTCAACGAATGAATTGTGAAGCACAGCCACGAGTGTTAGTTTTTACATATACACAAACATTTATGCTCGTTTTTACACATCCACGAACTCGTACATGCTCGTTTTTACACCTCCACAAATTCGTGAACATGCGAAATAATGAAAAATATATACATGTCATATCGAGTCACCAATCCTTGTGCCTGCCCAAAACATCAGAAAGGTGAAGTGTTGACCCCATTTATATGAAGTACAAAAGCCCACACTTGCCAGGGATCATGCTCGAAATTATTATTAGTGCAACCAAAGAACTAGTGTTTGCCTAATGTTGTATTTAAATGGCTTTTAGGCACAGTAAATGTCAACCAGTATTTTTCATTAAACTTGCTTGATCAATTAAAAGAACACTTCAGTTAAATCTCTTGTTGTTTTCTGAGTCACACCAACAAATATTTCTATACATATTTGTATTCATCAAAAGAAAATCTATGTTCTAGTCACATCCTCGAAGATTACAAAACAGGTTCCCTGGCTGAGTAAAATGGCAAATAACTTTGCCAGCAAAGCTGGGCTATGTACATTTCCGTTTTCTCTTACATTCACTGGACTTTTCTTACTGCCAAACTGCTCTTTGAAATGCACCTTCTGAATATATATACACCTGCTTCTCTTGACCAAGAATTAAAGCCTAATGCTTACCACAAGGACTATAACCATGAGATAAGTCAGATATTTTATAATGGCAGTCTTCCCATTTGTAGTAGACACTAAGCTAGTAAATGACGATGTATTTTTTTGGTTTTTCTCGATAAGGACCCAGTCAAGTTAATTTGACTGAATTTAGATATTTTGTGAAGATCTGCAACAGGAGGAACTGAAAACATCTCTGCATAATAGCTTTGCAGCTCTGATGTCATCTTAACATTTCACTCGTGCCAAGAGCACCTTGGCCCTGCGTTTCAGACATCATTTGGCTCACTTAAGTTAATGTTTGGTCTTATGGCACCATTGGCAAAAGATCATAATGTAAGTAATAGATAGCGTGCTGGCAGTAAATAGTCATGCAATAATTATATCTATGTGTATATGGCAATTTCTTGTGAGAGATTGATGGTAAATCCATGATATTATGACAGATATTTGGCGTCAGGTAAAAATGACAGTTTTGTCTCTCTCATTTAGCCTGAGGTCTTGCAATGGTAGCCCATAATTTTGTCAAACCAAGGAACCTGGGTTCAATTCCAAGGGAGGGCTGTCCATGATGTATCAAAGCTTAACACACTGCCATTTTATTGGATAATTAGCTATTTCAACGTGCGCTTCTATCCTTAAATGAATTACATTGCAGACTAGCTTCTGGTTCCTCATGGCCTTCCTTCTAACACTTCTTAAAAATGGCTTTGAACTTGTTGACTACTCAGCTTGCCTGGAGATCTAGACTTTCATTTCCTTGGACCAGTTTTGCTTGAGACTCAGCAGTAGCCACCAAGGTCTTGTTGTCTCATTGAGTCAGTGAGCCAGGATTTTTGTTTAGACGGAATTGTGAGAACCGTAGTTTTGCATAATGCCTGATCATGCCGCTCTTGCCATATTTATCTTATCTGTCTAAATATGTCTTTTATATTCTCCAGAAATACATTTTAATGTTTTTCACTTAAAAAGCTCTGTTTTGTAACAATGTCATGATGTTGTGAAAATAAACTCCCGAGTATTGCTGCTTCAAACCAAAATAAAGCAGTTACATGCTAGCTGATGATAATTCATGAATTATTAACAGAGATAAATAGCAAACTGATGCCCCAAGAGAACAGTGATTCCCAAAGACAAACAGTGATCCTAACACATGGAGACCATTGCTCTGGGAATTTGGGACAGAGATATCTGGTCACAAGAGACTTATTCAGTAACTCAAAGCGTCAGGTTTCTCTGATTATGGAAAAGAGCTGTGGTGAAGCGTGAGCACGAAAAAAATATCAATTGTCTAATGGAAGTTTAGCTTGAAATCATTCTCAGTACAATGAAAAGAGCAAGTACATTGTGCAGATAAGTTTAGTGCTTTTATGTATGAAGTGTATTGTAAAGAGTAATCCACCATGCTCTTTTTCATACCAAATCTTCTCTATGAAAAACATACAGAACTCTCCTTCCTATTGTTTCTACACTGCACAAAACCATTTGAATGTGTTTTAAAGAAAATTATTCAAACATTACTTTTATTTTACATTGACTTTAGTCACTTCTTCAGAGGTTAAAACACAGGTTTTCTTAGTTGAATGGTAAATAGCTTGGTCAACCAAGCCGGGCTATACATTTCAGTTTTATCTTCAACTTGCCAGACTTTCCTCACAGCCAAACTGCCCTTTGAAACGCAACTTCTGTATATTCACCTGATTCTCCAGACAAAGAGTCGAAAAGTGTGCATTAAATTAAAACCTCAAGCTATTCGCAAGGCCTGTGACCAAAGACCTATATTGCTGCAAACTGCAAGTGATATTTTATGACGTGGTTTTTAGTACACTTCAACCTCTCTATTACGACATGTATGTTTGCTGGTAAACTCAGTAAAGTTTTCAGTCTTCTTTTTCCCTGCTTCTGTCCAAATTGTCGAACTATTCAGAATCAGTGCAAAATCTTGAATTTTCTTCAGTCTTAAAACAGTGCATGTGATTTAGCAATTATAAAACAGGAACACCCAGGAATATAAGCTTGACTTTGCAATGTAATGTTTCGGGCAAACCATGAAGACAAATCATGCATCAACTATTGAGCATAGCAGCATAGGGGCTGAAAATTCTCTCATAGAAACAAAAGACACTTCATTCAGGAGCAGAGGTGTTCAATGCTTTGCAAAAATGCTGAGGGAAATATCAGAGTAGTGTTAGTTTGTGATAATTGACAGTTGTCAAATGCTAAGAGATGAATAGCAAAAACTACTTTATCAAACAAACACATCTGTATTGATGGATTTTCACACTTTAAGTGGATGTATAGTTCAGCGAATGAATGCAACATATCGATCAATATCTTCGACACATTACAACTAGCAAAACATTTCCAGAAAGCGGAAACATTTCTGAAATGGCTACCTTGGTAAAGCATTTACATTGACATCATATCCATCCATGTCTTCTACACATTAGAATTTACAAAACATTTCTCTCTTACAAATTATTATCAGTAACACATTCTACCATTAAGGCACCCATCGTTCTGTCCGGGGAAAACAGAAAGATAAAACAGCCATGAACATCAGTAAGCTTGCCAAGCTGAATTATTGACCCTATTACCATAAAATGGAAAATCAGTGGTTCCCAGGGTATATTAATCATAATGGTATGAAATTTAGATTGTAATATTCAACCGAATGCCGCTTGCCCTCCGGAAAAAATTACATGTGGTACTGCCAAGAACCTACAATCTAGTTCTTTCATGACCATGGCTTTTGCAGTAAGGCTGCTTTGTCATGAATACGTTCTAAACCATTCAATATAACAGTCAAAAATGCAAGTGATCATTGATGATAAGGCACCCCTTGTGTTAGTTTACAATACCTTTATTCCAGGCCTTTGGCACAAACAGAAAAATAAAATATCCATGAACAGCAGATAGCTTGCCAAGGTGAAGTGTTGATCCCATTAATATGAAGGACCCAAGCACACACTTTTGGGCATTTTTGCTTAAGTGGGATCACTGGGGATTTCCGAAAGCTTGAAATGGTATTGTTATTATGGGTATTTAAGTCTCGTAAGACCGCCTGGACAAAATTGCTCCATCATAACAGCTTTATGGAATACTTAGTCAAATGTTTCATCCTCTGTCATACTATAAAGCTTACACAAGTTTTAGTTTCATTTCAATTTTATTTTGGGATAATATAAGAACATTCATTGGCAACTTCTCAAAACTACTGAATCGGTTTTGAATAAGACCATACAGGAAAAAATTAATTTTTGAGTCCGTTTAAATGGATGAATATAAAACTCTAATGCATAAATCAACAAACAGAAAATCAATTTATTGTTATCCATCTCAAACAGGTTAACCACTAGCGGAAATTTCAAGAACATTTGGAACTCACCTGAAATGAGACAAAGCAACAAAGGTATTAGACATCGGACACATGAACACAGAGGTTTTCATGTTTAGTATGTAATAAGCATTTTTGAATATTCAAATTTTGTAGAATCGATGTTCCAATTAACTTTTGATATCTTAGAATGACTATAAAGATAATGAAGCTAAACGAAGTGAAAATTAAGATTCCAAATGTCATTAGTGAATTATTAATCTGAATTAAGTAAATGAGTTTAACAACATTCTTGAACAGGCACCATTGTTTCAGCTTGTTTTAATCGTAATTGTATGCAAAGATGTCATAACATTGGATTGCTAACTTTTTTTCATAGAAAATTTACCTTGTTATGTATTTTTTAGTTTTCCAAAATAGTTCCATGAATGTAATTTATTTTATTTGAATATAATTATTTTAGTCAATAATAGAGATAAGTTGCAAAATCTGCTTATTTGTATTTTCCCTGTTGCAGAATTTTGCATGCCGAATGATCCGCTTAGTTATTTTTCATGATTTTATATGATCGATTTGGACTATGCTGTTTTTATCATCAGTACTTTTTTATAGTCCAATCAAGGCTGAGATGCATAGTTGAGACCTAATTAATGATTATTTCAAGTACAAATGTACTGCAGTGGGGCTTGTCAAAACTAGCCAAATATTTGCTAATCACTTGATTTTGTTTTTATATGACTATCATCTCTTGGTAAATGCTGACGTCAAAGCATCACACTGTTAGTTGTGCCAACACATTTAGTATTTCTCTATACTTGCTCGGCTAATGAAAGAATCATGTGCTTTATTTAAGCTGCAGCCTAATTCATTAAATAATGCTCAACACAATGTGCAAGTCTTAATAATTGCTGTCCTTTTGTGATGCCTTTCATACACATATATACGGCCTCCGCATTTTGCAGCATTCACTATATATATAAGAATAATTCGACCCAAAATCAACAATCTCTTTTGGTTGTCAAATTTCATTTCTCTAGTGAAATCCCTCAGGCAAAAAATGAAACTTCAGACATATTTCGCTTTACAAGAGGTTGTACATTGAACATTTTCTATTCTATCTTCTTGTAACTGCACTATTTTTCTCAGATTGTTGTTGTGTAGAAGCCAGGGGTTTTCAGTAAAGTCAGCTAACTTGGACCACCCAACAGCGAAACAAGTCTGAAAGTCTGAAAGAAGAAGCCTTGATCCAGGGACTGAATTTGTTGGCAAGACTTTTAAGATTTAGTGTTGATTAGCAGCAATTCACAGGTTCAAAGAAGGAAATGAAAGTCTGGTTCTGGCCGGAAAAAGATTAAACACAAGCTACCTGCAACAAAATTGCTAAAAGGTGTATTTAGTTGCAGCAGAAAAAGGATGAGTGATTACACTTGACAATCTGGAGACATCGGTGATTTCAATAAATTTCATTGGTCTCATAACATGCCAAGTATAGGATGTAACCTCACTAACTTTATAATTATGATTTGTAAGAAACAATTAACATTGCAAGTGTAGGGCTACACTGTAAAAAAATCTTCATGCTGTTAAACATACAGTGGCATGTTGCAGGACATTAGAGCATTAGAGTTTTTGACAGGTCATGAATGTGTGAAAGAACACCAGGCCGCAAATATGCGAAAACGGCCATTTAACAGTAAATCCTTTTTTTTTTAGTGTAGGATTTCATAAGATTTCATAACAAACAATGACAATTATACTGAACAGTCTTCTCATCTCATCATCATACGGCAGTCGCCTGCCTCGATATAGCCCACCAAGGTGCTGCAGAGGCATAAAACACAAACAAACAAACAAAACAAGTTTTCATATATATCTGTTTTTCCAGGTTGTCCTTCGCTGTATCCCAAAAATGTGACATATGCGAAAACAGACATTTCACAGTTAGTCCTTTTTTTTAGTATAGTATTTCATAAGAAATGTGTTGGTGTACTTTGGTAATCACTAGTATTCCTACAGCTATAAGACTACAGATTGAAACATTATGTTGTTGTGTTTTACAAGTTTTATCTTGGTAAAAACACACGCATTGGAATTTATCAAAACAAATAACCAAATCTACTCCAAATCCATGCCATACATGCATTTGGCAGATCCATCATACCAAGCGAGAGCAATTTGTACATCAGTGGATATAATCACACATACAGTCAGTGAGGTGTTTGATGCAATAACATCACTTGATTGATCAAGTGCTAAATGCACTGACAAAGGCCAACAAAAGTTATTAGTCTTTCCGGTATGGGTCATTAGTGACAAGGTCAATACGTTACATATGTGATCAGTGATGTTATAACCTTCCAATATCAGTCTTTCTGGCATCAGATGATAAATATAGTACATTTTCACATAAATCTGCCACAAACACTGTATGATGCTTACAGCCATATGTTCAGAAGGTGCACGTTCAGAAGAATTACAGTTTAGAGGGTTCAATATTAGGAAGGTTCAATCTAGTCATTGTCTCAAAACTCCAACTCTGAAATTTCCTTACTGAAGCAGGTCTATGAAATGCAGT
Organism: Platynereis dumerilii; assembly: GCA_026936325.1. Lineage (NCBI taxonomy): Eukaryota > Metazoa > Annelida > Polychaeta > Phyllodocida > Nereididae > Platynereis > Platynereis dumerilii. Next base: position 15,904,464 of record JAPTHN010000005.1, read on the forward strand.
AGACAATAATGAGATAGTGATTTTAGTACAACTGTCATCGCTTTTAGCACTATAAGACAACACTAATAACCCCTGGAAAGTCAATATAATTATGCCAAAAATCTCCTTGTGAAGAACATGATCTGAATTAGGAATTAATTAAAGTGTTTGCATAGAGGCAGGCACATGTGATATCACTTCCCGATGAGATATGAGAGGCCAGGAGATTAAGAAATTGTGAAATAAGAGACAAAATTTATGAGGCAGGTCAGTAGGCATTCCCCGAGCGTTTTTTTATCGGCCAATGCGAAAACAATGTATAAGAGATTTAAATCTACATGGAATTTGCCTAAACATGAAGCTATGGACACAATAAAGCTGGTTCAATTGACCACAACTTGCACGCAGAATAGCAGAGTTAGAGCTTTGCTTGGTGTTACACCTCACTGTAAAATTTCAAATTTCGAGTCAGCTTAAATTGTTGCACAATTTGTTGAGGCATTCTTGAGAGGTCAAAGCTTCTAGTTTTAAGTGATGACAATTTGTAATTGCCATACTTAAAAACAGGAATCGTGCAACCGTCTTACTCAATTATTTCAGATGACTCGAAAATTCAAATTTTACGTTCTGACTGCAAATTTATGGAAACTGTTCAGTTACTCAACTCCTGGTGTCAGTGTCCAAACTTTTAAACTAGAAAGCAAATAGTTCTGCAGGATTTCATTTACATGAAGTCAATTCATTGACAACCATAGACCTTATTTTCATGTTTTACTGTCACTCTTGAGTCTTGACAAATCTAGACTTGACAAAACAGGCCTCCATTTAAGTCATTCTCTCTGAATCATATTTGTATTTATCACCGAAGCTGGCACTTTGCGTTGTACTCTCTGTCATGTAAAGCAGAGGACAAAAGTTTGGGCAGTTAGCTCAGCCTACAGGCCTTGTACAGGCAAAATTCAAGCACTCACCTCAATGGTAGCAATTTTGGAATAATCATGGTACATTTCAAGATTCATTTGACAAGAGTTTTTTGCTTCCTTTAGAATTACATTGCAGTGGATTTGTATACGTCTGACAAGATTTTGTGACGCTACAATGTAGCAAACCATTGCAATGCTATGACGTCACAAGAGATGACGTCACAACTTGACTGCAGTGTCCCTAGTGTCAAATAAAAAGTCTCCTGCTATGATGTGACAAACTGTAGTTCGTGAAAAATGCTTTTTGTTTATATGAAAAGCTTTTGACAAATTTACTGTTTCTATTTGAGCATATTTACGGCTTCGTTTGTTGATAAAGCACAGTATGTGGAGTTTCAATGGATGCTTTAAAAGCCTCATCAAGTAGATTATGACATGAAATAGTGACATGCCGTTGTTGGAAAGCTGTGGTATTTTTGTTGTTAATAACTTCTTGACAATTTACTGAGAAAACTGTTTTCTTGACAACAGATAAAAACTACACATTGAGGAGAAAAACATGAATTTGCAGCAATGACCTTTTAAGTAATGAAGTGTTAAATGCCATCATTATTCATTGGCAATATCATTATATATTATGTAAAAGTATGTATAATTTATTATATCAAACATATCAATTTCTGATAATATACATTTAAAAAAACCTTGAAAGTTCTCAAAGTCATTGCAAATGGTCTCTTGCCAACAACTACATTACATATTTTTAAAAAGCACAAATGAATCTTAAATTTGGTAAGTAAGAAATCCGATCAATTTTCTTAGCTATCAATATTATAGTATTCAATGACAATCGAATAATTTGAGCATGTTTATAAATGGCTTCTGTTGTTGGCAAAGCAGAATAATTATTTGAATATTATGAATTGGATGTCCTTCTCTAAGCAAATGTCTACTGACACATACTTCTATTTTACCGACCGCACATTGTACCTATATTTTATCCATAGTTCATGTGTAGGTCTACAGAGATACTTTTAGATTCCAATATTATACAAATACGGCATGATATGATTTGATTTTGATTTGATTTATTTATTCAAAAGAACAACATTTGAACAATACAAAAACAATGGGAGTTTAAGTAAAAATTACAACGTAACTCCCACTAACTAGCAGAATAAAACATTTTCAAATTAGTTATAAAATTCTAGATTGACACTGAATTAATAGTTCTTTCTTCTAAATTATTCCATTTATTTACAATTCGATTGCTCCAAAAATATTTTCTTTTATCAGTACGGCTATAAAACACATACAGCTGTTTATTATGACCTCTACTTCTATGTACAAATTTATAAACTTCTTCCTTATCATTTATATTGAGATTTGTATGACAATTAATAACTTTGTAAAACAATATTAAATCAGAATTTTTTCTTCGAATTTCCAATGAATCTAAGTGCAATATGAAAATTTATTTGCACGAGGAAATTCATATCGAACGAGGGCGCAGCCCGAGTTCAATATGAATTTACGAGTGCAGATAAATTTTCATATTGCATGATAATAAGTGCCATATTTATTTTAGTACATGACCACTATGCTTCCAATATGATGTTCCATTCTGATTAAAAAAAAAAAGTCAAAAAAAAATATTTCAAAAAAAAAAATTTTTTGGAATTTTTTTTTTAATATAAAAACTCATATTAACACTCTAATCATGCAATATGAAAATATCTGAAAAAAAAAATTGTTCAATAAATGTTTTGGAAAAAATCTCATATTGCACTCGAACCATGCAATATGAGTTTTTATGATGTCGTCATGTGACTGATTTTGGCCAATCAGCATCACTCTAGCATAGTGGTCATGTAATAAAATCTTCGAATAAATAGATCAAGAAATAGAATACATACATAATTATCTTCACAGAAAAGCAAAATAAAATAAACACTGAATTGCATACTTGGTATCCATACTAAGGAAAGGTTACATCATACCTGAAAGTTCAAAAATTAGAAACTCGTTACATGCATATTCCTTCATCTACTTGATATCAACTCTCTTGAAATTGCGCATTTTCTGTCAAAAAATGGCCTGACAAAAAAGGCAACACATTCCATAGGACAACATGCAGCTCAAATTACTATGCAAAAAATGTACATAGGATACGCAAACTCCTGCTGGATATAAAATGCTGAAAATATCACATCAATGACCTTCGTAGCACAATGGAAGAGCATTTTTGTTAAAACAATTTGCTTTAGGTGACAATGAAAATCGTTACTATTACACTCGCAGTGTGTTTATCAAATCACTGAACAAATAAAGTTACAATATTGTGTTAAAATGTGTTAAGGTGATTCAAGCGTGGTACGCTGCACATACTTCTGAGCAGCCTGGTTGCCTAGCAACATAGCGTCACAACTGCTGCAGGCACTGAAACAGTTGTGACGTTACCATTTTCTGTTCTCTTTTTTTTAACAGCATGGCAGCCAGTAATTTGCTATTTAAATGAGATCTAATGCAGCTAGAAGCATAATTATTTTTTTATTGAAAGCAGTAACATCTATTTAAAGTTTCAGCATCTCAGCTTTATCCAAAAAATTTTCTCAGTTAATTTCAGTCAACTGTGTCAAAAATTGTCTTTATTTATTCAAATTGACATTGGCACAGTCATGGTACTGCATTAAAAAAATGACTCGGTGAAATGTTTTTTTTTTTGCCATTTGTTTGACAATAACTTGTTTATGATATATGCAAATTTTTAAAAAAATCTGTATGATCGTTTTCCTAAAACTTGATTACTGCCAAAATTGATGCATGCAAAATCTGCAATTAATTAGTGTGTTGGAGCCCTTTGAGCTCTTACAGAAAAAAATATTTTAACCTTTTTCTTCATATTTATGGCTAATGTATTGGTGTAAATCCTTGGGAAGACATTTCTGACGTTTTTGTGTGACAAATGCATGTAATGCTTTATTCTGTGGTACATAAACAAAAACTCAATTTATGACTTTTAAGCAGTCATCAGGCAAAACATGCCGTTACCATGGCAACCAAACGAGTCGGTGAAATTTTTTTATTTTTCATTTTTGAAATGTATAGGTCCCATAGAGTACCCGTGCAAAATTTTAGAAAAATCTGTATGATCGAACCACCATGCTCGAGTCACCTTAAGTGACACCTTAAGCAAGCCCATTTGAATATTAAGTACTTCCTTAACTTTGTCCCTGTTAGTGACACAAAGGGAAAAAGGTGCTTGGGTTCAGTCAATTTTCATGCAATTTTACGGAAAGACAAACTAAAAAACTATTCATGTGACACTTGTGGCTCAAATACTATATGCAAGCAATGTACAATTATTGTACATGTACGCAGGTAAAACAAATTCCAGGTGTGTATGAAAATTAATGCGAAAATTCTTGTGAATGACCTTCACAGCAAAATGGAAATGCGCTTTTGTGGAAGCTGTTTGCATTAGGTGGTTTGCCATTATTGCCGTTATTGCACCTGTAGACAAATTAATACCATTTTTTGTTTAAAAAAGTGTCAAATAACATTTTAATAGGCCAATTTTGATTATAAGTACTTCCTTGACATTGCCCTTGCAAGTGAGACAATGGAAGGAGGAATTTGAGCATAGTCATTAAAATGCAACTATCTGAGATGTCCTTTTACCTTGAGGTCTAGTAATGGTAGCCCGCTGGTTTGTCAAACTAAGGAGTCAGGGTTCAATTCCAGGGCAGGGCAGTCCAAGATGTACCATAACTTCAAACAGTGCCATTTTATAGGATAATTAACTATATTACAATGTGCGCTTCTGCACTGATAGGCATTACATTGCAGACTAGCTTCTGGTGCCTCATGGCCTTCCTCTAAACACTCCTTTAAAATGGCTTTGAACTTGTGGACTACTCAGCTTGCCTGGAGATTTAGACTTTCATTTCCTTGGACCAGTTTAGCTTGAGACTCAACAGTTAATTAGACAACAGCACCAAGGTCTCATTGAGTCAGTGAGCAGGATTTTGTTTAGTGGAATAGTGAGATATTTGAGAAAAGTGGAAAATACAATTGTTTCTTGAAAATTCCATTTCCATGTCAGAAAAGGTATAGTTAGAATGTATTCCTCTTATTTTTTTAGGTGTAACGTTTTATCCACCAGAATAGAATAGCATATTTTGTTTTCACACTTTAAAAGATCTGTTTTGGGACATGGTGCTGTGAAAACAAACTCCTGAGTATTGCTACTTCTAAGCAAAATAAAGCAGTTTAACTGTGATGAATGCCAGCTGATGATAATCCATGAATTAATAACAAAGATAAGTGGCAAACTGATGCCCCAAGAGAACAGTGATTCCCAAAGACAAACAGTGATCCTAACACAGGGAGACCATTGCTCTGGGAATTCGAAAGAGATATCTGGTCACAAGAGACTTCTTCAGTAACTCAAAGCATCATATTTCTCATATCCGTATGGAAAAGAGCAGTGGTGAAACTTGAGCACGAACAAAAAAAATCAATTGTCTAATGGAAGTTTAGCTTAAAATCATTCTCAGTATACAATGAAAAGAGCAACTACATTGTTCTGCCAAGTTTAGTGCTTTTATGTATGAAGTGTATTGTAAACAGTAATCCACCATGCTCTTTTTCGTACCAAATCTTCTCTATAAAAAACATACAGAACTCTCCTTCCAATTGTTTCTACACTGCACAAAAACCATTTAAATGTGCTTTAAAGAAAATTATTCAAACATACTTTTTATTTTACATTGATTTTAGTCAGTTTTTCAAAGGTTAAAAAACAGGTTTTCTCAGTCGAATGGCAAATAGCTTGGTCAACCAAGCCAGGCTATACATTTCAGTTTTATCTTCAACTTGCCAGACTTTCCTCACAGCCAAACTGCTCTTTGAAACGCAATTTCTGTATATACACCTGATTCTCTAGACAAAGAGTCAAAAATAGGGCATTAAATTAAAACCTCAAGCTTTTCGCAAGGCCTGTGACCAAAAGCCTATTAAAATATTGCTGCAAAATGCGGGTGATATTTTATGAAGGGGCGTACATCTATTTTTAGTACATGTATGCCTGCTGGTAAACTCAGTAAAATGTTCAGTCTGATTTTTCCCTGCTTGGCTTTCCAAGTTCATGAACAATTCAGAATCAACATAAAAAATACTGACTTTTCTTCAGTCTTAAAACAGTAAATGTGATTTAGCAATTATAAAACAGGAACACTCAGGAATATAAACTTGACTTTGCAATGTGATGTTTCGCGCAAACCGAAGACAAATCATGCATCAACTCTAGAGCAACACAAAGCAGCATAAGGACTGAAACCTTCTCACATAGAAAACAAAATTTAGAAGCAAAGGTGTTCAATGCTTTGCAAAAATGTTGAGGGAAATGTCAAAGTAGTGTCAGTTTGTGATTATTGACAGTTGTCAAATGCTAAGAGATTGATCACAAAAACTACTATATCAAAACAAACTGTACGCAACCCTGAATTGATGGATTTTCACACTTTAAGCGGATGAACAATTCAATGAAAGAATGCCACATATCAATCAATATCTTTGACACATAACAATAGAAGAGCTTTTGGAATGGCCGCCGTGGTAAAGTGTTTCCATTGACATCATATCCATCCCTATCTTCAACAAATTACTATTTACAAGTCGACTGCTCGGCGCAAAAAGGAGCTTAGTGGAAAAATGGCATTTTGAGAAAAAGGCCTTTTACTTTTGAACATTTGTTTTCAGTTCTTGCTCGGTCAATACTGGTCCGATTTGAATGATTTTTGGTAGGGGACCGTTCAGAATTTATGACTCGGGGGGGGGTGGGAGTTTTGCTGGAACTTCCTGTCAAAAATTGATACCCCCCCTTGAGTTTCATGCGGATTTTTAGTACCCCACCCCTAGGTTTCACGCATATTTTTAGTACCCCCCCCTGGACATACAAAGCAATACACACATATATACTGTAATACATGGCCACGCATACAGATTTGCATCATTTCTCGGACTTTTGCTCGTAAAAAAGTCCAAATAAAATGATTTTATGCGTGTTTTTTCACAATTTTTCTTTGTTAAAATTTCTTACCCCCCCCCTTGGAAGTGTTGTCAAAAATTAATACCCCCCCTTGAAACACGTGTGAAAAGTTAGTACCCCCTCGGCCAAAACTCCCACCCCACTCCCCCAGTCATAAATTCTGAACGGTCCCTAGGTATATTCATACATACATTTTCTAAAAATGTATATTAAAAAAATTATGCTATTATTGTTACTTTTTATGAAATAAGACCATGCTCCTTCCTGCATTAAACAAAGCATTATCAGTGGGGCAAAAAGGGGCATAGATGCACTAAGTTCCTTTTTGCGCCAACTTGTTTCAGTGCAAAAAGGAGCTTAGTGCTAGTATTTTTACTATCATTGTTAAGTAAATTTCAGCGCCAAAAAGTGCATAACAGCACCATGCTCCTTTTTGCGTTGGGTGAAATTTTCTAATGGCAGAGACAAAAAGGGACAACAAAAACTTGAAAATTACATTTTATTCCACAAACTGTGTCATCCCGTACTTTGACCTGCAATATCTCCTGCAATTGAACCCGCTTTGTTCTAATATTCACAGGCATTAATCCTAAGGTCTTGGACTTTCGAAATATGCAATAATTCAAAAAGGGACTTAGTGGCACTATTAAAGTCCCTTTTTGCGCTCAGCGGTCTAAATTATGATGAATAACACCTTCTGCCATATCAAGGCACCCATTGTTCTGTCTTGCAAAACTTTCGTTCCACACTTTTCTAAAAACAAAAAGATAAAATAGCCATGAACATCAGGAAGCTGGTCAATATGGAGGACAAAAGCACACACTTTCAGGTATTCTCCAATAAGAGTGATCAACAAGGATTTCAGGATTTTCGAGTGGTTTACAATGACTATGAAGTTATGATTCCAAGGGTCATTAAGATTGATTGTTGTGATTGCCCGCTTTGTAACAATACTATATAAAGCTACTGCATAGAGTCTCAATAATATGGCACCCAGTCATCTTATGTTGCACAAGGGAAAGTAAAACTTTGCCCCTCACACTTGAAAAGTTTGTTTATCATGTAAACCGAGCTCCTAAAAATTACCCATATCTTCAGTAAACAAAATACAGCACTCTGATATGATGAATTCTGACTGGTGAAATTTAAGCACTCAGACAATCCATAAATTATTAACAATGATAAATACCAAATTGATGCCTCCAGCGAACACTGATTCCATGTGACAAAAAGAGATCCTAACATATAAAGAGTATAGCTCGAGGAATTGGGGACAAAGATATCTGGTCACATGAGACTTCTTGAGTTACTCACAGTGTCACATCTTTTTTGGCCATTTTAAGCTGGTGGGGAACGAGAGCATAAACCATCATAGTTCCATTGTCCACATGAGCTCATGCTCGAAATCATTCCTAGCACAACCAAAAGAATTCATAGAGATGCCAGATTCAGTGGTTTGATGCAAGTTGTAGTTTCTGTCAGAATAATTTGTCATGCACCTTTTCATACAATATCTCCTGAAGCATAAGACACTTACCTTCCTTTGTTTCAATGCCATACAAAAACTACCACATACGTATATGATGCACGTTAGAGTTACATCATTATTTTTCATTTCAAGATGATTGGTCGATTGGAAGAGCATGTCAGTTAAAAGCTATTTATTTGTTCTTTGTATTGACCCAAAGCAAGAATTTTAATTCTTGTCAATTTATCGAAGATTACAAAACAGGTACTCTTAGTTAAATGGCAAACAGCTTTGCCAACCAAGCCAGCTATAAATTTCAGTTTTATCTTCCATTTGCCAGACTTTCCTCACAGCCAAACCGCCTATTGAAACGCAAGTTCTGTATATACTCCTGGCTCTCTAGACTGCGAGGTGGAACTTCATTGTTAAGTTGATTCAGCATAAATACCTTCAGCTACAGACAATGATTCAATATAACAGTCATTATTGATAAAAAAAACTACCTTTATTCCAGGCCTTTGGGACAAACAGAAAAATATAATTGCCATAAACATCAGGAAGCTGGTAAAGGTGAAGTGTTGATCCCATTAATATGACAGACAAAAGCACACTTTCAGGTATTTTTGCTTTCACGCCATCACTAGGAATTTCTGAAAGCATCGGCAGTTTACAATGGCCGCTATAATGGTATTGTTATTATGGGTACTTCAGTCTTGTAAGAACCTGAATGATGCCAACCATCAACCATTGAGAGTTAACGACGGTGACTGCTTTGTAATATTATATTAACATAATGTCTTGTATTTTCTGTCAGTTTTCATTTTGAAACCATGAATTGTGTATAACTATATTTAACTATTTCATTCTCTGGACAAAATTTCTCAGTTATTTCTTCCACAAAAAACAATATTTTATGAATTTTACATGTAAGGAAATTCCTGATTCCTCCATATAATAGACCTTTTAAACAACTTTTGTTTTCTACCTGTGCATGATTGTGAACCCTGACTTCTCACTTCAGTCGACTATCTTGATGTAATATTTTGGTACCAAGAAAATAAACAAGCAACTAGTTGATTTTTATTGACCATTGTTTTGAAATGTTCATTTTGTCCGTTCCTTTTTGTTAAGATCTAATTATTTTTGTGTACATGGTATGAATGGCATTTTTAAAAAATCCTATTGCACCTCTTTTGTTTCCATATAATTTTTTCCTCTCATTTCTCCGAAAGAAAAAATGGGCCATTAGTCGAATTGTTTTTAAAATTATTTCAAACATTTTGTATTTATATGATTAGACAGTGATAATACTGAAAAAAAAAGAAATGTTATTATTGTGATGCAACTCACCTCAAGCTCAAGCTCAACTGGACATTTCAAGAACAAATTGGAACTCACCTGAAAAGAAAGAAATTCATGATTACTCTCACAAATTTGTGGTGTGTGACACAATTTCTAATTCAAACAAAGCTGTGTGATTCACTATGCCTGATGTGTTCACCATGCAAGTAATTTTTTGAAAGATAGATTGTTTTAAACAGCAAAATATGAAGATAAAGAAAGCTTGGGGAAAAATGTCAACGAATACATCCCAAACGCAAAACGGCCATCCCATACACATATGGGAGTATCTTGGTGTGGAAAGCTTATCTCCTCATCATTATAGCAGCCTCTGGAATTTTTTATTTTAAAGTTTTAGTTATGATTGTCTTGGAGGCAATAACAATAGGACATTTGAGACGTGTGATGCAGGAACACAGAACATCTCAGATTTAATACTCTTCAGTTAACCGTTGAGAGATTTGAATCAATACAAAGGTAATGAGACAAAAGAAAACGAAAGACAAGATTCTTAATGTCATAAGCAAATTATTAATGTGATTTAAGTACATGAATTTTTAAAACTAACATTCTGCACAAGCTCTTTTGTTTGAGCTTCTTTTATTCAGAATTGCCCTTATTGTATGCAAATAGGCCTATGTCATAACTTTGGATTGTTCTTATTTTTTAATATAAACAATTTCACCCTGTTATGCATGTTTAACTTTTTTCAATTCAATAAATGTAATTTATTTGAAATTTTAAAAATCTTTTCTTTTTTATAAAATCAGTTGCTAAACCTGTATTTTTTTGTATTCCCTGTTGTAGACATGAATTATCCATGTTAACTGACCATCATTTGCTCATGATCTATGTGATTAATTTGGTTTATGCTTTTTTTTTCAACCCAGTCAAGGCTTAGCAGCTAAGTGGCGTCAAACTGATTAATGATTATTTCAAGGACAAAGTCACAAACTTGACTGTAGCGGTACTTGTCAAAACTAAGCAAATATTTGCTGATCACTTAATGTTGTTTTATATGACTGTGATCACTGGTTAACTGCTGAGCCAGCTATAACATAATAGCTTTATGCTGTACCAACACATCCAGCATCAAGGCTATTTCTCTTCAGTTGCTTGGCCAATAGAAGAATCAAGTGTTTTATTTGGGCAGCACCTGTACTGTCTTCATGCAATCGGCTGCAGACTAATTCAATGGAAATGATCGAGGCAAAAATAACATGGGTCCCTAATGCTGGCATGGGACTAATTCTGATCAAACACTAATTTTATTTTAAAAAAAAAGCATAATATATTTATGAATTATCATGAGCGATGAAGCTGTGTGAAACTAACTGTACAAAAAAAAATCAGTCAAATTCAGGACAAACTGCAAATTTCACGAAAAGTTGCCCTTTGGTTTTGATTGTCAAATCTCATTTTTCAAATATTCTTAAAAATTTAGGAAAATTGCAAACTTCATATCATAACAGTCGACAAATGACGGGCACTTAAGTTCAGCTGGTAGAAGCACCAAAGACATCTCAAGAGGCTCTACCCATGCAATGCATTGGAATAAGCTGCATATTTTTCATAGAATAACTTGTGACCTTGTTGATACTCAGCTGGTGACTTGTTTTAACAGCATTGAAAGGACATGACATGACCTCACAAATTTCGTATGAGTCAGAGGGAATAACATGGCATTGATAGTGATATGACCTCACAAGGAAAAGTTCAGTCTAACTCAATAAGCACTTGACATTCGTCAACTGTAAGACATATTGGGTTAGTAGTTCATCTGTCAGAGGAAACTTGAACATTTTCAATTTCATTTTTTATTTTTAAAACGAGAAACTGTTTAAGATCTTGGTTTGTTGTTGTGTAGAAGCCAGGTGTTTAAAGTAATGTAAGCTACAGCAACTCGGACCACTCACTGAACAGCCAAACAAGTCTGAATGTCTGAAAGAAATAGCCTTGATCCAGGGACTGAATGTGTTGGCAAGACTTTTAAGATTTAGTGTTGATTAGCTGCGATCCACAGGTTCAAAGAAGGAAATGAAAGTCTGGTGCTGGCTAAGGAAAGATTAACCACAAGCTCCCTGAAACAAAAAAGGCTCAAAGTTTATTTAGTTACAGCAGAAGAAGGATGAGTGATTATGTCTTGACATTTAGAGAACAAGAATGATCTCATCACAAGTCTTATCTTTCACATTTAAAAGTGTGGTAGATTTGTCAATATGACTCATTCACTGAATTGTGCTGATAACAATGCAAGAATAGGATATAACCCCAAACTCATGCAGTTTTGGGTGCCTACTTTATGTCGTTTTTAAAACATACAGCTAAATGTTGTTGGATGCACAAGCTTATGAAAGTAACCGCAAAGGTATGCATTAGTGAAATTGCAAGTTTTTAACAGATCTCGAGTGTGTGAGAAATAACTGAATCACCAATGAAAATTATATGAATATTTTTTACAGTCAATTTACAGGAAGGTAACTGCACTGCTAACCATGTAAAGCTGTATGTTTAACCATTTAAAGTTGGCAACCAATTGCTTGGTGTTAAACCTCACTGTATTCATTGACAACCATAGACCTTATTTTCATGTTTTACTGTCACTCTTGAGTCTTTGACAAATCTAGACTTGACAAAACAGGCCTCCATTTAATTCATTCTCTCTGAATCATATTTGTATTTATCACCGAAGCTGGCACTTTGTGTTGTAGTTTGTGTAAAAAGCTTTTTGTTTTTATGAAAAGCTTTTGACAAATTTACTGTTTCTATTTGAGCATATTTACGGCTTCGTTTGTTGATAAAGCACAGTATGTGGAGTTTCAATGGATGCTTTAAAAGCTTCATCAATTAGATTATGACATGAAATAGTGACATGCCGATGTCGGAAAGCTGTTGTACTTTTGTTGTTAATAACTTCTTAAGAATTTACAGAAAAAATTGTATTCTTGACAACAGATAAAAACTACACATTGAGGAGAAAAACATGAATTTGCAGCATTGACCTTTTAAGTAATGAAGTGTTAAATGCCATCAATATTCATTGGCAATATCATTATGTATTATGTAGAAGTATGTATAATTTATCATATCAAACATGTCAATTTCTGATAATATACATTAAAAAAAACCTTGAAAGTTCTCAAAGTCATTGCAAATGGTCTCTTGTCAACAACTACATTACATATTTAAAGCACAAATGAATCTTAAATTTGGTAAGCAAGAAATCCGATCAATTTTCTTTGCTATGGCTGATATATATAGCAAATTACAACATCAATATCAATATTATAGTATTCAATGACAATCGAATAATTTGAGCATGTATATAAATGGCTTCTGTTGTTGACAAAGCAGACTAATTATTTGAATAGGCAAATATTGACAGGCACATACTTCTATTTTACCGACTGCACATTGTATATTCTATGGATAGTTGATGTATAGGTCTACAGAGATTCCTTTAAATTCCAATATAATCCTTGGAATAAATAGATCAAGAAATATAATACATATATAATTTGCTTCACAGAAAAATAAAATAAAAACTGAATTCCATAATTAGTATCCATAGTTAAACTATTCAGCACCTTTGTCAGCCAATCACATGCCAGTATTTAAGGGCGATTGTTCCCATATTCGCTGTTTTCCACCTATCATCTCATGTTTGACTGTCTGAGTGTCTGTCTCATGATATCAGCCGGTTATTCAACATTCTCCATGGAATCGGCTAAAGCCCTTCGGTGATAAATCAGATATTCCCTCTCTCGTGGTGAATAACCTATACAAATCAAATCTGAATGCGTCTGCATGTCCTCTTGAGTCAGGCAATTATGTTTCAAATAAAACAAGAAGGTAAATAGCCAAATAAACAACTTTTGCTTCATTGGATTTATTTTGCTTTTTCAGCACAATCAAGGCAAGGTCACTTTACACCTGAACACTATGGAACAAAAAGGGAAGAAATATGGAGGAAGAAATAGAAGCTTCGAGGCCACTCCAAGCATGCAGATGAGAATGATAGGGTCAGTCTGCAGAAAGTTAGAAAGTAGCCATGATCAATGCTGCTGCGATGAATTAAATGTTGTAAACATAAAAGAACTACTGTATATGGTTTTAAGTCATTTGACTTCTCTTTCAAGTGAGTTGAAAAAGTGGTTGTGCTTAATTGAAACTGAGTCAACATCTCAAACTGGACATTTTTTTGTGAAACATGTATTTTTTTAATTTAGCAAATCTAAATGAAACAGAGTCTCAGATTTAATACTAACATATCAGTTTTAAGAACTAGAAAACTAGTTGATTAATTTATCAGCTAAATTTAAATCATCCTTTTTTATAAGGGACGTCATCACAAATTTCTGTAAAAGAATGTCCTGACAAAAAATACAACAAAATCATAATATAACAACATGCAGCTCAAATTACAATGCAAACAATGTGCATAGGATTCCCCAAAGCCCTGGTGGATATAAAATGCTGAAAATATCACATCAATGACCTTCGCAGCACAATGGAAGTGCATTTTTGTCAAGTAATTTGCTTTAGGTGACAATGAAAACTGTTACTATACACTTACAGTGGTGTTTATCAGATCACTGGACGAATAAAGTTACAATATTATGTTAAAATGTGTTAAGTGACACTTTCAGCATGCCAATTTGAATATTATTAATTACTTCCTTGACTTTGTCCCTGTTATGGCTAGTTCTCACGACGGCGATTTGAGAGCGACGCATCAAGAGAAGTCATTTCTTGGAAGGTTGTGGCGTAGAACGTTGGTTTTGGCACATTACGTAATCAATTAGTGTCATGTGCGACGCTTAAAGTTAGTAGCCGCGGTGAGTCTTGAGGTGTCCGCGGCGCTTCTTAAGCTTTCTTCGCCGCGTTACGCCTCTCTTTCCTCAGCGCAGTTCCAAACAGACGCGTCGCACTTTGTTTTGGAATTCGGCGAGGCTGCTTTTACTTCGCCCAATGTTGTTTCCTCTTACGCCGCTGATGGTTGTGAGGCAGCTACGTCTGAAATTGGCGACCTGCGACGCATCAGGAAACCTTCGGCGTACACCCGAGGTAAGATGCGTCGCTGAAAATGACAGCCTCGCCGAAGACTGTAAGGATGCAACGCCGCATTTAGGGACTTGTTACTGCGTAACTTGATGGTTCATCGTCGCACATGCATTCATAAAGCGCCGAGGACATTACAGGCGCGTCGATGCTGACCTTCTTCGTCGTCCTTGCCTTAAGCAGCGACGAAGGTCTCTTAAGCATCGACGAACGTCTGTTGTTGCAGCGCTGCGGCAAAGTGTGTTTGGCTGCTGCAGGAGTCACTTTTGGTCATTATAAAAAGGGACACAGAGGACCTCCTTGCTTCATTTGCTGATTGCCCTTCAATGAGAACACAACGACTGCCTACTGAACATATGCATGATGAATGAAGAAGAAATTATTGTTGTGGCTGGTGCTGCTGCTGTTGCTATCGGAGCTGTCTATTTGAGACAGAGGAGGAGGAGGGCCAGGAGACAGAAAAGGTGGTGGATTCGCAACTGGTTGCTGCAGAGGGAACAACATGGTCACTTCCATCAACTGCTGCCTGAACTGCAAGTGCGTGACGTGTCCGGCTACTACAACTACACTAGAATGCCCCCTGCCATCTTTGCTGAAATCCTGGAAGCTGTTGGACCACTCATCGCTAAGCAAGACACCAACATGAGGAGGGCTTTGGAACCTGGTCTGAAGTTGGCTATCACCCTGCGGTACATGGCAACAGGAAACAGCTACAAGTCCCTAGCTTATGCTTTCCGTGTGGCACCCAACACCATCTGCAACTTCATCCCTGAGGTCTGCCTTGCCATCGTTCATGCCTTCGAAAGACAGCTGGCACTACCCACACAGCCTGAAAGATGGAAGGAGATAGCCAAGGCTTTTGAGACGAAATGGAACTTGCCCAACTGCATTGGAGCTCTGGATGGCAAGCACGTCGCAATCCGATGTCCCAAGGCTGCAGGCTCCTTGTTCTACAACTACAAGGGATTTCACTCCATTGTCCTGATGGCCCTCGTTGATGCCAACTACAAGTTCATCTATGTGCAGGCTGGCTGTCAAGGAAGTGCATCTGATGGCGGCGTCTTCAGGGACACAGTACTTCGACAACTCCTGGACGAGGAAGATCTAGGCCTACCACCTCCAGAACCTCTACCTGGCACAGAAGACAATCCTTTCCCATATTACATCGTGGGTGACGAGGCATTTCCCCTGAAGACATGGCTGCTCAAACCAGTGCCAAGAAGGAACCTTGACATTGCTTCCAGAGTCTACAATTACAGGATTTCAAGAGCCAGGAGAGTGGTGGAGAATGCCTTCGGTCTGCTGTCAAACAGGTTCAGATGCTTCCTGACCACCATGCCCCAACGACCTACAAGAGTGACATACATCACAATGGCTGCTTGTGTTCTACACAACATTCTGCGAGACAGAGTAGGCGTCCACCATGCCCGTGACAATGAAGTGATGGACAGAGAAGATCCACAGACACATGACGTCACTGAAGGAGTTTGGAGGGGAGACCGTCAATTGCATGACCTAGGAGAACCACTTCGACACGGAAATGCCTCCAGAGATGCCAAGGCTGCTCGAGACTACCTACGTGACTGGGTCAACAGTCCGGCAGGAAGTGTCCCTTGGCAGTTGGAGAAAATCTGAAGAAGATGCATTCAAAACAACAAACCCCAGGTCCTTTTAAGGGCCACCAAATCCTCCCAATTGAGCTGGCCATGTACACATCCTATGTTGACAAAACAAGCCCAAAAATCAATCAATCAATCAATCCCTCCATCCATCTATCTATCTATCTATCTATCTATCTATCTATCTATCTATCTATCTATCTATCCAAGTCCAATCCCTGCAAAGTGACGACAACTGCTTTTCTTTTGCTGCAGTGTATATATGTAACGAGCATTGTGTTCCATCTATCAAGCTATCTATCTATCTATCTATCTATCTATCTATCTATCTATCTATCCAAGTCCAATCCCTGCAAAGTGACGACAACTGCTTTTCTTTTGCTGCAGTGTATATATGTAACGAGCATTGTGTTCCATCTATCAAGCTATCTATCTATCTATCTATCTAGCTATCTATCTAGCTATCTATCTAGCTATCTATCTATCTATCCAAGTCCAATCCCTGCAAAGTGACGACAACTGCTTTTCTTTTGCTGCAGTGTATATATGTAACGAGCATTGTGTTCCATCTATCAAGCTATCTATCTAGCTATCTATCTAGCTATCTATCTAGCTATCTATCTTTCTATCTATCTAGCTAGCTATCTAGCTATCTAGCTATCTACCTGCCACTTGAGCTAGACAAGTGAAATTACAAAGTGATGCACTTGTACTAGTGCAACCAACCAACACAATTTTTAAAAGCAAAGCACTTGTACTAGTGCATTACATTTTAATTAAGAAATTCATGCACTTGTACTAGTGCAATAAAAATATGTTTATACCAAAGAATGCAGCACTTGTACTAGTGCTGCACTTGGTATGTTTTGGGGCAAAGAAAGGGGGAACTAGCACCTTGCTTTTATGAAGGTGATTACTTTTAATGAAGGCCAGGACCGGACTTTTGTTTTGGGGGACTTTTTTTTTGGGGATTGTCAACGTTTTTTTTGCTCTTTTTTGGCTCTTTTCGGTCAACACAAGCTCTTTTTTTTTGTCAACATAAGATGTGTACGTGGCCTGCCCTTTTGGGAGGATTTGGTGGCCCTTAAAAGGGCCGAGGTTTTTTGTTGTCTTTGCTGCATGTGGTCTTCTACTTTCGTGGAGAAAGGAGACCTGAAGTCCAACTGGGCGAAGGGGAAGGCTGGTGCTGGTGATGGGCGGCCGGTTGACCAAAGCTGGGTCCAGGGGGGTAGCCGTATTTCTCGGGGCTGTCCTGTGCATCCATCATCAGTGTCATGGTGGAGTGGCTGGGCTGCATCGGGGTGTAGCTGGGAGTCTGCCTGGAGGATCCTCCTTCCCTGGGCTGGTGCTGCTGGTAGTGATGGCTGCTGGAAGCCTGGGGATGGTGCTGGTGGTGTGATGGCACATACGTCGAAGAAGGAGGAGGATGAGGAGGAGGTGGCATCTGCAGGCGCTGAGGAGGATGAGGAGGCTGGAAGGTGTGCTCCTGATGCTGTCTTGAGTGGCGGCTGGCCTCATCATCCCAGTAGAGGGCGGCCTCTGCAATGGTCCTGACCATCGCCCTCCTGATTTCAGGGCTGGCGTGCACTCCCACGTGGTACAGGTCCTGGCACTTCATCCTCCAGTACTCCTGGTCGGGTGTCAACTCCTGGTGGTCGGGGCACATCTTGCAGCCAGAGCCTTTCAGGATTTTCTTGGCGGAGGACATGGCTTGCATGCTGCCTGCGATGACGTGCATGGCGGAGTGCATGGCTTCATCTCCTGGGGCCTTCCTCTTGGTTCCCTTGGCAGCGGCTCCAGGCTTTAGTGCTCCAGGGAAGACTTGGGACTGCTGGCTGTCAGGTCTGTCCTGTGCTGGCTGTTCAGGTGGCAGGTCCGGCATGTCATAGGAAGCTGGCAGGGAATCCTCAGGGTTGTAGCTTTCATCATCGGAGTCTGAGGCTGGCCGGTTGGCAGACAGTTGCGAGATGGCGGACAGCTCCTTCCCTGGCTTGTGGACGATGGAGTCCTTCAGGAACCGACAGTTGTTCAGGATGTACTCGTCCCTCTCTGTGAGCTTCTCCTTCCTGGCGGCTCCTGAAGCTTCAGGCCTGACGAGTCTGGAGAAGTGAGTGCGCACTGTCTTCCTCCAGTTGAAGATGTCCTGGGAGGTGTACTTGGGGCCCAGCTCCTTTGCTTTTTCTGAGTCCAGCAGCAGCTTCTCGTTCCCCTTGTAGCCTCTGGTCCCCTTCATGTACAGCACAGGATGCTCCTTGTACCAGTTGATGAGGTCATCTTCTTGTTCAGCTGTGATGCCCATGTTGTTGCGGATGTTTGGCTTGGGGGCCTTCCCTTTGCCCTTCTTGCCCTTGGACTTGGCTTCAGCAGCTGCAGGGGTGTCATCAGCAGAGTCTTCTTCCTCCTCGAAGGTGTCCTCATGGATGGCCACTCTGTCTAGAGCAAGAACAGGCTGGCTCTCTGCTGTTTTCTTGGGAGTCTGCTTCTTCGGAGTCTGCTTCTTTGGAGTCTGCTTCTTTGGAGTCTGCTTCTTTGGAGTAGACTTGGCAGTAGGCTCTGGAAGACCCGTGGAAGACTTGGCAGCAGGCTTGTCAGCAGGCTTGGCAGCAGGCTTGGCAGCAGGCTTGGCAGGCTTGTCAGCAGGCTTGGCAGCAGGCTTGGCAGGCTTGTCAGCAGGCTTGTCTCCTTCATCAGTTTCAAAGAGTTCAACTGAAGAATCTTCGTCTGTGCTGTCTTCTGGCCGGCCCTCGAAGATGGTCTCGCTGACGACAGTGGCTTTGGTGGTTGAAGTGGTGGTCTTCGTCTGGCTGCCAGCTGTAGTGGAGGTGTAGAGCCCAGGTAGAGAGAGGTCTGCCATGGCTGTAGTGAAGAAGGCAGTCACTGCAGCATCTGAAGGTTCATGGAGAGGAGTTGCAGCTGGAGTTGTAGCTGGAGTTGTCACTGGAGTGCTCCCAGGAGTGTGGAGTGTTGACCTGGTGCTGAGCTTGGTTGGTGCCCTGGTGACGACGGTGCCCTTTCTCCTCTTTGGTCCCATGTTGTAGCAGCAATTTGAAGTACAATTGTAGCAACAAAAGTAGCAGCAAATGTAGCAGTTGATAATAGTGTCGTGGATTCTAGGTGTGTTCTGGTCGAAGGTCTGAGTGGGTATGGTGCTCTAAACTGGCCTCCTCTATATATATGCAGGGTGCGGACCGCCTCTTTCCCCCTCCTTCGCCCCCCCTGCTTCGCTGCTGCTGCCCCAGCCGCTGCGCAAAAAGAGGGTGACACGCAGACAAAGGGTTGATGCTAAAAATAGAACAACGCATGCACTCAGGCGCCACTCTGTCTGCTGCATTGGGGGTCCAAAAGACGCGGCGCGCACCCTCTCACGTGCGTCGAACATGTGTCTTTCTGCGACGCGTGTCTGAAACATGTGACATGAAGCAAGAGCTTTCTGCTACACTGCTGTTTCTGCGTCGAAGCTCTTCTTTGTGCGTCGCAACTTTAAAAATCTGCGGCGCGCACTGATTTCTTTTTACGCTTCTTCTTGCTTCACCACTTCTTTCCTCGCAAAGATTCAACCGGTTGAATCTTTTTTTCCTGCATCGTCAAATTTCTAGGAATTGCGTAGAAAGACCTCTTAAAGCGACGAATGCTGTTCCTGTTGCGCCGTAAAGCCAAAATTGACGGCGAACATGCTCAAATCTTTGCCCTTTCCTGGAAATATAAGAAACGCCGTCACTTAAACCCTCTGTTACGTCTCCGTGAGAACTAGCCATTAGTGACACAAAGGGAAAGAGGTGCTTGGGTTCAGTCAATTTTCATTCAATTTTACGGAAAGACATACTAAAAAACTATTCATGTGACACTTGTGGCTCAAATACTATGCAAGCAATGTACAATTGTACACGTACGGAGGTAAAACAAATTCCTGATGTGTATGAAAATTAATGCGAAAATTCTTGTGAATGACCTTCACAGCAAAATGGAAATGCGCTTTTGTGGAAGCTGTTTGCATTAGGTGGTTTGCCATTATTGCCGTTATTGCACTTGTAGTGTGTTTATCACAACAATGGACAAATTATTACAACTTTTTGTTTAAAAAGTGTCAAATAACATTTTAATTGGCCCATTTTAATTTTAAGTACTTCCTTGACATTGCCCCTGCAAGTGAGACAATGGAAAGAAGTACTTGAGCGTAGTCATTAAAATGCAACTATCTGAGATGCCCTTATACCTTGACGTCTTGCAATGGTAGCCCCTGGGTTGTCAAAATAAGGAGCCAGGGTTCAATTCCAAGGCAGGGCAGCCCATGATGTACCAAATTTTCATACATGTACACTTATACAGTGCCATTTCATTGGATAGTTAGCTATTTCAATGTACGCTTCTGCACTGAAAGGCACTACATTGCAGACTAGCTTCTGGTTCCTCATGGCCTTCCTTTAAACACTCCTTTAAAACAGCTTTGAACTTGTTGACTACTCTACTTGCCTGGAGATCTAGACTTCTTTTCCTTGGACCTGTTTTGCTTGAGACTCAACAGACAATTGGACAACAGCCACCAAGGTCTAGTTGACTCATTGAGTCAGTTAGCCAAGATTTTGTTCAGACGAAAAAGTGACAACCACAGTTTTGCAAAAGTCCTGATCATGCTGCTCTTGCCATATTTATCTTATCTATATAAATATGTCTCTATTCCCCAGCCTTAAATTTGAACGTTTCACAGGTAAGAAATCAGTTTTTGGTGGTATCGTATCTGTATTTTTCATAATATGGTCTTTGAGCAGTGCGGCTAAGAAACCAAGCAGTATTTGAGATGAAAAGGATTATAAGACAGTCATCTTTAGATTCTCAAATCAATCTGATTCAAAATATTTGAGAAAGGCGGGAAATACTATCGTTCCTTGAAAATCACATTTCTATGTCGGAAAAGGAACACAAGAAAGTTCTTCCTCTTTTTTTTTAAGGGTACGTTTTTATCAACCATAAGAGAATTTAGTAATATTTGGTTTTCACACTTTAAAAGTTCTGTTTTGTAACATGGTGCTATGAAAACAAACTCCTGACTTTGCTGCTTCAAAACAAAATAAAGCAGTTTCACATGATGAATGCTGGCTGATAATAACTCATGAATTATTAACAAAGATAAATGGCAAACTGATGACCCAAGAGAACAGTGATTCTCAAAGACAAACAGTGATCGTAACACAGGGAGACCATTGCTCTGGGATTTTGGGACAGAGATATCAGGTCATGAAAGACTTCTTTAGTAGCTCCAGGCATAAGATTTCTCATATTCATATTGACAAGAGCTGTGGTGAAACTTGAGCAAGTAAAAAAAAACAATTGCCTAATGGAAGTTTAGCTTGAAATCATTCTCAGTACAATGAAAATAACAAGCACATTGTGCTGCCAAGTTTAGTGCTTTTATGTATGAAGTGTATTGTAAAGAGTAATCCACCATGCTCTTTTTCATTCCAAGTCTTCTCTAAATAATCTTCTCCATTTTCTGCTCTCTTCTTTTTAACAGCATGGCAGCCAGTAATTTGCTATTTAAATGAGATCTAATGCAGCTAGAAGGATAATTATTTTTTTTATTGAATTCAGCAACATCTATTCTATGCTAGTTAAAAGTTTCAGCTTCTCAGCTTTATCCAAAGAATTTTCTCTGTTAATTTCAGTCAACTGTGTCAAAAATTGTCTTTATTTCTTTAAATTGACATTGGCACAGTCTTGGCACTGCAATAAAAAAATGACCCAGTGAATTTTTTTTATTTTTTGCCATTTGTTTGACAATAACTTATTTTTGATATATATATGCAAATTTTAAAAAAAATCTGTATAATCGTTTTCCTAAAATTTGATTACTATCAAAATTGAAGCATGCAAAATCTGCAATTAATTAGTGTGTTGGTGCCCTTTGAGCTCTTACAGAAAAAAGTATTTTAACCTTTTTCTTAAAATTTGTGGCAAATGTATTTTTGTACATCCATGGGAAGACATTTCTGACATTTTTGTGTGACAAATGCATGTAATACTTTATTCTGTGGTACACAACCAAAAACTCTATTTATTACTTTTAAGCAGTCATCAGGCCAAATATGCTGTTACCATGGCAACCAAACGAGTCGGTGAAATTTTTTTATTTTTCATTTTTGGAATGTATTAGTCCCATAGAGTACCTGTGCAAAATTTTAGAAAAATCTGTATGATCTAACCACCATACATGAGTCACCTTAATATTGCATGAGGGGGAGTACTATTTGCGTGTCAGTCATTAAAAAATTTGGTTAAAATGTAAACAAAGCTACTGAGAATTACCTCTGCCTTAAAAAATACAGCAGCTTAATAATAAATGCTATAGCTGAAGATACTCAAGCACTCAGGCATCTCATAAATTATTAACAATGATAAACACCAAATTGATACACAAGAGAGCAGTGATTCTCCAAGACAAACAATTTTCTAAAGCCAAACTGCCCTTTGAAACGCAAATTCTGAATATACACCTGCATGGTTTTCCGGTCTAAGAGTGGAAAATCTTGCACTTATACCACTCGACACCTCTGTCA
Organism: Platynereis dumerilii; assembly: GCA_026936325.1. Classification (NCBI taxonomy): domain Eukaryota; kingdom Metazoa; phylum Annelida; class Polychaeta; order Phyllodocida; family Nereididae; genus Platynereis; species Platynereis dumerilii. Next base: position 15,927,458 of record JAPTHN010000005.1, read on the forward strand.
GCCACTCATGAGCCAGTATTTCACTGCAATAAAACCCATATTCTTTGTTGTCGAGTTATCCTCCCATGGGAGAATAATAAGTGAAGCTGCGAAAAAAACACAGCAACAAATGACAACTTTCAGCTTTGTCTTATGGTATAAGCCGGTTATTCACCGCAGGATCGGCAATATGTGTTTATCACAGCTCGGGTTAATACCCTCAATGGATAAATCACATATTGACTCTCCCTAGGTGAATAACATATACTTATTCAAACCTTGGCCTTATTGCTACAGTATGTTTGCTTGCAGGTCTTCAGTATAGTTTTTCTTTCCAATATTTCTGTTAAAATTACTATCAATTTGGAATCAATCAAAATATTACCATGGTGACTCCTTCAAAATCTACAGGGTGCCTTTCTGTCGTCTTGAAACAAACTAATTCTATTTTTTTAAATAGATTTTCGGAAATTTAGAAGTCAGAAGAAGTTATCAGCCAACTCCTATGCAAAGCAGTGCAGAAAACGAAAACCTATCTAATGGATGAAAGGCATTATTTTGGTGCAGAAGCGGTCAGTGCATTGCATGCAAAATATATATGAAAAATTGAAAAAGTATCGGATTTAATTATGATTTTTCAAACGCTAAAAGATGGATGGCAAAAACCACTCCATGAAAAAAACTATAATCATGAACTTTCAGACTTTAGTGGATGACTAAGTATAAGTGATAGAAATGCACTATATCCATCAATATCTTTGACATATTCCCACTTTTGAAACAATTTTCTCTCACAAGGTTATTCTATAGGCCATATTTTTGTCAATATATCTGAGATCAGACAAAGCTTAAGAAATAAAAAAAAATTACCAGAAGGAAAATTCTAATTTACACAGAGGCGTAGAGTAGTAAGAAGCCGGGGTTAGGTGAGAAGCCCCCCCCCCCGGGTTATATGTGAACTTACATTTTTGGTGCGTTTTCTTATTGATAGGATTAAAGCTAGAGGCTTTTTAGGTGATGTCACACATTTTCAGGACAAACAGCACCAAACCATAGTAGAATTTAAAGAAACAAACAAATTATGCACGGTTTTTGTAACTGTGAGTAATGGCTAGTTCTCACGGAGACGTAACAGAGGGTTTAAGCGACGGCGTTTCTTATATTTCCAGGAAAGGGCAAAGATTTGAGCATGTTCGCCGTCAATTTTGGCTTTACGGCGCAACAGGAACAGCATGCGTCGTTTTAAGAGGTCTTTCTACGCAATTCCTAGAAATTTGACGATGCAGGAAAAAAAGATTCAACCGGTTGAATCTTTGCGAGGAAAGAAGTGGTGAAGCAAGAAGAAGCGTAAAAAGAAATCAGTGCGCGCCGCAGATTTTTAAAGTTGCGACGCACAAAGAAGAGCTTCGACGCAGAAACAGCAGTGTAGCAGAAAGCTCTTGCTTCATGTCACATGTTTCATACACACGTCGCGGAAAGACACATGTGCGACGCACGTGAGAGGGTGCGCGCCGCGTCTTTTGGACCCCCAATGCAGCAGACAGAGTGGCGCCTGAGTGCATGCGTTGTTCTATTTTTAGCATCAACCCTTTGTCTGCGTGTCACCCTCTTTTTGCGCAGCGGCTGGGGCAGCAGCAGTGAAGCAGGGGGGGCGAAGGAGGGGAAAAGAGGCGGTCCGCACCCTGCATATATATAGAGGGGGCCAGTTTAGAGCACCATACCCACTCAGACCTTCGACCAGAACACACCTAGAATCCACGACACTATTATCAACTGCTACATTTGCTGCTACTTTTGTTGCTACAATTGTACTTTTGCTGCTACAACATGGGACCAAAGAGGAGAAAGGGCACCGTCGTCACCAGGGCACCAACCAAGCTCAGCACCAGGTCAACACTTCACACTCCTGGGAGCACTCCAGTGACAACTCCAGCTACAACTCCAGCTGCAACTCCTCTCCATGAACCTTCAGATGCTGCAGTGACTGCCTTCTTCACAACAGCCATGGCAGACATCTCTCTACCTGGGCTCTACACCTCCACTACAGCTGGCAGCCAGACGAAGACCACCACTTCAACCAGCAAAGCCACTGTCGTCAGCGAGACCATTTTCGAGGGCCGGCCAGAAGACAGCACAGACGAAGATTCATCTGTTGAATTGTTTGAAGAGGAAGGAGACAAGCCTGCTGACAAGCCTTCCAAGTCTGCTGACAAGCCTGCTGCCAAGCCTGCTGCCAAGCCTGCTGCCAAGCCTGCTGACAAGCCTGCTGCCGAGTCTTCCACGGGTCTTCCAGAGCCTACTGCCAAGTCTACTCCAAAGAAGACTCCAAAGAAGACTCCAAAGAAGACTCAGACTCCGAAGAAGACTCAGACTCCGAAGAAGACTCCGAAGAAAACACAAGAGAGCCAGCCTGTTCTTGCTCTAGATAGAGTGGCCATACATGAGGACACCTTCGAGGAGGAAGAAGACTCTGCTGATGAGACCCCTGCAGCTGCTGAAGCCAAGTCCAAGGGCAAGAAGGGCAAAGGGAAGGCCCCCAAGAAAAACATCAGGAACAACCTGGGCATCACAGCTGAGCAAGAAGACGACCTCATCAACTGGTTCAGAGAGCATCCTGTCCTCTACATGAAGGGCTCCAGAGGCTACAAGGGCAACGAGAAGCTGCTGCTGGACACAGAAAAAGCCAAGGAGCTGGGACCCCAGTACACCTCCCAGGACATCTTCAACTGGAGGAAGACAGTCCGCACCCACTACTCCAGACTCGTCAGGCCTGAAGCTTCAGGATCCGGCAGGAAGGAGACTCTGACAGACAGGGACCAGTACATCCTAACCAACTGTCGGTTCCTGAAGGACTCCATCGTCCACAAGCCAGGCAAGGAGCTGTCCGCCATCTCTCAACTGTCTGCCAACCGACCAGCCTCAGACTCCGGGGACAGCTACAACCCTGAGGATTCCCTGCCAGCTTCGTATGACATGCCGGAACTGCCAGCTGAACAGCCAGCACAGGACAGACCTGACAGCCAGCAGTCCCAAGTCTTCCCTGGAGCACCAAAGCCTGGAGCCGCTGCCAAGGGAACCAAGAGGAAGGCCCCAGGAGATGAAGCCATGCACTCCGCCATGCACGTCATCGCAGGCAGCATGCAAGCCATGTCCTCCGCCAAGAAGATCCTGAAAGGCTCTGGCTGCAACATGTGCCCCGACCACCAGGAGTTGACACCCGATCAGGAGTACTGGAGGATGAAGTGCCAGGACCTCTACCACGTGGGATGTCACGCCAGCCCTGAAATCAGAAGGAAAATGGTCAGGACCATTGCAGAGGCCGCCCTCTACTGGGACAAGGAGAGTGAGATGGATGCGGCCAGCCGCCAGTCAAGTCATCATCAGGAGCAGACCTTCCAGCCTCCTCATCCTCCTGAGCGCCTGCTGATGCCACCTCCTCCTCCTCCTTCTTCGACGTATGTGCCATCCCACCACCAGCAGCACCACCACGCTTCCAGCAGCAGCCATCACTACCACCACCACCAGCCCAGGGAAGGAGGATCCTCCAGGCAGACTCCCAGCTACACCGTGATGCAGCCCAGCCCATCCTCCATGACACTGATGATGGATGCTCAGGAGAGCCCCGAGAAGTACGGCTACCCCCCTGGACCCAGCTTTGGTCAACCGGCCGCCCATCACCAGCACCAGCCTTCCCCTTCGGCCAGTTGGACTGCAAGTCTCCTTTCTCCACGAAAGTAGAAGACCAGATGCAGCAAAGACAACAAAAAACCTTGGCCCTTTTAAGGGCCACCAAATCCTCCCAAAAGGGCAGGCCACGTACACATCTTATGTTGACAAAAAAAAAGAGCTTGTGTTGACCGAAAAGAGCCAAAAAAGAGCAAAAAAAACGTTGACAATCCCCAAAAAAAAAGTCCCCCAAAACAAAAGTCCGGTCCTGGCCTTCATTAAAAGTAATCACCTTCATAAAAGCAAGGTGCTAGTTCCCCCTTTCTTTGCCCCAAAACATACCAAGTGCAGCACTAGTACAAGTGCTGCATTCTTTGGTATAAACATATTTTTATTGCACTAGTACAAGTGCATGAATTTCTTAATTAAAATGTAATGCACTAGTACAAGTGCTTTGGTTTAAAAACTTGTGTTGGTTGGTTGCACTAGTACAAGTGCATCACTTTGTAATTTCACTTGTCTAGGGCAAGTGGCAGGTAGATAGCTAGCTAGATAGATAGATAGATAGATAGCTTGATAGATAGCTAGATAGATAGCTAGATAGATAGCTTGATAGATGCAACACAATGCTCGTTACATATATACACTGCAGCAAAAGAAAAGCAGTTGTCGTCACTTTGCAGGAATTGGACTTGGATAGATAGATAGATAGCTTGATAGATAGCTAGATAGATAGCTAGATAGATAGATAGATAGATGGAACACAATGCTCGTTACATATATACACTGCAGCAAAAGAAAAGCAGTTGTCGTCACTTTGCAGGAATTGGACTTGGATAGATAGATAGATAGATAGATAGATAGATAGATAGATAGATAGATGGATGGAGGGATTGATTGATTGATTGATTTTTGGGCTTGTTTTGTCAACATAGGATGTGTACATGGCCAGCTCAATTGGGAGGATTTGGTGGCCCTTAAAAGGACCTGGGGTTTGTTGTTTTGAATGCATCTTCTTCAGATTTTCTCCAACTGCCAAGGGACACTTCCTGCCGGACTGTTGACCCAGTCATGTAGGTAGTCTCGAGCAGCCTTGGCATCTCTGGAGGCATTTCCGTGTCGAAGTGGTTCTCCTAGGTCATGCAATTGACGGTCTCCCCTCCAAACTCCTTCAGTGACGTCATGTGTCTGTGGATCTTCTCTGTCCATCACTTCATTGTCACGGGCATGGTGGACGCCTACTCTGTCTCGCAGAATGTTGTGTAGAACACAAGCAGCCATTGTGATGTATGTCACTCTTGTAGGTCGTTGGGGCATGGTGGTCAGGAAGCATCTGAACCTGTGTGACAGCAGACCGAAGGCATTCTCCACCACTCTCCTGGCTCTTGAAATCCTGTAATTGTAGACTCTGGAAGCAATGTCAAGGTTCCTTCTTGGCACTGGTTTGAGCAGCCATGTCTTCAGGGAAATGCCTCGTCACCCACGATGTAATATGGGAAAGGATTGTCTTCTGTGCCAGGTAGAGGTTCTGGAGGTGGTAGGCCTAGATCTTCCTCGTCCAGGAGTTGTCGAAGTACTGTGTCCCTGAAGACGCCGCCATCAGATGCACTTCCTTGACAGCCAGCCTGCACATAGATGAACTTGTAGTCGGCATCAACGAGGGCCATCAGGACAATGGAGTGAAATTCCTTGTAGTTGTAGAACAAGGAGCCTCCAGCCTTGGGACATCGGATTGCGACGTGCTTGCCATCCAGAGCTCCAATGCAGTTGGGCAAGTTCCATTTCGTCTCAAAACCCTTGGCTATCTCCTTCCATCTTTCAGGCTGTGTGGGTAGTGCCAGCTGTCTTTCGAAGGCATGAACGATGGCAAGGCAGACCTCAGGGATGAAGTTGCAGATGGTGTTGGGTGCCACACGGAAAGCATAAGCTAGGGACTTGTAGCTGTTTCCTGTTGCCATGTACCGCAGGGTGATAGCCAACTTCAGACCAGGTTCCAAAGCCCTCCTCATGTTGGTGTCTTGCTTAGCGATGAGTGGTCCAACAGCTTCCAGGATTTCAGCAAAGATGGCAGGGGGCATTCTAGTGTAGTTGTAGTAGCCGGACACGTCACGCACTTGCAGTTCAGGCAGCAGTTGATGGAAGTGACCATGTTGTTCCCTCTGCAGCAACCAGTTGCGAATCCACCACCTTTTCTGTCTCCTGGCCCTCCTCCTCCTGTGTCTCAAATAGACAGCTCCGATAGCAACAGCAGCAGCACCAGCCACAACAATAATTTCTTCTTCATTCATCATGCATATGTTCAGTAGGCAGTCGTTGTGTTCTCATTGAAGGGCAATCAGCAAATGAAGCAAGGAGGTCCTCTGTGTCCCTTTTTATAATGACCAAAAGTGACTCCTGCAGCAGCCAAACACACTTTGCCGCAGCGCTGCAACAACAGACGTTCGTCGATGCTTAAGAGACCTTCGTCGCTGCTTAAGGCAAGGACGACGAAGAAGGTCAGCATCGACGCGCCTGTAATGTCCTCGGCGCTTTATGAATGCATGTGCGACGATGAACCATCAAGTTACGCAGTAACAAGTCCCTAAATGCGGCGTTGCATCCTTACAGTCTTCGGCGAGGCTGTCATTTTCAGCGACGCATCTTACCTCGGGTGTACGCCGAAGGTTTCCTGATGCGTCGCAGGTCGCCAATTTCAGACGTAGCTGCCTCACAACCATCAGCGGCGTAAGAGGAAACAACATTGGGCGAAGTAAAAGCAGCCTCGCCGAATTCCAAAACAAAGTGCGACGCGTCTGTTTGGAACTGCGCTGAGGAAAGAGAGGCGGAACGCGGCGAAGAAAGCTTAAGCAGCGCCGCGGACACCTCAAGACTCACCGCGGCTACTAACTTTAAGCGTCACACATGACACTAATTGATTACGTAATGTGCCAAAACCAACGTTCTACGCCACAACTTTCCAAGAAATGACTTCTCTTGATGCGTCGCTCTCAAATCGCCGTCGTGAGAACCAGGCATAATTCTTTGAAGGGGTTGTCAGAAATAATTTTGGAAATGTTATTTAAAAGCATAATGGATATCTGCATTGCTTCACTTTATGACCATCATATAAATATTATTTGGATCGTGCTTTCTGCATTTTAGTTCAAAATGTAGAGGTCAAATGAAAATTTGTGAGTTTGGGGCAAGAGGCCCCGCATAGATAGATAGATAGATAAATCTTTATTTTCTGTCGCATTTAAAACGCAATGGTATAGGGCATTAGGCCCCCTTCACTGGGGCCTCGAAGTTGCATAAGGAACCACTTGATAATATGTAATTTGCTTTATATCTTGATAGAATAGCTAATCAAAATAGAAAAATTTGGCCAAAATTGAAAAAGGGCAAAAAATATTAAAAAATAAAAGTAGGAACAGAAACTTCCGAAATTCAGAAAAAGTAAATAGAATGCCTTAAAAATAAAAGAAGAACCCCAAGAAATAACTTTCAAGCTGAATTCGCTCACAAACAAATTGCAATAGGATTATAATAGGGAGGCTTCTTGTCCGATGGGTGGGGTAAGAAGGCCATTTGTAATTTGTTGCAAAAATGGCTGTAACTCCTTTAGTAGAATTGATGGACATTTGTTTCACTAATTATAAGTAGAGTCATGTGATCCCTTCCAGACAGCACAAGCATTCAAATAATCGACCACAAAAAGTAGGTCAAATCACACCTCAAAGTTAAGGGCGGCTGCATGCCCCGCACTACTCTATTGGAAGGGGTTGGCAGTGCCCTTCCCCCAAATATTAGAATTCTGGCAAGGCAGTTAAAAATTTGGGCCAATCATCAAATTGAAAATCAGTGGTTCTCAAGGTATATTAATCAAAATGGTATGAAATTTAGATTGTAATATTCAATTGAATGCCTCCAGCCCTCCAGAAAAAATTGTCCTATTTTCCACTCAATTTCTCAAAAAGAAAGAAAAGGCCTTTACTGGAATTTTTTTTTTTTAGATAAATTTTGAACATTTTGTACTAAATGCATATTTCTATTATAAGACAGTGATACTTAAAAAATAAAGATACTATTATTGTGATGCAACTCACCTCACTACTTAAGCTCAACTGGACATTTCAAGAACAAATTGGAACTCACCTGAAAAGAAAGAAAGTAATGATTAATATCACAAATTTGTGGTGTGTGACACATTTCAAAGAAAGCTGTGTGATTCACTATGCCTGACAAATGACAAATGACAAATGACAAATGATTTATTTCACTCAAAGACCCCTCACAGGGGTATGCGAGTTACATAAATTGTATAAAACACTAATTTGGCAAGTGCGGAACATGGAAAAACAGAAAACAGATTTGGCATATATCGGAACATAAGTAATAATATAACTACACTAATAAACTTCCTGAGTAATATGAACTACAATAACAATAAAATTATTGCTACCTTAAGAAAAAGAACAGTTAGAACATGTCCATAATAATCTTTACAAATTTAGCTAATTTGACTAGTTGAGTTTTACTTTGCAATGAAAAAAGCCTGGGAGGTTATTCATCCCCAAGGCAAAATGGCCATCCCGTACACATATGCAGTAGGGATGTACCGAACCTGTGTCCGGTGTTCGGTTCGGCCTGTTTCGGCACCTATGGATTCGGTTCGGTGGCTCGGCATCAAATGTAGCCGAGCATCAATTTGACCACTCCTCCTACTAGCAGCGCCCCCACGCGGCTATTAGGCCTGTTGGCGAAGTCAAGTCATGCTTGAGTGACCAGGCACGTGGGATGCACCTGCTGTTGCATAACATACACCTTCTAATATGCGTGAAAGGTACTTGAATATTGCCTATCTATAGATATAAATCTCTTGAGCAAAACAACCAAAAGAGAAGTTTTAGGCCAACAATACACATTCCATTTTGTATTTAAACTAAATATTTATTTTTGGGGCTCAGTGTTATTTATCCTTTCTAACGAAGCATTTAAGCTTTAGACATTCATTTTTCATAAATATATATTATGTTAAAATTTAATGATACTTGGTAACAGGACTCTTTTATAAGCATAGGCTTATAGGCCTAAATAAAGACTTTCTAATTCCAAAAAAACCCTGAAGAAATAAATTATGTCGACATGCTTGCAACTTGCAATGATCAATTATGTAAGGCCCGCGTCTCTGATGGAGACTAAACACCATTGGATTTCTCTCAACTAGGAATTTTATTAGTTTTTTAAAGTCACCATTTGTTTTTGGCCGACATGTAGATAAAACATATGTAGTGTGAATGATACTACACTGGACTATGCAATAACAATATTCATTTTGTTGCACAGTTTAGATTAGGAGTTTTACCACCAGCTATTGAAACAGGCAGGTTTAGGAATATACCCTTTAGAGGATAGAATATATGCGAGGTTTGTGATATTAGTTTACCAGAAGATGAGCTACATTTTGTGCGTTTCTGTAAGGCTTATGATAATTTAAGGATGAATTTGTTCAATGAAATCGAACATCTAAACTTTCATAACATGGCAATTTAAGAAAAATGTGTTTATCTTGATAAATTTGAATATCGAAAACTTAGCCAATATATAGATGATGCCTGGAATATCAAGAAAAATATATTATATTAAGATTAAGATGTTGATAGTTAGGCCTGAATTAACAAGTTCAAGATTGAATTTTGTTTAAGTTTGAATTCCGTATGAAGTTCACTAGTAGAAGTTTGAATTTGGTAAGATTGTAAGAAGGTAATTTGTTGAAGTTTGAATATATTGTAAACAAATTGACAACGTTGTATTGTTTGTCTATATAATTCACTGATGTTATAGAGTGGTTGATAAGTCCTTGAGGTCATCTGTATTACTTCATCTATAAACTTTTGTATTATATGTTCATCGTGTGGGCCTACCTACCACTATAATAACAGGGGCACCCCATGATCTGTTATACCGATTATCTGTTATGCAGCAGGTGCCCGGCTGGCTGGCAGACTGAAAGCTAGGATGTTCTCAGCTGGCAAAGTTGTCAGCTGGGAGTCAATTTTTGGCTTTCAACTGATGAAATTTGCAGTCAGGTAATGAGAAAGCAGTTGAGGTGGCTGGCTGGGGAAAAAAAAAGATTTATATCAGCTGGCTGGGAGGTGCTGAATGACGCTTGGGTTGGCTGGCAACCCAGCTGGCAGCATAACAGATATTTTCTCCCAGCTGCATAAAAAAATGAATCTAAGTGTCATAAAAGATGTGCAACCAGGAGCTTACATTGATATGGCGCATTATAATAACACACTGTCGTGAGGTGCCCCTGTAATAATAAAATACACTACAATACATTGGAGAAGGTGAAGGAGGGGGGGGGGGTGGGGAGAGGCAGGGATGGGGGTAGGGAAGCCTGCCAGGGGCAAAGGTGCGCAGCTGGCCAAGCAGCCGGACGGACTCCCTTGTATTTTCCCTTCTAAACAATACGCATATATTAATGAGGGAAGGGGTTTTTTTTAATTTCCCCACATCACAGGACCAATAGATTAACTAAAAAATACACGTTTTATATGTATGCATGGTTATGTCTTATAAGGGAGTACAATGTATAAACAAATAATACTGAGGGTTTTTATGACCCAAGAAGTTCATTACATTATTAAAGGCAATTATCATTCAGTAATAACTATGATTATGGGGGTGCCTTTCAGACTTTAAAACATGTGTACATATATATGTATTTGGGTCTTGACTGCTAATGCCTGGTTCTCACGACGGCGATTTGAGAGCGACGCATCAAGAGAAGTCATTTCTTGGAAAGTTGTGGCGTAGAACGTTGGTTTTGGCACATTACGTAATCAATTAGTGTCATGTGCGACGCTTAAAGTTAGTAGCCGCGGTGAGTCTTGAGGTGTCCGCGGCGCTGCTTAAGCTTTCTTCGCCGCGTTCCGCCTCTCTTTCCTCAGCGCAGTTCCAAACAGATGCGTCGCACTTTGTTTTGGAATTCGGCGAGGCTGCTTTTACTTCGCCCAATGTTGTTTCCTCTTACGCCGCTGATGGTTGTGAGGCAGCTACGTCTGAAATTGGCGACCTGCGACGCATCAGGAAACCTTCGGCGTACACCCGAGGTAAGATGCGTCGCTGAAAATGACAGCCTCGCCGAAGACTGTAAGGATGCAACGCCGCATTTAGGGACTTGTTACTGCGTAACTTGATGGTTCATCGTCGCACATGCATTCATAAAGCGCCGAGGACATTACAGGCGCGTGGATGCTGACCTTCTTCGTCGTCCTTGCCTTAAGCAGCGACGAAGGTCTCTTAAGCATCGACGAACGTCTGTTGTTGCAGCGCTGCGGCAAAGTGTGTTTGGCTGCTGCAGGAGTCACTTTTGGTCATTATAAAAAGGGACACAGAGGACCTCCTTGCTTCATTTGCTGATTGCCCTTCAATGAGAACACAACGACTGCCTACTGAACATATGCATGATGAATGAAGAAGAAATTATTGTTGTGGCTGGTGCTGCTGCTGTTGCTATCGGAGCTGTCTATTTGAGACACAGGAGGAGGAGGGCCAGGAGACAGAAAAGGTGGTGGATTCGCAACTGGTTGCTGCAGAGGGAACAACATGGTCACTTCCATCAACTGCTGCCTGAACTGCAAGTGCATGACGTGTCCGGCTACTACAACTACACTAGAATGCCCCCTGCCATCTTTGCTGAAATCCTGGAAGCTGTTGGACCACTCATCGCTAAGCAAGACACCAACATGAGGAGGGCTTTGGAACCTGGTCTGAAGTTGGCTATCACCCTGCGGTACATGGCAACAGGAAACAGCTACAAGTCCCTAGCTTATGCTTTCCGTGTGGCACCCAACACCATCTGCAACTTCATCCCTGAGGTCTGCCTTGCCATCGTTCATGCCTTCGAAAGACAGCTGGCACTACCCACACAGCCTGAAAGATGGAAGGAGATAGCCAAGGGTTTTGAGACGAAATGGAACTTGCCCAACTGCATTGGAGCTCTGGATGGCAAGCACGTCGCAATCCGATGTCCCAAGGCTGGAGGCTCCTTGTTCTACAACTACAAGGGATTTCACTCCATTGTCCTGATGGCCCTCGTTGATGCCGACTACAAGTTCATCTATGTGCAGGCTGGCTGTCAAGGAAGTGCATCTGATGGCGGCGTCTTCAGGGACACAGTACTTCGACAACTCCTGGACGAGGAAGATCTAGGCCTACCACCTCCAGAACCTCTACCTGGCACAGAAGACAATCCTTTCCCATATTACATCGTGGGTGACGAGGCATTTCCCCTGAAGACATGGCTGCTCAAACCAGTGCCAAGAAGGAACCTTGACATTGCTTCCAGAGTCTACAATTACAGGATTTCAAGAGCCAGGAGAGTGGTGGAGAATGCCTTCGGTCTGCTGTCACACAGGTTCAGATGCTTCCTGACCACCATGCCCCAACGACCTACAAGAGTGACATACATCACAATGGCTGCTTGTGTTCTACACAACATTCTGCGAGACAGAGTAGGCGTCCACCATGCCCGTGACAATGAAGTGATGGACAGAGAAGATCCACAGACACATGACGTCACTGAAGGAGTTTGGAGGGGAGACCGTCAATTGCATGACCTAGGAGAACCACTTCGACACGGAAATGCCTCCAGAGATGCCAAGGCTGCTCGAGACTACCTACGTGACTGGGTCAACAGTCCGGCAGGAAGTGTCCCTTGGCAGTTGGAGAAAATCTGAAGAAGATGCATTCAAAACAACAAACCCCAGGTCCTTTTAAGGGCCACCAAATCCTCCCAATTGAGCTGGCCATGTACACATCCTATGTTGACAAAACAAGCCCAAAAATCAATCAATCAATCAATCCCTCCATCCATCTATCTATCTATCTATCTATCTATCTATCTATCTATCTATCCAAGTCCAATTCCTGCAAAGTGACGACGACTGCTTTTCTTTTGCTGCAGTGTATATATGTAACGAGCATTGTGTTCCATCTATCTATCTAGCTATCTAGCTATCTATCTAGCTATCTATCAAGCTATCTATCTATCTATCCAAGTCCAATTCCTGCAAAGTGACGACAACTGCTTTTCTTTTGCTGCAGTGTATATATGTAACGAGCATTGTGTTCCATCTATCAAGCTATCTATCTATCTATCTATCTAGCTATCTATCTAGCTATCTATCAAGCTATCTATCTATCTATCCAAGTCCAATTCCTGCAAAGTGACGACAACTGCTTTTCTTTTGCTGCAGTGTATATATGTAACGAGCATTGTGTTCCATCTATCAAGCTATCTATCTATCTATCTATCTAGCTATCTATCTAGCTATCTATCAAGCTATCTATCTATCTATCCAAGTCCAATTCCTGCAAAGTGACGACAACTGCTTTTCTTTTGCTGCAGTGTATATATGTAACGAGCATTGTGTTCCATCTATCAAGCTATCTATCTAGCTATCTATCTAGCTATCTATCAAGCTATCTATCTATCTATCCATCTAGCTAGCTATCTACCTGCCACTTGCCCTAGACAAGTGAAATTACAAAGTGATGCACTTGTACTAGTGCAACCAACCAACACAAGTTTTAAAACCAAAGCACTTGTACTAGTGCATTACATTTTAATTAAGAAATTCATGCACTTGTACTAGTGCAATAAAAATATGTTTATACCAAAGAATGCTGCACTTGTACTAGTGCTGCACTTGGTATGTTTTGGGGCAAAGAAAGGGGGAACTAGCACCTTGCTTTTATGAAGGTGATTACTTTTAATGAAGGCCAGGACCGGACTTTTGTTTTGGGGGACTTTTTTTTTGGGGGACTTTTTTTTTGGGGGACTTTTTTTTTGGGGATTGTCAAGGTTTTTTTTGCTCTTTTTTGGCTCTTTTCGGTCAACACAAGCTCTTTTTTTTTGTCAACATAAGATGTGTACGTGGCCTGCCCTTTTGGGAGGATTTGGTGACCCTTAAAAGGGCCAAGGTTTTTTGTTGTCTTTGCTGCATCTGGTCTTCTACTTTCGTGGAGAAAGGAGACTTGCAGTCCAACTGGCCGAAGGGGAAGGCTGGTGCTGGTGATGGGCGGCCGGTTGACCAAAGCTGGGTCCAGGGGGGTAGCCGTACTTCTCGGGGCTCTCCTGAGCATCCATCATCAGTGTCATGGAGGATGGGCTGGGCTGCATCACGGTGTAGCTGGGAGTCTGCCTGGAGGATCCTCCTTCCCTGGGCTGGTGGTGGTGGTAGTGATGGCTGCTGCTGGAAGCGTGGTGGTGCTGCTGGTGGTGGGATGGCACATACGTCGAAGAAGGAGGAGGAGGAGGTGGCATCTGCAGGCGCTCAGGAGGATGAGGAGGCTGGAAGGTCTGCTCCTGATGATGACTTGACTGGCGGCTGGCCGCATCCATCTCACTCTCCTTGTCCCAGTAGAGGGCGGCCTCTGCAATGGTCCTGACCATTTTCCTTCTGATTTCAGGGCTGGCGTGACATCCCACGTGGTAGAGGTCCTGGCACTTCATCCTCCAGTACTCCTGATCGGGTGTCAACTCCTGGTGGTCGGGGCACATGTTGCAGCCAGAGCCTTTCAGGATCTTCTTGGCGGAGGACATGGCTTGCATGCTGCCTGCGATGACGTGCATGGCGGAGTGCATGGCTTCATCTCCTGGGGCCTTCCTCTTGGTTCCCTTGGCAGCGGCTCCAGGCTTTGGTGCTCCAGGGAAGACTTGGGACTGCTGGCTGTCAGGTCTGTCCTGTGCTGGCTGTTCAGCTGGCAGTTCCGGCATGTCATACGAAGCTGGCAGGGAATCCTCAGGGTTGTAGCTGTCCCCGGAGTCTGAGGCTGGTCGGTTGGCAGACAGTTGAGAGATGGCGGACAGCTCCTTGCCCGGCTTGTGGACGATGGAGTCCTTCAGGAACCGACAGTTGGTTAGGATGTACTGGTCCCTTTCTGTCAGAGTCTCCTTCCTGCCGGATCCTGAAGCTTCAGGCCTGACGAGTCTGGAGTAGTGGGTGCAGACTGTCTTCCTCCAGTTGAAGATGTCCTGGGAGGTGTACTGGGGTCCCAGCTCCTTGGCTTTTTCTGTGTCCAGCAGCAGCTTCTCGTTGCCCTTGTAGCCTCTGGAGCCCTTCATGTAGAGGACAGGATGCTCTCTGAACCAGTTGATGAGGTCGTCTTCTTGCTCAGCTGTGATGCCCAGGTTGTTCCTGATGTTTTTCTTGGGGGCCTTCCCTTTGCCCTTCTTGCCCTTGGACTTGGCTTCAGCAGCTGCAGGGGTCTCATCAGCAGAGTCTTCTTCCTCCTCGAAGGTGTCCTCATGTATGGCCACTCTATCTAGAGCAAGAACAGGCTGGCTCTCTTGTGTTTTCTTCGGAGTCTTCTTCGGAGTCTGAGTCTTCTTCGGAGTCTGAGTCTTCTTTGGAGTCTTCTTTGGAGTCTTCTTTGGAGTAGACTTGGCAGTAGGCTCTGGAAGACCCGTGGAAGACTCGGCAGCAGGCTTGTCAGCAGGCTTGTCAGCAGGCTTGGCAGCAGGCTTGGCAGCAGGCTTGGCAGCAGGCTTGTCAGCAGACTTGGCAGCAGGCTTGTCAGCAGACTTGGAAGGCTTGTCAGCAGGCTTGTCTCCTTCCTCTTCAAACAATTCAACAGATGAATCTTCGTCTGTGCTGTCTTCTGGCCGGCCCTCGAAGATGGTCTCGCTGAGGACAGTGGCTTTGCTGGTTGAAGTGGTGGTCTTCGTCTGGCTGCCAGCTGTAGTGGAGGTGTAGAGCCCAGGTAGAGAGATGTCTGCCATGGCTGTTGTGAAGAAGGCAGTCACTGCAGCATCTGAAGGTTCATGGAGAGGAGTTGCAGCTGGAGTTGTAGCTGGAGTTGTCACTGGAGTGCTCCCAGGAGTGTGAAGTGTTGACCTGGTGCTGAGCTTGGTTGGTGCCCTGGTGACGACGGTGCCCTTTCTCCTCTTTGGTCCCATGTTGTAGCAGCAAAAGTACAATTGTAGCAACAAAAGTAGCAGCAAATGTAGCAGTTGATAATAGTGTCGTGGATTCTAGGTGTGTTCTGGTCGAAGGTCTGAGTGGGTATGGTGCTCTAAACTGGCCCCCTCTATATATATGCAGGGTGCGGACCGCCTCTTTTCCCCTCCTTCGCCCCCCCTGCTTCGCTGCTGCTGCCCCAGCCGCTGCGCAAAAAGAGGGTGACACGCAGACAAAGGGTTGATGCTAAAAGTAGAACAACGCATGCACTCAGGCGCCACTCTGTCTGCTGCATTGGGGGTCCAAAAGACGCGGCGCGCACCCTCTCACGTGCGCCGCACATGTGTCTTTCCGCGACGCGTGTCTGAAACATGTGACATGAAGCAAGAGCTTTCTGCTACACTGCTGTTTCTGCGTCGAAGCTCTTCTTTGTGCGTCGCAACTTTAAAAATCTGCGGCGCGCACTGATTTCTTTTTACGCTTCTTCTTGCTTCACCACTTCTTTCCTCGCAAAGATTCAACCGGTTGAATCTTTTTTTCCTGCATCGTCAAATTTCTAGGAATTGCGTAGAAAGACCTCTTAAAACGACGCATGCTGTTCCTGTTGCGCCGTAAAGCCAAAATTGACGGCGAACATGCTCAAATCTTTGCCCTTTCCTGGAAATATAAGAAACGCCGTCGCTTAAACCCTCTGTTACGTCTCCGTGAGAACTAGCCATAAGTCTGATTAGATTTTTCTTACGGCATATATAATGGGCATACACAAATAGTCCCAGCATAACTTCGCACAGTCCTCTGCCTGCCCTTATATATTGCGCAATGCTGAGCACTGTCCCCAGGCCTAATTGTGTAATCCAATTAACTGGATAGAGGGCCATCTGTTGGCCAAGTGAAAGGTTCGGTTCGGGTTCGAGCTCGGCCGAGTCTAATGGCCTGGTTCGATACTCGGTTCGGTTCGGCAAAATACTTGATCGGTACACCCCTAATATGCAGATCGAGCCTGGCGCCGCAACCTATTCACCACAGTACCAATGGCAGAACCTTATTTTTCAATGCATCGCGGTGCCAAATTATTTGCATATAGGAGTATCTTGGTGTGGAAAGCTTAATCTCCTCATCATTATTACAGCCTCTGGAATTTTTTCATTAAAATGTTTTAGCTATGATAGCATTGGAGGCAATAGCAATAGGACATTTGAAAAATGGGACGCAGGAACACAGAACGTCTCAGGTTTAATGTTCTTCAATCAGCTGTTGAGAGCTTCGAATAAATATGAGGGTAATGACAAAAGAAAAGGAAAATTGAGATTCCAAATGTCATTTGTAAATGATTAATCTGATAAGATAAATGAGTTTAACAACATTCCTGAACAGGCTCCATTGTTTGAGCTTGTTTTAATCAGCATTTCGCTTATTGCATGCAAAGATGTCATAACTTCGGATTTCCCTTTTCTTTATATAAACAATTTTAACGTGTTATGCATTTTAAAAGTTTTTCAATGGAATTTCATGAATTTAATTTATTTGAATTTGATATTTTTTTGGTAAATTAGTTGTTAAACCTGCTTATTTGAATTCCTTGTTGTAGAAATTTGCATGTCGACTGACTGGCATATTGCTCATGATTTGGTTTATGCTGTATTTACCACCATAACATTTTTTCAGTCCAATCAAGGCTGAGCTGCTAAGTGGAGACCTAATTAATGAATATTTCAAGGACAAATGCACAAACTTGACTGTAGTGGTGCTTGTCAAAACTGACCAAATATTTGCTGATCGCTTGGTGTCGATTTTATATGACTATGATCTCTTGGTAACCGCTGAGGCAGCTATAACATTAAAGCATCACACTGTAAGTTGAGCCAACACATTTACTATCAAGGCTGTTTCTCTAAACTTGCTTGGCCAATGGAAGTATCAAGTGCTTCATTTTAGAAGCACCTGCCTTTAAATATTAAGCTGAAGCCTAATTCAGTGAATAATGTCTATACATTGTAACAAAGTATTTTACTAATTGCGGCATGACTTCCACATTTTGCAGAATTCACTATATAAAGACAATTCGACTGTGGAATCTAACCAAAATCAACAATCTCTTTTTGGAGTCAGATTTCATTTCTCAATTGAAAACTTTCAGGAAAAATCTAAATTTCAGATATGTTTTGCTTTACAAGAGGTTGTACCTGAACCAGCAAAGGAAAATTTAACTTTTTCAACTCTATCTTTTGGTAACTGGAAACTATTTAAAAGATGCTGATTTGTTGTTGAGTTGAAGCCACGGGTTTTTGGTAAAGTCAGCTAACTTGGACCACCAAACAGCAAAACAAGTCAGGAAATCTCAAAGAAGTAGGCCTAGCCTTGATCCAGGGACTGAATGTGTTGGCAAGACTTTTAAGATTTAGTGTTGATTAGCAGCAATTTACAGGTTCAAAGAAGGAAATGAAAGTCTGGTGCTGGCTGAGGAAAGATTAACCACAAGCTACCTGAAACAAAAAAGGCTCAAAGGTTTATTTAGTTGCAGCCGGAGAGGGATGAGTGATTACCCTTGACTATCTGAAGACATCAGTGATTTCACTACATGGCATATATTTACATTGTGCTAAAAAAATGCTAAGATCAGGATAACCTCACTAACTTTATAGTTATGATTTGTCAGGAATAACATTGCATGTTACACTGTAAAAAAAAGCTGTTAAACATACAGTCACATGTTGTAGGACATAAGAGCTAAAAAAAAAAAAGTAAAGTGAAATTTTTACTTTCTAAGGTTTATCAGGTCTTGACTGTTTGAAAAAAATACCAAACTGGCAAATATTCAAAAATGGCCGTTTGACTATTTGACTATAAACACTTTTTAAAGTGTAGGATTTCATAAGAAGCCTGTTGGCGAGCATTGGTAATCATCAGTATTTTTATAGCTATACAACTACAGATTTAATGTTGTTTTTATTTTTTACAAGGTTATCTTGCAACAAATACTCAGATTGGAATTTATCATAACATAAATCCAACTCTACTCTGAGTCCAAGCCAAACATGCATTTGGCAGATCCATCATACCAAGCGAGAGTAATTTGTACATCAGTGGATATAATAAATCATACAGTCAGTGAGCTGTTTGATGCAATAACATCACTTGATTGAACAAGTGCTAAATGCACTGAAAAAGGCCAACAAAAGTTATTAGTCTTTCCGGCATGGGTCATTAGAGACAAGGTCAATACGTTACATATTAGATCAGTCATGATATAGATCGCCAACCTTTCAATATCAGTCTTTATGGCATCAGATGATAAATATAGTACATTTTCACATAAATCTGCCACAAACACTGTATGATGGTTACAGCCGTATGTTCAGAAGGTGCAATATTCAGAAGAATTAATGTTCAGAGGGTTCAATGTTCGGAGAGTTCAAGTCACTGTCTCAAAACTCAAACTCTGAAATTTCCTTACTGAAGCAGGTCTATGAAATGCAGTAGACAATAATGAGATAGTGATTTCAGTTATAACTGTCATCATTTTTAGCACTTTAACAGGGGCACCCCATGATCTGTTATACCAATTATCTGTTATGAAGCAGGTGCCCGGCTGGCTGGCAGACGGTCAGCTATGATTTTCCCAGCTGGCAAAATTGTCAGCTGCATGGGAGTCAATTTTTGGCGTTCAACTGATGAAATTTTCAGTCAGTTAATGAGAAAGCAGCTTAGGCAGCTGGCTGGGAAGAAAATGATTTATATCAGCTGGCTTGGAGGTGCAGAATAACGCTAAGGCTGACTGGCAACCCAGCTGGCAGCATAACAGTTATTTTCTCCCAGTTGCATAAAAAAATTAATTTAAGTGTAACAAAAGATGTGCAACCAAGAACTTACACTGATATGGGCATGATAATAACATACTGTCATGAGGTGCCCCCTGACTATAAGATAACACTATTAACCTCTGGAAAGTCAATATATGGTAAAAATCTCCTTGTGAAGAACACGATCTGAATTAGGAATTAATTAAAGTGTTTGCATAGAGGCAGGCACATGTGATATCACTTCCCAGTGGTGTAGCCAGACATCTGCCACAGGTGGGGCAATGGGTGGGGCAGTACTTTTTGAGGGGGGGCAAGAATTTTATCGACATTTATCGACATTTTTTTGGTAAAATTCACATGACACCCACAATGGTCATTTTCGTCATCACTGAACATGTTAAATTGAACATGAAGTGCTAGAAATTAAATTATATGTTGTATTTACATATCATTTTTAAGGCATTAGATATTTTGCTGCTAAATGTCACGGTATTATTATATGCCGTAAAACGGGGTTACTTTGGCCTTTCTGTACTACTTTGGCCACCAAACGAGAAAAAGATTTAGTATCCTGTATCTCTCAAACCAATATAGATACCAGGAAATTTCTTTTTGCATCTGCTAGAGTTACTTGTCTACTTTTTATGTACATTAATTTTGCTTCAATATCATGATACCAGTCAATGAGGTGTAAACCTTGATTTGACAAACAGGTGTATGAACCTGAAAATTATCTTGACTGCTGTGGATGCTAAAAAAATACTTAAACTGTCCAATGCAATAATTGCAATTTGTGTCATTTCACAAGAATAGCATATCGATGATGTACTAGCTGCTAGGGAAGCTGTGAACCACTGTAGACTTATGATGTCATCCAAAATAGCATAAGACAAAGTTATTTCATCTTGGATAATTTTTTATGTTGTTTGTCAACATAATGTTACATCGGTAAATTATGCAAACATTAGAATAGAAATGTAAAATGTCGTATGATTAATAAAAATTGTTTTAAAATAACACCTTTTATGACTGGTAGCATATCTTATGTTCTTGTGGCCTAAAAACTGGGGTATGTTCACACTATGTCCTTCTGAATTAGGAGACAGTAGTACACAGAGTGTGGTACACGTATCAATACATAATTTTTGTTCAGAAATCCGAGAATGAGTCACAACTCATTTTACAATACTAAAATACATTCCTCGGCTTATTGGGTGGCCGAAATAACATAACCAATTAAATTCTACTGTGGTACATGGTATTACCTACTCAAAATCTAAGGCGGCCGAAGTTACCCCAACTCCAGGGTTACTTTGGTCGACCCTTTAATTATGTAATAAAACATAGAACCGTCATAGATTTTGGAAAGCTTTTTGACAGATGAAAACCTCAATGTACTGGCTATGTTATGGTACAAAACTGTTGATATTCAACGAATAGTTTTTCTCAGAACACTAATTTGGTGCTCCGAAACGGCCAAAGTAACCCCGTTTTATGGTATCTTGCATAAATTTGCTTAACTGAATGCCTCTAAATATTGAATCTAGATGATCGGATCCTTAGATGAAAAAACACCATAGAAAAACATCAGAAAAGTGACATTTTTATCAAAACAGGAATTCTGGTATCGATGAAAATATTCTTTCAGTCTTCAACAAGAAACGGGAAAGTTATAATTCTCATCACATAGCCATCATCATCTTAGCAATGTAATCACACTAGAACAGAAAAATTGCATAATTTTTCATCAGACTAGGCCTATAAACTATTCATAAATATATTATAGGAATGTAATGAGTGTCATAAAATTATAGTATAATGAAAAACTGTCCCGATCCTTAATCAAAACAGAGCAGTGTAATAACAATAGCAGGCCTCCTAGAAGCCCTTCAAAAAAAATAGGAGTTCGGCCAAAAAAAAGTAGGATCATTAATTGTGGTCAAGTAGGAGCCTGTTTTAGTCACATTTTGGCAAAAAACACGACAAAGGGACAAGATACTGTCGTCATTTTTGACACTTTCATTGAAAGTTCACAAATTTTTCCTTCAAGATAAGTCCCAAACCTTGTCCAAAGAATGTATAATGAGCCTTCAGAATTTTTTTCAGTCAAATATGCGACATTTCTGACTCAAAGCTTGAACTTTGTCCTATGAAGAGACAAAATTTGCCACTTTACTAAATCTACCATTTCTGAATTTTTAAAAAGTATGACTGGCCAAAAAAAGTAGGAAAAGTAGGATGATTTCTAAGAAAGGTAGGAAAAGTAGGAGTTCTAGGGGGCCTGCAATAGAGACAATAAATTTCACATAGAATTATTGCTGAATGGAATGTAGCAACTTCAGTCTCTGATATGAGTTAAGTAGCATGATCCTTCTGTAACAATTGTTGTGACTGTTTGTAAATATCTCTACAAACTCATTCAAAATCAAATGAATTTGACCTTTGTCATTCATTATGGATGACTCTTAGGTTTGAGAGCCTCTCATCTGCCATTGAATTTCTCACAAAGGTTTTTGTCCTCTTCATGGCAGAGAAGCTTCGCTCACAAGAAGCACTGGACGCTGGGATTGTCATTGCAATTTTACAGAGCCTCACTGTATTGTTGAATGAATTTGAAAAATTTGGGAGAGTCCAGATGGTGTTTCAAGGCCCTGCATTTTTTCGGCCTGCTAAATAATTAGGTCAGCGTTTGAAACACTATTTGGTAGAGGCCATCCTAAGCAGAATAGTAAAACCAGGTCATGCACTGGACATTTCAGGCTAATTTTATTTTATTTTACTCCAGAGCCAGAGGGGGGGCAAGAGGGGGGGCAAGAGTAGCCACAGGTGGGGCAATTGCCCCACCTTGCCCCCCCCCCCCTGGCTACGCCACTGTCACTTCCTGATGAGATATGAGCGGCCAGGAGGTTTAAAAATCTGAAATATGAGACAAAATGTATCAGCTGAGTCAGTAGGCATTTCCCGAGCAATTTTTTTTCATGGGCCGATGCAAAAACTTGTAAATCTTCATGGGATTTGCCTAAACCGAAGCTATGGACACAATAAAGCTGGTCTTACAGTTCTACCTCCAATTGACCATAATTTGCACACTGAATAGCAGAATTAGAGCTTTGCTTGGTGGCGTACCTCACTGTTAAATTTGAAATATCGAGTCAGCTTAAATGAAGCACAATTTGTTGAGCTAACAATGTCATAGCTTCCTGTTTTAAGTTATGATAATCTGTCATTGTCATAACTAAAAACAATAACCTTTGATAACTATAAGGAATTGCGCAACCATCTCAATCAATTATTTAAGCTGACTGAAAATTCAAATTTACAGTGCTTACCGCAAATTTATAGAAACATCCAAACTTTTAAACTGGAAACCAAGTGGGTCTGCTGGATTTCATTTACATGTAGTCAATTCATTGACACCCATGGCCCTAATTCCCATCCCTTATGGTCACACTTGGCAAATATAGATTTGACGTAACAGGCCTCCATTTAATTCATTCGCTCTGAATAATATTGTGTTGCCTCTAAATAGCCCACACTGGTGCTGATGGGGCGTAAAACACAAACTCACTCACTCACTGAATAATATTGTATTTATCATCAAAGTTGGCATTTGACAATGAATGTAGTTTGTGAAAAAAGCTTTCTGTTTATATGAAAAGCTTTTGACAAATTTACTGTTTCTATTGAGCATATTTACGGCTTCGTTTGTGGATAAAGCATGTCTGTGAAGTTTGAATGGATGCTTTAAAAGCTTCATCAATTAGATTATGACATGAAATAGTGACATGCCATTGTCGGAAAGCTGTGGGATTTCTGTTGTTTATCTTCTTGACAAGGTACGGAGAAAACTGTATTCTTGACATCATAAATTTAATGAAGCTTTTAAATACCATCAATATTCATTGGCAACATCATTAAATATTATGTAAAAGTACCTTATATCAAACAGAACGATTTCCGATAATATACATTCTGGATTTGACGTCATCTGATTGGCTCAACAGTTTTGATGCAGAATATAATTCTTTATTTTAGTTTTCGTTGATATGTGTTTCTCCAGGTTGTACTTCGCTTGATCCCAAAACTGTGATGTCACAGATTTGGTTGCATTAATTGTATACAACAAGCACAGATTTCAAGACACTGACAAATGCCTTGACACATGGATTTATGTTTAGCTTGTTTAGTTGTTACATATATACCAGCACTGGTTGATACATCCTTCAAAGAACTGAAACTGAAACAAACAAACTGCTTATCCTAAAAGGAGCACTTTGAAAAGGGATTTGAAATTGTAATGAGTGACTTGTACCTATCAAATATACAGTACAAATTTCTAAATGTGCCCCAACTTCTAGCTGTCTGAAGCTATTCATTACTAGTCTTAACCATATCTATCCGTAACTATCCATTTCTATTCTTTTGTATACACTGGAATCTCTTTATCCCTTTTTTAAACAATAGTAATTGTGGATAGCCATGGCTAGCTATGGATAAGTGTAGCTTAGTTTACCTTGGAATAGCTATGGACAGATAGCTAATGCTAGATTTAAATGACGAGCCATTTTTAGAAATCTGTACTGTATAACACAAATTATTATATGTACTCGCAGAAATTAAATGAAAATTAATACATTGTACATCTATATTGAATTTCATACTAGATGTCCATAAAACTCAAATCTGAATGCCAGTGCACGTCCTCCTAAATAAGGACAATATTGATTCAAATGAAACAAAAGGTAAATATTTCAATGGTCAACTTTTGCTTCATTGGATTTACCTAACTATTTTAGCACAGCCAAGGGAAGGTTACTTTTACACCTGAAGAAATATGGAGGAATAAATCGTAAATCGGACCATGCACTCCAAGCATGCAGAAGAAACTGATAGGGTCAGTCTGCAGTAAGTTAGGAAGTGGTCATGATCAATGAAATAAAGTTCGTAGAAAGGAAAGAATATCAATATGTGGTTCCAGTTGAGTTGAGAAAGTGGTTGTGTTCTATTGAAATTGACTGAAATATCACAAATTGGAAATTTTTTTGTGAAACATAAACTTGTCAAATTTGAATGAAACACAGAAAACACTTGCATTTCAGTTTCAAGAAAGGAAATGCAATTCGATTTCTTTATCTATACTACATATCAATTGCCCTTTATTTGAAGGAACATCATCACACATTTTCTGTAAAAGAATAAACTGACATAAAAGATGACTAAGTCATTATATAACAACATGCAAACTGCTTATCCTAAAAGGAGAGTTACTATGACCCACTTTGAAAAGGGATTTGAAATTGTAATGAGTGACTTGTACCTATCAAATATACAGTACAAATTTCTAAATGTGCCCCAACTTCTAGCTGTCTGAAGCTATTCATTACTAGTCTTAACCATATCTATCCGTAACTATCCATTTCTATCCTTCTGTATACACTGGAATCTCTTTATCCCTTTTTTAAACAATAGCAATTGTGGATAGCCATGGCTAGCTATGGATAAGTGTAGCTTAGTTTACCTTGGAATAGCTATGGACAGATAGCTAATGCTAGATTTAAATGACGAGCCATTTTTAGAAATTTGTACTGTATAACACAAATTATTATATGTACTCGCAGAAATTAAATGAAAATTAATACATTGTACATCTATATTGAATTTCATACTAGATGTCCATAAAACTCAAATCTGAATGCCAGTGCACGTCCTCCTAAATAAGGACAATATTGATTCAAATGAAACAAAAGGTAAATATTTCAATGGTCAACTTTTGCTTCATTGGATTTACCTAACTATTTTAGCACAGCCAAGGGAAGGTTACTTTTACACCTGAAGAAATATGGAGGAATAAATCGTAAATCGGACCATGCACTCCAAGCATGCAGAAGAAACTGATAGGGTCAGTCTGCAGTAAGTTAGGAAGTGGTCATGATCAATGAAATAAAGTTCGTAGAAAGGAAAGAATATCAATATATGGTTCCAGTTGAGTTGAGAAAGTGGTTGTGTTCTATTGAAATTGACTGAAATATCACAAATTGGAAATTTTTTTGTGAAACATAAACTTGTCAAATTTGAATGAAACACAGAAAACACTTGCATTTCAGTTTCAAGAAAGGAAATGCAATTCGATTTCTTTATCTATACTACATATCAATTGCCCTTTATTTGAAGGAACATCATCACACATTTTCTGTAAAAGAATAAACTGACATAAAAGATGACTAAGTCATTATATAACAACATGCAGCTCAAATTACTATGCGAACAATGTGCATGGGATTTGCCGAAGCCTTGGTGGATATAAAATGCTGGAAATATCTCATCAATGACCTTCGCAGCATAATGGAAGTGCATTTTTGTCAAAGCAATTTGCACTAGGTGACAATGAAAATCGTTACTATTACACTTCCAGTGTGTTTATCACACCGCTGGCCAAAATAAGGTTACAATATTGGGTTAAAATGTATTACGTGACACTTAAGCATGCCCATTTGAATTTTAAGTACTTCCTTGAATTTGACCCTGTTAGTGACTTGAACGGAAAGAGGTACTCTGGTGCAATCATTAAAATTGAATATTCTTATGATTTCTTAATGCATTATGAGTGGTAATTTCAACTGAGCAGAAATATTTGTCTCACTCTGAACTGGAAATTTGCTGCAATTATCAACTACAGTGACACACATTTTTACAAAATTGTATCGTTAAATTCAGCAGTTAATTGTCAACACATCTTAAAAATCAAATGATCCTGTTGTTTCACCACAAATTTAAATACCAAACAACAGGGTAAGGATTTTACAGATGTGATTCTCCTGCACAACTTCTTAAGAAATGTTTATCTAATTCTTATCATTATACATTCTGTACTAGATTTTGGAGATATTTGAAATATCGATCAATTAACATGCAGTTATGATTTAACTAGCACTAAAATTGAATTTTGTGGTTCAGCCAAAGCCCTTCAGTTGAAGTGTTTAGCACCATAAACAGTTGAAATAATAAAAGGAAGAGTCATCACTGATTAAACAACATCATAATCCTCTTATCCGGGGTTTAATGATTCAAGACTTTTTCTGACCTCAGAGCAGACTTAACTTCACAAATAGTTCTAAGTGCAGTTGATCCCTAATGAATTATTCTGGAATAACATACAACAATTTTCTCAAGTAATTAACTGTGGTGTGAAGGTCAACATAATAATTTATCAAAAATAATTGCCTGATGGCTGCATGTTTTGTACATCAAAAATAAAATTCTCATCAGATTTCACTGAAAACTGAAATTGACAGTGCAAGTTGTAAGGCCAGTATGATTGTATATGAATGAAAAGCCTTTCAAATTATATGTAAAACATTGACCTTGCAAAAAAAAGCAAAGTAGGGCTATTAACTTTTGTTGACCTTTGTCATTATATTTAGCACAATCATTTGATATTATTGCATCAAACAGCTCACCGACCCTATGTGATTGATGTTTTGCAGGTATTTGGACATATTAAAATTGAAAATGAGAATTTTCATGCATGTATTTTTGAAGAACTAACATACAAAACTATTCATCTGACACATACGGCTCAAGTCCTATGCAAGCAATATACCCAGAACAAACAGATTCCTGGTTGGTATGAACTGTAAAAAATGTCACATGAATGACCTTCGCATCATAATGGAAATGCGATTTTGTCAAGGCTGTTTTCATCAGGTGGCTATCAATTTGCTGCTATTGCACTTGTAGTGTGTTAATCATACCATGGGACAAATTATTACAACTTTTTGTTTAAAAGGTGTCAAATAACATTTAAATTGGCCAATTTGAATAGAATGTACTTCCTTGACATTTCCCCAATTAGTGAGACAAATGGAAGAAGGTACTTTAGTGCAGTCATTAAAATTGAATAATCTGAGATGTCCTTATGCGTAATACTTCCCACTGTGCAGTAATATTTGCATCAATTTGAACTTTTTGAAAGTATCAACTACTGTTACACAAACTCTTATGCAAGGGCGTATCGGAGGGGGGGGGGCAGGGGAGGCCATCGCCCCCCCCAAAAGTTTGGGAAACAGTCAGATTCGGGCAAAAAGGCTGTTTGGGCAGATGATTAAATAATCGCTATTGAAAATTAATGATTTCCACGAAATTTCATTTGAAATGGTATTAAATCTAGATCTTGAAATTCGGGCAGATGACGCTCGCCCCCCTAAAAATAATTTCCACGAAATTTCATTTGAAATGGTATTAAATCTAGATCATGAAATTCGGGCAAATGTTGCTCGCCCCCCTAAAAATCGTGCACGCCGTACAGCTGTGCTCTCATGAAATCCTTATCATTAAATTCAGCAATTGATATAAGAGACAATCAATGGATCTTTGTTGTTATGCTTCGTTGTATGCTGAAAATTTATATAAGGATTTTACAAAATGTTGTTCTCCAATGGACCTCATGGAGAAGTCAAAATCAAATTCTTATCATCAAAAAAATACTGGAAATGTAACTTTTGAGACATTAGACAAATCAATTGATCTTGCGGTTAAACTGTAAATTCTTAACCAGAACCACATTGCATGATGTTGTTCAGTCAAAAACTTTCTGAGGGAGTCTTTAGAAACATAGGCAGTTAAACCAGCTAAAGTAAGTGTAATCATTAATTAAGGCACAGCATAATCCTCCTATTCCCAAGGTGAAAGATTCAAGACTTTTTCTGAAATTGGAGCAGAGTTGACCTCACAAACATGGCTCAGTGTGGTTTAGTCTTCCTGAATTATTCTTGAATAACATTCAAGTTGTGTCACAATAATTGGTCTAGCTGAGGTGAGAATGTCCATGGAATAGCTCATCATAATATAACAGGACATTTTCTATCTCAGCTTTCACTTTGTGATGACAGCTTTGCACATCAAAAATAAAGTCCTTATCAGCTTTCACTGAAGTTGCTTGTTGAGGTTGTTTTGCACCATAACATTAAAATGTTTGTGCCAATATGACTGGTATATGAGTAAAAAGCCAGTCATCTGATATGTAAAATGTTGACCTTGCCATTAATGGACTATGCAGGAAAGACTAATAGCTTTTGTTGGCCTTTGTCAGTGCATATAGCATTTGATCAATCATACAGTGTTATTGCATCAAACAGCTCATAGACTCTGTGTTGTAACAGGACATATCTGCTAATATGCATGGTTCATACATAGTACATCATCATAGCATGGTTTGTTTTAGTCTCTCTCAGAAAATAAATCTTAATTTAAATCCCTCAAATTATAGTTTCTAGTACCACAGAGTAACTTTGGAGAAATCCAGTAAAAATATCGACTCTCTGTTTGATAAGAGTAAAAATTACTCACATAAAAAACAGCTATCAAAATCCTTGTAAGTTTTCAAAGTTATTAAAACTGGCTGATTGCCATTGGCTACATTGTCTATTTAAAGCACAAATCAAA
The DNA here is from genome assembly GCA_026936325.1 of Platynereis dumerilii. NCBI lineage: Eukaryota > Metazoa > Annelida > Polychaeta > Phyllodocida > Nereididae > Platynereis > Platynereis dumerilii. The sequence goes on from JAPTHN010000005.1 coordinate 15,956,295, forward strand.
ATCATTCTCAAGTGTGTGTATAAATACATTACATTCAATAAGAAATTGCTGCAACTGATTTCAGAAATGAAAAAAAAAATTGTATTGTAATTTATTGACAATGACATAGCTTCTTTGTTCACGTAAATGCTTGTCAAGCTGTCTAACATCATTTTCCACTTTACAGACAGCACATCGATGTACTGTTAGGTATCGAGTGGTATATTTTAGTTCTAAATGTAGTCCTCTATTCAATGTACTGAACACTGAGACAGTGTCACAGTTGGAAACTGATTTCATGGTCACTGATACAATGATGACTCAAATTAAACTAGAGGCCAAGCAATATTGGTCCATTTTCGGAAGATTTTGAACAATATTTAACTCCTTCTATCGATGTAAGATTGAAAAGATCATTAGAAAACCTATACATTATCTGAATTACATCACTTCTATATTACAGCCAGAGGAAGGTTATTTTACAATTGCAATTATACAGTAAAGTATGAAATATGGAGGGAGATATTGGAGCTTTGAGACTACTCCATAAAGCCTGCAGAAGAAACCAAAGAGGCCATCTTCCAAGAAACTGTTAAAGCATCTTTGATCAGTGTTGCAGCAATACATTTAATTTCAGAGCAGTCAATGATAAATGATAAATAACTGAACAATTAGAAAATTAGCTACCTCTGACATGTATGGCGCAATTTTACAGCAACAGCTAGTGAGTGAAATTATGATCTAAATTTCAAACCCTTTTACAATATCATCCAAGTTGTATCAATTGTTTTGGGTGTAAATAAATCATTGCATATCTAATTCATGTGAGAGTACAAAAAGATCAAAGTACAATGCAAACAATGTACAAAGGATACTCCAAATCCCTGGAGGATATAAAATGCTGAAAATATCACGTCAATGACCTTCGCATCATAATGGAAGTGCGTTTTTGTCAAAGTGGTTTGTAATAGGTGGTCATGAATTTGCTGTTGAATGGGTGGACATTTTTATTCTAAACATTATACTTGACTGATCATAAGTTAAGGTTGCTTCAAATAATCTGAAAACATGATTCTGCAAATGATTAATTAGGATCAAATAGCAATATTAGAATTAGCCAAACTATGCTTAAGGCAGTTATAAGCAGGGCTTTGGAGTCGGGCATGCAGCAAGTGTCCCGACTCCCGACAACTTTGGCTTTTGGAAAAGTGACTCTAACTCCCTGAATTACAACTGCGACTCCTGACTCCACTAATGTGCAGTATTCCACTCAAATATTACATTCTTAACTGGGGTAGAAAAAGTATTTCTTCAAAGTCATCATCAGATTTTGAACACACTCTGAAAAATGTTGGGACAAAATAGTTTTTTGGATTCAAAACGGTTTTTTGAAAAATCTAATTTCAATGCTAAATCAACACGGATTTAAAAAAAAAAATTTGTTTCAATATTGTTTCAAGTACGACCTGTCATAAAAGTTTCAACTTTTAAAAGGTTCATGAAAATAATTTGCATGATCCATATTAAATGCAGCCATTATTTGCATGATTTTTCCGATTCAATGACAAACAAGCCTTTCACCATTAATATGAAAAAAAAAATCTTTTCTAACTCCATATCCTCACATCCTTTGTCTCACCTCATAAAGTAAGTTCGAATAACTATGAACGGACAGACGTTTCCATGCGACAGATAGATCTAAATTCATAATGGCTATTTTTTCAACAAACTCTCGATTTAAAACAAAATATTATCCCTTTCAATTCAGAAGGTCTGTAAAATTTGCCATGCCATTACTTGAAATGTTTTAGATTTACAATGTAGATTTTAAAAAATGTATGTTTTTCTTCCAGGCTCTGTTTCTTATGAAAGGTCATTCAAATGTAATACATACTTACTACAATGTAAAGTGTGTCACCGAGGCATGAATTTGTCCACAAACAATTGTCTCCCTATATGAGAGAAATGTTGCCTTGCAACAACGATGTCAAAACATACGAATAAACTTTGGCAAAATATTTTGCATCGTTCCACAATTCACATTCTCTATTCATTTTTTATTCATATATTATTTCACATTTACAAAATGTATAGCCGTCTGTTGTGTAAAACATTGAGCAAGGTGAGGATTGGATTACAGATGATGTATCTTACATGTCACTTTGTGAAAGATGGATGAATAAGCTGACACCTTGAATTATCCCAAAAGTTTCCATTGAGCATATCCCATTGTCCCAAAATCCCTGAACAACTTCTACGAAGTAGTATGATGCATTAGATTTTACAAACAATGGCATCTTGTATAATATATCCAAGGTTGTGTCAACCATTATCAGCGGCATTAGAGAAATTACATGTATGTTTCATTTTACTGCAGCTTCAATAAGGGAACTTTGTGTCACTTTTTTAATATGCATGTGGTGTCATTGGCTTGAATTCACAACGATTTTCTCAAGAACCCAAAAGTAACTTTTAATATTTTCAAAAGTAATCAGTAATCAGCCTTTAGTTACATTGACCAAGTAACTAAAACAGCACAGATGGTCATTTCAGGGACAAATATTGATCCTTTTGGCAGAGTGTTTTCAAGATGCAAATAAGAGGCAGGAGAGCGTCAAAAGAGTTGCTGTCAAGTACTTTGGCCTTGAGCTGTCTTCTAGACAGTGTTGACCGTATTGAGTAGCCACTTATGATTGTGGCAAAAATGGGTCGAGTCTTAACAAGCGGAAGTTTTTTTTTTTCTCTTGAAGAATATTTTCATCTGGCCATCAGTACCCCCCTCCACCTGGAAATTACCTGGCTACTCCACATACTGGCCTTCAGTCATTATATAGCCTAAAGAAACTACATGAGTCTGGCTAATTGCGAGAACCTTTTGAAATAGATGAGATGTTAATTGTTTCAATAGGTTTATTGCGTGTGATTCAGTGTGATTAACCTTGGCCTGTCATAATGCCTCAACTTGGAACAAACTTAGAACAAAGGCTGGCTAGGCATTAGTTTAAATTGACAAAATTTAAATTATCATTTCCTTGTTTCTGTCAAGCATGAAGCTTGAATTATCATTACTACAAAAGAAAACCTTGACATCATCTGATTTATCGCATACCTTGGTCATAGTCAGGGGAGAGTAACATTCATAACTGAAAACAGAAATGGAAGAAATATGGAGGAAGAAATTGGAGCTCCGAGGCCAACCCTCCAAGCGTGCGGAAGAGAAAGCCTATTTACAATAAGTTAGAAAGTGACAGTGGTAATTGTTAAGGACAGTAAATCTATTGGGAAAAAATGTGAATGTTTTTTGAAGAATACTGTCAGCAGTGTTATTCTTGTTTCACCTGACCTACATAGGTATTGCATGATTTGACAAAGGCAAAACAGAAATTCTTGACCGGTTCTAAATAGCAACAAACCTTAAAATCATGAAACTTGATAAAGCAAATTGCTTTGAATAGAAATTAAGGATGACAGTAATTTGATCTATATGAATCTCAAAGCCACAGTATAGTACATAAAAAAATAAGGCAAATATCCATTCCTATGGGGGAGATGAAAGTCTTTCGCAGCGAGATTCATAGAGATCGTTGACAGGTTTCAGACAAGGAGAAGAAATAGCATCTGGCATTGATTAGGAATAAGAGAGACATCCATTTCCCTCCAGGGATAGTGGTTTATTGAATTTTGCATGTGGTTGAAAGAAACTATACATGTTCAGAAATTGAGTGGAGCCTTAAATATAGTTGCATGAAAATTTCCATGAATTAGTTTGGGGCATTAAAGGCAAACACTCAATAGCATATTTTGGCATGCTTCTTCTTCACTTTCTGCTGTGACTGATGACAGCCATAGAGAAAAATTTCCTTCCATAAACAATGCTGGAAGGAATGACACCATCAATTAAGAAATGCCTTGCGTTGAGATGAATGGTTTAAGACTTTCTCTGACCATGGACAAAATTAACATCACAAACACGACTTAGTGCGGTTAATCCCTCATGAATTATTTGTGAATGGCATACAAGTTGTATCATAATTAGCTGAGGTGTGAAGGTCCATGGAATAGTTAATCATGATATCCTTGTAGATGTGACAGAGAAATAGAGTGATAGAGGTCGGCGCCGCGACCTATCCACCACAGGACCAATGATGGAACCTAATTTTTCGATCCAGAATCAATTCAGAAATGGGTTGAAATGATGCAGGTGATGGTGGAAATACCTACCAAAAGTCACTTTGTGCCTTACCAGGTGCATATAGGGTCACACAGCCTGTGGAACCCTCCATTCCACCACAAGACCAATTGTGGAACCTTATTTTTTTCAACCCAGAACTAATTCAGAAATGGGTTGAAATGATGCAGATGATGGTGGAAATACCTAACAAAAGTCATTTTGTGCCTTACCTGGGGCGTATAGGGTCACACAGCCTGTGGAACCCTCCATTCCACCACAGGACCAATGGTGGAACCTTCTTTTTTTTCAACCCAGAACTAATTCAGAAATGGGTTGAAATGATGCAGATGATGGTGGAAATACCTACCAAAAGTCATTTTGTGCCTTACCTGGGGCGTATAGGGTCACACAGCCTGTGGAACCCTCCATTCCACCACAGGACCAATGGTGGAACCTTATTTTTTTCAACCCAAAACTAATTCAGAAATTGTAATTGTAATTGTAATTGTAAATACTCTCAGTCATGCGCTGCAATGCAGGCACGAAATTCGTGGTGAGCCTTCCACAATGATACAGCTCAGGGCGGCCATAGAACGGCGCCCATGGGCAGAGACTAGAGGAACATATCCCAAGGTTCCCATGCCGTAGCACTCTCCAGTGTTGGTGACCGCCGTATGATGGTGATTGATGAGAAGACTGTGAGTCTGACACATACCCTATTAATTCAGGGATGCCAAGGGTCTTTCAGTTGCCCCAGCACAGAACACTGGATACAACCCACCTCCATTTAATGTCCCATGGGCTCGGACCAAATTGAGTTCCAGGAGTGGGAGTTGAACCCACGACCTCAAAGCCAGACTGGTAGCACTAACAAGCACCTTAAACCATTAGGCCACTGAGAACTCTTGGAAATGGGTTGAAATGATGCAGATGATGGTGGAAATACCAACCAAAAATCATATTGTGCCTTACCTGGGGCGTATAGGGTCACACAGCCTGTGGAACCCTACATTCCACCACAGGACCAATGGTGGAACCTTCATTTTTTCAACCCAAAACTAATTCAGAAATGGGTTGAAATGATACAGATGATGGTGGAAATCCCTACCAAAAGTCATTTTGTGCCTTACCTGGGGCGTATAGGGTCACACAGCCTGTGTAACCCTACATTCCACCACAGGACCAATGGTGGAACCTTATTTTTTTCAACCAAGAGCCAATTCAGAAATGGGTTGAAATGATGCAGATGATGGTGGAAATACCTACCAAAAATCATTTTGTGCCTTACCTGGGGCGCATAGGGTAACACAGCCTGTGGAACCCTCCATTCCACCACAGGACCAATGGTGGAACCTTCTTTTTTTCAACCCAGAGCCAATTCAGAAATGGGTTGAAATGATGCAGATGATGGTGGAAATACCTACCAAATTTCATATTGTGCCTTACCTGGGGCGTATAGGCTCACACAGCCTGTGGAACCCTCCATTCCACCACAGGACCAATGGTGGAACCTTATTTTTTTCAACCCAGAACTAATTCAGAAATGGGTTGAAATGATGCAGATGATGGTGGAAATACCTAACAAAAGTCATTTTGTGCCTTACTTGGGGCGTATAGGGTCACACAGCCTGTGGAACCCTCCATTCCACCACATGACCAATGGTGGAACCTTCTTTTTGTCAACCTAGAACTAATTCAGAAATGGGTTGAAATGATGCAGATGATGGTGGAAATACCTACCAAAAATCATATTGTGCCTTACCTGGGGCGTATAGGGTCACACAGCCTGTGGAACCCTACATTCCACCACAGGACCAATGGTGGAACCTTCATTTTTTCAACCCAGAAGTAATTCAGAAATGGGTTGAAATGATGCAGATGATGGTGGAAATCCCTACCAAAAGTCATTTTGTGCCTTACCTGGGGCGTATAGGGTCACACAGCCTGTGGAACCCTCCATTCCACCACAGGACCAATGGTGGAACCTTATTTTTTTTAACCAAGAGCCAATTCAGAAATGGGTTGAAATGATGCAGATGATGGTGGAAATACCTACCAAAAATCATATTGTGCCTTACCTGGGGCGTATAGGTTCACACAGCCTGTGGAACCCTCCATTCCACCACAGGACCAATGGTGGAACCTAATTTTTGCAACTCAGGACCGATTCAGAAATTGGTTGAAATGATGCAGATGATGGTAGAAATACCTAACAAAAGTCATTTTGTGCCTTACCTGGGGCATACTGGGTCACACAGCCTGTGGAACCCTCCATTCCACCACAGGACCAATGGTGGAACCTTCTTTTTTTCAACCCAGAACTAATTCAGAAATGGGTTGAAATGATGCAGGTGATGGTGGAAATACCTACCAAAAATCATATTGTGCCTTACCTGGGGTGTATAGGGTCACACAGCCTGTGGAACCCTCCAGTCCACCACAGGACCAATGGTGGAACCTAATTTTTGCAACTCAGGACCAATTCAGAAATGGGTTGAAATGATGCAGATGATGGTGGAAATACCTACCAAAAGTCATTTTGTGCCTTACCTGGGGCGTATAGGGTCACACAGCCTGTGGAACCCTCCATTCCACCACAGGACCAATGGTGGAACCTTCTTTTTTTTCAACCCAGAACTAATTCAGAAATGGGTTGAAATGATTCAGATGATGGTGGAAATACCTACCAAAAGTCATTTTGTGCCTTACCTGGGGCGTATAGGGTCACACAGCCTGTGGAACCCTCCATTCCACCACAGGACCAATGGTGGAACCTTATTTTTTTCAACCCAAAACTAATTCAGAAATTGTAATTGTAATTGTAATTGTAAATACTCTCAGTCATGCGCTGCAATGCAGGCACGAAATTCGTGGTGAGCCTTCCACAATGATACAGCTCAGGGCGGCCATAGAACGGCGCCCATGGGCAGAGACTAGAGGAACATATCCCAAGGTTCCCATGCCGTAGCACTCTCCAGTGTTGGTGACCGCCGTATGATGGTGATTGATGAGAAGACTGTGAGTCTGACACATACCCTATTAATTCAGGGATGCCAAGGGTCTTTCAGTTGCCCCAGCACAGAACACTGGATACAACCCACCTCGATTTAATGTCCCATGGGCTCGGACCAAATTGAGTTCCAGGAGTGGGAGTTGAACCCACGACCTCAAAGCCAGACTGGTAGCACTAACAAGCACCTTAAACCATTAGGCCACGGAGAACTCTTGGAAATGGGTTGAAATGATGCAGATGATGGTGGAAATACCAACCAAAAATCATATTGTGCCTTACCTGGGGCGTATAGGGTCACACAGCCTGTGGAACCCTACATTCCACCACAGGACCAATGGTGGAACCTTCATTTTTTCAACCCAAAACTAATTCAGAAATGGGTTGAAATGATACAGATGATGGTGGAAATCCCTACCAAAAGTCATTTTGTGCCTTACCTGGGGCGTATAGGGTCACACAGCCTGTGTAACCCTACATTCCACCACAGGACCAATGGTGGAACCTTATTTTTTTCAACCAAGAGCCAATTCAGAAATGGGTTGAAATGATGCAGATGATGGTGGAAATACCTACCAAAAATCATTTTGTGCCTTACCTGGGGGGCATAGGGTAACACAGCCTGTGGAACCCTCCATTCCACCACAGGACCAATGGTGGAACCTTCTTTTTTTCAACCCAGAGCCAATTCAGAAATGGGTTGAAATGATGCAGATGATGGTGGAAATACCTACCAAATTTCATATTGTGCCTTACCTGGGGCGTATAGGTTCACACAGCCTGTGGAACCCTCCATTCCACCACAGGACCAATGGTGGAACCTTATTTTTTTCAACCCAGAACTAATTCAGAAATGGGTTGAAATGATGCAGATGATGGTGGAAATACCTAACAAAAGTCATTTTGTGCCTTACTTGGGGCGTATAGGGTCACACAGCCTGTGGAACCCTCCATTCCACCACATGACCAATGGTGGAACCTTCTTTTTGTCAACCTAGAACTAATTCAGAAATGGGTTGAAATGATGCAGATGATGGTGGAAATACCTACCAAAAATCATATTGTGCCTTACCTGGGGCGTATAGGGTCACACAGCCTGTGGAACCCTACATTCCACCACAGGACCAATGGTGGAACCTTCATTTTTTCAACCCAGAAGTAATTCAGAAATGGGTTGAAATGATGCAGATGATGGTGGAAATACCTACCAAAAGTCATTTTGTGCCTTACCTGGGGCGTATAGGGTCACACAGCCTGTGGAACCCTCCATTCCACCACAGGACCAATGGTGGAACCTTATTTTTTTCAACCCAAAACTAATTCAGAAATTGTAATTGTAATTGTAATTGTAAATACTCTCAGTCATGCGCTGCAATGCAGGCACGAAATTCGTGGTGAGCCTTCCACAATGATACAGCTCAGGGCGGCCATAGAACGGCGCCCATGGGCAGAGACTAGAGGAACATATCCCAAGGTTCCCATGCCGTAGCACTCTCCAGTGTTGGTGACCGCCGTATGATGGTGATTGATGAGAAGACTGTGAGTCTGACACATACCCTATTAATTCAGGGATGCCAAGGGTCTTTCAGTTGCCCCAGCACAGAACACTGGATACAACCCACCTCGATTTAATGTCCCATGGGCTCGGACCAAATTGAGTTCCAGGAGTGGGAGTTGAACCCACGACCTCAAAGCCAGACTGGTAGCACTAACAAGCACCTTAAACCATTAGGCCACGGAGAACTCTTGGAAATGGGTTGAAATGATGCAGATGATGGTGGAAATACCAACCAAAAATCATATTGTGCCTTACCTGGGGCGTATAGGGTCACACAGCCTGTGGAACCCTACATTCCACCACAGGACCAATGGTGGAACCTTCATTTTTTCAACCCAAAACTAATTCAGAAATGGGTTGAAATGATACAGATGATGGTGGAAATCCCTACCAAAAGTCATTTTGTGCCTTACCTGGGGCGTATAGGGTCACACAGCCTGTGTAACCCTACATTCCACCACAGGACCAATGGTGGAACCTTATTTTTTTCAACCAAGAGCCAATTCAGAAATGGGTTGAAATGATGCAGATGATGGTGGAAATACCTACCAAAAATCATTTTGTGCCTTACCTGGGGCGCATAGGGTAACACAGCCTGTGGAACCCTCCATTCCACCACAGGACCAATGGTGGAACCTTCTTTTTTTCAACCCAGAGCCAATTCAGAAATGGGTTGAAATGATGCAGATGATGGTGGAAATACCTACCAAATTTCATATTGTGCCTTACCTGGGGCGTATAGGTTCACACAGCCTGTGGAACCCTCCATTCCACCACAGGACCAATGGTGGAACCTTATTTTTTTCAACCCAGAACTAATTCAGAAATGGGTTGAAATGATGCAGATGATGGTGGAAATACCTAACAAAAGTCATTTTGTGCCTTACTTGGGGCGTATAGGGTCACACAGCCTGTGGAACCCTCCATTCCACCACATGACCAATGGTGGAACCTTCTTTTTGTCAACCTAGAACTAATTCAGAAATGGGTTGAAATGATGCAGATGATGGTGGAAATACCTACCAAAAATCATATTGTGCCTTACCTGGGGCGTATAGGGTCACACAGCCTGTGGAACCCTACATTCCACCACAGGACCAATGGTGGAACCTTCATTTTTTCAACCCAGAAGTAATTCAGAAATGGGTTGAAATGATGCAGATGATGGTGGAAATCCCTACCAAAAGTCATTTTGTGCCTTACCTGGGGCGTATAGGGTCACCCAGCCTGTGGAACCCTCCATTCCACCACAGGACCAATGGTGGAACCTTATTTTTTTTAACCAAGAGCCAATTCAGAAATGGGTTGAAATGATGCAGATGATGGTGGAAATACCTACCAAAAATCATATTGTGCCTTACCTGGGGCGTATAGGTTCACACAGCCTGTGGAACCCTCCATTCCACCACAGGACCAATGGTGGAACCTAATTTTTGCAACTCAGGACCGATTCAGAAATTGGTTGAAATGATGCAGATGATGGTAGAAATACCTAACAAAAGTCATTTTGTGCCTTACCTGGGGCATACTGGGTCACACAGCCTGTGGAACCCTCCATTCCACCACAGGACCAATGGTGGAACCTTCTTTTTTTCAACCCAGAACTAATTCAGAAATGGGTTGAAATGATGCAGGTGATGGTGGAAATACCTACCAAAAATCATATTGTGCCTTACCTGGGGTGTATAGGGTCACACAGCCTGTGGAACCCTCCATTCCACCACAGGACCAATGGTGGAACCTAATTTTTGCAACTCAGGACCAATTCAGAAATGGGTTGAAATGATGCAGATGATGGTGGAAATACCTACCAAAAGTCATTTTGTGCCTTACCTGGGGCGTATAGGGTCACACAGCCTGTGGAACCCTCCATTCCACCACAGGACCAATGGTGGAACCTTCTTTTTTTCACCCAGAACTAATTCAGAAATGGGTTGAAATGATTCAGATGATGGTGGAAATACCTACCAAAAATCATATTGTGCCTTACCTGGGGCGTATAGGGTCACACAGCCTGTGGAACCCTCCATTCCACCACAGGACCAATGGTGGAACCTTCTTTTTTTTCAACCCAGAACTAATTCGGAAATGGGTTGAAATGATGCAGATGATGGTGGAAATACCTACCAAAAGTCATTTTGTGCCTTACCTGGGGCGTATAGGGTCACACAGCCTGTGGAACCCTCCATTCCACCACAGGACCAATGGTGGAACCTTATTTTTTTCAACCCAAAACTAATTCAGATATTGTAATTGTAATTGTAAATACTCTCAGTCATGCGCTGCAATGCAGGCACGAAATTCGTGGTGAGCCTTCCACAATGATACAGCTCAGGGCGGCCATAGAACGGCGCCCATGGGCAGAGACTAGAGGAACATATCCCAAGGTTCCCATGCCATAGCACTCTCCAGTGTTGGTGACCGCCGTATGATGGTGATTGATGAGAAGACTGTGAGTCTGACACATACCCTATTAATTCAGGGATGCCCAGGGTCTTTCAGTTGCCCCAGCACAGAACACTGGATACAACCCACCTCCATTTAATGTCCCATGGGCTCGGACCAAATTGAGTTCCAGGAGTGGGAGTTGAACCCACGACCTCAAAGCCAGACTGGTAGCACTAACAAGCACCTTAAACCATTAGGCCATGGAGAACTCTTGGAAATGGGTTGAAATGATGCAGAGGATGGTGGAAATACCGACCAAAAATCATATTGTGCCTTACCTGGGGTGTATAGGGTAACACAGCCTGTGGAACCCTACATTCCACCACAGGACCAATGGTGGAACCTTATTTTTTTCAACCCAGAACTGATTCAGAAATGGGTTGAAATGATGCAGATGATGGTGGAAATACCTACCAAAAATCATATTGTGCCTTACCTGGGGCGTATAGGGTCACACAGCCTGTGGAACCCTACATTCCACCACAGGACCAATGGCGGAACCTTCATTTTTTCAACCCAGAACTAATTCAGAAATGGGTTGAAATGATGCAGATGATGGTGGAAATCCCTACCAAAAGTCATTTTGTGCCTTACCTGGGGCGTATAGGGTCACACAGCCTGTGGAACCTTACATTCCACCACAGGACCAATGGTGGAACCTTATTTTTTTCAACCAAGAGGCAATTCAGAAATGGGTTGAAATGATGCAGATGATGGTGGAAATACCTAACAAAAGTCATTTTGTGCCTAACCTGGGGGGTACAGGGTCACACAGCCTGTGGAACCCTCCATTCCACCACAGGACCAATGGTGGAACCTTCTTTTTTTCAACCCAGAGCCAATTCAGAAATGGGTTGAAATGATGCAGATGATGGTGGAAATACCTAACAAAAGTCATTTTGTGCCTTACCTGGGGCGTATAGGGTCACACAGCCTGTGGAACCCTCCATTCCACCACAGGACCAATGGTGGAACCTTCTTTTTGTCAACCTAGAACTAATTCAGAAATGGGTTGAAATGATGCAGATGATGGTGGAAATACCTACCAAAAATCATTTTGTGCCTTACCTGGGGCATACTGGGTCACACAGCCTGTGGAACCCTCCATTCCACCTCAGGACAAATGGTGGAACCTAATTTTTTCAACCCAGAACTAATTCAGAAATGGGTTGAAATGATGCAGATGATGGTGGAAATCCCTACCAAAAATCATATTGTGCCTTACCTGGGGTGTATAGGGTCACACAGCCTGTGGAACCCTCCATTCAACCACAGGACCAATGGTGGAACCTAATTTTTGCTACTCAGGACCAATTCAGAAATGGGTTGAAATGATGCAGATGATGGTGGAAATTCCTACCAAAAGTCATTTTGTGCCTTACCTGGGGCGTATAGGGTCACACAGCCTGTGGAACCCTCCATTCCACCACAGGACCAATGGTGGAACTTAATTTTTTCAACCCAGAACTAATTCAGAAATGGGTTGAAATGATGCAGATGATGGTGGAAATACCTACCAAAAATCATATTGTGCCTTACCTGGGGTGTATAGGGTCACACAGCCTGTGGAACCCTCCATTCAACCACAGGACCAATGGTGGAACCTAATTTTTGCTACTCAGGACCAATTCAGAAATGAATTGAAATGATGCAGATGATGGTGGAAATTCCTACCAAAAGTCATTTTGTACCTTACCTGGGGCGTATAGGGTCACACAGCCTGTGGAACCCTCCATTCCACCACAGGACCAATGGTGGAACCTTCTTTTTTTCAACCCAGAACTAATTCAGAAATGGGTTGAAATGATGCAGATGATGGTGGAAATACCTAACAAATGTCATTTTGTGCCTTACCTGGGGGGTACAGGGTCACACAGCCTGTGGAACCCTCCATTCCACCACAGGACCAATGGCGGAACCTTTTATCCACCACAGGACCAATTGAATAGTCAGAGTGAGCTTTGATAAAATGCCTGTAATATATCTCTTAAATGTCATTATGAGTAATTGGTTCAGTATGGGGATAAATGATTGATGGAACCTTGCAATCCACCTCAGGACCAGTGGTGGTTCCTGAACTCCTGTGCAGGACAACCCCAAATATTTCATTATTTCCAATAAACATCTCCCCATAAATGCCCAAAATGACCAGGAACATCATCTTCCACCACAGGACCAATGGCGGCACCTGACCTCCTGTACAGGGCAGCCCCCAGTATTTCATTATTTCCAATAAACACCTCACCATAAATGCCCAAACAGACCAGGAACCTCATCTTCCACAGTAGGACTACCCTCAACATTTCACTATTTCCAATAAACGCCTGATAATATATACCCCAAACGACCATGAAACTGCTCTTTCACTACAGAACCAATGGTGGAACCTAACTTGCAAATTCAAATTCAAATTCAAATAATTTTATTTATACTTGATTAAAAATATAATTATGCAGCACAAGACTACCCTCAATTTGTTTCATTTGCTGCAATAAGCATCTAATATTAAATTCCTAAGAGTAGGGGAGACCGGGATAAGTTGTGCCATCTTTTGCGTCAGGCTGATTTTCCGAAAAATCGAAGCCTAATCAAGTAATCTGAAAGTCAGACATCAAAATACAATACGTTGGCCAGAATCGACCAACGTTTCAGAGCAATCTGACCATTGGGAAGGTCATGGTAGGCATTTTAAAAAAGTAGGTGCCGGGGTAAGTTGTGCCGCATGACGGGGTAAGTTGATCCGCTTAATTTATTCCAAAACAACCTTGTATTTCACCCGTTTCTTAAGATAGATCATTTGTATCACGTATTTAACTTATGGCTGACATGTTACATGTCATTGAAACTTATCAAACATTTTATGCAAAAATTAAGACAAGTAAAGATGAATAAAAAATTCTTTCCTATGTCATACCATCGGCACAACTCACCCCAATTATCAAAATGGCACACCTTACCCCAAATTGATTTTCTGGATGAAACTGGTTGTCAAAAATAAATAAACAATGTGAGAAGCAATCTAACAACACAAATGTCGAGATATACCTCCTAACTCCATCCTACCAGAGGGACATCATCTCATTATAAAACCAAATGACGGAGAAACAAGAATGTCAGTCCTCGGCACTTCAAGTTTTCAGCAACAAAATTGAATTTGTGAGTGTAGCTTTTCATACCACTATATTTGGTTGTTTTTTTCTTGGTGCCAAATGATGTTGACCAAGTGGGTATATATGGTAGGCATTGCCTTCTTTGCCCAGTTCTTCATTTCACCTCAACAGTGGGCGGGACAACTTACCCCGCGGCACAACTTACCCCAGTCTCCCCTAAATCATTTAAATAATGCCTGGTAAATATTACAAGAACTCCGCTGCATCCAATGGGCAGACGACATTAATACAAAATCAAAATTGTGTACTTACAATTTAATCATGACACAGCGAGCTTGAACAAACTTTGTGGTTAAAAAAATTGACCAAGAAAACGATAAGCGCAGTGATGTAGAGGAAGGTCAGGCGAACACTTTGATGTATCAAACGAAAAAATCTGTTGGGAATTTTTTGAGATATTTGAGTTTTAGATTTTTTATTTATCACACCCTATTCTTAGCATGTAATCTCCATGAAAAAGTGATCAAAACTGTCCATTTTTCCTGTTAGGTAGTATCTAAGATAAAAATCATTATTCAGAAGTAAAAATATGCAGTAATTGTCTCTGTAGAAAGTATTTACCACTTCATCCAGACTGACAGGGTGTGATAAACCTTTTAAAAAAACAGCTAACATTTCTGGCTATAGGCCTGAGAAAATGTTTGCAATACCAGGTTATGTTAGTTACATAATTATGGTAAATAATTTTAGCAAATTTGATCTCAAAATCTCATTGTAACAGTCTTTGTTCAGTTTTTTGTGCATTTTATCACAAATTTTGCCACCGTGAATTAAGCATTTCATAACAATGTAAAAGGATAGACAAAGTTAAGTAAATTATCAGACAATGCATGCATAGAATGTTTGTAAGTACCTGCTTCACTATGAAGTTTAATCTCCTGATATTACATGAAAAGTCTTTGCAATTGGACAAAAAGACAAAAGTAAGATTACATTGTAAAAGCTATAAATAAACAGTAATATTCATGCTTAATGTATTTTGAGTACTTAAAATGGATGTTGGGTATTTAATGTTAATGTAGGTTATCTGGCATCCAAAATCAACCAATCTTTAATTGTATAGAACAACAAAAATAGCATAAATTCAGTAAATTATGTGAAAATGTAGTTAATACAAACATGTACAACTATTGCACATTAAGACTGCAATGTCAAAGTATTTTACTCCATACTTAACTAAATGCTTCCAAACATTTTATCTATGCATTTTCTGATGATTCACTCAACATTGGCTACACTTTACATGGTTGCAAAAGTACTTGTTTCACAGTGGTGAAATTTCTTTAATAACACATAAACACCTCAATAATACACCATAGAGTTCAAAAGTGAGGTAGATTCTACTAAAATTATTCAAGAGAATGACGAAACTGAGGACAAGCTGGCAAATAAACATATTTCATAAATTTGCTGAGAAATGTTTACTGTTATAGGTTTATCACACCCTGTCAGTCTGAATGAAGTGGTATGTACTTGCTCTTTGGGCATTGACTGCATATTTTTACTTCTGAATAATGACTTTTATCTTAGATATTACCTAACAGGAAAAATGGACAGTTCTGATCATTTTTAGATGGAGATTCCATGTTAAGAATAGGGTGTGATAGATAAAAAATATAAAACTCAAATATCTCAAAAAATTCCCAACAGATTTTTTCGATTGACACATCAAAGTATTCGCCTGACCTTCCTCTACATCACTGCGCTAATCGTTTTCTTGGTCAATTTTTTTAACCCCAAAGTTTGTTCAAGCTCGCTGTGTTGAATATATATTGCCTTGAACCATATATGTCTTTTCTTGCACTGTTTAGGACAGGCATACTTCCAATGGAGATCGAAAATTGATAGATGGTATTGCAAAAGTGTAGAGGAAAATTTGCGTAAATTATATAATAAGGTGATGTTGAACACGAAGTTCATTTTCTTTTACAATGTAAGTCTTTGAGGAAGAACGAAATTAAAGTACTTTAAAAAGCTCAAAACGGACAAAACCACATGTATATATTTTGAAAACTGGAGCATCTAGAAAAATTTTAATATTGATGTCAGAAATTAAAGTGACTGCTAAATCTATCCTTACTTGCAAAAGAAGTAAATTTCTCTTCAGCTAGAGCCATGTTGCTAAAGATGCAGTAATCCCTATTGTAGTAAGTTTTGTAATTACATTATTATCCTGTTTGAAAGTCAATGAAACTAAATAATATTAATGCATAAAATCTTCTTGAAACATTTTAGTAATTGAATTTATCTTTTGCTGACCACATGATGATGTGTAGCAGATAAATTGATTTGAGTAACTATTATATATATATCAAATTATTCTTCTTAAAATATTTAGGGGAAGAGGTTCCAGCATTGGTGCTGTGGTGGACGAGGAGGTCACTTGAATGTATAGCCTCCATCATTCCATATTTAGTACCAAGTGGTAAATTTTAAAAGTGGTCCTCTTGAGGGGAGAAGGTCCCAGAATTGGTCCTTTGGTGGAGGAAAAGATCAATGATTTGTGTAATCTCCATAATTCTATATTTAGCGCTGTTAATAAATTTTAACAATGTCCTCTTGAGGGCAAGATATTCCAGCATTGGTCCGCTGTATGATGAAGTTACATACCTTGTGCAACCTTCATAACATTATATATATCTATTCCAAGCTATTTTAAAAGAATCAAACAAATGGATAGAAACGGGAAAAAAATACACCCTGCTGGCCTATTTAAGTGGTATTACTTCATAGTCATGTAACAATCCTTGATTTTGATCCCACTACTTAATTGGTAAGTTGATCTAGACTAGAATTATAATTAGAATTCGAATTTATTGGTAAACAAAATACAATTACACTTCAACGAATCAACATAACAAATAGCAGAATTATAATACCAATAAAAAAAAAGGAACTGACACACTGAAAGCGTGTATGTTCCCTAGCAATTTCACAATATAATTGCTTAATCTTTATGGAAGAGTGAATGAATATATGTTATAGGAAATAAAAATTAATAATAATACTGATAAATTAAGAACATTAATAGGCACTATCATATATACAAAAGTGGTAATGACAATAATCTTAATAATAGTTTTGTATTACAGAATAGCAAAAGATATTCTAGGTAGAGACCACAATTTCCTTAAAATATTAGTTGCTTTCTTTTTAAATGTAAATTTACTACAATTTAAATCAATGACATTCACAACAGAATTCCAAATTTCCGCACCTTTAAATCTGACATGGATTTTAACAATTTCTGATCTACAAAATGGAAATCGAAGGTTATTCATATTTCTTGTTCCGTAATGATAAAATTCAGCTGGATAATTGAACATATCTGAAAACATTCTCGGCATTTCACCTCTTACAAACTTATACATAAACATCATAATTGAAACTTTATACAATTTAGGTGGTTGTACAATTTTTAAGTTAATTAAATATACTGTTCGAAGGTGTTCTTCGACTAACACCTTTAATTCTATGAACTTCCTGTTTTTGCAAAACTTATAGCGAATTAATGTAATTAGTATAAGTATTTTCCCATATTTCAAGTGCCATCACCGTACAATGGCCTTGTTATTGTAAACCTGGCCAGGCAGGTGCTGTCACTTTAGCGTTCAAAATACCATTTTGACCCAATATCCAAATACCTAACTCAAATTCATCATTCAACTAACAGAATTTGAATCTTAGATGTTGTGCAGTGACGGGGCCAGGTCTATAGAGCATTAATTATCAGGCATTTCTTAATCATCAAATATTGTTCCTTCCAAATATTAAGTTTGTCCTTTGCAGGAGGTCAGGTTCCATCAATGGTCCAGTTGTGGAAGTTGAGGTTCCCTGTCATCTGGGGCATTGACTATGAGATGTTTATTGGAAATTATAATTATAAAATATTAAGTGTAGTCAGGGGCAGGGGGTTAGGTTCCACCATTGGTCCTGTGGTGGATTGAAAGTTTCCTTTGTCAATGTAAGCCCATACTGGTCGAATTACTTATTATGATGTATTATAAGTGATATTACCCATGAATTTTATCAATAGTCGAAACAAACAATAAAATTTCTTCTGTAAAATAAAAAAGGTTGAAGCACTGGTTATGCGCCTGGCATGGAACGGATGGTTCCCCAGGACATGTGACCCTATATGTCATCCTCACATCACAGTGTAGGCTGGTGAACCTACCCTGACCACATGCACCATGTTTCAGTGAATATTGGCAGCCTGCCAATTATGCATCCGGCGCCGTAAAATTGGGTTCTGATAGGTTGCAGTGGTAGGCAGGAGGCACTGGAAGGTGATCAGGTGGAACATACTGCCCAATCACTGACTGTAGTACAAAGTGGGATTTACCTGAAATATTTTCCTTCTGTTGTTTGTCAAACAAGTAGTGTTGTATTGTTTCTTTTGTGAATCACAGTTGATCTATAATCTGTCAAAAACTGCAATAATGATATCTCAAAAGCAGTTGTGACACCCACAACGTAAAAACAATACTTTTAATCAGAATAATACATAGCAACACCCTCCCCTGCCTTTTCCAAACCCAGTGAACTTTGTCAGACTGGTAGTTCATAAGAAGGTGGCAGCACCTTACAGTGCACTGCCAGATGCTGAATGAATCAAGTGTGAGAGTTAATAAATAAGAACCTTTGCATGTCGCATTTCATTTTGTATAATTTTAGATTAAGCGTATTTCAAGAGATGTAATTATTTGGAATTTATAAGACTATAATGAATTGATAATCAATGATTGAGATACCATGAAAACAATCAGATAGACAAATGAACACAATAGGTAGGTTGTGGGGGCATATCTAGAAATTTAGATAGATAGATACTATAGATACTATAGATACTATAGATACAATAGATACTATAGATACTATAGATACTATCGATATATAGATAGACAGATAGATAGATACTATAGATAGATAGATAGACAGATAGATAGACAGATTGATAGAGAGATTGATAGCAAAGATAGCTCTTTCTTTTTAATTTTGATTTAGAGTTCATTTGACAGATATCAAACTGCTAAGTGTCCAAATCAAGTGATCGGTGTTGCCAATTACTTGTAGATTTGTCAAACTGTTAAACATCTGCACAGAACATAGAAAACAAACAAATCAACAGCTTTTGGTATTTTTCACAGCTGATAATCCTCTTTCAATGTCTCAATTGTAACATGTGTAACATGACCTGAGTCACAGCTAGCCTAAAATATATAAACAGCCTCCTAATTGACGAAAGCAATCATGCCATTAAAGTATGCAAGTGGATCAATTTTAATGAGACTCCACTCTCAGACAGGTCTTGAGAGCAGGGGTAGTGTCAACTATCCCTGCATGAGGAGGATGCTATATGTGCCTAGCTAATGACGCTGAGTAGATATTTCAACCATTATGTCAATCATTTCAACCAATTTCTGAATTAGTCCTGGGTTGAAAAAAGAAGGTTCCAGCATCTGTCCTGTGGTGGATTGCAGGGTTCCTTCATCCGTGTAACCCCACACTGACCTAATTACTCAAAATGACTTTTAAGAGACATATAAAAAGCATTATATCAAAAGATGACTCAAACTATTC
This sequence comes from Platynereis dumerilii, assembly GCA_026936325.1. Lineage (NCBI taxonomy): Eukaryota > Metazoa > Annelida > Polychaeta > Phyllodocida > Nereididae > Platynereis > Platynereis dumerilii. The sequence continues at coordinate 15,976,214 of JAPTHN010000005.1, forward strand.
GATTGGTCCTGTGGTAGATAAAAGGTTCCACCATTGGTCCTGTGGTGGAATGGAGGGTTCCCCATGCTGTGTGACCCTATACGCCCCGGGTAAGGCACAGAAGGACTTTTGGTCGGTATTTCCACCATCATCTCAATCATCTCAACCAGTTTCTGAATTGGTCCTGGGTTGAAAAAAGAAGGTTCCACCATTGGTCCTGTGGTGGAATGCAGGGTTCCTTCATCCGTGTAACCCCACACTAACCTAATTACTCAAAATGACTTTTAAGAGACATATAACAAGCATTTAAGCAAAAGCTGACTCAAACTATTCGAATGGTCCTGTGGTGGATAAAAGGTTCCACCATTGGTCCTGTGGTGGAATGGAGGGTTCCCAATGCTGTGCGACCCTATACAACACGGGTAAGGCACAAAATGACTTTTGGTCGGTATTTCCAGCATTATCTCAATCATCTCAACCAGTTTCTGAAATGGTCCTTGGTTGAAAAAGATGGTTCCACCATTGGTCCTGTGGTGGAATGGAGGGTTCCATCATCTGTATAACACTGACCTAATTACTCAAAATGACTTTTAAGGGACATATAACAAGTGTTATATCAAAAGCCGACTCAAACTATTCGATTGGTCCTGTGGTAGATAAAAGGTTCCACCATTGGTCCTGTGGTGGAATGGAGGGTTCCCCATGCTGTGTGACCCTATACGCCCCGGGTAAGGCACAGAAGGACTTTTGGTCGGTATTTCCACCATCATCTCAATCATCTCAACCAGTTTCTGAATTGGTCCTGGGTTGAAAAAAGAAGGTTCCACCATTGGTCCTGTGGTGGAATGCAGGGTTCCTTCATCTGTGAAACCCCACACTGACCTAATTACTCAAAATGACTTTAAGAGACATATAATTCGACAATCACATTTTTATTTCGATATTTTAAACGAAGATAGTAAAATCAAAATCTTGATGAATGATGAAATTATTAAATTTACTAGCGATTATATTTGTGAAGCATTTGAGAAACGACAAAACTATATTTATCAATAAATGTCAATATTTACATGATTGTATTATATAATTATAACAATGCATAAAAGAAATGTATATTTTTCTATTTCATGTTCATTTTTTTAAAAAATTCTGTATTTTTGTTCAATGTTCAAATTACATTTAAGAGTGATTGTAAGCCCAAGAGGGCTGGGGGCTAAGCGGTAGCTATGAGCCCATTCACCAATAAAAGAATTTTCTTTCTCTCTCTCTCTCTCTATAACAACCATTTAAGCAAAAGCTGACTCAAACTATCCGATTGGTCCTGTGGTGGATAAAAGGTTCCACCATTGGTCCTGTGGTGGAATGGAGGGTTCCCAATGCTGTGCGACCCTATACAAACCGGGTAAGGCACAAAATGATTATCAAAAGCTGACTCAAACTATTCGATTGGTCCTGTGGTAGATAAAAGGTTCCACCATTGGTCCTGTGGTGGAATGGAGGGTTCCCCATGCTGTGTGACAATATACGGCCCAGGTAATGCATAAAATGACTTTTGGTCGGTATTTCCACCATCATCTCAATCATCTCAACCAGTTTCTGGATTGGTCCTGGGTCAAAAACTTAGGTCCCACCATTGGTCCTGTGGTGGAATGGAGGGTTCCATCATCTGTTTAACCCCACACTGACCTAATTACTCAAAATGACTTTTAAGAGACATATAACAAGCATTATATCAAAAGGTGACTGAAACTATTCGATTGTTCCTGTGGTAGATAAAAGGTTCCACCATTGGTCCTGTGGTGGAATGGAGGGTTCCCCATGCAGTATGACAATATATGGCCCAGGTAATACATAAAATGACTTTTGGTTGGTATTTCCACCATCATCTCAATCATCTCAACCAGTTTCTGAATTGGTCCTGGGTTGAAAAAAGAAGGTTCCACCATTGGTCCTGTGGTGGAATGCAGGGTTCCTTCATCCGTGTAACCCCACACTGACCTAATTACTTAAAATGACTTTTAAGAGACATATAACAAGCATTTAAGCAAAAGCTGACTCAAACTATTCGAATGGTCCTGTGGTGGATAAAAGGTTCCACCATTGGTCCTGTGGTGGAATGGAGGGTTCCCAATGCTTTGCGACCCTATACACCCCGGGTAAGGCACAAAATGACTTTTGGTCGGTATTTCCACCATCATCTCAATCATCTCAACCAGTTTCTGAATTGGTCCTGGGTCAAAAATTTAGGTTCCACCATTGGTCCTGTGGTGGAAGGGTCGCGGTGCCAACTTAGTTGCATAGAGTAGGTCGGGGCAAGAAGCCCGGGTTAGGTGAGAGGCCCCCCCAGGGTTATATCCAAACTAACATTTTTGGTGTGTTTATTTATTGATAGGATTGAAGCTAGAGGTGTTTTAGGTGACGTCACAAATTTTCAGGGGGGCAAACAGCACCAAGCCATAGAAGAAATTAAAGAAAGAAAAAAATGTGCATGGTTTTTGTAACTTTGACTAATTCTTTGAAAGGGGTTGTCAGAAATAGCTTTGGTAATTTTTTAAAGTATAAAGGATATCTGCACTGCTTCACTTTATGACCATCACATAAATATGATTTGGATCATGTTTTTGCATTTTAGTTCAAAATATAGAGCTCAGATTAAAATATATGGGTTTGGGGCGAGAGGCCCCACATGATATGGGGCATAAGGCCCCCTTCACTGGCAGTCAAAGCTCCTTCAGGAACCATTTAATAATGTGCACTTTACCTTAAATCTTGATAGAATAGCTAATTGAAATTTTAAAAATGTTGGCTCGAAATTGAAATAGGGCAAAAAATATCAAAAAATGAAAGTATGAACAGCAAAAATTCTGAAATTCAGAAAAAGTGAATAGAATGCCTTAAAAATGATAGAAGAACCCTAAGAAATAACTTTTAGGCTGAATGCGCTCGCAAAAAAAATTGCCATAGGATTATAATAGGGGGGCTTCTTGCCCGATGGGTGGGGTAAGAAGGCCATTTAAATTGTTTTTATAAAAATGGCCGTAACTCATTTATTAAAATTGGTAGACTTTGTTTCACTAGTTTAGTAGAGTCAAGTGATCCCTTCCTTACAGCATAAGCATTCAAATAATCGCCCATAAAAAGTAGGTCAAATCGCACCTCGAAGTTAAGGGGGGCCGCATGCCCCACCTACTCTAGAGACACATAGTAGTGAGGCAGCCATAGATAGATACAGTGACACATCGCTGAAACAGAGAGGCATAGAACCAGGAAGACACAGAAACAAATAGCCAGAGAGACAGAGACATAGAGCTTGTACTTTGTCAAAAACCATCAAACTACATGTTTGATTGCAAAATGTGCATTTAACAGGATTTCTGCATTGTTTAACCAAGAAGCCAACAGTCATTTTAATAAAGAAAATACAATGCTGTGTGCAGCAAACCTACTAAAAGGCAAATTATTGAAAGATTTTATAACAACAGAAAGTGTTTTAGATTTCTCGAATATAAATTGGAAAGCTTTAATAAGTTTTACATGTATTGACAGATTATTATGTTTGTGCATTTCTCATTAGCCATATGATTCTGAAATATTTCTTCTGCTTGATGGATGACAAACCATAGCAGCAAACATCTTGTGTTTAATCCTGTGTGTAATCCATCATTTCAATTGTTTCTTCTGATTACACAGCATTTCAAAAGCTTTCAAGGAGTTGTACTGAAGAAGATTGAAGACATATTGGTGATTAGACATTAGATTTATGTTAATTGATCTAGAATTAAACAAAATTAGAAACTTCTCAGCAGAGAAGATTACAACAGTTGTGTACATTGCATGTGCTACATCTTTATTATAATTCTGATTAATTCAATTCCAGGAATAGTAAAAAGCAAGCTTATAATGAGAATTTCCCCTTCACAACAAAATCATTTCTTAAAAAATGACAAATATTTCTTCGATCTTATTTCCCTCATTACTTTTTCCGTCAAGCAAAAAATTATTGAAAGAGTTACATGCATGTATCAAGTGATGCGATCGCCTTACACTTTCACTCCACCAGAATTCCGATAAGACATCTTGATCATGATAAAAATGCTCTTTGACATTAAATTGCAGTAAGAACTAAACTGCCAGAATCTCATTTTTCTCGTACATTTCCAAAATAAATAAGAAGTCCCTGACAACTGTCAGCCTTAACTTTTATTTCGTCCTGATTGCTGCATTAACTCGAATGATTTCAAGGCCTTGCCTCCAATTAAATTTTGGTGTCAAATTTTTTGTCTCTAAGCTGATTTTTAATTTTGTCAAGATTTCTCCAATATTTTGACCTGATGGTAAAATATTGATTCAGTACTGCATGCATTTCTAGCATTATTCTATTCTAACATTTTGCTTGTTTTTATTTCACAACTATTCATTTCTTGAAAAATACATGTTAAGTTAGCTGAATGCATGGGGCTCATATTACGAATTCAGGCACTCACGTGCTGCAGAATTCAGGCGCCTCTACTTAAAAAAAACCAAAAAAAAACAGGGGTTACATTTTATGAGAAAGTTTCCTGCTTTGTCAATTGTGACTTCATTGCAAGGACAAATGTGGATCCTTTTGTAGAGTGTTGCCAAGATGCAAATAAGAAGCAGAAAAGTGTCAAAAGAGTGCCAGTCAAGTACTTTGGCCTTGAGCTGTCTTCCAGGCAGTCTTGAATAGCCACTCATGAATGAGGTGAAAATGGGTCAAAATAGCAGCATGCAGAAGAATAATTTATTTTTTTATATCTGGCAATAAGTCAATAAGTTGGCAGATGATGAGATATAGGGCGACGCTGATGCTTAACCTCATTGTTGGACAATGTCAAAAACCCAGCATCGGTTTTAAATTCTGTTACTATGACATATATTAAATGGAAGGATTTATAAAGATCTATAGAATTTAATTTGAAGCATTGTCCTCTGATGCTACTGGTGTTCAAGATCATTTTATTACAGATTATGGGGAGCAGGCATGTTGACTTTGGAAGTTGATGAAGCAAAAGTGATCAAATAAAAATTAGGGATTATAGTTTTCTGGGCCCAACTTTTATTTCAGTTGTACTCTCACCGCTGAAGCATTGTAAAGAATATGTTTATACAATTTGTGGGGTATATTGGAATTGGTTTGGATATATAGCACAAAAACAAGTAAAAGTCAAATGTCCCTTTCAATGGGGGTGATCATCTTTCACAGTAAAATTGATAGAGATCATTGACAGGCTTCAGACAAGGAGAGGCAATAGCATCTGGCATCGATTAAGACCAAGAGAGGCATTAATTTCTCTCCGTGGAAGAGTGGTCTATTGGATTTTGCAGGTCATTGGAAGCAACTAATCATTGTCAGCACTTGTGTGAATCCTTATAATATAGTCTCACAAAAAAGCTTCATTCATGAATTAGTCTGAGGCATTAAAGGCTAACATGCAAAAACATCTTTAGGCATTATTATACATGACTTTTTACATTGGCCGACTGATTATATCCATCCATAAAGAATAATTCCCTTACATAAACAATACTGGAAGGAATGACATCATTAATTAAGCAATACTTTGCACTGAGATGAATGGTTGAAGACTTTCTCTGACCCGGGAGCAAAATTAACATCACAACCATGACTTAGTGTGGTTTATCCCTAATGAATTATTCGTGAATGACATACAAGTTGTATCAACATTAGCTGAGGTGTAAAGGTCCATGGAATACCTAGTTAATCATCTTGTCCTGGCATGTGATGCTAACAGTGGGAGTAGGAGATTAGGGAGGACAGAGAAAGATACATACAACGACATATTGCATTGTATGAATTTACCCTGTATGTACAATTGTAGATTATTGTAAATGTTTGTTATTCTCAACTATTTTGTCAAGCACCTTCTATATGTTTGATGACACTATATGCCTGTTTTTTTTCGACCTTTTTCCTCAATTATAGCGAAAACCATTGTAATAAACTAACAATAATGCATCGATAACTTGCAAACTCGGTTTCCGGATTTGGAACAATAGAAAATCTTTATATTAATTAAGCTAACAATATGTTGTACTGCACTGTAGGTCTCAATAACATTGTTGGTTTATTTTAAAACAATTTCTACAACATCAAACGAAAAAAAAAGCTTTAACATGGCTCTTTTCTCAAAGTTGATGGCAGTGACACCTTTAATAGAGCAACACCAGTTGAACTCACTTGCACTGAGATGAAGAGTTGAAAACTTTTTCTGACCTTTGAGCAAATCAAAATCACAAACATGACTTAGTACGATTAATCCCTCGTGAATAATTCTGGTACAACATGCAAGTTGTTTAATGAATTATAGTTTTGACGATTAATGAATTGGTTTTTGAATTTCTTATTAGGCATGCAATTCTGAAAGATTTCCTTTACTTGATGGATGACAAACCAGCCAAACATCTTGTGCTAATTCTGCATTAATCCATAGCTTCAATTGTTTCTTCAGATTACACAACGTTTTAAAGGCTTCAAATGAATTGCACTGAAGAAGATTGAAGACTTATTAGTGAAGAGACAATGGATCTAAAGGATCAAGATTTTTTTATGTAAGAAACTTCTCTGTGAAGAATATTCTAAAAGCTACCTGTGCATAATCCTGTTTATTTTTTAAATTTGCAGATAGAGATAAATTCAGGGAAGTGAAGTTTAATTAATATACGTTTTATTACAACCACCCACGCCTTGCATAATTAAGTCGATATTAACATTTAAAAAATAATTTTTCACACCTGATGCCTTATTCAATTTTTGGATTATCAAAAATCCACAGTCTTCAGTCGTTCCCTAATTTTTGTGTCCATTTAGTCTGTCAATCAAACCATTATTTGTTGACTGTCACTTGTCCACAAAGTATCTCTCAATATTGGCCTACTGTTGTTCAAAATTTAGATACACATGGTAAAATTGTGCTCCGATAATTGAGAAAATTGTTTTATAACTAAACAGCCGGAGGCCCGTTTTCTCCTTACATTTCACAACTGAATGACAAGTCTCAGACAACTGTTAACCTTGCCTTTTATTTCGCCATGATTGTTGCATTAACTCCAATGATTTCAAGGTCTTTCTGCCAATTAGGACTAGGTGTCAGAGTTTTTGGCGACGTTGTCTCTGTGCTTGTTCTCTCCATGATTTAATTTAGTTTATAAAAGAGCCTTGAAACCAGAAGCAGAATGTATCGCACAGTTTTGTGAAAGTTGTTCTGGGACTTTGGGACAATAGAAGCTGCTCAATTGAAAATTTTTGGATAATTCATGGTGCCGGCTTATTCATCCATCTTTCAAAAAGTGACATGTAAGATACGTCATCTGTAATCCAATCTGTTGGAGGTAAGTTTCCTTCACAATTGATTCTCATAGCTTGTATGAGCAAAATCTATTATTGATGATGTTTCAGAGTGTATTGGAGAACTGCTATAAAACATCATAATATCTCCTATCAAAGTTCAGACTGGGCTGCACTTAAGTGACCAAGTTTATCTTAAATGAGTACCGGATGGACAATCAATCAAACCATATGTGACGGCTGTGTTAGTCAACAAGGAGAAGGCAGTCAACTATTCGATGTACGTTCAAACCTCAGCTTATTGTGATACAACTTGTATGTCATTCACAAATAATTCATGAGGGATTAACCGCACTAAGTCATGTTTGTGATGTTAATTTTGCACCAAGGTCAGAAACAGTCTTTAAACATCTTAGGATTAGTGGGGTTTGACCTGCTGCTTTCAAATCAAATGTGTCTCTGTTTCTCAAGCTAAATGAATGGTCGTGCTATGAAACATGGTACTCAAGGTTTATTGAGAAACATTATAAGGTATATTGTGGAAATATATGTTTTAATTTGTTTGGCGGGTATTCAAAAGAGGAATTAAATCTTTTCAAGCGTAATCGTCATTACAAGGAGAATGCTGCTGCAATGACAATTACGTTTGAAAAGATGATTAGAAACATGTAGCTTTCTATGACAATAGCACTGTCATCAGTCCTTGACTACTTTCAAGATCAAATAGTATCCTTAGGGAACTTTTCTTCATGGGCAGAACTGAGCACCTCAACAAAAATAGAGGATCTTGCCTGAAGATGTTATTGCGTGATAGCCTCAAATGCCTCAAAGCAATTCATGGAGCTTTTTTATGTGACTATATTTAATGCTCCACTCAATTTCTGAAGACTAAGATTGGTTGCATCCAGCCCCTTGTCAATCCAATAAGCCCATTCTCCTCAGACAGATTTAATGGCCTCATTGATCTTCATCAATGCTGAGGGCCATTGAATCTCCTTGTCACAACCCTGACAATGATTTCTAATAATTCAGCAAGTGGTCTTCATTGACCAGATATCACTAACCAAATCCTCTTCTTTCTTTTTTTAAATGTCTTTCTCTACACTTCCTTTCATTTTTTTGTAAGTCGAATTTGAAAGATCCTATATCACCTGAGCATTTTGCCTTATAAGGTAGAACATTCCATAACGAGGGACCCTGATATCTTATTGACTTCTTACCATGTCGACACTAATTCAGTGTCTTAAACTACCCCCCCCCCCTTAGAATTTGGCCAAAAAAGGTACATTACATGTAAACATTTAATATTTTCTGGGGTTTTCCACATTCCACATATCTCCGGACCAGTCTCTGCCCCCGCCCCCCTCCCGATGATTCGGGCCAGCCTACAGCCCTAAAATCCAACTGAGAGCTGCCCGGGAATCTGCTCATCTGCCTGGAGATAAGTTGTCGATAATTTATCATACAATATTATGATGAGTTGATGACCATTTTCAAAAACATTATCCTCCAAGTGACCAAAGTGGTGCTAACTCCCGTTATATTGACAAGATATACACAGGAAATTCAAGAGTCTATGACAAAAATGCACTGAAACATTGAAGGCCAGCAGATCGTGAAGTAAGCAATTTCAAATGTTTGTGGACCGGACAGATCTATCCAAAAGTGGGAAGTGTGTGATCATTGTCACTACTTGCCATATTATGTTGACATTGTATTGGGCCATAGTTAATTATCCTAAATAAGTGGAAGTGACTACAATTTATCATTCTAATTAAAGGTCCATTAGCTTTTTTTTTTCTAGCCATTAGATAACTAAACTTCCAAAGGCAGATTCAGACAACCGTCAATGCTGACTTTTATTTGATCAGGTTTTCATCATCTTTCATGATTTCAAGGTCTTCCCTGCAATTAAAATGTTGCCAATATTCTGTGAAGACTTGCCTTTATAGACAATTGACTGTTGTGGCTAAATGACTACATACATGTAGGTCTCATACAGCTCCATGCTGTGATAGCTGTTATTTAACTTCTCAAAATGAGAAAGTTTTGCGCGGCCTTGGGATATAATCTTTTGAGGTACATTATACATATAACATAGGATTTCGACTTGAAACTAATGGTATGCTAGGTTTGTTTTCTCATCTTACTGCTGTTACTTGAACCAGTATAAACTCTTGTTATATGAATTTCGTCAGGCATAACCATTCTATGTTGGTTCTTAACTTTTCCTCATCAGATATATTATTATAAATGTCATTCATCTCTAACTTTCTGCCGACCATCGTTCTCTCTTCCGCAAGCTTGGAGGAGTGGCTTCCGAGTTCCAATTTCTCCCTCCACATTTCTTCCTTTTCTGTTTTCAGTTGGGAATTTGACTCTGCCACGTATGATCAAGGCATGCAATAAATCTGTTGATGTCAAGGTTGTCCATTGTTATAATGATATGCTTGACAGAAACATGGAAATGATAATTGATACAATTCCTGTTAAGGTGGCTCGCTACTCATGTAATGACGTCATCTGAGCACATTCCCGCGCAGCGAGGCAGGCCCTATCTATCGTAACGTCACCATTGCAGCAGACGACTTCAGCATCTTTTTTTTAAATCTGGGAATTTCGTAAGTCGGCCGATTCGTTTGCACTTTTGGCCGCTTCTATTGGGGTTAGAGACTTCTCGTTTAGAGCATTAGATGCGCTATGACAGACTTTCAGTTCTCTACTCCTAGCTGAAAATTTCTGCAGGCGATTTTCGGCAAGCATGTCTAATTTCTCAAAACAGACTTTGTGACATAAATAATTTGTTTTTATCAATATCCAGGCCCATTGGGCCATATGTCTGTATCATTATATTGTTCCTCACTTTATTTGGAAGCAAATGACAAAGAAATAAAGAATTCAATCCGTCTTTTTTTTTTTTTGCTATGGTTCGTAAAAAATATTTAATTTTCAAAATTGAAATTTTTGTTTCGAACCCCTAGAAAAGTTCTATAAACTAAATATATTTCTATGGAATTTGGGTCAGCTTTTCCATCAACCTTTCCTCTTTAATTCCATGCTTCATTTAATAACATAGGATGAATGGCCACTGAATGGCAGGGAAAACTTCACAGTAAAAAAATTAAGAAAAAAATGAGTTTTTCAGGTTTGCGTTGACTGACTTTCTTTTCCATAAACTCAAATATTTTGAAAGAAAGGCTGGTAGCGACCACTTTTGTCTACATAACCTTGCTATAAACTATATTTTGGATAATTTTAAACTATTTTAAAGAAATCCTATCTTAGAAAGTTCACTAGTATCGAGCCACCTTAAAGTAAATGTCATTTAAAAATTTCATTTCAGCTATTGTTAAGAATTTATAAATTATGAGTCACACACATAAACATCTTTTCAACCAACTAATATTTGTCTGAATCAAAACTAGTTGTCACAATTGGCTGCCCATAATAATATGTTCCATTCATGTCATTTTCATTTCAAAAAAAGACAATCGGGAAGACGGACCATTCCAGTAGTAAATAATAAATAAATAGATCAATATCTGTTTCTAGATGCAGAATCTCAGTTATATCATCAAGAAGGTATTTTTGTTGGAATTCTGAAGATAGGGAATCTAAGCATAGGATACAAAAAGGACCCTAGTATTACATTGGGAGAATGGGCTAGTAAACTTGACAATGCCTGGATGCAACCAATTTGTTTCATAATTTTGATATTGAATGGAGCATTGAATATAGCCACATGAAAAAGGTCCATGAATTGTTTTGAGACATAAGAGGCCAGCAGACTATAACATCTGTAAGAAATTATCCAGTAAAAAAAATATTCCTTTGGTTTTATCGAAGGCTGGAGTCAGTATTGAAAAAGTGAAAAAAAGACAATGTCTTGTAAATCTGTTTCAAGTTCCATACTTCACTGTAAAAATGCACAATAATTATTATTCTCTCTATCTAAAGAAAAAATATGGTCCACCTATTGCTAAACTGCCCTGTCACTAATTCAGTGTCTTACACCATGTCAGACCCAGATGTTGGCGTTAAGCATTTTTAAGAGGAAGTAGGTTGGTTGCTCAGGTCAGTGACTGTGACACCTGCTTTTCCCTATAGGCACTTTATTCCTTCTTTCTCATCTTAATCTCCTATCCTATATGACAAGGCAGATATCAAGCTGATTTACTTTAAAGATATACCACAACTTCCATATCTCTCATGGGCCATGAAATCCTCCTGTGAAAATGGACAACTGCTTGAAGGTAGTTTCCTTCTGAAGAGTTGTTGGATTTGTTTCAGAATATTTGATTATTTTATTCAGGCAAAAATAATTTGAGATTTTTAAGTTATGGTGTTCATTATCTTGTGCATTGTCGAAGTACCTAACCACTTGGCTTATCTGAAACCTCATATATATGACATTACTACCTGATTGCATATAAGTTCTTGAGGCCTTACAGTCAGCATAGAACTTAAAAGGCTATTGGATCTACTGATTGCCGAAAAAGTCCACGGAAACAGCCTTGATTACCGAAACTAAAAGTGTTGCTGGGACCTTGATGATGCAATGTCAATTACCAATGTTCAACTTGCAAGTTAATGAGGGAAATGAACTTCTGGTGCCTGCTTGGAGTCTGGTGCCTCCCGGGTCAAGATTAGGCGGTAATTAAATATGTACCAAGCAAGTTGAAAACGGGATAGCAAATCAGTCCACATGGCTGTGCTAGTGTTCTAATTTGGAATAAATTGAATGACCAGTTGAAGTTTTGTTTAAATGGTTCACTTTTTTGTCATTAAAAGGAGAATATGCAATGCCCTTTAGACTTACATTCACCTTTATTATCAAAACTTCCAACATGTCTGAATGCTCTGCATGATGGCTCTGTTGTTCAGGATGTGATAAACACGGTACCTGGAAAGCTGTTGACTTCATAGCTGTCTGATAACCACATTCCAGGGAGACAAATATCACTTCCATTATACAGGGAAGGTCACCAATGCAATAATTCACCATTTTTGGATATACATTGCATATTTTTGTATCCAAAACTCACTGCTTGCATAGTAAGTGCAGTTGTACGTGTACCACTCCCATGTAAATATCTCAATGATGCTGATGTTCAGATGCAGATGTCATGTATTTCTGTTGCTAATATAGATTTTAGTTTTTTTTTTCACAGAGAGCAAAAAAACTGTTTAACTTTCAATTTCCTAATGATCTCGTGATTAATTTCATTTGTCAAGTCATCTCATCAAGAGGCTGATTCCTGGATAACTACATTTACTTGGACAAGGGATATAATTTATTCCACTTAGTCAAAGTAGAGTAAACATTAAACAACATTACAAAGTTATAATATGTTTTTATACAACCACATTAATTCACCACCTTACGTTAATTCCTGACTTTTCTTCATCTGATTTATTGCAACCAAAATTTATCACAAACTTTCTGTAGACCCCTCTCCTCCATTCTGCACAATTGGAGGAGTGGCCTCCGCACTCCAATTTCTCACTCCATGTGTATTTTCCTTTTCTGTTTTTCTGTTTTCAGTTATGAATGTGACGCTGCCCTGACTATGATCAAGGCATGCAACGATTCAATTGATGTAAAGGTTGTCCATTGTCATAATTGTATTTCAAACTTCACGCTTGACAGAAACAAGGAAATGGTAATTGCAGTCATACCAGTTAAAGTAGATGTCATTAAAAATTACATTTCAGCTTTCTTTTAGAATTGATATATTTTGACAAACCAAGGTCAGTCACACACATAAACATTTTCTAAACAAATTGATATTCACAGAATCAAAAACAATTCGAACAATTAGCAGTAAATATTAAGAAGGCTTAGTTTCAATCATTTAATTTTCTTCAAAAATGTAAAATTAATCTTAGTTGCAGTGGGTAAAATAGGCTGATGTGATTTGAAAGTTGCATTGGAAGGTAAAAGAACTGGGACACTTGCGTCAGATGGTAAAATAAGACATTTGCCCTGGATTGTATAACTGAGGCATTTGATTGGACTGAGGTAGGCCTAGAACTGAGATATTACGAAAATAGCACAATGAGAAAGAAGCGCCAGTCTAATAGTAAATCAAGATGAATAAAAATGCACATATCGGCGCAACTGTGCTCTCTTAATTATTTCAGTACAAGGTAGTTTTTTTATAACCTTACTACAACTCTGAGACAGAAATGAATAAATGTATTGATATAAAAAATGGCTGTGTGATGTTATTCAAACTTAACACTTGGGTGTGTCTTGACCACTTGTAGCTAAATGTAGTTAATCAATCTTGCCAAAACATCGCTGACAGAAAATGGAATATGATATAATTCCATTGCCTGTAAAACAAAAACGTTATATATAATATCTAAGCTTGAGATTTCAGACTTCAGTTTTGTACAAACGTATAGTTTACTAATTAGGATAAGGGGAGCACTGAAACCGGAAGCGAAATGTATCACACAACATTGTGAAAGTTGATCGAGGAATTAGGGACAATAGAATCTGCTCAATGGAAACTTTTGGAATAATTCAAGGTGTCAGCATATTCATCCATCTTTCAAAAAGTGACATGTAAGATGAGTCATCTGTAATGTAATCTGTTGGTGGTAAGTTTCCTTCTCAATTCATTCCCGCAGCTTGCAAAAGCTAAATTGATTATCAGTGATGCTTCACGGGGGAACAATAAAACAAGCCTATAAGATCTCCGATCAAGTTCATACTGGGCTGCACAAAGTTGACTAAGTTTATCTTAAATACATATCGGATAGCCAATCAGTCAAACCATATGTGACGGCTATGCTGGTCAATAAGGAGAAGGTTATTAACTATTCAATTGACCTTCACACCTCTGGTAATTGTGATGCGACTTTCAAGCTATTCCAGAATAATTCATGAAGGATTAACCACACAAAGCCATGTTTGTGATGTTAACTCTGCTCCAAGGTCAGAAAAAGTCTCAAGCCATTCGCGTCAGGATTAGGATGATAAGCCCGATGCTCAATTAATGATGACAATCCCATCAAGCCTGGATTTTTTTCTACTCAACTAGTTATTTTAAAACATTAATAAGTAGATAGATATGGTAAGTGAAGAGCCCTTAACCCAGTTCTATTGCTCTGATGGGTTAATTAATGAAATTGTGGAAAGAGTACATACCCTTTCAACCTGTAGTATATTTTACCTCATGCAAAGGATACAAAGTGCCTCCAAAACATTTTAACATCTCATCAGAACCACATCCAGCTGGGATTTTGCTCTTTTATCAAAATTATTTCTTAAGTAGCAGAAGTCATATTGTGTAAATTATTAGGTGACACATATCTGGCATAATAAGGAGTTGCTTGAATTCTTATGCAACTGATCAACATGACATTGTGATTGTTATGACAATTGTAGTGGTCTAATGGGTCTGTGCCAGTGCTGGGCACTTCCGCAAACACTTCCGCAAACCGCAACCTCCGCAAGTTGCGGAACTTGCTTTTCGCTTGTAGTTTGCACTGATTGCCAATCAAATTTGCGCTTTGTATTTGCGGAATGAACTTGTGCAAATGCAAACTATCAAACTGCATTACTTTTGGCCAGCTGTAAAAAATACAAGCAACTGCACATCAATCTTTGGATCACAATGCATTCCCACTTTTATTCACCATTACAATAGTTCCACAAGTTTGGGAAGCTTAAGCTTCCATCAGAATAGTGTGACACAAAAGGCAATATAATGTGGTGTACCTTGGGGCTTCATATTACCTTCAGATAAAAAATAAAAATACTTTTTAAAAAGGTCATGTTAAGGTATGGTATAGATGGCGCCACATGTGGCATGCTAGCATCAATACAGCATGAAGCACAGCATAAAGATCAGCATGAAGCACAGGCTGCAGTCAGATTTAATTAATGTACCTGACACAAGGCTTTATTTAATATATCGGCATTATAGGCCTATATATGTTTGGATTTTGTTGCAAAGAGTAATTATATATTTATATATATATATATTAATGAACAGTAATATTTTCTGTGAATGTCAAATTTTTAAGCCAAGTCAAGTAATTGGCCAATGTCAAATGCCTATAACCATCTCATATTTAACTTAATTTATGTCTGTAGCAACACTTAGGCGACCTATTTCTCGCGGTTATGGTTTGCATTTGTGTTTGCGTTTGCACCAGCTATTGTCAAATCTCAAAAAGTTTGCAGATTTGCGTTTGCGGAAGTTGTGGATCAGGTTTGCTGATTTGCGTTTGTGGAAGTCCAATTTTGTTTGCGTTGCCCAGCACTGGTCTGTGCACTACCGTCAAACAAGCCTAAGGCAACTTTTTTTCTACACAAACTAAATTGAGAACCTCAACAAGATATAGAGGAGTTTGCCTGAAGGTATTATTGCATGATACCCTGTAATGCCTCAAAGCAATTAATGGAGCTTTTTTATGTGACTATATTTAATGCTCCACTCAATTTCTGAATCAAGACTAAGATTGGTTGCATCCAGCCCCTTGTCAATCCAATAAGCCCATACTCCTCTTGGACAGATTTAATGGCATCATTGATCTTCATTAATGCTAAGGGCCATTGAATCTCCTTGTCACAATCCAGACAAAGATTTCTAATAATTCAGCAAATTATCTAATTATGGTCTTCATTGACCAGATATGAATTAACAAATCCTCCTACCTTAAAATGGACTTTATTGGATTCCTTAAAGATACAGTCCGCATATTTTCCTCAAGCATCAGTTTTTCTGCACCTGCTTTCAAGATCAAATCAATATGATGTGCACTAAATGTTTAACATATTTATCACAACTTGAAACTCCTCACATCGAATATGGACCATGAACTCCCATGCATTGAGAGCTACCCAACTGCCGCGAAATAAGTTGTCGATAATTTATCATATATGGTGCTAAGTTGATGACAAGATTATATCTTCCAACTAACCAAAGTGGTGGCAACTCCCATTACATTGACAAAAAAATGCACTGAAACATTGAAAGTAAGCAGATCCTGTAGCAATTTCAAGTGTTTGTGGACCTTAGCATCCAACCTTAAATGGGAAGAGTGTGACCATTGTCACTACTCAACATATTTTGCTGATCCACCTTCTATTGGGCTAGTTCTTCTCAAAAAATTAAAGTGACTACAATTTATCATTTTAGTTTAAGGTCCCAAAGCATATATTTTTTGCAGCCATTAGAGAACCGAAGGCAGCTTCAGACAACTGTCAATGTTGACTTTTATTTGATCAGGTTTCATCAACTCTCATGATTTCAAGGTCTTCCCTGCAATTAAAATTTTGCCAATATTCTGTGAAGTCTTGCCTTTATAGCCAAGTGATTGTTGTAGCTAAATGACTACACAGGTGCATACATCTCCACACTGTGACAGCTGTAATTTAACATCTGAAAATGACAAAGTTTTATGCGGCCTTTAGATATAAACTTTTGAGTCACATTATGCAAATAGCATAAGATTTCAACTGGAAAATAATGGTATGCTAGGTTTGTTTTCTTTTCTTAATGCTGTTACTTGAACCAGTATACACTATTTTTATATGAATTTCGTCAGACATAATCATTCTATGTTAGTTCTTAATTGTTTGTTTTGTTTGTTTGTGTTTTACGCCTCAGCAGCACCTAAGTGGGCTATATCGAGGCAGGCGATCGCCGTATGATGATGAGATGAGAAGACTGTGAGTCTGGTACATACCCTATTAATTCAGGGATGCCCAGGGTCTTTCAGTTGCCCCGGCATAGAACAATGGATACAACCCGCCTCCATTTAATGTCCCATGGGCTTGGACTAAATTGAGTTCCGGGTTGGGATTCAGAGCCAGTGGTTGTGCAAACAAGCACTCTTAACCATTAGGCCACGGAGGAACTCTGTTGGTTCTTAACTTTTCATCATCAGATGTATTATGATGACATTCATCAAAAAAATTCTGCCGACCACCGTCCTCTCTCCCGCACGCTTGGAGAAGTGGCCTCGGAGCTCCAATTTCTCCATCCATATTTCTTCCTTTCTCTTTTCAATTGTGAATGTGACTCTGCCCTGACTATGATCAAGGCATGTAGTAAATCAGTTGATGTCAAGGTTATCCATTGTTATAATGATATTTCAAGCTTCATGTTTGACAGAAACAAGGAAATGATAATTGAAATAATGCCAGTTAAAGTAAACGTGATTGAAAAACTTCATTTCAGCTTTTGTTCAGAATTCAGAAATTATCAAAAGTGAAGGTGAGTCACACACATAAACATTTTTCCACAAATTAATATTTGTCTGAATCAAAGCTAGTTGTCACAATCGGTTGCTCATATTGAAATATTTTAGTCATATCATATTCATAAAAAGTAGACATTCAGGAAGGAGGACCAGTTCAGCAGAAAATAAATATGTTATTATACATGTGTCTATTGAAGCAAAATCTCAGTTATGTCATCAAGAATTTAATTTTGTTAACCTTTTAAAGATAGGGAACTTAAGCATGCGAGAATGGGCCAGTAAACTTAACAATGGCTGGATGCGACCAATCTGTGGTAATTTTGATATTGAATGGAGCGCTGAATATAGTAACATGAAAAAGGTCCATGAATTGCTTTGGAGAATTAGAGGCCAGCAGGCGATAAAATTTGTGAGAAATTCTCCAGTAAAAAATATTCCTTTGGCTTTATCGGATGCTGGAGTCAGTATTGAAAAGTTAAAAAAGGACAATGTTCTGTCAATGTCTTGTAAGTCTGTTTCAAGTTTCATACTTCACTGCAAAAATGCACAATTATTCTTTCTTTCTTTCTAAAGAACATAAAAAAAATCTAGGCTGGTCCACCATTTGCTAAAGTGCCATGTCACTAATTCAGTGTCTATTGTCTAATACTAACTTAGACCCAGATGTCTGTACTAAGCATTTTATACAAAAGTAAGTTGGTTGCTCAGCTCAGTGACTGTGACATCTGCTTTTCCCCATCGGAACTTTATTCCTTCTTTCTCATCTTAATCTCTCATCCTACATGACAAGGTAAATGTCCAGCTTATTTGCTCTAAAGATATACCACAACTTCCATATCTATCACATTTTTTACAGGCCATGAAATCCTCCTGTGAAAATGGACAACTGCCTGGAGTTATTTTATCGATAGATTCTCAATTCATGGCCTAGTCTGAATAAATCATCCATCAACTGACCAAAGGATGGACAACTTATACTATCATAGACCAGAAACATATTTATGTACACCTAAATCCAGACCAAAATTCATTTTGAACATGCAAAACAGAAAAACAAAATACTGGCTTAAGAAAATATTCAAATGTCATCAAGCAGCCACAGTGTGAAAAAATGAAATATCACACAAATCTCAGGTTGTCTAATGAACTTTTGAGCTTTTTGAGGGCTGCACTGCATTTCTTTAAATGCTGCTGCATTAAAGGTTGTTTCACATATTTCATTCAAATTTCGGCATCAGTCATCTAATATAATTGGTCAAAGAGAAGTTTATTTTTTATTTTTCGGGGTGGTCCCTGTATTTTTCAATTGTAAAAAACGCTCATTTGCATTTCTACCATTAAAATTCATCCCTCGGCCTTCTTTTTAAGTTTTTTTCGAATTTTAAGCTAAAAATAGCATTATTTCCCATTAAAAGATACAGTGACCCCCCCAAAATTCTTTATTTGCTAGACATATTTTCCTACACTTCTGGAGCCGAAAACTTGGAGTAAAACTGCACAAATGCCTTTAATTGAGCATTATTTGAGGGCATTTCAGTGCTGTACAAAAAAAGCAGAAAAGTACATTAACCAACCAGAGATGTAAGCTTGTTGCTGACTAGTCTGAGCGTCATGCCCGGAATGTTACAAACTCCTCTCCGTTGTTTGGTGCCGATGTTTACCTGAAAAAAACAAAAAAAACAAGCAAGCTAAGGCAAACAGAATCATTCTTGAAGGAATCTCAACTTTGTATCCAATTTATTGCAACAGCATTCATCACTGAGACTTGACATTTTTCTGTTCACTGGCCTCCACTCTTCCGCACGCTTGGAGGTGTGGCCTTGAGCTCCAATTTCTCACTCTATATTTCTTATTTTTTCTTAGTTGTCTTCCAATAGTAGGTGTGACTTTCCTCTGGCTTTGATTGATGCATGCAGTAAACCAGCTACTGTTCATGTCCATGTTTGCTAAATATTGTAATGGTAACATGTTATTAGCTTCGAACTTGACTGAAACACGGAAATTTATAGAGATTAATTTTCCTTCTGAGGAATCAGTGGATTTTTTTCGTAAAATTTGTTCATTATCATTCAGGCAAAACTAATTCGAGATTTTTAAGTTACAGTCTATCTTTTCTTGTGCCTTGCCGAAGTACCTAACCACTTAGCATATCAGAAATCCGTAACATATTACATTACTACCTGATTGCATGGTAGTTCTTGTTGCCTTACACTTACAGTGAGTATATAGAACCAAGAAAGCTTGGATTGACGGATTGCGAAACAAGTCCAAAGAAACAGCCTTGATTTCCGAAACTAAATGTGTTGCTGAGACCTTGATGGCGCAGTGTCAATTACCGATGTTCAACTTAATTGCAAGTTAATGAGGGAAATGAACTTCTGGTGCCTGCTTGGAGTCCAGTGCCTCCTGGGGCAAGATTAGGCAGTAATTAAATATTAACCAAGCAGGATGAACACGGGATGACAAGTCAATCCATGTGGCTGTGCTATTGTGCCACTTTGGAATAAATTAAATGATCAGTTGCAGTTTTGTGTGTGTTTCAGTTTTTGTATGGGAATTTGCATTTTCAGTGGCCAAATTATCTATCTTATTATGAAAGTCCTGTATTCGGTGCCCTTTAGAGTTGCATTTTGGCTTATTATCAAAACTGCCAACCCATCTGAATACTCCATGTGACGGCTTTGCATGTTGAGGATGTGATAAACACAGTGCCCTCTACTGCTGTTGATTTCATAGCTGTCGGATAAACACATACGTGTACCAGGGTGACAAATATCACTTCCATTATAATAGGAAGGTCACCACTGCAATAATTCAGCATTTTTGGGATATACATTGCAGATATTTGTATCCGAAACTTGTTGGTTGCACAGAAATGCAGTCCCATGTGCAACACTCCAATATAAATATCTCACTGATGCTCATGGTAAAATGTAGAAGTCTTGTATTTCTGTTGCTTATGATGCTTTTAGAATATGTTTTGCACAGGACATATTATCAATCCACAAAAGTCACACAAATAAGGTAAAACAACCCAAATGTTAAGATCAACATTTCATACCATAGTTTTACTTCTTCAGGTCAAAACAACACTGGTATCAAATAAAGACCATCACAACTTACAAGGGGGTTGTATACTTTTGCAACACCCATTTTCAAGGATTAATTTTTTTCAACTTTACCATGACTTTCCACCAAACATTTTATGGTGTATATAGGTTGTAAGAGAGGTCAGTATGATCATTTAGTAATACGAGATTGATGATTCTTTTCAGAAGAAAGATATGTCAGGAAACGAAAAACCACTCCAGGGGGGTTTTATACTTCTGCAACCCACTGTATTTAAAAAAAACAACAACTCACCACTAACTTGCTGCAGACCAGCCTCCTCTCTTCCGCACGCTTGTAGGAGTGGCCTCCGAGCTCCAATATCTCCCCATATTTCTTCCTTTTCTGTTTTCAGTTGTGAATATGACTTTTCCCTGACTATGATCAAGGCATGCAATAAATGTGGATGGAAATAGTGATATATTTCAAGCTTCACGCTTGACAATAATAAAGCCATTTAAAATATAAGTCATTGAACATGTTATTTCAGCTTTTGTTCAGAATTGCGAGATTACAATAAGCCAAGGTGAGTCACACGCATAAACGTTTTCCTAAAAAATTAATATCTGAGTGAAAAAACTGTTCAAATAATAAGCTGAAAATATTAAAAAGTTTAAATCATTTCATTTTCACCAACAAAGGGAGTTGGTACATTTGCTGGAACCCTGGAATATATATGCCAATACTACATGGTTGCATGTGGGTTCTTGTTGCCTTACAGTGAGTGAAGGACCAAGAAAGCTGCTGGATTGAATGATAGCCAAACAAGTCCCAGGCAATAGCTTTGATTCAAAGACCAAACGTGTTTCCGAGACCTTGACGATGCAGTGTCAATTACCTACAGTTCAACTTGCAAGTTGATGAGGGAAATGAACATCAGGTGCCTGTTAAAGTATGATTAGGAAGTAATTAAACAAGGACCAAACAAAATAAACACCAAGTAGCAATCCATATAACGGTGCAGTAAGTTGGATGGAGAGTTAAATTTAACTTAATTGTTTTTCTTCTCTTCTCAACTTACATGCCACCACTTCTGCATGGATGTATGCAACTTGAGTACAGCTTTATTATTAAACCCACTGACCCATTAAAATGCTCTGCACGAAGCAGGGGCTGCAGTTTCATTTTAAGTAGTGGGGCAAAATGGGCTGAAGCCTTGACAGAATGGTTTCCAAAGGAATTTTCAAAAATTCTCCCCAAAGTACACCCATACTTAGGTCAAAAAGTGGTGGGGCAAATGCCCCACCAGCCCCACCTACACTTACGCCACTGGCACGAAGGCATTGCTTGATGAGGATTGATGAACACACTACAGTCTAATGCTGCTGACTTTTTGGCTGTCTGATAACTGCAAGCCAAGGTGACAAATATGTACTTCCATTATACTACGAAGGTCACCAATGCAATAATTGAGCTTTCTCGGAATATTTGCGGGAAATATTGTCTGGAACACATTGCTTGCATAGTAATTGCAGTCATTTATGCACCACTCCCATATAAATGGCTCAATGATGCCGATGGTCAGAGGCAGATGTCATGTATTTCTGTTGCTTATATACATTTCAGAATTATATTATGCACAGACACTAATTTTCAAATGGATTAACTTTCAATTTTTTGTCTTGTTATTAATTTCATTTGTCAAATCATCTCATCAAGAGGCTGCAAGATACCTGGATAACTTGGTCTAAATTTGAAAACCTTGAAATTTCAGCTAAATAAAAATTTGAAAATTTTTCGCTCCAGAAATGCCTTTTTAAGTTTACGTTGGGTAGGTCAAACAATCAGCTATCGCTACACTTTCATGTCCGAGGGTGTCAATGCTCTACTGATGTGTACTGAGGTGATAAACACAGCAGTAATGCTTTTTGACTGTCATTAAAATCACACTTATAACTAAAAAATCCTGACCAATTAGGGCTGAACAAGCTATTGTCAATGATTAGGCTAGTTGCTTGCACATTTTGGGCCAAGTTCCAGGTCTCTAGTGAGAAACTGCATTTTGATCAATTAAAATCCCAAATATGTGAGTCATTAGCATCATGCCTTTTACTTGAAATCTGTACCACTTAGAGCTTATTTTGTGGTAGATCATTTGACAGCACACAAGAAGAACTGAGGCATTTTGCAAATGACACCGAAAATCAAAAACCAGGGTCAGTCTCATCGTAAATATATTGAAGCAAAACTGTTTTATGTTGTTTCATCACAAATGTTTTCAACATAAGAATGAGAAGTGAGGCCAAAAAGACCCTAAATATTCCCTTAGGAGAGTGGGCTTGTTAAATCCAACAAAAGCTGGATGTAACTAATCTTGGCTATAATTCAGAAATTGAGTGGAGCATTAAATGTAGTCGCATAAAAAAAAGCCTCATGAATTGCTTTGAGGTATTAGAGGCTGGCATGCAATAATGTTTTCAGCAAAAAAAAAATCCTTTGGCTTTTCTTAGATGCTAGAATCAGTACCGAAAAGGATAATAGAGAGCACATGTTTCAGAATAAGATCCTCCTGACTAACTGCGCAATGCATGGCAATTACAAAAATAAATCAATATCGGTTTGTCCATGATATCCATGTTTTAGATTATAGGCCTATGGGTGAATGCTTAAACAAAGTACAGATAACAGTTCGATGAAATGCTGATTACGTGTATGTGCATAATGGTTGAGATGTCTATCTTAACAGTCTCTGTGACTATGACATCTGTTTTTATGCATGAGCAATTTATGTCTCCCCTGTTACCTAAATCTCTTATCCTATATCAATATACACGAAAATCAAGCTCATTTACTCTTAAGATATATCAAAACTTACAAAGCTTTCATATCAAATATGGACCATGAAATCCCACTAACTTACTCCTGAGAAAATGTACAACTGCTGGGAGTTATTTTGTCGATAATTTCTCATTTGATACCCTGTCTGAGAAGATTATCTTTCAATTGACAGAATGAGGGGTACTCATCACTGTGATGTCGCTAATTTTTTTTAGTAAAAGTGAGTGAGAAGCAACTTCTGAAAATACTCAACCTCGTGTTTGCTCCAGCGACTGCTGTGACTTCAATTAAAATGTTGCGTCCAGTGTTTTAAAAAGTCTTTCATTTAGGTAACACAAGCAAAGTAACTGTACACCTTAAACTCCACTGAGGAACAGGTGAGTTATGTCATACAGAAAGTCTTTCTGAGGCTTCTCACCAATAATTAGAAAAATGTTTAAAATTACGTTCAAGTGTTGTTAATCATTAATAAAATAGTTGTTCACCAAAGTTCTTAAACAGGCAGGCTACCAAGCCCCCCCCCCCCCCAGGTAGCAGGCTCCTACATTTCGCAAGAATTTCTATCTGCACAAATATGGTTGGGGTATTCCATGGTGTGACAAAAATTTTGGAATATGTGCAGTGAACTTCCAAAAAGTACATAAATTATGGATGGATGATTGGGGCTCTACATCCTGTATTTTTACACGGTACTAAGCTAATTAGGACAGAAGGAGGGAAAGCAGTTTTAAGTATAACTTATCTTCATCCAACACAGGTCTAGACAACTGATCAGAACTTTAATCGATCCACGGATGAAGCAGTTGGAAACCCTGGGGCCCGGGTTGTACCAAATGAGCTAAACTTCCTCCAATTGTTAGATGTTGATATTGACCTGGTGAAACAAGGAAACTAATCTTAATCATTCTGCAAAGATTCTAAACTTTTCCACATCCAATTTATTGCCTTAGACTTCATCACTGCAACTTTCTTTTCTCTCTTCACTGGTCTCCTTTCTTCTGCACGATTGGAGGAGTGGCCTTGGAGCCTCAATTTCTCCCTCCGTATTTCTTCTTTTTCTCCATTTGCCTTTCAGTAGTAAATGTGACTTTCTTCTGCATGACTTTGATTTCGGGATCCGTAGAATAGCAACTGTTGATTTACAAGTTTGCTACCGTAATTAAGATATTATGTGAAAAGCTTCAATCTGCTTTGCTCTGCTGGTCTTTTGCAAGAAAAAATAACAGTGACAAAAAGTGGTAAGGCAAAGCTAGGGAAAACTAAGTTAATTTGGAACATCTCATTTGTCTTTTAGTTGTAAAATACATATTACAATCATTATGGAAGTATTCATGATTTAAAAGCACTTTAACCAACATTAAGCTATTGAAATATGCTGTTGCCTTGAATTTGTTAAATGACCAAGAAAGCTCTTGGATTTCCTAGTAGCCAAACATGGCAAACAAGTTGTATAACATAGCCTTGACTCAAAGACTAAATGCAGCGCTGAGACCTTGGTGATGCCGTGTCAATTACCTACAGTTCACTTGCAAGTGGCTGAGGGAAATGAAAGTCTGGCGGCTGCTAGGGTAAGATGAGGCAGCAATTAAACAAGAACCAAGTAGGCTAAATACAAAATAAAAATTCATATTGCTGGACAACTTTAGAATGATATAAGTTGGATGGAAAATCTAAGTAGTTTTTTTTTCGGAAAGACAAAGATACACTTTCACTGAAAGTTAAAATAATAGTAATATAATAATCACCGCCCTTTTAACTTACACATGACTGGAGTGCGGCTTTGTTATTAAATGTCACCAAAACAGATAAATATCCTGCATGATGGCTTTGTTTGTTATAAGGATGTGATAAACACACTGCAGTGTAACGCTGCTGACTTCATGGCTGTCAGATAACCGTATACCAGGGTGACAAATATGTACTTCCATTATACTATGAAGGTCGCCAATGTAATAATTCAGCATTCTGGGATATTCGCAGGAGATATTTGTGCCCCAAACACATTGTTTGCATAGTAATTGCAGTGATACGCATACTACATTGTTCAATGTAAACCCATGTAAATGTGAATGATGTTCACAGTTAGGGGCAGAAGTCAAATATTTCTGTTACATAATATAACCAATATTTTAAGTTATCTTTACAGAGGGCTGTTTTCATTAGGCTGAACATTCAATTTTCCCTAATTAATTTTAAAATTAAAAAAAGAAAAGTGTTATCAAATCATCTAATCCTGTAGCTGATACCTGGATCACTACACTTTTCTTTGACAGCGAAAGTAATTGATTCTAATTATTCAGGGCCATTAACAATTTGTTACAAGGAGAAAATATAATTCTTTTGGAGTAGAAGGATCAGTAGATATTTGTTTCGGAAGGGCGTTAATTTCCGAAGAAGCCTCAAACCTAATTCTTCAATTAACATGAAGGTTTGCAGGTGAATTCTCTCTGAAGAGGTGTCATCAATTCCAACCAGTTACGACAGCCAAGTGTCTCTGGCAGCTGGGTGGGTATGCCAACTGGGTGGCCACATGCATGGCAGTTGGTTTGCCATGACAGTTTGGTGGCTATGACAGCCAAGTGGGTCTGGAATCGGCTTGGTGGCTATAGTGGCTGGATGGCTATGGCAGCTTGGTAGATATTACAGCTGGCCATGGTAGAAGGGTGGATAATCTAACTGAGTGACTATGTTAGTTGGATGGCTATGGCAGCAGGGTGGCTCTGGAGTTAGCTGGGTGGTTGTGACACTAGCCTGACAGCGGCTGGATGGTGATTCTTGTAATTTGGTGGGTTTGGCAGTTTCATTAACTAGTTGCTTTGACAGTTGGGTGGTTATGACAGCTGAATAGCTATGACAGCTTGGTGAATAATTGGTTATAGTACAGGTCTTCTTAACCGAAGGTCTTTGACTGCATCGGTTCAAACCCTCGGTTCAAACCCTGGACAGTTATTCAAAATGTTTACAGTTTGCCTCAAAGAGTAAAGACTCAGTTAGATGTTCTCTGGATGAGACGTTAATTGGTGGACCACTGTATATATAATTGATTAATTATGTGCTCCATTGGTCATACTACAGTGAAAAATGATAATCAAAAATGTCTAGTATCTCAAAAGACTCTGGTGTTCTTAGGACTGGAAAACACGATTTCCTCTTATTGTACAGGTATGGTTGGCCGTGAGACTTTAAATTTCTCCTACCATATATTTTTGTTTTTTGTTTGTTTTCAGGCCTGGGTGTGACTGACCCCTGACTATCACTATACCATTCAATAAATCAGTTGGTGTGAAGGTTCTCCATTGATACGTTGATTTTCATGGCAAAGAGAAACACTGGAAATAACTTTGAAAGAGGAAGTTATTGGTTTGGTCTTTCGTAAGTGTTGAACCATTGATATTCCAAGGTTCTTGTTTAAAAATTGTCCTTGATTTACAGTAATAATGGATAAATCGTCGACGATTGCTACTAACAGGCCCTCTTTATATTTGCTTTGGCTATATAAGATCGCGTTGACTAAATCTCTGGTTCAGGCAACAGATTTGGCTCAAACTATTATAGTACACTCTTGTACAATTGCTACGACCTAATTCTCATAGAAAAGTAATCTAGAGATAGTGTTAAATTTTCTGATATCTATTAATTTTTGTAATTATTGTAAGAATATGATATAGCAAATCACAACCAAGATAATGCTAAAATAACTGAAAGGCTCCGCTTATGTTATCAAGGATACATCAGATTCTGAACTCCCCCATGTGATATCCTGACACATCCTGTCCGCACCCAGGATACTGTAATTGACCAAGACACGAAAGACATTGTCATGATGACAAGTGCAAGACAGATCAGGTCATTAGCTGTGTCTTGTGATCAATTATAGAAAATTGGTCGAGGTCATGATGGGCAAAGGCCAATGATTTGACAATATGTGGATTTGTCAGCTGAAGAATACATGTGAGCCCAATAATTGAAAGTCTATATTTATCTATCACAGGCCATGATTGTTCTGGAAAATGAATTAACACTCAAATGATAATACGTTTTAACAAAAGGTGACCATTGAATGCACACACCTTGTTATTGATGGCATTACAAAAGCAAAGTAATTATTTCTACAAACCCACATTTAATCAATTCATAACAGGACATATGAACCATCAAGTACCAACCACCAAGTCTCACAGAGTGAGGGACTCCTGGGAAAATGAACAACTGCCATGGGATATTCTGTCAATAATTTCTCATCTGATGGCCACATCCGAGCAAATCATCCATCAGTTGACCAAATGGAAGTCAACTCAGGAAAAGTATTGACAAAGTGTCCCAAATTTAGACCAGAACTCTTGAAAGTCAGCAGATTATCCATGTGACTTCACTGAGTATTAACTTACAGGCAAAGTCTGTGAAATAAATATGATGATCTAAAGACTGTCTGATCCATTCAAAGGATTTCCATAATCATATTCACTCACTTCGTAATCTCTCTACTACGTATGTGTTCTTTTGTTAAATTCCTACTGAACCATGCAGTTATGAGTAACTGTATGTAAGTGTCATACATCACAAAAATATTTATTACACCAAAATAAAATTTCTTGAAGAAATTTCAGAGGCGATATACGCGATTTGAAGAGGACCACATCCAAAGTTAAGCGACTTCCATTTGGTTGGAAACATGAAAAAAAAAAGCCAGGGTCAAGAGAAAGCATTAAACGAGCAGAGGAATGGTATAATATTCTACTCACCCATGTTACAGTCATTCAAAAAAGTTGGTACTCACCTGAAAAAAAGAGGAAAAATATTCGTTATAAAACATATAGTTATAGGCCTAATAGATCATTCTCAAAAAGATTACAGTGTGAAAACTGCCAGATCAAAGTATTTCAGCTTGACAACTTTTATACATCATCTGTGAAGCCCGCTCAATGATATATATTAACATTTTAAACAAAAGAGCTGCAAATCGTCAAAAGCTTGTACATACGGCCTCATGACAGGATGCATCCCCACCCTATGGGGTAACGCCAATATAAGAAAATGCTCCCTGCTTCCCCCCACAGGCCTCCCGCTTACCCCCACTTGCCCCCTCTTCCCCCACTTGTCCCCCACTTCCTCCTGCATCCTCCCATTTATCTCCCACTTCCCCCCTAGACCTCCTGCTTGCCACCACTTGCCTCCAGATCCTCCCACTTACCCCCCACTTCCTAGAGGAGGGGATAAGTGAGGGTAAGTGGGGGGAAATCAGGGGCAAAACAGAGGATATTAACTGATATTGCGGGAATAACTGATATTGCGGGATAAGAAAGGGGAGCGTCGGTGTATCCTGTCATTAAGCCTCACATAAAAATTAGTCTAACACTCATTTGGCCTGCCGCCAGAAAGTCATTCACAGCAATTCTTATCACAATGAAAGCAATCACTATCAAACCGACTACTACCAACATTTTATTAATAATATTCCTGTTGATGGAAATGCCATAAATCTAAGAAATGCTTGAAATGAGACCTAGAAAAATCAATAATACAGTCTGGAGATTAACTTCGACACTCTTTCACTTTGAAAACCAAGTTTCAGACAAGACAACTAGCAACCTTGCTTTTCATTTAATCACTTCAAGTTGTCTGCTGACTAAATTTTAATTGCTGGGAAGACCTTGCAATCAGGACTATTTGATTGTAGGTCTTCCTTTTGTTTGGCTGTCAAATGGATTTCTCTGATGAGGCCACACTCTAAAAAATCTCGGGACAAAATTGGTTTTTTAGATTCAAAATGGTTTTTTGAAAAACCAAATTTCAATGCAAAACCAAAATGGATTTTTAAAAAAATCCATTTTGGTTTTTTGCATTGAAATTTGGTTTTTCAAAAAACCATTTTGAATCTAAAAAACCAATTCTGTCTGGAATTTTTTAGAGTGCATTGAAGTGATTTGCCACACAGTGCCAAACCAACTAACTTTCAATAAAATGTGATTCATGTTATGTTGGACAGATTTCAATATTTGATGCTGCTGGAAGCTGTTTGCTTGGCTAACAGGCACCATGCAATGATCCTTGACATCACAAATGTATTATTATCAGCAAGATAAGTAGTCCAATCGAATCGCTTTTGGTTCCACTTGAATAAAGATTATCACTGTTGCTCTGTATAGTTCCTCACACAATTTGATCCTTGGCTTCGTAGTTTGGTAGTAAGTGAACCGAATCAGACTCCTAACTCCTTTGGCTTTCTGAAAAACGACTCTGACTGCTTACGTCTCAGGAATTACGGCTGCGACTCCCAAATCTGCATTGGTACTTCAGTACAGTTATTACATGAATTTCTGGGTAGAAAATTTAATTGTACAAAGTTTTTATAGAATTCTGTACTTAAAACTGGTTTTGGAAGATTTGTGTAAAATTTTGGATACATTTCAAATTTTTGTAAATTACATTAATTGTTTTTAGGAGTCAGGAGTCACCATTCTAAAATTTTGATTCTGACTCTGACTCCACCTGAAAGTCAAATTTCAAATCAGACTCCACCGGCCGGAAAACCTCTGACTCTGTGACTCAGATTTCTGACTCTGACTCCGAAGCCCAGATTTGATCTCAGCCAACTTTGAAAGGCAATGCTTGTGATTTCAGCATTATGTAATATTGTGCATGACACTGTGTTATAAGACCACTCCAATTGATCTTTTGTTGAGTATGAGTTAACAGTAGACAAATCTCAAGTGCTTACAAGATATCCTCTCTCAGGTTCTTAGTGATATCAGTCCCCATACTTGTGTTTTTCGTTTTTGTTGTGGGTGCAGGGTTGAAACTCAAAAATAGCAACGACATTGGATATTTTGTGAATGAATGAAGCATTTTTTGTTGAAGATAGCAGCATGTCAATTGTCCGAGCAATGAGCTAGAATTGTGACTCGTCTAATGCACTGCTTCTTACTGTCAAGCTACCTCTTCTATTCTTCATCATAGCAGTGATACACATCACAAGACATATATTCACATCATTGGGTGACCTATGAGTCAGTGAATACACAGCCTTGCTGGAGATAGCAACAACAACTCCAATGACATCATTGACAGTGGCGTCCCTATGGGGGGGCACGAGGGGGCACAGGCCCCCCTATATTGGACCTGTGCCCCCCCAGGTGCCCCCCCCATATGAACTTTCCAACTCCGGCTAAAATATACAATTAGTATACCAGGTGCCCCCCCATTTGAGACCCCCCAGTTACGCCACTGATCATTGACACTCTGAAAACACCTCAATGTCTACTGTAACTGAAAATACTACTTCACTGTACAATTTGAATTTTCAGTCAGCTTAAATGATTGAGTGAGATGGCTACACAATTTCTTTCAGCTAACACAGCCCGTTATTTTAGTTATTAGAACGGACAGATTATCATAACTTAAAACAACAATCTATGTTTGCTCAAAAGATATTGCATGCGCAACCATCTAACTCGATCATTTAAGCTGACTCTACATTTCAGATTTTACAGTGTATATGAAGAAAGGCAGATATCATATGAGCCAAATTGGTCTTTTTACTGGTAGTGTTATAAAACAGCACCATTGCATATGAAATATAATTATTTTGTTATGTAGCTATACATATTTCACACAATTTTTGCTTGCACTTAGAACATAAATGCCCACTCATGGCATTCCATGTTTCGTAACAATATATTTTCAAGGCACTTGCTATCATTTCTCTAAAGATTATATTACAATAACAGCCTATTGTATGTCCATTTCATATTCACATTTACGTTTGTAAAGTTGTAATTCTTATCGAAACATATAATACATATGTATAATGGAAAGCTATATGTCAAGTGGCATTGATAGAGTTTCTGCACAATGAATATACCTTGTAATTAATGCTACAATGGGCAAAAAGCCATCTCCAGTGACTTTGAGAACTTACAAGGATATTGCTGACGAAAAAACAACTTTCCATGGAAAAATGTTACATAGCATGTGATTCTTTTTTTATACAACTGACATGCACATTGCAAAACATGTCTTGAAATCTAATGATTTAATAGCCTAAAAAATCAAACCAACAAAAAAAAATAATAACGAGACCAGTGTGCAAGTAGCTGACTGGTTTTCATTTTATGATACAAAATATCTAATTTGATAAAGGCTTCGCCCAGTTGGGATTAACATTAGTCATTATATGCCAAAGGCAACTATATTAATGAAATAATACCTATAATTTCTGATTTTATTGTCTTTTAAAACTATAACATGTCCCTCTCACAGCACTTTTTTTTTCCCTTACTTATAAAGGTTCAGGTCATTTGCAGGTTAAGTCGAATTAATCGTTTGAGGTATTGAAGGTGTTCACTTTTGAAATCTTTCTAAATAGATATCATAAGTCCGAATTTAATCTATGCCAAAATCGGCATTGTAATTCTACTCTATACGCACTTCAGTCTTTTAATCAGTCATGCAGTTTTGAGAGACTAATTTCGAGCTTATTTCCCATGCACAAAATATATCAGAAAAAGTCTGTTCAAGGCTGAAGTAATTGGAAGACCCTCACATGACAGGTATTCTACCAGATGGACAGTTTTGTCTAGTTCTGGACAACTGAATTGCCCTTTCAGATGTCAAATAGCCGAACAGGATGTACTTTTCCTGCTGATATCAAGGCACTTGACAAGCCTTCAGTCTCCCAACCTCCTGAAGACAGAAAAGGTCATTATGTAGTCAATTGATAAATCATGCAAATAGCTCAAGGTCGCTAGATTACATGTGGGTCAAGGTCACTGGAGATATCCGATTCTCTTTCACACCATCACGGGAGTGTTTCAGTCTTAATACATTTCATTCTCCTGAATTGAATCTTATAATTAGGCTACATGGGATGACATAATATAATTCACAATTTTAAGTGGTAATGTCAGCTTTCATAAAGTGATGAGCACATAATATAATATAATGATTATGGAATATGCCTTCGATTGCTTTTTCATGGCAACACTATTTATTTTGTGAAGCACAGCAGTGGCGGATCAAAAGGGAGAACCTAGGGGACTTGGGCTCACCCCCTCCTCAGAACACTGAGATGAAAAATGGAAGATTCAAGAAAGAAGGAGCAATTCATGCTGTCGAATGCTAAAAATATTTTGCAATCATCACAACTAAAAAAAAATAGATAGGAAAGGAATATGCACATAGTCAGTCGACTATCAAATAAAATGCTGCCGATAAAGCGAACCATTAATTTAATTTCCTCTCTTGAATCTGATTATCCTTTCAAAATGAGGTTTCAATCCCATGGCACATAAACCCATTGTTTGGCTCCATTGTGACAGACAATGTAATGATATTTGATACATAGCATTTACTGAAGGGAAAATTCAGGTGAGGCACTGACTATAAACACGGAAGTATCACCATATTTCAAAGAAAAACATATTGATTTCTGTAGTGTCAATGCATGCTTTTTCTCTGACAAAGAAGCAGTTCTAAAGAGCATGTGAAAACATTGTGCATTTACATTATTGTCATTTCAAAAATGCAAAATGTTCCGAAAACATGCACATTGAATAAATCACAACATAAATATTTGATATATTAAGGTTCTTAAATAAATAATTGAACCTGAATGAACATACAGCTGTAAATACATTTCATAATTCATTTCAGCTTCATAATAAATTGAATTAAGAAGAATTTAGTTTACATGATTACTTCTTGACTGTTTGGGATGATTTTGCTAGAAACTTTGCGTTTGGCATGAGACTTTTCAGGCTCAATTTCCTTGCTCACTCTGGTAAACTCCAATCAACAAGAATCTGAACATGTGCAATTAATTCATTCAGATATCATTTCATGCAAAACATATTAAACATTTATAGTTGTTTGTAGATACCGGTCCAAACAGTTCAAAATTAACTTTCAAATTGGTCATGTGATGTAACTGGCTTAAAAGTGTTTAGTTTGTATCTCAGAAATGTTTTGTTTGTGTCAGTTATGTTTAATCAGTTGTTACCATATCTAGCAGCATATGTGACAACAAACAAAGTAGTAAAATGACTTAAGGTACTTCATCAAATAAGAAGATTAGGAGACAAACAGAAAACAATCAATGACGTGGCAAAGCCAGTCTGCAAATTGAAAATAAGAAATATTTTTTCCCAGTGACTGGCCAGTTTGCAAATAACTCTGAAGAAAGGAACCAGACACATCCACATGCACTTAAAAATGTGAAGGCCGTCTCATGACATCTGATATGTTACGCAGGATGTACGTTGTCTAAAAATGTCTGCTGACATTTTCCCAGCACACGACTGCATCTCACTAAAACTGAAAGATACCTAAAACTCCTGTCCAGCCTTCAATCACACATGACCTACTTTGGACAGATAAGGTCATTATGCAGTCATGTGATAAATTATTCAGGTAGGTCAAGTACTCAAGGTCATTGGATAACATGTAGGTCAAGGTCACTGTGATATTTGATACCTTATCAAACAGTCATGACTCACACACAGTGCACTTGCCTACACTCCATAGGGTCCCACATATTTGATACACAAGTTTTATCAATTTTGCATTCAATGATTTCATTACTGATCCAATCATGACCATCAACAAGGATCGTAATATCATTTATCAAGTCCAGACATACAAATCCCTGCCTCACATATGAATCTTAGATCTAAACTGACTCCTGGGAATATGGACAACTGTTGGGCAATATTGCATCGATAGCTTCTCATCTGATGGCCATGTCCGAACAAATTATCCGTCAACTGACCAAATGGGAGGCAACTTGGGCAAAGTATTGATAAGATGATGCACCAAATTTAGTCCGGAACTTTTGAAGGCCAGAAGGTGATCTGGTGTAACTGGTTACTCTGCAAAGACAGGAATGTTCTTTCATTGCTGCAATATTGTAACATTATAAAATAAAATGTAAAATAATGCATGAACATGTTTTGCCATTGAAAAGTTTAGAGTAGGTCCGGGCATACAGCCCCCCTTAACTTCGAGGTGCAATTTTACCTACTTTTTATGGTCGATTGTTTAAATGCTTATGCTGTCCGAAAGGGATCACTTGACTCTATTTCTAATTAGCGAAACAAATGTTTACCAATTTTAATAAAGGAGTCACTGCCATTTTTGAAAAAAATAGAAAACTTACCCCACCCATCAGGCAAGAAGCCCCCCTGTTATAATCCTATGGCAATTTTTATTGCGAGTGCTTTCAGCTTGAAAGTTATTTCTTAGGGTTTTTCTATCATTTTTAAGGCATTCTTTTCCCTTTCTCTGAATTCCAGAATTTTTATGTTCATACATTTATTTTTTAATATTTTTTTACCTATTTCGATTTCGGCCAATTTTATTCTATTTTAATTAGCTATTCTATCAAGATTTAAGGTAAAGTACACATTATAAAATGGTTCCTGAAGCAGCTTTGAGGCCCCAGTGAAGGGGGCCTAATGCCCCATTCCATGTGGGGCCTCTCGCCCATAACCCACATACACGTATTTTAATTTGACCTCTATATTTCAAACTAAATTGCGAAACCATGATCCAAATCTTACTTATGTGATGGTCTTAAAATGAAGCAATGCAGACATCCATTATACTTTTAAAAATGTCCAAGGTTATTTCTCACAACCGCTTTCAAAGAATTAGTCAAAGTTACAAAAACCATGCACATTTTTTTGTTTCTTTAATTTCTACTATGGTTCGGTGCTGTTCGCCTTGAAAATTTGTGACGTCACCTTAAAAGCCTCTAGCTTCGCTCCTAGCAATAAGAAAACGCACCAAAAATGTAAGTTTTGATATACACCTGGGGGGGCCTCTCACCTAACCCGGGCTTCCTGCCCCTACCTACTCTATGCTTTATTAGGTCTATCACATGGGATAGTAAAGATTTAACCACTAAGGATCAAATCAGGAAGATACATTGTATGCAATTACACTGATACGGAGTCTTTATCTGTTATTCACTTCATTTATATAATTTTATATGATTCATTAATCAGTTTCGTTGTACCACTAGAATTAAGACTTTGATACCCTGGGAACAAAATAATTCGGGCCTATTTTAAGCATCAACACAAAATTAAACAGGAAGAGGAGTAGACTACTTCAAATAAAATTCGATCAATAAATAGTTTAATTTCCGCACTTGAATCTAAGTTTTCCTTTGAAATGAGGCTGACATCCTATAGGGCACTGACAGATTGCTTGCTTTCTTGTGACAGTAAATATCTTGTTTCAGACCAAGGGTGAAACTTTATACTGAGGAAAAGGGGAAATTTTTTTTTTTGTCTCCCAAGCAGTTGAATTTAGAAGACTACTTTCAATTATTAAATCCATATCTCTGCAAATTGTTTTGTCATGGGTGCACAGCGTGGCGCTGGAGTAGTGTTTCCGCTATGGCTGCTTGAGCATGGCTGGAACCAAAATAGCCTGCATTGCATATTGAAATCTCTCGATTTCGGATAATTAGGCAAAGCACAGGACAATTGGCACTTGTCAGATGACAGTTTAGTGTATGGATTGTGATCGGAGATACTAATTGAGGCTGTATGTGCCTTACAATTGCAATTAACGGCAATTAAATGCCGATTGCCGTGGATTGCAATGCAAGAGACCTGTGATTACACTCCACGGACATCAAAATGGGCTAGAAATGCAATTAGGAGGTAGGTGCCATTCCTTTGATTGAAGCTCTGATTAGTTGATACATTGAAGAGTAATTAGGATATGACAGACATTGATGCCAATGCTTTATTAGCATAAAAATGACCATTTTCCAGTTGCAAATTTCACTTGTTTGGTTGGGAGCGGCCATGATGGATAGGGCAAAAACACTCCCATGAATCCTTGGTTGTGCACACATGTTTTGTGTTCTATCATCTATCATTACTATACATCTTAGAACTTTGATAAATTATTTTCTTTCTCCGAACGGATGATGAATGTTTTTTCGTAGCCCAGTTATAACCCAACTATATTTGCTAAACTCATTTATAACTTTTTTGACCGAATAAGAGTGCTGAATAGTTGACAGATACGTAGGTTAATGATGCGTGCAGCGATAAATAAATTGTCATTCCCTTGAATTGTTAACAGTTTAATGCATAATAGTTATCGCTATGCATGCCCTGATAAATTTATTGGAATTGTCGATTGGTTGCACAATTGGTTTTCCATAATTCTATAAGTTTGCAAAAGATGTTAAGTCAAGAAATCTTTGAAGTATTTAAGATACTAGCATGGTACCCGTTAAATGGGGGGGGGGATATGAAATAGACATTTAAGATATACTTCACTATATACGAATAATATGTATAATTCGTTGCAAACATTAAATCTGATGTCCTTCATATTTACTTATATAAAGTTGTAATTCATATCGAAACATTACATTTTGGAAATAGAAGCTACATTTCAAGTGGCATTGATAGAGTTTCTGCAAATGCATATACCTGGTAATTAATGCTACATTGGGCAAAAAGCCATCTCCAGTGACTTTGAGAACTTACAAGGATATTGATGGCGAAAATACAACTAAATCTTGTAGCCTATGCATGTTTTGTATAATTGACTTACAAGCACAATTCACCACCTTGGAATTAAACAATATCTTGGAAAAAAATGAAAAACTGACTTAAAGAAAACGGTCACAACAAGCGGTAAAAGATTTGACAACTTTCCTGTTACGATAAAAAATGTTTCTTTATGTAAAAGTTATTTCTATTCAAGATAGATTTCAAATAACAGTCTGATGGTGGTCAATGAGCTGAACAAAGATTAAATCATGAAAAATAATTGATGGTTTTGCCTTCATTATATGAATTGGTATAGCAAGTGCAACTCGTCCTTCAATCAGTCACAAAGTGAAGTGTTAAGAGATCAATTTCAACTTATTTTTTATGAAAAAGTATTTTCAAGGTAACAATTCTTGGAAGCCCACACATGACAGGAGGTTCTCTACCAGGTTGACATTTTTGTCTAGTTCTGGACAACTAAATTGCCCTTTCAGATGTCAACTAGCCAAACAGGATGTACCAGATTGAACCTTTCTGCTGATATCATGGCACTCGACAAGCCTTCAGTCTCTTGACAGCCTGAAGACAGAAGAGGTCATTATGTCGTCAATTGATAAATCATGCAAATAGCCCAAGGTCACTACACAATTGTTTTGGTCAAGGTCATGGGGATGTCTGATTCCTTGTCAGAAAATCATGGCAGTACATGGACCCCTGCCGCATTTCCATAAGCACTGCTAAATGGCATTTTATATTGGCTTGTCATAATTCTACTTCACAATTACACATGTTAATTTGAGCATCCATAACCTGATGCGTATGTAATATATATATACAATATCAAGAACACATAATTATGATCGCTTTCTTAACCGCTTTATGGGTAGTAATAGATAAGTGTAACACAGGGCACAAGTCATTTTTCCATCCAATTTCATGACAGTGAATCAATTAGGTAAATAGGTCTATAAAATAAACACTTTCTTGTGATCACTGTAAGAACAAAATAGACAGGAACAAAAGTATATAGACTATCTAATAAAACACTGCCTATAAAGTGAAAGTTTCATTTAATTTCAACACATTAATCTAATTAATTATCCTTTGAAATCAGATTGTGATTCCATACTGCATTAACCCATAGTTTGCTCGTTGTTGTAACAGACAATACATGCTTTGAAAAATGAATGATATTTGAAACATAACATTTATCAAAAAGGAAATTCAGGTATGGAAATGACTATAAACATGAACGTATCACAACGTTTGAATGATGAAAATATTGATTTCTGCAATGTCAATGCTTTTTTCAGTGACACAGTAAACAGTTCCTAGTAATATCTAGATGCAGCCTGACGAAATAGTAAATATACACTGTGACTTGTCACACTTTAAACCTGCAATATCTATGAAAAGATGCATGGTGAATACATTTGTAAATTGCAACATGAATATTTGATAACTTGAGGTTCTCACATCAACAAGTCATCCTAAAATAATATTATATCTATACCTACAAATATGTATACCTGTTAAGTGTTAATGCATTTCATATAGATTAAATTCCAGCTGCAAAATATTCGCAATGACAGAAATGTTGTATCAAGTATATAAGATGTTCTAAGGTGATATCTGGCGCAAAGAATTCATTTGGATATAAATTCTTGCAAAACAGATTAAGATTTATAAGAAACCGATGGATGACTTTTCCAATGTCAGAGAGGTCATCAAATGCACTCGCTTGACCAGACAAATATGCATGTACTACTGAGAAAAGAGAAGGCCATATATCTATTTTGTTAAGTGGAATCTAAATTTTGTGCTGACATCGTGCTGGCACATGCCTGCTTCTCAAAAAAGCTGAAGATAATATTATCTGAAAACACTTCCCCAGCATTCAGCCACACATAGGTAATTTTAATGATGAGGTTACCCATAATCATGTCCAAGCAAGAATCATACCATCATAATGATTTGACCTACAAATCCCAGCCTCATTTATGAGTCTTTACTTTCAGCTGACTCCTGGGAATATGGATGACTGCTGAGCAATATTGCATTGATAGCTTCTCATCTGATGGCCATGTCCGAACAAATTATCCATCAATTGACCAAAAAGGAGGCAGCCCATGCGAAGTATTGACAAGATATGGCAGCTTTAGTCTTTTATCACAAGATGGTGCCTTTGGATGCTGCTTATTTCTAATACATTGTTACAAACTGGTATCAAGCCCAGTAGCGTAAGGGGATCATTAATTAATAGTATGACGCTAACACAAAATTATTCTGTTCTTGTAAACAATCTAATAACATTTATTTGATAGGCTTGTTGCACCTCTAGCATTTAAGACTACGATACCTCTGACAGATAACAATTCAGGCATTTTTATGCACCATCACAAAATAAAACAGGAAGAGGTGTAGACTATCAAATAAAATTTTGTCAATAAGGAGAAAATTCAGTTGAATTTCCACACTTGAATCTAATTTTCCTTTGAAATGAAATTGACATCCAACAGTGCTTTTAAAATGAGTCTGCTTCGTGTGACAACAAATATTTTGTTTCATACCATGGGCGAAATTTTTCACTAAGGCATTTCAAAAAGGAGAAAGAATGATGATTTTTTTTGGTGTCTCCAAAGACGGTCTAACTTAGGTACTACCTAATTAAACCTATATTTCAGCAAATCATTTTTTTTTTATTTCAACGTTACTCTTTATCTTAGTAGTTAGATAAATTATTTTCCTTCCCATAAGGGAAGAGTGATGTTTTTTCACAGCCCATGGTATGACCTTAGTATTTTTGCGAAACCCATTTTAAAAAACAACTCTTCAACCAGATAAGCATGCTGAATAATTGATAAGTCAAATATCTATCATTTCACTTTTAATGTGGATTCCATTAATTCAAATGGGATCAATATGTAGGTCAATGATGCATACAGGGATATATGAATTGTCGTTCCCTTGAATTTTTAGCACAACAGAAAGACATGTTTTCATCCATTTTCATGAGAGTGCATCAATTAGGCAAATCGGTCTGTCTTCAGCTTCGACATAAGCTATAACTATAATTCAATGGGAAAATTTGGCGTCTCATATCACTGATCAGAAATGATTGCATCCAAACAAGGCCTATGCAGTGGCTCTGCCAAGCAGTCACCCACTTGTCTGTGGATGGATGCTAGGGCTTTAATAAAATTAATCAATAAACAGGTGATGTGAACCTAACAAGAATTTTTTATGTGATAGAAATTGTATGTCAAGTATAAAATGTTCTCATTATTATATTCGGTGAAAAGAATTCATTCAGATATAAATTCAAGCAAAACATATCAAAATTTTTAAGAATTAAGTAGAAATGGATGGATGGATATTTTTCAATTTCACGAAGGTCATTCAAATGCACTTGCTTGACCAGACAAATCTGCATGCACTAAAAAATGTGAAGGCCGTATCATGACATCTGATATGTTACACAGGATGTACTTTGTCTAGCACTGTCTACTGAAATCTTGCCTCATCTTGCCAGCATATGGTATCTAAAAACAATTCCTCGGCCTTCAATCTCCCGTGACCCACTGCAGGCAGGTAAGGTGATTATGCAGTCAAGTGATAAA
Source organism: Platynereis dumerilii (assembly GCA_026936325.1). Lineage (NCBI taxonomy): Eukaryota > Metazoa > Annelida > Polychaeta > Phyllodocida > Nereididae > Platynereis > Platynereis dumerilii. The sequence continues at coordinate 16,016,767 of JAPTHN010000005.1, forward strand.
TCATTCAAGTTGGTCGAATACTCAAGGTCATTTGATAACATTTAGGTCAAGATCTGTTATTCAATTCTTTATCAAACAATCATTCATGACTCATAAACAGTCCATATGCCCACAGGGTTCCACATAGGCTATTTGATACATGAGTTACACATTTTGAATTCAATTGTGTCATTTTGGGTTTAATCATAACCATCAAAAAGGGTCATAGTATAATTTATCAAGTCTCGATATATAAATCCCAGCATCAAATATGATATCTTTACGTTCAACTGACTCCTGGGAGTATGGACAACTGCTGGGCGACATTACATCGATAGCTTTTCATCTGATGGCCATGTCCGAACAAATTATCCGTCAACTGACCAAATAGGACTGACCAAATTGGAAGAAACTCGGGCAAAGTATTGACAAGATGTAGCACCAAATTTAGTCCGGAACTTTTGAAGGCCAGAAGGTGATGTGGTGTTACACTGCAAACACAGGGCTTGTCTTTCCCTATTGCGAGACAGTAGCATTAAAGCATACACCCTAAAGAAATTTAGGACAAATCCAACCTTTGAAATACCGAGCGTTCTTTCACACAGAAGCTAGGTTTTCTAAAAAAAGACACCATAGATAACTAATGTAATTACATGTACAGCTGTATTGTAGTTCCATAAACCCACACTGGAATGATACGGAGGATAAGTCCGAAAAAAAAAAACAAGCATCGTTTTTTGTGTGAAATTTATCTTTTAGAATGTAGTATCCAAAATAATGCATGGATATATTTCACCTTAAAGATATAATGCTTTACATAAGGTGTACAAGATGTGATAGTAAAAGCTTTGAAACAAAAATGATCAAATCAGGAAGCTATATTAGATGCTTCTAAACTGATACTGTGTCTTCATAAGTTACTTACTTCTTTTATACAATTTAATAACATTGATTTTATTTATTCATTTTACCAGTAGCATTTCAGCCTATAATACCTTGGGAACAAAACAATTCAGGAATTTGTATGCATCAACACAATATTAGACAGGAAGAGTTGTAGACTATCAAATACAATTATACCAATAAAGAGAAAATTCAGTTTAATTTCCGCACTTGAATTTAATTTAATTTTGAAATTGGGTTGATATCCATTCACAGACTGCCTGCTTCCTGTGACAGCAAATATCTTGTTTCAGACTCTTGGTGAAATTTGATACTTGGAATTTGAAAAGGGAAGAAACATGAGTTTTTTTTTCTCCAAAACGGTTGAACTAAGATGACTTCTTTTTTAAATCCATATATCGGGAAATTATTTTGTTCCATATCTATAGATACGTATTTAATTATGCATCTACAAAATGACGGATATCTGTCTCACAGATGGGTAACATTTTTTCACTTAACCATTTCTTTGTTCAGTGAAAGATAAAGCACACTGAATAATTGATTAAGTTAAAATTATATCATTCCAGTTATTGTACATTCCATTAATACCAGTACTTGTGGGATCAATATAGGTTAATGATGCACGCAGGGATTATAACTTGTCATCCCATTAAACTGTATGTTTAATTCAATGTATTGCACTACCTGTCGTGGTAAATTAATTTGGAATCGCAGACATGTTGCATAATTGATTTTTAATCATTCTGCACGTGTGAAAATGATATAAAGTCAAGAGATTTGTATAGGTCATTCACCACTGCAGAGGGGATATGGGAGTTTTGTGATTTATCACCCGAGGGCTTTAGAGATATACAATGCCATGTTAAGAAGTTTTGCTTGAAACAACCATGTTCAACCCATGAATCCACATCAATGACCTGAATTGATATTAAATTAATGTCGACTTTGATTCTGACCATCCTTGCAACAACTGACTGAGAAACTTACAAACTATTCTAACAAACACACAAACATCATCGTCAACTTGCAAGTGTGAGACTGTGAGGCTAATTGCCAAAGTTTCTTTCCTTCAAAGACGTGCAATGCAATAGTCTACCCTCGCGGACATTGAGGTAGACCTAATGTTGGTCTAACAAAGCATTTAACCTCCTAGTCACATCGAACCCAACGTTACGAAACTACGTTATTTGTCGACACATTTCTCAGACGTTAATATGTACTTTTAGACGTTGATACGATTGATACCAGCCGTATCTCACTCTATGAAGGATTTTCACGTTGGTCTGATGGTCCCTGACTGTCTTCCCGCCTTCTTGGATCGAGCGATTCAAGCCGACCTGCCCCCTCCTGCGCATGCGCACTCGCATACAACAAGCCAAAATGGCGGGCTGACTCGAATCTGTGAAATTTCGGATGGTGTTTTTGCTAATAACGAAGGATTTAACGCATTGACAAGCCTTAATAGCACTGGAGCTCCATAGAATAGCTACTTGACTATATAATGAGCAGGTTTTGGACGGTCGGAACGCTATATTGTGAAAGATTCAGACGTGGCAATGTGCTAAATCGAAGCGCATTGTCAGAGCGCCCGGGTTCAGGAATAGCCTGATCAGCTGTTTCAGTATTTTTGATCAATTATGGACTGAATAGTGGACATATATACCCCGTTCTGGATGGATATACCCGGTTACCAAACCCAGGAGGACACACGGACGTGGATATGGCCAGAATTCGTCACTGGACGCCGGCGCTGGATTGAAGGGTAAGTCTCTTGATCTGATGTTTTCAATATGGTTCTCAGGGGCGGATCCAGACCGGGCCACCTGACCATTGAAATGTATCTTCTTCATGTGTCCCAATGTGTACATGAAGTTTGTGAAAATTTATTATTGATAATTATAATTATTCATGCTGGTATATTTTTGGCAATGAAGGGATTTTTGTCCAGGTAGGGTGCATCGGGGGTCGGGGGGGGGCTGGCAGGGGCAGCCCAGCCACTGTGGGGGGGGGGGGGATTTTTTGATGTATTTTGGTTGAGATCTGCAAATATAAAGCAAAAAGTTAAAGCAGTACAAACAGAGCTATCCAAGAAGGATGCTCCCAAAATTAATAGACTTTTCTTCATCATTTTACTACAAGTCCACTTAGGGACTATAAGATAAAATTATATAAAAAACACTTACCTTGCATGGTGAAATTGAAAATGTTATTGCAATTTTACCGTGATAAAATTGGAACATTCTCGGCTTCTAGGACAGTTGCAATGAGGCACCATTAAACCTGGGTCTTATACAATTCTCATATGCATCTTTGTGGGTGTGGAAAAAATTTAAATTTGTTTAAAACCAGGATAAGCTTTCACATTTTTAAAAGTACATATGTGGATTTTTTTGTAACTGGTGTGTAAACTTTTCTTCATGGCTTCATCTAATCGTCAACAGCAAGCATCCTGTTGGAGTTTTTATAATTACAAAGTTACCAGATAGATTGGAATAGGTATAGAATAGATGGCGCTACAAGGCTCTCTGGGAATCAGGATCCTCTAGAGGTTCTGCAACTTTGTGCAAACTTTCAACAAACCTTTGGCAGATACGTATGATCAGACGTTTGCCCTGAACATTACTTCCAAACGTTGTCCATACATATCAAAAACATGTTGGAGAAACCTTGGAACTTACGTATGACCAAACGTGTGACCATACCTTTGATAAACCTATGAATCAAAGGTATGGTCATACGTAATAGTCCAAGGTTGCTAAAACCTCTCAGATGAATGTTCGACAAACATATGAATCAAAGGTACGGTCATACGTAGTAGTCAAACGTCCTTCAAACCTCTCAACCAAAGGTATGACTTACGTAATAGTCTAAGGTTTTAAAAACCTCTCAAATGAATGTTCGACATACCTTTGAATGTCAGTACATCATGCTTGCATGCAGAGGCAGAATTAATGTATCATTGTCAAACAGTTCGCTGATGATTTTTGTGCACGTTTTAAATCCATGATAGATATAACGCTAGGTGTTCCTATACATGCTTAGGGACCGATCAGAATTTATGACTGGGGGGGTGGGAGTTTTGCTGGAACTTCCCGTCAAAAATTGATACCCCCCCCTTGAGTTTCATGCGGATTTTTAGTACCCCACCCTTAGGTTTCACGTGGATTTTAGGTACCCCCCCCTTAACATACAAAGCAATACACACATATATATATACTGATATACCATGCTACGTGTACAGATTCGCATCATTTCATGGACTTTTGCACGTCCAAATAATATGAGTTTATGCATGTTTTTTAACATTTTTTCCTTGTTAAAATTTGTTACCCCCCCTTGGAAGTGTTGTCAAAAATTAATACCCCCCCCTTGAAACACGTGTGAAAAGTTAGTACCCCCTCGGCCAAAACTCCCACCCCCCAAGTCATAAATTCTGAACGGTCCCTTATCATATATGGCAAACTGCTGGCCTTCAGCACTTTTAAAAGTGTTAGTGTGTGCTTTTCGGCCAACTACACTGTTATTATGAAAAAAGTCTTTGATTTGAAGTCATTCTGGCAGGGGCAGCCCAGCCACTGTGGGGGGGGGGGGATTTTTTGATGTATTTTGGTTGAGATCTGCAAATATAAAGCAAAAAGTTAAAGCAGTACAAACAGAGCTATCCAAGAAGGATGCTCCCAAAATTAATAGACTTTTCTTCATCATTTTACTACAAGTCCACTTAGGGACTATAAGACAAAATTATATAAAAAACACTTACCTTGCATGGTGAAATTGAAAATGTTATTGCAATTTTACCGTGATAAAATTGGAACATTCTCGGCTTCTAGGACAGTTGCAATGAGGCACCATTAAACCTGGGTCTTATACAATTCTCATATGCATCTTTGTGGGTGTGGAAAAAATTTAAATTTGTTTAAAACCAGGATAAGCTTTCACATTTTTAAAAGTACATATGTGGATTTTTTTGTAACTGGTGTGTAAACTTTTCTTCATGGCTTCATCTAATCGTCAACAGCAAGCATCCTGTTGGAGTTTTTATAATTACAAAGTTACCAGATAGATTGGAATAGGTATAGAATAGATGGCGCTACAAGGCTCTCTGGGAATCAGGATCCTCTAGAGGTTCTGCAACTTTGTGCAAACTTTCAACAAACCTTTGGCAGATACGTATGATCAGACGTTTGCCCTGAACATTACTTCCAAACGTTGTCCATACATATCAAAAACATGTTGGAGAAACCTTGGAACTTACGTATGACCAAACGTGTGACCATACCTTTGATAAACCTATGAATCAAAGGTATGGTCATACGTAATAGTCCAAGGTTGCTAAAACCTCTCAGATGAATGTTCGACAAACATATGAATCAAAGGTACGGTCATACGTAGTAGTCAAACGTCCTTCAAACCTCTCAACCAAAGGTATGACTTACGTAATAGTCTAAGGTTTTAAAAACCTCTCAAATGAATGTTCGACATACCTTTGAATCAAAGGTATGGTCATACGTAATAGTCAAACGTTCTTCAAACCTCTCAACCAAAGGTATGACTTACATATGACTGACACGTTTAGCCAAACGTTACGACCAAACGTTCTTCCAACCTCTGAAACCAAAGGTATGACTTACATGTGACTCGAACATTAGGCCAAACTATAAAACAAACTATCTGGCAACCTCTTACTAAGGTTGCGACTTACGTTTGTTTTTCCATCTGAGTGCAACGTTTGGAAATTTCCTTTGCCCTACCTTTGTCATACGTTGTTTGGCCCAACGTTTGATTCTAACCAAAATAATTACGTAGTGAAAGGTTTGATTTACGTTGCTGCTTGGGAGGGTAGCAACACAGTATAAGCGGTGTGCAAATGACAGGTAATCATCTCTCATTTGCATAACAAGGAACATCTTATTCCCATGTCATTACCAACTTGATACTGTTGTCAGTACATCATGCTTGCATGCAGAGGCAGAATTAATGTATCATTGTCAAACAGTTCGCTGATGATTTTTGTGCACGTTTTAAATCCATGATAGATATAACGCTAGGTGTTCCTATACATGCTTAGGGACCGATCAGAATTTATGACTGGGGGGGTGGGAGTTTTGCTGGAACTTCCCGTCAAAAATTGATACCCCCCCTTGAGTTTCATGCGGATTTTTAGTACCCCACCCTTAGGTTTCACGTGGATTTTAGGTACCCCCCCTTAACATACAAAGCAATACAAACATACATATATACTGATATACCATGCTACGTGTACAGATTCGCGTCATTTCACGGACTTTTGCACGTCCAAATAATATGAGTTTATGCATGTTTTTTAACATTTTTTCCTTGTTAAAATTTGTTACCCCCCCTTGGAAGTGTTGTCAAAAATTAATACCCCCCCCCCTTGAAACACGTGTGAAAAGTTAGTACCCCCTCGGCCAAAACTCCCACCCCCCAAGTCATAAATTCTGAACGGTCCCTTATCATATATGGCAAACTGCTGGCCTTCAGCACTTTTAAAAGTTTTAGTGTGTGCTTTTCGGCCAACTACACTGTTATTATGAAAAAAGTCTTTGATTTGAAGTCATTCTGCTGTCATGTGATACGGTCAAGGTCATTTGATTATTGTTTGGGTCAAGGTTATTGAGGTTAGGTTAGAAGAGATACTGTATGAATTCATGAGATTGTTTGTCATACCTCAAACTTCAACACTTTAGATAGGTCAACACTGGAGCTTTCTCAATCATTGGTAACAACAGATGACAGATCTGTATTGGGTAATACTGTATGCCATAAAGGACCCCTCGTGATGACATATACATGAAGTCTAACTTAAGTCAAAATGACATCAATCTCTATTATGTATATCCATTTATCAATATATCCTAACTTTTCCAAACCTCTAAAACTTTACAACATCGAATTGCCTGAATTAAATAATATTATGACATATCACATAAATAAAACCATACCGGCTGCAGCTACCCGCCTACTCCCGTCTGATCCATCCAGCCAAGATAGTATATCAATCAGATGAATAGCCTTATTACAGAAGCAACTTGGACACAAGTAATAAGATGCATTATTCATAGACAAGTTACCCATATATACATCATTGCAATCAGGAAAGGTATTGTTTTCCTCCTACAATGAGCAGGCCATCTGGTAGCTGTGCCAATCAAGCAATTCATTGTTCTACACTTTGATCGATGACTGGGAAGGAATGGCAAAAGCCCGCATGATTGATTTTGCCTTTTTCTGAACTATAGCGAAATGTTGGGTTTGTGTATCTATGCATCAGGTACAGTACTACAGTTACAACAAAAAATATTTCCTTAATCGCATGCTCTCAGGAAGGTGTTTCCCCTTCAGAAAAGTTATCTATAGATATTGACTGTTACCATTTCAAGTGAGTGGAATAGATAGACAGATAGATCGACAGATAGACAGATAGATAGATAGATAGATAGACAGATAGATAGATAGATAGATAGCACACTTTGCTCAGCTAAGACCGGGATGCTCATGAGGGTTGATTGGTGAAATGGGGGAGAGAGTGAGAGTCCTTAGCATGTGACACATGTATTCCCATGTAAGGGATCTTTAACCGGTCCTGCACAGACACTGATGCATGGGGCTGTCAATTCAATGTCTCATCAGAACGACATCCAGCTGGGAGTCGCTCATGAAGGTCAACTAAAAATTTTCGAGTTTCCCACCCGAGGTTTGAACCCACACCGGCGAAGACTTTCAGCAGAGCAGGTGGGAACCATAGCCAATCGGCCACTCAGCAGTCTAGCTGCCAGTAAACTATAACATGCCAGGACAAACAAGTGCTTGCCCTCAGTTGAAATTATGTGAGCCTTACTTCTCAACTTATAAATCCCACAGTCAGCTGAAATCAATGACTCCTGGGAATATGGACAACTGTTGGGGGAAATTTCATCGATAATTTCTCATCTGATGGTCATGTCCGAGCAAATTATGTATTGATAAATGGTGCCAGAAGATTTTCCAGTGATTTGTTTTATGGTTACCGATGGAAATGACTAAATACACTTCCACTTTGACTATGAGGGAAAATAATATGATCATGCATGATTTACAATTTTTCGAACCAACAGTTTTATTTGTAGAATTTACATTTCATATACCGCTACATATAATCTTCCAGATCAATCTAGTGTAGTTCACAATGAAATTTTCAAGGTATGATGACTGGAGATCTTCAGCGCTCCTGGTGTCAGCTTTCTCCTTGGTGCGGTACTCACTTCACATTGCTTGTCCAGTCATCAAGTCCAGGGGAGTCTGTCTAGAGGTGTTGCTGCCCACACCTGACATGACAGGAGGGTGAACTCCTTGCTACACAAGTGTTCACCCTTCTCGGCCACAGCAACAACCAACTCACTCCAATTGAGTTCCACAACTGGGGTTTTAACACGCCTCCTCAAGTGCCAGTTGATTTTCTGTCAAGCGTTCTAACCATTAGGCTATGGGAACTCAATATATCACATACATGTATTATGTCCACGATACAGATTAACGGATCAATAAGGAGATGTGGTAATACATATCTTGTGTTACACACAAAAACTTTATTGGGTGAATAAGTGAAAATTGGACAAATGTGAAGCATATTTCGATGCATCAGACATTGCCAATCTGTAGGTATGATGGATAATTATTATAAACGAGTAAAAAATTTCATGATTCAACTTGATCATATGCTTCCAATAAAATTCCAGCGAATTGATATATAAATTTATAGTTTAAAAAGCATGTGAATGTGATATGTTTGATAGCGCTACAATTCATGAATTTCACTGAAAATAAAAGTTTGTATTTGTCATGCAGTTTATGTTCTCTCTCTGCGAAAATGCTGTCACTATTTTTACACCTTCAGTAAAATATTCCCAAGGTTGTAAAAGAGTCCGTAAGGATAATGACAAGGAATTAAAGAGGTGTGAACACAATTTGTTTTTTGCCACCAAAGAGCAAGGTGTTAATGCTCGCAGATCCCTTGGCGTTTTTAGTGTTTCGTTTTGTTTAAGGACTGTTTGTTGTGGCGCACCACACGGGACGTGCAAAACACAAGTGTTTTATTTTCAGGGAGATGCATGAACAGAGAGGTTTGGAATAAGGGCAGTCCTCTGAGCCAAGCTCTTGGCAAACATGGTGACTGAGGGAGAGTGAGAGTCCTCAACTTGTCACACATTATTCTATGTGAGGGATCTCTAACTTGCCCAGCACAGACACAGATACAACGCGACCACCTACATGATGTATCATCCCAATGATATTCAGCTGTCATTTTCTTCAATTAAAGTCGATTAGAAACAGACTATAACATCTGTGGGTTCACCACCTGAGGTTTTGGGCCTTGCAGAGGATAGTTAATAACTATAAACCAGACCCAAAACAGGGCTTCTACAGACATATCAATAGAGTGTCTCCAGTCATCAATTTTGTGACCTCATTGAGATGTCTGTTGATTGACGATGTTTGGCTGCACAATCTAGAAAATCATAAGTTATTAATTTCTGTACTTTCCAGATGTGGTCAAATATCTCAGAGCAATAACAAATGACTGGAACACTCAAAATTGTTGGCATGACATAGCTTTTAGGTGGATATGACTGCAACACAATAACCACAAAAAATAACGTACGCAAGGCACTTTTAAAGGGCATTCTCACATCATCTAACTAAGTTAAGTACTGATCTGAAGTCCTGGCTGTCTTGTTTAACCTTTGCTACTATATAACAGGGCACACAAAGGTAGCAAAACATTGATGAAGCATGTAGGGGTGTTTTGTCCTAATTGATGACCTCTTGTTGTTTTGACAAATTCTAAGAGAGTTATAAATAGTTATGGAGTGGGGAAACTCCCCCCCCCCCCAATGATATATCACATAACTCCGTCTTTCCAGTTTTCTAGGATGGTTTTCCTTGGTATCTAAAATGGCATTTAGACAATGTGCATTTTCCTGTAAAGTTGATCAACACATTCTAAGGCATATCAAACCCCATGTGCAAAGTATGAATGAAATTGGTGCAGTATTTTGTCTCGAAATTAGCCAACAAGATTCCAGAGAAGACCAGTAACAATAGGGCAGAATGCCCTAATAAAAACGGTGTGTTAGTGCACACAGAATGAAACAGGATGTACACTAGACTATGCAGGAAAACAGTTCCAAAAATGCCAAATGAAATGTCTATCAAGTAAACATTTTATGTAATTTCCGCACTGGGATCTAATCATCCTTTAAAATCAGGTTGATATCCCATGGAGCATTCACCCATTGTCTGCATTGTGTGACACTCAATATCTGTTTTGCGTAATTTGATGAAAATTTGATTCACCCAGGATAGAAAAAAACTGAAATCATACTGCAAATGTAGGATTGTAGGTCAGGCCAACACCACAGGCACTTCCACTACTATATTGTGAGACAGGCATAAGATAAATAGAAAGCTAAATCAAAATGTATACAATTAAATATTACCATTTTTTCATTTGAGATGAAATCAGGGCTTTAATTAGAGTCAGAGCCAGTGGTTGAGTTAATTTGACTAATATTTAGGACAATGTGAATTATACCTAAAATTTGCATTGTAAGTACTCATGTTCAAAATGACATTAAAACTTAGCAATGTGGAATGAATTCTTTTTAACGTTAACTTGCTGCCTTGTTTGGTCACCTTGGTAGAGTAAAAGAAAAACACACTGAGCTATTCATCAGTAAAATTTCATTTCTTGATTCCCGTCGAAGTCACAAACTATTTTAAAAACAGTCTGATTATGTACTACAACTTTCTACCCGTAAGTTAGTAAAAGAAACTATCGAACTTATAAACTAGTCTCAGACACACAAAACAGTAGTTTGCCTAACTTATGAGATACGAATCACCAAAGTTTCTTTTAGCCAACAATATAGGTGTCTTATACTGCCCACGGTATAAGCAGCCTGCAAATGACAGGTAATCATCTCTCATTTGCATAACAATAAACATCTCATCATCACCTCACAACCGAACACTGTTGTCAGAACAGTTATCATACGTAAATATAAATCAAGATATATTACGAAGAAGCTGACTGGCTTGTAGCAGATTTTATGAAAGCAAAGGAGGTACTTATTTGTACTAGAACGATAATAGAGGTATTCCTGACACTCGTCCCGATTTCATTATCACACTCACCCAGTAGAAGGTGTCACATGTTTGCTTGTTATGACTGTCATATCAACCCGATGCTAATGCTCTTTGCAGAATGGTGGTCCATTGGAAAAAGAATTTTCTTTATTTGCAAACTGGCTTTGCCAAGTCATTGACAGTTACTTGTTGATTTCTTGATCTTCTTAATAGTACATTCCTTAAAATAGTTAATGTGTTAGTTGTCTGTTTAATGTTTATAGATACCGATGCTGCTTGATATGATATGTATTGAGTGGTCTGATAAAAAAATTGCTAACACCAACAAATCATACAAAAATTGTTAACAAGTGACATCACTAGACGAAGTTGAATGCTTATTTTGAAACTTTTTGGGAAGCTTTTAGAGCTCTTCGTAGATTGGCGATCCACTGAAAAAATGTCTTTCTTATTTTCAATTTGCAAACTGGCTTTGAAATTTCATTGACAGTTTTCTGTTGGTCTCCCAATCTTCTTATTTTATTAGTACCTTAAGTCATTTATTACTTTGTCTATTGTCACTTATATGCTGCTGGATATGATAAGCACTGAATCAACTGACTATCCATAACAAACACAAACAAAACATTTTTCAGCCAGTGACATCACAAAACCAAGTTGAACGTTAATTTTGAAACTATTTGGACTGCCAATCTGCAAACAGCTATAAGCAAGGAGCTCTAATTTAGGACCATAGCTGTTATAATCATGTGTGACTTATGACTGTGGTGAAAAGGGTTCTAATCCATTGTAGCAATTTCCTCAGATTATCACTCCACTAATCAGGATGATCTGCTTACTGGTGGACTGCAGCTGTTATCAGAAATTCATGCCAGATAGATCCATTATATATATTATTTGCTGTCACAACATTTCCTTTTACATTATACATATCATGCAAATTGAAAGAAAATGACGCATACGAGAAATGTTATTCATGAAGTAGTCAGTTAGGTTTTTACTAATTATATACGGTATAATGACAACAAATTGTCAGTGTGTATACAATACATGTATAGCTAGAAGGATGTTGTCACTTTCAAATGTCGTTCATCTTTGCAATCATAGCATCTCAGCATGCATTGTGCGGGTTCAATAATCCATGATCACTTTCAAAAGAATGACTAGTACTCACATTTTGCTAATGTGGGCGTCAATGACGTCGCAACAAGCTGTATACTAATTTACATCGAAAGGAGATGTCAGTTTGTCATTGAGCAACTTGTGACCTCATTGGTGTGTGCTATGACTCAGTCATTCACTTTGGTTAATTGGAAGTATAGGGTTTGACCTCACTAGCTGCATATGAGTCATCAGTGTAACGAGACACAGTGCACGCAAAAGCATATTGACTTCGGTCAGAAATTTTGTTTGACAGAGAGAGAGTTCTGGTCAGACAAATTAATGTTTTGTCAGACAAAAAATTATATATTATTTTAATCTATAATTTTTCAAATGGTTCATATGCGTTTTGAGGGAATATTGTTCTTTGATATTTAAAGGTGATCTTGCGACATTACAATTAAGTTTATTTAGGTTTACCATACAATTCAACATCAGAGAGGATTAGCATTAGATATAGCTATTTCCTGTAGATATTTTCTGCCAGTAAATTTGTCTGACCTGAATTTGAGAATGGTCAGACATTTGCAAAAAGTGCCAGTAATGTCTGACGTGGCTGGCCATTTTCGTGCGCACTGACGAGACAAGGATATGGTATGACCTGACAAGGAACATACATTTCTGTAAGCACTAAACTTGCAGTTTGTCGGTTTTAACAGCTGAATGGTTATGTTTTGCTGAAACATTTCATCAAAAATCTCATTGTGACAACAACACTATTCTGTCATTCATTCAAATAAATGATGAAAAAACTTCAATGCGAAGGTATCAAATTATCGTACCTTTTTCATTTCAGAATGAAATTTGGTTCAGAACACCAGGTGCAAAAAAGCGAGGTATTATTTTCACAGAAATCAGGAAACTAGGTCAACCAAAGAAAATATTTGATGAAATCTGTAAACATGGAATGTTTTTGTTTTCAGCAGAATTACAATATATCTTGGTTGAAAAACTCCCTGCCAGTATCAAACGCCAAGGGCTGAAAGATTATAACACCCAGTACATTTTTTACAGCTGATATTGTGTATGTTATTGCATGTGCAGCCATCATATAATTTCCGTTTTTTTTTTCTGCAATGCATGCATTGATTGTTCTGTTGCAATTTAGGTTGCGGAATCATGTAAGTTAGGCACATTGACAATTTTAATAGTTATGTTTTGCTGGAATCTGCAACTAGTCAACCCTCCTATTTGTGGGACACATGAAATCTATAAATACATGAATGTGTATTTTCTTCTGTGAGTACCATGACAACAAGGTGTGTTGGCTAAGCTTACAGTAATGAAACAAAGGAATCTTTGTTGATATTTGAATGCAACTTCTGATCTTCTGGAGAGAAGTATACCGAGCATCAAGTACTACACCATCAACATATTTTCTTAAGGATGGTCAAATTCTGTAAACTTGCCTTTTTATGTAGATATGAATCAACAGCCCTGATGAGTGGGTGTACCAATGAATAGAAAAGCCGTCACACAACATCCTATAGCATCACAATTCAAATGCCCCAAAAAGTAATTCCAATGACAGATTCAGTTTTACAAGTTGCATGAATTGTCTTTTAAACAAACTTTCACACATGTTTCAAGGGAGTACTTATTACTCACAACATGCTTAAGGGAGGTGTACAATTTTAACACATTCATAAGAAAATCACAGTTGGAATCAGATCAGGGACCCCCTGATTGGTTGCCCATTGTCTTCCTGTCCGAGCCGAGCCCCTCTAATGAGAAAATGTTACATTCACAACCATTCATGTTTATTTTCTGTGTAAACAGTCATTACATGGATCACCTGATGCAAATCGTCTGAATGCAAAGTATTGGACTTACAGAATGTGTGCATTAAAAATGTGTGAAACACAAACTGAAACTCTCACTTGAAAATGCTAAAGTCAGTCCCTGATAGGAGATCAATGGCTTAAAATGTCATGGTAACCCATGCAAAACACTGTGTCACTTTTAAGGTGAAAGTGGTTTCATACCTTCCCTCCTCCAATGAAAATTGCAAGAAAAATGATGTATCTTCTATCTCAAATGTCTACAAATATGAAATCATCTGTAATCTGCCAGAATATGGTAAAATCTCTCTATCTGAGAATAACTACTGTGAGAAAATTAGTACAATTTTACACATATTTATATCCTAGTGTTATGACATACCATTTATATGCGTTTATATGCAACATGTGCATATCCATGTCAGACCATGAAAATATTCACCTGCTTGCAATGGCCTGAGAATGATTGTGCTGTCTACAACTGTAACATTTTGGTGTCAGTCACTTTAGAAGCTGACTGCAACAATGCAGAGAGACAATATGCGTTGTTACTAATACTGCAAGTGTCATAATACTGTGTCGCCTCATAATACTCCCGTTTTGTTTTATGACATCTCATGAGTCGTGATGATGATACCACAGCTGCCAAATGATCACTGTTGTATCTTTCATCACTTATTTGAGTTGAGTGTTCTGTCCAAGATAACACTTTCATAGTGTGCACCTAAACACAGTTGTATTGACTGAGCTCTTTTTCTGAAAATGGCTGCCATCACAGCTGAGCCACAAATGCTAGCTTTACTGTTTCAAACTAGTGAGCTCCAAAACTTTGCTACATGAATTTCATGAAACCAAGCCAGGTAACCGTTTGTCTCACCTATCACTGTGGCCAGATGGGAGGCACTGATATGCTGAGATGAACTAGAATCACAAAGGGGATTTTAAAGTTTTCTTTGTTTATTAGTGGTACTATTTATTGAACTGTGTATGACCAATTAACACTCATTTTTATTGCCCAGGCTCTGACTGTACTGTGACAACATATAGATGATGTGAATTCATTCATGATATGAGGTCTTATCTAGTCAACATCTCTTTTTTTTCGGGTCTGACTGGCTGTTCGAAATCCTGGATCATGGAGCATGACTCCACCAAGACATTGAAAACAAAATGATATTAAGCATTAGAAACTATGAAGCTTCTCTACTACATAATTTCCACCTGTAGATTTCTAATACCAACTATCAACCTGACTAACTAATCTCAAACATCCAATTGAGTAGTTTCTAACTTAGCTGCGGTGAGTTAATCACTTTGTGTGTACACCATTTAGCACATAACAGGTAATCATATAAATCTCATTTGCATAACAAGACATATTTCTTTTTTTATCTCAGAAATTTAATAAATATTAGACCCGCACTATGTACTTTCCTCGACTCAAAACTATTAGACAAGGTGACTTAGTTTTCCAGGATATTTTTCTTGTACAGTTTTATCCGCTTTACTACAGTCATTGTTATAAAACCAGCTTCCTCCTGCATTCCACATATCGTGCCCCCAAAAAGAGTCATGTATGTACTTTTATTGACTATTTCGGATAGACTTACTCTGCAGGAGCACCAGGCAGGGGGGAAACATGGCAGCAACTTATTATGGCCAATGTTGCTGTTATGTTGCAGTTTGTTGTAGAGCTAGAAACAATGTTTACAATTTTCAAAATGAAAGCTTAAATCTAGAAAGAAAAAAAAAGAAATGTTGCTTCTAAGTCCTGAAATTATTTCATTAGCAGAACAGCAACCAGCAGCCATAGCTTTGTTTCTTCATAGTACTTCACAACATTATACAGCTCATTCTCAAATATAATTTAAAATAAGTTTACTCACCTGTTTTTTTGTAGGCCCTAATTAGCCTGTGCACCAATGAACAGATAAGATGTGACATGGTATCCTATTACATCACAAATGCCGCAAAAAGTAATTCCAGTGTATAAGTTGTATAGATCCCCTTTTGAACAAACTTTCACATGGAAGGTATTCCACTATCACATATCATCAGGTAATGACACACCAGGAGCACTTATCCTGGTTATGGACACGCTAGTCGCCTAAAGGATCCAATGCTGTCCATAGATGTCTTTGTAACTGTATATCATTTAAGAGATTGCCTAGACAGAATTCCTGAAAGTTTTTTTTATAACAGTAATGAAGGAATTTAATTGACAATGACATATATACATGTATCATAACATAAAGTATCCATATCATGTATATGTAAAGGAATCTTCCAATTCACAACTCTAAATACCATTTAACAAACCCTCTCAGTAAGATTTAGATTCCATACATGCATTCATTATAACACCTGTCTACCTCTATTGGTTTCCATGGCAACATTTGACTGGATAAACTATGATTATTAATTCCAAAATATTATCTTCACATTGTATGTTTTATTATGAAAGGTGATTGCAGAACATTTCAATATAATATTTCCACTTCATACCTGTTTAAGTGAAATGTCACACAGTGGAAATAAAGTCTGGGAACATTACCACTACCATGATATATTTTGTGATAGTAAAATATCCACTAAAAGTATATTCTAAGAGATTATGGTAAAATCTCTATATCCTGAGAATAACTGTAAATTCCTTCCACGGTGACAAAAAAAAATTAAAATGTGTTTATATCCAACTGTGTTTGGTATCCATCCTTATTGATTCTCGTATGTCCAACCTGCAAAATAGTCAACTGTTTGCATAAACCCTTGAATGACTGTGCCATCTACAACTGCAACATTTTGGTGTCAGTTACTTGCCAAGCTGTCAATCACTTTGCAAGCTCACTGCACTGTGTAGAGAACAAAATTGCTGTGTTGCTACTATAATGCTACATGTTGTGACATGCAAATGAAATGTCGTAATATTGAGTCAGCTCGTAATATTCTCATGACTTTCCAGGAGTCATGACAGTGACACTTCAACTGCCATAAGCTCACTGTTGTATCTTTGAACAATTGTTGGTGTGTTTCTGTTCAAGATTACACTTTTATATTGTGCAGCTAAACACATGGGCAGAGCTCATTTTCTGCAACTAGCTGCCATCACAGCTGAGCCACAAATGCCGGCTTTACTGCTGCTGTGCTGCTGAGCTGCAAAACTGTTGCTACATGAAACCAAGCCAGGTTAGGCCCACCTATCACTGCATGGACAAACAGGAGGCACTGAGATATTGAGATGTGTAAGAACAATTCAGGTGATTAGTTTTGCACACTGTACACCAAACAGGAGGCACCAAGACGCAGATATGATCTAAAAGGGGATTTTAAAGCTTTCCTATGTTTACCCGTTACATTTACGATGAGCAAAATAATCAGTGATTTTATGATCATCATGATATGAGGTCTAATCTAGTCAAATGTCTCCTTTTTGGGATAACCCCCAATGATGGAAAATGAAGTGGAATATACCTTTGCAATCTGTGAAGCTAAGTTATGACAGACTTTCTACCTGCAGACTTC
The DNA here is from genome assembly GCA_026936325.1 of Platynereis dumerilii. Classification (NCBI taxonomy): domain Eukaryota; kingdom Metazoa; phylum Annelida; class Polychaeta; order Phyllodocida; family Nereididae; genus Platynereis; species Platynereis dumerilii. Next base: position 16,034,262 of record JAPTHN010000005.1, read on the forward strand.
TAATGTCAACTATCAACCTGGCTAACTAGTTTCCAACACACAATATGATAGCTTCTAAAGCTACAGCAAGTTAATCACAAAAGTTTCTTTTCTGCTTACAATGTGTGCTAGGATATATAATATAGCTGGGTGCAAATGACAGGTAACTATCTGTCATTTTTAGAATTGAATTAGAATACCTAGTGGCTTAACTAGGAGATTCTACACAAATGCACCCCAAGAAGAGTTTTGTATTTACCTTGACTGTTCATGTAGATATACTTTGCAGGAGCATCAGGTATTATTACTGTGCATAGTGCATGGCAGTAACTTGTCAGGCCCAATGTTGGTGTTTTGTTTTGTGTCCCACAGGGGCTATGTCCAACTATACCTGACTCTTTGGAAGAATGACCTTTGTCTGACTGAGGTAGAACCGAGCTCCAAGCAAAGGCTATAATTAAGGAACAAAAACTTTAATCTGGAAGAATTGCAACTCTTAAAGCTGACTGACAGAGAAGCAGCTAGAATTTTTTTTCTTGCAAATAACTGCATATCATTCAACAACACATTAATCATAATATTATGTTAATTAAAAACAAACTCACCTTTTTTATGTAGGTAGGCCCTAATGAGCCTGTTTACCAATGACCAGAGAAACCTCGACATGGCAACCTATTACGTCCGTGCTTGAATGCCCTAAAAGTAATTCCAATGATAAATCCACTCTTGCAAGTTGTGTGGATTGTTGTCTAAATATTACACTTGAGAGATGCATTCAACTTTTAGATCACTTGACACCATTAATATGATACAATCTTTATTATGGTAATGCACAGAAATTTCAATAGCTGCTGCCACATACAACACATATAATAAGACACCTGTCCAGCACTATATCTTTCGATAACAACCTCACCATTTGACAGGATAAAATGGTGGTTATCAATACCAAAATGTCTCTTAACATTTTATGCCTCCTTATAACAGTTAACTCTGGAACATTTATGTAATAATATTTCCATTTCGTACATGTGCGGTAACATGTCACATAATTGAATGAAGATGTCAAAATATAACCGCTATGATAATGATAACATCATATTTTTCGAAGTGATATTATATATATCCTCATGAAATAGTATTCTGGTTAAAAAAAAACTGAATTCAATTACAGTACTTTTCAAGATGATGTTAACTAATTCAGTTCAGTATTCGATACATGGGGACCATTAGGGAGTATCTGCAAGCTAGATCCTTGGGGACCATTAGGGCGTATCTACAAGCTAGATACCCTGGGACCATTAGGGCGTATCTACGTTTTTACAATTTTTCAGGAGAGCCATTTGAAGTTTGTTGTCTCTGCATTTTTAAGATTGTAGAAAAACCAAGTGAAGTACAACAATGATTTTTGGTACATGTATATAAAAACTACATCTCTACATTGTTGATTTGATTTTATGAAGTAAAATTCATTACTTTTCCTGTTTTAGGCAGATACGCCCTTATGATCCCCAAATTTTGGCATAATCCTAAGAAATAGCAGGGCGTATCTGCATCAATCTTGGCACTATTACTTGCACTCATCACATATTTATTGGATATTATGGCAGTTAGAGAACAAAAATTAATTTTTCTAATGGAGAATTTGCAAGGTATGAATTAACTCCAAAAAGACGTTGCAATGTTGCCAAATATGATGATTCTAATGTTTTCTGGGTGGATGGATGATTGGGGCTTTTCATCCTGTTTTGATGCACTTTAATTGGTATGGTAAATAGTACAAGATGAAGGTATAGAAATAAACAAAGGATAGTTTAAAATGCTTTCCAACATAAATCGATCAACGTTGCCTGGCCCTATCGGGAATTGAACCCTGGATCCAGCAATTGCCTGCCCAGTGTGGTGCCATATGAGCTACTTCTCCCCTTGTTCCCACTCTAATTAGTATTGTGTAATTATGAATAGATAAGATACGGAAAGTTGATTTACTGCTGACTCTGTCTATTATTAATTAACTTAGTTTTTTCATAACATGAAAATATGTAATGTGAAAACGGAATTTCGCAAGATCATTACTTTGGATTTACATCCTTGGAATAAATGGCTTCATTGCCACAAATAATTATCGCATATTAAGTATATATGTGTCTGCATAAGATTTATATTCTGTCAAAAACGCATGTTTAGTATGTCAAAAACTAAAATCAGTTAAGAAACAGTGATTTGTCTTACATTCCTGATATTTCCCAATAAAGTGAAATATTAATGTTCCTCATGTGGCATGTTAATAGAAGGCGTGATACTGTGATAGCGCGATATTATATAGCTGTGTAATAGGTTTTTAAAATATTAATTTGTGTAATTCTTCGAATTCTTATTTTGGTACTAAATTAGTTAAACTGGAAGACTGGTGCAACTAAATTAGGATATTTCCTACCCCTGTTCCACTAAAAAAACTATTCACTCACAATACTCTTCGTCAAAGTGACAATATTTTAAGAGACTCTTCTTTCGACAATAACAATTTTTAAAAACCAAAAACTATATCCCTTCACTGTGAGTGTCTATTAAAATTGGAGTTGTTTTAAGTTACTAATTCCAGATAGTCTGTCAAGCGTACTACCAGATCAGTTGGCAAGGTTTCCACTTCACACATTCAATCATACTGATCAGGACGAAAAGGTTTCACACATTTTGCTTGCTCGAAGGCAGCATGAACACTATCTTTTCGTTTTGGTAATGTCTTGATTAGAAAACAAAACAGTGTTTTAGATACTTCACATAAAGCGTAGAAACAAAGCATGCAAGCATACTCAGAAAATATCTTTGTCTTGTCTTAGTAAAGCTCATAGTTTGGCTTCGTCTTGACATCCTTGGCAGCAATGAAATTATTTGTGCATGAAGCAATTCTGTGGCACCCTGTGCTAACATTTTAACTCCAAAAGTCCCTTATTTCTATACTAAACTTATTTTAAAATAGTATGATTGCAATCTTTAAACAGTAAATTTACATGGAACTTGTGTTATACCTTAGAAAAAAATCAGGTTTAACTTAGCAAGCAACACACAGAGAAGGCATGCCATATATACATTAGTTGTTTTCAGTGAATAACTTGTCTTAATATTATATTTTGTATGCTAAAATGCCAGCAAAAACTACAACTTCACTATTATACCACAATGTAAAAATGTATAATTTTATCGTATTGTTATTATCAGCATTCATCCGGCCCTTGGTACGCATCAATTATACAGGCTTATTGAAATTAAATCCATTTGTGACTAATCACTCCAAATTTACTCCTTCTCACAGTAGTACAAAAATGACTTGTCAGTCTACAACTACAACATATATACTCCAGTGACTTGACTAGCTGACTGCAAGTCTGCAACAATGCCATGAAACAAATCATGTGACTTCTTTGAATCACTACATGTTGTGACATGCAAATGTAGTGTCATAGCATTGTGTTATTGAGTAAAACTCTCATAACATATTATGACACTTCAAGGGAAAGACACTGCAGTTGTTGACATAATGTCAGTTGTATGTCTGTGTGCAATTGTCAAAATTGCATTATTATCATGTGCAGATAAACACATGGGTTAAGCTCATCTTCTTCAACTTACTGCCATCAGAGCTGAGCCACAAATGCTAGCTTTACTGCTGTGTTGCGGCTGAGCTGCAAAACTGTTGCTACATGAAACCAAGCCAGGTTAGTCTCACCCATCACTGCATGCCACTATAGCTTAGTCAGCAGAGTTCACACCTCACAATCGAGAGACCTGGGTTCAATCCCCAGGCTGGCCATTGATATGTCATTAAACGATGTCATGGTTCACATCAAAGGGAAAATTGTCGGTGCAGTGGGCACAACCAGAAACAAGTCACTGACTTGGCTTGGCTACCCACATTGAATACAAGTACCTTTACCTTTACCTTTATCTTTTTTTATGGCCGATCGGGAGGCATTAACACACTGAGATAAGCTAGAAGCACAAAGGGGATTATGATATTGTGTAGAAATGATTGATAATTTTTATGGAAGGGTTTAAGACCAATTAACACTCATTTTTATTTTCCAGGCACATATTGTACTGTGAAAACATGTGTCTATGGTGTGAATTCATTTATGATTTGAGTACTTATCCTGTCAACATCTTTTTTTTTTTTTGGTTCTGACTGGCTATTCGGAATCCTGGATCATGGAGCATGACTCTACCAAGACATTCAAAACGAAATGCAGTTTACCATTAGAAACTCTGAAGCTACCTTACTACAGATTTTCCACCTGCAGATTTCTAATACCAGTTATCAACCTGACTAACTAATCTCAAACATCCAATTGAGTAGTTTCTAACTTAGCTGGAGAGAGTTAATCACTTAAGTTTATTTTCTACTAGCACTAGATGTAAGTATTTCCAATATAGCAGTGTGTACATCATTTAGCACATGAAAGGTAATCATGTAAATCTCATTTGTATAACCAGAAATATTTCTTTTTTTATCTCAGAATTTTAATAAGTATTAGACCCGTACTATGTACTTTCCTCGACTCAAAACAATTACAAGGTGTTTTAGTTTTCCAGGAGATTTTTCTTGTAGTTTTATCTGCATTACTACAGTCATTGTTATAAAACCAGCTTCCTCCTGCATTCCACATATATTGTCCCCAAAAAGAGTCACATTATATACCTTTGTTGACTATTCGGACTGACTTACTCTGCAGGAGCACAAGGCAGGGGGGGGGGGGAAACATGGCAGTGACTTATTATGGCCAATGTTGCTGTTATGTTGCAGTCTGTTGTAGAGCTAGAAACAATGTTTACAATTTTTCAAAATGAAAGCTTAAATCTAGAAAAAAAAATAATGAAATGTTGCTCCTAAGTCCTGAAAGTATTTCATTAACTGAACAGCAGCCAGATCTTTGTTTCTTCACAACATTATACAGCACATTCTCAAATATTATCTAAAACAAGTTTACTCACCTGTTTTTTTGTAGGCCCTAATTAGCCTGTGCACCAATGAACAGATAAGATGTGACATGGTATCCTATTACATCACAATTCAAATGCCGCAAAAAGTAATTCCAGTGTATAAGTTGTATGGATCCTCTTTTGAACAAACTTTCACATGGAAAGCATTCCACTTTCACATATCATCAGGTAATGATGCACCAGAAGCACCTATCCTAGTTATGGACAAGCTAGTCACCTAAAAGATTTAATGCTGTCTACTGAGCTTTTTGTAACTTTACATCATTTAAGTGATTGCCTAGACATAATTCCTGAACGCTTTTTTTTACAGTACTGAAGGAATTTCAATTGACAATGACGTGTATAAAGTTTTATCCAGATGATGTATATGTAAAAGAATATCCCAATTCACAACTCATAATATCATTCAACAAATCCTCTCAGTAAAACTTAGATTCCATACATGCATTCATTATTTACATCACTTGTCTACCATTTTTGGTTTCCATGACAACATTTGACTGGACAAACTATGATTATCAATTCCAAAATGTCATCTTCACATTGTATGTCTTATTATAAAAGGTGATTGCAGAACATTTCAATATTATATTTCCACTTCATACATGTTTAAGTGAAATGTCACACAATGGAAATAAAATTTAGGAATAGTATAACTATCATGATATAATTTTAATGCAATAGTAAGTGTCCACTTAAAGTATATTCTACCGGAATAATGGTAAAATCTTTTAATCCTGAGGATAACTGCTGTGAGAAAATGAATAAATGTTACGCACATCAGATTCCTTCACATTGTGCAAAACATTATACATCCTTGTTGATTCTATTATATCCATGTAAAACCCGCAAAGTAGTCTTCTGCTTGCATAAGCCCTTGAATGACTGTGCTATCTACAACTGCAACATTTTGGTGTCAGCTACTTGACAAGCCGTCAGTCACTTTGCAAGCTCACTGCAATGATATAGAGAAACAAATTGCTGTGTTGCTACTATAATACTGCATGTTGTGACATGCAAATGAAGTGTCATAATATTGAGTCGGCTCCTAATAGTCTCTTTATATCTCATTACTTATCAGGAGTCATAACTTTGACATTTCAACTGCCATACCATCACTGCTGTATCTTTGAACAAAACTTGGAGTATTTCTGTTCAAGATTTTATAGTGTGCAGCTAGACACATGGGCAGAGCTCATTTTCTACAACTAGCTGCTATCACAGCTCTGAGCCACAAATGCCAGCTTTACTGCTGCGGTGCTGCAGAGCTGTAAAACTGTTGCTACATGAAACCAAGCCGGGTAAGTCTCACCTATCACTGCATGGCCAAATGGGAGGCACTGAGACTTTGAGATGAGTAGGATCAATTGAGGTGATTTGTTTTGCACACTGTATACCAAACAGGAGGCACCAAGACACAGATTTTATCTAGAATCGGGGATTTTAAAGCTTTGTCCTTCCCTGTCTTTACCAGTTACATTTACGATGAGCAAATAACCAGTGGTTTTATGGTCATCATGATATGAGGTCTAATCCAGTCAAATATCTCCGATTAGGATTATCCCCAGTCATTGAAAATAAAGTGGAATACAATGTATATACATTTGCAAACTGTGAAGTGAAGTTGCTACAGACTTTCTACCTGTAGACTTCTAATACAAACTATCAACCTGACTAACCTGTCTCCAACACAAAATAAAGTAGTTTCTGAAGCTGCAGTCAGTTAATAAAAAAGTTTCTTTTCTACTTACAATGTGCGCTAGGATCTACAGTATACCTGGGTGCAAATGACAGGTAGCTATCTCTAATTTACATAACAAAGAAATATTTTCACCTCAGAAATTGGATTTTGTCCTGTGCTCATAACAAGAAGAAGGTCTGACTAGTTTTATTGAGGATAGTGTTGTACAGTTTTTTCCACATTATCATATCCAGTGGCATACCTAAGGGATCCCACACATATGCACCCCAACAATCGTCATGTATGAACCTTCACTGTTTGTGGAGACATACTCTACAGAGTAAAAGAGCACAAGGTGCTATTACGTGACAGTAACTTGCCAGGCCCAATGTTGGTGTTTTGTTTCGTGTCCCACAGGGGTTATGTCCAACTATTTCAGACTCTTTTGAAGACTGACCTTTGTCTGACTGAGGTAAAACCGAACTTCAAAAAAAGGCTATAATTATGGAATAAAAACTTGAACCTGAAAACATGAGAATTGCTACACTTCAAACTGTCTGACAGAGTAGCAGCTACAGCTTTGTTTCTTGCATATTACTGTGTATCATTCAGAAACGCATTAACCATATCTTAATAAAAAACAAACTCACCTTTTTTATGTAGGTAGGCCCTAATGAGCCTGTTTACCAATGACCAGAGAAGCCTAGACATGGTAACCAATTACGTCCCTGCTTGAATGCCCTAAAAGTAATTCCAATGATAAATCCACTCTTGCAAGTTGTGTGGATTGTTGTCTAAATACAAATTCCCATGCAGAGTATTAGTATTACACTTGAGAGATGCATTCAACATTTAGAGCACTTGACACTATTGATATGATACAATCTTTATTATGGTAATGCACAGAAATTTCAATAGCTGCTGCCACATACAACACATATAATAAGACACCTGTCCAGCACTCTATCTTTCGATAACAACCTCACCATTTGACAGGATAAAATGGTGGTTATCAATACCAAAATGTCTCTAAACATTTTATGCCTTGTTATAACAGTTAATTCTGGAACATTTTTGTAATAATATTTCCATTTCGTATATGTGCGGTAACATGTCACATAATTGAGTGAAGATCTCGAAATATAACCACCATGATAATGATAACATCATATTTTTCTAAGTGATATTATATATATCCTCATGAAATAGTATTCTGGTTTTTAAAAAAACTGAATTACAGTACTTTTCAAGATGATGTTAACCAAATCATTTCAGTATTGTTATAATCAGCATTCATCCAGCCCTTGGTATGCATCCATTATACAGGGTTGTTGAATGTAATCCATTTGTGACCAATAGAGCAGAACAAGATTGACTTGGCAGTCTACAACTACATCATATGGACGCCAGTTACTTGACTAGCTGCCTGCAAGTCTGCAACAATGCAATGAAACAAATTATGCAACTTCTTTGACTCACTTCATGTTGCGACATGCAAATGAAGTGTCATAATATTGTGTCAGTGAGTAAAACTCTCATAACATATTATGACACTTCAGGACAATGACACCACAGCTGCTCACATACTGTCAGTGTTATGTTTTTGAACAATAGACAAAATGGTACTTTTATCATGACCAGCTAGACACATTGGCTGAGCTCATTTTCTGCAACTAACTGCCATCACAGCTGAGCCACAAATGCTAGCTTTAATGTTGTGTTGCTGCTGAGCTGCAAAACTGTTGCTACATTAAACGAAGCCAAGTTAGTTTCATCCATCACTGTATGCCTCTATAGCTCATTCAGCAGAGTTCTCACCTCACAAGTGAGAGACTCGAGTTCAATCCTCAGGCTGGCCGTTGATATGTCATTCAATGACGTCATGATTCACATCAGAGGTAAATTGTCGGTGCAGTGGGCCCAACCGGAAACTAGTCACTGACTTGGCATGGCAACTCACATTAAATAAAAGTACCTTTACCTTTACCTATATGTTTCTTATGGCCGAATGGGCAGAATTACACACTGAGATAAGCTAGATATTATGTGTGGTTAATGATAGATCATTTTTATGGAAGTGTTTATGGCCAATTAACTCATTTTCATTTTCCAGGCACAGATTGTACGATGGCAACATATAGGTGGTGAGAATTCGAGGTCTTTTCTTGTCAACATCAATTTTTTTCGGTTCTGATAGGAAGTTTGAAATCCTGGATCATGGAGCATGACTCAACCAAGACACTCAAAACAAAATGCAATTTACCATTAGAAACTGTGAAGCTACAGTACCATACTACAGTCTTTCTACCTGTAGATTTCTGATACCAACCTTTCTAACTAGCCTCAAACATTCAATCGAGCAGTTACTAACTTAGATGCCCTGGGTTAATCACTAAAGTTTAGTTCCTGCTAGCAATAGATGTAAGTATTTCCAATATAGCAGAGTGAAACATGACAGGTAATCATCTCTCATTTGCAAAGCAAGAAACCTTTCATTATCACCTCAGAAATTGATAAATATTAGACCTGTGTTATGTGCTTTCCTCAACTCGTAACATGAACAAAGGTGTATTCGTCTTGTTGAATATTTTCTTTGTACAATTAATTTTCTACTCATTACCAGAGCCATTGTTATAAACCAGCTTACTCTTGCATTCCACATACCTTGCCCCCCCACAAAAAAAGAGTCATGTATGTACACTGGCCAAACATGGCAGTAAGTTATCATGGCCAATGTTGGTGTTGTGCTGCAGAACTACAAACAATGTTTCAAATTAAAAATAAAAATAAACTGAAATCTGGCAAAAACTGACTTGTTGCTCCGGAAACTGATTAATTAACAGAGCAGAAGACAGAAGAGTTTTGGGTTTTGCATAGTACTAAAGTTCATAACATTACACAGCTTCACAACATTATACTGCACATCTTAATTAAAAACAAACTCACCTGTTTTTTTGTAGGCCCTAATGAGCCTGTGCACCAATGAACAGAGAAGCCGTGACATGGTATCCTATTTCGTCAAAATTCAAGTGCCCGAAAAGTAATTCCAATGATATATGTTGCGTGCAACTTCCTCATGAAAGGTATTCTGCTTTCACTTATCAGGTAATGATGCAACAAGAAGCAGGTCATGGACATAATAATTTTGAAGGAGTTTCAATATGATGTTTATGTTAAAGAATCGCCCAATTCATAACTCGTAATATTATTTAACACGTCCTCTCAGTCAGACTAAAAAATTCCATACATGCATTCATTATAACACTCGCCTACAATTGTACCATTATTGGTCTCCATTGCAACATTTGACTGGATAAACTTTGATTATCAATTCCAAAATGTCATCTTCACATTTATGTCTTTTTATTATAAAAGGTGATTGTAGAATTTTCAATATAATATTTCCACTTCATACCTGTTTAGGTGAAATGCCACACAATGGAAATAAAATAAAGGAATATCACCGCTATTATGATATACTTTTAATGTGATAGTAAATATCCACTTGAAATATATTCTAGCAGAATATGGTAAAATCTCTATATCCTGAGAATAACTGCCTTGAGAAAATGAGTAATGCTACACACATCAAATTCCTTACAATGAGAAAAAACATCAATTTCTGTTTATATCCAACTGTGCTTGGTATCCATCCTTGCTGATTCTATTATATCCATGTGAAACAAATCTATCGCTTGCATGAGCCCTTGAATGGCTGTGGTATCTACAACTGCAACATTTTGGTGTCAGTTACTTGACAAACCGTCAGTCAATTTGTAAGCTCACTGCAATGATGTAGAGAAAGAAATTGCTTTGTTGCTACTATAATACTACTACATGTTGTGACACGCAAATGAAGTGTCAAAATAGTCAGTCAGCTCATAATATTATTTCTATATCTCATGAATTTTTAGGAGCCATGACAATTACTTTTCAACTGCCACACCATAACTGTTGTATCTTCGAACAAATGAGTGTTTCTGTCCGAGATAAAACTTTTATAGTGTGCAGCTAAACACATGGGCAGAGCTCATTTTCAGCTACTTGCTGCCATCACAGCTGAACCACAAATGCCAGCTCTACTGCTGCTGTGCTGCAGAGCTGCAAAACTGTTGCTACATGAAACCAAGCAGGTTTGTCCCACCTATCAGTGGATGGCCAAACGGGAGGCACTGAGATATTGAGATGAGTAGGACGAATTGAGGTGATATGTTTTGCACACTGTATACCAAACAGGAAGCACCAAGACACAGATATAATCTAGAATCATCAAAGGGATTTTAAAGCTTTATTCTTCCCTGTTTTTACCAGTTACATTTACGACGAACAAATAACCAGTGATTATATGGTCATCATGATATGAGGTCTAATCTAGTCAAGTATCTCCTTTTCGGGATTACCCCCAGTCCTTTAATAATAAAGTGGATTGTGCCTTTGCAAGCTGTGAAACTAAGTTGCTACAGACTTTCCACCTGCAGACTTCTAATGTCAACTATCAACCCGACTAACTAGTCTCCAACACACAATACAGTAATTTCTAAAGCTGCAGCAAGTTAATCACAAAAGTTTCTTTTCTGCGTACAATGTTTGCTAGGATCTATAGCACAGCGGGGTGCAAATGACAGGTAATCATCTCTCATTTGCATAACAAAGAAATATCTCATTTTCACCTCAGAAATTAGGTGTTGTCCTCAGCTCATAACAAGTAGAAGGTGTGACTAGTTTTATTAACGATTATGTTGTACAGTGTTCCCCATGCAAATTACCATACCCTGAGTCGTAACTAGGAGATCCCTCACATATGCACCCCCAGAATAGTCATGTATGCACCTTGTCGCTTCGTGGAGACATATTCTACAAGAGCACAGGTGCTATTACTGTGCATTGTACATGGCAGTAACTTGTCAGGCTGAATGTTTGTGTTTTGTTTTGTTTCCCATAGGGGTTATGTCCTACTATTTCTGACCCTTTCAGGAATTCTGTCTAGGCAATCTCTTAAATGATGTACAGTTACAAAGACATCTAAGGACAGCATAGGATCCTTTAGGTGACTAGCCTGTCCATAACCAGGATAAGTGCTTCTGGTGCATCATTACCTGATGATATGTGAAAGTGGAATACCTTCCATGTGAAAGTTTGTTCAAAAGGGGATCCATACAACTTATACATTGGAATTAATGTTTGCGGCATTTGAATTGTGATGTAATAGGATACCATGTCACATCTTCTCTGTTCATTGGTGCACAGGCTAATCAGGGCCTACAAAAAAACAGGTGAGTAAACTTGTTTTTAATAATTATATTTGAGAAAGTGCTGTATAATGCTGAGAAGTACTATGAAGAAACAAAGCTCTGGCTGCTATTCTGTTAATGAAATAATTTCAGGACTTAGGAGCAACATTTCATTATTTTTTTCTAGATTTAAGCTTTCATTTTGAAAAATGTAAACATTGTTTCTAGCTCTACAACAGGCTGCAACATAACAGCAACACTGGCCATAATAAGTTACTGCCATATTTCCCCCCTGCCTGATGCTCCTACAGAGTAAGTCAATCCGAAATAGTCAGTAAAAGGTACAAACATGCCTTTTTTTGGGGCAAGATATGTGGAATGCAGGAGGAAGCTTGTTTTATAACAATGACTGTAGTAATGCGGATAAAACTGTACAAAAAAAATCTCCTGGAAAACTAAAACACTTTGTAATTCTTTTGAGTCGAGGAAAGTACATAATAAAGGTCTAATATTTGTTGATTTCTGAGGTTAAAATGAAATATTTCTTGCTATGATTACCTGTCATGTTCACTCTGCTATATTGGAAATACTTACATCTACTGCTAGAAGAACAGAAACTTTAGTGATTAACTCACTGCAGCTGAGCTAGAAATTACTATATTGTATGTTTGAGACTAGTTAGTGAGGTTTAGAGTTGGTAGTAGAAGTCAACAGGTGGAAAGTCTTTAGTATGAATAAGGTTTGTAACGCTAATTAAATAGCTTTTTTTCCTCAATGTCTAGGTGGAATCATGCTCCATCATCCAGGATTTCGAACTGCTAGTCAGAACTGAAAAAATGAGATGTTGACTACATAAGACCTCATATCGAGAATGCATTTACACGATATATATGTTATCACACAACAGTCTCTTGTACAATAAAAATGAGTGCTAATTGGTCACAAAAACTTCCATAAATATCTCATTTTCACCTCAGAAATTGGACATTGTCCTGGGCTCATAACAAGTAGAATGTCTCACTAGTTTTATTGAAGATATTGTTGTACAATGTTTCCCACATTATCATACCCAGTGGCGTACCCAAGAGTTCCCACACACATGCACCCCAACAAGAGCAATATATGTACCGTGACTGTTCATGGAGACATACTCAACAGTGTACAAGAGCACAATGTGCTACTGCTGTGCATACATGGCAATAACTTGTCAGGCCATATGTTGATGTTTTGTTTCGTGTCCTACAGGGGCTATGTCCATCTATTTCTGACTCTTTTGAAGACCGACCTTTGACTGACTGAGGTAAAACCGAGCTTCAAACAAATGCCATAATTATGGAATAAAACCTTGAATCCGGGAACATGAGAATTGCTACGCTTCAAACAGACTCACAGAGTAGCAGCTACAGCTTAGTTTCTTGCATATAACAGTTACTACACATCATTCAGCAACGCATTAATCATATCTTAATTAAAACAAAACTCACCTTTTTTATGGAGGTAGGCCCTTATGAGCCTGCGCACCAATGAACAAAGAAGCCTTGACATGGTATCCTATTACGTCAAACTTCGAATGCCCTCAAAGTAATTCCAATGATACATCAACTTTTACTACTTGTGTGGATGCTCTTCTGTATAAACATTCTCATGCCGAGTAAAATTGCACTCAATGGCATCAGTTACTGCTCTATCAAGGGGACACAGTCGCACTTAACCAAGTTAACCTAAAGGTATCCATTGTATAAAACAGCAACTTTGCTTAAGAAGTCATTTTAATTTAATGCATTGATAAGTTTTTCAAGTCTTGTTTTTTTATAGTAATGCACAGAAATTTTAAGAGCTTCTGGCAAATACCATACCATAAAATCACATCAAGCTTTAATTCACGACACTTATAATGTCATATCATAACACTTATATGTCATATCAGTAAAATTCTTATTTTATACACACATAATAGCAGACAATTGTTTAGCAATATATGTTTCCATGGCAACATCACTATTTCCAGGATGAAACTGTGATTACCAATTCCAAAATATCATCTTAACATTCTATGTTTATAAAAGGTAGTAATAAGAATATTTATGTAATAATACTTGAGTGGCAAAATATCACAAAATTGGATGAAAATCTTGCAATACAACCACCAAGATGCTTATAATATTTCTGAAGTAATATAACAAATATCCTCTGGGAATAATATGGCTGTCAAAATTGCATTCTTAATTCACTTTTGTAGGAATTCTCATTATTATAATATTGTATTTATCTGCGTTTATCCAAACTGTTGTGAGTATCCATCATCCAGGCTCATTGAAATAAAATCCACTCTGTCTCACAGCAGCATGAGAATGGCATAGTAATCAACAACTGCAACATATAGACGTCAGTTACTTATCAAAGGCGATTGCAACAACGCAACACAACAATTCATGTCACTGCTTTGACTCACTCCATATCATAACATGCAGATGAAGTGTCATAAAACTGTGTTAGTTATCTATGAAATCTCATGAGAGTAACAATGACACCATAGCAGCCATATCATCATGGTTGTGTGTCTTTAAATAACTTTAAATGCGTTTCTGTGCAAGATAACACTTTTATGGTGTGCAGCTAAACACATGGGCTGAGCTCGTTTTCTGCAACTAGCTGCTATCACAGCTGAGCCACAAATGCCAGCTTCTAGCTGTGGTGCTGTTGTGCTGCAAAACTGTTGCTACATGAAACCAAGCCAGGTTAGTCCCACCTATCACTGCATTGCCAGATGGCAGGCACCGAGTCACTAAGATGAGTAGGACCAATCTAAATCATTTGTTTTCTACAGATGATGAATGATCATTTTCAATTGTTTATTTCGATACATAATTTGAGACAATTAAATTATTATCTTTCTTTTTCCAGACCTACATGTAGGTAATGTAACAGCACTAAACCTTAAGATTGGCTGTGACACAAAAGTTACACATTTCGTCAGTTTCTCTAGCAGGCCCGCAGAGGTTCAAAACTCATTATTCAGACATAAACGTACTGGTTTCTATTGCAGTTTGTATTGTTTAATGTACAACAAACCTTCAACTAACTTCAGATTGTGTGGATAAAGATGGTCAGTTCAATTATTTCCTGTTGCGCTGTACAATGCAAGTCTTGTACACAATACTTAAATTCTTGAAAATGACAATGAAAAGTGCTTGTGAAAAGCTATTAACATAGCAAGTGTCCAACAATACAATGTTAGCAAATGTGCAAATGACAGGTAATCATCTCTCAATAGATAGCCAGAGTCATCATTTTCGCCTTAGAGTACAATGTGATTTACCGATTTGTGACTAATTTCTGTCACTGTTTTTCTCATAACTTGATGAAAAAGAGTAGATTATTATGCAAAAACTTCCAGGTCAGTATGACCAAATTTGGGTCAGCCTTTAATTACATTTTTACATGCTTGATTGTGTCTTTAGTTATTTATCATTCAAAATTCAATGACATATATCCACTGAATTAAAATAATCTATGCTGGATTAGCAGAGATAAACCCTTAGTTATACTGCAGAAAATGAAAGGCAACTCCGGCAGTCAACAATCATAACAATAATAACATAGATGAAAGTAAACGGTATGGCAATATTTCATTTTTTATCAGCAAGATAACCAACTGACATCAATAAAGTCAGAAAAAGTCAGTTATATCAATTGATGGACAGAAAAAATTCTCATTTGACTGATAAGAGTTCATGACCCAGTAATTGTTATGAGGAAAACAATATCATCTGTCATCACAATGGCATCTATATACAGCCAACTGCTCTTGATTGATTTCACTACTTATGTCCAAGTTGGTCACATGTACACTGTAAAAGTGGAAGATAAACGACATTACCAGAAAGCTGTAAAAGATACACAAAGTTGTCAGAAAGATGGAAGAGACACACAACATTGTGAGAAAGATGGAAGTTACACAACAACAGTGCAAGAAGGATGTAAGAGACACAACGACATTCTGAAAAAGATGTAAAATACACAACATAGTGAGAAAAATGTAAGAGATACGGAACATTGTGAGAAAAATGTAAGAGATACACAACATTGTGAGAAAATGTAAGAGGTGCATAACATTGTGAGAAAGATGCTAGAAATACACAACATTGCAAGAAAGATGTAAGAGACACAAAACATTGTGAGAAAGATGGAAGATATACACAACATTGTGAAAAAGATGGAAGAGATACACAACATTGTGAGAAAATGTAAGAGGCGCATAACATTGCGAGAAAGATGCTACAGATACACAACATTGCAAGAAAGATGTAGGAGACACAAAACATTGTGAGAAAGATGGAAGAGATACACAACATTGTGAGAAAAAAGTAAGAGATACACAAGAAAGATGTAAGAGACACAAAGTATTTAAGCTGCAGTCCAACAAAGATGCAGCTGATGCGGCCTTGCTGGAATTGGACCTGGGACCAAGTAAGTCAAATTGATCATACTGCTCTATCAATTGAACTCACTCTAAACCTGTCTAAAATTCCAAATGGAGACAGTTATCCCTTCCTACTTACCAAGCTTCAGAGCGATATAAATTACTACATTATGAACAGATTGATAAAAAATCACAACATATCCAGCTAGACCACATTCTTTCAGAAAGGTCCCTTTGAAGTATTACAGACTATATTTTTGCCCTGTAACTAAGCTAATTCATATTTTGCATGACAGTTGTTCATGGCCGAAGTCTTTATTTTTCGCAGTGTCAGGGCGAAACTATGAGTGTGTGGACTGGCACTGAAGTTTTTCTAAATTCCATTGATATTTCATCTAATCTGATGTATTGTTACTATAATTATATAAGTTATAGAACATAAAAACACACATAATTGGCTTGAAATTTTTGGTGACCTTGGCAGAACAATAAAATTAATAATAGTCATTCTTTATATAATTAAATGCTGTACCTTTTCATGGTTTTGTTGAACTTGGACCTGGTGCTGAGATATGGCGTTTGATTATTTTGGGTTTTGAGAGCTAGATAAAATGACAAGTTGCCTTTTAAAATGTATAAACATTTCAAATATCACCATATGGATAAAGAATGGATAGATAGATAAAGAAACCTATGGTACAAGGAGTGGCCTAGTTTCTTGTTTATCATCTGCATCCTTTCAAGCAATTCATTAAGCCTTTATGTGGTGATATTCCATGCGGCCAATCATGTTCTAAATTATGAGTAAGATTCTGTTCAGCCTACGTACAAAATTCTATTAGTCCACGCCATGGGAAAAACTTCATGTCTCCATTGCATTAATCAATGGCAAGGATATTGTCACAGCCTTGTAGATTTTCAGCAATTACTTTGCCAATGATCTCAATTAGGGTTGCCATTGATCAGATTAATTAGTGTTAATTGGTGTCACTTCATGCGAGGTCACAACTGGGCACAACTGAGAAGTGACTGGGAATAACAGATGAAGAAAGGAAGTTTTTTAAGTGTTCTATTCTTGCCACTAAATAAATAAATAATTATGCGTTCCGCGATGCGACAGCCCGATAGACCCCCACCGGAATTTTCTGGATCCCCCCCTGATCACAGATCATTGGAGAAGCTGTTGCAGGACAGAGCTCTTCCATTTTTTTTTTATTAAGGGAGCATAGTTCCCCCTTCCCCAATCCCATCATTTTTCGCCATTGATTTCATAGCTAACACCCCCCCCCCCCCAGTCCCAGTCCCGTCACTGTGAGCTGCTGATTCTACATATCACTGTGGGCTACTGATTCCACCTATATATTATGAGAGCTACATGCAACCCATATCTTTGCAAGACAACCCTCAGATCAGGTTATGTCAACCTGGATAAAAAAAACATTCAGCCGATATGATAACAATTACCGGTTAAAGCAATTATCAATCAATAACACAGACATGACAGAAAGATAGTATTGTCTTTTTTTATCAGTGACAGCAAAATTAATGACCTTGGTATGTCCAGGAAGACAGATGGATTGACGGACAGACAGAAAATGTCTACTCAGACTGACACAGATAATAGACCCACATGCAATGGGGAAGGTTGAAAAGTAGCTTTCTACATCCCAAAGATATAGACCACCCACATTTTTCCAAATTTTACCAAATTGTTGGTTGTGTCTAGGTTGCTACAGCCACTGTAAAATGTACTGAGGATGCAACAATTTAAAATGCTTCCCAATTGCTCCCTATGACATCCAATATTGTGCATTCATATAATCTTTTTATCTTCTCCATACTGTTTGCATGATCCCATCAAGATTCACGGAGAAAGTGAAAGGTTGTGCCTGGGGCCTCTATTGTATGGACAAAATTTACCAATTTTTTTCAACAGAACTCCGAGGATAATACATTTGAGACTTTTTTTTCTACAAATTAGGATAGAACAATTAAATATTTTCCTATTAAAGGCATAAATATTGCATAATACAACCATGGTCCCGGAGTGTATGCAAACTTCTGACCCATCAACTTTGGATGACTCACAGATTAATGCCGTGTATTTTTAAGGGGATTTGGTCAAACGGACCAATTATAGTCAAATTCATAACTTCAATATGTAAGAAACAAGACATAAAATTGCCAAATATGTAGACCCATTTGCACTTACATAATACAGCTTTAGCTATTTCCTGTCTGTCTGTATGCAAATTTTTGACCTCAACTGTACTTAAATTGAAAGTTACAGATATGTCAAATATTGATTGTAAAGACCATGTTTTTGTATTGCATAATATTATATATATAATAATACAATAATTATATGGGGAGTTATCAATAAACAGCCCTAAAGATATGGTTCTCAATAACTTCTTGTGTGGGATTCTGTTCTGCACCATTCATCCACCAAACTATCAAATGGACAAAATATGTCAAGAGGTGGGCTGTCATGTTTCGCTAGAAGGAAGCATTTTACCTGTCAATGGTATTTGTCATCTGTTTTGGCGTAGCACATTATTGTCACCTAGATTGAGGATCATTCTTGATTATGAAACCTACAAAGGATTCCCTTGTTGTTATACCAATAGCTCTTGACTGCAATTTTGTTTGACATTGCAGAAATTTAAGAATGAGATACTGCATACATCTTTAGCGGATTAGTGTTCTGTTTAGAGCTACGTGGAATATTAGTAGACAAGCTGACATTATATTATGAAAAAAAAAAATTCTTCACCCCAACCCTTTAGTTTCAGCTAGATATCTTCTTTGTGAAAATGAAAGAATATCATATCAGTCCTTGTAGGTCGTTGTAGCCACGGCTCTAAAGGTAAAGATGTGTGTTGTTTACGGGGCACCAGCATGCATCCAATATTATATCATGTTTCCCATTGTAGCAAGCTGTTTGTCAGTATTGAACAGTGAACACCATCTTCTATCTTCAGCCGATGATTTATCCCATAGCTTACAAAGCATTGACTGCCACATCTCCTAAGATCTTAAGAGATCCTTTTATACCAGAAATTAGTCCTGGAATTTTGCGACAAGGTGAAAACTGATGATGAATGATACTTTATTGTGTTCTCAGCTTCTTGGATCCTTTTTGATATTCTCAATATTAAAGAGTGTAAAGAAATGTGTTCCAAGATAAAAGAATTCTCAAAAGAAAGATTGAATTAATCATGATTTCTAAAGGAAGTCAGTCATCCATCTGTAAGACAATGTGGTTTCCATCAATCTTCCAGAAACAATATTTGGCTTCAAATGTACAAGGGACGCAACTTCATCACACTAACAAAATGTTGATTCCTAAGCTTATGGCAGAATTAGTTTAAGAAAGTTTGAGAGAATATGGTGGTTGTTTAAAAAATAAGAAAAATCGGTGGAGATAAAAGGAAGGATTATGGTTTGCAATTCATATGCCATAGGGAGTTCACTGGACAATAATACTTAAATCCCAAAAGAAACAACTGATAAAACTCTTTCCAATTTTACACGACATACCTTATTTTAGATACCAAATGCTGTCTTCTTTGCCTTCTTCATCACAATATTCAACAGGCTTTTTTTTACTGTATGGGAAGGAACAGTCAGTTTTAATTTAGCAGATATTACATGCCGGCAATGCCTTTAAATAATTAGATAAGACCAATCCTCCATGGGACAAATTTGATTTCTCCACTATCTCAATCAATGGCAAGGACATTTCCTCAGCTCTTCTCTGCCCGGTGGATTAGTGTCATTAATTTCACCAATTATCTCAATCAGACTTATCGTTGATCAGATATTAGTCGATCATTCTACAAGTTGTTGGTAATTTCATAAGATCTGGCACAGTTTCCCTCATCTGACGAGGTGCCAATATTTGCAGATATTGACAGATGGTTAAGGCATTACAAATAGTTATTAGTATATAGTATGACACATATATTACCCAAAAAACATCTCGTCTGTTTTGCTCCGCATCGTTCATCTTAAAGATTTTGAAAAGAGAAAAATTTGCCACCATTTTCAACTGTCGTGCATCTATTGTACCATCACTTATTTATTCTACCATGTTCTTCAACAAAACACCTGCATGGATCACCTAATTTCAAATCTAAAGAATGCCTTGTTGTCTTGCTGATGTAAGACCAGCTTCCTCTTTAAGTCTTGATATATTCAATCTGTCTGGTGAGATTTGCCATTCTTGGAAACTTGTCCGCCCACACTACTTTACATTGAGAACATCAAAAAGGATTCAAGAAGCTGAGAGCACAATGAGGCATCATTCGTCATCTGTCTCACATTGGCACTAAATTCCAAGCATTATTCCTGGTATAAAGGGATCTAGAACGATCTTCGGAGATATGGCAGTCAATGCCTTGCAAGCTATGGGCCCATGGGATAGATATTAGGCTCAAGACAGAAGACTGTGTTGTAGACTGACAAACGTCTTGTACAATGAAACCAAGACAGATACACTGTAGGCACATGTAATTTGATGGGTTACCTCAATGGCTACTTTTGTTGACATGTTTGATCGTGCAAAAATCTGTGTCCTAAAATGAATTTGTACACTCTTGTTTCTTTCGAACTTTGCCCTCCCCTGCGAATCAGATCGTCCCATTTTACTGCATACAGTTAGTTTTCCAAGAATTGACTTCAAGTTCTGTTTAGTGATTCCATATTGTACCACAGAAAAAATAATGTGATATGTTGATGACTAGTCAACTGTCTTGAAGTCCTGGAAAAAATTGTGCTGCTGCTATTGATGAGAGAGTTGACCTCTTAAATAGTGACACAACCTCCTGTGTCAATCAGATAGTTAAGATAGAATGACGCTCTTTGGTCCTTTTTGAAGTGCAAAGCTGATAACTGGCTTTCTTTGAATTTGAGTCCGATGTTAGTCTTTTTGTCCATAGAGGAATCAATGGGTTTGGCCAACTACATCAACTAACAAACTTACTCCATTAGGCAGTGTAAAGAGTTTTGCATGTCTTTCAAAGAAACTCCAGGGTTCCTTAACTGATATTTAGGCTCAGCAGCCTTTCAAAGCCATTACTTTGACTGCCTGTAAAGGCTCTTTGTGAGTCAGTATTCTTCTGCTGCAGAACTTTGACATCAGTTGTTTATGGAAAGTAGGTGTCACCAAGTTTTAGGACAAATATTGAGGATTTGTTCTAGATTCCACAATACAATGTACAAAGGAGCAGTTTTATTTTACAACACATCAATTTCTTAATGATGCCATACATGTACATAAGGTTTACAGATTAGTGTGTTTTTTAGAGCTACACAAAATATAATACAATAACCATAACGTTTTATGCAAAAAGGTTTGTCTGAAAATGTTCCACACATTTCTCTGCTTCTTTATCACAGAATTCAACATGCTTTCTTTTTTTACTTTATGGGATGGAACTGTCAGTCAAAATTTAGCCTGAGATTAAATGCCGGCAACACCTTTGAAGCCCAATCATCCGAGTTACAAATTTGACGTCTCCATTTACTTAGTCAAAGGCAAGGACAGTGCCTCAGCTTGTCTCAGACTGGTGGATCTGTCCCGTTAATTTCACCAATGATCACAATTAGGGCACTACTGATCAGATATTATTCAATCATTCCACTTGTTGTTGGAAATCCCATGAGATCTCACACAATTATGCTTATCTGAGAAAGAGCTGAGAGTTGAAGATATTTAGAGGAAGTTTTGACATTGAAAGCTTTGGTAAACCCAAAAATTGACTTTTCAATGAGTATCACAATTCTACGCCATGTCTCTGAGAGTATAATGCTATCAATACTCTATCAAGTTGGGCCCTAAGTATCAGTCAGGCAGGCATAAAGACTAAAAGAGGCAACAGCGATTACCGGTCATCAATCATGATGTTGACAAGAACAAAAAAAGGCATTGATTTCTTTTTATCAGTGACAGTCAAATTAATGACCAAGAAAGACAGAGGAATTGACAGATAGACGGAAACATTCTACTCCCACTGACACAGATAACACATTGCTTGGTAAGGGGGAAGGCGAAACACTATCATCCCTAGCACTGATTGTAATGATGTAGTCAGCCATGAATAATGCATCATTAATACTTGTGTCCAAGTTAATAATAGGCCAAGTTAGTAATAGGCCTTCTAAGGTTTGATGTACATGTATTGCTATATGATGTAAAGACAAGTTTGGTATGACAATGACTGGAAGGATCAAGTGTTTTTTCCCTGAATTCACTCAAACAATACAAAGTGAAAGGATGCCGAATAATAATTATCACATCACACTGACTACAGCCATGACAAGACAGAGGTTTGATCAAAAATATCACATGAAGTGTAGACAGAAATTGAATTTTGTTTATGGGTGTTGTGCCAATGTCACAATTAGTCTGCCTTATTCGCCATGCATCTCAAAGTCTCAACTTTATTGCATCTTCACTTAATCTTTTCTGCCACAAAGAGCTCTTCTGAAAAACACCTCCGTGCCTTGCTAAATTTCAAAATTGAGCAGTGGTTCACATTTAGAAAGTAGATATATTAACCACATTGTTTTACTGATGTAAGACCAACTTCCCCTTTAAGTCTTGATATATTCAATCTGTCTGTTGAGATTTGCCGTTCTTGGAGATTTGTCTCACACTCCTTTATATCGAGAACATCAAAAAGGATCCAAGAAGCTGAGAGCACAATGAGGCATCATTCTTCATCTGTTTCACCTTGGCACTAAATTCCAAGCCATATTCTTGGTAAAAAGGGATCCTGTAAGATCTTAGGAGATATCGCAGTCAGTGCCTGGTGAGCCATGGGATAAATCATCAGCTGAAGACAGCAGACTATGTTCTCGACTGACAAACGGCTTGTACAATGAAACCAAGATGGATACACTGAAAGTACATACAACAATTTGATGGGTGTGGATTGTGTGTTACCTCAATGGCTACTTTTGTTGACAATGTTTGATTGTGCAAAAATCTGTGTCCTGAAATGAAATTGTTGATCTACACTCTTGTTCCTTCCTGACTTTGCCCTCCCCTGCGAATCAGATCGTCCCATTTTACTGCATTTAGATTTTAGACAGATGCTGCACATATAGGCCTATGTAGCAAAGTCATGCATTGCTTCATAATTCACTCCTCATTAGTTATACTTTATTCATCACTGCACATTCATTGCATACCATTCATCATCGCAAAATGCAAAGAAGGAAGCGAAGCTTTGTATTTCGAGTCTGGAGTATTTTGACATATACTGCAGTTTGTAATTTTAGCCTTCTCTCAGGCGATTTTGCCTCACTTGTACTTCAAATTTACCAAATGAATTTTTTTTTTAATTTGACAGTACGGGTATTTCTGTAAGGCTTTTGTTTAATGTATCAAGATTCATCCTCAGGAAAAAGAAAAACTACAGAAATATCAAATATCTTACCATATGAGTGTGTTTGGACCGTTTTGGCAAACATTTCAGCAGATGCCTTTTCAGCTGCTGTATCATTCCTGGGTGTCATATCTTTGCAGGTCATTAGAATTGGTTGATGAGATAAAAAAAGGTTTCAGAAGCAAGATATATAAATGTGTAAGGCCTTCTGCAAAATTCCAACTATTTGTTTTCATGAAGCCGAGCTATTATGCTTTTCAAACCACTTCCATCATCGGTATTGTAGTACAAGCAAATGGTAGCTAATGAATGAATCATGTCACTGAACAAGATGACCCTGGTCGCAGTGAAATAATCACCACTCATTTCTTAATTGAATGTTTAAATAGAAAATGCAGCAGCAGTGCAGTACGGCTCCAGGAATCATTCCCATTCCACCAGCAATGACAGCTAAAAAAAACAGTTAGTCTTCCCAAGAATTGACATCAAGTCCAGTTCAGTTTAGTGATTCCATATTGTACCACAGAAAAAACAATGTGACATGTTGATGACTAGTCAACTGTCTTGAAGTCCTGGAAAACATTGTGCTGCCGCTATTGATAAGAGAGTTGACCTCTTAAATAGTGACAAAACCTACTGTGTCAATCAGATAGTTAAGATAGAATGACCCTCTTTGGTCCTTTTTGAAGCTCAAAGCTGATAACTGGCTTTCTTTGAATTTGAGTCCGATGTTAGTCTTTTTGTCCATACAGGAATAAATGGGTTTGGCCAACTACATTAACTGACAAACATACTCCATTAGGCAGTGTAAAGAGTTTTGCATGTCTTTCAAAGAAACTCCGGGGTTCCTTAAAGTTCTGATATTTAGGCTCAGCAGCCTTTCAAAGCGATTACTTTGACTGCCTGTAAAGGCTCTTTGTGAGTCAGTATTCTTCTGCTGCAGAACGCTGACATCAGTTGTTTATGGAAAGTATAGGTGTCACCAGGATTTAGGACAAATATTGAGGATTTGTTCTAGATTCCACAATACTATGTACAAAGGAGCAGTTTTATTTAACACATTAATTTCTTAATGATACATTACATGTAAATAAGATTTACAGATTAGTGTGTTTTTTAGAGCTACACAAAATATAATACAATAACCATAATGTTTTATTCATGAAGGTTTGTCTGAAGATGTTCCACTCATATCTTTTGCTTCTTTATCACAGAATACAACGTGCTTTCTTTCTTTACTTTATGGGATGGAACAGTCAGTTTAAATTTAGCCTGAGATTAAATGCCGGCAACACCTTTGAAGCCCAATCATCCGAGTTACAAATTTGATGTCTCCATTTTCTTAGTCAAAGGCAAGGACAGTGCCTCAGCTTGTCTCAGACTGGTGGATCTGTCCCGTTAATTTCACCAACAATCTCAATTAGGGCACTACTGATAAGGTATTACTCAATCATTCCACTTGTTGTTGGTAATTCGATGATATCTCGAACAATTATGCTCATCTGAGAAAGAGCTGAGAGTTGCAGATATTTATAGGAAGTTTTGACATTGAAAGCTTTGGTAAACCCAAAAATTGACTTTTCAATGAGTACCACAATTCTACGCCATGTCTCTGAGAGTATAATGCTATCAATACTCTATCAAGTTGGGCCCTAAGTATCAGTCAGGCAGGCATAAAGACTAAAAGAGTCAACAGCGATTACCAGTCATCAATCATGATGTTGACAAGAACAAAAAAAGGCATTGATTCCTTTTTATCAGTGACAGTCAAATTAATGACCTAGAAAGACAGAGGAATTGACAGATAGACGGAAACATTCTACTCCCACCGACACAGATAACACATTGCTTTGTAAGGGAGAAGGCGAAACACTATCATCCCCAGCACACATTGTAATGATGTAGTCAGCCATGAATAATGCATCATTATTACTTGTGTCCAAGTTGGGCCTGTAATATTTAGGCCTTCTAAGGTTTGATGTACATGTATTGCTATGTGACGTACAGACAAGTTTGGTATGACAAATTGACAATGACTGGAAGGATCAAGTGTTTTTTTCCCTGAATTCACTCAAACAATACAAAGTGAAAGGATGCCGAAAAACTATTATCACATCACACTGACTACAGCCATGACAAGACAGAGGTTTGATCACAAATATCACATGAAGTGTAGACAGACATTGAATTTTGTTTATGGGTGTTGTGCCAATGTCACAAATAGTCTGCTTTATTCGCCATGCATCTCAAAGTCTCTACTTTATTGCATCTTCACTTAATCTTTTCTGCCATAATGAGCTCTTTTGAAAAACACCTCCGTGCCTTGCTAAATTTCACGATTGAGCGGTGGTTCGCATTAAGAAAGCAGATGTATTCACCACATTGTTTTACTGATGTAAGACCAACTTCCTCTTTAAGTTTTGATATATTCAATCTGTCTGTTGAGATTTGCCGTTCTTGGAGATTTGTCTCACACTCCTTTATATCGAGAACATCAAAAAGGATCCAAGAAGCTGAGAGCACAATGAGGCATCATTCATCATCTGTTTCACCTTGGCACTAAATTCCAAGCCATATTCTTGGTAAAAAGGGATCCTGTAAGATCTTAGGAGATATCGCAGTCAGTGCCTTGTGAGCCATGGGATAAATCATCAGCTGAAGACAGCAGACTATGTTCTCGACTGACAAACGGCTTGCTACAATGAAACCAAGATGGATACACTGAAAGTACTTATAGGTGAATGGGCAATGCAATGGGTATTGATTGTGTGTCCCCTCCATTGCTAATTTTGTTAGCAATGTTTGATTGTGCAAAAATTAGTGCCCAAAAAGAATTTATCTATACTTGTTCCCGACTGTACCCATCCTTTCAAATCAAGTAGGCTTTTTCTGCCGCATTCAGTTTTCAGATAGATGCTGCACATATACATGTATGTAGCAAAGGCATGCATTGTAACATTATTCATTCCTCATCAATTATGCTTTATACATCACTGCGTCTTCATTATGTACCATTCATCATAACACAATACAAGAAAGGAAAGAGTTCTGGACATATGCTGCTGTTGTAATTGTACACCTCTGTACGGCTATGCTGTCTCATTGTGTCATTCACCTTTATAAAAAAGATTTCAATATTTTGACAATACAAAAATGCCTCTAAGGCTTTTTTTTGGTTCAATATGTGAAGATTACTTTCAGGGGAAAAAATATAGAAATTTCTCAATATAATGTGTGAGCTATTAACTAGAGTACAATTGCTGTGTAACAAATTTTGAAAGTCATCAGGATTTGATGATATCCAAATGATTTCAGGTATGCAGTGCAGTCAAGCATACCATGTCCGCATGCGGTGCGGGGTGGTCGTGGTCAGGCCTCAAGCATGTGGGGCGGTCGTGGTCAGCTTTTCAGCTGTGTGGGGCGGTGCGGTCAAGTTTAGTTCATTGCTTGGCGGGGCGGTCATGCTCTTGGATGACTGTGCAGGGCTCTAGTATGCACAGCACATCATCAGCCTAAAGCAAAACTGGCCTAAGTCATTTTTGGCAAACAGTCAAAAACTGACTTGGGCCAAATTTTTTTTTGAAACCAAAATGACTTAGGCCAAAATTCTTTGTGGTGTAGCTGTGTTATTAAGCAATTCTCCATAAAATTTAAGAATGAAATGCGAGGAAACAACTTCAATAAAATTAATACTCACAATTATGACCGAAAAATATTGGCGAAATCCGCTAAAATTAGTGATAACGATATTGGCCTAAGTCCAAATGGCCTAAGTCAACAGGACTTAGGCCATTTGTGCGAAAATTGAGTTTTGAGGGGTTTATTATTAATTCAGGAGTCCACATTTTTTTTAGCACATGTATTATCATAAGGGCCTTCCTGTGGTACCAAAAAGGAAAAATGGCCTAAGTCTGACTTAGGCCAATTTTGCTTTAGGCTGACGACATGGTATATGTAAAAAATTCCTAGTACCATTTTTGCATAAAACTCCTTGGATCATGCCTGAAACAGCGCTGTGTCCATATTAGTGAATTTATGTAAATATAGGTTGTGCAACTTCCTGCAACTGGTTGATAACAGTTCATTAGCCAATAAGTGGAAACCAAAATTCTACGTACGAAGTGGCCCTGCAACCTATTCAAATTGAAACTGATGTAAAAAAATCACAATTTCATCACATGTACAAGTATAATCAGGCACTACAAATGCCTTTCATTGCTTTTTCACATCAGATGCACAAAAATAATAAAAACCAACTAAGAACGATGTTAACCAATGGAAATGCCATAATCATGCATTGGTTTTTTTTCAAGACATACAGATTTGCTAAGTTTAGATATTTCTCTTTATACTGAAGGAAACATGACTAAATAATATCACAAATTTTCAAGGTTGAAAACTGTCTCAGACTTCTCCAAAACATTGGGTTGCCTCACTACAATGTAGCTATTGACAGTTCAGTTGACCTCTAAAATTATAAAGTATCCTCCTGTGTCAATTAGATAGTTAAGATAAAATGACGCCCTTTGGTCTTTTTTGAAGCGCTAAGCAGATAACTGGCTTTCTTGGAATTTGAGTCCGATGTCAGTCTTTTTGTCCATACAGGAATAAATGGGTTTGGTCAACTGCATTAACTGACACACTTACTCCATTAGGCAGTGTAAAGAGTTTTGCATGTCTTTCAACGAAACTCCAGGGTTCCTTAACTGATATTAAGGCTCAGCAGCCTTTCAGAACCATTAGTCTGACCCCAGATACAATAAATGGATGTCGGACTTGGAGTATTTTACTATATGTGACGTCATCTATGTTG
This sequence comes from Platynereis dumerilii, assembly GCA_026936325.1. Lineage (NCBI taxonomy): Eukaryota > Metazoa > Annelida > Polychaeta > Phyllodocida > Nereididae > Platynereis > Platynereis dumerilii. Next base: position 16,062,784 of record JAPTHN010000005.1, read on the forward strand.
TTTTAGGTCAGCGCCCTCACCGGTCATGGTGGGAACAAGAGAACAATCGTGACGTGACGCAATGACAACATGGGATCGAGTCTCTCAATAACTGTTGCCATGACGCCACCTATTCAAGTTAGTGCTTGCCATGACCGGCGAGGTCGCATGATAAAACAACATAACGTCACGTAGGCCAGAGTCAGTTGTCAAGTCTATGGTGTGACTGTCTGAAAAGAATGTTTGTGAGCTGGTATTCTTCTGCTACAGAACTTTGACATCAGTTGTTTATGGATTGAGCTTGCCTTTTTTATTATTCTTGATTGTTACAAAATTTTACTGGGGGAAACAAAACAAATATTAAGGTGCTCTCTTCCTTTTTCCAAATTGAACTACACTAGTTGAAGGAAAAAGCAAAGATAAAGGTATGTCAAAAAGACTGCATTACACACCATTCACAGATTGCTAGACAGTGTTTTCACATCACATATACCTGGAGACTACCAGACTGGAGAGTAAATCACTGTTGAAACATATAGACTAAAACTGATAACCGTCAATTATTTTATGATTCTAAATAACTTCTTGTGTGGCACAGTGTCCTTGAACGAAGTTTAGGGTTAAAAAAAATGTACAAAGAATCTGTCAACACAGCATTGTAGTACGTGGTCTCAGCTTCGATTTGGTGTAAAGATCTAAAAAATCTGTTGGGAAAATTTTGAGAAAATTGAAATTTAAAATCTTTAGTTTTTCAGACCCTTGTTGCTTGCAAAATATCAGTTTTAGATCCATCAAATAGCATTGCAGTGTTATCGAAACATCACAGCTTATCTAGGTATACATAAGGTTACTGAATCAGGTGAAAAATAATAATAAAAAGCATTTCATTTCTAATTTTCACATCATTTTCAACATTTAGGGGTGTTGCAAACTCGTCGACTCATATAATGTGCCAAATCCAATATAAACATGGCCATTTCAGCTTTATTATTTCTTTAACTAAAGTCAAGTGGCAAATGAACCACGAGGGTGTGAGAAAATGCCTTGTTGAATTCATTAGTGATATAAATTTAGATTTTTAGCATTTCACCAGTTAATATTTTTCAAGTGGGATTCACAAAAATAAATGTAAAGTTATCGGACAATAAAAAGTGGACAAATGTAGGAATACCTACTGTCGGCATCTCACTAGTGTGTATCTTCACCACAGCTTTGCATGTAATTTGTATTTGACATCCCAGGAAATAATTTATTTTTTATAGAAGTATTTTTCAAAAAAAAAAAAAAATGCAAGTGGACTTATGGCTTAGATGATCAATTCCAAGCTTTATTACAACGTTTCTGTCCATATTGAAATGTAGGTAGCAATTTTAATGATCTTCTGTCGAATTTTAAGTGCTTTTTTGCCAATTTTTAAGATTATTTCATCGAATCTAATGGTAGTTTACTTCCAAAATTCAGTTGTTCAGTTATAGCATTCATAGATAAACAATTTTAATTGTGTGACCACGGAAGAGAATCTTTTGACTATTAATTCAAAACTATGTTGATTGCACAAAGGCACAGGTGACTGAACAAATGAATTTTGGAAGTATGTAACCATTAGATTCCATGAAATAATCTTAACAATTAGCAAAAACAGATAAACGAAGCACTAAAAATTCTTCAGAATACCATAAATTGCTACCTACATTCTGAAAATGTTCAACATATACCACCGAAGCCAGATTTACTATTTGTATAAAAACAAAGGGAAGAATACCATGTTAGTCCATTATGTGTATGTTGGTGTACCCTTTGCTCAACAAGGTAAAGATTTTTTTGTTTACACAGCAACAGGGTGCATCCAATATTGCTTTTCATTTCTCAATGTGGCAAGCAGATTTTCAGTCGATAATTAATTCAATGACTCACAAGGCGTTTGGTCTGGTGTAACTCCTAAGATCTTGCTGGATCCTTTTATTCCAGAAGTTAGGCTTGGAATTTAGTGCCAAGGTGAAAGAAATGACAAAGATGCCTCGTTGTGCTTGCAGCTTCTTGTATCCTTTCAGATATTCTAGATATTAAAGAGTTGTAAAGAAATGTGTTCCAAGATAAAAATATTCTCAACGACAGATTGTATTTATCAAGATTTCTAAAGGAAGTCAGTCATCCATCTGTAAGACAATGTGTGTTCCATCAGCCTTCCAGAGACAATGTTTGGCTTCGAATATACAAGGGAATTCACTTCATCACACCCACAGTAATAATGTTGATTAATAAGATTCTGGCAGATGTCTCTTAAGCTAAACTGAGACAACATGGTGGTTGCTTGAAATGAGACAAATCATAATTAGATTAAAACAAGGGTATTAGTTAGCAAATCATTTGCCATACTGGAGTCATTGCACAAAAACAACTTAATCCCAAAAGCAACAACTGCTAAAGCTCTTTTCAAATTCTACATTCTCAGAAACATTAGTAAAATGATATTAAATAGAAATACAGTCTTCTTTGCGTAGTTTATCAAAAAATTCAGTAGGCCTTCTACTTAACTATAGGCCATGGGAAGGGCCAATATTTTTGTTTTGTTCATATTACATGCATACTACAAACTGAACAAGTCCCAATAATCCATAGGACAAATTTGATGTCTTAATATTTTCAATAAATGGCAAGGACATTACCTTAGCTTGACGCAGTCTGGTAGATTAGTCCCATTATTTGACCAATGATCTCAAATATTGTTGTTATTGATCAGATATTACTCAGTTATCCCACTTGTAGCTGGAAATCTAATGATATCTTGTACAATTCTGGTCATTAGAGAAAGGGCTAGCTGAAGGTTGTAAATATTGATAGAAATTGGGGCAATCAGTTTAAGTATAAGGCATACAAATATTTAAAGCTTATTACACAACAAAACATAGATCTGTGAGGTTGAATAAGTATACTCTATCAAGTTGACCCAAAATAGCCGGCAAAGAACGCAACTCACATAGTCAACAGCGATTACCAATCATCAATCACGATGTTGACATGACAAGAAAAAGAGGGCACTGATTCTTTTTTATCAGTGACAGTAAAATAAAAGAGAGAGGAATTGACAGATAGACGGAAACATTCTACTCCCACTGACACAGATAATACATTGCCTGGTAATGGGGAAGGTGAAATACTATCATCTCTGGTTGATATGATATAGACAACCAGTATTCTCCATGATTGATGCATCATTATTACCTGTGCCCAAGTTGGGCCTGTAATAAGGCTTTTCTGGATTGAGACACTGCTATATAAAGACAAAGGAGGACGGTAGGAAGGACTAATCGCATTGATACAGTAGCAGTTTCTTTACAAGCATTCCTTCAAGGTGACCGGACTGCTGGTAGCGCTCTGACTCCAATCACCTCATTACCAGGCACACATTAAATTTTGTTAAAATGCAATGTGCCAGTGTTCAAGTTTGTAGCTTTGTTCCGCATTGTCCATCTCAAAGATTTTCAAATAAGAAAAATGTGTAAAATGCAAGACTGCAATCATTCTCAAATGTCATAAATTCATTGTTCCATCACTTATTTTGTTCTTGCATGTATGCCTCACTGGCTTTCAATTCTAAATAATGGTTCACTTTGTACTCGGTTGATGGATAAGCCACATTGTTTTACTGATGTAAGACCAACTTGAGTCTTGTATATTTAATCGGTCTGGTGAGATGTAACATTCTAGGAGATTAGCCTCACATTCCTTTATATTGAGAACATCAAAAAAGGATCCAAGAAGCTGAGAACACAATGAGGCATCATTCATCATCTGTTTCACCTTGGCACTAAATTCCAAGCCTTATTCGTGGTATAAAAGGATATAGTAAGATCTTAGGAGATACAGCAGTCAATGCCTTGTGAGCCGTGGGATAAATCATCAGCTGAAGACAGAAGACTATGTTCTAGACTGACAAATGGCTTGCTACAATGAAAGCAAGATGGATACACTGAAAGTACATAAATGTGAATGGGTATGGATTGTGTGTCCCCTCAATGGCAAATTTTGTAAACAATGTTTTGTCACAAATCTGTGCCCAAAGAATAATCCAAACTTGTTCCCGATTGGACCCATCAATTAAAATCAAGCAGGCTTTTTCAACTGGATTCAGTTTTCAGATAGATGCTGCACATATAGCAAAGGCATGTATTGTTAGATTATTCATTCCTCATCACTTATGCTCTCCTCATCACTTATGCTCCACTCATCACTGCGCCTTCATTATGTACCATTCATCATAACACAATACAAGAAAGGAAACTAAGTGTACATATCAAGTGTAAAATTTTGGACATATGCTGCTGTTGTTATTGTACTCTTCTGTCAGGCTATGTTGTCTCATTGCGTCATTTATTTTGACAATACAAAAATGACTCCAGGTTTTTTTTTGTCCTGTTGTTGTTTTTCTTTTTCAGTTTAATATGTGAAGAATACTTCCAGGGAAAACATATAGAACTTTCTAAGCATAATGTGTGAGCTTTGCTTTACAGGTAATTTCATTAGCACGCGATTCTGGTCATTCACAGTTACCTGTGAGGAATCAATGCCAAGGAGGGACTTACTACGTGTGATATATTAGATATGTGACGTTCTGTTGCTTCTGAACCAATCGGATTAACCTAAAATGCTACGTATTTAGTGGGCAAAGAACCTTAGAATCGCGTACTAATGAAATTGCCTGTAAAGAATCATCATCTACTGTTCAATTCCTGTATGCAATTTGCTTTTGCAGGTTATCATGCTTTGATGATTTCAATATGGTTTCTGATACACACAGCACAGGGTATAAGTAAATAATGATATTTTGTTTTTGAATGAAACTCAATGGATCATTGCTGAAGGAGCGTTATATCTATGCGATTGAATGTTTGTACATATCAGGGTTGGGCACGAGTACAGCCAAATGTACTCGAGTACGAGTACGAGTACTTGCCACATCCACGAGTACGAGTACGAGTACGAGTACAGCCTTTTCTGAATGTACTCGAGTACGAGTACTTTCAAATGTACTTGAGTACGAGTACGAGTACATTTTTGCATGGTTGAACCTTATTTGTGCAATATTTAAAGAAAAAACACTTAATATTAATATTATTAATAAGTTAATTAAACAAAAATGGCGGAATATTGTAGGCTACCTATAAGATACCCATTCATAATTTAGAATGAACATTTTAATTGGACAAATTTTTAAGTGGGTGATAGTTAGGTTGAGATCTTTTAGGATATCGGATTAGCGTCAAAGTCTGACTTCACTCGAAAAATAAAGACTTATTACAATTAGATATGTTATAGGTCTACTTGTATATTAGAGAATGGACAATTTTAGATTGGAAATTGTTCACTAAAATTTAGAAACAAATGACGTTTAAACATGTTAAATTTTGTTACAGTTTCTTGAACTTGATCTTGGGAATTGTAGGTTTTTGATCTTCCTGCATGTGTGTCTACAATGACCTTGCAAATACATATAAATTGTGTAGAGCTACTGACATATCTTCAACAGGAGCATTAATTAATTCACATTGTTACGATTATCTGCAGCCAGGCCTAGGAGGCGGGGGGGGGTTTGGAAAATCAAATTTTCATGCACTTTTGGGTGTTTTGGGCAGAATATTTTGTGAATTTAATATTTTTGGGACTATTTGGGCAATTATTTTTTGGGCAGCCCCCCCCCCTCATATTAATTGGTCTACGCATATGTCTGCAGCAATGTGCACGGATTTGAATACTGTCTTCTGATTGGTCGGGTGCAGCTTTTTATCAGTTCTAACTGTGCTACAATAACCATTTTACTATTTTTTGGGCCAACAAATAGCTGAATGCCCAAAGCCATCTGTAACTCTCACTTCATTTCAGTATATTCCCTTAATACCGAGAATTCGTTGAAAAGGCATATCAAAGCATGGAAAGGGAAGCCTAGTGAAAATTAAATACAATAAAATTTCATTACAAATAAAGAAATGGGTGTTTCGTTCAGCTGACTACATTATTCGTCAGAGAAAATTATCTAACATGTTAAACATGTAGTTTGATCACTGAAAATTGAGCAGAAAATAAGTTATTGTGGTACAAAGACTCAATAATACAGCAACGAAATCAATACCACTAAGCCATAAAACGTTCACTGAGTGCTGATTGGACAATTGTCACCATTTGAAATTAAAGAAAAACGAAAAATACTTTTTTTTAACTGCAAATGGAACTACATATTATATAGAATGTGCAGTTTTCACTGATTGGTTGATTACAGTTCATTAGCCAATCAGAGGAATTCTACATAGTAATTGGCCCTGCAACATATTCTTATGTAAACTGCTGCAAAGAAATCACAATTTGTAAGATGTACAAATATAAGCATGCTCTACAAACACGTTCCACTGCGCTTTCACTTCAGAGGAACACTATGAATAAAAGCCTACTTAGAGTGATGTTGACCAATCGAAATGAGATGCATACATTTAATCTTTTGAGACTTACTGTTCTGTTTGGTTTAGTTACTTCATACTATGAAAACTGAATCAAAGTTCTCCAAGGCATTGTGTTGCCTCTAAACCATGAAGCCATTGACAGTTCAGTTGCCCTCTAATATAGCAGATCATCCTCCTATGTCATTTAGAAAAATAACATGACTTGTCCATAACAAGTTGACTTTCTTGAACTTGAAGTTCTCAAAAACATTGAGAAGCCATTATTGATCATAGAGTTGACCTCTGCAATAGTGACGCATCCTCTTATGTGAATTAGATAATTAAGATAAAATTACGCCTTTTGGTCTTTTTTGAAGCGCAAAGCAGACAACAGACTTTCTTGGAATTTGAGTCCGATTTTAGTCTTTTTGTCCATAGAGGACTAAAGGGGTTTGGCCAGCTGTATTAACTGACACACTTACTCCATTAGGCAGTGTAAAGAGTTTTGCATGACTTTCAAAGAAACTCCAGGGTTCCTTAACTGATATTTAGGCTCTGAAACCTTTCAAAGCCTTTAGTTAGGCTGTCTGTAAAGGCTGTCTGTAAAGACTGTTTGTGTGTCAGTATTCATCTGCTTCAGAACTTGTACATGGGGTATTGGGGTAAGCTGATATTCTAATTTTTATTATTTCTCAAGTACAATATTTCATGTAACCACCTACAAAAACACAAATTACCACTCAAAAAGATTAAGATATTATCCCTATTCTGATAACGAAAACCAGACATCACTTGGTGGGAAAATCTCCCAAGAATTATGTGTGCTGAAATATTGGGTGTTATATTTCTCTCCCAGGTCACCCCAATTGCATGTGATTTGTGAACATGCCCTGTGCTTTGAAATGCTAGAGAAATCTTACAAAATCTTAAAAAAGAGACATGTTCAGTACAATTAAAACAGTGACGTTGGTGTGCCAGTCAATGAAAACCATTTGAAACAGTGTTCTTAATTTCTGAAAATTTTCTATGCATGGATGGTAGATTCTTGTTCAAAGCTTTTTTCTGCAGTCAATGATGATACAAATTATTAAATACTTTCATCTCTCATCTGAAGAAATCTAAAAATAAATAGGTAAGGTAGGTGTGACTTGTTGGAAGAAATTCAACAAGATTGTTAATAGTATACCGAAAGACCTGTCCAGGTTTTTCCACTATAAATTTCACTGACTTGTGGGTCTATCCCAGCTGTAGTGTATATAACTTAATATTATAGGTAATGTCAGCTGGCTTGTTCTCACTGAAGCATTCTCAACTTCCAAACTCATGTGTACTAACAACTGTTTGGCAAATAACTACCCTATTCAACAATCCTTCAGCATCATGAGTTAGGGAAAAGTGATATAAACCAAACCTTTGCCATCAGGTTAATGATTTTGCGATGCAACCAAATTTTATAATTGAATATGACAGGATTCTCTCAGCAGACGGCCTCATCCCGCTTACAATTCAGTAGTAATGCATATTAAACTGTAGTAAATTATTCTTCTTTTTTTAGTAGATACTCGATCAACATCAAGATTTGATGGCTGTGTCGAGGAGTGTGAGCCCGCATGCGGCTATTAGATTAAAATCCGTGAGAGCAAGTAATGATTTTAAGAACTTGCGTTAAAAAAACAGAGGTTTATCTGCACCTCACTCAAAGCGTTGCTATTATTTACAGTTTTCAGTCAGACGACTTTTAAACGACTCAAGTGAGGCGGCGTTTACTGTATTACAGTCTCCGATTGTTTGTGGGTAAAAACTAAACTTGATATAGTCCTGCGTTGCTTTCCTTAATATGATGATCCCTCAAACATGCCACAAATATCAGAACAGAAATGTCACCATCTGACAATCATGTAGACTATGTTGGACAGGTAAAGTATGTCTCACACGACAAACATGACAGTCTACCTTCTGACATATTTTGCCCATTTGAGAGTCCAGTGTAGTATCTTATAGCTGACACTGTCCGCAAAGAAGATTTTGATGTACAAATCCAATCCAATTTTGTTTGACATGATGGCATATATGACAGAAAGATTGTAAGCTATAGTTTCTTTTTATTTTATTGTATTACAAAAAGAAGTTAAAGTTTCAGAAAACCTCAGTCACAATATAGCCTAACTTGTATTTTAGTGTTTATCATATTATAGTGTACCTATAAGTCCAAAATGGGTTAGATACCTACGTTGGTGGTCACCATTGAAGCGGTGAACAAATAACATGAGTACTTCAGATTGTTTTTATTTTTAAGTATACATGCACACAGGGTGGCCAGAATCTGCATACTACATGTACATGTGTTCCCTAGCTATAAGCCTGAAGTGAGCTGATGCAAAAAATTAATTATAAAAATGTAACTAACTTTATTTCATGAATTTATTTTACTGACTGAAGACATCAAAATAAACTTGTACATCATTGAATTCATCGTGGAAAAGTACATGAACCTAAACATGTATCTCATTATTTTGCCAGTTTATTACAATTCATAAACGATTTCAAAACATTACTCAAATAGAACCAGTAATGAAAGATATAACACTTTCACAATTCACCAGCCCTAATTTTTGGGGGGGTTTTCCCACCAATGATGCCTGGTTTTCGTTATCTGAGGTGTTGTAAATTATTGGGGGCAATTTATTTTTGCCAACTTTCTTTTCTGAATCATCACTAAAAATTGCTTGGTTATGTTTGAGCACTGACAAATTACGATGTTGTGGAATCCATAAGCCAAGAAAAATAAGTTAATAGTTTACAAGGCACATGATTGATGCAATCAGTGAAAAAAAAGAATCCATCAAGGAATTGCCCTATAAAATGCACAATATGGAAAAGTCCAGAATGCTATGGCAAATTTGGTGCATGTAGATAAACAATTATTATATTATCCTGGTAATCATTACCGTAATATGGGGTGAATCGGGACACTGGGGTGAATCGGGACAGAACAGGAAAACGTTGTATTTGCTAAAAAAATAGCTACTTCTAATTGCCTCAGGAATTTGATTTTTGGCACATGTATAGTACACATACCAGCGCATATTGTGATGGAATTTTATATTTCTAACTGCAGGCACTGAGGAGCTGCAGCACCTAAAAGTCGGCCCCGCCGAAATAACATATTTACATGCTAGTTAAAACTTTGCCTGTACCATAAAAAGTGCTAATACTACAGCAACCAAACTTGCAGTAAACTTTAAAATCAGTTTAAAATGGTTGTCGGGGACCATAATTACAGACTGGATGTGGAATGACGTAGGTTTGGTCCTGGGTTCAGATCCAGGTCAATGGCAAAATTTCAAGATTTACCCAAAAAACCCTACTAATTTTCATTTGAGTGTACTAGCGTGGCTTTTTAATTAATATTATTGAACCTGGCATCATTTACAGTGGATTTAGTCCAGAATTACCAATTACTAGATTTTTTTTTATAAAACCGATTTTTTAATTAGTTTTCTGTCATTTATTGTATTTTCAAAATATGCATATTATCAATGAAATTAATTTCAGATTTTCTTCAAACAATTTTTTTGGCTTGCAGAATATATTTTCTAATAATTATTCACAACTAGCAGTCACTCAAAGAAGGTAGGGAGTATTGATTGTGGAGATAATGGACTGTCCTGATTCACCCCAAAGTAAGGGGTGAATTGGGACAGTGGTTTTCTGGGCCTTGATCATTGGAAATTTAAGATATCACTCGAAGCTCCAGGGGTTAGTTAGAACTTTTGCTTGGACACAATTTGACACCATATTTCGACTTCTGGGTTGATTTGTGGCCATTCTATCACAAAAAAAACGGCCAAAACTGTCCAGATTCACCCAATATTACGGTACTTTGAAAGTAGGAACATATAAAGATAAAGCCTAAACTTCATTATGAAACCATTTTGTCAAGAATTCACTCAAAGTGAAGCTTGTTGCAGGCATACCATTGCTAAAACTTCTTCTGAATGAGAATAACGGAACGAGGGTAGCTTTGCGATTATTAGGCTTTTATTCATTCTCCCAGTCTGTTATGAACCTTTGATGATGCATGACTAAAGATGGTAAGGCTATGGCATCCTTTATGCATCTGTCCTTATAAATTGTGATAAATCAACTGGGATGAATAGAAAGTGATTAATGAGGTATCATTTAGATTAGTATGGAAAATAATTGATGCAACAGTGGAGAGGTATAAACAATGTATATGTATGAATATAAAGCTGTGTAATATATTGCAATCTGAATATGTCTGCTTTCTAAATTGTCTTCATTTATCCCATTTATCCATCTCCTGTACATCCTCTGCATATGAAAGTCTGATTAACTCAGTTCTTCCGTAAAACAATTCACCACTTCAGCAGCATATTATCGAAACCAATTGACTTGGTTGAGAGATTTATTATTCCTGTAAATTACATCATCGAGAATTGACCTGCTATTTTTTTAGGAAAACTCCACTAGTGATGAGACTGCACTATCCGTTCCATCCAAATGTCCAATACTGTATAATAATTATCATGATGTATTATATCCCAAAACAGAGTATAGATGTAAACATGGTTTGCTTTTTTTGTCAATGATTCAGATTCACATGGCTTTTACATGGCTTTATAATCTACATTTTCAGGATCTGTCTAAATCCCCTCGTTTAGACATAAACTTGGAATTGTGGCAAGGGGAACCAGGGGAACCAGAGGGACAAGAGTGGCACCTTATTGTCTTATATTTCTTTAATATGTTCTCAAGAATGAAAAGTGTGAGCAAAATGGTCTTTGAGATGGAAAATCTCTAAGAAGAAGTTTGAAGAAAAAAAAATGGCGTGAGCAGATCTTTTAAAGAAGCAAACGAATACTGAGACACAAAGTTGATATAAGGCAATTCGATGCAGGGAAAGATTAATATTTTTGGTTCTAATTTTCAATTTTCTGCACTTTTGTAGAATATTCCAAAATGATGAATCTAAATTGATCAAAAGATAAAAAGTGCAAATGAGGCTGGATACAGAATGTAAATAGAGGACACATAATTATCTGATAATCCAAAATGGATGTTTAGCAATTCTAATTCTAATGCAACTCATTTGATTCAAGGAAAATGAAGGCAAATGAGTGATCGGTCTTAATGGAACATTTTCAGAATTCTTTAGCATTTGTTTTTGGAGGTTTTTTTTAAATATTCAATATGGCTGATACCCTGAAGAACATTTTTCAAGGCAGGCCATGTGACTCAAAATTTAATAATCTCTCAAAAGAACGGTATTAACATTTGATTAAATGCTTGAAAACAGCCTTGCAAATCCTTAGGGAATCAAGGCTTTCTTTGATATGCTGCAAAAACATGATTCAATCTATTCCAGTACCGACAGTGGATATGTTGTCTGTGAAAGTGCGGTTGTCACAAAATGGTAGCTTGTGAGAGATGAATTCTATGGAATGATAGGACGAAAGGTTTGACTTTATGTCAAGATTGTATCTACGTAACTTTTACCCAGTTTCATTAAACTTTGTATGAGTTGTTTTTCAACAACAACAGACAAATGATTCAAGAATTTTCCTTCCATAAACTAAGTGCTTGATTAGGTTGAAAGAATATCGACTTCATTCCCTTCATAACCATCTGTAATGCTATCTTTGACCTTCTCATCCAATTTTTTTTTGCTGAGAGGCACTTCATAAAACCACCAGACTTTTAACATTAAAAAATGCCATAATCCTCGAAAAAGTCTTAAAGAAAGAAATCACTTCAACTCTTTCAAGAAGACCTTGATGTATTAAGCTATGGCATCCTGCATTAGACATGCTGGACTTCAGATTATCAATATGGCTTCGTTGACACCAGATTAGCCTTGACAAGTGGTCTGGAATGATCGGTCGGAAGAGCTATAGAGTTATGGCTCAAGTTGACCACTCATATTCTACAAAGTGTCTGTCCATGATAGTAAAACATTTAAGGTCTTCCCACTTTATCAAACATAATATAATTTACAAATGTTACATGCGATCCCATGTATGAGTGCCTATGCAGGTTTAAAATGAGGTTCTAGGGATGTTGTCTCTAAAATGTCTTCAATCAAACTGGATACTTCAGTAGGCAGGTAGGACTGGTAGGTCCTTCTGGTGCTCTTATCTTAGGCAATTAATGGCCAAACGACTGACTGTTTTCAGGCCCCGGAACGAGTAATATCAGGTAATTAATTAATAAAATCCCTATTTCTAACCAATTTTCCTGTCATTAATACTGACACAAAAACATCACTCCCTCCCCGAGCCCCCGCCTCACAGTAGACCTCAATGCTTTTGAAAAGCTTCTCAACCAACATGGCAAACCATCTGGTCATGTGAATGATCATTCTCATCCTTCAGAAGGGTACCTGTTGTTTCCCTCAATAGTTCTAGCAGTTTGTCATTCTAGAATCGTCCTGTCTTCAGCCAATGAATTATCTCATGGCTCAAAAGGCATTGACTGCCATATCTTCTGAGGTCTTGCTAGATCCTTTTGTACCAGACATAAGATGGGGAATTATGTGTCAAGGTGACATACAGATGACAAATATAGCTTTCTTGTGTCCTGATGTTTTTCATCTCTTTCAGCATTTGAGAAAGAAGAGTGTAAAGCGAAGAGGCAGTTTGATTCACCATACAAAATTTCCAGATTGTACGATGTAGACAAATCGTAAAGATATATCGAGAAATGCAGTACAGAATGTAAGACTTCACACCTAATTCTGCTCTGAGAACTACAATGATGCAATGCCTATATTACCTTCCACTCTGCTTAATAAAATTGAGAAAATAAACAGCTTCAATAAACAGCTTGGCATAAAGTCAAACATTCAATATCACAATGTACTTGAATTGACAATCATTTTGATAAATCTATGATAAGGCCATAATAACCTTGACTGAATGTCATGAGCAATTGAGCATGAAAATATTTCACAAGATGGTGAATACTGAATCTAAATAGAAGACACGCAATTATTCGATAATCCAAAATGGATGCCTGGCAATTCTAATGCTAATTCCAGGAAAATGACGGCAAATGAGTGATTGGTCTAAGTGGAACATTTGCAGAATTCTTTAACGTTTGGTTTGGGAGGCTTTGTGAATACAAAATAGCCCGAATGCCTGATTCCCAACGGAACATCTGTCAGGGGAGGCCATGTGACTAAAAGTTTCAGGATCTATCCTAGACAGGCATTAGCATTTGATTAAATGTCTGAAAACAGCATTGCCATTCCTTGGGGTATCATGGTTTTGTTTGAAATGCTGCAAAAACATGATGCAATCTTTTTGAGTACTGACTTTGCCCTGTAAGCCTGGATAGGGTATCTGTGAATGGGTGGTTGTCACAGAATGGTAGGTTGTGAGATATTAATTTTGTTGCAAGATATAGGAAATGGTTTTGCTTTATGCCTTGCATTCAACTTTTGGAAAATTTCAGTTAATTGTGTATGAGTCAATAGCTCGATCAGGTAAACAATTTCTACTTGTTTCCCACCTCACAACCATCTGCAATGCCATCCTTCTACTCATTTTTTTTATTGACAGGACTCATAAAACCACCAGACTTTTAACTATAAAAATGCCAAAATCCTCCAGAAATTAGTGAAAAAAAGGAAATCACTTCAGCTCTCTCAAAAAGACCTTGATCCTTTAAGCTTTGGCGTCCTGCATTAGATCTGCTTGACTTCAAGGTGAAATACGGCTTTTTGAAACCAGATTTACCTTGACAAGTTGTCTGGAATGATCGAATGGAAGAGCTATTGAGTTATGGCTTAAGTTAAGTTGACCATTGCTAAAAAATGTCTATGGATGTTAATAAAACACTTCAGGCCCTACCACTCCATGAAACATAATATAATTTACAATTTTATCTATGATCCCCTTCATAAGTGACTATACGGGGTTAAAAGGAGGTTCTTGAGATGCGGTATATGAAGTATCTCTCTAATGCTTTCTATCAAAGGATACTTCAGTGGACAATGTAGGTGTATCTTGTTCTGTGATTTTAGGCTGTTTTAAAATTACGGTAACTTTTGAGCTTGTTTAAATCATCATTACTATCCTTGAGCAGAGTGCATTTTGTTTCTTATAATACGAGCAGTGTGTAAGTCTAGAACAGAGTCTTCTGTCTTTAGTCTATGATTTATCCCATAGCTCACAAGTCATTAACTGTCATATCTGCGGAGATCTTTCTTGAACCTTTTATACCAGATATAGAGCCTGGAATTATGTATCAAGGTGACATACAGTAGACATATGGAACTTTATAATTGTGCTCTGATTTTTTGCATCCCTTTCAGGAACTTCAAGATTAAACTGTAATACACAGTATCAAGAAAGAAGCTACCTGAAGGACAACGAGACAAATTAAAAATATATGATATTCTATAATGTGATATAACATTTTAGATGTTTCCAAACAGTCATTTTTTGAAAAAATTTCTTCGATTCAGTTGCGTTAGATTCACATATATATCTAGCTCATGGAATCATCCACATTGGAAATATTTGTAAATTTCACTCAAATTCCACATATTGGAAGAACTTATGCTGTTCAATTCGCAGCTTGGAATAAAGCCAAACATTCTATATTGCATGTAGTTGAATGTACAACCAGTCCAATGTATGCACATAAGGCTATAACATTCTTGACAGAAGCGGTGAACACCGAATGTAAATAGAGGACACACAATTATCTGATAATCCAAAATGGATGCTTGGCAATTCTAATTCTAATGCAACTCATTAGATTCAAGGAAAATGAAGGCAAATGAGTGATCGGTCTTAATGGAACATTTGTAGAATTCTTTAACATTTGGTTTGGGAGGTTTTGTGAATATTAAATAAGCCTGATTCCCAAAAGAACATCTGTCACTGGGGCCAAACGGATGGGGCAACTGCAGTCGCTCCATCTTTCAAGATGGAGGATGGAAATCTAGCTGAGCTGAGGCATGTTCATTTAAGTATTTTCAGGCGTAATAATGATGGGAAAGTGAATGGGAATGTTCTGGTGGCTATAGAAATTCGACCAGTGTCCTGAACTGATAGGAAAAAAGTCTTTTATATCGTAAATTAGAAGGTTTCAATTTCGCCGGGATGGGGAAACTCATTCCCGGG
Organism: Platynereis dumerilii; assembly: GCA_026936325.1. Lineage (NCBI taxonomy): Eukaryota > Metazoa > Annelida > Polychaeta > Phyllodocida > Nereididae > Platynereis > Platynereis dumerilii. The sequence continues at coordinate 16,078,349 of JAPTHN010000005.1, forward strand.
GATGGGGAAACTCACATCTAAATGATTGGAAAGATGGGGAAACTCAAGCAAGCTGAGGTTAATTTAATGCTACCTTCCCACAACTTTAGCTTTTCATAGGACACTGCTGTGTATATCCTCAAGAAAAACTAGAACTCACACCGCGAAGCGGAATGAAAGGAAGTGGTGGCCTGGTGGCCTTTCAACTTGGATGGCACTTATTGTGTTCATGAATTCCATGATAATAGGGAATGGCTCAGAAACATGACCTTTTGTTACTTTAAGGGACCTTGAAAAGGCAATTTCAATATATTTGCATGAAACAAAATTATTTCTAATCTGGATATGTGTGCGCATCTGGTATTCTCATTAATCTTGAAAAATGGTGCTGGTTAGATTATTTTCGGCTGAACATTTCCAAGAAATCATTATTTTTTTAATTATCTCACTTTTTTGGCCAAAGAAATTGAGAAAAATGCTATTTTCTAAGGCTTCAATATAACTGGATATGTTGGGTCTTGATTATGACATCACCCAGTGCTAATATACTTGAAATTTACAAAATTTTAAGAATTTTTGCCATGGTAGGATTTTGTTGCTGTATAGGCCAATTTCAATTAAGCGTAACGGAATCACATCAGACAGCGTAACGGAATCACTCAATTCTCTTTCGAAACTTGTCCCAAAGAGGGCAGCACAACTGTCATCTGTGCAATCTCAAACATAATTGATATTAAAATGTTTTTAGATTGTACCCCTGGGATGATCACGGTCTTTTCCATAGTTGGAGCAGTTTTCATAAATCAGACAATAAAATAGTAACAAAATTTGCTGTTTTTGTCCGTGATTCCGTTACGCTGTGTTCAGCCTGCTGTAAAAAACTGCTCGGGCTAATCAGAGACATTTTATAGCTTTTTATGTATCAAAAATGTTAGTTCATATTCATTTAAGTCAATTGATCACTAAGTCATTATTTCTGCAAACACAAATGTTGTGATGCATCATGTAATTTTTGTGATTTTTCTGTGATTCCGTTACCATGGAATTCATGTGTTTATCTATGCGCTTACAATTTCCGTCACTAGCGCCACTGTCATTCATCTGGTTTTCACATCAGTATCTAGAAAAAATGCCTGATCTTTCTGCATTGATTTAGGCTATTATGGCTCCAGAGCCATACATAGACCAGTTTGCATGTGACCTTCGGTCTTGACCAATCAGAATCCCCGTTACATTGGCACTGCTGATTTTGTGTAAAATGTGGGCCATGCAGGTCCTGCAGACCATCCCTAAAAGAAACAGTTGTGGGGGTAAAGGAGTCTGGAAGACCAAGTTCAGACTATGTGAACCAACTGGAAGGCCATCAGGGATCTATACATTCTCCTACCACGGTATAGGCCTATTTAAAACTTACATAAATTTAAAAGAAAAATTTTAGATTAATTTTTCTTTGTAAGTTAGTAATTATTTTAAAAGAAAAATTTTAGATTAATAATTTTTTTGTAAGTTAGTAATTATTTTAGAATATCAAAAATACTAACTGATGTTTGGTCTGGATCTTTTGTTTGCATTTGGCCTGCATCTTGATCAGCATTTGATCTATAACATAGTAGAAACTTTATTCAGCATAAGATGGTGTTTTAACTCATTGATCAAAAAATGAAAGGGCATTTAATGGTAAAGTCTTGATTTAAAGTGCAATTACTTTCAATCTGACAATCAGTCTTTATTTGTCCGATCTTGTAATCAATGGATTACAGAGAGTGTCATTCTGGATTAAATGCAATTAATGGTGACACCTTCCAAGTTCAATGGCCAATTGGCCATGAAATGACAAAGGTGTCATTTAAAGTGCAATAAAATAATATGTCTCCATTTGGCAGGTTCTTGTAATCAATTGATTACAGAGAGCATGAACCTACTAATTTCCAGCTTGTCAAGGCTGTCCATGCAAATTACAGTTAATCCCGCGATTGTGTCCTGTCCCGCGCCCTGGGCCCGCGAATTAGGTTGTCCCTGACAGCATAAGATGGTGTTTTAACTCATTGATCAAAAAATGAAAGGGCATTTAATGGTAAAGTCTTGATTTAAAGTGCAATTACTTTCAATCTGACAATCAGTCTTTATTTGTCAGATCTTGTAATCAATGGATTACAGAGAGTGTCATTCTGGATTAAATGCAATTAATGGTGACACCTTCCAAGTTCAATGGCCAATTGGCCATGAAATGACAAAGGTGTCATTTAAAGTGCAATAAAATAATATGTCTCCATTTGGCAGGTTCTTGTAATCAATTGATTACAGAGAGCATGAACCTACTAATTTCCAGCTTGTCAAGGCTGTCCATGCAAATTACAGTTAATCCCGCGATTGCGTCCCGTCCCGCGCCCTGGGCCCGCGAATTAGGTTGTCCCTGACAGCGCGAAATTCAATGCAAAAATGAATCTGTAGAGTCCTTTTTGTTGAAATTTGGGAGCAAGAATTGTCAAGTTATAGAGCAAGGACGACATCGTGAGTACCCACATGGTACTTTTAATTAGATAAAAGGCCAATGCCGACAGTTTGTGGAGGTTAGATTGGCCCAGGAAACCAAAAAACCAACCCAGAATTCTGTCCCTCTCAGTCCAGCATTTTTACAACTCGGACGATTCCAAAGAGGAAGTGGGACACCACTTCCTCAATAATGCAGGAACCACAATAAAATAAAATAATTAAATTTTTTTGTTTGGTACCTCTGCATGCCTGACCGACAAGACAAAAAAATAATAAATTATCTTGTTTCGCTTAATTTAATCGCTTTAATAAATTCACAAATTCATAGAGTTGCATGCAATCTTTTGAAGTAAGACAAGCTTTGAAATAGTCTAAATATTAGTTTTATTTTGATTGCTGGGCTGCCAACTGCCGGGTCCAGGGTTTGAAACCAGGCTTATTCAGCTCTTCCCAGGTCATCTGGGCCTACATAGACTTTTTGGGGTAGAAAATGTTGTGAATTTATTTTTGATCGCTATAGGCGTTCTCTGTTTTTACTGCGTCACAGTGGCGGGGAAATCCCCATGGCGTAGGTTATGTCGTAGAGTTGACAGGCCTCTATTTCAGCACATACGCTGCCAATTCAGTCAAATATGAATGTATTCAAGTCAGTATCATTGCCATTTCCTACCCCATGCATCATTACGCCCTTTTTTCGATTTAACTGAAAAAAAAATGCATTTATTTTCATCCACTTCTGCAACTTGACATCTGCCTGATTGCTCCTCATCTACAGGTCACACAGCAGACATACACTTACTTACAGGTAGATTAGCTATCTTGTTATTTGTCTATCCCATTTTTGTGATATTTTGCTACAGTTTTTCTATGATTTTGCATAATGGCCGTCCGTCAACTGGACAGACTGAAATGCATAAATTACAGTCAGACCTGCCTCAATTAAAGTCAACTTCTCAATACACATTCTTTGCTTATGTATTATACAAATATCATGTAAAATATTGAAAGGCCATCATTCAATCCCTGTGGGACAGCATTGAGCAATCCATCCAATCTCCAGACCAATTCTAGTTGGGATTATTTGGGGGCAGCCCCCCCCCCCAAACTTGTTGACCTCCTACGCCTATGTGGGCCTATGTGGGATGGCCTGTCTACAAGTTGACCGCTACTTTCTGCCACCTAGGGTGCAAAATCCGCGAGCTCCTGTGAGCGGTCAACAGAATTTGGATCACTAGAAGAAACCAGGACAGTGTGGAAGAAACCAGGACAGTTCCATCATTTAGTGATGGTCTAGTTTATTTCCAAAAACTCTGCAAGTGTCTAATCTGACTTTGGTTTGCTTCAATTTTAAGCAGACAGCTTGTAAATACCAACAAAAGTTGGAACTATTTTTTATCATGGAGGATGTATACATTGTAGCTCACATATATTGCCAGTATAGAGGGGGCCAATTGTGGCATGGACAAGACATTTTGCCGAGTGTAACACAGCTTTCATGAAATTGTGAATTATATTGTTGTCCTAGTTAATAAATCTGCATAAAGTAACAGAATAAATACAATTGAGCATTTTTGATATCACAAAGCAAAAACATCGGCTTTGTATGGACACGTGAATAAGTGAGAATGCATTCTTTTTGCACCCTTTTCTGACCACAATTTTTAAAACATGCGCTAAATGGCATAAATAGATTGAATACCATCAAACTTCTGATGAGTAAAATCATCCCTTTCAGAGGCAAAGTGCATGCTAAAGTTTGAAAACTTTCTTTTTGTCTCATGATTTCCAAACATTTTCATTCAAGGCAGTGGACTGGATATTTGCCAGCAACCATGCTTTGTGAAAGTAGTTTGGCGTAGTAATCTGGACAGCTGTTGTTCGACCTGATCTGGTGATCTGTCCAAAACAGATCAAATTATTGTTGACCCAATTTGATTTTCCAGGGACTGTCAGCATTCTGCTGCCACTCGACAGTCCCGAACAGAGACAGTGGGATGGCTGTTTTAATCATCCTTCGCCTCATTGCTGTGTCCTCCTTTTGTCCTAGGGCCTAATAGGCCGTTATAGTGGAACTCTCCTTTTTTCAGCTCTCTGGCGTCGCCGTGCACAAATAAACTTTTCCCAGGAAGATGCCTCAATTTTGTACCATCGCTTAGTCAGTGGAGCTGGTATTCCGGGCTCCAGGGCACTTTTAATCCAGTGAAATAACTAACCCCTTCAACTGGCACAACTTCCTCGGCACCGGGACAAGTTGTTCCAATTGACCTTATTTTTCTAAATGCCTACCACAATCTTCCCAATGGTCTGTCTGGTTGCCCCCAATTCTGGTCAAGGTATCATATTTTGACATGATTTTCAGAAATTAAGATTAAATGATTAAGCTTTGGTTTTTAAGAAAATCACCCTGAACATGACAGTTACCAGGTAACTGGTAACTGTCATGCCCTGAAGCACAAAATGACACAACTTACCCCGGTCTCTCCTACATAAATACAGTATGTAAATTCCCAATCATCCAACCATGCATGCACCCATCAAACTGCATTGAAACGAGAAGGAATCCTACGGAGTTTATGAATTTCAGAATTTTTTATTTTTTTTTCAATAAATAACTCCAATCCAGTGATCCCTCAAAATCAGTTGTCGGTTATTTTACCCAAACTATCTTGTAACAGGTTGGTTCAGGACATATACACATCTGATAGCATGAGCTGCATATTTAGTAGCATCAATTAAGTAGACCGAAAAATGCTGTCGGGATTCAAGCAGCCGCTTTGAGTCAGCCTTTGTCGGACTATAAATTAAACGGAACCACGATAGGTCATATACATAAGATGCCAACTTACATTGTATTATTTGACAGTTTTTGATTCAGTGGCTCGCTTTGTTACTTCTAACATCTCTGGTGCAATTTTATCAACTCTACTACAAAAGAAACAAGCAAAGTTAATCAATCAATTTATCAGTTGCCCCATCTCATGAAATTAGTTTCCCCATCTTTTCAAAGTTGGCAAATAGAGTTTCCCCATCCCGCCAAATCCACAACCCTTCAATTTAAAGCAATTGACAAGAAATGGACAACATCTTGCACTGCTGTAGGCTACTATTTCAGATTTTAGACCATGTACATCAATTATTGAGGGAGTAGAAAGTCATTTTATAAGAAAACGAAGCAGAATTGCCACTGCTTAATTTCCATCCTCCATCTTGAAAGATGGGGCGACTGCAGTTGCCCCATCCGTTTTGCCCCAGTGATCTGTTGGGGGAGGCCTTGTGACTAAAAGTTTCAGGACCTGTCGAAAACAGGCATTAGCAATTGAATAAATGCCTGCAAATGGCATTGCCATTCCTTGGAGAATCATGATTTTGTTTGATATGCTACAAAAATATCTGGCAAACTATTCCTGAACTGGCAGTGCCCTTGCAGCCCGGATATGGTATCTGTGAACATGAAGTTATGTAAACATGTTTTGTAGAGAGATATGAGTAACATGACAAAACAAAAACAGAGCTCAGAAATAAATTTTGAGATGAAAGAAGATGGGGTACTAAGTCCTGTATTGCTTTGCGGACAGTCTGGCAAGTAATTCTCTGTGCATGACTTCAATTGTAGCCCTCTTATAGACTCGTGTATTTGTTTGTATATGTATATTGGCTCAAACATTAACCAAACAGGCCAATAACCTAAAAGATATTGATTATCTCACAAAATGTACATGAACAAATAATTCAAAACTGGAAAAGATCACAAGTGCTAGATTCCAATTTCTAAAATATTCCTTCAGTTAAAGCCTCCTTTAAAATAAAGCTTCTTGAATTGTCTATTCACCTCTCCGTCCAAAATGTATATTGATGGACATTTCCTAAAACCACAAGACTTAAAGCAAAAACCACCTGAAAAAGGCCATAAAACCCTATTAAAAAATCTTTGTAAAATAGAAATAAAAAGCTGTTTGCTTTTCTAAAGAACCTTGATTGATTAAGCAGTGGATAAACGCTCTTCCAAAAGGTTCTGTTGGAGTTTTTGGTGCTAGATCTGCCTTGACAAGTTATCTAAGGAAGGTGATTGGTCAGTGGACTTATGAATTTAGCTGACCAACCATCTGTCAAAAATTGACCATCACTGACAACAATACTGGGTCTTCTGGCTAAATCTGTAAGCACAATATTTCACTTCACTGTTACATAATTCACTCTTCCACAAAATATAACCTTTTACCGATTTCATAGAAATTATCCACACAAAATGCATTCACCTGGTTGATCTGTTTATTATTTTTGAATATAGAATCTTTGTGAAGGTACTTCATAAAGATATCTCTTCTTTTATTAGCAACCGCTTAATTAACTTTAACATATATGACTGTTTGCGATATGTCTGAGAAATTATTTAACATTTTCGGCTGCTATAATTTGGGCAATTCTGTCGTATATATTGAACCTTTCTTTATGAAGTGTATTGGGTATCTAACATTGTTTGAGAGCACATATATCACATTCAATAATTGTTATTCCTGTAATATAATTTTATACGTAATGTAACTTTGAATGCAGCAAATGTATTCTACAGTGAACTATTATAGTGTTCGTTGAACAATTGTAATCTTTATTTATTCTTCATACCATTATTGAATCAGTTGATGCAAAGTTGCCCATATCATTTAACTCATAATTTCTGACATGGAGTGCCCAATAAACAAACTGTTCAGTTTCTCTTGGTATCCCTCCAACATCATGTAATCTACTTGTTTCATGAAAAATTTGTACGTGTGATGTTCGAAAATAAATAATTATTTTCTATCTATCTTTCAATGGCTTTGAAATTAAATTAGGTTTCACCTTACCAAATGTCTTCATATTGATAGCTCGGCGTGACATGAATGTGGCACTTACCTACAAGAAAGAAGAAGAATAAGAAAATATTAGTATATGATGAACTGCATAACATATATACATGTGTAGATCATACATTAAAATCAATTAATGACATTTTGCTGATATAAATAGCCTTCAGTATCATCACTGGAGTTTCACAAATTACATTCATGATTAGTTAGGGAAGAAGGAATACATCAATTCTATTATATCAGCAAATTAGGGCTGTTACAATCGTACAATGTTGCCAAAATATCCAGCGAGTCCCAAGGCGTCGCTAGATACTGAAGGAACTCGCCCTATCCCAGTAGTGTGGCATTGAGATTATGAAGGTCTAATTATCCAATGGACAATTAGTTGTATGAGATTGCCGTATTGTTGAAATATTTATGTGATAATTGCAAATTATAAGCAAATAATTACTTGAAATTGGTAATTAATGTATTTAGGCAAGAGCATTAATAAGGTAAAAATGATCAAATAGGTGTCATTAAAATGTTATGATAAGGCTTATTTTGCCATAAATGGAAATCAGATAGAGCTTATTGAGTAATAATGAGTATCAAGGACATGCATTTCCAAAAATACTCCGACCAGTAATTATTAATGGTTTTTTTGGTAATGTGCCAATGCCATAATTAGTCTGCTTTATTTGCCATGCATCTCAAAAGTCTCAACTTTACTGCATCTTCACTTAATCTATTCTGCCATAAAGAGTTCATCTGAAAAACACCTCCATGCCTCGCAAAATTTCAAAATTGAGCAGTGGTTCGCATTTAGAAGGTAGATTAACCACATTGTTTTACTGATGTAAGACCATCTTCCTCTTTAAGTCTTGATATATTCAATCTGTCTGGCGTGATTTCACATTATTGGAGATTTGACTCACACATCTTTGTACTGAAAACATCAAAAAGGATCCAAGAAGCTGAGAGCACAATGAGGCATCGTTCGTCATCTGTTTCACCTTGGCACTAAATTCCAAGCACTAAATTCCAAGCCTTATTCTTGGTATAAAAGGATCTAGCAAGTTCTTAGGAGATACAGCAGTCAATACCTTGTGAGGCGTGGGATAAATCATCAGCTGCAGACAGAACACTATGTTCTAGACTGACAAACGGCTTGCTACAATGAAACCAAGAAGGATACACTGAAAGTACTTATAAATAGATGAATGGGTATGGATTGTGTGTCCCCTCAATGGCTAGGTTTGTTAACAATGTTTAATTTTGCAAAAATCTGTGCCCAAAACTAATTTATCCATACTTGTTCCTGATGGTATACCCATCCAATCAAGCAGGCTTTTTCTACTGCATTCAGTTTTCAGATAGATGCTGCACATATATGTAGCAAAGGCATGCATTGTTACATTATTCATTCCACGTCAATTATGCTTTATTTTCATCACTGCGCCTTCATTATGTACTATTCATCATTACACAATGCAAGAAAGGAATCTAAGCTGTATATTTCAAGTCTAGATGTGTGGACATATTCTGCTATTATTATTACACACTTCTCACAGGCTTTTGTGTCTCTCATTGTGTGTGTAAATCACATGACATTGTATCAAAAGGTTTTCTTTTTTTGAGTATACAAAAATGCCACTAAGGTTTCTAGTATGTTTTCACGGTTTAATGTGTGAAGATTACTTTCAGGGAAAAATAAATAAAATTATAAATATAAGGTGTGAGAAGAAGTAATCAATCAGCTACTTTACATTTCCTGTGTCCACTTTTTTGCAGGTCATCAGGCTTTGATGATATCCAAATGATTTCAGATACACGCAGCACAGAGTATATGTTAACAGTGTCTAGTTTTACTTTGAACGAAAATCATCAGATGTAGTCGTATCATCCCCTACAAAATGTCTTTCATTGCGGTTCCACCGTGGATGCACATGAAGAATAGAAACCTGCTAGGAACAATGTTAACCTATGGAAATGCCATAATCATGCATTAATATTTTCCTAGACATATAGTTCTGCTAAGTTGTAGATTTTTGTCTTCATACTGAAAAAAAAAACAAAACATAATTATATTACAAGTTGAAAACTGCATCAGACTTCTCCTAGACATTCGGTTGCCTCACTACAATGTAGCTGTTGACAGTTCAGTTGACCTCTAAAATTGAAAAGCATCCTCCTGTGTCAATGAGATAGTTAAGATAAAATGACTCCCTTTGGTCTTTTTGAAGAGCTAAGCAGATAACAGGTTTTCTTGGAATTTGAGTCCGATGTTAGTCTTTTTGTCCATAGAAGAATAAATGGGTTTGGCCAACTGCATTAAGTGACACACTTACTCCATTAGGCAGTGTAAAGAGTTTTGCATGTCTTTGGAAGAAACTTCACCATACTGTAACTGATATTTAGGCTCAGCAGCATTTCAAAGCCACTAGTTTGTCTGTAAAGACTGTTTGTTCAGCTGCAGAACTTTGGCATCAGTTATACATAGGGTATCGGCGCTATTCGGGTACATGTTCATAATTTCTCACTTTTGTTTATTTTGCCTTCTATCTATTTGTTTATTTCATTTGAGGTCAATTAAGCTTGCAAAGGTAGTGTGGTTTGTATTGTAATATGTTTCGCAGTGGGTTTTTGCCATGCAATGGGACATGTTTTCTGTATGATCACTGATTCTTAATCTGCATGCATCCATACTGATTGATCCAAACCATTGCATAATTCATTGGTAATACTTCATTTATCACTCTCATACGTCATACATCATAGCTAATTCATGCATCATAATATGCCATGCATCAACACAACAGAAGAGAACGAATGATAGCTCCTGTTGCATCATAAACACAAGTAGTAATGCAAAAATACACGTAAAATATCATTTTAATGAAATAAAAGATAACATATTTCCCAAATACCACATCCTAAGGAAGATACTCACCCTTCAGTCTCACCCTTACCCCTCAATGTTCGTCTCAACCAAAAAGTAAATCTGCTTAAATTAGGTTAACTTTTGGAATTAAGTCCAAAATCCTACTTTATCATTTAAAGGTTATTACTGTGGCCAAATTGAAAGCAATATTGATACATTTATGCATTTGAATTTGCATTTTTTCTTTTGCATTCTTAGAAATTGACTGCTACCATTTTTATTGTTAAGTGAGTGCAGGGAAGGCAGGGTTGTGTAAAGACATTGAAGTACATGAAAGTGTTGGGGTATGCAAATTTTAGCATCTACTTGGTGCAATAGCAGAGAGGTATAAACTATGTACATGTATGAATATAAATTTTGGCGATCTGAATATCTCCAATGGGTTCATTCATTGTGTTGTACGTGTATAATTGGCTGGATGTCAGTTCGTATTTTTAAAACTCTTTCCAACGACAAACATCTTGTAGTTTCATCTTCGGAATAAAAAGCTGATTCATCAATTACAAATGTTTCTCTCCATCCTTTAATTTGTCAGTGATAAAACATAACTCAACATTGCTAAATGTTTTTTGTGTAATAATTCATGTAACCGCCTACAAAAACACAAATTACCCCTCAAAAACATGAAGATATTATCCGTATTGTGATAACGAAAACCAGACATCACTCGGAGGGAAAATCTTCCAAGAATTATGCAATTATGTGTGCTGAAATATTGGGCGTTATATTTCTCATCCAGGTCACCCCCAATTGCATTTGATTTGTGAACATCATGGCCTGTGCTTTGAGATGCCAGAGAATTCTTTCAAAATCTTGAAAAGCAGACATGCTAAGCTCAGTTCAATTCAAACAGTGTCGATAGTATGCCAGTAATGGGTTCAAGAAAACAATTTGAAACAGTATTCTTCGTCTCTGAACATTTTCTCTGCATGGATGGTAGATTCTTGTTCTAAACTTTTTTTCTGCAATCACTGATGATACAAAAATTACCTACGACTTTCACTTAGGAAATCGGGAAATATATAGGTAAGGCAAGTATGACTTATAAAATAATTTACTATATCTTTAAAGTTGGAAGAAATCAACTAGATTGTTAAGTGTACGACCTATTTTTCCACTATAAATTCTACTGTTCAGTCAAATAGCTAGACTATGTTACTCAACAATCCTTCAGCATCACAAGCTACAAAATAATATAAACCATTGCCATCAGGTTAATGATTTTGCATTGCAACCAAATGTTATAATTGAATATCACAGGATCCTCTCAGACGAGGGCCTCGAACCCACTGACAAATCAGTAATTTATAAGCTGTAGTAAATAGCTGTTTTTAATATGATGGTTGGTTGGGACACCGACTTATTTTGCCTCAGGGCCCATAGTGCTACAGTCTTCCTCTGTGTATACATCCTTTTTGAATGTTGGAGATACAAATAAATACTGGCATCTAATATCAATATTAGAAAACATTCTCAAATCTAGATGCCTCGATCATGCAAGAAATATCAGAACAGAAATGTCACAATTATGAAGACTATGTTAGACAGGTAAAATATGTCTCACCAAAGAAACATGACAGTCTACCTTCTTACATATTTTGCCCATTTGAGAGTCCAGTATAGTATCTTATAGCAGACATTGTCCACAAAGAAGATTCTGATGTACAAATCCAATCCAATTTTGTCAGACCTGACAGCATATGTTGCAGTACCATTGTAAGCGATAGTTTCTTTATCTTGCATTAGAAATACAGGCTAACGTAAAAAAAAACCTCAGTCACCATGTAACTAATGTTTTAGTGTATGTCACATTATAGTGTAGGTCAAAAATGGGTTAGATACATTATCTGAATGCAACTATGTAAGTCATAAAAACAGACCTTTGTGTAATGGATATAATTCAAAATTATCTGAATGGTTTGGATATATTATCTCAACACATTCTAAAAACCCTGACACTCCCTGGTTGATACCTAGGTTGGTCCCCTTTGAAGCTGTGAACTAAAAATGTAACTTACATTATGTTGAATTTTATGTTGTGCACTTATTGTACCGATAGAAGATATCAAAATGGCTATCTATCTCATTGAATTCATCATGGCAAAGTATGAACCTAAACATGTATCTCATCATTTTGCGAGTTATAATAATTCAATAAAGATTTCTAACCATTATTTATATAGAAACGGTAATGAAAGATAATAACAGTTTCACAATTCATCAGCCCTAATTCTTTAGGGAGTTTTCCCACACATGATGTCTGGTTTTTTTTATCTGAGATGGGATAAATTAATAGCGGCAATTTGTCTTAGCCAACTTTCTTTGATAAAACATTTCTTAAAATTGCTGGGTTATGTTTGAGGACTGAAAAATTATGATGTGGAATCCATGAGTCAAGAAAAATAATTTAATAGTTTACTAAATGCAGGATTGATGCAATCAATTTATTATATTAACCTGGTAAAAATTGCTTCGGAAAGTAAGAACACTTTAAAAATAAAGCCCAAACTTCAAGTTCATCATTAAACCATTTAGTAATTTGAAAATCAATTTTGTCCAGAATTACTTCAAAGTGAAGGTTGTTGCAGGCACACCATTGCTAATGCTTGTTCTTTCCAGACAGAAATGAGTATGAGGGAAATGGGGTATTTACAAATATTAGGCTTTTATTCATTCCTCGTGTCTGTTTTGAACCGCTGATGATGCATGGCTAGAAATGAATGGCATTCTTCATGTATTATTCTTTATAAGTTGTGATAAATCAGCTATGATGAATTTGAAGTGATAAATTAGGTATCATTTAGATTGCATAAGAAATTAATGATGCACCAGTGGAGAGATATAAACTCTGTACATGTATGAATATAAATATGTAATATATAGCAATATCAATATATCCAAAGAGTTCCATACATGAATGTTGCTTTCTCAATTATCTTCTCCATTAATCAATCTCCTTGACGTCCCCCACAATTAAAAACCTGATATTAATTCATATCTTCAGTCAAAAAGAGCCGATATTGCAACTATATGATTGAAGCCAAGTAACTTGTTTTGAGAGATTTACGTGTTGCCTTCAATCATTTATCAGAATTGGCCGGTTCTTATTCACAGATAACCCCACCACTGCAAGACTCCATGACAAAATTATTTTATTTCTGGATATATTTAAATCCTCTTACATCAGATGTAAACTCAGAATTGTGGCAATGTGTCCTGGTGAAATCTCTAAAAAAATATATAAGAAGTATTTGAAGTAAATAAAACTAGGATGAGAAGATATTTTAAAGAAGCAAATGAAAAGTGAAAACAGGGTCTATTTCAGGAACTTTTTTTAGTTCAATTTTTACAACTTCTGTCTTCATTTTATTTCTATCTCCCATCGAATGAATAATTGGTGGAGAAATTTGAAATGATGGCAATGATTATGATGAATTTAAATTGATAAAGTGTCGAAAAGTGAAAATGAAGCTGAATACAGTATGTAAATAGAGGACACACAATTATCTGATAATCCAAAATGGATGTTTAGCAATTCTAATTCTAATGCAACTCATTAGATTCTATAATAAAACCCCATGACAGTGTAGTTCACAGCTATGAACATCATGAGTGTCAGGTCTGCTCTGAATTAACACGAGTCCGAAGGATGAGTGTTATTCAGAAGGCAGACCTGACACGAATGATGTTCATAGCTGTGAACTACACTGTTATGGGGTTTTATTTATATCCCGCAATGATTTTATCAATGGTTTTTACAAACTTTCAGTCTGATAACTTCAAATTCTCCCAAGTTTGGAGCAGCAGTTTGTTGTGACGTCACCAGCAGCCCATTGTGACGTCATGACATAAACAATCGCTGCCCATTGTTTGCATAACAACGTCAGATAATTTATTTCATTGAGTTCACAAGGATGAACTCAATGGTGTGAACTCAATGGTTTTTTCATGGTGTTCACTCACGATTGCGGGATATAAGGAAAATTAAGGCAAATGAGTGATCGGTCTTAATGAAACATTTGCAGAAAAGCATTTGTTTCTGGAGGGTTTTTTAAATATTCAATATGGCTGATTCCCAGAAGAGCATTTGTCAAGGCAGGCCATGTGACTCAACGTTTCGTAATGTTTCAAAAGAGAGGCATTAACATTTGATTAAATGCCTGAAAACAGTCTTGTAAATCCTTGGGAAGTCAAGGCTTTCTTTGATATGCTGCAAAAACATGATTCAATCTATTCCAGTACCGACAGTGCCTTGGCAGCCTGGATATGGTATCTGTGAATGTGAGGTTGTCACAGAACGGTAGGTTGTGAGAGATGAATTCTATGGAACAATATGACGAAAGGTTGGGCTTTATGTCAAGATCGTGTCAAATTTTTACCCATTTTCATTAAACTGTGTATGAGTTGTATTTCGACAACAACAACAACAGCCAAATGATTCAAGTATTTTCCAGCCATAAACTAAGTGCTTGATTAGGTAAAAAGAATGTCTAAATCGTTCCCTTCATAACCATCTGTAATGCCACATTTGACCTTCTTGTCCAAATTTTTGCTAAGAGGCACTTAATAAAACCACCTTATAACATTAAAAAATGCCAAAATCCTCCAAAAAGTTGTGAAGAAAGAAATCACTCCAACTCTTTCAAGAAGACCTTGATGTATTAAGCTATGGCATCCTGCATTAGATATGCTGGACTTCAGATTATCAATATGGCTTCGTTGACACCAGATTAGCCTTGACAGGTGGTCTGGAATGATCGGTCGGAAGAGCTATTGAGTTATGGCTTAAGTTGACCACTTAGATGCTGAAATATGTCTGTCGATGATAATGAAACATTATTTTAAGGCATTCTCACTATATAATAATTCACCAGTGTTACTTATGATATCATGTATTAGTGCCTATGAGGGTTAAAATGAGGTTCTACAGATGATATTTATCTAATGTCTGCAATCAAACTGGATTCTAAGTCTTCAGTAGGCAGGTTTGACTGGTAGGTCCATCTGGTGCTCTGATCTTAGGCAATTAATGAGTTTGTCATTCTAGAACGGTCCTGTCTTCAGCCAATGAATTATCTCATGGCTCACAAAGCATTGACTGGCACCATATTTTCTGAGATCCTGCTAGTTCCTTTTATACCAGACATAAGACTGGGAATTATGTGTCTGTGTGACACACAGATGAAAAATTTTGCTTTATTGCGCCCTGACATTTTTCATCTCTTTCGGACATTTGAGAAAAAAGAGTATAAAGAAAAAGGCCCTTTGATTCGCCATACAAAATTTCTAGGTTGTACGAAGTAGACAAATAATAAAGGTAAATCGAGAAATGCAGCACAAGACGTAAGACTTCATACCTCATTCTGCTCTAAGCGCTACCATGGCGCAATGGCTATATTACCTTCCATGCTGCTGAATAAAATTGTGAAACAGTCAATTTTTAAAAAAGCTCTTGAATTCAACAAAACTGAACATACATGTTTTGCGATATTAACGATTACTGAAACAGAGAAGAATAATCATAATACTTCTTTATTTCTAAATTCTACTTACATTCTACATTGCTATTCAATAAACTGCTTGGTATAAAGTAAATATCACAATGTATTTGAATGAACAATCATTTTGATAAATCCATAATAACCTTGACAGAATTATCATGAGCATGAAAATACTTCACAGGATGGTGAATACTGAATCTCAAATAGAGGACATGCAATTATCTGATATTCCAAAATGGATGCTTGGCAATTTCAATGCTAATGCAACTCATTAGATTCAAGGAAAATGAAGGCAAATGAGTGATCAGTCTTAATGGAACATTTGTAGAATTCTTTAACGTTTGGTTCGGGAGGTCTTGTGAATACCAAATAAGCCTGATTCCCAACAGAACATCTGTCAGGGTAGGCCCTCCCTATCAGCGTGCTTCGTCGGTCCAACGTCGGCCGGAAGCTGGTCCGATGCTACTGACATCGGACTGACGCTGGGCCGACGTTGGACCGCCGAGGCATGCTGACAGGGCTGTGACTAAAAGTTATTAGATCTGTCCAAAACAGGCTTTAGCATTTGATGAAATGTCTGAAAACAGCATTGCCATTCCTTGGGGTATCATGGTTTTGTTTGATATGCTGCAAAAACGTGCCTTTTTTTTTAATACTGACTTTGCCCTGTAAGCCCAGATAGGGTATCTGTGAATGGGTGGTTGTTACAGAATGGTTAGTTGTGAGATATGAATTATGTTGTCAACAGCTCAATTAGGTAAACAATTTATACTTGTTTCCCCCTTCATAAGCATCTGCAGTGCCACCCTTATACTAAATTTTTTTTTATTGACAGGACTTTATAAAACCACCAGACTTTATAACCATAAAAATGCCAATAACCTCCAAAAAGTAGTGCAAAAAAGAAATAACTTCAGCTCTCTCAAAAATACCTTGATCTTTTAAGCTTTGGCGTCCTGCAATAGATCTGCTTGACTTCAAGGTGAAATATGGCTTCTTTGACACCAGATTTACCTTGACATGTTGTCTGGAATGATTGGTTGGAAGTACTATTAAATTATGGCTCAAGTTGACCAATGCTAAAAAATGTCTATGGATGTTAATATAACACTTCAGGCCTCACCACTCCATAAAACATAGTAAAATTTACAATTTACTTACGATCCCCTTTATAAGTGCTTATGCAGGGTTAAATGGAGATTCTAGAGATGGGTAAACGAAGTATGTTTCTAATGTTTTCAATCAAACTTGATACTTCAGTAGACGAGTAGGTTTATCTGGTGCTGTGATTTTAAGCTTTTTTAAAATGAGGGTAAATTATGAGTTGGGGTCTATTGACTTTTATCACCTGGTTGGCTGTGAATATCACTGTTTACAGTCAAAATATCAGGGCCTATAATATTGTAAAAAATACCACCCTTCAACTGCGATATTTTTTAACAATGGTTATGACATCAACAGCATTTCAGCTGCTTGATGATGTCACAAACCAAACAATGGACAGAATAATGGGATTGTGACGTCATGTCCATTGTTGCTCCATGATGACGTCACATTTTTGTAATGGTAGAAAATAGTCCCTCTTTATAACTGAAAATATGAGGTAAAACCAGGTGATAAAAACAACCACGCATCAGGGCACTTCGTACAATATCACTCGCTGTTGTGTGAATTAATATCACTCTCGCCCTGCGGGCTCGAGTGATATTAGTTTACACAACAGCTCGTGATATTGTTACTCAGTGACCCTGACTTGGGTTGTTTTGTTATAATCCCATGGCTCACAAGTCATTGACTGTCATATCTGCAGAAATCTTTCTTGATCCTTTTATACCAGATATAAGTCCTGGAATTGTGTGTCAAGGTGACATACAGATATATTGAACTTTATCATGCTCTGATTTTTTGTATCCCTTTCAGGAACTTCAAGATTAAACTGTGGTAAACAGTATAAAAAAAGAAACTACTTGAAGGACAATCCAAAATCCCAGAGAGACAAATTTAGAATATATGATATTTTATAATTGATACACCATTTTAGATGTATTTAAACAGTCAACTTTGAAAAAAAAGGTTGGATTCAATTGTGCTTAATTTAAAAATATATCTAGTTCTGGAATCATCCACATTAAATTGGAAATATTTGTAAATTTCATTCAAATTCTCCATAATGGAAGAACTTATGCTGTTCAGTTAGCAGCTTGGAATATAGCCAAACATTCTATAATGCATGAATTTCAATGAACAACCAGTCCAATGAATGTCCAATAAGGCTATAACATTCATGAAAGAAGTGGTGAATACTGAATGTAAATAGAGGACACACAATTATCTGATAATCCAAAATGGATGCTTGGCTATTCTAATTCTGATGCACATCGTAAGATTCGATGAAAATGAAAGCAAATGAGTGATCGGTCATAATGGAACATTTGCAGAATTCTTTAATAGTTGGTTTGGGGGGTTATGTGAATACTAAATAAGCCTGATTCCCAAAAGAACATTTGTCAGGGGAGGCCATGTGACTAAAAGTTTCAGGATCTGTCCAAAACAGGCATTAGCATTTGATTGAATGTCTGAAAATGACCTTGCCATCCCTTGGGACATCATGGTTTTGTTTGATATGCTGCAAAAACATGTAGCAATCTATTCCTGTACTGACAGTGCCCTTGCAGCCTGGATATGGTATCTGTGAACATGAAGTTGTGTAAAAATGTTTTGTTGAGAGTATGAGTAACATGATAAAACAAAAACAGCGCTCAGAAAGAAATTTTGAGATGACAGAAGCTGGGTTTGTAAGTCCTGTATTGCTTTGCGTACAGACTGGCAAGTACTTCTCTGTGCATGAATTCAATTGTAGCCCACTTATTGGTACACTGGCTCATGTATTTGTTTGTATATGGGTTCAAACATCAACCTAACAGGCAAGCAACCTAATAAGACATACTGAATATCTCACACAATGTACATGAACAAATAATTCAAAACTAGAAAAGGTCACACTAGATTCCAATTTCAAAAATCTTCCTTTAGTTAAAGCCTTCTTTAAAATAAAACTTCTTGAAGCATATCTTGACCTCTCCGTCCAAAATTTATATTGATGGACATTTCCTAAAACCACAAGACTTCAAGCAAAAACCACCTAAAAAAGGCCATAAAACCCTACTAAAAAACTTTGAAAAAGTAGAAATAAAAAGCAGTTCCGCTCTTTCTAAAGAACCTTGATCGATTACGCCGTGGCATCCTGCATTAGATATAACGCTTTTCAAAAAGGTTCTACTTGGTTTCTTTGATAGTAGATTTGCCTTGACAAGTTGTCTATGGAAGGTGATTGGTCAGTGGACTTATGAATTTAGCTCACCGCCCATCAGTCTAAAGTGACCATCACTGATGACACTCCTGGGTCTTCTGGTTAAATCTGTAAGCACACTATTTCTCTTCACTGTTACAAAATTCAATCTCATACATAATCATACCCTTAATTCATGGATGCTTTACGCTACTCCTCCCAAACTACTCAATGCCCACACCTAAAACTTTGCAAGCAACATTATTTCACGTCCTACAACAACCATAAGCGGTTCTGGTTTCTCAAACTGTTCATATATTATACCAGTACACTTATTAATCATTTAGCCTATGCACGCCTATCAGTCTTCTCTAATGTTATAGTTGTAGTTGTTCTGTTTTCCCTGGACTCCTACTCTCTTTATACCCATGATCACGGGTACTATGCTAGTGTAACAAAAGTCTAGAAACAGTGAATAATTGTATGCTCTATTTTAATTACTCATGTATATATCTGATAAGTGCATATATAAGTTAACTGTCTTAAAATTTGATAAAATGTAATTGTCTGTCTGTTGCTAAAGTACATAACATACTATTTTACAATTTATCAATTTCTCTGGTTCACAAAATGAAATTCTATGAATCTGCTACTCCTACTTTTTCAATTAGCCTACATTCCATTTCTTGGAAACTAATATCTAGGGACAGAAATTCCATAAATCTAATTAGGCCTACACTTTTTTTTGGCCTCATTTCAGTTCACGGAAATTATTTGCTCAGAGTGAACTCACCTAGTTGATTAGTTTATTACCATAACATTTTCAAAACCCAATGTAGATTGTAGAATATAGATTGTAAAACCTTTGTGGTTCTTCGTGAAGGTTCTATCTCTTCTTTTATGAGGAGCTTAATGAAACTTAAAATTCTGTAATACTTTGGTTGCTTGTAATTTTGAATATTCTGCCTTATATGTTTAACATTCCTATGTCTTTGTATATGTTATTCACTTTGGGAAAGGTAATATGATTTATCCAGAAAATGTTGAATTAACCCCCCCCCCCCTCTTTCATCTACTGTTCCTGATCTCATGGTCAATAACCTGCTTATACCATGAGACAAACACTTCAAAAATAGATAAATAGAGTCGAAGAAGTGGACAAAAAGGAATATGAGATTTGTTGCAGTGAAATGCTGGCTTTTGATTGGTTGACTGAGGTATCGAATGGTATAAGAAATGAAATTTGGTTTCACCTTACCAAATGTCTTCGTATTGACCACTCATGAATATGTGACACTTACCTACAAGGAAGAAAAAGAATAAGAAAATATTAGTAAATGATGAAGAGAATAATATGCATGTGTAGGTCATACATTGAAAATTTGGAATTCCATGCCAGTGTCAACGCATTATATGGTTATATCATCTGAAGATCCAAAAATGATCAAATCTTCTTTTTAGCAAAATAATACTGAAACTAATCTACTGAACCACAAGCGGTTGGAATTGTCGCCATATTTAAAAGCCATCACTCTCTGTCACTTTGATATAGAAAAAGAGTGGACTGTTGCACTGAAAATGGCACTTAATGTGTCATCATGCTGATGATTTGTCATGATGGCACTTAATGTGTCATCATGCTGATGATTTGTCATGATCATACCCAACACTTTCAATGTTAATTTGATTTTAGAAGACTAATCCCGCTTGTTTGTGACAGCCAAACAAAAGGGTTATGCTTCTGATTTTCACTCTAAAATCAGTTATGACAAGTCAAATGGCCTTTTCTTGATCATGACTAATCAAACAGCGTCTATGTTTCTCATGTTGAAAGTATGGAAGATGACACTTCAACGACTATCATGAGTCACAAAGTGCATTTTTCACAGTGAAGATTGACATATTTCACAGCTAGTTAGGGCAGAAAGAATACATCAATTCCATTGTGTCAGCATGCAAATGTGGACTGGTACAATTGTGTTATATCGCCAATATATCCAGGCAATCCCAAGGTGTCGCTAGATTATTATAATTCCTTAATCATTCACGCGATCCTAGTAGTACGGCATCGAGATTATGAAGGTATTATTATCTGAGGGACAATAATTTGTATGAGATTGCCATATTGTTGAGATATTTATGTGATAATTGCAAATTATAGGCAAATCATGACTTGAAATTGGCAATTAATGCATTTAGGCGTGAGCAGTTATAAGATAAAAATGAGCCAATTTTTGTCATTAAAGTTGTATGACAAGGCTTATCACGGCATAAATAGAAATTAAGTAGATCTGATTGAGAAATAATGAGACATCATTTACATGCATGTCCTAAAATGCGTTGGCCAACCTTGGTACAAATGACAAAACACATTTTCAGTTTTAATTTTTCATCTGACTTTCTCTTCTCTTGGAATGAACAGATTATTAAGATAATTAATGAAATAACCAAATGAATGTGTCAATCCACATGGTATCTATATAGATCTACAGTACAAATTTCTAAAAGTGGCTCGTCATTTAAAATCTAGCCTTAGCTATCTATCCATAGCCATTCCAAGCTAAACTAAGCTACACTTATCCATGGCTAGCCATAGCTATCCACAATTACCATTGTTTAAACACGGGGTAAAGAGATTCCAGAGTACACAAAAGAATAGAAATGGATAGTTATGGATAGATATGGATAAGACTAGTAATGAATAGCTACAGGCAGCTAAGTTGAGCCACATTTAGAAATTTGTACTGTATCTTTCTGTATCCATCTATTGATCTATCTAGCTATAAATCCAACAATCTAACCAGCAGTCACAATTATCGTATTATCACTGTTATTAAGGCAACTATCATTCAGAGAGCTGTTGAGTTCTGATTTTTTTTCTCTGGGTGCTGCTGTTTAACATTCATCAAGCAAAACTGGAATTCCACTTGTAATAACTTGTATTGACCAGATGCAGCTCTCAGAAGACAATAGATTATTCATCTGAGTGAGCAGAATGTTGCCTGCCTTAGTTCTTTGTCCAAACACCAGTGAGCACTGGGAAAAGTGTGTCTGACTGATGGCGACCTCTGTGAGATTTCTCTATTGAAAATCAATAAATATTGATAAAAGAATCTGGACATAGTCAAGATCATCTTGCTTGGCTGGTAAACACTGTGATGCCATCAGTCAGAAGAACTCAAAGATCTGTCATCTCACAACTGATGCCAGGTTCTCATGGATTTGTGAGTTTGCTCAGCTCAGTGACAGGAAGAAATGGCTTTTTAAAGCTGCTATGTCAATGTGTAATAGGACTAGTTATCAAGTTATTGACTTGATTTCTAAGCCACGGAGAGGAAGGGTGCAAAAGGAAAGGAAAGAGTGGTAATGGTGAACAATATAAATCGTAGCCATATTGAAATGAAATCTAAAACATTTAAATTTACTTCCTCTGCGCATCACCACATAAAATCCGTGCAGAAACCCCTGTTGAATTGGAATACATCAGAGTTCTTTTCAATTCTATCACTACAGCTTCACAAAATTTGCAATTAAGAAAGAAATAATATATCAGGCCTGTATGAAACGGCATGCAAATATAGCACTGTACAATTTTCCTATATCGCAAATATTTCCAGTTAGTCCCAAGGTATCGCCGGATATCTAATCCAGTTATCATCAATGCAATCCTAGGAGTATGGCATTGAGATTATGAATGTGTAATTATCTCATGGGCAATTAGACGTATGAAATTGCCATATTGTTGAGACATTTATGTGATTATTGCAAATTATTGGCAAATCATGGCTTGGAATTGGCAATTAATGTATTCAGGCGAGAGCAGTTATAAGGTAGTAATTAGCAAATCAGTGTCGTTGAAATTGTATAACAAGGCTGTCATTGGATTAATGGATATTAAGTAGATCTGATTGTGAGGTAACTATACGGTTTGTGAACACGCATATGTTGTGATAAACCGACCGTCCTTGACATAGATAACAAAAGCATTCTTATCAGTTCTGATGTATGCCAGATCTGACTTATCTGAATTATCAAAACTATCCATCTATCTACCTATCTACAGTGTGTCTATCTACTTGTCTTTCTAAAGTCAATCTTTTTATCTGTCCGTCTATCTATCTATTTACCTACCCATACACCTGTCTGTCTATCTATTTATATATCCTTCTTTCTATCTATCCATCTTCTTCTCCATCTGTCTATCTATCCATCTAACTATCTACCTGTCTATCTTACTAATATATCTTTATTTCTGTTAGGCAGCTGGTGATTGAGCAGTTAGAAGCCAAATCTTTGCCTGCATGTGTCTGAACCCTGGTTGGAGAACCCAACATTTTCAGTGGAACTTCAGAGACAAAATCCCAGATGTATGATTCAGATGAGGTATTTAATCGGTGGTCGCTTGTATGAATATCTGTGCTCGGCCAGTAGAAGACATGGAGTAAATGTGTAACATGTCAAGGACTTTTGCTCTCTCTACCAGTACCACAACCTTATCAATCAAACCTCATACGTGCTCGCAACTGGACCCAGAGGACTGCACTTAACATATCATCTGTCCATATTTCATTATATTCTTCACTTGAATTGTGTCAGCCAATCACAGTAGATTATTCTTGTCCGACATTACCGCTATATTAGGCAGAAAAAAGTTATATTGGATCCTGAAAAGTTATATTGGATCCTAAAAAGTTATATTGGATCCGTGACAGTTTTTGAATGAAGAACAATCACCTCACTACCTCTTGTTCAATTGTGACGTCACCACTGGTGATGTCATAATGGTCAACTTGTAATTGTGACATCACAACTGATGGCGTCATGAGAGCAAATTAACAATGGTGACGTCACCACTGCCTCCACTTTCATTGCTTGAACTTTTAAAATTACAGCTGTCTGTAATGTTAGCTTGGAGTGGTATTTAGAATTTTCTAAGCCTTCTACATTATGATTTTTTACTTTTTTTTCAAATGAGAGGGGAAAAATACTGTAGCAGGAAGTCATGAAAGTTAAAAACATCTGAATGCGTACTTTTGACCATTTGGCAGCAAATCAACTTATAAGGAAAATATATCTTATATTGGATGAAGAATATAACAGATATCGGATGGCAAGTCGTCCAATATAGAGTATAATTGGATTCAGAAAAGTTATATTGGATTCGGCTGCGCCTCATCCAATATAACTTTTCTTCATCCAATTATACTCTATATTGGACTCCTTCCCATCCAATATTTGTATAATATTGATCTATCTGATCTATCCATTTCCAACTCTCTATCGATTTGTGTCTATCTATCTGTCAATCAATCTATTTATCTGTCCATCTATATAACCAGCAAAGTGTGTTACTTGAAATCAACTTTAGACAGTGAGTTACATAAACAAAGAATAATAATAAATGCATTCTTCACAATTATTTCTGCTGCTTTCTTTTAGCATTGCTGTTTAACATTCATCAAGCAAACTGGAATTCCAGTTGTATTGACCAGACGCAGCTCTCAGAAGATGAAAGATTACTGAGCAGCCAATGTTGTCTTTAGTTCTTTGTACAAACACCAGTCAGCAAAAGGAAGAGTGAGACTGACTGCTGGTGACCTCTGTGAGATTTTCTCAGAAAATCCATAAATATTGATAAAAGAATCTGGAGTTCTGGACATTGTCAAGACAATCCTGCTTGGCTGGCAAACAATGTGATGCTATCAGTCAGAAGAACTCAAAGATCTGTCGTCTTACAATTGATGCCAGGTTCTCATGGATTTGTGAGTTTATACAGATCAGTGCCAAGAAGAAATGACTTCTTGAAGCTGCTGTGTCAGTGTGTAAAAGGCCTGTCAATTTATTGACATACTTTCTAATCGATAGAGAGGAAGAACGGATGCATTTAAAAGGGAAGAGTGGTAGAAGTGGTAAATATAAATCTGGGATACATGGTCTTAATCTATACTAACTCTTACATGTACATAAATTTTGTTACAAGTTGGCTGGTGAGTAAGTTCAGTTAGTTTTATTTGTTGATCGGAGTCAGACTATGAATGGATGGATGATTGGGCTTTATGTCTTGTATCTGTGCCCTTGGTAGGCTGACAAGCACAGGAGGAGGACACAACAATTAGATTAAAAAAAAATAGGTTGAAACAGCTGCTCAACATGGGTCCAAGTGACCCGGTAAGAGGTGGATTCGAACCCTTGACCCATCAAATGGCCAGTCCAGCAGGGTACCACTGAGCCAGCCCTCCGTTACATCCTAGGACAAACAAACTTAAACTCCTTCAACCAAACAAAGCAACTGGTTTTGATCAAATATCCCCGAAATTCCTAAAAATAGGCTCCAACTATTTGAATGACACTCTCACTTCAATGAGAAATAAAAGCATAACAAGCTGTGAATTCCCTGAAAGTAATAAAAAAGCAGAAGTGACACCACTATATAAAAAGTCTGATCAGCTAGCTAAAGAAAATTATAGGCCCCTAAGTGTGCTCCCTTCAACTTCAAAGATATTTGAGAAAGTTCTCTGTGATCAGCTACTAGATTTTATGTTGACTCACTTGTCAAATGATCTGTCTGCTTATCGGAAACGGTATAGCTGCAATAATGTACTTGTAAAATGTATTGAAAATTGGAGAAAAGCCCTTGATAATAATTTTTATGTCGGTTGTATATTAATTGACCTCTCAAAAGCTTTTGACAGTTTACCGCACGGGCTTTTAATAGCAAAATTACATGCTTATGGTGTTTCGTTAGAAGCTTGCTCATTCATTATGAGTTACTTAAAGAACCGAAGGCAAGCTGTAAAGTTAGGAAATATAAGAAGCGAATGGTTAAATTTAAAAACAGGTGTCCCACAGAGGTCAATCATGGGCCCTCTCCTTTTTAACATCTTTATTAATGATTTCATATTTGAGCTCAAGACAACATGCGATGTGTACAATTATGCAGATGATAACACCTTATATTATCATTTTCTCATAAAGATAAAGTAACGGTTAAAGAAACACTTGAGAAAGCCGCGGAAACAGCGATTAATTGGTATCAATTGAATTATATGAAAGCTAATCCCTCAAAGTTTCAGGCAATATGTTTGAGCAGAAACAATACTGAAATTGATTTCAAGGTGGATGATAACACTATCAAATCAGAAAACATAGTGAAACTGTTAGGCATATATATAGACAATAAGTTAAACTTTAATCATCATTTATCACTTATCTGTAAAAAGGCTGCTCGGCAAATAAATGCACTTCAAAGATTATGTAAATATGTTGATTATGAAGGACGACTTAGGATCTATGAGGCATTTGCTATGGTTCACTGCCAGTGATTTCCAAAGTACTAGAGAAAATTGTAAACAACAGAATAGTGAAATTTCTCACAAAAAATAAAGTGTTGTATGAGGGACAGTATGGCTATCGTGCTAATAGAAGTACAACAGATGCAATACTGGATTTCACGGGCAACATTCTTGACTGCCTAAATAAAGGGCAATATGTATTGAGTCTTTTCCTTGACATGTCTAAGGCATTCGACAGTATAAGTCATCAAACCTTATATAAAAAGTTAGAGTTCTATGGTATTAGGGGAAATGTTTTGCTATGGTTTAAGAGTTATTTGTCCGATAGGTATATTAAAGTTAAACTGGAAAATACATTGTCTGATAGCTACCTAATGACATATGGAACCCCACAAGGATCAGTGCTAGGCCCTCTTATGTATCTCATTTTAGCAAATGACTTAGTGAAAACTTTAAAGTTTTGTAATTGTGTAACTTTCGCCGATGATACTACGATATTCGCATCAGGAAATAATTTAAATTTTCTATATCGTAAGGTAAATGAGGATCTCAAATTATTAAGTGACTGGTTTGACAGTAATTCTTTAACATTAAATGTCGAGAAGTCTAGATATATTCTTTTTCGATCAAAGAGAAAGGAAGTGTATTATAATGGTATTGTAAAACTAGGTACACGAGAAATAGAGCGTGTGACTAGCATTAAGTTCTTAGGTGTAACAATAGACCAATTTTTAGAATGGGAAATTCAAGCAAAGTCGGTTTTAACAAAAATGATCGGAGGAAATTACAGCCTTAGTATGGTGAAAAGCATGTTACCCGTGGAATCCAAGTTGCTCATATATAATAGCAATGTACTTAGCCATTTGTCTTATGCTCTTAGTACATGGGGGCCAATGATGAAAAATGTGGATATTAAAAAACTTCAGGTCCAGCAGAATAAGTCTGTAAGACAAATATTTAATATAAGAACAAGAGTTAGATTAAGTGAATTCTACAAACGTGGTAAAATTTTAAAAATAAGTGACCTTATTGAACTATCCTTAGTGAAAATATCTTTCAAGTACATGAATGGACTCTTATCAGAGCGAATAGTAAATTTATTCGAACTAGGCAATCATGATTATCATACAAGAAACAGGAATAATCTAAGAGCGATTCGTCACACGGCTCACTCATACAACACTAGTTTTCTTGGGAAGGCACCTGGTCTCTGGTTGAACTTGCACCATTCATTGAAAATGAAAGAAAATATTAAGTCATTTAGTAAGTCATTCACAAGACAAAAAATACAAACATATTAAGATACTGGCAGCAGGTTACTTCCTTTCCTATATTCTTGCTCTTCATATCATAATATAAGTATGCATATATATATATATTTTTTTTTTGATTTACATACCTGTGTAAGTAATTGTTGGGGATGCACAATTAAATATAGTTTTAATAACTCTTGTGCAACCCCTCACCAAAGCATATTGCACTGAAAACACTGTGGATGTTTTATGTATATAAGTTGTTGTATGTACAAGCTTGGGTGAGAAATAAATATCTATCTATCTATCTGTAGCTTCAAATTTTGTTTATTGCTCAATTGCTTATCAAACTTTCTCCCTTGGACAAGATAGGAAAATTGAAAAACTCAATGAAAGAGCCTTAAGACTTGTTTGCAATGATTATGAGAGCACATATAATGAACTGCTTATAAAAACAAGTAAAAAGATGCTGCATGTAACTTGTAAAAATAACTTGGTTGAATTTGTATTCAAGGTAGTTAATGGGCTTGCGCCACCATTGGAAAGTTCATTCTTTGAGAAGCAAATTTCTCCATATAACATGCGAGACAATAACAAACTGGTCCAACCCACCTTCAATACAGTTCAGTATGGGAAGAGATCAATTAGTTATCAAGGTGCCTCGTTATGGAATTTTCTTCCCTCGCATGTAAAATGTTTAGATGATATAGGGTCATTCAAGTCCGACTTACGAAGAAACAACTACTTTAATCAATGTGAATGTGGAACATGTTTATTATGTCTGAGAAATTCTCTATGATAATTACATGTTAAAGTAGAATATAACTACAGATACACTTCATTCATCTATCATTTGTATATAACTTCGCTAATTCACCTTGTTCTGTTATTTTAACTTGTCGGTAAAAAGCTTATAGCTTGTGTTTATTGTTCTGTATTGTCACCACCGACGTTAAATAAAGTTTTATCTTATCTTATCTTATCTTATCTTATCTTATTTAGGAGTGAATCAATGAAATGAGAACATTCTTCTTTCTATTTTGGTACATTTTTCCCCGTTTGATAATTAAATAAAATATGTGACACATTACATAGAGTATTTGAACCTTCCTTTGGTTTGTAAAAGCATTTTTCCCTTCCTTTATCCTTTTAAAATAAAAAGTCAAATAACGTTTCACCTCAAATCCATGACATAAAAAGGCAGAAAATGAAATCGGCTATACCGAGTTTTCGAATTTCTGAGTTTGGGGCAAGTGTTCAAAACCGACAATTCTACAAGTGGTCAAATACTTATTTTCCCTCAATGTATGTACTTACTATCATCACACAAACCAGTGTAAACAGGCATGTCACAAAAACAAACAGAGAGCAGCTGACACTAGTCAATACTTTAAAGATATTGATTATAGATCTCCATAAGTTGGCTCCCATACTGGTCTGCACTATTGCAGGAATATAGGGGTTTGATCTAGCATTCATGTTTGGGCATGTCAGTAACAGAGCACCTGGTCAAAGATATAATGTTTAATTATATGTACGGGCCATGTGAGTCAGTAAATTACTTATGAATTATCTTTCTTATATTTTTCATCAAGGTTACTTACCTCAAAACAATTTTAATTGTAAGTAATAAATTTTCTCCTTCGTAGAGCTCCATGGGAACACTACATCAGACCACCAATTTCAGTCTTTTATTACTTTGAATAAATAACATTACAACAATGATTTTGCTGATTTGATGAAAAAGGCAAACCAAAGCAGTTGGAAGAGAAATGATGGTTGTACCACTAATCTGAAACTAACAATTTTTACCTTGTGGAAATTGTTGTATGTCCATCACCTAATATTACAGATGATTTCATATTTGTAGACATTTGCGGTAGAAAATACATCATTTTTCCTGTAATTTTCATTGGTTGAGAGAAGTTATGACACCACTCTCTCCTGAAAAGTGACATAGCGTTTTATATGGGTGAACATGACATTCTAATACATTGATCTCCTCAATGGAACTGACTCTAGCTGTTTCAAGGTCGAGTTACTGTTAGTGTTTCACACATTTTTGGTACACATATTCTCAAAGTCTAATAATTGATATGATTGGGATCAGATGATCCACATACTGATTGTTTTTACAGAAAAGAAACAAACGCATGCATGTAACATTTTCTCACAGGAGGACTCAGCCCAGACGACATGACAATGGGCTACCAATCGTTGGACCCTGGTTTTATCTCCACTATGATTTTTTCATGAATGTTGGCCACATCACTTGATCATCCTCCTATCCTAAGGGACGATTCTGAAATTATGACTTGTATTGGGGAGGGGGGGTTGGGAGTTTTGATGGAACTTTCTCTGAAAAGTGATAGTGATACCCCCCTTTCGTTTCACAAATATTTGTAGTACCTTGATTTTCTTTTGTTAAAATTTCATTTGACAATTGAGCATGTTCTGAAAAATAAGAACCCCCTTGAAACATGCGTGAAAAATTGGTATCCTGTCGGGAAAACTTCCCATTGCCCCATGTCATAAGAAGCATGTGAAAAAAGGTGGTTCCCATTCAAGTAAAACCATAGAAACTAACGTTCCCCCCTCAACCCAGTCATGAAATTTAATTCTGAATAGTCCTTTACTTTTATCACATACAATGCCTTTGGTCAAGACATGATAATTTAGCGTTCGGGGATTTAAGTTGTGAAATACAACAGTTCATGAGTAAATGTAAGAATTCACCTGGATTGCGGAATTTTTTGTTATTTGATTTAAGTCTACAAATATGAAATCATCTGCAATAGGCTTTCATGGCTAGTTTCGGCCTTGTTGTTCTTCAGGCACTAATTGTTCAAATATTCACTATAGCTGCCCCTCCTGGACAACTTCCTTTGAGGAACGTTGTTCTAAGGAAGCATTAAACCTCCCATTCACATCAGACCCAACGTTTGAAATCTACGTAATTTGTCGACAGCTGGTTACGAGGTTACTACGTACGTATATATCGTAAATAATTCGTATTTCTCCAACCTCCCTTGGCTACGTACCCCCCACGTTGAAGGATCGGTCGTTATACGCCTCTGGGGCGTCAGGCGTGGCAGGCCAGCCCAGCGCGCTGGTTCTTGCGCATGCGCATAATTCGGAGGAGGCGGCCATTGCTGCACAACGCTCGTGTGGATTAGATTTATATCGGTCAAGAACACCATTTATACGCCCGTAACGATTTATTTAACCATGGCCGATTGATTCTAGGATGTGCATGGGTCAAATGACTCCTTCGGATGGACTCTAGCTGCTGTTTATGCTTCACAATCAGCCTGTCAATCGGCGATCTGGAAGATGTGGATTCACTGTATTAGGGAGGCGCCGGCCAGGGGCGGAGCGCTCGGATGACCCGGGGGACTGCCGCATTGCTTCAGGCGGACCCAGCCACCCGGCCTGCAATGCCCCCCTCAGAAAAAATAAATTAAATTGAATTAAATAAAGCCCTTGAATATTGGCCGTCTTTATGGTTGAATAAAGAATGCCCTCATATGTTTTTACTGCAGGAATTTTTTTTTAGGGGGGGGGGAGAGAATTTTTTTTTTAGTTCTTGAGGGGATTGGTGGTTTCTGAATTTTTTGTCGGAGATCTGCAAAGAGAAAACATGAATTAAAGCAGTGAAGACAGAACAGAAAAAAGAGAGAGATAGAGGGAGCAGAGCCAGGCAGCAAGCACTGAAGGTGGCTCCAAAATTAGCAGACTTTTCTTCCTTGTTTTACCAAGCAGTCTACAGTCCATTTAAGGACTACAATAAATAAAAAAAATATCAAAATTCACTTACCTTATAAGGGATTAATACTGCAACTCTGAAGAGTTGGAAAAATCCCAATCCAAATTGGCCTGCTGGATAGGTGGCATTCCGATGCAAGTAGGCTCAGTTCAACTCCGATCTCATCTGATTCTCTCTTGCTCGTTTGTGATTGAGCAGTACTTCAGATTTTTTTTTTTGCCTATCTAATCTTTCATATTTTAAGAGATATTTATTTGGTAGTTTTTGTGCTGGTGCAGGTCCTATTTCTTTATGGCTTCATCCAATTATCACCTGCAAGCATCCTGTTGCAGGTTTTATAATATCAAAGTTACCAGATACATTGGAGTAGGTATGGAATAGATGGCGCTACAAGGCTCTCTGAGACTTAGGATCCTAGGTTCTGCAACTTTGTGCAAACCTTCAACAAACCTTTGGCAGATACGTATGATCAGACGTTTGTCCTGAACATTACTTTCAAACGTTGTCCATACATATCAAAAACATGTTGGAGAAACCTTTGAACTTACGTATTTCCAAATGTGCGACCATACCTTTGATCAACCTATGAATCAAAGGTATGGTCATACGTAATAGTCTAAGGTTGTAAAAACCTCTCAAATGAATGTTCGACAAACCTATGAATCAAAGGTATGGTCATACGTAATAGTCAAATGTTCTTCAAACCTCTCAACCAAAGGTATGACTTACGTAATAGTCTAAGGTTTTAAAGACCTCTCAAATGAATGTTCTACAAACCTTTGAATCAAAGGTATGGTCATACGTTATAGTCAAACGTTCTTCAAACCTCTCAACCAAAGGTATGACTGACGTATGACTGACACGTTTAGCAAAACGTTACGACCAAATGTTCTTGCAACCTCTCAATCAAAGGTATGAATTACGTGTGACTCGAACGTTAGGCCGAACTATAAAACAAACTATCTGCCAACCTCTTACTAAGGTTGCTACCTACGTTTGGTTTTCCATCTGAGTGCAACGTTTCGAAATTACCTTTGCCCTACCTTTGTTATACGTTGTTTGGCCCAATGTCTGATTCTAACCAAAATAATTACGTAGTGAGAGGTTTGATTTACGTAGCTGCTCGGGAGGGCTGCTTGCTTACCGCTTCTTGTATTTTGCTAAGTATGCTACGTATGTGATATTAACAATAAAAAACATGCCAAAAAATTTTGTGTTTGTAATTTTTTTCATTAATTTAAAATCAAAGCTGTTCAAAATAATAACAGTTACAGTTCATATAAACTGAAGGACAGGTCACATGCACGAGGACACTGTCTGGTTGAAATATTCCGTTTTTTAAAAGCCTAAATAAATAATCGCTGATGAGGCTTTTCCCTATCAATCAATAACACCTCAAATTCTGCACCTAAGCCCATCAACTCACATGAGCAATAGCAATGGGCATCCTTTACCCATCGAAGTTTATTTTTTCTAAAGTTCCAGAATTTATTTTGGGATTTTGCCCAAAAAAAAACAACATATTTTTCAATATTTTGTAAAAAAAATAATAAAACCCACATTTTCCCCACATTTCCCCAACATTTCAGTGAATGAGTGTGTCCAACGTAGACTGGGTCCTGTCTCTGTAGACTGGGCCCAGTTGCTACAGCAGTTCCATTCAATCCAGATTCGAGTACATCTAACCGAAAGCTGAATGAAAGCTGGAAATGGTAGCTAGTTTCACATTACTGGAAGCATGGAAGAAACTGGTACTGCATAACGAGTGATCAGCTAGCTTATTATTATAATCTTCAGTGCAAGGTAAATAACTCCCACAGATCCTTTCATAGCATGTACCACTAATAAATAGTGCAGGTCTATCATCCTTGCCAACTTTGTGGTTTCTGACTTTGTAATTGTAATCATGTCCTGTGAAGTTGTTTTGGCACCTGGTTCAAAGAATCACATTTCAGTGAATGAGTCTGTCCATATGAAAGCAAATTGCGAATTCTGATGTCTGTGATACATGAAACTCACAAATTGCATCTCAATCTGTAAATATGTCAGTCAATAAGTAAATCTGCCATCTGTTTAACATCTAGCTAACTAAAGAACCGTGCATAATGGGTCGATTTGCACATCTAGGAATTTTACTCATAGTTGAAAACACTGAGCGAATCAGAAGTTTGCATGAATATCACCTATACTATTGAGCATAAATCCTAGGCATAAGAGATTAGATTGCACCTACTCTTTTACTGCCATGCGATAAACTCTTCAGAAAGTTGATCTCATATATATATTCATCCTAATTTTCTTGACTGATGATCACACCTGTCATCCAATGTATCCTTAATGCTCCCATGGTAGTTTTTGGAAGTATTTGAGTGAAATATTAGTAAATAGTTCACTTTCCACAACTTCGTGAAAGCGTCTGAATAATTTTTGGTTCCTGAAATCAACAAAAGTAGTTCTTTTCATCAGATTTTGTGTCAATTTGCAATGAATTTGCTTTGGACAGGTCACATTTAATACCTAAGATGATTTCACTACTTACTTTTTAATTTCTTCAAAATAAAAAGAAAACGGCAAGTATCTGAATAATTGTTGGTCTGACTGTATATTGGAGAAAAATTCAAGCGTATGTTTTCTTTTGACTCATCAACATTTTGGATATTTTGAATTCAGAGCCTCTTAACCACTAAAAATCACATTTGATTCTGTTTTTTTTTCAATGCCCCGAGTAGAAAAACAGTCACAGCAAATAATCTAAAGTGTTTTAATATCCATATTGACAGATTCGAGGATGCCACACAACTTCGAAAACATCATCCCTCGCTGTATGTTTAGTGTACATTTGACCTCAACTGTATTGTGATCGATGTTATTACTTAAAGATTAAAAGAATATGAAAAGCACAAAACACCCTTCTTCTGACTGATCCAAATTCATGCAACATCATACAGTCCCTGCCAAATGACAGCAAAGGTCCAACCAACCTACAGTGTACCTTCTACCTTTTTTTAAAAATTGATATATATCTTATGAATATCTGTCATGAATTTGAGTCATTGGATGTATTACTTTATTATGCAAGTAATCTACACATAGTTTATTCATAATTTGCTACTTGTAATTTATTGCCATTATTGCCAGTTTATTAAGTGAATGATGGCTAAAATATTTTATAATCCTCTTATTTTAAAATCATAATCAATTGACAGCTTTTTAATGCTTGTTAGCTCATATTCAGTAATATTTAGTCTGTCCATATGTTGCCAAACTGTCAGTACTAAAAACAATGAAATCCATCACCTTTTAGATAATCGTTCAACTAAATTGTTGAACTAAATAACTGCAATTTTGCATTACCATATATACCATATATATTATTGTTCTTGAAAAACTTAATAATCATCTTGGTAACTTTATATTTCAGATAGAAATAAGAATGATTGAATTTTACAAAATAAATTTGCCAACTTCATGATGGTTTTATAAAAAGCACCTTTCTCAGACTAACTCCCTTACTTATGATTCTACTCACTCTTAACTTTTGAGACATAAACTAACTTTTTCCACAGACACTCCATAGCTAATGAAACATATCCTCACTTTTTCCACAGAAACTCACAAACTTATGAGACTCACACTCACTTTTTCCACAGAAACACCCTAACTTATGGGGCCTTTTCCCAGAGAAACTCCCTAACTTATGAGACACATACTCACTTTTTCCAAAGCAACTTCCTAACTTATGAGAAATTGACCAACTTTTCCCAGAGAAACTCCCTAACTTATGGAACATATACTGACTTTTTCCAAAGCAACTTCTAAAGGAGACATCAACTCATTTTTTCCACAGCAACTCCTAACTTATGACACATCTACTCACTTTTTCCACAGAAACGTCCTAACTTATGACACATCTACTCACTTTTCCCCCAGAAACATCCTAACTTATGACACATCTTGTCATTTTTCCACAGCAATTCCCTAACTTATGACACATCTACTCACTTGTTCCCCAGAAATGTCCTAACTTATGACACATCTTGACACTTTTTCCACAGCAAATTCCCTAACTTATGAAACATCTACTCACTTTTCCCCCGAAACATCCTAACTTATGACACATCTTGTCATTTTTCCACAGCAATTCCCTAACTTATGACACATCTACTCACTTTTTCCACAGAAATGTCCTAACTTATGACACATCTACTCACTTTTTCCACAGAAACGTCCTAACTTATGACACATCTACTCACTTTTCCCCCAGAAACATCCTAACTTATGACACATCTTGTCATTTTTCAACAGCAATTCCCTAACTTATGACACATCTACTCACTTTTTCCACAGAAATGTCCTAACTTATGACACATCTACTCACTTTTTCCACAGAAACGTCCTAACTTATGACACATCTACTCACTTTTCCCCCAGAAACATCCTAACTTATGACACATCTTGTCATTTTTCAACAGCAATTCCCTAACTTATGACACATCTACTCACTTTTTCCCCAGAAATGTCCTAACTTATGACACATCTTGACACTTTTTCCACAGCAATTCCCTAACTTATGACACATCTACTCACTTTTTCCCCAGAAATGTCCTAACTTATGACACATCTTGACACTTTTTCCACAGCAATTCCCTAACTTTTGAGACATCAACTAACTTTTTCAACAGCAACTCCCTAACTTATGAGACATCAACTAACTTTTCCATAGAAACTCCCTAACTTCTAAGATATCTAGAAACTGCCTAACTTGTTCCACAAAAAACTTCCTAACTTTAATACGAGACATCAACTGAACTAATTTTTTCCACTAGAACTTCCCAACTTATTAGACATCTACTCATTTTTTCCACAGAACCTGCCTGACTCATGATTCATTACTCACTTTTTCCACAGAAACAGAGTAAAATCCACTTCACGAAGTAACTCCCAGGGAACTTGGCACTCAGCTTTTCCGCTGTTGGGTTTTCGAACGGTTTTCTTCTCAAAATGTAGGTTTCTGTGCTAACGTGATTCATTTTTAATATGGGTCAGTACCAATCACAAATTTTATACAACTATTAGTACATATGAATAACAAGGTTATATCACTGCAGAAAGTAAGAATTTCCACTCTAGCAAGTATCTTTAAAAAATGACCCAATTGAATTTCCTTGAAAAGAAATTGACTGTCGCTCGAGTTATCAAGTAATCAAAAATTGTTCACACTTTTCCAGAGTAGCGTTCAAAATTGTTACTGTCACTATGGAGTATCCAATTTTCCACAAAATCAAGTTTTAAAAAATCCACTGCTGTACATTAACTTCAATAGTTTTGTAGTATATAGACGACTTGTACTATTTTGTAAATTGGTACCAAAGTTGTTTTAAAATAGCAGCTCCTTAAAAAAATATCCACATATGAATTACCAAAGATGAATCCCACTGCCCAGTTATAAAGTATTCCAGATTTTGTTTGCAAAATAATCCACTGTTCTTAAGTAATAAATTATCACTGTTATGTGCAAATTAAGACTGTTATGTAACCAGACTGTACATAATTATATATATACAACGATTCACAAGAAAATTATTGATTGGATAGCGCGGCTCCCGGAAAGCTCCAGATCAGGCATATCGATACATGCACATTTGCCATATTCAGTACATGGAAGGTAGATACAAAGAAATATGGAGAGTGAAAAAAGGTGAAAATGTGGTGCTTTTCTTTGAAACATTTGATATCTTGGAAGAAAAAGGCATATGCTTGTACTCACTATAGTTGGAAGGAATGAGAAACAAAAGTGAGGACAATTTGTGTACAGTTAACTGACTTCTCAAGGTTCATGGCATCTTTATCAGTACATGTACCATTCTTATATTTTTAAGCTATATTTCTGTCCTTTGGTAGAACTCGATAATTAAAAGGGTGATCAGTAAAGGTATGTATTATATAGAAATTGAACTTAATTTTAAATCACTGTTACTACCTGTTAGGTTCTTTTCAGAAAAATTTCAAACTTACATGTAAAACTCCTCACCATAATGTTCTTAATTAATCTTACTGACAACTTATTTAGCAACATTTTTAAGCAAGATTGAGCCTTTTTTAAAATATGGAACTTTTTTTTCTTTTTTCGTTTTTTCATAATTATGAATTATTTACAAGACAAAATCTAACTTTGGAGTGCGTGGTGAAAAGCGGTAATATATTTCTGGCAATTTCAGGATCAAATGTTGTCAATTTCACGTTTACATTTTACACAGGTGACTTTCAAAGTACATCAATCTCATAACTTCAACTACTCCAGTTAAATCAAGGTAACATCTATAAAGGCATTTGGCACTGGTTATCATGTTAGTACTGATAATTACCCAACCACATAAAGCTCCATGTCATGCCATTTCAAAGGGTTTAACTTGGCAACGGTCATAACTCCTTGGGCTACTTTGTACTAACGTCCAACTGATGTATTCCTGACTTCCTGAAGTAATAAGGTTTGCATCTGATTTGACTTACATTACTGAGGGCTGCAGACTTTTGCCAGCATAAAGATGCCGCGGGGTGAACTTTAAAAGTCTTTATGCATTGGCGTAATTTGGTGGGGGACGGGGGACATGAAAATAAAAAAAGTAGTAACGGCCCTTTGGTTCAATTTGATAGGGAGCAGTTCTAAAAGACATGTCCCACCTTTCGGCTTGGACAGGTTACCATGCCATACAAAACTTTGAAATTCATGAGTGTAAAAAAGCCTGATTGACTTCGTTTATTCGTGGATTTGACGGCCGATTCTGATTTAGTCACCACGTGTCCCTCCAACATTTGCCGCGAAAATTACGCCCCTGATTTTATGAAGTTTTCCTTTACCTCGAATTTCATATGCTCCCCTTGAACATACTGTTAAAACTTTATGCCCCTTAAAACTACAAAAAAATAGTATCCCTCCATCGAAGGCGCAACTCTTACACCAGTGTTGGTTTTATGGTGTTTTATTCCTGCAACGTTTTTACATTTCAAAATATTCATCAGTCCTTTACTTTCGCCATCAAGCTTATTAGAAAGAAGTCATTTTTGCTTCGCTGGACATTATCAAAGTAAACAAAACACTTATTATTGATTTTATATGTGGCAGAGTGCCTTACCAGACAGGGTAGGTCATAACCGTAAAATGTTTAATTTGGTATTTTTTTGTAATTACCTTTAAAGTGACTTTCCTTTGATGTGGATCATTAATACAATGGCTTCAAAGAACATTACCTGTAAAGTATTACATACATCAAACGTGTAAGGACAGGTAATCTCACCAACACAGGTGTGATATCATTAGATTTGGACATAGCTCCTGTAATTTTGCTCCGATTGAGTCTAAATTCAGGATATTGATAAATATAGGTTTTACATTCAAGCCTATTAGAGCAAATTGTGTGTTTTTATTTTTAATTTTCAATACTGGCTCGCTGAATTGCTTTCATAGCAATCACCATGCACAGGGACAATCTCTGAACATATTGCCAGATCCGGGTTTGAACAGGTATCCACTGGGACCAATGCCACATGGCATACATGCTTCTTTTTTTCATCGCGAAGTGTCGACGGACAATTTTTTTTGCACTTTTTTGTCATGTTCTGAACAAACACTTTTTGATAGTGTCAAGTGGGAAACAACCTTTTTTTTTCACCAAAAAGCCATAGCCTGCCCCAAAGATCATCTAGTCAGCCCCATGTTGCCACCCAGCAGTCATTTTCTAATACCTTGAGTCATTTTACTGTTGCTGAAGAACAGCAATCTCAGGATACCATTTTCTATCTTGTTTTCGAAATGCAAAAAAGATTTAGCCAGTCAATCACACAGTCTATTACTACTGAATTATTTCAGAAAATAAGAGGCTGTACATAAGTCATTGTCAAGTGCCAAGTCTTTTGATCAAGACTGCATGGTAGCCAAAAATAAGGGCCTGTAAAATTCACATTTTGGCTACACTGAATGCAAGAAAGCAATCATACTAGGCCATTAACTGAATTGGAACAAGTTGCATAGAAACATAAACGGTTTACTTTCTTCGATCATAGGTGGAGCCCCAGTCCAGTTCATGCAATATCTGCGTCCTCTAAACTGCTTGCCGAAACTCAAGCCAGAGGGAGAGGGTCTACGTTCATTGTGTTAAGATGCCCCCTAGTGTTGATTTGTTTTGGCTGAATATTTGGCTTTCTATTTATAAGGCATGCAACATGATGCAACTTATATTCAGTTCTGGAGGTAAGATAATATGCACAGTGTGAAAAAACACAGACTGGTTTCAGAATCAGCTGAGCTTACAAGTTATTCATACTCCGTTTTCTTTGTTACCGGATCATAAGCTGTCGGTAAATTTAATCTACAGAACTTTTGGATTGAATGGCCTGTTGGTTGCCTTTTTTAAATTCCTTTGGAATCCTTGCTAAGAGCAGTTTATTCCAAAACAAAAAGGCAATTAGCTGAGTGAACTAATGCGAGGTTTCTATCAGACACTCTAAATCTAATAAGCATATCAGATATAAATTTCTCTAACCAACCTGGCTGTGATTGGCCAAGAAATGACATCTAATTAATGTCATAAGATGGTCTCTTTTTTCCTGATTTATGTCAATGCAGTGAAACTAACAAAACCCAAATTAATGCACTCTATGCCTGTAGCTTGTAGTTGGACTTCTATTGTAAAGACTGATCAATTTCTACACATAGACCAGTTGACATGACGAGTCAGCTATGACATAGCTTCCTTTTCCAAGCAAATTGGAAAATGATCAAACCTCACCTTTATGACAATCATCAAATATAGTTTAAATTCTATCTTGCATGTTTCACTTCCTTTGCTACTTTGTTTAAACAGGATAGTAGTTTGTTAACATCCGGGACAATAATTCTGCATATGAAGCTAAAAATTAGAAATATCTTAAATCATGATTGACCAACAGTCATGAGCAACCATGGCTCTAAATTTCCACTCTTTGCCGATTTTAATGTAAGGGAGTAAGCATAATAGCTATATATACTTGATCAAAATCTACCCCAGCCTTGTCAAACGAACTGCACAGAAGCCAAAAGGATTTTGCTTCACTTCATCCATACAGGTGGTGCCCCAGTCCAGTTCATGCAACATCTGCGTCCTCTGGTGTAAAGCTGAACTGCTTGCAGAAACTCACACCAGAGAGAAAGGTGTTTATTCACTGTGATAATACGCCCCCAAGTGTCGTTTTGTATTTTGCACAGAATTTGGGTTGGTATGAGGCATGCAACATGATGGCATCTCCATCATTATTTGTTCCAGGAACAAAAGGTTAACATAAAATGTAAATGCACACACTGTTGTAAAAAAAAAATTGGATTTAAACTAACAGTCATTCATACTAAAACAAAATGTTTTGAAGATAATGATTTTACCAATAACAGATTAAGGGTGTAAAAAATACATGCGACAGATATAAAACTACAGACTGATGCCCTTTTGCTGAATTTACGTGTTGGGCGTATGATGACTTTCATTTTGTTCCACCAATGTCAATCAGTGGTAATAGTCACTGCGGTATGTGTTCACTAAACTAATGCACGCACACCCAGTCCATTTTATAGTACAAGGCACATATATTTGGGAATATTATTATACAGTATATAGGGAGCAATTGACATGCTGAGTCATTGATGACATCATAAGACGTCATATAGATCTTCCTTTTCAGGTATTGGCAGTCAACCAAAGCATTGTCATCCCCTTCGGGATAGCTTCCAAGGTATTTTCAGAACAGTTCTTCATTCGGGTTTTTCTGCACCAGAAATTTTTTCTATTCATTGCAATGAATCCTTTTCTTTTTTACACTGGTTGAATACCTACAGCCAAGTGTGGCAGTGAATCACCAAGATGTAATTCAAACCCGTCGTAATCTACTTGGACTTGGAGTATTACATGTAATTTCTTCACTTTTATCTGTTATTATGTGTGCAGTGGTCATGAATTGATCACTGTTTATAGGCTCATGGGCAGTGGTCGAAATAAGGGGGGGTCAGGGGGGGTTTGACCCCCCCAAATGCTCATGGGACCCCCTTAAATACATTTTTCAAAAGGACCCAGAGGGGGTCCTCAAAAAACCCCCCAAAATAACAGGGCCTATTTCGACCACTGCTCATGGGGTAATTGTTTCAAGTGGCATTCTAAGATCACTTCAGTAGATTTGTGATAATTTTCCTAGAAATTGCATAATAATCAGGCACACCTCAAAATATTATAGCATAAGAAACCCCTCAATCACCTAGCAGAATGGGACACTTTTTATAGAATATTAGCTTCATGGCATATTATAAATCATTTTAAGTTTGAAGGATATCATTAAAAATCATGGAGGCATGGTAATTGGGCCATGGGAATGGAGTGTATCATTATTTGATTAATTGACTTCTCGACACAGATAGTTACTCCGCAGCTGTAGGTCTGTAATATCAACAGGTCTTAGTTATATGGGATAGATATGACCTTTTATTACACAGGTTGAATGGATGTTGCTCTTGCGTAAAATGCCTTCAGGCCCTCAACACCAACTTATAGGTGATCAGGGAAGTGGCGTTTGCTTCTGTCCTGATTTATTGAGCTCTACATATAACCACAGCAATCTTGTGTAAATCGTGATGCTTACTAGGAAGGCTGTATTATATTGTTTGATGGCAGCTTTATCTTTCAGGCTCATGTACTTTATAGTTGGTGGAAGATGGATGCTTCATGTCCTGTATTTCTGCACTTGGTATAGGCTAATTAAATTCGGACAGGAGTGCAGAGCAAACAGGTGAAGGATGATTGAAACTGCTGTCAAACATAGGCCCAAGTGACCCTGCCAGAGCTCGATTCGAACCCTCAACCTAGCAGCAATTGGCAGCCCAGCATGCTACCACATATATTGCTAACCCTCCCCTATACAGAGCAGTTGGTTGAAATGTAGAACCCATGTCTACAAGATCTTTTATATATATGACAATGGATATATAATCCCATATTACACTGTCTTTTTTCTGATTGATGTCAATACAGTGTAAAAATCAGACAGTTGCTGCTTCTGACATATATTGGACACCACTCTCTTCAGAATATAAGATACTTTTTTACTATTATAGAATATGCCTTTGACAGCTGCTCCCACCCTTTTGATGTTGCCCCTGTGAAGCTAACAATCATGCAAGGCCCTGATGAATGAGATGTCCTGATATGTATGTGACTTTTTATTCACTGATTTCTTTTAATCTCATAGACAAACCAGGAAGGGGAGATAAGCTCGGTAAGGGGCTACTGTTAGTCAACCCTCAGTTGTGGTGCGCAATGCTATGTATCAGGACAGAAAGGTATCATAGATGAAAAAGAAAAATCGTGAAATATGAAAATTATTGATAAATTCATGTGCAATTTGAAAGCATTACAAGTCCACTTCTGAGTATATTTAATGCACGTACAGTGCATAGCTGTCTGTTCCAACATTCTCTGCACTCTTTTATGAAAATAACCATTAAATTTTCTCAGTCTGTTGATTTGGCTAGAAGAGAATAAACAAGAATCATGTTCTTTGATCAGCTTAGAAGAAAATGGAATATTTTATTAATTTTATGTTATTATCCCCTCCTCTGTTTCTGAATTCAGTTTTCACAAGTGGTTATTGCTTTGGTCCAGGATATCACTACTGCAATCTCATATATGCCCGCTCAGCCTGATACCTGAAAGAAGTGTCACATAAACAAGATTCAAGCAATTCAAACAAAGATGTGCTAGGTTAGTATGCAACAGACATCATAACACCAGCAGCCACACTTCAATGCTGCAAGTGCAGGCACAAAAAATTGAATTTTGCATCTTCTATAAAATCCATTCCAAATTAATTGAAAGAGTTAAACTAAATTGAATATTATGCAGGTGCTCTTGAGTAAGTATGCCCTTCAGGAATGTATTTATCCATTCCATACTAAATGGGGTATGACTCACTTTAATGGATATATTATTGCTAGATTCCGATTAAGTTCTCATAACCTTCACATAGAACAAGGTAGACACAAACGACCGTATACTGTGGCAGACGAACGTTTATGTAAAAGATGTGACATGAATATGGTTGAAGATGAATTTCATTGCCTCATGATTTGCAAAAAATGGAACTCACTTAGATATGACTTTTTTGTAATTGCGTCTCGGCAGATTGATAATTTCCTCTTATTAAATCTGAATGAACAGTTCCTACGTATACTTACTAGTAAAAGCTATGAAGTAAATTTTGGACTATCCAAATTTTTGGCTAAAATTCTAAAAACTGATAACATTGTCTGAAAGAGATTCTTACTTCAAGGTATTCATATCACAATTACCATTGCACAAATCATGGGTGGTCACAGGCACTGAACATGTGGTACTCACATGAGTTGGCAATTTGTTCTTTTTGAGTATACCTGTACATAGCTGTTTATGATGTTTATGTTTAAGATG
The DNA here is from genome assembly GCA_026936325.1 of Platynereis dumerilii. Taxonomy (NCBI): domain Eukaryota; kingdom Metazoa; phylum Annelida; class Polychaeta; order Phyllodocida; family Nereididae; genus Platynereis; species Platynereis dumerilii. The sequence goes on from JAPTHN010000005.1 coordinate 16,122,171, forward strand.
TTAATGTTTATGATATTTATGTTATAAATGTGAGTATATATATATATACATATGTCTTGTGTTCCCTTATGCTTAGTCCTGGCCTAACCAAAATCTGTCGTTCAACTTTGAATCAGACTAGGTTAGGGCCGAGTGTCTATTCGCACCAAATTTTCACATTTTCTATTAATCTTGGATGTATGTAAATGATTATGTTTCAATTTTATATTTATAACACATGTCAGTATATATATATTTCAAATCAAATGTTTCATTTAATATTTTTTCATTCTCTTTGATGTGTTTATAGTCACTATCCCTCTCTTTTGTATATGTATCTTCTTTGTTTCTTTATAGTTATTTTTTACCATTATCACACATGTATCTTGTTGATATTTCGATGTGAATAAAATAATATATATATATATATTTTTATCTACATAAAAAGGAATCACTTGCATTTTTCAGACATCACATTATGCTCAAAAATTGCAACAGATTCAGCTAATCACATGATTCCCAATTCATAAAACAGTAACTACACATATCCTCCACCACCAATTGACCTTTGCTCTTCCATCTTAAATGCTGCTGTTCTACAACACTACACCGTTACCTGTTAAATTGTTGATGCAAAGGGCAATCCTACCCTTGGGCAATTTGTGCTTGACACAAGCAATTTACGAGAATAATCACCTGTCCCAAGTGGAACAAATGCAGTTCCAGTCTTTTGTCTGGCAATTCATTGCAGTCAGCAAGAGATCAGTGAATGTTTATCCAACAGTGGACACTCTGATACATGACTCCTTGGTATAAGACCAACTAACTTGCCTTTTGTGACCATTTTGCTCTTGTATTAGTATTCTTAGTTCACTCATTTTCGCCCCACCCTCTCAAGGAGAGGCAAAGCCGTAACAGATGGATGATTTTGGCTTTACGTCCTGTATTTATGCACTTGGTAGACTAATAAGGACGGGAGGAGGACATAGCAATGAGGCGAAGTATGATTGAAACAGCCGTCCAACATAGGCCCAGGTGACCCGGTAAGAGCTGGATTCGAACCCTGGACCCAGCGATTGGCAGTCCAGCATGATACCACTAGACGAACCCTCCCCCCGCAAAACCGTAACAAGAAATTGATGTATGACTAAAGAAGGAGTTGTATAATCACATTGAACCACTGTACAGGGAGGTTATTCATCAGTTACTTTGATTTCTCCTCCCTTATTCAAAATGAAATGAATTTGGCTGTTTCTGCATGAAAATAAGCTCACACTTGCAAACCTTCTATCTTCAATGTCTCTTTCACGCCACAGTTGACTCTTCTGGCAGCAGAATGCTGTCAGTATCCTCGAACAAACTTAAATATCATTCCAAAATGTGCCTAAGTAATCCAGCAGTATTTCAATGGTATTGCGTTGCAAGAAATGAGCATTATAAATTATTGCTCGGCAGTGTCGTCTTCCTGCTTAGGCCATTATTGTTGATCCTGGGGTTGATAGAGTTTGAATTGGTGCTTTTTAAATGTAACTTTAATGTAATTTTTAAAGGTAGTTTCAAGTAGGTAAAAGTAGGAAGTGATTCAGAGGTAGTCAAAAGGTGTGAAAGGGTAAAGTAGTGGCTGATTCTTCCTTCCTGCTGAGGTAATCGTACTTTATTTTGGGTTGTACTATTAATACAGGACCTTCCTGCAAACTTCCTGGCCATGATTATGGAGCACGAGCACAATAAAGGATGCCTATAGCTTGATTTAAGAGACCTGTTGCATACAAATTGAACATTTGCAAAAGTAACTGCTGCTTCTGTTATATTTCCATATAAATCAGAAATTTTAGATTAATATTTCAATCAAGATGGAGTAAAATGAAACTCTGACGCCTCTTGTCATACGCTCAGTCAACAATGTCTTATTTTCTGTACGCCTTTTGTTCTTTTTAAAGCTGAGAATTAACTTGCAATCTATGTTTTGAATTATAATACAAGAATAGCAACTCAAAACTAACCACCAGCCCGTACTTCACAATCCCAAATATGCCATATCACAAGAATACGGAGATTGACTAATATTTCGCAATCAATTTCAAAGGCTGTGTAAAAATATCTAAAATTCCTGGAATGAGCTAAAATTCTTAATGTAATTAGCACTAATTACATTACTTATCATCAGTCTTATCCGGTGATTGGTTTTGAGGTTAAAATTGGGGATTTAAATGAAATGTGATTTTTGCATGCGATTTCTAACCACCATCACAGGAATGTCATTATCATCAATTAAGTCAAGCTTCCAAAGTGCATAAAATGAGAAGCCCGTGTTTGGTGCTTCAATATTTGGTAGCTTTAACAATTAGCTGGAACAGTAAGGTAACATATTTCATAATTAAAATCTACGTAATTTGTTCCAGCTTTGCTGCGGATTAAAATCATTGTTTTTTGGTATTTGACAGCCTGCAAGGTCGCTTTTTGCTATTTGTTTTTTGTTTTTTGTTCTCTTTTTTCCTGGTTTTTTATTTTCTTCATAGTGGTTGAATGCCTGCACTGCCCTGCAGACATGAATGACAATAAATCACCAGTGGCTGTGCTTTGCAGTCAAGTTAGAGCCAATACATCTAGTGCTTAGGATGGTGTTTTGCAATTACATTTATTCAGTGTTTAGCCACCTCCAGTCGTCTGGACTCTCAACTGTTCAGAATTTTCAGTCAGTGTATTTCGTGAGAGTTAAAACAATGCTTAGATCAGGTATTCAAACATGCCTCTAGTCATTTTGACTCTCTTGTCGCTTTTCACAATTACCCTGAGTGTAATTTGTGGTGTTTAACAATGGTACTTCGAGGAAGGCACATAATATATCATTATAAAAATTAAATTTACATATTTTTTAAGCTCTACTGCCAATTGTAATCATTGCCTTTTTTGTATTACACTATTTCTTTTTTACCCTGCTGCTGATGTTTGTTCTTGGCGGAATACCTGGGAATATGAACAATAAATTGTCAGTTGATGCGCTTTGCAGTCAAGTTCAAGCCAACATGTCTGGTGCTGACTACTGAGGAATGATTTGTGCAATTGTTCACTGTTTTGCTTCAAGCAATTTGGACTCTCTATTCACTGTTCTCAAGCATTTTTCAGTCGGCCTCTTAAAACAGAGGCTCTTGAAAGTAATATATATATATATATAATTTATTCATGCTTAAAATAGGCGTAGTGAACAAATATAAAATGCATTAAAAAATGTGGCACTGCCTATCAACATTACCACCGCCAATGATGCAACTTGTGCATTATTGCGGATCTTCAAGTCCAAATGTAAAAACGTATAATAGATATGTCCTCTGCAATCTGCTTTTCAATTCCAGGTTAAATGGGATGTGACTCTGTAATGGCTACTAACATAAAATAGGGAATCACTTGATTTTTTTAGCAGTAATATACTCATAAATTGCAACAGATTCAACTTATAGACTGACTCTTAATTCACAAAATATCCACCACAAAATATCCAAGAGAGCTGCTCTGTCACTGAGACTGAATAGATAGCCGAGGCTCAATTACCCACCTACACCAAATGACCTTTGCTCTTCCATCGTAAATGCTTGTCCACAACAGCACCTGTTAAATTGTTGATGCAAAGGGCAATCCTACCCCTGGGCAATTTGTGCTTGACACAAGCAATTGGCGAGAATAATCACCTGTCCAAAGTGGAACAAACGCAGTTCCAGTCTTTTGTCAGGCAATTCATTACAGTTAACCAGTGATCACTGAGAAAAGAAAGTGTTTTCCAAATAGTTTGAAAAACAGGGGTTTCAGCATTACAAGAAGCCATATTATCTTATTATTAGACCCATTGAGTTGATTTTTGTGACCACTTCCTCTTCCACTAAGTAGTACTTTAATTTCATTCATCGTCCCGGGTAAAACTGAACCCTTACAAGAGCCTATTTTATAACCATCATGAGTAGGAACCATTGTACAAATCAGCAATTCATAAGAAACTTTGATAATTCATCTCACACCTAAGGTTGACTCAATAAAAAAATAAAGATATTTTACTGCTGTGTGCATGGAAGGGCAAGTCATTACAGTCAGTTGCTGACACTGGTGAGTTGAATGAATCAATTCACTGAAATGTGCCGACAACATGCCAATATCTGAATTAATTCACATTTTTAGCTTGTCTTACACTGAATGTTATCAAGTGCAAGATCAACATATAGCAAGTAGGAGTGTCGTGAAGTTTCAGGGGATCTCAGACACTTGGGATATCTGAAGCATTGATGAAGACATGCCAGCAGATAATACAAGACCTTCCTGCAAATTTCCTGGCCATGATTATGGAGCATGAACACAGAAAAGTAAGCTCAGTTTTATTTAAGAGACTCTCGCAGCACACAGACTCCAGCCGACAAACCATGATCACACTGTTGCTTGTGTCATATCTCATTTCAATTGGAGATTTAAGAAAATAATTATTTAGTATTTTTACATGACTCAAGACTACTATCGACTTGGCAAATGTATGCTGGCGATAGGAGAACGTGCATAGGTATTTTCTAGCAATGGAACTCAGGAAGGAGGTGCACAGTTTTTCATTATTCATAAACATAAAATTTTGAATAATTTATTCACACTCTCGGACTGATTGAAACCAAAAGGGATTATCCTGCAATCTGTGAAATTGCCAAGCCACAGACATAAGAGTATCAGTGTTTCATACTTCACAGTTTTTGCTTGCTCTGTTTTCACCTTTTTCAAGTTGTTCTGCATTTTTTCCGGCATGTTTTTGTTTTGTGTCTTCACACTGGTTGAATACCAGCAGACAAGAGGGACAATAAATCACCAGTGGATGTGCTTTGCAGTCAAGTTCAAGCCAATACGTCTAGCCCTTAGGATGGTGTTTTGCAATTATTCAGTGATCAGCTTTACGCATTTTGTTCACTGTACAAGCAAATGCTAGTCAGCATATTTTGTAAGAGTTAAAATAAGATCTATACATACAATTCATAAATTAGGTATTTAAACATGTATTGGTAATGGGAACAGTTAGAGTAGCATTGGGAAAGTAGTCTTAGATGACTTTAAAAATGCCAAATGGTAGTTGTTCACCAGTAGTTGTTGATGAATGAGATTTTTAGTACAAATCAAAATCTCATTCATCAACACAGGTAAACAACTTCCATTTGGCATTTAAAATTCCTCTTCTGTACCTGCTGGCCGCTGTGATAATAAGAAGGTAAACCAATGGTCATTGCCTATCTTGCGAACGTCTAATGCCAGCTAGTCTACAACCCTACACCTGTTAAATTGTTGATGCAAAGTGTAACGCTACCCCTGAGCAATTTGTACTTGACAAAGCGATTTCCAAGAATAATCTTCTGTCTCAAGTGCCACTCTAGCCTTTTGTCTGGCACTTCATAACGGTCAGAGAGAGATCACCTGAACCTAAAAAGGAACCACATAATTATTGAGATTTGTTTTGAATAAACCAGAGCAAAAAACAAAGAGGTTTCACAGTTGACAAATGATGAGCACTAACGTTCAGCTAATGACCTAACAACATGCCCTATCCATTGCATTGAAATAAACTGTCAATTTGCTATCAGTATCTTGTGACCTCATTGATACTCAGTTCGTGACTCGTTTTGATAGCATTGCAGGCGTACAATAATTGTGGTCTCACAAATTTCTTATGAGTCATAGAGAATAACATGGAATGGACAGACATATGACCTCACAAGGAACATTTCAGGTCAATTCTGTGAGCACCTGACATCTGTTGACTGTAAACAATTTTCTTTTCAAATTTTCTCATGGATATACATGTATGCATTTGAGACTCAGGAGTCAGGAGCTGAAACTCGATCACCCCCCGTTGTGCTTCATATAGATCTATTTGATTTTGTATTCCTTGCTAAATGCAATTACATTGCTTGCTGTTTTAATGTAGTTCTTAATATGGGTTAAGGTTGTGGTGAGGACAGAGGATTCAAAGGTAGTTGTTGTAAGGAGATTTGGGGTGGAGAGGAGAAAGGCGGGCAAAGAAAGTAAACTGATGACCTCTGATAGAAAATTTTCTAAATCTAGTTTTGGGTTGTATACCTAACCTACTGTAAGCATATTGTTTGCTTAAGATCTACAGAATTGTATACCACACATTCTTCCTGAACTGAAGTTTTCAAGATTCACAAAAACTAAGCACATCACGATATAAAACAGCATTACAAGCTCCATAAGATCATGTGGTGCAGCAAAAATAATCAGGAGTCAGTTTATCTCCTTGCTAAACACCATTTTGCATGCAGGGACATCATATGAACATGGAAAGACACTTTGGAGTTCATTCCAGACATGTTTGGCTTTTCTTAGAAAAATAAAAATCAGTCCTTTGGGAGGGGCATATTCCGTTTTATCATCAGCACCCAAAAAATTTAAATATTCAAATAGATTTGGCTGAAACCATGGCAACAAAGATTGAAGGTCAAGTCACCTAAGTCCGTCCACCTTGCTGGTAAATCCGTCCAGCAAGGATGGTAAATCCGTCCACTGGGCATAATGCAGCTCTCAACTATCATATCTCTTTTTTTTTCAAATATTGCAATTTATTAAGTCTAACAAAGGTTTTTGTGTCAATTTCAGAATTGTGATTCACTGATTGCGCTTATAATTGAAGAATTAAATAATAAAGGTTAAGTTGACTTTGAATAATTGAAATTGACCGCCTCAATTACAATTAAATAACCATTTAATCCAATCAAAGTGGAATAACTGCTCCTATCTAATTTCTGAATCAGAGGAATGCCATTTATATCTATTTAAAGTCACAAAAGTGCTTTAAAAGTTCATTTAACATGGGTGGACGGATTTACAAACCTCCTGTCAAGTCACTTTCAAAATATTGATGGTAATTCCGTCCACCTTTATTTCCATTGTATTTCATTTCATGGTGTCACAATTTTACAAATCCTGCAAGAATAATTTAATTTTGCATCTTATTCAATGATTTTTACCTTATACATATTTGTTTGCTGACAAGAATGTGCCTATAAAATTATTAACTCCCACTTCTGTAATTATCAAAGATGGCTGTGATGAAGTCACAGAATTTGATTGTTTTTTATCCTTTGTTGTTAAATGGACCTGAAATGTGATTAAAATACCTTTCAACATAATAAATACGGCAAAATTAGTTTAAAAAGAGTTTCTCTTGCTTTCAAAACTCACACAATTGTAATAGATATATTTATATGCATACAGTAGGGGTGGACGGATTTACCCTCCTGGACGGATTTGCCATCCTTGACTCTACTATGTGAAACCCTGACAGCCAACACCTACAGTTACTAATTGTAATTCATTTGTTTGTGGCAAAAGCCAATAGGCTTACATAAACTGCATGATCACATATGATAATCACTTGTGACTGCATTTGCAAGAAATGATTTGCTTTGCCATAAAACATAAAAGACAAGCGATAAAACAGCATTGGGTCCAGAAACAAGCTCCATAAGATCACGTGGTGCAGAAAAAGTAATCAAAGGAGTCAGTTTATCTCCTTGCTAAACACTATTCTGCATGCAGAGACATCATAGGAACATGGAAAGACACTTTCGAGTTCATTGCAGACATGTTTGGCATGTTTGGCTTTTTCTTCTAAGTTTAATTTTTAGTTTTTTAATTTGCATTCAACCCTTGGTACAGCCTGAAGAAACAAACTTCTAATATTAATGCTGCTGTTACACTTCATGTGTATGCCCCCTAATTTAAAACATCTGAGATAATAGGCTTTCTATGATCCTAAATCTTTAAATCTTTAAATGAGTTTGCCTATATAAAGAAACATTAACCACAAAGTTATTAAGTTTGGCTTTTGATTATAATGGCAAGTAACAGAGCATGTGCTCCAGAAGCTTAAATCGAAATATAGGCCTTCCATGCAAATTCTATCTTCTCAAGAAGAAGATTAAGGGAGAATAGCAGAACTTTACATTGGAAGCTGAGCCCCATGCTTAGATTGAATAAGTGTGGTTCAATAAAATCGCTCATTCTTTTTACAATAAAGAACTATCAAAACTATTAATTAGACCCTTTAATTTTTGGTCTTAGATGTTAAGACAATATTTTAATCACCAGAAGGAGCCAACTGATAACAAGTCACTCTAGTCCTTTGTAAAGCACGAAAAGATTCCAAATGAAAAAATTGACAAATGCATGTATCTTTATAACCATAAAAACACTTAATGGGTAAGTCATGTAAAAGACACACAGTGTATATCCTTGGGACAGCCAGTCAACATAACGCCCTATGCCCCTCCAGTGACATTTTTTCGATTGGCATAGAAAGATGAGCGAATTGCTTGAAACTATAGAAGTTTGAAGGACAAGTCATAAGGATTACCCATCAGTATAGGTATACCTTGTGCCCATCCTCAGCCGCAATCTAAGAGTAAGAGAACTGACAACAGCTAAAGTGATCAGACCTATAATGGAAAACATTGTTTTTTCACATCCACCATAAAATAAGGTGCACACTGAACACCTGAAGGAGTCATTTTACACATGAACAATGGCCTGACACCCTGGTGGACCTGATGGTTGTAGCAGGTCATTCTGTCCCATGACTACTACTGGGGCCTGCTAATAGCTAACCTGATGTGAGGCCACCTAATCCCCGAGGATCTTTGGTTAATGTGATGATGTCTTAATTGACCCTGCTACCCCAAAAGGACAAAAGAATGTCTGGCAATTGAGAAGTTCCAAATCATCACTTGGTGAGGGCTGCTTTGCAGAGCTACCGCAAAAGAGTGGAAAGCCCTTATGGCTTAAGTTGCTCAAAGTTGCCACCTGTTGTCAAGACATTGTGCTCATCGTCCAATGAGAACAATCCTTTTACTGTTCCCCACTCGATCGAATGGCTATCGGTCAACAATCATTTCACTCAGGTGTACAGGAATTAAGGGACTATAGAATTCCACTGCTTGGTCAGTTCATTGAAATATATCCCTTTTCAACATAAATGACGTTTGTTGTTAGCAGTACCCTATTTACAGTATGGGTTGTATAGTTGTATTCCATAGTAAGCATTATCCCATGTCTATGCACATTTTCTCCCCGATACTGTGTTTTTCCCTGGCCAATACAGCAGCAAAAAGTCAATATCAGGGAGAAAATCAGTATATGGTCAGCTGACCTGTATACGACGTTTTTTCCATGTAAATACAGGGAATATACTGAAAACAACCAATCAGAGAGCAGTATTTAGACACACCCCCACAAATCCAGTATAGCGTCACAAACTCTGCTGCTGCTCAGCATCTTTTCTTGTGTTTTTGACAACACACAAAAATGAGCGGTCTTTTCCATTTTTAGAAGGATCTATTAGGGCTAGAGACTAGCGGTTTGAAGCATTAGATCCAGAAGAAAATATTGCTTTGGACTGATGCAATTTTGACTTCCTATTTAGTATAGAAAATTTTTCTAAGCAATTTTTGGTAAATTTGTTTAGTTTTTCCAAAATGACTTTGTTGTACAAATACTGATTTATATAAATTTCCATCGTGGAAAGGACCCCTTTTAATTTTTTTATATTGTTTAAGACAATATTTCAAAACACATTCCAAAGTAATAATATTAAATTTGGTTTATTGGAATAGTTTCAGCTATGTTGTTCATTGATTTCAGAAACGTTTTTCTGTATGCCACGCCCGTTTTATTCTATTTCTCTGGATCTAATCCACTCAGATGTATGAAAATTAGCACATAATGTGACACATATAGTGTAGACATCAAATCCAAAATTTGAAGACGATATCTCTAAAACTCTTGCCACAAGAAAATTATAACTGGAACAAGAATTTTCAGTTCTAGCGTGAAATCACAAATTTGAGTTAACGTATTTTTAAGTTCCATGGCCGTTTTATTTTATATCTCAGGATCTAAAAAGAAAAGCTCTATGATATTCACCAGTCTTCTTTTTCATATTGCTTAGGTTACTGAGCCAAAATTCCAAGTCGATATCTCGAAAATCCTTGCCATGAAAAAATTATTTATTACTGAAACAAGAATTTTTAGTTCAAGCGTAACATTACAGATTATATGTCAACGTGATTTTAAGTTTCATGGCAATCTAATTTTATATCTGAAGATCTAAATATACCAGCTATATGATATCCAACAGTCATGTCTGTCATATTATAAAGGTTGTTGATCCAAAATATCAAGGTGATATCTTGTAAACTCTTGCCATGATTAAAATATTACTGAAGCAACAATTATCAGCGCAAGAGAGAATTACAAGAAATAGTTATAATGCATTTACTTATAAGTAAAAGTTTAAAATTATTTTGAAAATGTGCCTAGACATGGGATGAAAAGGTCATACCATGGGTAGGTGCAGTACATCCCCGGTAGAGTCCCCTCGACCCCAGTATATTCTTCGGGTCTCGGGAATATACTGAGGTCTCAGGGACTATACCGGGGATGTACTGCACCTACCAATGGTATAACCTCATACTCCCTTGCCTCTTTCTCTAAGCCCAAATGACTCTTTCTCTTAGTATAGGGTATTCAGTTACTTTGTTTCTTAGTTAAACGTTAATCTCATTGCAAACCATACTGTGGACAATATACCATGAAAATGTAAACAGGCCAACATTTTTGGTTGTTCTTTACATCCTAACATTTTTAGTACCACGATTATTATACTGCAACCTAAATCAATTAAACCAGCATCCAATTATACAATCATAGAAATCCACCAAAACCACATCTATTATCTGAATAAGTCTGTAGCGAAGACCTGGAGGAGTCATTTCATTCATGAAAAATAGCCTGACATCCTGAGTGGTGGTGAAAGGTCATTCTGTCCCATACCAACTACTAGAACCTGCTGATAGCTGAGTGCTGTGAGGCCACGAGGTCTCTGGGGTTCCCTGATTAAATGCTATACTTCCAAGAAGGGCCTGGCATTGACAAGAAAGGTCAAGTAATTTAGATGTAAGTGATCATTGCCTTGAGATGTCTTCTAAAAATAGTGATGCATGTTGATTTCTCTATCAGTAACAGGGAACTGTTGCTGTTCATTTACAGCAATGGAAAACCCATTGAAGTCGATCTGGAGTGTATGCAGCTGCAGTTGCATTTCCAAAATGTCTATCGTATCAAACTGCTGCCCAAGTCCCAAAGTTTGCTGATTGTTTTCTCAATCATGGATATTTCTGAGAGCCGCTAGTTTTGCTGTATATATATATGATAACCACACACACACAACCTGTCTGCTGAACTTGGCAAGGAATAGATAAAATTACATGGATTTTTTGATCACATCAACGGTTTTGAAACTTTAGAACCTACAAAACAGTTGTAATCAGAACCAATGTGCTGCCCTTTCAGTCATCATTATAAGGCTACGATTTCCTTGTTTGTAGGAATATGATAATATTTTTGTTCTTCCTAAAACATTTCAGATTACATATATACGTAGCTTCAATTTGTTCCCAAGATATTATAAAAATCTATTACCTTAAGCAGAAAATTACTCCATGGATGTTACATTCACTCACCTGGTAAAAAAACACAAACATGAATGTTAAAACATGATAGTAACACTGCTATAGCAAAATATACACATTTGACATTATATGGGTGAGCCTATATGATTATTCCATAATAATAAATATCATAATTATCATTTTCCAATGCATAAATAGAATTTCATGAAATGTATTACAAAGAAGTTTCAGTGAATGCTATGGAAGTTTAAACAACTATGTGGCAGTTGTGGCACCCTGTACATTTAACTTATCCCGTTTCTCTCTTAACAATTTTTCTTTTGATTAATGTGTAAAACGAATTTTGTCCAACATATATTTTTGTTTCATTTTTAACTTGGCTCAACAAAAAGCTGACAAGAGCAAAATATTAATGCAGACATATACTCATTTTTATACCCAGGCAAATGATTTGTACATTACAGCAATAGCGTATTCGAAATATTAGGCCATAAATTCCCATGCTAATAAGCTGAGAGAACTAATCAATGCTCCCTTTCACACAATGACGTCAGAAGATGTCATAGCACCCTTGCGGGTATTGGAAAACAATCAAAAACATCACTTCTTCCCGCAGCTTTTTGGAAGGGTTTGGCTTATTTTTTTACGGAACTTTCATGCCTCTTTCTCTCAGAGATGAAGTGTATTTCTTGCTTTTTCATCTTGTTTTTCCACACACTAGTTGGATGCCTGTGGACTAGAGGGACAATAAATCACCCATGGATGTGTTTTCCAGTCAATTCAAGCCAATAGGTAAGTCTCTCAAGATGGATTTGTGTGATCATTCAGTATTCTGCTTCAGGAGAATTCATATTGAGTCTTTCAGTGATCAGATGTGTTGCTTTTTTCTTGAAATGGATACATTTATAGTCATTCTGTAACCTAAGGCAACACCAGATCTGAATATGTTCTTGAGTAGAAAGGTACGTCAACATAGAATGCAAGGAAAGTGTGGTTGGCTTAAAAAACCTACCGGCTGCCATTACATTTGTACAATTGACAAAATGCATTGTTGGTCACACGATATGAAATTTTTAAAATGTGGTTGCTTGTGTACATTATTTGTAAATTGCATATCACATCGTATTCCACAGAAAAGGAATTTATCATGACAATTCTTGTTGACTTTGAATGAGTTTACAATCGCTTTGCAACAGGTAAACATAGAAACCTCCTACTCGTGAACTGAAACTGCATTCGAAAGAAGAATTGCACATGTTCATGCTGACTGCACATTGTTTAATGGTCTGTGATTTCTAGATGGCTTTCCTGCAGTGCAGGCAGCTGCACTTTGTGACATCATGTCTGAAGATTTTTCAGAATGCCATTCATCCAAGAGGGGGACACGTAGTCACCAACTAAAATAGAAACCATGAATTGTTGAAAGAGGAATACAGTCACGGAAACAGAAGTGCTTACATTATTCAGCACAATAAGATCATTCCTTCAACAGTCGTGAAGCACTAGTGGTTTAGGGTTTGTCCATGGGGTATAATTAGCTAAAAATACAGGCAGAAGGAGGAAAATTGTTTAATCTGAAAATAAGAAATTTTACGGCCGAATTACTTTGATAAAGATTGTGTAATTATATCAAATACATTTTTGTGAGGTTTGACCTTTTCCTGTTGGGTCAACAACATGGTGTTTAATATAATATTTAATTTCTCAGCAGTCATGAGTGATTTTTTGACCTTATAAGAAAAGATAATAAGCCACTGTCCTGCATACAGGCCTAATGTAAGCTGATAGTTAGCAGAGGTCGGTTTAGACATCAATGAAACATAAAACTAGGAAGCTAGTGCAAAATGGTTGCTGTATGGATTCCCACAGCCATTCTGTCTGATGCACTGGTGCTCGTTGTCTTTCACAAAAAGATGTCTTCTTGCTTTTAGACAATTAACAAAACAGCTGCAGAGTATACGGCCATTGGGTTCAAACAAAGAAGCAATAGATAGATTTGCTTGGACTCAACTCATTTGTCTTTTGGTATGAAACCTTATCACTGAATAGATTAAATGATCTAGATGATGATAATATAAAATTATATATATTTTTTGACACTTTCTCACACACTGAACCTATTTCATAATATTACCACAAGCAATACAAATAAAGGAAATAATGCCTAGAAAATGTTTTTTTCTTTGACCCTTTGAATTGCCAACTTCATTGTAGATGAATGTATCAGAGAGTTAAATGTCCACTGTACTTTAGCAAAGAATTCAGAATATTTACATGAAAGTTCCAACATCAATACTATCTTAGAATACATATCTATTCTGATGTATACAAGATTTTACCACTTATCAAACAAAGCTGTGACAATCTTTTGATCAGACCTAAGTCACCCTTCGTGGCAAGGTTCAAGTCCACAGCTATAACAGCATATTCAAAGCAACTGTGTCTGACTCATGATGGACTGATTGACAATTCAACTGGTGCTGAAATTCATGATTGATATCCACAACTACCAAATGCCGTTACAATTAGTTGGATTAAAAACCCCGGGGGTGCCACAGGGAAGACCCTCAGGACCAATTCACTTAACACAGATTGGCTAGGAGATCTACTGGTATGTCAAATCAATATCCAGAAGTGTTTACTCTGGTACAATTCAAATCCACAATATAGCCTGTATGTTGCCACAGTGTGGATTACCAATGCACAAACCATGCATAGAATTAAAATTGTGACTTACACAAATTTAAAATTACCCTTCGAAGAGGCTAACCATTCTGCTATCCAAGGCTAAGCAATATCATTATGTTGTTGAGCGTGGACAAGGTGTGCCCTTATTTTGTAATTTTAGGCACAAATTATTAATTATAAATTCAAAATTATTATTGAATTTTGTCACGCGCAATTGGCAAGACATTTTCGCAAATATGATTAGCCCTTTTTCGTCCGACAGCTCCTGCCACCAGCATTTCCTTCTGGCTACCCTGGTAACTTCAATTACTTTGTAATCACCACTTTCATATCAATGTATCATCATCTGTGTTTGCTTCAAATAAAGAAAGTAAATTGAGAATATTCTGCAAGCAAAAGCCATACTTGTTTACAAAGTGTCACACTTTGACATTGATGTCTCTGTTTCCTCCTGATATGTCATATAAGGTTGCTTCCTGCTGTGACACCTGTAAACATGTCATAAAATAACAATATGTCTACAAAACACTGTATTCCAGATATGCGCATATTTTATGTTTAATTAATTGAATAACTAGTATATCTAGGTATGAAAGTTTGTCATGTCAAATTCCTTTTCTTCCTTCTAATCATAGCTATTTCCATACATTTATTTTCCTATGTGGTCCTTTCGCCAGACTAAAGTAATACCCTCACATTTAAACAGATTTTCTGAAAAACAACACAAGACAGAACAAACATCGCCACTCATCTGCTTTAATTATTTTGAATAAGTGCTATAGGTAGGTACCTGAAGAAAGCATTTCTCAAGTGGATAATTACGGTGGCCTGTTAGTGCAACTTGTTTTCTAACTTTTTTTGCGTTATTTCGCAAAAGTTTTGGTTATTTCGCAAAAAGTTTTGGTTATTTCGCAAAAAGTTTGGTTATTTCGCAAAAAGTTTCGGTTATTTCGCAAAAATTTTGGTTATTTCGCAACATTTTGCATTATTTCGCAAAAGTTTTGCATTATTTCGCAAAAGTTTTGCATTATTTCACAAAAAGTTTTGGTTATTTCGCAAAAGTTTTGCATTATTTCACAAAAAGTTTTGGTTATTTCGCAAAATTTTTGGTTATTTCGCAAAAAGTTTTGGTTATTTCACAAAACTTTTGCATTATTTCGCAACAAGTTTTGGTTATTTCACAAAAAGTTTTGCAATATTTCACAAAACTTTTCCCATACATCTTTTGTGTTTCGCAGCCCAATAGACTATCTATTATAATAGTTACATTATAATTTAGGCATAAAGAGGATTTTAAAAAATTCCCACTAGCATGACTGCCCCCCCCCCCTCCAAAGACCACTTGCCCCTCTGGAGGTTTTCTGGCAGTATTTATCATATCTATGTATCAATCTGTCTATCAATCTATCTATCAATCTATCAATCTATCAATATATCAATATATCTATCTATCTACCTGTCTAGATCTAGGGGTTTTCCATGTCTTGATGATACATCACATATGAAAACTGCACTTTGTGAGTCACAATGAGTGTCAATGATGTGTCATGATCAATTAAAAGAGCCCTCACATGGATTAAATGTGCAACATGCTGAGCACCAGTGGCGTCCCTATGGGGGGGCACGAGGGGCACGTACCCCCTATATTGGACCTGTTCCCCCCAGGTGCCCCCCATATGAACTTTCCAACTATGGCTAAAATATACAGTTAGTATAGTTGGTACCCCCCCCCCAGAGAATTGCGTGCCCCCCCCCAGGTGCCCCCCCGCTCGAGACCCTCCAGTTACACCACTGCTGAGCACTCCCACTCTCTCTACCACCACATCAGTCAATCCTCCTGAGTGCCCGGAAATGTTACAGTCCTGAGGCAACCAACCCATAGATCTCCTAATATAACTGGAAGGGACTGCATGAATAATTATGTTTGCCAAGGTGCAAACACCATTCAGAGAGATTACCTACGTTTGGAAAAGCAACCAGGTCCCCTGCTAAAAGTATGAATATGACACATCATCACTTTCATCAGCTATTCTGACTCATTAGGTGCAAATACCACAGTGACATGGTGCTCTCTGTTTTTTAGCCTAAATTATAATGAAACTGTTATTATAGATAGTCTATTGGGCTGCAAAACACTAAATATGTTCGGGAAAAGTTTTGTGAAATATTGCAAACATTTTTGTGAAATAACCAAAACTTTTTATGAAATAATGCAAAAGTTTTGTGAAATATCCAAAACTTTTTGTGAAATAACCAAAACTTTTTGCGAAATAACCAAAACATTTTGTGAAATAATGCAAACTTTTGCGAAATAACCAAAACTTTTGCTAAATAACCAAAAGTTTTTGTGAAATAACCAAAACATTTTGTGAAATAACGCAAAAGTTTGTGAAATAACCAAAACTTTTTGTGAAATAATGCAAAACTTTTGCGAAATAATGTGAAACGTTTGCGAAATAATGCAAAATTTTGCGAAATAACCAAAACTTTTTGTGAAATAACCAAAACTTTTTGTGAAATAATGCAAAACCTTTGTGAAATAATGCAAAATTTCGCGAAATAACCAAAACTTTTTGCGAAATAACCAAAACTTTTTGCGAAATAATGCAAAATTTTGCGAAATAACCAAAACTTTTTGCGAAATAACCAAAACTTTTTGTGAAATAACCAAAACTTTTTGCGAAATAATGCAAAATTTTGCGAAATAACGCAAAAAAAAAATTAGTAAACAAGTAAACACCGTACCTTTGCAAGTGAGGTTGGCATAATGAG
This sequence comes from Platynereis dumerilii, assembly GCA_026936325.1. Taxonomy (NCBI): domain Eukaryota; kingdom Metazoa; phylum Annelida; class Polychaeta; order Phyllodocida; family Nereididae; genus Platynereis; species Platynereis dumerilii. The sequence continues at coordinate 16,139,111 of JAPTHN010000005.1, forward strand.
AGCATTTGTGTAAAATTTCAGGTAATAATGATAGAATGAGCTGAAATTTTACACACACACTCTAATATGCCAACCTCACTTGCGAAAAACAAGTCAGGTTTTATCCGCTAAGATTTCCAAAATGTGGGGCGCCAGTCCCACCCTAGGGCCCATTGAAGATGTTGAACAATTAAAAACGTTAAAAGCAAAATTTTGCAACCACTTTTTTGATAATAAGAAGGTTACACAATCGCCAATGTCTGCAGAGGAGTAAAAAACAAACAAACAAACAATGGTCAATGTAACTCTTGCAAATGCCTAATGCCAGCTGGTCTACAACCCAATACCTGTTAAACTGTTGATGCAAAGGATGACCCTACCCTTGGGGCAATTTGTGCTTGACAAAGCAATTTACAAGAATAATCTCCTGTCTCAAGTGCCACTCTAGCCTTTTGTCTGGCACTTCGTAATGGTCAGAGAGAGAGATCACCTGAACATAAAGAAAGAACAACATAATTACTGAGTTTGGTTCAAATAAACCTGGGCAAAAAACCATGAGGTTTCACAGTCGATGAATTAGGGGTACTTACAATCAGCTGCTAGTGACCTCAGAACATGCCCTATCCATTGCATTAAAATAAACTGTTAATTTGCCATTGAGCACCTTGTGATCTCATTGAGACTCAGTTGGTGACTTGTTTTGATAGTATTGTAAGTGTACAAGAATTATGACCAGCAAATTACTTATGAGACATGGAGAATAACATGGCATGGACAGACATATGACCTCAACAAGGAACATTTCAGGTCAATTCTGTAAGGACTTGATAACTGTTGACTGTAAACATTTTTCTCTACAAATTTTCTCATGGATATGTATGCATATGAGACTCAAGAGCTGAAGCTATATTTTTACTGTACATTGTTATCAGCTTTATCTGTACATCTATACGAGTTTCAGTTGACTAAAACAACACTGATTGACCTAAGGACTGCAAATAGCTTCAAAGTAAGTACAAGTAGTGTACAGCAAATTACACAACTCCATCTTGGGCACCAGGCATATTGGCTTGAACTTGACTGTAAACAACATCTACTGGTGATAAATTGTCTCTCTTATCTGCAAGTGTTCAACCAGTTGTGGAAGCCAAGATGAAAGAACAGGGAGAAAGTAACACTAAAGATATGTCAAGAGGCCAGCTACCTCGGAAGGTAATGACTTATACTTGTCTTTGCAAAATTACCTAAAGGAATTGTAAGCATAATATTATTGCTTTGCTCAAGGCCTTGTAAATTGTATTTCATGACATTATTCATGCACTGAAGTTTTCAAGATTTGACCAAAAAAAGCAGTGATATCATGCACATTATTCAGAAGCCATAAAACAGCATTGGGTCCAGAAACAAGCTCCATAAGATCCATGTGGTGCAGAAAAAGTAATCAGGGAATCAGTTTTTCTCCTTGCAAAACACCATTTTGCATGAAGAGACATCATAGGAACATGGAAAGACACTTTCGAGTTTATTGCAGACATGTTTGGCTTTTGCTTCTTAGTTCAATTTGCAATTCAAGTCTTGGTACAGCCTGAGAGATAAACACGTAATATTTCTTGCTTGCCACCCTAAACCTTCATGTGTATGCCACCAATTCCAAAAATCTAAGATAATATGCTTTCTGCAATGAGTTTGCCTATATAAAGAAACTTTAGCCAAAAAGTTATTAAGTTTGGCTTTTGATTATAATGGGAAGTAATAGAGCATGTGCTCCAGAAGCTTAAATCAAAATATAGGCCTTTGATGCAAATTTATCTTCTCAAGAAGATTGTGGGAAATATATCAGAACATTATATTGGAAGCTGAGCCCCATGGTTAAGTTGAATAAGTGTGGCTTAATAAAATCGCTCATACTCTACAATAAATAAACAACCATAATTATTTTAAAAATTGGACCTTTGATTTTTGGTCTCAGATATTAAGACAATCCTTTAATCACCAGAAGGGGCCAACTGATAACGTGTCTCTGTAGTCTCTTGTTATGTAAGAAAATATTCCAAATGAAAAAATCCACAAATGCATATATCTTTATAACCATAGAAACACTTAAGGGGTAAGTCATGTAAAAGACAGCCAGTTGTTGCATATCTTCGGTGCTGTTTGTCCTTGGAAACAAATGGCACACAGTGTATATCCTCGGGACAGCAAGTCAACATAATGGCATATGCCCTTCCAGGTAAATTCTTTCCTTTTTCCATTGGCATAGAAAGATGAGCGAATTGCTTGAAACTATAAAAGTTTGAAGAACAAGTCATAAGAAATACCCATCAGTATAGGTATACCTTGTGCCCATCCTCATCCACAATCTAAGAGTAAGAGAACTGACAACAGCTAAAGTGATCAGACCTAATGGAAAACATTGTTTTTTCACCACCACCATAAAATAAGGTGCACAATGAACACCTGAAGGAGTCATTTCACAATTGAATGATAGCTTGACACCCTGTTGGCCCCAGTGGCTGTCGAAGTTCATTCTGTCAATAAGTGTGGTGAAGACCTGAAGGAGTCATTTCACCCATGAAAAATAGCCTGACGCAGTACTTGATAGTGAAAGGTCATTCTGTCCCATACCAACTACAAGATAGCTGAGTGCTGTGAGGCCACTGGGTCTCTTGGGTTCCTTGATTAAATGCTACACTGCCAAGAAAGGGCCTGGCATTGACAAGAAAGGTCAAGCAATTTAGATGAAAGTGATCATTGCCTTGAGAGATCTTCTTAAAATAGTGATACATGTTTATTAATCTATCAGGTAACAGAGAACTGTTGCTGTTCATTTACAGCAATGGAAAACCCATTGAAGTCTATCTAGAGTGTAACTGCAAAATATTTCAAAAATACAAATGTATCTACCGTATTAAACTGCTGTTCTAGTCCCAAAGTTTGCTGATTGTTTCATCAATTATGACATGTTTCTGAGAGTCTCTAGTGTTGCTGTATATATATATATGATAACAACACACTGACAACCTGTCTAATGAACTTGGCAAGGAATGGGTAAACTTGCATGGATTTGTCAGTTACTGTAAATATTGTCTTTGGCTTATACATCAGGTAAAACTGTTCAGTGATCACATCAACGTGTTTGGAATTTCAAAACCTACAAAACAGTCGTAATCAGAACCAATATGCTGTCTTTTCAGTGATCATTATAAGGCTACGATTTCCTTGTTGGTTGGAAATTGATAACATTTTGTTTACCCCAAAACATTACAGATTGCATATACAGGTATAGCTTCAATTCTTTCACTAGATATTATAAAAATCTATTAACTTTAGTAGAAAATTACTCCATGTCACATTGACTCACCTGAAAGGAGACACAAACATGAATGTTAAAACATGATGATAACATTGCTATAGCAAAATAAGTACATTTGACATCAATGTCCTTCTGTAGCCTCTAGCTTTAGTACATCATCAAGTTCTTTTCCAATTTGTCCTTACCAAGACACTTAGAATTTTTACTCAAATACTGATAGTGTAGATTTGTTGCAACTCTATCCAAAAGGCATCATCTTCACCGACACACAAAGACGGAAACACACTTGATTTGGTAATAACCAATAAAACAACAACCCTCAGAGATTGTGCTGTCAGTGATCTACTGTCGGACCATAACTGTATCCTCTTTAATATTGACGTAAACAAAGGGAAGAATCCACAGAAGAAAATTGCCTTCAGAAAGACCCGCAGCATAAATATAGCCAAATTCAAGAAAGACATTGAACAGCATCTGTCACAAAAAGTACAACACCGTAATCGAACAGTCTACTTGAACAAACTTGTGGCACTGTACAAATCAACTGAAAAGATTTTTGACAACCACGCCCCAGTTAAGACTAAACTTGTGACGGTGCGCAAACCTAACCCGTTCACAAATCATGAAATAAAGCCACTTAAAAAGGAAAAGAGAAAAGCAGAAAAATTGTGGAGAAGAACTGGTCTAGAAAAAGACTGGAATATTTTCAAAGAAAAACGAAATGCTCTCAATGAAAAGCTTAATCAGCTTAAGTCAGATGATCTCAGGTGTAAAATTCAAGCCACAAAGGGAAATTCTAAGGCGATGTTCAAACTTCTAAATTCTCATCTCTACAGAAAACAAGATCTGCCTCTTCCCCATCACACAAATGAAACAGAACTAGCCAATGATTTCAACAACTTCTTTGATGAAAAGATCAAAATCATCAGATCTAAATTAGATTCAGGAACGAAGATCACAACTGATGCCTCTCAACCCAACCAAAACCACAACTTACATCAGTTTAAGGCTCTATCAGAACAACAAGTTAAGAAACTTATCACTGAAATGCCTGTCAAACACTGCCAACTTGATCCAATGCCAACATGGCTACTGCTTGAATGTGTTGATGAATTTCTGCCAATCATAACGAAAATTGTTAATATGTCATTAACACTTGGAGAAATGCCCCTTGAACTGAAGCATGCACTTGTCAAACCACTTTTGAAGAAAGAGGGTCTTGAATTGATCAAAAAGAATTATCGGCCAGTCTCGAACCTTTCTTTTCTGAGTAAAATCATTGAAAGTGCTGTAATCAAACAGTATGTTGATCACCTCACTCAGAACAATCTTGAGGATGAAAAGCAATCAGCCTACAAGCAATTTCACAGCACAGAAACCCTCTTAACAAAAATCCATAATGATATTATGCTTAATCTAAGCAATGGCGAGGTGACAATGCTAGTATTGTTAGACCTATCTGCTGCATTCGACACAATTGATCATGGTATTTTGCTACAAAGACTGCGCAACAGGTATGGTGTGCAAAGTGCAGCCTTACGATGGTTCAAATCCTACATTTCTGAAAGATCACAGTCTGTGATAATAAATGATAAAACATCAAGCAAACTTCCACTCAATTTTGGAGTTCCTCAAGGATCCAAACTTGGACCAATTTTATTCAACTCCTACGTTGCCCCAGTCAGTGAAGTAGCACGAAGAAATCAAGTTCACGATCAGAAGTACGCTGATGATGAGCAACTTATCCTGTCATTTAAACCAACCTTTTTGGGTGAAAAACATGCTAGACAGAAAATGGAAAATTGTATTGCTGAAATCAGAAATTTCTTGCATGAGAACAAGCTGTGTAATAATGGAGAAAAAACTGAACTTCTTCTGATTGGAGCACCAAACCAACTGAAGAAACTTCAAATGACATCTATCAATGTAGACAATGTTGGAATCAAAACTGCCAACCATGTCCGCAATTTGGGAGTGCTCTTTGACAAAAATATGACCATGGAGAAGCAGATCAACAAAATATGTCGTAACGCATATTTCAATTTGAGAAACCTGTCAAAAGTACGTAAAAATCTTGACAAGGAAGTAGTTAAAACTGCTGTCAATGCACTTGTCACCCCTCATTTGGACTACGGAAATGGACTGCTGTATGGCACTTCTGCGCGATTGTTAAATAAACTTCAGGTTGCTCAAAACTCGGCCATTCGATTAATTGAGAGATTGAAAAAACTCGACAGTGTCAGCCACAGTAGGAAGCAACTGCACTGGTTACCAATCACAGCAAGAATTCAGTTCAAATTGATGACAACTACATGGAAGGCAATGAACAATCAGGCACCACAATACATCCAAGAACTTGTGCAAATCAAATCTCAACAGGAACACAACCTGAGAAGCAACCACAAGCTGCTGTTAGCAGAACCTGCTCCACGCAACAAAAATAAGTTTGAAGATCGGGCATTTTCCTATGCAGCACCAAAACTCTGGAACGATTTGCCTGAAAAAGTGAGAACTGCTCAAACATTAGAAAGCTTCAAGAAGAATCTAAAAACCCATTTGTTTCAAAATTCTTATGAGTGATTCGATTCGAAAAAGCGCTGATGAGCAGTTTACTGAAATTAGCGCTATATAAATCCATATTATTATATTATTATTATTATTATTATTATCATATGAGTGAGCATATAAGAGTATTCCATAATAATAACAATGTTATTTTCCTATGCATAAACATAATCTCATGAAATGTATTATACTGAAGCTTCAATGCAATTTTTGTAAGTATGCGACTCAGATTGAGCAGAAGTACCATACACTGGCATACAGCAATTAAGTTGGGAAACTGACCTATGGAATGACTTGCATATAATGTATCAAAATGTTAGAATGTGGAAGCTTTACATAAATAACTGTTTCTTGACAACTTAATTTTGTTAAAGTGTAATAAAATATCCATCCAACTCATTTTTTTTTTCATTCTTGACTTAGTTCAATAAAAACCAATGAGAAAAAACGCAGAAAAATGCTCATATAAATGATTTATATACTACAGCAATAACACATTCAACATATTTGACCATGCATATATTCCCATGTCAATAAGCTAAGAGATCCAATCAATGCTCTCTTTCACACAATGATGTCAGTAGCTGTCACAGCACACTTATGGGTATTGGCAAACGATCAAAAACATCTTGCTGCTGCTTTATGAAAAGGTTTGGTTTCTTCTTGGAAGGAACTTTCATTTATTTTTTCTCAGATATGAAGTTTTTCTTGCTTTTTCATCTTGTTTTTCTACACACCGGTTGAAAACCTGCAGACAAAAGGGGCAGTAAATCACCAATGGATGTGTTTTCCAGTCAATTCAAGCCAACAGGCAAGTCTCTCAAGATGGAGTTGTGTGATCATTCAGTATTCTGCTTCAGGAGAATTCATATCGAGTCTTTCAGTGATCAGATGTTTTGCTTTTTTTCTTGAGATGGATACATTTATAGTCATTTTGTAACCTAGGGCAACACCAGACCTGAATTTGTTCTTGAGTAGATGGTGCGTCAACATAGAATGCAAGGAAAATGTGGTTGGCTTAAAAAACCTGCCAGCTGCCATTACAGTTGTACATTTGACAAAATGCATTGTTGGTCTCACGATAGAAAATTTTTAAAATGTGATTGCTTGTGTACTTCATTTGTAAATTGCATATCACATCGTACTCCACAGAAAAGGAACTTATCATAATAATTCTCTTTGACTTTGAATGAGTTTAGGGACCGTTCAGAATTTATGACTGGGGGGTGGGAGTTTTGGCCGAGGGGGTACTAACTTTTCACACGTGTTTTAAGGGGGTATTAATTTTTGACAACAATTCCAAGGGGGGGTAAGAAATTTTAATAAAGAAAAAATGTTAAAAAACACTCATAAACTCATTTTATTTGGACTTTTTTCACACAAATTCCGCGAAATGACGCGAATCTGTACGCGTGACTGTGCATAACAGTATATATATGTGCGTATTGCTTTGGATGGCAAGGGGGGGGTACTAAAAGTATGTGTGAAACCTAAGGGTGGGGTACTAAAAATGGGCATGAAACTCAAGGGGGGGGGGTATCAATTTTTGATGGGAAGTTCCAGCAAAACTCCCACCCCCCTCCATAAATTCTGAACGGTCCGTTACATTTCATATACAATCGCTATGCAACAGGTAAACATAGAAACCTCCTACTCTTGAACTGAAACTGCACTCGAAAGAAAAATTGCACATGTTCATGCTTACTGCATATTGTTTAATGGTCTATGATTTCTAGATGGCTTTCCGGCAGTGCAGGCAGTGCAGGCAGCTGAACTTTGTGACATCATGTCTGTAGATTTTTCACAGAATACCATTCATCCAAGAGGGAGACACTTAGTCATCAACTAAAATGGAAACCGTGAATTGTTGATAGAGGAATACAGTCATGGAAAAAGAAGTGATTACATTATCTTGCACTGTAAGATCATCCCTTCGACATTCATGAAGCACTTGTGGTTTATTGTTTGTCCAAGGGGTACAATTAGCTTAAATACAGACAGACGGAGGAAGATTGCTTTATGTAAAAAGTAATGTATTTTACAGGCCACATTACTTTGATAAAGATTATATAATTTTATCAAATATGTACATTCTTGTGAGTGTTGACCCTTTCCTGTTGGGTCAACAAACTGGTTTTAAACATATTGTAAAGGATTTCTCTTTGATTTGAGCGAATCACTGCAACATTCATGAGTGATTCTCTCCAATCACTACTTTTTTTGGACCTTACAAGAAAATATCAAAACCCACAAGACAGTGTTAATTAAACAATTACTCTGCTGGCGATGCACTACCTCACATCACACTGTTTATTAGGATCGAGTTTCTATGGAAATGAAGACAGTACCTGCAATGTCCTGCTTATAGGCCTAATGCAACCTGATAGTTAGCAGAGGTCTATTTAGACATCAGTGAAACATTAAACTGGGAAGCTAGTGCAAAATGGTTGCTGTATGGATTCCCACAGCCATTCTGTCTGATGCACTGGTGCTCGTTGTCTTTCACAAAAAGATGTCTTCTTGCTTTTAGACAATTAACAAAGCAGCTGCAAGCTATACGGCCATTGGGTTTGACCAAAGTAGCAATAGATCGATTTGCTCAGTCTTAATCCCCTTGTCTTTGGGTGTGAAACCTTATAACCTAATGTTTTAAATGATCAGTATGATGATATGACAGTTTCTTATATCTATTTTATCATATATTGACACCAGAGTAGCTTCTTATGTGAGGGTCAAACATGCACTGGACTTCAGCACAGAATTCAGAATGTTTGCATAAAAGTTCCAATATCAATACTATTTCAGAATACATACAAGACTTAACAACTTATCAAACAAAGCTGTGATAATCTCTTGATTAGATCTAAGTCACCATTGGTGGCAAGGTTCAAGTCAACAATGATCACAGAATAATCACAGCAACTGTGTCTGATTCATGATGGACTGACAGACAATTCAACTGGTGCTGAAATTCATGATTGATATCCACAACTACCAAATGCTGTTACATTTAGTTGGATTAAAAACCCCTGGGGTGCCACAGAGAAGACCCTCAGGACCAATTCACTTAACACAGATTGGCTAGGAGATACTGGTATGTCAAATCAATATTCAGAAGTGTTTACACTGGTGCAATTCAAATCCACAATAGCTGGAATGTTGCCACAGTGTGGATTACCAATGCACAAACCATGCATAGAATTAAAATTTTGACTTATACAAATTTAAAATGACCCTTCGAAGAGGCCAACCATTCTGCTATCCAAGGCAAAGCAATATCATTATGTTGTTGAGTGTAGACTTTTTTACAGCCCATTATACCTACAAAGTCAGCCCCTACATACTTTATACAATTACACCCTTGGCAAACCTGTTCAAGCAGGAACCTTTCTCAGCTCCCTGTGGAGTATACAGACAGGCCATTACTAGTGCATACATTGCTAAGTCACTCTATAATTGCCATCACTACCTTTAACAAAGTACCCATTTACATGTGGTTGAAGTGAAGCAAAGGGTTATGGAGGATCTGCTCAGTTCCTCCGTGTGTGAGGCAGCAAGATGTTTTCTGGTGTTCATTTATATGTATGTATCACTAGCTGAAAAAATTACTTACTTTCTTACAGGCAATAAGATTTTTGGATCAGTTTGTTGCCACATAACTTCTAGGAGTGCCGGAAAAGGGGGGCATGGGGGAGAATTGCCCCTCCTGCCCCAGTCCAAGGGGAGCAGGGGGGGGGGCAATGTGTGCCCTTTTGATCTTAATGAAAGACCATAATTATGCCTTATCTTAGTAACTTTAGGCACATTATTCTGCCTTATTTAGTAATTTTAGGCAAATTATTCATTGCAAATTCAAAATTATTAATGAATTTGGTCACTCGAAATTGGCAAGAAATTGGCACAAATATGATTTGCCCTTTTTCGTCCGACCGCCCCTGCCGCCAGAATATCAATGTATCATCATCTGTGTTTGCTTCAATGCGAAAGTAAATTGAGAATATTCTGCAAACAAAAGCCGTACTTGTTTACAAAGTGTCACGCTTTGACATTGATGTCTCTTTTTCCTCCTGATGTGTTATAAAAGGTTGCTTCCTGCTGTGACACCTGTCAATATGTCATGACATTATTATATGTTTACAAAGCACTGTATTCCAGATATGCGCATATTTATGTTTCATTATTGAATAACTAGTATATCTAGGAATGAAAGTATTTCATGTTCAATTCTTCTACTCTTCCTTCCAATCATGGCTATTTCAATACATGTATTTTCCTATGTCACTATGTGGTCCTTTCGCCAGACTAAGGTAATACCCTCAAATTTAAACAGATTTTCTGAAAAACCACACAAAACGGATCAAAGATCAACACTCATACATCTACTTTAATTCGATACTAATAAGTGCTAAGTACCTGAAGAAAGTAACCTCTGGAGGAAAGATCGTTTATATCACAGAGAAAATAGTGGGGCCTGCTGTAGAGAAAAATGCTATGAGACCAGTGGGTCCCTTGGATTCCTTGATTAAATGCTATGCTGCCAAGACAGGCCAAACTATGCCAAAGAAGGTTTTGTGATGCAGTCGTGAAAGATTAGATCTTACAATACATTTGGCTTTATAATGATGATTATCTATGTACAATTTGCGTGCATTGTCCACACTGAATAAATCCAAGTTAATACAATAATTGCAACTGTGTTTGAGATACCAAATTTTCTAGACTGTTGATTTATGAAAATGTCTTTCAACAGTTACTCTCACACATAGAAAATAATGATAGGTACATTAAGATATGTTCCTAATAGCGTAGGCTATTGATGTTCTTGTTTCTTATTTACAAAAAAACACCCGTTTAAAAGGAATCTTTTTATAATATATACAGGGGGACATCTTTTGTAGGAAACAAAGGGCACCAGTGCACCAGACAGAATGGCTGTGGGAGTCCATACACCAACAAATCTGCACCCACTCCCAAGGTTTATGTGTCACTGATGTCTAAATATAGCACTGCTTACTGTCAGATTGCATTATATGTAGGATATTACAGGTGCAGTCTCAATATAGGCAGAAATTACATTGTGATAAGGGCCATGTATATAGCATCTGTTTGTGCTATTACTTCAGTTTCCACGACTGTATGGCAGAAGTTATATTTTTCAAATTTTATTTACGATGTGTTTCAGACAAATGCGATTCTGCGAAAACTCTTCAGACGCAACGTTACACACAACAGTGCTGCCATCTAATCGCAGCCAGAAAGGAATCTAGAAATCACAGACGATTGAACAATGTGAAGTCAACATGAAAATGTACAATTCTTCTTTCGAGTGCAGTTGAGTTCACGGGTAGGAGGTTTCTATGTTTACCTGTTGCAGTGGCACAACACTTACATGAATGTGATGAATTGTAATGTGGCAACCTTTAGATTTCCAGTTCGGGGGAGCTTTGAGTTTTTTTAGGTAAATAATTCCTTGTTTTTAATTACGTAAAAAGACTATCGTTCAGGTACATAGTATGGTGTTGATAAAACAGGTTACAGAATGAGCAATGTATTCACTATTTGTTGCATAAAATAGTAACACGTCACTGCAAGATTCTAAATTTGCCCCGAGTGATGCACTGAATGATCACACTACTCCATCTTGCAAGACATGGCTATTGGCTTGAATTGACTGGAAAACACATCCATCGGTGATATATTGTCCCTCTTGTCAGCAGGCGTTCAACCAGTGTGTGGAAAAACAAGATGAAAAAGCAAAAAAATCTCCATCTATGGAAAAAAAACATGAAACTTCCGTCCAAGAAGAAGCCAAACCCTTTCAAAAAGCTGCAGCAAGATGTGATGTTTTTGATCGTTTGCCAATACCCATAAGGGTGCTATGACAGCTACTGACGTCATATTGTGAAAGGGAGCATTGATTAGTTCTCTTAGCTTATTGGCATGGGAATGTTGGTGCAATTTTTGAGTATGTTAATTATCACTGCAGTGTATGAATCATTAGCCTCAGTCTACAAAAAAAGCAATTATTCACAACTTCTATTTTCTGGCTTTCAAATGGACACAACTAATTAAAATATAATGACTCTCTGAATGATAAATACAACTGTTGTAAAAAGAACTTTCAAATGCCAGGTTGGTGATCCCAGATAATTTATTACAAATTAATGAAATAGCGTAATTGTCCATACAGAATTATTATTTAGCACATGCACCTTAGTTAGTCCTAATATACAATGCCACTGAAAGCAATCATTATGCATGCTGGCCTGTATTGTCCCACTTGAGCTTGATTCTAATCCGTTTAAAATACATACTCAACGGTCTGTTCTTCCTTCCCTATACCACATCACAACACCATGCGAGAGCAATGATTTCCTTTCCTTGTTCTGTTGGCTTGAAAAGGGGGTGGGAATCAGGAGTATAGTGCTTGTGTGTGTTCAGTTACTAAGCAATTCCAGAATGTGAAGTTGATGGTTGTGATGAAGCCCACTGGCTACACATTTGTTTCCTTGCACTATGAGACAGACCAAACATACACAAAATGTAGAACCCGTGGAGAGAATTCAAGACCGCAAATGGATACCAGAAGATTTCGTTCCCTGTCAAGTTTGGGAGAAGGCCAATAAACCGTGTCATTCCCATTAGTATCAATAGTCCCAGGTAAACACCTGTAATATGGAAGTTTTCTCTATTCTCATTGACGTTTGTAGCATTTCTACAGCCAGCAAGCAGAAGGATGAAGCATTTGACAAAGAGAAAAACACTGATCATGGCAAAGATAAGCACTGGAAGACCAAATGCATACAACTCGCCAATCTTTCTTTCTCCCGAGATCCAACAGTTTCCATCCCCTCCATACTGGAAAAAACCTGAAAGAGGAAAAAAGCGTTGTTGTTTGACCTAGTATTTAACCTGTGGTATGGGTGTATTCCAGTTAAGCAAAACTGTGTAAATTGGTAGAATATTCAGTGAAAATAACAATAAGCACAATTTATATAGCAGTGCTTTTGCACTTTAGAATATATGTGAAATATGAAGTTTGTAGAAATCTGTTAAAAATATATCGAGGCAATGCATTTATTGAAGTTTCTAAGCAGTTCTTTTTATTTTGTAGAATAAACAGCACTAAAAAAATATAGGTATGTTCATGGCTAGCAATGGATAATATTAAAATAAATTTCCAAACATTACAGTTGTCATACCTCAATATAATCTTATTGAAAGAGAAACTCACGATGTTGGAGACATGATCTGTCAACTTCTCAGCCAGAGGTTTTCTTTACAGTTTTTAGCTGAGAGGTTGAAACTTCATGTCTCCTACATTGTGAGTTTCCAGTGAACAATAATATTATACATGGATATGCCAATACTTGGAACCAAGAGCAACTTATTCTCCATAATTGCCATACCTGTATCTGTGAGGTCAAGCATAAAAAAAGACGCAGAAATCAGCAGTGGTGCCATCAACGAGTATAGGGAGTAAAAAGCAAAACTTTGAACATTCTCTCCAGATGAATCGAGGTGGGAGTTGAAGCTGCTTCTAGATGTGAAGTGGAGTTTGACTGCAATAGCATTCATAGTTGTGAAAGTAGCCAACTGACAATAGTGCTGTATAAATCCAACTAATTTGCAGACGATGTGATAAGGTGTAAAATAGTCACCACTCTGTGAGGCCAACTGACCAAGGAGTAAAGCACTCATATAAGTCATCAATAGTTTTCCAAGTACAGTCCTGAGCATAGGTAGGCCTAATATGCTGTAAACGGCAAGAGTGATCCCAAGTGATGTTATTGAAATGACATTGCCAATGAGTGTGACTGTGGCTAGGTAAGGATCTGACATCAAAACTGGCATGCAGATTATGGCAGACTCGTTGCTGAGAATGAGAAAATTCTCAGAGTCAAGAACTTTACCACTTGCCCTGATCCTAATAGATGTCTGATTGAGCGTAGTCATGGTCTCATAGTCCATTGGAGAAAGTAACGTCTTGTTACATATCTGTAGGTTTGTGAGGCAGAAATACCTGTCTGTGTGCACAAAGTCTTCTGATGGACAATATGTAATTTGAGATAAAGCTGTATCTCTGCCGAATAAAAGGTATAAATCATTGTACAACATATATTCGGTTGAAGCTCTTAAGTCATGTTTGTATTGAAGGTGTCGGAGACTTCCGGTTTTGCAAGCCGGGGTATACTCAGGGTTAATTATAATGAATAGTGTGTATATAATATCCATAGCCTCACTGGCTAATTTAGATGTGATGGATAAGATATCTGTGCGGAATAGCGGGTTCATAGTTTTAAGGCATACTAAGTTTTCTGTGTTGACTTGATGTCCCAAGTAAATGTCTCTTTCTCCAATTTTACACTCTATGAATTCGATTGTATGATTATATCGCTGCGCAAAACTCCTAACCAAACCACTTCTAATGGCAACAACTAAAGTCTGTGTGCTGCGCTTGTTCAGTCGCAGTTCAGGTTTCTTATATAAAGGGAAGCAAGAATCACGGAAAGAAAGATGCGTGTCAGGACAAACATTGCCACAAAAGGAGTGAATGTCATTAGTTTTGCAAGTGAGGCTCTCTCTTGCTTTTATGTTGTACAAACCATCTACATCTGACAGAATTGAGAAACTGACCAACCTTTCAAGTAGTCCAGACCAGCTTCTCCCCAAGTTTTCATATGATGGACAGAGAACTTGACCCAAATTACCTTCAGAAATATCCGTACTACAGTTGTTGCAAAGATAGCAAGCAGGGTTTTTGTACAATTTGCCTGAATGTGCAACCATTAATTTTGTCTGGAGACATAACTCATTTATTATAGTGTCCTCATAGTGAGGTGGACATATGTCAATGATGTGTAAATTAGGCAAACAGAAAAGTCTTGTCAATATATGTAATCCCTCAAGGAGTGGTAGTTGTACACTGGTGCATTCAGAAGAAATATAATTCAAAAATGTCTTAACACTATCATGCATTAAAATATGACGAGCACAGAACTGATGCATGGTGTCACAAAAATACATAGTCTCTAAAGCAGACATCTGATGCTTCTCAATACCATTGCACAAAGCGCATTCTTCATTCAAGAAAATCCGATAAGTTGTGTTGTCCGAAACAAACTTCTTAAATGGAGGGCACTGAGAGCCATTGGAACATTTTGTTACTACTGATAAATGGATATCTGATGCTACATGCAAACACTCAGTGCTGTTTAGTGGTTTTTCTATATTTGCTAGAGGAGATGTTTTAAATATATCACTCGTATTACCAGAGGCACATGCATATTCAACTTTACGCATAACATCCATGACACTTTGCAACGGGGTATTTGCTGGCCAGTCAGATGGTCTATGATTCATAACTGGCTGTGCTGTATGCAAATCTGAATTACTTCCTGATACCATGTTGGAATTGTTGACTGATAATGTGTGAGAACAGTGCTGGTCAAAGTCATAGCAGCAGTCCCCAACGGTCTTGCAAGAAACATGACAGGAGCAGAGTTGTGTGGATGACCAACAGTTGCTGAAGCAGGACATGGGCAGATCTGCGCATTTTTCTCCTGAAGACGGTGGAGGATATAAAGATGAGTTTACTGAGGAAAAAAACACAGATTTATAACAGTGAAAATTAGGAATTCCAGGAATAATTTGCAGATGGATATGAGTTTACTGAGGGAAAGACATTGAATAATTTATTTCGGTTTTTTATTCATTTAAACAAGGCATTGCAGAAGGAATTATAAAAGTAAAGAAAATATGTGGACAGACGACATGTTATTTTCATTTCCAATCAGTACATTGAAAAAGAAACTGCAATAAATTATGCATTCCTGAACATTTCATTCAGTCCAGTGATTAAAACCATCAAAACACTTGCAAAGAATATGCATAAACTGATATACTTAGACTAATGAAATCTGACGCAAAGCTATTGCTATTTAGTCATAGTGGTACACTAACTAACTGCATCAAATTTGTGTATCCCGTGGTGAAGTTACCTGATGACCCAGGGTTTTCAAGCACACCTCAAAAGGAGCAGCAAAAGAAGAATGTGGCGTCTTTGTCTTTGTTTTCTCAAGCAAGCATTAACTACAGATCCTACTTATTACAAAGAGTGCGGTACTCACAAGAAGCTGATGCAAGTTGGAGGCGCAGGAGAAACAGAGGATCTTGGAGAAGGAAAAACAGACAGAACCTCTTGGTCAGCAGGAACATCTTGGAATGATGAGGGTAGCTATGTTCTCTTTCTATTCATACATCCACAGAATAATGGTTTAGGACTAATTTTCAGCTTTTGTTAAGTTTCTAAAGCTGCGACATCGTGATGATTTGGGTGTCTTTTACAAATCGAAAGAGGTCCTCTGACTGCCTTGTTACAAGAAAGAAAGCCATCAAAACTCATTAGTGTACACACAAAAGGTGTCAAATGACTTGATTCATTCTTCAAATTGTCTGGTTGATATACCCATTTTACCTCTGCTTCACACCTTTAAGTCATCGATGTTCTTCATCAAAATGTTACAATGTCTACTTGGAGGGCCAAAAATGAAATTCAGTACTTGCACAAAGCTGTGGGGTAGAATAACTAATTGAAGCACTTGATATGTATGGACTCAATCTGTTTCTTAACAAAATAGTTTTCTTTCTCTGATCAGAAAGAAAAAAGTGTCACTCTACATCTGTTATTCTTATTTCTCTTTAGAACCACTGCATTTGGAACAAAAAGTAATTTATTAGACTTTTTGTGTGCATTGTGTCCAGTAATCCGTGCCAAATCAGTGATTTCTCCCTGTCACTGGACCTTACATGACAAAATCAAGTGTTAATTTTACGCCTAAAGTACCATCATTTCCAAAGTTTCTATGCACGATTCATGAGAATATAGACTTGAATTAATATATACATCATATTTAACTTTTTTCTTGTTTCATTTCATTGAATTAATTGATGTAAAAGATGTGTCACTAGTTTATGTTAATTTTTTGGTCCCACGAAATGTCCACTCCGTTACCTCCAATTCCGAGCTTACCAGTGATACTTTTGCTGAGGGTGACAGGATTCAATAGAATGCAATCAAAACTCTCCCAAACAGAACGCACTATTAAGAGAAAACAAAACCATTCCTGTCCACTCCGTTACCCTTTCCTGTCAACTTCGTTACCACAAAAAATCAATATTTAATTAAAAAACGATTGATTTGAGATTAAGTTCTTCTGAAAATAAGATATACTTTTTTTTTTTCTTTTTTTTCTATTTTTAAATTGCTCAAAAAGCAGGTTTTTTGCATCAAAAGTCCACTCCGTTACCACATTTTCCAGGGCATTTTGTCCCAAAATTTGAGAATGGCCCAAATATGCGACTCAGATTGAGCCGAGGTACCGTACACTGGCGTACAGCAAGTTGGAAAACTGACCTATGGAATGACTTTCATATAATGTATCAAAAATGTTTTAATGTTTTAGCTCAATGAGAAAACAATGAAAAAAAACTGCAGAAAAATGCTCATTTCTTATACTGAAGCTATTAAATGATCTGTACTTTACAGCAAAAACATATTCAAAATATTAGAACATGTATAAATTCCCATGCCAATAAGCTAAGAGAACTAATCAATGGCAATTCAATGCTCCTTTTCGCACGATGACGTCAGTAGCTGTCATAGCACCCTTATGGGTATTGGCAAACGATCAAAAACATCTTGCTGCAGCTTTATGAAAAGGTTTGGTTTCTTCTTGGAAGGAACTTTCGTGTTTTTTTTGCTACCAAAGAACCAGTTTTTCTTGCTTTTTCATCTTTTTTTTCTACACACTGGTTGAATGCCTACAGACAAGAGGGACAATAAATCACCGGTGGATGTGTTTTCCAGTCAATTCAAGCCAATAGGCATGTCTCACAAGATGGAGTTGTGTGATCATATTCTGCTTCAGGAGAATTTAGATTGAGTCTTGCAGTGATGTGTTACTTTTTCTTGAAATGCATACATTTATAGCCATTCTGTAACCTTAGACAACACCAGACCTGAATATGTTCTTGAGTGGAAAGGTCAACATAAATGCAAGGAAAGTCTGGTTAGTTTCCAAAAAAGGCTGTCAGCTGCCTATAGAGATGTATATTTTAACAAATGCATTGTTGGTCATATTTCTGCAATATAGAATTTAATTCCCTTGCCTATGTACATTACTTGTAAATTGCATTGCATATCGTATTCCACAGAAAAGGAAATTATCATAATAATTCTCTTTGACTCTGAATGAGTTTACATTTCATACAACTGCTATTCCACAGGTAAACATAGAAACCTCCTACTCGTGAACTGAAACTGCACTCGAAAGAAGAATTGCTCATTTTCATGTGGACTGCACATTGTTCAATGGTCTGTGATTTCTAGATCACTTTCCGGCAGTGCAGGCAGCTGCACTTCGTGAAATCATGTCTGTAGATTTTTCACAGAATACCATTCATCCAAGAGGGAGACACTAAGTCATCAACTAAAATGGAAACCATGAATTGCTGAAGGAGGAATACAGTCCTGGAAACTGAAGTGATCACATTATCCTGCACTGTAAGATTATCCATTTCGACGGTCATGAAGCACTAGCAGTTTAGGTTTTGTCCATGCCGTACAATTACCTGAAATTCAGGCAGAAGGAGGAAAATTGCTTGATCTAAAAATAGGATATTTTACAGGCCACATTACTTTGATGAAGATTGTACAATTATATCAAATAATAATATGTACATTCTTGTGAGTGTTGACCTTTTCCTGTTGGGTGAACATGTGGCTCCGTTGTTTAGTGGGTAGCATCCCCGCCTTGTACGCATGAGGAAGTGGGTTCAATCCCCGCTCCGGCCGTGTCCAGAGGTTATCACTGTAATGATTGGTATGATTGCCGTTCAGTATGGTGAGCGCCGGTGAGCAGATTTATCTTGCATGGGCGCTACATAAAATTATCATTATTATTGACAAACTGGTTTTTAACATATTTTAAAGGATTTCTCTTTGATTTCAAGTCACTACTTTTTTGGACCTTACAAGAAAAGATCAAACAATAACTTTGCTGGCAATGCACTACCTCACTGTTTATCAGGATGGAATTTCTGATAAGTCGAAATGAAGGCAACACCTGCAACGTCTTGCATATAGGCATAATGTAACCTGATAGTAAGCAGAGGTCCATTTAGACATCAGTGAGACATAAAACTAGGAAGCCAGTGCAAAATCGTTGCTGTATGCACTCCCACATCCATTCTGTCTGGTGCACTGGTGCTCTTTGCTTTGTACAAAAAGATGTCTTCCAGCTTTTAGACAATTAACAAATCAGCTGCAAGCTATACGGCCATTGGGTCTGACCAAAGTAGCAATAGAGCAATTTGCTCATGCTCAATCCCCTTGTCTTTGGGTGTGAAACCTTATAACCTTATATATTAAATGACCAGTATGCACACATTTTTTATTTATATTTGCAAAAAAGTTCCAATATCAATACTATTTTAGAATATACATAATCTATTCTGATGTATACAAGATTTTACCACTAAGCAAGCAAAGCTGTGATCATCTCTCGATTAGACCAAAGTCATCCTTGGTGGCAAAGTCACTGTGTCCACTATTTTAGTAACTTTAGGCACATAATTCTGCCTTATTTAGTAATTTTAGGCGCAAATTATTAATTATAAATTCAAACTTATTATTGCATTTTGCCACGCGAAATTGGAAAGAAATTGGCGCAAGTATGATTTGCCCTTTTTCATCCGACCGCCCCTGCCGCCAGCATTTTCTTCTGGCCCACCTGGTAACTTCCATCACTTTGTAATCACCACTTTCATCAATGTATCATCATCTGTGTTTGCTTCAAATGAAGAAAGTAAATTGAGAATATTCTGCAAGCAAAGGCCATACTTGGTTACAAAGTGTCACACTTAGACATTGATGTCTCTTTTTCCTCCTGATATGTCATAAAACGTTGCTTCCTGCTGTGACACTTGTCAATATGTCATGACATTACAATATGTTTACAAAGCATGGTATTCCAGCTATATGTGCATATTATATGTTTCATTATAGAAAAACTAGTTTATCTAGGAATGAAAGTATAACATGTCCAATTCTTCTACACATCCTTCGAATCATGGCTATTTCCATACATGTATTTTCCTATGTGGTCCTTTCGCCAGACTAAGGTTATACCCTCGAATTTAAACAAATTTTCTTTAATACGACACAAAACGGATCGAAATCAACACTCATACATCTTCTTTAATTCCATACTAATAAGTGCGAAGTACCTGCAGAAAGCATTTCTCACATGAATAATAGCCGCACAACCTCTGCAGGAAAGGTCTTTTCTATCACAGAGAAAATACTGGGGCCTGCTGCAGAGAGAAATGCCATGAGGCCAGTGGGTCTCTGAGATTCCTTGATTAAATGCTATGCTGCCTGGAAAGGCCAAGCTATGCCAAAGAAGGTGTGATGATGCTTTCGAGAAAGACAGGGGGGGACTGGCCTATGTGGCAGAGTGGCAGCTGCCATGGACCCATCCACTCAGGGGGGCCCATTCAAGATGTTGAACAATTAAAAACTTTGATAATAGAGCTTAAAAGCAAAATTTTGCCATCGCTTCTATGATAATAAGAAGGTTACACAATGGTCAATGTCTGCAGAGGAGTAAAAAACAAACAAACAAACAAACAATGGTCAATGCAACTCTTGCAAATGCCTAATGCCAGCTGGTCTACAACCCAATACCTTTTAAATTATTGATGCAAAGGATGACCCTACCCTTGGGGCAATTTGTGCTTGACAAAGCAATTTACAAGAATAATCTCCTGTCTCAAGTGCCACTCTAGCCTTTTGTTTGGCACTTTGTAACGGTCAGAGAGAGAGATCACCTGAACATAAAGAAGGAACAACATAATTACTGAGTTTGGTTCAAATAAACCTGGGCCAAAAACCATGAGGTTTCACAGGCGACGGATTAGGAGTACTTACATTCAGCTGCTAGTGAACATGTCCTAGCCATTGTATTAAAATAAACTGTCAATTTGTCATTGAGCACCTTGTGACCTCATTGAGACTCAGTTGGTGACTTGTCTTGATAGCATTTTAAGTGTACAATAATTGTGACCACACAAATTGCTTATGAGAATAACAACGAATTAACAGGCAATATGACTTCGCAAGGAACATTTTAGGTCAATTCTGTAAGCACTTGACATCTGTCGACTGTAAACATTTTTCTCTACAAATTTTCTCATTGATATATATGCATATGAGACTCAAGAGCTGAAGCTATATTTTTACTGTACATTGTTAGTGGCTTTATCTGTACATCTATACGAGTTTCAGTTGAATAAAACAACACTGATTGACCTAAGGACTGCAAATAGCTTCAAAGTAAGTACACGTAGTGTACAGCAAATTACACAACTCCATCTTGGGCACCAGACATATTGGCTTGAACTTGACTGTAAACAACATCTACTGGTGATAAATTGTCTCTCTTATCTGCAAGTGTTCAACCAGTTGTGGAAGCCAAGATGAAAGAACAGGGAGAAAGTAACATTAAAGATATGTCAAGAGGCTAGCTACCTCGCCCAGTCAACATTTGAGTCTGCACAGCACTCACTGTGAGATCACAAGAAACTCACATGGTGATGTCATACTGGAGGGTGTCATCAAGACATCACAGTGACCTCATACCTTGTGACCTCATGCATTGCTATCTCATGCAGAGCTCTCAGAAATCTCACATACTGAGGTCAAAATGTGGGCTCACTGTGAGCTCACAATGATCTCACAAATCATGGTGTCACTAAGACATCACACAGAGAGGTCACAAGGAGCTCACACAGTGGCATAACTAAAGGTCAAATAGAGGTCTCACAGAGAGCTCACACTGTGAGCTCTTTGTGACAGGAAGTGACATCACATGACCATCACAACATTCCATCCACCATTTTGAATCAACATGCAACAGGATATTTGGGAGATGAAATAATGCATGTAAGTATGATTTTACATAGTTTGTAGTTTTGAAAATTATGTTAGCATTGATTTAAACATTTACTACATTTACTGATTCTACAAACATTGAAATTAAGCCTCTGAAAATTGACAGCAATGCGGGTTTTTGTACAGCAATTTTGGCACAATCTTTTAACTGCCATTTTGTATCAGGAGCCATTACACAAAGAAACACACAGTTTGATATGTATACATGAACTGGTAGTATTTTCCATTTAAACTGTTTCTGTGAGATATTGACCATGTGCTTTTGAATAATTAGATAATATATATCAACTGCACTCATAGTATAAGAGGTGATAATTCAGCCTATTTATGGGACATTATTCAAACTGCTGATATATGTAGCACATACATTTATTTGTATTATATTTATTTCATGTTTCAGGTTGATGGTTGATATTTATGGGTTGGACTACAGGAATGAAGAGGATTGAATGAAACCCCACCCTCCCCCCCCCCAATCCAGCAATGTGATTTGACAAATAAAATGAGAGAACAAACTTGCTATTCTGTATCTGTATTTATCTAACTCTTGAAATGGTCAATGAGGGTGATTTGAGGTCACAGGAAGTTTACCCTGCAGAGGTCACAGAAAGTTCACCCTGCAGAGTTGACCTCAGAAAAGGCTCACAGAGAGCTCACAGAAAGCTCACAAGAGGCTCACATGAATCTCACTATGAGACCTCACATCAGGCTCACAGGAAGCTCACAGTGTGACCTCAACTTTTGAGCTCAAATCAACCTCATTGACTGGCTTCAAAATGAGGTTGATATGAGGTCTTTTCTGTGAGCTTTCAAGGTATCTTTGAAGAGCTCACAAAGATATCACAGTGAGGTCAAATTGTTGACTGGGCGGAAGGTAATGACTTATAGTTGCCTTTGCGAAATTAAATACCTTAAGGAATTATAAGCATATATTATTGCTTTGCTTAAGGCCTTGTAAATTGTATTTCATCACATTCTTCACGCACTGAAGTTTTCAAGATTCGACCAAAAAAAGCAGTGATATCATGCACATTACTCAGAAGCCATAAAACAGCATTGGGTCCAGAAACAAGCTCCATAAGATCCATGTGGTGCAGAAAAAGTAATCAGGGAGTAAGTTTATCTCCTTGCAAAACACCATTTTGCATGCAGAGACATCATAGAAACATGGAAAGACACTCTCGAGTTTATTGCAGACATGTTTGGCTTTTCCTTCTTAGTTTAATTTGCAATTCAAGCCTTGGTACAGCCTGGAGATATTAACTTGTAATATTCATAGCTGGCCACCACTCTTCATGTGAATGCCACCAAATTCAAAAATCTAAGATAATATGCTTTCTGTAATGAGTTTGCCTATATAGATAAACTTTAGCCAAAAAGGTTATTAAGTTTGGCTTTTGATTATAATGGGAAGTAATAGAGCATGTGCTCAAGAAGCTTAAATCAAAATATAGGCCTTCGATGCAAATCTATCTTCTCAAGAAGATTGTGGGAAATATATCAGAACATCATGTTGGAAACTGAGCCCCACGCTTAAGTTGAATAAGTGTGGCTTAATAAAATCGCTCATACTTTACAATAAATGAACAACCATAATTATTTTAAAAATCGGACCTTTGATTTTTGGTCTCAGATATTAAGACAATCCTTTAATCACCAGAAGGGGCCAACTGATAACATGTCTCTGTAGTCTCTTGTTATGTAAGAAAAGATTCCAAATGAAAAAATCCACATATGCATATATCTTTATAACCATAGAAACACTTAAGGGGTAAGTCATGTAAAAGACAGCCAGTTGTTTTAAGGTATATCTTCGGTGCTGTTTGTCCTTGGAAACAAATGGCACACAGTGTATATCCTCGGGACAGCAAGTCAACATAATGGCATATGCCCTTCCAGGTAAATTCTTTCCTTTTTCCATTGGCATAGAAAGATGAGCGAATTGCTTGAAACTATAAAAGTTTGAAGAACAAGTCATAAGAAACACCCATAGCGTTAGCGTTACCTGGGGACCATTAGGGCGTATCTACAAACAGGACACCCGGGAACCATTAGGGCGTATCTGCTTAACATTTATTGTATAGATACACCCTAATGGTCCCCGGGTATCCTGTTTGTAGATACGCCCTTATGGTCCCCGAGTAAGAAATACCCATCAGTATAGGTATACCTTGTGCCCATCCTCATCCACAATCTAAGAGTAAGAGAACTGACAACAGCTAAAGTGATCAGACCTAATGGAAAACATTGTTTTTTCACCACCACCATAAAATAAGGTGCACACTGAACACCTGAAGGACTCGTTTCACAATTGAATGATAGCTAGACACCCTGTTGGCCCCAGTGGCTGTGGAAGGTCATTCTGTCCCATAACAACTACTGGGGCCTGCTTAGAGCCACACTGATGTGAGGCCAGCTGGTCCCTGAGGTTCCTTGTTTAACAATATGCTCTCTGTTTGGCCCTGCTGACTTGCAAGGACAATAGAATGCCATACAATTAGGAGGTGCTAGATCACCACTTGATGAGGGCTGCTTTACAGAGCACCCTGAAAGAGTGCAAAGTCCTTACGGCTCAAGATGCTCCAAGTTACCACCTGGTGTCAGACATTGTCGTCATAGAGCAATGAGAACAATCCTTTTATTGTATTAGGTCGCATTGGCTATTGGTCAACACACTCTCAACACTCTGCTATATAGGCCTACAGGAATATTGAGAAGATAGAATGCCACTGCTTCTATTAGTCTATCACACAATTCAATTAAGTCTAACCTGGATAAAGGGAATTTTTTAATTTTCCTGTGTAATTTTCAAGTGTTACTGAAAATAATGACCTTTTAATGAACATACAGAAAAGCCACATTTCTAGTTATTGACCAATCAGAGAAGAGAATTTGGACTACTTTACTTTCAGAAAAATGTCAATATCCATTAAAATGCATGAAATGGAGCTCGTTGTACTTCTCTGTTATGCGGTATTCAGTTATTTTTTTTGTTTCATAGGTTTTACTTTCCCATTGCCAAAATACAGAGAGCAAAACATACTAGTTTAGTAATTATTGGAGATGTACTTCAACTTGGATCAATTAAAACTGCAGCAAATTATAAAGGATATCAACCAAAACCACTGAGCTAATCTCAATAAGCGTGGTGAAGACCTGAAGGAGTCATTTCACCCATGAAAAATAGCCTGACGCAGTACTTGATAGTGAAAGGTCATTCTGTCCCATACCAACTACAAGATAGCTGAGTGTTGTGAGGCCACTGGGTCTCTTGGGTTCCTTGATTAAATGCTATACTGCCAAGAAAGGGCCTGGCATTGACAAGAAAGGTCAAGCAATTTAGATGAAAGTGATCATTGCTTTGAGAGATCTTCTTAAAATAGTGATACATGTTTATTAATCTATCAGGTAACAGAGAACTGTTGCTGTTCATTTACAGCAATGGAAAACCCATTGAAGTCTATCTAGAGTGTAACTGCAAAATATTTCCAAAATATAAATGTATCTACCGTATTAAACTGCTGTTCTAGTCCCAAAGTTTGCTGATTGTTTCATCAATTATGGCATGTTTCTGAGAGTCTCTAGTGTTGCTGTATATATATATATATATATATATATATGATAACAACACACTGACAACCTGTCAACTGAACTTCGCAAGAAATTGGTAAACTTGCATGGATTTGTCAGTTACTGTAAATATTGTCTTTGGCTTATACATCAGGTCAAACTGTTCAGTGACCACATCAACGTGTTTGGAACTTCAAAACCTACAAAACAGTCGTAATCCGAACCAATATGCTGTCTTTTCAGTGATCATTATAAGGCTACGATTTCCTTGTTGGTAGGAAATTGATAATATTTTGTTTACCCCTCAAACATTACAGATTGCATATACAGGTATAGCTTCAATTCGTTCACTAGATATTATAAAAATCTATTAACTTTAGTAGAAAATTACTCCATGTCACATTGACTCACCTGAAAGGAGACACATGAATGTTAAAACATGATGATAATATTGCTATAGCAAAATAAGTACATTTGACATCAATGTCCTGCTGTAGCCTCTAACTTTAGTACATCATCAATTTATTTTCCAATTTGTCCATGCCAAGACACTTAGAATTTTTTCCCAAATACTGATAGTGAAGATTTGTTGCTACTCATTGCAAAAGGCATCATATGGGTCAAAATTTGATAAGTCTGAAATTCTTGTCTCCAGTGTTTAACGATAATACATGATGGCAGGAAGACCAATCGAGGACTTCTTGTTGTCATTTGTCATAGACTAGGATATTAGAAAAACTTATAACACAAAAAATATGTGGCAGAATATTTTTATCCCATCCAAAAATAGCATTGAAGTGGCCTACCCCCCTGAAAAAGGCCTGTCTCCACCAACACTTTCTTTGAAAGATCGCATCACAAAAACTAATACAGGATTCTGATTCAATTAAACTCTTCCATACATGGAGACTTGACTGTCAGTCTTCTAAAATCTGGTCATCAATAGCTGAAATAATATTCTGTATAAGAGCACGAGGTTGTTGTGTCAATGTCTCCAATATTGTGTCATTAGCATCACGTCAGATTTGTTTCTTAATAAAAAATAAAGGGACACACATTCTGTGAGAAAACCTTGTGTCTGATGTTGTCTGAGAACCCAAGAAAATAACTGAACTATCTCTAGCTCTGTATCATTTATGTAAACCAAAATATTATAGTATTTCTGTCGGCATGTCAGTTGTCCTATCTCAATTTGTCATTAGCAAACGCCTTGCTACTCTATATTGACAGCATATTTCTGGACCAAAATCAGTGTGAACATGTTTCTGGTGTTCATAAGGTCATTGCATGCACATATTGCCAGACTGCCAGTTTTGCACTGGTCCCTACAAAAATTTTTACCTTAATTATCATTAGCATCACGCTGTCATTAGCATCATGTCAAAAATGGCTTATTGCCTTTATCCGACAAAAATTTTGTTGCAGGTGACTGGAATTGAAATCAGTTGAATATATATTATCAATAAAGGTTTCAACAGACTATTACATAACATTTTTGCATTTTCCTTGCATCTGACATGCTTAGTATGTAGTTTGATTCTTCTCTGAAACTACTAACCAAATATGGGGTGCCAGCAACATTTTACCATTGTCTAGCATCTGAAATATGGTTTAGCAAGACATTGGGCACTGGAGGGAGTAGTGGAGATCATCTTTATTATTCAGAATCCAAACTATTGATGAAATAAATATTTTTGTTTGTTTTTGTAAATTTCTGGTTCAAGGATTTGTTCTATCTCAATAACTATTGGTCATAGAGACCTGAAATATAGCTCATTGTGTGCAGAATAGCCACTTTCCTATTTGTTGGTAATACATTGTTCAGCTCTAAATGGTACAGATTTCAAGTTATAGGCATGATGCTAATGACACACATATTTGGTATTTTAATTGATCAAAATGCAGTTTCTCAAAAATAATTGCCATTAGAGACCTGGAACTTGCCCAAAATGTGCCAGCAACTTGCCTAATCATTGGCAATAGATTGTTTAGCCCCAAATGGCCAGGAATTTTTAGTTAGAAGTGTGATTTTAATGACAGACGAAAAACATAACATCTATTTTTATCACCTCAGTACAGATCAGCGGGGCATTTCGACCCTTGGACATGAAAGTGCAGTGATAGCTGATTGTTTGACCCACCCAACGCAAACTTTAAAAGGCATTTCTGGAGCGAAAAATTTTCTAAATTTTTTCAGCTGAAATTTCAAGGTTTTCAAATTTTGACCCATATAATGAGCATATAAGAGTATTCCATAATAATAACAATGTTATTTTCCTATGCATAAATATAATCTCATGAAATGTATTATACTGAAGCTTCAATGCAATTTTTGTAAGTATGGGACTCAGATTGAGCTGAAGTACCATACACTGGCATACAGCAATTAATTGGCTGTCTCTGAGAAAACCATGCAGGTTGTACAGTAAAGTGAAACGTGGCCCGAGCCGGATTTTAACGAAATTTTCACCAAACGCCCTTTAAACACAATAATGAAGGTTGGTTAAGTCCGTTTTCTATGATTTCAATTCTTCCTTGATTTTACCCCACTTGAAAATAGGGTGTCACGTGTGGCACAAAATTCCTTTAACATGTGTTTCAATGGGAAAACATGCCAACTTTAGCACCATAGGAACCAGAGCGCAGCGCATGGTTTGAAAATTTTATGATGGGGGATGATTACACATGACTTGAATATTCTAAATTCACTTTTTCTAGCGTGGAACACTCCTTCATAAGCCAGATATAAGCATTTCTAGATAGCGGATGGTGACAAATTTCTTTGCGTTTCACAAAAAATGAAAAAATACTAAAAATGTCATAATTCTGCTAAGATTTGTCCAAATTTGACAATTTTAGTGTCTAACTATATGTGTTTGGCAATTCCGCACCTCTTGGGATGATTTTCATTTTGATTGGAGGTCAAGGTCATTGCCTAAGGTCAAGGTCAAAGTCAATTTTTTCTGTAATTTTATGATATTTCAAGTTTTAGTCCCCGATATCTATCAAAACGTCCCATAATATCAATGCATATTCAACATAAACTGATTTTATAAATTGCTAGCTATATGTTAGTATCCTACACCGTATCAAAAGCCTGTTTTTTTAACCATAGGGGCACTTTCAAATTTACGAAATTTCATAATTTTTTCAAATTGCACATTAGATATTTTGATGATGTCCATCGATCATTGTGCATTAATAATTCAGTGTGCAGTGGATTGCTGCTATTGCATGAGAGTTAAATAAAGGATTCTAGACCAGAAAACACACCTTAGAATATGATATGAATGTTTTCGGCGGCCATTATTGAAAATTTTGTCACCTCAGTTAATGTCAAAACTAATAGAGATAACAGAAAAGTTTTTGTTTCTATACCTATGTTTTCAGGGTCAAGGAATAACACAAAAACATGTTTATCATTGTATGTTATGTAATATATGTGTAATTTGGCTGCCACAACAACAAAAAGTATCTTTGCTTATATCTGCGGTATATTGGAATAATTCTTAGGTCTATACCTATGTTTACATAGGTATAGACCTAAGAAGGGAATATGATACAGTTATATTCCATGCTCAGTTATACTCCATGCTCAATATGCTTTCAAGTACACACATTCATGCATTGATAATTGGACAATTTCACTATAGAAAATGGGACGCATAAAGTATTTTGTAGTGTGAGATTTAGGGGTGTTTTTTTACATCAGCTTTTCTCTTAAACTATAATTTTGGGGTAAGTGGTGTCATCTGCGCTTGGGCAAGTAATGCCAAGTCAAAGCTTTTATGTCACATAAAATCACTGTGGCTATTGTCAATAATGCAAGTCACAAAACTGATTAACCTTGTTGTTCTTCACACAATTTTTTACCATTTTGCTTGCTTGATGGAACGGAAAAAAGTGATACTTGACCTCACCACAATTAAAGATGATGAAATTAATACAATTTTAATGTCATTGTTCACCTGCTCCCTACAGGAGCTTTTTGTTAAAATCAGCTGAGTCTTATCCGGCAAGGGTCAAAGGATCGCTCCTTATTCTTGCAAGCCAGTTCTGTTATCAACAACCTTCCTTATGGCTCAGTTAAGGCCCACTGCAAAGTGGCCTGCCTACGTCACATGAACTGTTTGAAAATGATTTCAGCTACAAGTTGGGACGCTGATCTGCAAAGACCTCTAATCAAATAGTTTCTATGCACCATGTTAATGAGTTTGACATCCATAAAAAATTTCCCAACATAATATTTTCCATTTTCCCTTGAATTGTTCACCTGTTCATAGCTTTAAAACTGAACAAACATGTACTTTTGGTTTGGCATATTTATTGACACAAAATAAAATCAATTTATTTCTGATGATAAGCAATAGCACAGACACAAAGGCATAAATGCCATGGCTAAAATACCAGTCATTGATAGACATGATAGTGAAGGGTAGGGGAGAGCGGGGCACAGTGAGACACTTTTTTTATTTTCAAGTGTTCCAAAATATCGGCAGTAACGAGTTAAATGAGATCAGGTCCACATTATAGATAATGACGTTGGGTATATGGGCCAGTAGTTTCAGGTTCCTACCTTTCACAGGTTTGGAGTAATTTTGAGTTACATCCATGCTCGTTAAGTGTCTCACTGTGCCTCGTGGGCGGGGCACAGTGACACAGGGAATCTGCTGCCATAACCGCCGATCCTCAGGACCTGCGGAATTGTTCTATCAATTGTTGCTAGAGAAACTACTGTACTCTTATAAAAGCAGCTGGCTAGGTGATTTTTTAGGTCCTTGTTTGAGCATGTTTCGAAACCACATCGCACAGGACACATGCACGACTTATTCAACCTGCCGCTCCTGTAACATACTGATCAAAATTCTTTCTGATGCTTCCCTTTGGATGTGACCCACTAAAATCAGTAGTTTACAGCAGGAATTTTGTTTTTAAAAGTGAATTGTGAGCTATGCATTATATTCAGGTCGTTTCAAGTGTATTTTGTGATGTCTCACTGTGCCCCGCCTCAAACTGTCTCACTGTGCCCCATGCAGCTCTCTTTATAAGATTTTTGAATCCTGCGGACCGAATGCCTGTATTGTGGTTCATCATCTCACTAAACTAAGACAAATAATCACGGTTTGAATCCCTGGCAATTGATTTTCATTATACCATTTATCTTGGGAATTATAACAAAAGGCCGTTTAGCAAAATTATTTAATTTTTCCGGCTAAAAACAAAAATATTGAAATTCCACTCTCGATATGCTGTGTAGGCATTCAGGATATAGGACAGTCTTTCACTTACCTACTTTTTGTTCTATACAAGAGAGGGTTGATCTGTAAACAGTACCAGCTAGACGCTACGGGCTTTGTCTCACTGTGCCTGCCGTCTCAATGTGCCCCGCTCTCCCCTATGCTAATCAATTCTGTACGCCTTTATACTAGCATAGTAGAAAGCAAAAGTTTTGATACGGTTTGCACTTGAAGGACAACTGCATGTGTAGGGGAGACCGGGGCACGTTGGACCTCAGGGCACGTTGGACCTCGGGCACATTGGACCTTGGGGCACGTTGGACCTCAGAGCACGTTGGACCATCCCCAATATTATTTTTTTAAACATGGGCAGTTATCAAAATCCTTAATAGTGACCTTTAGTGGTATGCCTTTTGGCCAAAATGTTTCATGAGCATTGGAGGAAAAGTGTAAATTCTATTTCAGGTTTCCTAATTTTCAGCATGAAAAGTCTGAATGGCTGGGTTACCCTTCTTAAAATATGTGGGGTCAAGTCAGACAAGTCTCGTAAATCGAAACTGTCACTACTTAAGTAAAGTTTGATATAAGTTTCCCGAGTTTAAATTCAAACTTGTTAGCGAGGCATGCACATTTTTGTAAGAGGTTGGGATTGGGCAGGTTGGACGAGCATGGCCAAGGCACGTTGGACCATTGTAAACTCGATTGACTGACAAAAAATAATCTGCAAAATGCCAGCTGGATAATTTCTAACATGAATAGAGCACCTAAGCCAAATATGTACAATATGAGGGTACAAACAATTCAGTTGACTAATCGGCTAGCCTTTCTGGCTGAAACAAGATTTATTAAAAATATCTGGGTAAATATTCCGATATAATCATTCTGCAATGACACACATAAATGTGTGTTATGATCTGTGAGAATAAAATGTGGTGTTTGCTCACACTCTTCTACTTTTGTGGACTTTTATACCATGGTCCAACCTGCCCCACATGGCGGTCCAACGTGCCCCGAGTCCGGGGCATGTTGGACCATAAAAAAAAAATTTCAAATTAATTTTTCTCCACAACTACTGAAGGTAGATTGACTTGGTTTGGCATAAGGCTACAGTTTGTCACATCGCACATTGTAACAGAAATTTAGCATTTTTTGTACAGTCCATAAAAATCAACACCATGAGATTGGTTGTTCTGCTGATACCAACTTGACTATAACTAAGCCTGTGGTGGCGCTGCAGTGCACTTTTGTGACGTATCTGCCCATTGTGTGTCAGATTGGTAGCGTCACGAATATCAACATTGTGTGAAATTGGACTAAAATTATCATAAATTGGCAAATATCAGACAAAAACAGCCCCAAAACATCGCAGAAATGTGATATTCATATCACAACAGAGCTAAGCTATACATAGGTGTGTGTATTTCTCCTGTTGGGCTTCTGGTTGCTGAGATATCCGGCCAAACATCTGTCCTCTGCTTGATGTGACAAACTGTAGTGTAGATGTTCAGACCTATGTCAGTCAGTAAAGCGTTTTTTCAAATATTTAGAGATTTTTTGATTGAGATCCAAAAAATTAAAAATCGGACCAACGTGCCCCAGTCTCCCCTACTTGAAAGCGTATCTATGGAATGGAAAATTAGTGTATCATATTCCCGAACCATGTAAACATAGGTATAGACCTAAGAATTATTCCAACATTTCTGTAATCTCCGCAGATATCAGCAAAGATACTTTTTGTTTTTGTTGTGGCAGCCAAATTACACATATATTACATAACATACAATGATAAAAATGTTTTTGTGTTATTCCTTGACCCTGAAAACATAGGTATAGAAACAAAAACTTTTCGGTTATCTCTATTAGTTTTGACATTAACTGAGGTGACGACATTTTCAATAATGGCCGCCGAAAGCTTTCATATCATATTCTAAGGTCTGTTTTCTGGCCCAGAATCCCTTATTTGACTCTCATGCAATAGCAGCAATCCATTCAACTCTGAATTATTAATGCACAACGATCGATGGACATCTTCAAAATATTTAACCTGCAATTTGAAAAAATTATGAAATTTCGAAAATTTGAAAGTGCCCCCTATGGTTAAAAAAAACAAGTTTTTTATACAGTTAAGGATACTGACATATAGCTAGAAATTTATAAAATCAGTTTATGCTGAATAAGCATTGATATTGTGGGACTTTTTGATAGATATCGGGGACTAAAACTTGAAATATCATAAAATTACAGAAAAAATTGACTTTGACCTTGACCTTAGGAAGTGACCTTGACCTCCAATCAAAATAAAAATCATCCCAATAGGTGCGGAATTGCCCAAAACATATAGTTAGACACTAAAATTGTCAAATTTGGACAAATCTTAGCAGAATTATGACATTTTTAGTATTTTCTAATTTTTTGTGAAACGCAGAGAAATTTACCACCCTCCGATATCTAAAAATGCTTATATCTGGCTTATGAAGGAGTGTTCCACGCTAGAAAAAGTGAATTTAGAATATTCAAGTCATGTGTAATCATCCCCCATCATAAAATTTTCAAACCATGCGCTGCGCTCTGGTTCCTATGGTGCTAAAGTTGGCATGTTTTCCCATTGAAACCCATGTTAAAGGAATTTTGCGCCACACTTGACACCCAATTTTCAAGTGGGGTAAAATCAAGGAAGAATTGAAATCACAGAAAAACGGACTTCACCAACCTTCATTATAGTGTTTAAAGGGCGTTTGGTGAAAATTTCGTTAAGATCCGGCTCGGGCCACGTTTCACCCCCCGCATGGTTTTCTCAGAGACAGCCAATTAAGTTGGGAAACTGACCCATGGAATGACTTGCATATAATGTTTCAAAAATGTTTGAATTTAGAAGCTGTACATAAATAACTGTTTCTTGACAGCTTAATTTTGTTAAAGTGTAATAAAATATCTTTCCAACTCATTTTTTTTTTCTCATTCTTGACTTAGCTCAATAAAAACCAATGGGAAAAAATGCAGAGAAATGCTCATATAAATGATTTATATACTACAGCAATAACACATTCAACATATTTGACCATGCATAAAATCCCATGCCAAGAAGCTAAGAGATCCAATCAATGCTCTCTTTCACACAATGACGTCAGTAGCTGTCATAGCACCCTTATGAGTATTGGCAAACGATCAAAAACATCTTGCTGCAACTTTATGAAAAGGTTTGGTTTCTTCTTGGAAGGAACTTTCGTGTTTTTTTTTTCTTCCAAAGATGCTGTTTTTCTTGCTTTTTCATTTTGTTTTTCTACACGCCGGTTGAACGCCTTCAGACTAGAGTAGGGTTGCTTATATGACCAAAATTTTACTGGCATCCTTCTCAGAAGTTGTGTATGGAAGTTAGAAACACTGCAATACCATTTTTATGATGATCAGATATTCCTTTCCGGACCCTACCCTCCAATTTATATAACACTGTCATTTAGGCGTTTTTGCAGTATTTTAAGATCTGAAATGGGGGATATTTTCCCACAAAGCTGGAAGTTTTCATCAATTTTTAACACAATAAAGTAGCATGAAATCAGTAATGCGAATTCAATTCTGTACTTGACTACGAGCGGTGATAATGATATGCAGAATTATGGCTTTTGAAGAAGTCTTGGAATTTACTACTACTTCAATTTCCATTAGGCCTGCTGCTAAAGTCTGAAGTATTGATTGACTTAAGAGTGTGTAAATTGACACTGCTATTGGTATTGGTAGTCTCTCAGTAAAATAAAATTTCAGTATAAGGCTGTCATATTCAAATCACAAGACTTGAAAGTATGATGTGTCAAGGTTCATCAAAAACATAAGTTTTGTTTGAATCTATAATTATACTTTTTTTTGCTTTAATGTGGGAATACTTTAGACCGTGATACATCACCTGCATCAAACAGACTGCTTACTAATATAAACATAACTTGAATTTTCTTTGATATGGGCAGGATTAATTCAGTTCACTCTGTCTCACAGCTATTTCAAACCAATTATCTGCTGTCCTTACACACAGAAATTATTTTAAAGTATATCATGTTTGTTTCATATATCTAGACTCTAGAGGTTACTTGTACCTATATTTAGTATGATAGGGATGCACAGATATCCGGCAAGGTATCCGGTATCTGGCAGGATATTTGAATTTGCAGGATATCCGGTATCTGGCAGAATTAGGGTGTAAGAACCGGATATCTGGGATGCTCAAAAATAAGGAAAAGCTACAAAAATGTTGATAATAAATAAAAGAATGTGACAAGAACAGAGTCAAAAAGACGATGTCACCATCTTCAAAAGTTTAGTCCAGTAACAGAACATAACAAAAAACATTCCATCAATGGAACGGTCCTCCTACTGGACAATGGCGGATATGACATCTCTCGGCTCTCGGAAAAAATATTTATGATCAACCGCGAATGCTGAAAAATTCCTTTTTCGTATCTTTATTATACGGTTCCTACTGTTTGGTTACTATCCGGTATCTGGCAGTAGGTGTTGCCGGATTATCCGGTATTCGGTATCTGGCTATTTTCACTATCTGTGCATCACTACTATATAATCTAGAATACTCAGCCATGAAGCACAATAAGATGTATATTAAAATTGTAGCTGGTGTGACAAGTAATTAGCTTGTACTGATTATTGGTGATAGCCTTACTAGCAGCAGCATGAGGTGACTTTCAGGTTGTTTATTCCATTGAACAATTGCACAATCACCAAAACATATTTTCAGTCGATCCCAAAAATTTCAATGATGGATAATTATACCACAGAGGAATATTCCTCTGTGATTATACCATTGAAGATGTTATTGATCTCATGTATGAAAACTGCCCTTGGGTAAGTGTGACTTAGCATGTGATGTGCAATAACCCAATACCTTCAATTGGAAGTGACATGTTGCACCTAAGACGGGGGTTCAGCCATAACAATCTTTTATCCTGTTATTTGGCTCCAAGGGCTTGCAAAAAAATTTACTACCAAAGTAGTCATGTTGAATTTCACACTATGGCTACCCCTAAATCTTCTCTCACCTTAGTAATGTCGGTGTAGCCACTGAAATTAAGTCTCTAACTAATGTTGTTCCTGAACTATAACAGAAAACTGGTTTTCAGTGGTGCCATCTTGAGAAACAACATGGCTGTCTAATTGGGTCTTCCAAACTTCATATATATTATTTGTTTACCTTAAATAATAGAGAGACAGCCTTGGCAACAGAATGATTGACAACCACAAATGTACCAATCATTACAAGACCTGGATATCAGTGGATAATGCATAACTTGCCTTTGCAGGAACAGGGTTTGAACAGTTCATTACTAATTAAAATAAAGTCTGTTGACTTTCCTTTCCAGTCAATACATATGTATCACTTAGTTTTTTATTGAAATGAAAAGTTGGAAGACTAGTTTCATTCATCTTCAGCTGCAAGAAGGCAGATGGAAAAAGTCACTAGGCGCAAAATCGCCAAAATTAGGGGAAAATTTATCTTCTTAAATGTGAGAGCAGGGTCAGTTTTTTTAACATATTTTCAAAAAATTCTAGTCAGTACATATGTATAATGCTGTGACTGATTAATACCATAAGTTTGAAGTTTATTTTGATATCTATTCAGCTGCAAAAAGGTAGATGAAAAAACGTCAAAATGCGCAAAATCGTCAAAATTAGGGGAAAACATGTCTATATAAACTTGGAGGTAGGGTCCAGATTTAAAGATATTTTCAAAAATTTTTTTTCCTTAACTCAAAATTGATTATATTTCCCAACTTTTTGGGAGGATGCCAGACCTCCAACAATAAAATAGGTTTTATATAACCAACCCTAACAAGAGGGACATAAATCACCAATGGATGTGTTTTCCAGTCAATTCAAGCCAATAGGCATGTCTCACAAGATGGAGTTGTATGATCATTCAGTATTCTGCTTCAGGAGAATTTAGATTGAGTCTTGCAGTGATGTGTTACTTTTTTCTTGAAATGCATACATTTATAGCCATTCTGTAACCTAAGGCAACACCAGACCTGAATGTATTCTAGAGTGGAAAGGTCAACATAAATGCAAAGAAAGTGTTGTTAGTTCCCAAAAAACGCTGTCAGCTGCCAATACAGATGTACATTTTAACAAATGCATTGTTGGTCATATTTCTGCAACATAAAATTTAATTCCCTTGCCTATGTACATTATTTGTAAATTGCATTGCATATCGTATTCCACAGAAAAGGAAATTATCATAATAATTCTCTTTGACTCTGAATGAGTTTACATTTCATACAACTGCTATACCACAGGCAAACATAGAAACCTCCTACTCGTGAACTGAAACAGCACTCGAAAGAAGAATTGCACATTTTCATGTGGACTGCACATTGTTCAATGGTCTGTGATTTCTAGATGGCTTTCTGGCAGTGCACATAGAAGACAGCTGCACTTCGTGACAAGCTTTTTCACAGAATAACATTCATCCAAAAGGGAGACACCACGTCATCAACTAAAGTTTGGAAACTTGTTGAATAGAGTCCTGGAAACAAAAGTGATATCAATCATTAAGTCCGTCATAGGACCGTCTAATGTTTTTAATTCGCTCGTTTGTCCATTCACTCATCCTTCCGTCCGTCCATCTGTCAACACAATTGTGGAGAAACTGCCAAACAGATTCAACTGAAACTGACCAGGATTATGCCATTCATCACAATCAAGAACTGACTTGATTTTGGTTTATATCCATGCATAGGATACATGAAAGCAATCCCATAAGGTAGGCCTAATAAAACACGTAGCACAATTTTTTTCACATGAGCCACCTGAACTTAAAAAGATGTTATGTAAACCGTTACTACACATGTAACACAATCCTTATTGTGATGGAATTCTTTGTAAATGAAGACCGCACCTGTAGTGTCCTGCATATAATAATAATGCAACCTGACAGTTACAAAGGTCTATTCAGACATCAATGAATCATAAAACCAGGGGAACTAGTGCAATATCATTGCCGTATAGATTCCCACAGCTTCTGTCTGTTGTACTGGTATTCATTGTTTCTTCAAAAACATGTCTTCTTGCTTCTAGACAATTAACAAAGTAACTGCAGAGTATACTGCCGTTGGGTTCGACCAATGTAGCAATAGATAGATTTGCTCGGACTCAACTCATTTGTCTTTTGGTATGAAACCTTATCACCGAATAGATTAGATGATGTTAATATATATATATATATTGACACTTTCTGTACACTGTACCACTTTCATAATATTACCACAAGCAGTTCAAATAAAGGAAACATGCCTAGAATTCTTTTTTTACCGTTTGCATTCGCAATGTCAGTGTAGATGGTGTATCAGAGGGTCAAACGTCCACTGCACTTCAGCAGAGAATCCAGAATATTTACATAAAAGTTGCAATATCCACACTGTTTTATTATAAGTATCCATTCTGATGCATACAAGATTTTACCACTTATCAAGCAAAGCTGTGATCATCTATTGACTAGACCGAAGTCACCCTAGGTGGCAAGTTTCAATTCAAAAGCTATCACAGCATATTCACAGCAACTTCATGCCTGACTCATGATGGACTGATTAACAAAACTTAGTCAACTGGTGCTGAAATTCATGACTGATGCCCACAACTACCAAATGCTGTTAAATTTAGGGAATTAAAAACCCTGGGGTGCAGCAGGGAAGGCCCTCAGGACCAATTCACTGAACACAGATTGGCTAGCAGGTACTGGCATGTCAAATCAATATCCAAAAGTGTTTACACTGGTACAATTTAAATCCACCATAGCCTGTATGTTGCCACAGTGTAGGCTACAAATGTACAACTTTGCGTATATATAAAATTAAAATTTTGATTGGTACTTGTAAATTTTAACTGACTCTTCAAAGAGGGTATCCACCCTGCTCTGTTGATTATCCAAGACAAGAGCAATATCTGTTGTAGTTGTGCAACGGATGGACAGATGATTGGTGTGTTACGTCCTGTATTTATGCACTTGGTAGGCTGATTAGAACTGGAGGACAAAGCAATGAGGCAAAGGATGATTGAAACAACCATCCGAAATAGGCCCAAGTTACACAGCAACAGCTGGATTCGCAACTTGGTTCCAGCGATTGGCAGCCTAGTACGCTACCAATAGACAAACTCTCCCCTCCACCCCCCTGTAGTTGTGCAACAAAATGAAAAGAGTATCGGATCAATGAAGAAAGTAAAAGGAGGATATCCTTAAAACAAATGCATCCTTGTCACACTTTGACATTGATGTCTCGTTT
This sequence comes from Platynereis dumerilii, assembly GCA_026936325.1. Taxonomy (NCBI): domain Eukaryota; kingdom Metazoa; phylum Annelida; class Polychaeta; order Phyllodocida; family Nereididae; genus Platynereis; species Platynereis dumerilii. Next base: position 16,178,069 of record JAPTHN010000005.1, read on the forward strand.
GCCTCCTGATATGTTGTAAAAGGTGGCTGCTTCTGTCACACTTCTCAATATGCCGTGACATTACAATAGAGTAACAAAACAGTGCATTCTAGATATGTGTGTACCTTATGTTTCATTATTGAATAACTACTATATCTGTAAATGAAATGATGTCATGTTCAATTCTTATATTCTTCATGCGAATCGTGGCTATTCCCTTGCTAGTATCTTATAACTACCTGGTCCTTTCATCACACTAAGGGTACAGCCTCTAATCTAAACAGATTTTCTGAAAAACAATAAAACACAGAACAAACATTGGCTCTCATCTGCTTTAATTCCATACAAATAAGTGCAAAGTACCCGAAGAAAGCATTTCTCACATGATTAATAGCCGCACAACCTCTGGAGGAAAGGTCATTTCTATCACAGAGAAAATACTGGGGCCTGCTGCAGAGAGAAATGCAGTGAGGCCAGTGGGTGTCTGAGATTCCTTGATTAAATGCTATACTGCCAAGACGGGCCAAGCTATGCCAAAGAAGGCGTGAAAGATAAGATCTTACAATGTATTTTGGTTTCACAATAATGATTATCGATGGTAAATTTGCACACATTGTCCACCTTCAATAAATCCAAGTTATTGAAATAATTGCAACGGTCTTTGAGATACCAAATTTTCTCGACTATTGATTTATGAAAATGCCTTTGAACTCTGACACATACACTGCAAAAAATTCCCGTTAAATTTTACAGTTAAATTAACTGGCAACTTTGTTCCAGGTCTAAGAACTCTGCCCTACTTTGACAAAAGGCATTGGATGACAAAAGGCATTAACTTTTTTTTTGGCTCAGAATGTTCTATATACCTAGATCTATATGCATATAAAATTTTTTGGTCATCACATACATATTTGCTGTAGTCAGATTTTAAAAAGGCATTAACTTTACAAAAATACTTTGACAAAAGGCATTATCTGATGATGAAAGGTAACTATCAGATGGAGAAAGGCATTATCTGGCCACTATCAGATGACAAAAGGGATTAAATCAGCATTACTCTGACAAAAGGCATTATGTTCAGTATATTTGTTACCTGCTATCAATTCAATTACACCTCATGAATCTGTCTACCATGTAAGCCATACAAAAGGAATTTACAAAATGTCAAATATTTTTACCATTCTGGCACTATTCATGTATTATATCTTGTCATAATAGAAGTTAATGCCTTTTGTCGTCCTTGCTCCAATTTTGAAACTGTGACAAAAGGCATTAACTTCTAATAGAAGTATAAATTCAGCAAAAAACGACAAAATAAATATTTCTGGAAAAATTCTGATAAACCTGCCTTAATATGACAGTGCAACAGGATACCTATGTTCAATACTCTTTATGGGGTCATTCATTAAAAATATAGCAGCGTTTTTGGGCTCTCCTGAAAAGTGGCTATTTTGGAGGTAATGCCTTTTGTCAAAGTAGGGCAGAACTGTAAAAGTACTAATAAACCTGAACAGGACAATGAACCGTAAAATGCAGATTGTACATTGAACTGTAATTTTGCAGATTCAACAAAGTGATATTACGGTATAATGTGCATATATAAAACAGTTTATTTAAAGTATATTTTACAGTTATATCAACTGTCAATCATAGAATGTAAAGAATGCAAGGAGCAGTATACTGTAAAAATACGGATAGTATGTGTTATTCTTACTTATTGCACAAGTGTGAAACAACAGACTAAGCATGTGATTTAACTGTCGCATAGCTGTAGGGATGTACCGAAGCTGGAATCAGCTGAGAGAGTGAGAGAGCCACTGACTCCAGGCTCGGCCTTGCTCATCTCTTGCTTGACAGCAGGGAAGTAAGTCCATCAATTATACCCAGCAATTAATTTGCACATGTTTGCTCACAAACCATAAAATTGATGGATATTTTCCAAGAGAACCAGGTGTCAAGTTTATCGAAGTATGTTGTATTGATGCAGACTGCGCCTGGGTTATTTTGGTTTTAATAGTGTCATTCTTTAGATCACATCATAAGACTCACACAAATGTCAATGTCATATATAAATATAACAACTTTTGCATAATGACAGCATCTTTAAGATCATATGAATGAGGATGTTCCCTTACCTTCAGATAAGTTATAAATAAAGTTTGATTAACAGCCGTGAAAGCATATGTTATAGATGGCACCACATGTTCCGTGGTTGAAGTCCATGCAATCTCTTGTTTATAGTTCCTAATCTGACGAGGTGTATTGATTGTTTGGCCAATTCAAATGTTTTGTCTGCATATTACAAGTTGCCAGTAAATTAACGGTCTAAGTAATTGTTCATTAACGTGAACTGAATGTTAAATGACATGTTGCAGTAAATTTATCTTGGAGCCATTTTGTAACTGACAAAGAACTGTAAATTCACAGACAAAGTCTGTTTTAAAAAAATACTGATAAAATAACAATAAATTTACGGTTCTTTTAGCCAGAAAATCACAGCCATTTCTTACAGTGTAGAAAATATTAAGGGACAATGTTTGTGTGAAAAGTCATGATTTTTTCTAACATCAAAAAATTGCAAAAAAAAAAATACAAAATTAAAAAAAATCAAAATCATGATCTTTCACTCAAACATACAGAAAATACACACTTTCTGTCTATGGACCAATCAGATTGCTGGATTTGAGCTATAGTGCTCTCAAGAAACCCTAAACATCAATTACAACACTTGAAATGGAACGGTTGGAATCATTGCATTTTCTATGTGTCTCACTTGCAAGTCATGTCAGGAGTGTTATAAGAGAGACAGGCAACCTTTATTAAAAGACATATCAGGAAATGTCCATTTAAGGAGATGAAAGTATTCACTGTTTTCAATGCAACTTATTCAAGCCACTCGGAGTCAAACTTAATCATACTCGTATTGCACATTTTAATTATGTGAGGGATATTAATAGTACCTTGAAGAGTCTACAGAGCCAGATGAATATTTGGAAGAGCCACCGAAGTTGACATTTTTTGTTTTCAAAATGTGAATTAAACACAGGTTTAGCATTGCTAGTCTAAGATACAGAATAAAACAAGCTATTGTGAATTGAATTGTTCCAGTGTAAACACTTCGGAATATTTATTACACATAAGTGACATAACAGTATCTCTTATCCAATCAGTGTTAAGTGAATGGGTCCTGAGGGACTTCCCTGCGGTACCCCAGGGTTTTCAATCCAACATAAGGTAACAGCATTTGGTAGTTGTGGATATCAGTCATGCATTCCCAGTGCAACCTGATTAGTAGATCAGTCTATCATTTTAGACTCACTAAGGCACAGCTGCTGTTTAGTGTTATTATTCTTGGATAAGTAAGAAAATATTATGCAACATTCAATATATGGATATTGGAATTTTGAAATTAATTTAATTTACGGAATGTGTCATTTATTATACATAATTTTTTAGATTGTTAATTTAAGTTGTTGTCAGGGACATTTATGGTACATCATCTTTAATTTATATTTCAACGACTGTCCTGATTGATTGAAACGACTGAATATTATTATACTAATATTACCACTACGACTAATACTAATTTACTATGATATGTATTCTGATACACATTTTAGTGAAAGTTTGATACTGACTGACAATCTAAAGGGTCAAACAAGTATTTCCCATCCATTTTTCACAATATTACCTGCTTTACGATATGTTCATAATAGCGTAGGCTATTGATGTTGTTGTTTCTTTTTTACAAAAAAAATATCCGTTTAAAAGGAATATTTTTTTTAATATATACAGGGGGACATCTTTTGTAACAAACAAAGGGCACCAGTGCACCAGACAGAATGGCTGTGGGAGTCCATACACCAACAAATCTGCACCCATTCCCAAGGTTTATGTGTCACTGATGTCTAAATATATCACTGCTTACTGTCAGATTGCATTATATGTAGGATATTACAGGTGCAGTCTCTATTTTATAGGCAGAAATTACATTGTGATAAGGGCCATGTATATAGCATCTGTTTGTGCTATTACTTCAGTTTCCAGCACTGTATGGCAGAAGTTATATTTTTCAAATTTTATTTATGATGTGTTTCAGACAAATGGGATTCTGCGAAAACTCTTCAGACGCAATGTTACACACAACAGTGCTACCGTCTAATCGCAGCCAGAAAGGAATCTAGAAATCACAGACGATTGAGCAATGTGAAGTCAACATGAAAATGTGCAATTCTTCTTTCGAGTGCAGTTTGAGTTCACTGATAGGAGGTTTCTATGTTTACCTGTCGCAGTGGCACAAATTAAAGTAATTCACAGAGAAATAGGGGGCGCATTTTAGATCTCCGTAAATAATTTCTTCTTTTCTTGGCAGTGTTGAGATAAATTATTTCGGTTGGGGCATTTCAAAAATGGTTTGCTGAATTTAAAAAAAGAATTTTCAAATTTAAGGATATACAGTACAACTTAAAGTGGCTCAACATGGTGATCCATAGTGATCCAGAGCGGTCTTGATAAAGAGTGATCAGTAGTGATCTGAGATGATATAACTCTATCTGTAGTGATCTACTAATCCACTTTAAGTGAAAATCAATCATGTCAATTATTAAGGATTTTAAGTCAAAGAACAGATACATTTTTTAAGTTTTTGATTAATAGACAGAGACCACAACAGATCACTCCAGATTGATCATTCCATATCAACCAAGATCGCCATGGATCACTATAGGCCTGAAAGAGTTGTCAACAATGCATTAAATTTTGATACAATGGATGTAGTTAAAACAAAAAGAATACTTGACAATTATAACAAAATGTATACCCTGTTAACTTTTTCACAAAATGTAAAAGTAGGTATGTTTTTCAGGTACACAGTATGATGTTGATAAAACTGGTGACGGAATAAGCAATGTATTCACTATTTGTTGCATAAAATAGTAACACATCACTGCAAGATTCTAAATTTGCCCCAAGTGAAACACTGAATGATCACACAACTCCATCTTGCAAGACACAGATATTGGCTTGACTGACTAGAAAACACATCCATGGGTGATTTATTGTACCTCTTGTCTGCAGGCGTTCAACCAGTGTGTAGAAAAACAAGATGAAAACGCAAGAAAAATTCTATCTATGGCAGAAAAAAAATGGAAGTTCCATCCAAGAAGAAGCCAAACCCTTTCATGAAGCTGTAGCAAGATATGATGTTTTTGACCGTTTGCCAATACCAATAACGGTGCTATGACAGCTACTGAAGTTATCGTGTGAATAAAAGGGTGCATTGATTATTTCTCTTTGCTTATTGGCACGGGAATATTGGTATGGTGCAATTTTTGAGTATGTTATTTTTTCATTGTAAATAAAACTGCTGTAAAGGAACTTTAAAATGCCAGTCTGATGATCTCAGAAAGGATACAAGAATATGTGTTTTTAAGAGATTATTTATAAAATTTGCCAAAAAGTGTAACTGTCGATTAGGGTGATGCAGATTGCACTAAAAAAATGAACTTTTGAATTTTCAATGGGGCACCCCCCAAATATGTTCCAATATATGAAAAAAAAATTGAGGAAAAATTTGAGCAAAATCGGACAAATTTTAGAGGGTGCTACCGCAATTTGAAATATAACATTGTATTGCAATGGGCGAAATCCTAGTTTTATAGGTGATGGGTGAAGGAAGTTGTCCAACCACTAGAGTGTTGGTAATTTTTTTCTTATTTAAGCTTTCCACTATTCTCATCACAAATCCATTCATATTTTGCCAATATCCAGTCATTTCAGGCTACTGGGCACTCCTAAAGCAACAAATTTTGCCCGATTTTTACAGCATTAAGGTTAGACGCGGTATGGAATTACATAACAAGAAATAAAGGAACACAAATTTAAGTTACACCATCTTATTAAGCAGGAAAAGAGCTTTCATTTGAATACCAACATTAATATGTTCTATATTCTACAGTATTACGGCAGTGCTTTGAATATTGGGAATTTTCGCAAATAATTGTTAATGACAAATAAGCTAATTCAACGGGGTCAGATGGTCAGAATATAGCAGTGTTGGTATTCAAATTAAAGCTCTTTTCATGCTCTATCTATTGAAGTAACTTTCATTTCTGTGACATTGAAACTCATAATGTTATCAAATACCGCGAATTTGGTATATTTTGACTATTTTACCTTCGTTAGTCTGGTGGTAGCAGCATGGAGAAGTCAAAAATAATCCAAATTTGCATCGATCCGCTGTTCTGACAACCAGACCCAAAAATTATGACCATGTCGCATTGGTTTGGTGCACCAGGTATTGTTGAACTCGCTACATGCCAAATTATGGGATATTTTCGCATTGAATACTAAGGTTAATTTTCATGATGAGGTAGCACCCTCTAATTTTTGTCCGATTGAGCTCAAATTTTTACTGAATTTTTTTTTCATATATTGGAACAACTTCAGGGGGTGCCCCATCAACATTTCAAAACTTCACTTTTTTGCATCACCCTACTGTCGATACAGAATTATTATTTAGCACATGCAGCCCAGTTGGTCTAATATGCAATGCCAGTGGAAGCAATTATTATGCTGGCCTGTATTTGCCAACTTGAGCTTACTTCTAATCCGGTTCAAATACATACTCAACGGTCTGTTCTTCCTTCCCTGTCTCTCATCACAACACCATACTAGAGCAATGATTTCCTCTCCTTGTTCTGTTGGCATGAAAAGGGGGTGGGAATCAGGAGCATAGTGCCTGTATGTGTTCAGTCACTAAGCAATTCCAGATTGTGAAGTTGATGGTTGTGATGAAGCCCACTGGTTACACATTTGTTTCCTTGCACCATGAGACAGACCAAAGATACAGAAAATGTAGATCCCGTGGAGAGAATTCAAGATGGAAAATGGATACCAGAAGATTTCGTTCCCTGTCAAGTTTGGGAGAAGACCAATAAACCATGTTATTACCATTAGTATGAACAGTCCCAGGTAAACGCCTGTAATACGGAAGTTATCTCTATTCTCATTGACGTTATCTCTATTCTCATTGACGTTTGTAGCATTTCTACAGCCAGCAAGCAGAAGGATGTAGACTTTGACAAAGAGAAAGACATTGATCATGGTAAAGATGAGCACTGGAAGACCAAATGCATATAACTCGCCAATCTTTCTTTCTCCAGAGATCCAACAATTTCCATCCCCACCATACTGGAAAAAACCTGAAAGAGGTAAAAAGCGTTGTTGTTAGACCTAGTATTTAACCTGTGGTATGGGTATCTTCCAGTTAAGCAAAATTGTCTAAATTGGTAAAATATTCAGTGAAAATAACAATAAGCATAATTTATATAGCAGTGCTTTTGCACTTTGGAATATAAGTGAAATATGAAGTTTGTAGGAATCTGTTAAAAATATATTGAGGCTGTGCATTTATTGAAGTTTCTGAGCAGTTCTTTTTTTTTCTAGAATAAACAGCACTAATATAATATAGGTATGTTCATGGCTACAAATGGATAATATTGAAATAAATTTCCAAACATTACAGTTGTCATACCTTAGTATAGTCGTATTGAAAGAGAAACTCACAATGTTCGAGACATGATCTGTCAACTTCTCAGCCAGAGGTTTTCTTCACATTTATTAGCTGAGAGGTTGAAAGTTCATGTCTCCTACATTGTGAGTTTCCAGTGAACAATACTGCTTTACATGGATGGGCCAATACTTAGAACCAAGAACAACTTATTCTCCATAATTTCCATACCTGTATCTGTCAAGTCAAGCATGAGAAAGGATGCAGAAATCAGCAGAGGTGCTATCAACGAGTATAGGGCGTAAAAAGCAAAACTTTGAATGTTCTCTCCAGATGAATTGAGCTGGGAGTTGAAGCTGCTTCCAGATGTGAAGTGGAGTTTGACAGCAATAGCATTCACAGTTGTGAAAGTAGCGAGGTGACAATAGTGCTGTATAAATCCAACTAATTTGCAGACCATGTGATTAGGTGTAAAATAGTCACCACTCTGTGAGGCCAACTGACCAAGGAGTAAAGCATTCATATAAATCATCAACAGTTTCCCAGGTACAGTTCTGAGCTTAGGTAATATGCTGTAAACGGCAAGAGTGATCCCAAGCGATGTTATTGAAATGGCATTGCCGATGAGTGTGACTGTGGCTAGGTAAGGATACGACATCAAAACTTGCTTGCAGATTATGGCAGACTTGTTGCTCAGAATGAGAAAATTCTCAGAGTCAAGAACTTTACCACTTGCCCTGATCCTGATAGATGTCTGATTGAGCATAGTCATGGTCTCATAGTCCATTGGAGAAAGTAACATCTTGATACATATCTGTAGGTTTGTGAGGCAGAAATACCTGTCTGTGTGCACAAAGTCTTCTGACGGACAATATGTAATTTGAGATAAAGCTGTATCTCCACCAAATAAAAGGTATAAATCATTGTACAACATATATTCGGTAGAAGCTCTTAAGTCATGTTCATATTGAAGGTGTCGGAGACTTCCGGTTTTGCAAGCAGGGGTATACTCAGGGTTAATTATAATGAATAGTGCGTGTATAATATCCATCGACTCACCCGCTAATTTAGATGTGATGGATAAGATATCTGTGCGAAGCAGAGGGTACATAGTTTTAAGGCATACTAAGTTTTCTGTGTTGACTTGATGGCCAAAGTAAATGTCTCTTTCTCCATTTTTGCACTCTATAAATTCATTTGTATGATTATATCGCTGCGCAAAACTCCTAACCAAACCACTTCTAATGGCAACAACTAAAGTCTGTGTGCTGTGCTTGTTCAGTCGCAGTTCAGGTTGAATATATAAGGGGAAGCAAGAATCGCGGAAAGAAAGATGCGTGTCAGGACAAACATTGCCACAAAAGGAGTGAATGTCATTAGTTTTGCAAGTGAAGCTTTCTCTTGCTTTAATGTTGTATAAACCATTTGCATCTGAGAGAATTGAGAAACTGACCAACTTTTCAAGTAGTCCGGACCAGCTTCTCCCCAAGTTTTCATATGATGGACAGAGAACTTGACCCAAATTACCTTCAGAAATATCCGTACTACAGTTGTTGCAAAGATAGCAAGCAGGGTTTTTGTATAATTTGCCTGAATGTGCAACCATTAATTTTGTCTGGAGACATAACTCATTTATTATAGTGTCCTCATAGTGAGGTGGACATATGTCAATGATGTGTAAATTAGGCAAACAGAAAAGTCTTGTCAATATATGTAATCCCTCAAGGAGTGGTAGTTGTACACTGGTGCATTCAGAAGAAATATAATTCAAAAATGTCTTAACACTATCATGCATTAAAATATGACGAGCATAGAACTTGTTCATGATGTCACAAAAATACATAGTCTCTAAAGCAGACATCTGATGCTTCTCAATACCATTGCAAAAAGCGCATTCTTCATTCAAGAAAATCCGATAAGTTGTGTTGTCCGAAACCAACTTCTTAAATGGAGGGCACTGAGAGCCATTGGAACATTTTGTTACTACTGATAGATGGATATCTGATGCTACATGCAAACACTCAGTGTTGTTTAGTGGTTTTTCTATATTTGCCGACGGAGGTGTTTTAAATATATCGCTCGTATTACCAGAGGCACATGCATATTCAACTTTACGCATAACATCCACGACACTTTGCAACGGGGTATTTGCTGGCCAGTCAGATGGTCTATGATTCATAACTGGCTGTGCTGTATGCAAATCTGAATTACTTCCTGATACTATGTTGGAATTGTTGACTGATAATGTGTGAGAACAGTGCTGGTCAAAGTCATAGCAGCAGTCCCCAACGGTCTTGCAAGACACATGACAGGAGCAGAGTTGTGTGGATGACCAACAGTTGCTGAAGCAGGACATGGGCACACCTGCGCATTTTTCTCCTGAAGACGGTGGAGGATATAAAGATGAGTTTACTGAGGAAAAAAACACAGATTGATAACATTGAATTCCAGGCATAATTTGCAGATGGATATGAGTTTACTGAGGAAAAGACATTGAATAATTAATTTCGGTTTTTTATTTTTTATTTATTTAAACAAGGCATTGCAGAAGGATTTATAAAGTAAAGCAAATATGTGGACAGACGACATGTTATTTTCATTTCCAATTAGTACATTGAAAAAGAAACTGCAATAAATTATGCATTCTTGAACATTTCATTCAGTCCAGTGATTAAAACCATCAAAACACTTGCAAAAGACATGCATTAACTGATAAACTAATGAAATCTGAGGCAAAGCTATTGCTCCTTAGTCATAGTGGTACAATAACTAACTGCATCAAATTTGTGTATCCCATGGTGAAGTTACCTGATGACCCAGGGTTTTCAAGCACACCTCAAAAGGAGCAGCAAGAGAAGAATGTGGCATCTTTGTCTTCATTTTTTCAAGCAAGCATTAACTACAGATCCTACTTATTACAAAGAGTGCGGTACTCACAAGAAGCTGATGCAAGTTGGAGGCGCAGGAGAAACAGAGGATCTTGGAGAAGGAAAAACAGACAGAACCTCTTGGTCAGCAGGAACATCTTGGAATGATGAGGGTAGCTATGTTCTCTTTCTATTCATACATCCACAGAATAATGGTTTAGGACTAATTTTCAGCTTTTGTTAATTTTCTAAAGCTGCGACATCGTGATGATTTGGGTGTCTTTTACAAATAGAAAGAGAACCTCTGACTGCCTTGTTACAAGAAAGAAAGCCATCAAAACTCATTAGTGTACACACAAAAGGTGTCAAATGACTTGATTCATTCTTCAAATTGTCTGGTTGATATACCCATTACCTCTGCTTCACACCTTTAAGTCATCGATGTTCTTCATCAAAATGTTACAATGTCTACTTGGAGGGCCAAAAATGAAATTCAGTACTTGCACAAAGCTGTGGGGTAGAATAACTAATTGAAGCACTTGATATGTATGGACTCAATCTGTTTCTTAACGAAATAGTTTTCTTTCTCTGATCAGCAAACCGACACGAATATACAAACTTCTGAGGCAATCAGCGGCAGGATAAAAGTATTCGGTGTCATTATAATCAATGTATTTGATATATTGCGTGCATGTGACATAGGCATAATATGAAAGCTGATTAATTTAGGGGGGGGGGGAATGTATTAGTCAGAGTTTAATGTCAATTTACAATATCGTGCTCAGTGTGTGTCTCTTAGTTCAATGTACTGGCAGTGCAATGTCCTTACAATTGGAAATAATTATTTTGCATGTCAAAGTGAGTTGCAAAGAACACCATAATATCATCAGCCTAAAGCAAAATTGGCCTAAGTCATTTTAGGCAATTTTTGGCAAACAGCCAAAAACTGACTTCGGCAAATTTGTTTTTTTAAACCAAAACCTCTTAGGCCAAATTTTTTTTATGGTGTAGCTGCATTACTTAGCAATTCTCCATAAAAAAGTATAAATGAAATGTGAGGAAACAACTTCAATAAAATTAATACTCACAATTATGACCGAAATATATCGGTCATATCCATTAAAATCAGAGATAACGAAATTGATCTAAGTCCAAATGGCCTAAGTCCGAAGGATTTAGGTCATTTGTGCAAAAATTGAGTTGGGGTTTTGAGGCGTTTATAATTAATTTTTGAGTCCAAATTCTTTAACACATATATTATCATAAGGGCCTTCCTATGGTACCAAAATGGAAGTCTGACTTAGGCCAATTTTGCTTTAGGCTGACGATATGCTGCATACATTTTTAGACTCTAATTAATTAAGGTGTTAAGTGTAAACTCAGAGATTCAATAAGCTCTCAAAATCGTGTCAAGTCTTATTCCCAGAAATTTCCAAATTATTAAGACACATTTCCGAATATTTCCGAATATACCCGTAGATTCACATAAATTTCCGAAAATTTCAATGAAAAGTTTCCATGTCAAAAATCCCCGGGAATTTGGCAACCCCAGTTGTATGGTATATCCACAAGCCCTAATTGGAATGGTATATGCTCTTGCAGGCTGTTAGTATCATATCACTGCAATATTCTAAATTTGCCCTGAGTGAAATTTAAGGCTGAATAATCACACTACTCCATCTTGTGAGACATGCCTATTGGCTTGAATTGACTGGAAAACACATCCATCAGTGATTTATTGTCCCTCTTGTCTGCAGGCGTTCAACCAGTGTGTGGAAAATCAAGATGAAAAAGCAAGAAAAATTCCATCTATCGCAGAAAAAACTTGGAAGTTCCGTCCAAGAAGAAGCCAAACCTTTTCAAAAAGCTGCAGCAAGATGTGATGTTTTTGATCGTTTGCCAATACCCATAAGGGTGACATGACAGCTACTGACGTCATTGTGTGGAAGGGAGCTTTGATTAGTTCTCTTAGCTTATTGGCACAGGAATGTAGGTCCAATATTTTAGTATGTTATTGCTATAGTGCATGAATGATTAGCATAAGTCTACAAAAAGAGCAATTATTCACAATTTTTCTTTGCTCCCTTCGAACGGACACAACTTACAAATGTAATGATCGAGTCTCTGTATAATAAATAAAACTGCTGAAAAAGAAACTGCGGGTTTGATGATCTCAGAAAGGATACAAGAAAATAGCGTTTTTTTTAAGATAATTTATTACAAATTAACCAAATAGCGTAATTGTCGATACAGAATTATTATTTAGCACATGCACCTTAGTTAGTCTAATATACAATGCCACTGAAAGCAATCATTATGCATGCTGGCCTGTATTGTCCCACTTGAGCTTGATTCTAATCCGTTTCAAATACATACTCAACGGTCTGTTCTTCCTTCCCTGTCCCTCATCACAACACCATGCGAGAGCAATGATTTCCTTTCCTTGTTCTGTTGGCTTGAAAAGGGGGTGGGAATCAGGAGTATAGTGCTTGTGTGTGTTCAGTTACTAAGCAATTCCAGATTGTGAAGTTGATGGTTGTGATGAAGCCCACTGGCTACAAATTTGTTTCCTTGCACTATGAGACAGACCAAAGATACACAAAATGTAGAACCCGTGGAGAGAATTCAAGACCGCAAATGGATACCAGAAGATTTCGTTCCCTGTCAAGTTTGGGAGAAGGCCAATAAACCGTGTCATTCCCATTAGTATCAATAGTCCCAGGTAAACACCTGTAATACGGAAGTTTTCTCTATTCTCATTGACGTTTGTAGCATTTCTACAGCCAGCAAGCAGAAGGATGAAGCATTTGATAAAGAGAAAGACACTGATCATGGCAAAGATGAACACTGGAAGACCAAATGCATACAACTCGCCAATCTTTCTTTCTCCCGAGATCCAACAATTTCCATCCCCACCATACTGGAAAAGACCTGAAAGAGGAAAAAAAGCATTGATGTTTGAACTAGTATTTAACCTGTAGTATGGGTGTATTCCAGTTAAGCAAAACTGTGTAAATTGGTAAAATATTAAGTGAACATAACAATAAGCACAATTTATATAGCAGTGCTTTTGCACTTTAGAATATATGTGAAATATGAAGTTTGTAGAAAACTGTTAAGAATATATTGAGGCGATGCATTTATTGAAGTTTCTGAGCAGTTCTTTTTTTTGTAGAATAAACACTATTTTTAAACAGCACTAATATAATATAGGTATGTTCATGGCTACCATTGGATAATATTAACATACATTTCCAAACATTACAATTGTCATACCTTAGTATAATCTTATTGAAAGAGAAACTCACAATTTTGGAGACATGATCTGTCAACTTCTCAGCCAGAGGTTTTCTTCACAAATTTTAGCTGAGAGGTTGAAACTTCATTTCTCCTATAGTGTAAGTTTCCAGTGAACAATAATATTATACATGGATAGACCAATACTTGGAACCAAAAACATCTTATTCTCCATAATTTCCATACCTGTTACTGTGAGGTCAAGCATAAGAAAGGATGCAGAAATCAGCAGAGGTGCTATCAACGAGTATAGGGCGTAAAAAGCAAAACTTTGAACATTCTCTCCAGGTGAATCGATGTGGGAGTTGAAGCTGCTTCTAGATGTGAAGTGGAGTTTGACTGCAATAGCATTCATAGTTGTGAAAGTAGCGAGGTGACAATAGTGCTGTGTAAATCCAACTAATTTGCAGACCATGTGATAAGGTGTAAAATAGTCACCACTCTGTGAGGCCAACTGACCAAGGAGTAAAGCACTCATATAAGTCATCAATAGTTTCCCAGGTACAGTTCTCAGTTTGGGAAACACACTTTAAATAGCAAGAGTGATCACAAGTGAAGTTATTGAAATGGCATTGCTGATAAGAGTTACTGCTGTTAGATATGGATGAGATATCAAAGACGGCAAGCAGATTATGGCAGACTGGTTGCTCAGAATGAGAAAGTTCTCTGAGTCAAGCACTTTACCACTTGCCCTGATTTTAATAGATGTCTGATTGAGCATAGTCATTGTCTCATAGTCCATTGGAGAAAGTAAGGTCTTGTTGCATATCTGCAGGGCAGTGAGGCAAAAGTACATGTCCGTGTGCGCAAAGTCTTCTGATGGACAGTATGTCATCTGAGATAAAGCAGTATTTCTGCCGAATAAAAGGTATAAATCATTGAATAGGACATATTCAGTTGAAAGTCTTAAATGATGTTTGTAGTGACGGTGTTGAAGGCTTCCAGTTTTGCAAGCAGGGGTATACTCAGGGTTAATTATAATGAATAGTGTATATATAATATCCATAGCCTCACTGGCTAATTTAGATGTGATGGATAAGATATCTGTGCGGAGCAAGGGGTTCATAGTTTTAAGGCATACTAAGTTTTCTGTTTTAACTTGATGGCGAAAGTAAATGTCTCTTTCTGCATTTCTACACTCTACGAATTCATTTATATGATAATATCGCTGCACAAATCTCCTAACCTTGCCACTTTCAATGGCAATAACTAAAGTCTGTGTGCTGTGCATGTTCAGTCGCAGTTCAGGTTGCGTATGTAAAGGGAAGCAAGAATCACAAAAAGAAAGATGTGTGTCAGGACAAACATTGCCACAAAAAGAGTGTAGGTCATTAGTTTTGCAAGCAAGGCTCCCTCGTTCTCTTATGTTGTACAAACCATCTGCATCAGACACAACTGAGAAACTGATACCAATATCTGGAGATATGAACAACTTTTCCAGCAGTTCAGTCCAGCTTCTCTCCAAGTTTTCATGTGATGGACAGAAAACTTGACCCAAATTACCTTCAGAAATATCCGTACTACAGTTGTTGCAAAGATAGCAAGCAGGGTTTTTGTATAATTTGCCTGAATGTGCAACCATTAATTTTGTCTGGAGACATAACTCATTTATTATGGTGTCCTCATAGTTAGGAGGACATGTGTCAATGATGTGTAAATTAGGCAAACAGAAAAATCTTGTCAATACATGTAATTCCTCAGGGAGTGGTAGTTGTACACTGGTGCATTCAGAAGAAATATAATTCAGAAATGTCTTAACACTATCATGCATTAAAATATGATGAGCATAGAACTGATGCATGGTGTCACAAAAATACATAGTCTCTAAAGCAGACATCTGATGCTTCTCAATACCATTACACAAAGCACATGCTTCATTCAAGAAAACCTGATAAGTTGTGTTGTCTGCAACCAACCTCTTAATAGGAGGGCACTGAGAGCCATTGGAACATTTTGTTACTACTGATAAATGGATATCTGATGCTACATTCAAACACTCAGTGTCGTTGAGTTGCTGTTCTGTATTTGCCAACTGAGGTATTTTAAATATACCGCTCGTATTACTAGAGGCACATGCATATTCAACTTTACGCATAACATCCAGGACACTTGGCGACGGGGTATCTACTGGACAATCGGAAGGTTTATGATTTATAACTGGCTGTGTTGTGTGCAAATCTGAATGACTTCCTGATACCATGTTGGAATTGTTGACAGATAAAGTGTGAGAGCAGTGCTGGTCAAAGTCATAGCAGCAGTCCCCAACGGTCTTGCACGATGCATGACAGGAGCAGAGATGTGTGGATGACCAACAGTTGCTGAAGCAGGACATGGGCACACCTGCGCATTTTTCTCCTGAAGATGGTGGAGGATATAACGATGAGCCAGCTTGGAAAAAAACACAGATTGATAAAGGTGAAAATTAATAATTCATCTGGAAATAGTTTGCAGATGAATATGACTTTACTGAGGGAAAGACACTGAATAATTTATTTCGGTTTTTTATTGTTCGAAATTTCATTTTTGAGTTATTTGAACAAGGCATTGCTGCAGGATTTATATTAGTAAATCAAATATGTGGACATATGACATTTTATTTTCATTTGCAATCAGTGCATTGAAAAGGACCCTGCAATCAATTATTCATTCATTGAACCTTTCATTCAGTCCAGAAATTAGCTAATTTCTCAGTCTAGCTGTAAGTCTGACATCATACTTGTCAAAATGCTGTGCAATGTAAAATTGTCAAAAACTTGCAATGGGCATGCATAAACTGATATACAGTTATACACAGACTAATTAAATTTGATGCAGAGCTATTGCTCCAGTGTCATAGTGACACAATAACTAACTGCATAAATTTGTGTATTCCAGGGTGAAGTTACCTGATGATTCATGACCACCACAAAAGGAGAAGCAGGAGAAGAATGTGACATCATTGTCTCTGTTTTCTCAATCATTGAGGCAAACATTAGGGGCCTACTGTCTGTCACTTTGATATAGAAAAAGAGTGGACTGTTGCACTGTGAAAATGGCACTTCGAGTGTCATCACGCTGATGATTTGTCACAATCATACCCAATACTTTCAATGCAATTTGATTTAAGGAGACTTATCCCGCTTGTTGGTGACAGCAAAACGAAAGGATTATGCATCTAATTTTCACTCTAAAATCAGTTAAGACTAGTCAAAATGTCACTACAGGGGCATCTAGGCCGGCATGTTGACTGGCTGTCCCAAGGATATACACTGAGTGCCACTTGTTTCCAAGGACACACAGCACCGAAGAAATGCCTTAAAACAACTGGTTGTCTTTTACATGACACACCAATTACAGCCTTTTAACTTGATGTGCAAGCTGAGTGGACTGTTGCACAGTAGCACATCGTGAATCATCATACTGGTTATCAATCATACCCAATACTTCCAATGTAAATTTGATTTTTAAAAAGCGACTAATCAGGCTTGTTGGTGCCAGATAAACAAAAGGATTATACACCTGACTTTTTACTCTAAAATCAGTACTGACAAATCAAATGAATTTCTCTTGATCATGACTAATCAAGCTGCCTCTATATTTCCCATGTTGAAAGTAGAGAAGATGCCACTTTATCGGCTATCATGAGCCACAAAGTGCATTTTTAACATTGAACTGGTCCTGACTCTTTTCTATATCAAAGTGACAGACTGTAACTACAGATCCTACTTATTACAAAGAGTGCGGTACTCACACGAAGCTGATGCAAGTTGGAGGCGCAGGATTAACAGAGGATCTTGGAGAAGGAAGAACAGACAGAACCTCTTGGTCAGCAGGAACATCTTGGAATGATGAGGGTAGCTCTGTTCTCTTTTCTATTTATACATCCGCAGAATAATGGTTTAATTTTCAGCTTTTGTTACTTTTCTAAAGCAGTAACCTTGTGATGATTGGGGTGTCCTTTACAAATAAAGAGGGAACCTCTGACCTTGATACAAGAAAGAAAGCTATCTAAACTCATTAATGCACACACAAAAGGTGTCAAATGACTTGACTCATTCTTCATATAGTGTGGTGAATGTACCCATTTTACCCCTACACTCCTTGTTGTCATCAATGTGTGTCATCAATAAATTACAATGTGCACTTGGAGGAACAATAATGAAATTTAGAACTTGTACAAAACTGTGGAGTAGAATAACAAATTGAAACCCTTGACATGTATAGACCAGGGCTTTGGAGTCGGGCAAAAAGTGAACCGACTCCGACTCCCGACTCCTCTGGCTTCATGAAAAACGACTCCGACTCCGACTCCGACTCCTTAGGTCTCCTGAATACCGACTCCGACTCCGACTCCCGACTCCTCTTATCGACATTATTATTGCACACGAATATTATAAGGTTAAAAAAAATAATCAGTTTACATAAAATCTATGCATGAAAAGTTGAAAACTTTTGTTTATTTGAAGTGTGTTTTGCCAAGTTGACACTAGGGGGATCTTTGCACCTGAAAGCCTGCAACAGTGCCCTCTTTGGGAATTATAGAAAAATAGCAGTCTAGACTATAGTGTTTTTGTGAAGATGACCTAATTAGTAGCCATGAGTGTCAAGGCAAAATCACTGGTGTTCAAGTATTTCAAGGAATCTGATGATGGCAAACATTTTGTTTGCCAATGCAGTAAGGATGAAGATGATGAGGAGTCAGAGGAAATATGCGGAGCTCGTCAGAGCACATTTCGTGGAAGTGGAAAGAATGCCCCAACAAGGGCAGGCAACCTAAAACGACATTTACAAAGATGTCATCCTAAGATTGCAGACTTGATTGAGCAGGAGGAAGAAGAAGCAGTGAGTAAAGCTGGTGAATCTTCGTCTAAACAAGTGCAGAGAAGCATTAGTGATTTTGTGGTTTCTGAAAGAATAACTATTTCTATGACTGAAAGAAAATTCAAAGAAAGTATTATTGAAATGGTTGTGATGAATGCACTGCCCTTCACATTTTTTGCATCTCCAGCCTTCAATGGCCTAGCTGGGGAAATGGCTTCCAAGTATGGTATATCGCTATCCTCTCAAAGTATCAGAAGCTTAGTTCTTGAGAAGGCAAGACTGGAAAAGGAACACGTGAAAGAAAAACTTAAGAATGCAATTGTGTTTCTCAAAATGGATGCTTGTACCAGACAACGTGTCAACTACTTTGCCATTAATGTACAGTTTATGGATACAAATCAAAAACTGGTGATTTACACCCTTGCTGTTAAAGATACTCAAGCCCGACACACAAGACTTAGTGACTACATTAAAGATTTGGTGAAAGAGGTCCTTGACGAGTTTGGTTTGCATTTAAAACAAGTCCTAGCTATAGTGACGGATAATGCAAGCAACATGATTAAAACAGTTGAAAAACTGAATGAAGAATCGGAACAACAAGATGCCAGTGATAGTGATGTTGAAGTTGATGAATCAGACAGTGAAGTGGATGAAGCAGTAGATGAGTTGCTATCTGATACAGACATTCTTAAAGTTCACCATATGCGATGTGCTGTGCACTCCCTTCAACTGGCAATACGAGATGGCATCAAGCAGCGGAATGCCTCATCATTGATAGCCAAAATTAGGCAAGTAGCAGTTGCAGCAAGAACTCCAAAATTGGATGCAATTATAAAGCGCCGTGCTGGAAAAGGTGCAATACTTGACCAGGCTACACGCTGGGGAAGTACGTACCTTATGATTGAGCGAATCTTGGAGTTAAAGGCAGTTCTTATTGATATGGCAAACCCCAGTGTCACCCTCACAGAAAACCAGTGGAACCAAGTTGAAGGGCTTGAAAAGTTACTGGCTCTTCCCTTTGCTGCAACAAAAAATCTGCAGAAAGCTGACTTGACGCCGGGAGAATTTGTAAAGGAATGGAAAGCACTCATTTTCCAGCTATCAAAAGTTGGTGGCTCAATTGCCAATGAAATGGTGCGGTCTATGCAAGTGAGGGAAAGGTCTGTCCTCGGAAATGACGTATTACTAGCTGCAGTTTATGTAGATCCGAAATGTAGAATTTTGCTTGACGAGGAGCAATGTATGAGAGCCAAGTTGGCCTTGTGTGATGTGGCAATCAGGATTAAAAAGGTGCAAAATTCAGATGGTGGTGAAGATGAAGCAGACATGAGGGACGTAGAAGTCTCAGAAGGCAGTGGTAGTGATGAGGACATGGACTTTGAAAAACACTTAGACCGACAAGAGCGTGCGAAACGCCAGAGGATTGATGCCTCAACTGGTGCTGGAAGGGAAACCGTCACAAACTTGGAAAAGTTTCGACAAAATTTCGATTCTGCATTGAAGGAAATTGAGCAGTTTGACAGAAGATCAAAACTAACACTTAGGCAAGCCATTGAAAAATACCCGGAAGTAGTCAGAGAAGCAGCTTCAGTGGTGATTGGCCTGCCACCAACACAAGTCAGTGTGGAAAGACTATTTTCGGCCCTCAGAATTATCAAATCGGATTTGAGAGCATCTCTGAAAGAAGATGTGATAAATGCTATCCTGTTTCTCAGGTCAAATTGGATGAATTAGTAGGCCTATGCTGGAGGCATGTGTAAGCTAGACTGTTCTCTATTATAAGTTGTAACCCATTAAGTTTTGTGTTTTGATGAAGATGTTGATCACCAGTATTAAATCAATCTAGTCATTTGTTTCCCATGTGATTTATATATTTTTTTCTGGTCAAGTAATGTGTTTGCTGGTCAATGTTGTTATTGTCTTAAACATGGAGGATTTGTTCGCAAAATTAACTGAAGGATAAAATTTAATTGGATCTATGTGTTGTGGTAACCTGTGAAGTTTGATTATAGTTATTTGTGCCAGAGATTGTTATTGATTTCAAAAATATTTACTTATTTTTGCTAAGAGCCATTTTGTATTGTGAATGTTGATTATTGTGTTTTTTGTACTTTGTCCTGTTTAAACCTTAGCTTATATTATTGAGGAGGATGGATGTCTCTTTCATGTTTTATCTGAGACTTTGATTTTTTTTACATTTTCGTACATACAATTTTGAGGATATGTATCTCCTTATTCAAACCTATTTTGAAATTACTCATTTACATTACCAACAATTTGACAGAGTAACAATTTTGTTATTAAAAGCCAAGGTAGAGTCGAAATGTTTCGTAGCATGTGCCTCAAAGTATTTGTTTTGTTTTAGAGAAGTCTTCATTATTTGTGTCTAAAATTAGTTAAATATTATATTTTTATGGTATTAATTGTGATGTTATAACTTAAAAGTTCTGACACTCTCTGATTTTTGTGTTTGATCTTCAATATTTTGAATACAGTTCTCATTATTAAAAACTTGTTTTGTTATTATCTTTAATTTTTTATATTTTTATTTGGAGTCGGGAGTCGATACATTTATCTCCGACTCCACCTCTCACTTGAATTTCGACTCCGACTCCAACTCCGACTCCACCTCAAAACCTCCGACTCCACGACTCCGACTCCCGACTCCGACTCCGACTCCAAAGCCCTGGACTATAGACTCAATCTGTTTCTTTGTAGACAACTGTTTTCTTTCTCCTGATTTGCAACCCGACATACTAACTGCTGAGGCAATCAGCAGCAGGATAATAGAAGTAATTTATAATGTGATGTATTTGATACATAGCATGAAAATGGCATTGGCTGCTGATTGATTTAGAGGAGGGGCGGCAAATTTATGACACATAATTTAATGTCAATTCACAATGCTGTCAAATTTTGTAAGAGTGGTGCATATAGGTACAGCCGACTGTATGTAACACCACCTTTAGTTAAAAAAAAAGACATACATTACTTTGCTGGAATAATGCAATTCTATTTTTAAGCCAGTTATGATGCATGATGTCATCAATCATGAAATCTTAGCCTGTCACAAGATGATCACACCTCTCACGAGAATTGATGGATGATTGCTTTGCCACGCAATTTGAACTAAATGAACTTGGAGGAGCAAGAAAATAGCTGGTGAGTTGAGGCGTTGTGATAAAACTTAATGAGAGTGAGGTTCACAGCAATGCACCTTATGAATGTCAGGTTGCAGATGAATACAACACAAAATCTGAAGGGGCAAGGGACTTTTCCGCAGCAGAGCTTACAAAATAGAAGGAGGCTCCCCGGGTAATATTGAAACATAGATCAGCAAAAACTAAAGACTAATAAATAAGGGAAAAGATTGGTTTTTGAAAAACCATCTGGTTTTTTGCATAGTTTAGTTTGTGGCAAAAACCATTCATAGCCATTCATGTTATTTCCATAAGCTCTAATTGGCCTTACAGTATTTGCAGTAGCGTTGTCTCGCAAATTTAAAGAAAAAAAATCCCTAGTATTTCTTATTTTCATCATGATACTCTGCAATTGAGGTGCTGCAAAGATTAAAACCAGCATTTAATTGTTGGATTCCATTCATTGCCATATCGTGGTTAACATTAATTTTCACCATTTTATCATGCATATTTTTGAAAATACACTTTTTTGTTCTGGAGAGGACATTTCGGTTATAACTGTGATTATATTAAAAATATAAAATTGATTTTGTACAATTAATATAATAGATCTTGTATTTGGTGCGAAAAACTTGAGTATGACAATATAATCGGATATGAATTAGTTAAAGCATTAGCAAGATTGTTATTCCGCGGAATACAATTTGTTTTAACCATGTTGGTTCCAGTTGCTGAGGTTTGTGTTATGCGTTCACAATGACACCCAATATATAGTTTTGGCAAATCATTTGATAGATATTTTCAGAATCTGATGCTTATGGTTTTCTGATTATAAGCAATGATTGCAGTGACAAAGAAAATGACACATGACACCAAATTGGAAAAAATTTTCTTCAAAGTCCTGCTTTTTCAAAACACAGCATTACAGGAAATAAGAATTTGGCATCCATGTCATTCTACATCACATTGGCGGACTGGCCTATGTGGCAGAGTGGCAACTGCCATGGGCCCATCCACTTAGGGGGGCCCATGCAAGATGTCCAAAAATAAAATTCCAAGAAAAAAGTCACGAAGCAAAACGTATCCATCCCGTGTCCCTTATCGGATGCAACCAAATTAAATGATAATGTTGAACAAAATCTTCTCACTTGGGGGCCCCACCCTAATTATAATTTACCAAATTATATAGGCTGTAGTAATTCATTTTTAACATTTGAAAATAACGCAAATGACATAGGGACATAGGAGCTCATTGACTTATTTCGCCACGGGGCCCGATAGGCCGCCAGTCCGCCCCTGCACAGCGTGCATTACCATTATGATTCTTACTTTAGTTTTCGTATAATCAGGCCTTAAACCTGAAATTTCGGGTGAGTTCAGATACTATATAACTGCTCAGCGCACAGGCTAAGAAGGTCCTTCATAGTTAATTCTCACAGAAAAACAGAAAGAAACACTGTCATATCTCTTGATTTTGAGACAATTCTGGCAAGTCATTGGCAAATGTAATAATTGTTTCAAGTTGCATTCTACTACAATTAGCACTCAAAGCTAATTAGATTTCTCCTTGAAGAGGAATTTGAATCTTCAGTAGCCTAATCCTTCAACAGCATTACATGTCAGAAAATTTAGTTATCTTATAAGAGTTCTGTAGCGCCACACTGCCATTCTTAATTATTCTTAATTATTCCAAGGTAATTTACGAAGACAAAAAACGGGTGCTTACAGAAAAGCTGTTGGTGGCCTTCAGTGACCTCACAGGCCCTGTCAAACACAAATAACCTGCCACACAAGGAACATTTCAGACCAATTCTGTAAGCACTCGTTTTTCGTCTACTGTAAAGATGTGCAGTCGGTGTGAAAATGGTTAAGGCATCAGGAGATGCTTCTGTATATTCCATTTATAGTCTTTATTAGTCACAAAACACTACCATACAAATACATACACAGTACCAAGATTGCAGTCAAAGAAAATGCATCAGCTTCCTGTTTGGAAAACAGGAAATTCAATGTGGAGTTAAAAAAGCAGTTGGAACTGTATCAAATCTTCTTTTGTCAAAAATGCCAATATGCTCCAAGCTTCCTGTGATTTACTGCTTGCTATTGTTGTTTTTTTTTCTGTTACAAAGAAAGCAATATAAATCCCAAGTACGACTCCATGAAGACGGTCGAGTGGCAGTATTGTTTGGCTGGAGTGTTGAAAAGGATAACAAATACCATATTCTTGGCGTCTGCTTTGGATTTTCATATCATATATTATAGAACAAAAGCTTTATATATACAATGTTTCATCTTATTCTGTTGTAATGCATGAAGAGAATACATTTTTTTACGAGAATCATGCAGATAATCCAGCGCTTATTCATATTTAAGAAAAAAGTCCCCAAAAGTAAAGAAAAATTTCACACTGCCCAGTATGGGCACGCTGCCAATAAAATGTGAAAATTAGACAAATATTTTTTTGAAACCTGATCTATCATTCGGGGTAACTTTTAATGTTATGAAAAAAATATGTACACCCCTAGAAACATACGTAAAAAAATTAGTACCCTGTCCTAAAAAATTCCCATTGCCCAAGTCATAAGAAGCATGTGCAAAAAGGTGGTTCCCACTCAAGTAAAACCATACAAACTACCACCCCCCTACGACCCAGTTGTAAAATTTAATTCTGAATAGTCCCTCACTGATATCACAGACAATGCTTTTGGTCCTGGCATGATGATTTAGCGTTCAGAGATGTGAAGAAATTCAGAATGGGCCTCAAACTGATTTGATATCAACTGAAGCAATCGACAGTAACACAGCAGTGGAAATGTAAGAGTTCATGTGGAATGTGGATTGTGGTTTGACGTGTGTGAACAACTGCCACAATACCAAGTTGGCCTTTGCTACAGTTTATCAGTTGAAATTACAACATCTTTTTTCCAGCCAACATCACTTGCTTGAAGCAAATTGAAAAAATGTGACACGCTATGTGCAACTTGATCAATCAGGATTTTCTGATGTCAGATCAAAAATTTTGCAAAATATTTTTTTTATTACTTCCAATTCTACGAATATGAAATCATCTGAAATTGATTTCTCATACAATTTTAATGTGGCTCTGTTGTCTGAGAGCAAAACGTATAATTGATGTTCTTCAACCAAATGAGTTACCTACTAAGAAAGGAGAATTTCTTAACACTTAATGGTACAATTGAATATTTTCTTATTTTGCATTTACACTTTTAAGAATGTTGGACTGCTGACAGAATTGTTGTTGCATTGAAGTTCATGACATTTGGGAACAAAGCATTGTTTGGTTTATAAATGATTTTATAAAGATTTATATCAACTGACTGACTCTATATGAAAATAATTTTTGTTCTGTAATGGATAACGTAAATGTTTGTAGTACGTTTTGTTCTGTATGTTCACCTGACTGACTCTATATGAAATAAAATATTATGTTTTGTTCTGTAAACGGATAATGTAAATGTATGTAATATGTTTTGTTCTGTATGTTCATCTAACTGACTTAATATGAAATAAAATATTACGTTTGTTTCCGTAAATGGATGACATACATGTCTATATTTTGTTTTGTTCTGCATGTTCAATGTTCATCTGACTGACTCTCTTTGAAATAAAATATTATATTTTGTTCTGTACATGGATAAAGTAAATGTCCCATCAAATTTAAGTTGTTCTCCCCTCCCGTTCAAAAAAAGTACTGCTGTATAATAGGGAAGGACGAAGTTTATAGATCTTTAAAAATTCTACAATGGGGGAACTCACACCAACATTTTATTCCTGATATCATCATGATGAGATTCTGATGTCTATAGCGCTAGCTGGATTGAAAATAATTCACAACGGGTGATTACATTGTTCATGCGGATTATGTGCGATAAACTAAAACTGCATCAGCACAGATTGCATGATGTTCTCTCCAAAAGAATTGAGCTTTTGCATGACGAAAGAACATTTTCATGCAATCAGACAACATCTTTTGGTCAATGAATCTGCACAATATGGCTTCGAACTGAATGTATTCCTTTGCACCAGGCTTTGGGAAGAAATTGTGTTACTTGAAGGACAGATTTGACAGTTGAACACCCCTAAGGAAAGTGAGGAAATGAATTAAAAGCTTTCAATATCATGCAATTATAACTGCTTCTCACCTGCGGTATTGGGAATGTGTCATTTTTTCAGCTTGTTCGCTTTGTTTTTTGTTAGAATTTTCAATTCAAGCCAGGTTCATCCTTCTTCACAACACACTAAAATGATAGGAGGTTCTCATTTCTCCACAGGTTAATCATGCATAGTTTTTACAGCTGCTTGCAGCCTGTATTACCGGAGGAGTTCCAAGAAAACTTATGACAACTCCCCTGGTCATGTTGTTTCACCTATGTCATTAAAACTTTGCTTGCAGCCTAAATATAATTTTATCTTGCTTCCATCAACTTTTGGTAAACTTCTGTGACATTAAAATTTTTATTTACGAAACTAAAATGTTCGTTTTTGGCGGGAGTTTCAAATGATCAGCTGCAGTGAAACCAGCAGCAACAGCTGCAGCCAAATCCAGTCTTTGCAGATTCAAAAGAAAGAATGAAGGAAGGAATGAAGGAAGGAAAAAAGGCAGGAAAAAAGGAAGAAAACAAGGAAGAAAAAAGGAAAGTATAGGAAGGAAAGTATAGGAAGGAAAATATGGGAAGGAAAAAAGGGATGGGGGAGATAGATAGATAGATAGATAGATAGATAGATAGATAGATAGATAGATAGATAGATAGATAGATACTAAGTGTATCTACAAGCAGCTGTTAAAGTGCTTGCACGTTATTTTTTCCTTTTGATATGCTAAACCTACATTTTAAGTGTTGCTGTATATAAGAGAAGAAAAAAATTTATATTTCTTTTCATATGTTATTCTTGTCTTACGCTCCAAAATATTTAGAAATTTTCTAGTTTTGTGGGGTGCATGGAAAAATATAACGACCGCCTGGCAGGGGGGCTTGGAATTTTATTCAGTGGGAAATTACAATGAATTATTTAGTTTCGGTGTGTAACCAGAGCATTTTTTCAAGGATTTTCGACTGGGAGACTAACGCAATTTCATAATGTCATGATGTGCAGCATTTATGGATCAGCAGCTGTAGATGCACATCCATTAGAATATATTCATATAGTAATATCCTTGCCAAAGGATTTTGAACTGTTGAGTTGGCTGCTAATTAAGGAGTTATGCTGGTTGCCGCAAAAAAGTCTTGACAATTTCTATTTTAATCGGAAACCAGAAAGATGACATAAACAGAAATGTATCTATTTTAGAGATAGTGAAGAATATTTTTGATATGCGAAGCAGAGGCCTTAGTTTCAAATGCACCCAAGAACTGCAAAATACTACCAAATTAGAAATTGATGAGAATTTCTGGAATAATTGGTCTCCCAGTGATGCCAATTTGGCAATGACTGGGAGACCAAATCTTTTCTTTGTGTGACCTCACCCAGTATTTGTTTCTCAATCATGCTATATAACCTGTTAGGATATACCCCCTCAAGAGATTATTTATTTCAAGACTGCCTAAAACGAATATATTAATTCCACCAAAACAGAGCAAGAAATAATTTATTTCAAAAAATATCCAGGCATACTACATGCAAAATGAGCATGAGTGACAATTTATCAAATGGACATTACGAATCTCACATGCATGGTCACAACCTGTCATTGCATGCACATGTCTGTTCATTACTTAGTTAGGTACATAACACCCACAGATAACCCAGAGAGAGCCTTCGGAACTGTCATATTTCCTGATCCGAGATGAGTGGAATTCTACAAATGGATTATGATTACAAACCGATCAATATTGCAGGAATACTATTATATTAGTTTGACCTTACCAATCACCATGATATTACTGAAACAGCATCCAACTGACAATTTTGCTTGTAAAAGCCTATCTAAGGATTATCGGTAGGGGTAGGGTTGGTCTAGTTGTAGCGTGCTGGACTGCCAATTGCTGGGTCCAGGGTTCGAATGCAGCTATTGCCGTGTCACCTGGGCCTATGTGGGATGGCTGTTTCAATCATCCTTTGCCTCATTGCCGTGTCCTCCTCCTGTCCTAAATAGCCTACCAAGTGCATAAATCATCCATCCATCAAGGATTATCAGTAAAAGCAATCAGATTGTCATCTATGATGTATTTTACCAAAATTGTAAACGACTTTAAAAAATAGGTATAGAAAAAGAAATCTGTGAGTTCCCTGAATCAGTTTGTCACCTAATTGTCATGTTCTAACTGACAAAAATGTATGTTAGAAGCCTCCAAATTGGTGTCATTTTGGAAACAAGGTCTATCTGTTCGTATTGGTGGGGCTCCACAAGATTAAGTTGTGGTACTTGATGAACTCTTTCAACCATCTTAACTCACACAAACGTTGTTTAAGTTTTGCATATATATATGTCTTATATATATGTACTGTAAAATTATTAGGAAAGTCACTTTGACATCATTAGCCCAGAAACTATACTATTGTCTATTAACGCAGGTCGATCAACACTTTTCCAGTGTCAAAATTTCAAACTACCATTCAAATGTTTGTTTGTTGTTGTTTTTTTAATCCAAAAATAGTTTTCTGATGAATATTTATGTTTTTATTTCAGTAATTATCAGACTACTGTCAATTAATTTCAGAAATGTAAGTGTCAATGCAATGGTCTACATGTCATGAAAATGTTTGCAAATGGATATTTATCAAAATTAATACTCTCCTGTAGTTGTTGTTTTTTTCATTGTTTTTCTTGCTAGCTTTTACAAAACAATGCAATTCATCACAATGACTAGTGGACAGGAGACAGAAACATGGCAGTGGGGCTAGAGGGAGACAATAGACCTTCACACAAAGAGATGCCCTCTCTTTGTCTCTGAACAGGAAGGCAGTCAGACACCAAGAAAAGACAAGTGCAAGGTTGAAAACAAGGAAGTAAAGAATTGTGTTTGTAAATCTACCATAACAAGGGAAAGGATCAGTATCACTTTAGGAAGAACTAGGCATGTACCAATCCTAGAGTTGATACATCTGATGAACATGGAATATCTGGATGACTCCTTGTTCACATTATGAGGCATTTCTGAATGAAATTTAAAATGTTTTACAGCAGAAGTTACATATTTTGTCTGCCAGCTTGACGAGTAAAACTATGAGAACTGGATCATTAAATTGAATACATATTCAGTATTAATTGGAATTTAGTACAAGTCTGGTACTGCTTAGGGGTACCTGGGGTAGTGTTGCATTTCCAGGGCATAATTGTCTTGTAACAAGCTTCTTTCGACCTATGTTTGACGTATTATGTTTTCGTTACAAAGAGAGCATAGGAATCGGTCTGTCACCCAAAAAAGATTGTCAAGTTGAAGTATGACTTGTGAAGTGTGCGTAGAAGCAGGCAATATGTTTCGTCAATCTACCGTATCTTGGCATCTTTCTTAACTTTCACAGTAAGCAACCCACTGTATCGTGGCATCTTTCTTAACTATCACAGAAAGGTAGTGGATAAGATTAGTTGGTTATCATATTCAGCATGGGACGCTTTTGCGTCCCGTACACCTATGTCCAAGAGTGCTTGCTTGCAAAATGAGCGATCACGAAGTGCTCTAAACGAGGTGTATTTTTTTCACTATATACAATGTAGCATGTGGACGAATTAGTCAACCCGCAAAAACGAACACCTACACGAATTTGGCATTCGTCTGAGTGTAAAATTCTGTCTATCACGAATTTTCATTGGTGTTATTGCCAATATTCTAACCCTGGACTGGCCTGAAACTAACTCTAAACCTGATGCTGACCCTAAAACAGAGACTTTTATCACCTCAACGAATGTTAGTTTTGACAGGTACACAAATGAATAATAAAGCACATTCACGAGTGTCAGTTGTTACATGTACATGAGTATTTAATAACTGTTTATGCTCGTTTTTGCATGTCCGCAAATTTGTGCATGCTGGTTTTTACACCTCCATAAGTTCCAGAACATGCCAGATCATGAAAATGTATGCAGGCCTATGCAAATTAAAGAGCCAAACCTGGGGAAAAGCAAGTGCCTTGATGTGACTCACAGCCTTTCATCTCATCATTTTGTCTGCCTTTGGCAGTTGCACATAATTATATAAGCTGAAATAGCCACAGAATGACACTGAAATTGAATAATGGTTTAGGTTTTTATTAGATTCATCTCTGGAAATTGATTTGGAGATTTAACAATTAGAAATTAACAGTGAGCCAAAGCAGTTGTCTGAATGAGCAGCATTGAGCACTCAGATCCTATTTATAGAGGTGTGAATGTGATGGTGTCACACGATTCAAGTGCTTGGAGGTCACATTGTGGGAGATCTGCCAGGAAGCCATATTGCCTGTTGTGTGCGCACCGTTGAATATTGTGCAGACACCTTGAAAATGTGCAATGAGGACATTTCAAATGTTTTTCTCACACCCATTTTCTGCATAAATCGAAATAATAATTGACATTAGGCAGACAAAACTGAGTTTTAGCTTCTCAGATCTGCTTGAGGCACCTTGTGTGAGGTCGGTTGGTAGGTCGCAAGAAAAAGCTGTAATCTCAGTTTTGTATTGTGTCAATCAATTACATAAAATGGTGGTACCCTTCTTTAAAAATCGGCTGTATCAGTAGGTCCATGAACCAAAAATAATTATAATATTTTCTCAAAGAAAATGATGTGCATTATCAATATGAATATGTTCTATTAACTTCCTCATCTATTTCATTTCATTTACTACAATTAAGTAATGGAACAAGAGGTAAAAGGCCAACAAAGAGTCGAATATCAAATGGCTGGTAGGGGTCCAACAATGTACAATACATACGATACAATACGATATGATAAAAATTTATTGTCATGTAATACATGAAATTTGTGCAAACTAGTTAGCTACTTTCAGTTGGTTATTTTAGAGTAGCAGGCCAACAATATTAAATTTTCTTGCTGCTAATGCCTTTGTCTTCAACACTTTGCCGGTAAAGTTAATCACTTAGCAAGCTCTTAAACTGTACTTGGACTGCTCAATAATGTTTGGAGTTAATTATCTGAACTGGTCAGTATGCAGCCTTGTGTCTTGTAGATCGGGCCATTTAGTGAACCTCAGAGAGACTAACAAGTAAAGTTTCAAGGTTATGCCATTTCAACCATTGATAAGAACTGTTTCTTGTATAGCAAAACATACTTCTTATAATTGCACCGTTATGGAAACAAAAATCCGACCGCGCAAGAAACAATGTTTTTTATACATTTTCGAAATATAGAATCATTATGCATAAAGGATATGAAGATAGTCTCATTTGTTGATGAAAAATCATGTTGAAGCCTAATCATATATAATTCTGTACACTTTAGAAGTAACATCCTAATTGGATATAAGCTAAAAACTGTATCAAAACCTCTCTTGTGAGCCTGTGTATCTTTCAGAGAACTCCTCAAGGTTCTTAGCACTCTCAGGCATAATAGAGTAGCACAAAATTGCACCAGACAAATCTGGCATGGGAAAGAAAGAGTTGCAGATCTGCAGTTCTCTGAAGATTGTGTTTGTTTGGGGGAGAATTGCTAAATTAAACAGCAAACCATCAGATTATGTTACACCAAGAACTGCAGCTGTCTCCCTCCATCTAAATTAAATATTGCAGAAAATAGTGGTTATGTGGCTCTTAGACAAACAGTTGGGAGGCTTCATGTATTTGTTAGTTAGATCTGACAGTTTCTTCAACCTATGTATATGTTACCCGAGGGGCACACAAAGTAAACAAAAGGCATGTTACCAATTGATAGAAGGCTCGTTTATTATCACTTTGAAAGGTATGGTAGAAATAGTGTTGTGAAAATGAGATTTTTCACAACGTTGTTAATATGTTGATTCAACGTCACATAGTTTAATTGTATTAATTTGTGACCATGTCATGACCTTGTTAGCACTCTTTTTATTTTGATGACTGTCTATGCTCATTTGCAAGCAGAGATGAAGCCAAGACAGCAATAGATGGTACTAAGACATTGTTGTCCTATACGGCGGTTTCAATCTTACCAAATTCATTACAAATTGATGAAGAGTTTCTGCAATATGGATGTGACTACTGTGTCAGACTACAGATCAGAAGATATCTCACTCGCTATCACCTTACATGCTTGTTTTATATCATAAACTCGAACATTAAATTTCAATAATTTGGGAAAGTCATGGCTATTTCCTTGATTCAACAATCCTGCACCCCTCTTTTTGCTCTGTGATGCACAATTGGATAAGAAGAAAGATGTGTGAAAATATCTCCTTTTCTTGAATTACACTTGACAGCACATTTTCAAGCTGGCTGCATCATGCTCAATGGTCCGCACTCAATGGGCTTTGTCTCCCACAATGGCTATCTGATCTGCAGTGCTCTACCATCTTGATCAAAATGCTGGGATATTTTGGATTTTCAAAGAGTCAAGACTTCAAATTTCCGGAATTGGCCATTGAATCGTTGGAAGTGCAACCTTTTGTTTCTCAGACATTAGATTCATATATTATATATATATTATGTTAGGCCATATTTTGGCTGAGCAAAGTGAGCGTTATAAGAAACTTTGTGTGGGTGATGCAGAAAAACTGATAACTTTTTTAATAAAAATGATTTATAATATTATTTATCCATACATCTAACATCCCCTATGTCACAGGAACAATTATTGTTATTCTCACTCCTGCAGCTGGTGCAATACCAATACGAACATTTATCTTTTTTAGTCTCTAGACATTAGTTAATAAATTCTTCCTTTTGAAATAAAAATCAAAACTACAAAGCACCCAAAAGTGACAATTGTGATTGATTCCCCCACTCAAGTCCTCAATATTGACTAAAAGTTCCATTGAAAGCTAAAAAAAATCCCATAATTTTCATCACTGCATGATTGAACCAACAAAACTAGGTCAATGCCATAGCTAATTTGGTGACACCCAACAGATTTAATATAATGAAAAAGGCGAGGAATGTATTTGCAATGACACAAGTGAATCGACATTTTGAGCCATGAATTTCGATTTTATAGCTGTTTGCACATTGGCAACCATTGAAAAATTATTCAACTGTTTTATTTGCAAACGGGCTTTTCCACGTATTTACCAGCCACCTATTGGTTTCCTATTCTTCTTGTTGGGTGCATACCTTGAATAAGTTAATGCATTTGTTTATTCACTTTATTAGTTTATTGACACTTACGCCGCTAGATATGCTGCTAAATATGTGTATAAGACTTAGTGTTCCATGATGAGGGCAAAATTTCCAGACCACCAAGGTTGTAAAATACAGACACATCCACGGTCATGTCTTGAAAGTCATGAATAAGTAAAAGAAAATGTCTGGATAAACATAGACCACAATTTAAGACTGGTGCTGTGCAAAGAGCTTCTTTGTTGAAAGCAGAAAATAAGTACATGGTTCTTCCTTTGTTTTTAATGTTACTTTTCGTTTGTACAGTAATATAATGATTTGCTACAGCCAAAAAAGTTTATTCATTCCTTTTTACCTGATCTTATAGTGAGTCAGAGATTGACATAATACATGCAGCATTTGATCTGGCTTTGAAATTCTAAGAGGACAGGTATTCTATAAAAAAGAAGACTTGAAGAAAAATGTTCTGGAAGGTCTGTTTGTCCTAAAATAAATGGAAAAAAAGATTGGTCAATTATGATGATAATCAGAAGAATCAGATATATTCGAAGCCAAAAAATGTCACTGCAAATTGAAAACAGAAATAGTCAACATATATAGTAGACTGTAACATCATAACTTGTTTGTTTCTGACATTACACAATTTAGAGTGGTAAAAACTCTCGCCGGCTCCCCGGCCAGTCCTTAAAAACTATTCATATAACAAAATCTACAGCTCACAGAACCTCCTAATCATCAAGGCACAAGGCTGCATACTGACCAGTTCAGATAATTAACTCCACACATTTTCTTGGGAAACAGTCCAAGAGCAGTTTTAGAGCTGGCTAAGTGATTAACTCCACTGGTCAAGTGTTACTGCAATTTCAAGAAGTATGAGTTTCTGTTATAAGACAGTGAAACGTAGCAAATGCACTTCATGTGATTGGTGGAGGCTCTGGATTACACATTATAAATCTAATTTGAATAGCATAAAACGTATTTCAAGGCCAGTTGACGTGTCTGTTGGTAATTTTAACAGTCTGTTCTTATCTGCTAATCTTATCAATTTATCAAAAGCAGCTGCTCACTGAAGCAGAGTGTTATGTTTTTCATACTTTCATACGTTCAACTAAGAGATTTGGGAGACGTTTCATTGCTTATCAGCCAATCAGTCAAGCTTAATATACTACGTGGATACTGAGAAAAACTGCCAGAGAAACTCATACTTCTTGAAATTGCAGTAAAGACATTAGCAGTACAATGAGGAAGAAGAAATGCTATTGCTTCTCAAGTTGCAATTTCTAGCCGCATGTAAATGGAATTGCCATAGTCCGTTTTATTGACGCTACCAATCTCAATAGATTTATATAATACTCTTGCCAGGCCTGTCCAGCAAGAACCATCCTTGACATCACTAGTGGGCATTAAAAATGTATCCGTTCCTTTGTCAAGCATTTTACATTCGCCATATTTATCTGCTGTCTATTACACATTTATACCTGGGTTGACTGGAGAAAAAAAACGTAGGTTGGGATAATTTGCTATGTTCTCCAAGCATAGGCTTGAACTCGAATCTGCAATGTCTCAGTTGCCAGACAAATTCTTTACCCACTGGGCCACTATGTAGTTTGCAATATTAGTTAAGATATACATTCAGTTAAATGAGTATTTATCTTGCATGGAAGTTGAGACATTGAACTTTTTCAGAAGATATAATACTGTGAATTTCTTACTTTATGTTGAACATGTAGAGTCAAGAAACAAAGATTGAAGATATTCGTTGACATGGAATTCAACTGTCTTTTGAGTCATTAAAACAAAACCAATCTACACATATGGCAAACAGGACAATTTTTCCTTCAATTTTATGATATAATTGTTTATCAGACATGTCTGTGACACAACAGTTTGTTTCTCTCGCATGATGGAGAGTTTGGCTGAATTTTTTTTGTTAATGGCCAAAGCACAAAAAATTGTCAAAATGCCTCTTTTCATGAATTGTACTTTACAAAGCAATTATCATTTTCAAGATGTCTGCGCAATAAGTTAATGGTCTGTGTTCGATCGGAAATATGGCTTCCTGCAAAAGAAGACCTCCTTAACAGGAATAAACAGATTTTCGATTGTGTGACGGAAACACATTTAAATCTGAGATGGATATAAATGCCTGAGCACCCATCAAAAATGAATGTTCAATCAAAAATTATCAATTTTTTTCAACCATTCAAACTGCCAAACTGCTGTTTCAGTGTAGAAAGAACTTAAGACTGTGAAAATAAAACCCATCTGCAGCACCTATCATTCTACATTCCAATATCATTGAATTCTACTGTCATGGACGCATTGGCGTACCATGTGCAAACCTTTTGGAAAGAAGGATGGATGGATGATTGATTGTGGCTTCATGTCCTGCCTGACTTTGTGCACTTGGTCGGCTAATAAGGACACGTTTTGGAAGGACGAGCCAGTTATTCACTAAAATTTATCTGATCCAGATTTCTTAAAAATTCAAATAGCATATCTTGGAACCCACCAATTTTTTGCTCATCTACATACCTTCTGGGCACTCGGGTGCTATACCTGTACATCAATCTTAGCAAATGGAGAGTCAAATATTGTAAAGGAATATATCCAACTGAGAAATTTAAAATTCTTAAATGTAAGAAAAGTCTATCACACATTAATTTCACTTTGTTACCTCATTTGTTGCGGCAAAATTCTCTCTGACCTCATGCTTGTCCAAATGGCTGCTAAAATGCCCAGCATTAGCTCATTTATTAAGTCTTGACCCTCCTTCCCTTCAACTCAAGGTGACAAAGTGTCAAGGAGCTATTGTCTCCCCTAAGACCACAGCCATGTATCTGCCTCCAGCCCACTTATCATGTGATGCATTGCACTGCGTGTTGGGAAACTAAGTCTGCAAGGACTGAAGTAAACAGAAAACACCTTTAGACCTTTAGTAGAAGACGCCTATTTTGAGCTGATCTCTGATGGGAAAGTGGTATAATGGATTCAATGAATTCAAGATATATAAAGTAGAATAGAACATCACATTGACGTATGTGAATAACAATTAAAGTAGCATTACATATAGACAAATTTGTCGGCCATTATGTCACCAAATAGAGGAATCAAAGAACCACTTCCTATGCCTGCTTTGATTACATTCACACCGCACATACTGTAGCTAACTGTAAAAGCAAAAGAAACCTCTTCACAAACAGTTCTGACCTTTTTTTTTCATCGACTATGTTATATTGCTGTCAGACAAGAACATATAGTGCTTACTGAGTAATTGGTTTTTAAAAGAAACTTTCCAATAGTAGATTTGTGACTACAAACATTTTTTTTTATCTTCACACTTATTCTGCTCCTACTCCTCATCACATTTGTCCGGGTCTTCTTCCTGATTCAAAAATATACCACAGCCATAATCATTCAATGATTTAATGAAGAAGTACACTCATTCTGACTAAAAAACATACTGCCACATAATGTGGTATACCATTCCTGATCTTATATTCTCAGATATAGCTGGAGGCAGGAGACTTCTCATATGCTGTTTATGGTTTGTTTATGGCCCAAGAGGCATCTTTATGGTTGATGTTGCTGCAAATCTTATACTGTAGATATATAGTACATAAAGAGGACATTGGCAGGTGGCCTTGTACACATCTTTATTTATTCATACTGGCTTTCAAGTCTGCATCTGAGGAATATGCTTCAACTCTGATACTGTTAGGATTCATTGCTACATCCAATGAACATATGTTGTTACTCTCCAAGTCATATATAGGTAACACTTTCTGTCTGGATATAATTAGACCACCATTAAATTAAGGTAAGTGGTCTGACATGAGATTCTCAGCAAGGATTCTCTGCCATAGATGGGAAATGATATGTAGTACTAAGAGTAACATGGACGCTTTGTAAGAAGCTGCCACAAAAATATTTAAAAATCCTATGTATTTTGAGATTGGAAGTCAATAATTTTGGCAAATATTTAACATGAATTATTCATATTTGTGTCATTTAGTATGCAAAGTAAGTTTTTACTGCCCAAAAGCTTGTCTCTAATAACAGTTTCATGGGGGAGAAAGAACCAGGAATTCAATGGAAAGATGGGACAAAAAAGCAAGAAAAGATCAACCTTGTCCTCTTGACCTAATGGCATTTGACTTCTCCAGAAACGGGTGTCCATGAAACTGAGGCTCTGATTGACATTTCCCAGAGAAAGATAGGGGAGAGCGGGGCACAGTGAGACACTTTTTTTATTTTAAAGGGTTCCAAAATGTTGGCAGTAACAAATTAGATCAGGTCCACATTATACATAATGACGTTGGGTATATTGTCCAGTAGTTTCAAGTTCCTACCTTTTACAGGTTTAGAGAAATTTTGAGTTTCGTCCATGCTCTTTAAGTGTCTCACTGTGGCCCGTAGGCGGGGCACGGAGAGACAGGGCATCTGCTGCCATAACCGCCGATCCTCAGGACCTGTGGAATTGTTCTATCAATTGTTGCTACATAAACTACTGTACTCACATAAAAGCAGCTGGCTAGGTGATTTTTTAGGTCCTTTTTGAGCATGTTTCAAAACTTCATCGCAAAGGACACATGCACGACATATTTAACCTGCCCCACCTGTTACATACTAGTTAAAATTCTTTATGATGCTTCTCTTTGGATATGACTTACAAAAATCAGTAGTTTATGGGAGGCATTTTGTTTTTTATAGTGAATTCTGAGCTATGCAATACATTCAGGTCATTTCGATTGTATTTTATGATGTCTCACTGTGCCCCGCCTCAAACTGTCTCATTGTGCCCCACGCAGCCCTCTTTATAATATTTTTGAATCCTGAGGACCGCATGCCTTTATTGTGATTCATCGTCTCACTAAGCTAAGACAAATAATCAAGGTTTGAATCCCTGGCAATTGATTTGCATCATACTATTTTTCTTGGGAATTATAACAAAAAGTCGTTTAGCAAAATTATTTACTTTTACTGGCTAAAAACAAAAATATTGAAATTCCACTCTCGATATGCCGTGTAGGCATTCAGGATATAGGACAGTCTCTCACTTACTTACTTTTTGTACTATACAAAAGAGGGTTGATCCGTAAACAGTACCAGCTGGACGCTACGGGCTTTGTCTCACTGTGCCTGCCGTCTCACTGTGCCCCGCTGTCCCCTACTCTCTAAAAGAACTAATTGCCAAGTCCAATGACTATAGATAAAGAGTAACTGTTACTAATAGTGGTTACCAATCAACACAGTGAAATTTTTGTCATTCACATCAAAATGAAACACTTTCTTGAATTCAATAGAATTACAAGTATAAGGCATTTGACTGTTTCTTTTATTAAAACTTTTGGGGAAAGGTTTGAAATTCTTCTAAAATGACCTTGAAAGTTATTTACTAGAGTATCAGTAGCTCATAGCACCTCCTAATCACCAAGGCACAAGGCTGCATACTAACAGTTCGGATAATTAACTCAACACATTATCTTGGAGAGCAGTCCAAGAGCAGTTTGAGAGCTGCTGGCTAAGTGATTAAGTTAAAGACAAAGGCATTAGCAGTACAATAGAGTAAAGAAATACTATTGCCTCCATGAGACAGCATGAAGACTGAAGAAGCTTAGAACTGTTTTGTCTACTTATAAAAGATTGGAATAAATTGTAGCTGCATAGCATATTATATTCAGTTGCGGATTTATCATGAAATTGAAGTGAAGCCCCCATGCAATAGGAAGTACACGTACAGTTGTATGGAGGTTTTCCAGTGTTTCATGTAATTTTGACATAAAATATACTAAAGACTTGTCAAAATTTTTGTGCAATTGTGAAACCAGTATGAGTAGGTCATCTATAGAAAGGCTACCAGGCCCCTGTAAAATTTATATGTGTGCATTGATGGATTTAAATTAAATTGAAAGTAAATCAAAAAAGCGTCCTTGAGTGAAATGGTGTTGACATCAGAACGGTGTATAGTGCTTTATGTATACATAAGCCTCACCAACCAGACGTTTTCCCCTCTATTGTATCAACTGGATAAGACTTGAAATTTTCGGATGCAACAAAAAAATGCTTGGTTTAATTTGAGTTTTTTGTTTTTGTTCTTGAACAATAAAGTGAGAAATGTCCTTATTTTAAGAATTGCACTTCACGCAAGATTTACCAATTTTCAAGCAGGCTGCACAGTGTCTTCACTCAATGGGAAAAATGGCTTCCTGACAGATCTCTCAGAATTGAAGCAAACTGATCTTCACATTTAAGGAACTGCGCTCACACGAAAATGATGGGGCAGAACCTGATATGTTGTTCTTAAGTTTAACATTAAAAGGGGGAGAAGCAAAGACTAAAAAATTGCTGGTGGTGTGCATGTTTCAAGCTAACCAACATTTTTTTTGAAAATCTAGTAGGCATTAGAACGAATTTTTCATTTTTTGTGTTATTTTTGTTTGTAAAAAAGGACTTCAACACAAAGTACCTTATTGTCCAAAAACCTAATCTAATAATCGCTGCAGGCCGTTTTGTGAAGTGAATTGAACACGAGAGAGGACTCAAAATTCAGTGCAGTGATGGTCTGAACACCAACAGTCCACAGTTGGGAATTAGGTCAAGTAGGTCCAGCTTCTTAACAATGATTTAGTTTAGGAATCGTAATACATGGCAGGGGAAAAATACCTTATCCTTGTCCTCTTGACCCAAAGGCATTTGCCTTATCTAGAAACAGGTGTCCATTAAATGCTAGCTTTGATAGACATTTCAGGAAAAAAAAACTTCCTAAAAGAACTAATTGTCAAGGCCAAAAATATATTGAATATGACACAGTTTGGAGAGGTTTGAAAATTGTCCTGACATGTTATTGAACTTCAATTACTTCAGAGTATTAGCAGCTCATAATACCTCTAATCACCAAGGCGCAAGGCTACATATTGACCAGTTCAGATAATTAACTACTCCCATGATCTTGGAGAGCAGACTGAGAGTAGTTTAAGAGTTGGCTAAGTGATTAACTCTACCAGCCAAGTGTTAAAGACAAAGGCATTAGCAGTACAATGAGGGTGAAGAAATGCTATTGTTCCCTTGGTGCAAAATGCAAACTGAAGAAGTTTCTATGTACTTGCAACTTGTCTGTTGCTTCCAAGACAGTGCGGTCTGCAACCGAATAGCAAAATATATTTAGTTTTAGATTTATCAAGACAGCTTGATTACATAAAAAGTGCTGCTATACTGGAATTTTCCAGACAAATCATGCTATTTCAATTCAGACATACATACAAATATAGAATAAAGACCTTTTTTGTCAAATTTGGAAATCAAAATAACGGAAATCAAATCAAGACTGAAAATGGGATTTAGGTCAGAGCTGGTTTTTGAAATAAAGTAACTCCCTCTGATAACAATATCACAGTCGGTCACTGAAGGAAAAATTAGCACCAAAACATCACAAAAACTTGATAAATAAATTACAAATGTGCTCTTTTTCCCATGAGTACGTATGCGTATTTTTTCTGTTTGACCTTTATGTGCAGAGCAATGTTGTTAGGACAACTGTAGTCCAGACTATCAAATTTGGTAGGAAGTTTACCATGCCCATGGATGTGAGGGCACTGGCATGGCCGGATTAAATTGGAAGAAGTATAAATAAAAAGTGACACAGCCTGAGCAAAATGGCATTGACACTAGAGTAAGATCTTCGTGTTTAAGCCTTACCATTAGTCACTAACCATAATATTTCCACTAGATTATATCAAATGGAAATTAAAAAATTAATGTACAAATTTGAATTATCCCAGATGAGTGCTACAAAACAGCTTAAGTTTGAATTATGCCTTTTTTTCTATTAAACAATAAAACACAAAAAGGTGTGAAATGTCCAGATTTAAAGAACTGCATTTCACACAAGATTTGCAGATTTCCAAGCTGTCTGCACAATGTCCAGTGGTCTGCACTCAATGGGAAACATGGCTTCCTGACAGATCTCTCAGAATGAAAGTAAACTGAGTTTCACTCACACCTATGATGAAACTGAATGATTCAGCATCCATCCAACCGAAATGATCTTGTATAGAAATTTTAATTTACAAAATAATTTAAATAGTACTTAAGATGTTTATTCTTTGACAGGGCAAGCTTCAGAAGAAATCAATTATAATACATTTCATCTAAAATAATGTTATTGATGACTTAGATTTTCATACAGATTTAATTGGTAAAAATATTCAGTCTATACCTAGATGAACAAAAAAAAAACATAAAAAGATGTCAATAATAAATTCCTTTATATTTTCCAAGCAACAAACAATATATTTGGAAAAGTATGTTTCATATATATGGAAGAACAAATTGTTTTTTAATTTTACATGAGGAGGAAGACAGGGCAATCTTCGGTGGCTGCATTGTAAACTCTTATAAATAATCTCTCTACTCTCAGAGATTACTACAGGGTAAATT
Organism: Platynereis dumerilii; assembly: GCA_026936325.1. Lineage (NCBI taxonomy): Eukaryota > Metazoa > Annelida > Polychaeta > Phyllodocida > Nereididae > Platynereis > Platynereis dumerilii. Next base: position 16,219,304 of record JAPTHN010000005.1, read on the forward strand.
TTCAATCTCGTCACAAGGAGAAAAGATTGCCGTAACACTAACATTTCTACTACTGCTCCTTTGTTTTCATCTCCTCTCCTGTAAAGTGAAGGCGAAGTAGTTCCTAGGAGCTATTGTCTCCCCTTAGCACTAAGTCCACAGTCATGTATCTGCTTCCTGTCTACTTATCATGTGATGCATTGCACTGTGTGTAGTGAAACCAAGTCAGGAAGGACTGAAGTAAACAGAAAACACCTTTTGACCTTTAGTGAAAGACTGATGCCTGTGAAACAAAAATAATATTAGTCTCTGAAGAACCAACATAATGTATTTACACTGAATACAACAGTACCTGAGAACTGTGAGATTGCAGTTTCAAGCCAAAGCTGATAAAGACAAAACAGAATCTCTTATATCTTATAAATTTAGCTCTTAGCAGATTTGTGGGCCAAACAGTTTCAAAAATCAACAATCAACTTGGTCTTGTAATGCCGTTGGCTCAGGAATGTTTTTATGATTTAATTGTGTTAGTTATGGATTTTAATCAGTTAATTCAGAGCATATTATATCTGGCAGTATAGGTGTCGATAAACAAACTAATTCTATGACTTAAGGCACTCCTCTAATAAGAAGATTAGGATACCAACAGAAAACTTTCAATGGCGTGATAATGCCAGTTCGCAAGTTGAAAAGAAGGAAATTAATTTTTTCACTGAACTGCCAATCTGCAAAGAGTTATAATCAAACAAAGGTGCAAAACCAATTCTTGGCCTTGCTTAGAAATATGCAATGATACATTCATATCATGTTTTATCTCCTTTAAGTTAAGAACTTGGCTTTTCTGTTAACTGTCTTAACAGATGAAAATTGGTGCAAATAAGTGGTTGCAAAGATGTGCAATATGGTTATGAATCGGCAAGAAATCTTGATGGTGAAATCGGGCTAAAAATTTGCTAAACCTCTTATAATTTCCCTTTCTGGTTCACCTAAGATCTCACCCATTTTCATCCTGTGCATAATCAGATTCTATTGTATTCAAAAACAAGGCTTAGTTTGCTAACATTCTACAAAATGATTCTTCCTCCGTGGATAATTTGACCTATTTTGGCAACAGAAGTCATCACCTGACATCAGAGATGTCATCCTGACACCAGCCTGAAGTCAGGTGACGTCAGACTCCAACTGGGTCCTTATAACCTGTTTGTTATACCTTTATCTTTTTGACAGTCAATATCCATAAATGACTTCACTAATTACCATATTACAATACAGTGTATACCATGCCTGATTTAGTACTCCCAGGCATATACATACTGTAGCTGGAGCCAGGAAACTTGTCATATGCTATTTATGGTCTGTCTATGGCCCGAGAGGCATCTTTATGGTTGATGTTGCTGCAAATCTTATACTGTAGATATATAGTACATAAAGAGGACATTGGCAGGTGGCCTTGTACACATCTTTATAAGTCTGCATCTGAGGAATATGCTTCAACCCTGGTACTATTTGGATTCATTGTGACAAAATGAACAACTATCATTTCTCTCCAAGTCTTATATAATAGGTAACACTTCCTGTCTGGATATAATTAGACCACCATTGAATTAAGGCAAATCTTCTGAAAGACGATTTTCAGCAAGGATTCTCTGCCAGAGACAGGAAATGATATGTAGACTAAGAGTAACATGAAAGCTTTCTATAAGAAGCTGGAACAAAAAAAACTAAAAAAATCCTTTGTATTTCGAGCTTGGATGTCAATAATTTTGCCAAATATTTAACAAGAATTATTCATTTTTGAGTCATTTTAGTATGCAACGTAAGTTTTACTGCCCAAAAGCTTGTCTCAAATAACAGTTTCTCGAGTGAGAAATGACCAAGAATTCACTGGGACAAAGGGAGCGAAAAACAAAAAAGATCAACCTTGTCCTCTTGACCTAATGGCATTTGACTTGTCTGGAAACAGGTGTCCATGAAAGGAAGGCTCTAATTGACATTTCGGGAAGAAGGCTACTCCATGAAATAACTAATTGCCAATTTCAATGACTGGAGATAAGCAACTGTTACCAGTAATGGTTACAAATCAACACAGTGAAAATGAAGCACTTTCTTGAATTCATTAGAATTATAGGAATGAAGCATTTGACTGTTTCTTTTACTAAAACTTTTGGAAAGGTTTGAAATTTTTCTAGAATGACCTTGAAAGTTATTTACTAGAGTATCAGTAGCTCACAGAACCTCCTAATCACCAGGGCACAAGGCTGCATACCGACAGTTGAGATCATTAACTCCAAACATTATCTTTGGGAGCAGTCCAAGATTAGCTCTGCCAGCCAAGTGTTAAAGACTGAGGCATTAGCAGTACAATGGAGTAAAGAAATACTATTGCCTCCATTGGACAACATGAAGAACAGGGGTGCCGGAAGGAATTGCGGGGGGCAGGGGCGGTCAGACAAAAAAGGGCATGCCAAATTTGCGAAAATTGCACGTGACAAATTTTGAATAGAGAGTCAATAATTATCTTATATATACTACTTTGTGCCTAAAATTGATAAAATAAGGCCTAATAATACTTTTTTTCTTTTATATCAAACCGGCACTCATGCTCCCCTGCCCCCCTTGGGCAAGGGCAGGATGGGCAATTCCCCCCCCCCCTGTTCCGGCACCCCTGATGAAGACTGAATAAGCTTAAAACTGTTTTGTCTACCTCTAAATTGGAATAAATTGTAGCGGAATAGAATATCATATTCAGTCATGGATTTATCAGGGAAGTGGAATCTTGCTTTGATCCATCACATTAGAAAGTACATGTACAGCTGAATGAGAGTTTTCCCGATGGTTCGTGTAATTTTCACTTACAACATAAATAGACTTGTCAAAATTTAATCTAATGGAAACCAAATTCAATTATTGAGAAATCAAATAAACTCAAACTGGAATCTTTACAAAGTACATTTAAGCAAAGTGACTCCTTCCAGTTTGGAAATATTTGGGTAGGCTATCTGTAGAAAGGTTACCAGGCGCTGTATATGAGTGCATTGCATTTAAATTAAATTGAAAAATTAATTGAAAAACGTCATTGAGTGAAATGCTGTTGAGATCAGAATAATGTACGGAGCTTTATGTACGAACCTTAGGCATACCAACTGGATGTTTCCCCCTCTATCTTGTTAATTGGAAATTAAATATGATAAAATTCTAATTTTTTGATAGCAAAAACAGGCTTGGTTTAATTTGAGTTTTTTGTTCTTGAACAATAAAGCACCCAAAAAAAGTGTGAAATGTCCTTATTTTAAGAACTGCACCTAACGCAAGATTTACAGATTTTCAAGCAGCCTGCACACGTCTTCACTCAATGGGAAATATGGCTTCCTGACAGATCTCTCAGAATGGAAGTAAAGTGTTCTTCACAATTTAAGGATTAAGCTCACAAGAAAATGATGAGGCAGAACATGATATGTCGTTCTTAAGTTTAACATTTAAATGGGGGAACAGCATAGACTAAAAAATTGCCGGTGGTGCGTTTTAAGCCGACCAAAATTTTTTTAGAAAATTTAGTAGTCGGCATTAGAATGAATTTTTCATATTTTGTGGGGTTTTTTTTAAAGTGCCTTTTTGCCCAAAAACCTAATCTAATAATCATTAAATTTTCTAGTGAATGAAAATGAAAAAAAAAACAGGAGTCGTAATACATGGCAGGGGAAAAATACCTTATCCTTGTCCTCTTGACCCAGTGGCATTTAACTTATCTGAAGAAAGGCGTCTGTGAAACGAAGGCTGTGATTGACATTTAGGGAAGAAAAATACTTCCTAAAATAATTGATTGCCAAGGCCAAAAATATATTGAATAGACCTATCTGAAAATTGTCCTGACATGTCCTTGAACTTCACTTACTTCAGAGTATCAGCTGCTCATATACGTAGTAACTCTAATCACCAAGGCACAAGGCTGCATACTGACCAGTTCAGATAATTAACTCCACAAATTATCTTGGAGAGCAGACCAAGAGTAGTTTGAGAGCTGGCTAAGTGATTAACTTCACTGGCCAAATGTTAAAGACAAAGGCATTAGCAACACAATGAGAGTGAAGAAATGCCACTGCTTCCTAGGTGCAAAATGAAAACTGGAGATGCTTCTACCTTGTCTGCCAGTTCCAAGTCAGTGTAATGTGCATCAAAATAGACAGTTTCATCCATTATGGGACAAGCTAGAGCTACATCTATATGGAAGTTTTCTAGACAATTTGTGTCATTTCAATTTAGAATATAAACAGTGGAAACAAAACTATAAATAATTAACTTTAAATATCGGTCCAACTGCAATTAATTTAGTATTTATTTAAAATAGAAATAAGTCTCATACTTAGCAGAATAAATAGTAATAATTTTTCATGAGGAGGAAGACCAAGAAATCTTTTGTTTCATTCTCATCACAAGGATAAAATATTGCCGTAACAAGTGCTGACATTTCCACTACTGCTCTTTTGTTTTCATCTCCTCTCCTTTAAAGAGAAGGTGCAGTAGTACCTAGGAGCTATTGTCTCTCCTAAGTCCACAGTCATGTATCTGCCTCCTGCCCACTTATCATGTGATGCATTGCACTTCGTGTTGTGAAACCAAGTCAGGAAGGACAGGAGTAAACAGAAAACACCTTCTGACCTTTAGTGGAAGACTGATGCCGGTGAAACAAAAATTATATTAGTCTCTGTAGGACCAATATAAACACACTGAATACCACAATACAGGAGAACTGTGACATTACTATTTCAAGCAAAATCTGATAAAGACAACACAGGATTTCTGAATCAAGTGAAGGTGTCAAACTGATCATGGTCTTTGAAATACAGTACAAATTTCTAAATGTGGCTCAACTTAGCTGTCTATAGCTATTCATTACTAGTCTTATCCATATCTATCAATAACCATCCATTTCTATCCTTTTGTATACACTGGAATCTCTTTACCCCTTGTTTAAACAATAGTACAGTTGTGCTTGAAAGTTTCTGAACCCCTGGCACTTCTTACATTATTTGTGCGTAACTCTCTAACAAACACAAGAATAGCATAAAAATTGGGTTTATAATAAAGCTGAACACCATCTTTTATTTGTAAACCACTATTCATAACAAATAATGACATTTATAAATGATTTTATTATGAAAGTCTCCAAAACTGTGAGTTCAAAAGTTTCTGAACCCTTCTGAAACGTATGCAGTCAACAACTTGTATGGTCCCCTTTTGCTTATATAAATGCTTCCAAACACTTCTTATGGCTTTGGACCAACAATTGGCAGATTATCTTTGGAATTTTTTACCATTCTTTAAAAGAGCATTTTCTTAACCCTCGTAAGCTGGTGGGTCATCTGACGTGGACTGTTTTATTAAATCTGACCAAGCCATATCTGGTGAGTTCTGATCAAGAAATTTTCCAAGCCATTCTAGAACCCTAAATTTGACAAATTTTAACCAATTTTTGGTGGATTTGATTGCATACTCAGTGTATTTGTTCTGCTGGAAGATCGACTTGCAGCCAATTTTCAGGCTTATTAGTGAAAAATTTATGCTTTCTTAACCAATTAACTTGATATTTCTCAGAATTCATTATGCCGTCGACAATAGTTCATTTTCCTGTCCCATTTGTAGCAAAACAACTCCATACCATGATGGAGCTGCCGTTATCTTTCGTAGTTGGGAGGATGCTAGTTCTTTGGTGCAGCACCTATCGGATGTTGGACATAGCCGTTTCTATTTCAGCCAAAAAGCACCAAGAAACCTGGCTGTACTTCACTAAAAACCGTCTTGATGAATTATATGATTACTTGAACCGTGTCCTTTGGACAGACTAATTAAAAATCAAACCTTTTAGCCACAGTAAAAATTTCTATAGCTGGCGTCCTGAAGGTGCTGCTTACAAGGAAGAGAACATCTTCCTAACTGTGAAAGATGACAATGGCTCCATCATAGTATGGGGTTTTTTTGCTAAAGATTGGACAGGAGAATGAGCTATTGTTAATAGCATAATGAATTCTGAGATATATCGAGATATGCACTTACAAAATGTAAAGCTTTAACTTACAAGCCTGACATTTTGCCGCAAGTGAGTCTTCCAGCAGACATATTACCCAGAGTATACTAGCAAATCCACTAAAAATTGGTTAAAATTTGTCATATTTAAGGGTCTAGAATGGCCGGAAAATTTACTGATCAGGACCCACTAGACATGGCTTGGTCAGATTTGAAAAAGCAGTCCACGTCAGACGACCCACCGGCTTACGAGGGTTAAGAAAATGCTCTTTTGAAAATGGTCAAAAATCCCACAGATAATCTGCCAATTGTTGGTCCAAAGCCATAAGAAGTGTTTGGAAGCATTTATATAAGCAAAAGGGGACCATACAAGTTGTCGATTGCATACGTTTCAGTAGGGTTCAGAAACTTTTAAACACACAGTTTTGGAGACTTTCATTATAAAATCATTTATAAATGTCATTATTTGTTATGAATAGTGGTTTACAAATAAAAGATGGTGTTCAGCTTTATTATAAACCCAATTTCTATGCTATTCCTGTGTTTGTTAGAGAGTTACGCACAAATAAGGTAAGAAGTGCCAGGGGTTCAGAAACTTTCAAGCACAACTGTAATTGTGGATAGCTATATGCTGTAGCTGGAGCCTAGGGACAGGAGACTAGTCATATGCTGTTTATGGTTTGTTTATGACCAAGAGATTGAAGAGAAGACTGTTTATGGTTGATGTTGCTGCAGGTCCTGCAGCTGCACATATGGTACATAAAGCGGACATATGCAGGTGGCATTGCACACATCTTTATTTATTCATGCTTGCTTTCAAGTCTATATCACACACAAAGAAATTTTTTTTAATTCTGGTGCCTCTTGCACTTAATGATGAAGTATGTTGCAATGCCATAGGCATTTCATCAGTTAGATGATGGCAGCCTGCATTATGTTTAGTTAAGTATCATTACATTCATAAAAACTGTCTATATACGTACAGGACATCCAAATTTACAATCTGTTCTCAAAGTATGTCATAGAAATCTTTCTGGGCAGTATCCTAGTATATAAGTCACTGTGAGCACTGCATTGTACATGGTCCGATTATGACACAGATAGTCAAATTTACAAGATTAAGCAGACTTGTGTAGACCAGTACATCCACCATACGGTGAATAGACACTAGACATTTATACATGTATATAAATAACGACCAAAATATCTGATCTGACTCCGTTGTACAATGTCTGTCCATTAATGGAATTTTGCTGTAGTCTACAGTATAGAGGGTTTATATATCTGGCATTTAGAAAGCTCTGCAAATATGGCTTCCTTACTCTTTCATATATGCATCAGTTATGTTATCATAATCCTATCAGCATCACAACCAATCACGTGCCATTATCATACAAATGTATCCCACTATCCTCAATACATGCATAATTATTATATGCAATGATATTTTATAATAATAAAGACTTCCAACCCTCACTCAATACTTGAGTGATAAATGAAAACTCAATGAAATCTTACCTCAATAATGGTAACTTTGCTTGCGTTTCTTTTATGGTTTGCTTTCAAAAAGTACATAACTTTTCCAACTCACCTGAAAAGTAAGATAAAACATTTATAATTTTATATATTGTTCTTGATAATGAAAATAATACACCAGTTTCATAAATTATACAGTTTGACTATTCGGTATTGCTTTAGTTTTCAAGAATTCATAATTTTGCACAGGGTCGAGTTGTGAAGGATGGTAGGAATATTGCAAAAGCCTAGGGAATTTTTCTGAAATTTGGCACTTTTTGACATTGACACACCTCAGGTTTGCCAATCTGGTGAGTCTTTCCACCTGGCCCGATATCTTCGAAAGGGGCCACACAAAAGTAAGCTTTAGACAGATCAGTGATGATGTTTTCAGATAAATTCATGATATTTTATAAATAAATTAATAAAGTGTAACATTGTGTAGACATTAGACAACGATTGAAAATTCTTGTTTCAATATCTTGCACCAGAATTTGAGTGATTGTCAAGTGATGTGCCAGATTTCAGATTATAAGCATTTTGAAACTATACAACAACTATCAAATATTTGTGCAAGAAAATTGGTCCAAAGTTCAGCCATTTATCAAAAATTCAAACATCGTCTAAACCTAGAGCAAAAATGTTTAAGCTTCATGCATCCACAGTTCCAAGAGCACCAGTGGTGGGAAATTCTAAAAAAATGTGAAGTGAACCACTGCCAGCCAACATGAAAGAGTTGACAGATAATTTAAAGATTTTAGATAATTCACGAAAGATTCTCTACTAGATACCGGAAAAAATTTTAAGGAAACCGTCGACAAGTATTGGTCATCTTGGTGCCATAAAAATGGACTCTGCATCATGACAATGCAATAAACTGTGTGGTATTAAATTACTACATGAAAAGACTTTAGTGACAGAAAATATAATATATCATATGTTCGGTACCCCAGCATATTCTAAATAAGTAAGTATAATAAGGAATCACTAAAGACTCTTTTATCTTGGCTGTGTGGCCATTATACATCAGTACAAATATCAAAGATTTACAAAGATGTAGCAAAATGGTGCTGCAATTGAATAAGTGCATAATAAAACAGTGAATCAGAGAAATTGGGAAGAGAAAAATATTTCGGGAATTACGACTCCACCTGCTCTGCATGACGGTTGGCGCTCCATCTCTGAAATATAATTATATCAAGATTTAATTTTTATATTCAACAAACAAGACAATTACCATTACATGAATTTACAATATATCAAACAAACAAATACACTCTACAAACGCACACATTGTAATTGTAAATACTGTCTGTCAAGCACTGCAATGCAGGCATGAAATTCATGATGAGCCTTCCACAATCGCAATGATAAAGCTCAGACAGCCATAGAACAGCGCCCATGGGCAGAGACTAGAGGAACATTGCCCAAGGTTCCCATGCCGCAGCATTCTCCACTGGAGAATCTCCAGTGTTGATGACCACCGTATGATGATGATTGATGGAAAGACTGGGAGTCTGGCACACACCCTATTAATTCAGGGATGCCCAGGGTCTTTCAGATGCCCCAACACAGAACACTGGATACAACCCGCCTCCATTTAATGTCCCATGGGCTCACATTAGAAGGATATCATAATTACGTATAAACAATTAAACATCTGTAACACATTACAAAGAATATAGTTTTCTTCCATCATTCTTGTATTTATCCTATGATAGGAAATGACATCACGATAATCATTCAATGAACAGGTGGGAAAGAAGTGTTGTCTGGCTTCTACTTAAGATTATGAGAAAAAAAATGAGTCTGGTCAGATTCTGAACCTCATGATGAATTTCAATTTGTTCTGAAAAATATGGCTTAAATGTAATTACAGAAGCTAAAAAATGATTGTGCATTCGGAAGGGAACATTTTGTGTAAGATTCTGAAGTAGTGAGTATATTTATAAGCACTTATATATATCTAAAATGTCTATTTTAAAAAGTTAACCATTTGCATTTCCTGTTGGAAACACTTTTAATATCAGCATGTCTTGGAAATTGATACAATGAATGTATTTTGCTGTTGACGAATATATTGTAACCGATTTGGTCATAATACTGAAAGAGAGCGTCAAAAAACTTTTTTCTCACCATATCCTCACATCCCTGGAGTACTCAAATGTCATTGTAATATGGGTTACACATGACAAAAGCAAATCATATTGCAGTCCACAAAAAATACTTCTATCCAGGAATGCAAGATCAAACAAGTCAAAAATAAATAAACAAGAAGAGACCACCACAAAGCACGAAGAGCACACCAAAACAAACCATCAACAAACATCAAAATGCAGAAATAGAAAAAAGCAAACCACATTACATTTCTTCTTTGAATTTGCTTTGGAATAGGAAACCCTGGATGCCCAGCTGTGTCATTTCATTCTCTGTCACAACAATTTCAGATTTAAAGACGGCTGCAAGTCTGTTTCATCTGGTTTGACTTTGTATCAAAATAGTCTAATATTTTAGCTGCACTCAGTTACTCACTACTCAGAGGGTTTGGTTGGATCTTCATTTATTATGCAGAATGTCAAATGTTAAAATACTAAAGGAAAAAAATGGTGTGTGTTGATCCTAAATCAAGTTTGACTGAGGAATACATATATTTCCTGGTGTTCTTAATTACAATTCCGACACACTTGATATAGCTATTTTTTCCCCTGAAAAGGTATGTAAGCAGTTCTGCCTGCTTTTAAATGTTCGTTTATAATTTGGCGTGATCACAGGGCTTTCCTGGACAGTTGAAATAAGTTTTCACAATTGCAACCAATTAATATTTTTATAAACGTAATTGAAATCTAAAATTATAGGCCTGCAGCTTTCCCAATTTTTGTTGATTTTCACAAATCAGCAAACATCGGTCCTTCACATTTCCCCAGGTACAACCCTTGAAAAATTGTAAGCATTATCACACAATCACAACAGTTACTAATGATTCAAAGCAACACAGAGAGTGGCACAGCTATGATAGGCACCAAGCAGATGATGTCTATCAACCCATCTTTTATGATGTACTGAAGGCACTGACCCATTACATAACCTGTTTGTAACAAACCTTTGTTGCCCTTATCTCTAGTGAAGAGAGCCTCAAGGGAATTTTGGCTTAATATGTGATGAGAATGGTTGCTGGAGATGTGAGAACACAGACACAGTTGAACATTATTGATCAATTGAAAGTAATAATATAACGGGTCAGATTTTTGGGAGCAACAAATTACAGCCTGATAGGCAAAAGGCTTTCTCTCATGTGCAGCGTCTCATAAAGGGATTGAGTATTGGGGAAAATTTTTAAGAATATCATATCTTTAATATAGTGACCTCTGAAGCATCATGTTGAAAACTTAATGGTTCCAAACACATTTAAGTGGTCACTTCAATAAGATAGTTTGTAACTTGACTGCCATCAACTTATAATCCTGCATGCTGAGATCACAAACCTCTGGCTCAGCCCAAATTCAAGACTGAATTTCAGACCAAAATACCTTGTCACTAAGATCTATAAATACATGTATATAGTGACGATTCATAATTAGAATGGCATCGGAGAACTGATATATAGGTAGTATCGTCCATTGAACACAACTCACTCATTGATCTATTTTAGCTTGAAGAAAATTAGCCGAAGTTGCGTGCTCACTTGTCCCTTTTGGAAATCAGGAATAAAGCATTATAATTCAGCAATTGAAAGGCACAATGTATGAAAACAAAACAAATAGGAAAATACCTGAAGGGAAAAATCAATGAACTCTCAGATAACAAATAAAACGCCAAGTGCTATACAATTTTAACTCTTATTTTTCCTCTAGAAAGTCTGAGATAACCTTTTATAAAAGTCCTGTGAAACGTCAGTGGTTAGTACATAGTACATTGTTAGCATGGAATCAACATTTTCATAATAAACATCATCATCATACTATCATCATCATCATCATACTATAAATTCATGGATGCTTTACTCAACTCTTCCAAAACTATGCAAGCCACGCTCTCAAAAACTTGCACACAACTTATCAAGCTGATCTATAACCACCATATCTGTGTCTCCTCTCAACCTTCTCTTCCATTTCCACTCTGCCCCCTTTCCACTAAATCCCACCCCTCACTCTCTTCCCACCGCTGTGGAGTTCAAATCTTTCTGCCTGCAGATGGCATAGTGGCATCCCACTGGATACAAGGATAGGCCCATACCTGCAATTTCCTCTCTCTGTCCCATTCTTACTGTCATTATATAAATTATCACGGGTACTGTGCTAGTATACTGTAATTTGTGTCTGTCTTTTTAGTAAACCATTTGCACCTGGGCCTTTGCCTCAAAACTGTCATTAAAATTATGGTGATCTAAAAACACATTTAGATAAAAATTGGAATGACTTAAGTATAAATTGAAAAATTTCCCTTATTAAATCACATCCCAAAGCTATTTCAAAAGTTGACTTTGCGACAGCAAGGGATTGGTTCCCACAGGAAGATATTATAACAGAGAACCCTGTCTGCAATCCATGGTCAGGTCCCAGGTGGTCAGGTACAGTGCCTGTCACGACATTTACTTATTAAAGGGTTTGCGTCAAGCACCTGTTTTTTGCTTTCATTGTTGCACCTGTGTTTCTTGGCTGTGTATCAAATTATTAAGATATTTTGACCTTGCCTACATCTCTTTATATCCAGATATTTATGAAATACCGCATTCCAACAGAAAGCAATTATACAACGAAAGGTAATGTTATAACAGGGGGTCTCATAATACAGGAACTCTTGTACTTATTATCCCAAACATATATCCAAAAATAAAAATGTGTTGATAAGTTCTTGAAATTACTTCTGGGACTGGCTATATCCCTAATATTCCCATCCAAGGAAGTTGTCAACTATCTCATTACCTCCTAAGTGAGGTGGTATTCCCAGAGGCTTCATATGAGATCTCTCTCATATCTGTCTGATTTTAGTCTGGTATCAACATCTGTTGGCAATATCTGAAATGTTATGTCATAGTGCGTATGAGATACACATATGTACACTGTAAAATCGGACTCGCTGATTCAGCTCAATTGATTCAGTGAGATGGTTGCACAAGTTGATTGAGCTTACATACATTAATGTTTTAAGCTGAGATAACTCAAAATACTGAGCTGAGACAGCTCAAAATACTAAGCGATGTTGACTAAGGTATTCAAGCTGAGAAAACTCAAAACAATGAGTTGTGTTGACTTACAGCTCAAAATATTGAGTTTTGTTGACTTATTGATCCAAGCTGACACAACTCAAAATTTTGAGCTGTGTTGACTTATTTTTAGTTGTTTTTTATTTATATTTATGTGACCTGTCTTATAAAGTTATTTATGAATGTGGGCTGTAATCCCAAAATATTGTTAGATCTCTCAAGGGGATCCACCTGATCCAGTGTGCTTCATTTTAGCACATCATGGACAGGCCCAAGATGCATTCAACACAGACCATTGCATCACAAGGATATTTAAAAATTAATTTCTTGTGAATAAATCCCAATGGCCTGTGGCTCATCTGAGTTGGTATACAGTGCTAGAAGCCTATATTTGAACACACTCTGATTTGGAAATGTTGGTTGACGTGTGTGAAAGCATGCATCTAATTACTCCCACAAATAAATTTAAGAGACAAAAATATAAAAAGTGACCAGCTAATGTGGTGTGCTACTCATTTTCTCTGGGATAGTGTAACATAAATGTTCTTTTTTCTTTTAAGCAAATAATTATCTAAAACTAAATGCAGTGTTATGAGAAGTGCTTGTTATAGATGGCGCTATCCATCTATGTATTTGCATCAAGAAACAGTATTATCCTTGAGCGTCCCATGTTTTCGCATTGGGAGATTCCTATTTTATGTACATGGATCGACATGTGACATCTGGTTAGCATATTGGTTATATAGGTATGAATAACATGGTCCCAGTCCTGTCATGAGGGACAATGGAGGTTTAACTCAAACATTTCCCTGAGTCCCAGAGTTGTCACATCACATGAGGACATCATCCCAAGGATGAAATATCATACAACAAATTGGCACTGCTTCATGCACTCTACAAAGCTGTCACATTTAATAGAAACTGACAGTCCATAGTGTGTTAGTCTGGCAAGGTCAATCGGATTAAATTAATATTCTATTCAAGCTGTGCTGATATGTTTGCAATACATGATTGTCTTCACCGATAGCCTGATGGTCCTTTTGTATTGCCTACAGTTTCTCAGAACTGATATCTACATTTTGATTATCTAAGAATAGAGTTTGAATTTCATCAGTTTTGAAACAAGGATACAAAATTAGAATCCATTTATGCACTGCCTTATACGTGGTTGTTAAATCAGTGGGCAATTTAATTTACCAGGTGTGAGAGAACAATCAGCACAGTGATAAACCTCATACTGCTAATAAATACATGCCATAAATAATTATGATTTGATAATGCCAATTCTCTATAAACTGTTTAAGATTTTGAACACACATCTTCATGTGTGCAACATGCTAACCACTGCATCACGAAGCCATACACATAAACGTATATTGAAAGATTTTCAATTTGTTTCCTTATTAAAGACATGGCATTACAATATCTGCCATCAAAGAGCTATTGAATTGACGTTGATGTCATTGGAATTCTACATCACTCTGCAAGAATCAAGCAAGAGACTCAATCTCTCCATCTATATCCAGCTTAGATTTAGGATTTTCTTGGTGCACCAAAGCCACCTGCTAATTGCAGAATTACAAGGTCCGTTGAGCGAAACTCAATCACTGATGTAATTTCTTTCGAAGGAAACTCAGCTTCCAGGAAGAGGAACATCGGTTTGTGGGTCAAAAACTTAAGCTTTGTCTCAGGCTTCTGTGATAAATGGAAAGGGAGACATTTGTGCATACTCTAAAAACATTTGAAAGGGGAAAAAATACAAAATTATCATAAGTTTCATACATTGCATATTTTACAATCACTTACGTCTAGAAAATGTTAAATTGGTACAGACAAGTATGACATGGGGAGGGGGTTCAAGGGTTATTGCATCGCAGAATGAGGACTTCAGATGATGCGACTCAGTGCTGATATTTATATATCATGTAAAATTATTTATATAATCGCATCTCTCGAAGGAACTAAGCTGGTAAAAATTGTGTACAAAAATGGCTTTACAAAAATGCATTGATAGCCTGTAGGTCCTTTTGCATTGCTTTCAGTTTCTCAGAGCAGATATCAACAAAATTTTCTTAAGATGAGCTACCTTTAAACCATCAAAAATAAATCACTGATGAAGTGTCTTGAAATCTAGGCTTTCCAATGGCCTCTTTCTGAAATTGCATTGCCACAGTTCTTTTAAATTTAGAAAGATATTGATCGGATTAAATGCCTTCTGCATGCAAGATAAGGCTTTTTCAAAGAACAGGAACTCAAGTTCATTATTGACCTTTCGTTGCCTCAAACAGCAACCTAAATCTGCATCGTAATGGTGTCAAACAAATCAGAAAGTTTCGGCATCTTTTATTCGTAAATCTAAAAAGCCACATGCATTACTACAAAGGTTGCATTTTTGGTAGATAATTTTGAAATATTCACAACAGCTACATGCAACACTACAGATATTGCAGTTACAAAAGATCATTGTGAAATATTCAAAAAATGTATTTTTGAAAAGAAATACCCATCTAAATAATTTAAATTCAGTATGCTTCTTTTTATGAGTTGCCCATTCCATGTGCATGAAAATTATAATCATGAGAATTAATTGGTACTCTATTATTGTGGCAAGCACCTGCTTTTTTCCTATGACTGTAATATCTGTGTTTGTTTATGTTTCAGTACCAAATTACTAAGCACTGCCAAGTTATTTTACTTTATACCTTGATCTCTTTAGATACAGATGTAATTCTTGTTGCATCACAGACCAACAGGAAGTGTTCACATAACAGAAGTCGATTGGCATTTCATAAAGCAGGGACTGCAGCATACTTTATCTTCACATATCCCAGAATAAGATACGGATATAAATTCCTAAAATTACTTCTGGGACTTCCTATGTCCTTAATATTCCCATCCAAGGAATTTGTCAACTATCTCATTACCTCCAAAGTGAGGTGGTATTCCCAGAGGCTTAATATGATATCTTCCTCATATCTGTCTGCCATCAACATCTGTTTGCAATATTTCAAAATGTAATATATCAGAGTACATCTGATGTACAGATATACGTTTATCAAGAGGGGCACATAGGGTAGCTTTTATGTCATACAAATGCTTCATCTTGTGCGAAGCAAGAACTTTATCCAAGTGCAGTGGATGAAATACAGGTTATACTTTTTGGCCGCTTAAGATTATAAGTGATCTATATTTTAAGATAATAGTGTCAACTGATTATAATGGTAAAATTTTCTGTCTGGGCATCAAGGTTATCGTAAATCTCATTACTCAACTGTCACATGATCTTTGTCTGTTCTATTAGCTAATTGCCACAAAAAAACATGCAAGGTGTTGATGAAAATTGTGCTTTTAAAAGTGTTTTCACTCTCTCGCTGAGGGCAATTTTTGAGGTTCACTCTGTACCATTAGCATTCGTGAACATAAATTGCTCCAAGAAACGGGACTACCCGCGTCCATGTCATGTCATCGCATCAGGGATTTCAATTGTATGTACACTATCCAGAAAATAACCAGCATATGTCATCTGGTGAGCATATTGCTTATAGAGCTACATGCACATATAACATGTTCCCATTCCTGTCCAGAGGGATATATGAGGTTCACCTCAAACATTACCCTGGGTGCCAGTCTTTTCACATAATACAAAGGCGTCATCCCAAGGAAATATCACATAATGTTCTACGATAAATTGATGCTGGTTTATACATTCAGCAAAGCTGACATATTCATATGAGAAATATAGACAGCTGTTATAAGTATTGGATTGTCTAAAAAGGTCTATCTGTGTTCCTTTCAATTTGCAATAATACGAAGGCAGTATTTGAGTCTCTTCAACAATAGCCTTCAGGACCATTTGTATTGCGTTCAGTGTTTTAGAGCAGATATCTAAATTTAAATGAATTTAATCAGTTTTGAAACATTGAAAAAAGCTACAATATCGACATTCATTCATATATTGTGCAATTAAATCAGTTGACAATTCTATTTTCTCTCCATCTTCTACGTGGGCGTTAGAGAACATTTTGCACAGTAGTAATATAACTACAGTTGTGCTTGAAAGTTTCTGAACCCCTGGCACTTCTTACATTATTTGTGCGTAACTCTCTAACAAACACAAGAATAGCATAAAAATTGGGTTTATAATAAAGCTGAACACCATCTTTTATTTGTAAACCACTATTCATAACAAATAATGACATTTATAAATGATTTTATTATGAAAGTCTCCAAAACTGTGAGTTCAAAAGTTTCTGAACCCTTCTGAAACGTATGCAGTCAACAACTTGTATGGTCCCCTTTTGCTTATATAAATGCTTCCAAACACTTCTTATGGCTTTGGACCAACAATTGGCAGATTATCTTTGGAATTTTTTACCATTCTTTAAAAGAGCATTTTCTTAACCCTCGTAAGCTGGTGGGTCATCTGACGTGGACTGTTTTATTAAATCTGACCAAGCCATATCTGGTGAGTTCTGATCAAGAAATTTTCCAAGCCATTCTAGAACCCTAAATTTGACAAATTTTAACCAATTTTTGGTGGATTTGATTGCATACTCAGTGTATTTGTTCTGCTGGAAGATCGACTTGCAGCCAATTTTCAGGCTTATTAGTGAAAAATTTATGCTTTCTTAACCAATTAACTTGATATTTCTCAGAATTCATTATGCCGTCGACAATAGTTCATTTTCCTGTCCCATTTGTAGCAAAACAACTCCATACCATGATGGAGCTGCCGTTATCTTTCGTAGTTGGGAGGATGCTAGTTCTTTGGTGCAGCACCTATCGGATGTTGGACATAGCCGTTTCTATTTCAGCCAAAAAGCACCAAGAAACCTGGCTGTACTTCACTAAAAACCGTCTTGATGAATTATATGATTACTTGAACCGTGTCCTTTGGACAGACTAATTAAAAATCAAACCTTTTAGCCACAGTAAAAATTTCTATAGCTGGCGTCCTGAAGGTGCTGCTTACAAGGAAGAGAACATCTTCCGAACTGTGAAAGATGACAATGGCTCCATCATAGTATGGGGTTTTTTTGCTAAAGATTGGACAGGAGAATGAGCTATTGTTAATAGCATAATGAATTCTGAGATATATCGAGATATGCACTTACAAAATGTAAAGCTTTAACTTACAAGCCTGACATTTTGCCGCAAGTGAGTCTTCCAGCAGACATATTACCCAGAGTATACTAGCAAATCCACTAAAAATTGGTTAAAATTTGTCATATTTAAGGGTCTAGAATGGCCGGAAAATTTACTGATCAGGACCCACTAGACATGGCTTGGTCAGATTTGAAAAAGCAGTCCACGTCAGACGACCCACCGGCTTACGAGGGTTAAGAAAATGCTCTTTTGAAAATGGTCAAAAATCCCACAGATAATCTGCCAATTGTTGGTCCAAAGCCATAAGAAGTGTTTGGAAGCATTTATATAAGCAAAAGGGGACCATACAAGTTGTCGATTGCATACGTTTCAGTAGGGTTCAGAAACTTTTAAACACACAGTTTTGGAGACTTTCATTATAAAATCATTTATAAATGTCATTATTTGTTATGAATAGTGGTTTACAAATAAAAGATGGTGTTCAGCTTTATTATAAACCCAATTTCTATGCTATTCCTGTGTTTGTTAGAGAGTTACGCACAAATAAGGTAAGAAGTGCCAGGGGTTCAGAAACTTTCAAGCACAACTGTACAATTGTCAGCATTTGGTAATGTATTGCACAACATTGTAGATACTAGCACTGAAAGAAGTGACCCTGCCTTGATGTGAAGTAAATTAACAGCATCTCTTTTCCCATCTACTGATCTTGTATGATGCACTGGAGGCACAGACCCATTGCATAACCTGTTCGCTGTATACGCTTATGGCCCTTATCTCTCGCGTGGAGTGTCTCATGAGAATTTAAGATGCACAAATTGTCTGGGAACACCAAAAAATGTCCACAGGTTTATGCTAATTTGTTGTGTGTGCCTGATGTCGGTATGGATGATTTCTGTAATTCAAGTGATGTTGAATTGATGCTGATGTCACTGAAAATTTGCATCACACGGCTAGACTCGCTCTGTCTATCAATCCAGCTTAGATAATGATTTGCTGGGTGCACTAAAGCCACCTGCTGATTGCAAATTTACAAGGTCCATTGATTGAAACTCAATCACTGATATAATTTCTTTAGAAAGGAAACTCAGCTCCCAGAGTAGTAACACAGGTTTGTAGGTCAAACAACGTGAGATATGACCCAGTTTTCTGTGATACAAGGAAAGGAACAATCCTGTTTAAAAAAATGCAAACTATCAATTCTGACACAGATGGGTTGTCTCAAAATCTAGGTGTTACAATGTCCTCATTTGAAATTACATCATCACAGCCCTTTTTAAATTTTGAAAGATATTGATCAGATCAAATGCCACACGCATGTAAGATAAGGCTTTTTCAAAGAACAGGAACTCAAGTTCACTATCGACCTTCTGTTGCCTCAGACAGCAACCTAAATCTGCCTCAGAATGGTGATGAACAACGTATAAAGTTTTTATTCTTAAGTCTAAAAAGCTACCACAATACCATTATCCTTGAAGTTGCGAGTGAATATTTACTTTTGAAGTATTCACAAAATATGTTTCAGGATATTCCCATCAAATAATTATGCAATAACACTGGTATTCTGTGAGTGCTTTGTTAATATAAAACACATGGACTCAGAATAACCAGTGACAGATAAATGTTCAAATATCTGATATTGTAAACTTACACGCATTATGTTTAATGCATAATATAAAATTTTTATTTGTAAAATGGCAAGTGAGCATGCTACCATACTACCTTTGAACAAATATATCATTGTCTTTTCTTGTGTTGCCCTTGAAATGGAAAAAATATTCTTAGGTGTCAAAAGCAATTGTTTTTATGTCAGTTTTCAAACTCAAGAATACAAGAGTACAATTGCTTTTCTGTGTGAAGACACTAACATTTGAGCAATTTTTTTTCCCAGACAGTTGTGTATGACTAATACTCATAAGGACCCAACAAGGTTATGAGGTTAGGCAGGGAAAGACATAGGAGGAAACAAATGTGTCTCAGAAGTGTAGAATAGCACCATCCGGTGATACATTATATGTTACACATGGCAGCGTATAATTAGTGAATTCTGTAGTCAAGCTGACACGGTTCGTCATACAGCTCTATTCTCTGACATATGTATCTCCATCTTGAAATTAGACTTTGGCACATGGCTGTTATAAAGATAAGAGTTCTTTGCAGATTAACAGTCCACTGGAAAAACAAATTTTCATATTTTCAATTTGCAAACTGGCTTTGCCACATCATTGACAGTTTTCTGTTGGTCTCCTAATCTTCTTATTTGATGAAGTACCTCGAGTCATTTAATTAGTTTGTAATTGTCACCTACGCTGCTAGACATCATAAGCACTAAATCAACTGATTAACCATAACTTGAACAAATAAAACATTTTTAAGCCAGTGACATCACATGTATGATCAAGTTGAAAGTCAATTTTAAAACTGCTTAGACTGCTAATATGCAAACAGCTATGAAAATGCACATATTCATAATATGATAGCATTACATCATGATTATTTGTTTTTAATGCATTGATGTTCAACTTTTCATCCTCATGAATAAGTTGTCCCAATATTCAGTCAAAATTCACTGTGTAAACGGCTCAATATAATATTGCAGATCCGCTCGAATTGCTGCTTATGCCTCATATCATCAAAAATAATCTGTATCCTGACACATAAATGGCTCTTCTACAGCAACAAATCCCGTATGTATCAGGTTCCAAAAATTTCAAACGGATAATGTCTAAGCTTGCACTTGAAATTCGGTAAGATATCACTCAGATCGGTACCAGGCATTTGCAAGACAAAGCTTTTTCAAAAACCTCTTATTTCTTTGCTTGTTGCATTTATCTAAGAAAAAAAGATTGTTGATATCTAATTGGCATGTTCAGAATTCAAAATATACACATAGACCAGTATAAAAGCAATAAATTGCATTAATGTAAGTTCTTTTTTATTTCTTATTAAATTCTAATTATTTTCATACATATATAGAATTCTATTCGACATCGGAATATCGTCAAGATACATGTGTCATAATGCAAAAACAGCTATATCCTATTTCTCAGATCCACCCGTCATGATCCGTGTTCCCATTATGATACAAGAAAAAATTAAAATGAATCTTAGTGATGTCTCCTCAAAGTTTTATATCAGATGTGACAAGTCCTATGACCCCAAGCTGTGTTTTGACATGGAATTAATAAGGTTTTGACAAGCATGGGACTATGTTACTTCCTCCTACATGATCAAAATGCAAACAGGATTTGTTTTGCTTCACATATTTTCTAAAAAACGGTATGTCTGACATACGGCACCTCTGCAAAGATTCCATTCATTGCTCGAATGACCACAAACTATAGAGTTATATTGAAAGGACGGTCTGACTTTTAACAGTCTTCTTTGAGCTTCGTTGAGAAAATGATGGATAACCGGGGATGATTCACTGATTCAGAAATCCGTGTTTGCTGCTATCTCATGAAGACGAGATGTCGTCAGAAAACTCTGACTATAGAATAAACTGCATCTCCTAAAGGTAAAATGAATCTCATACATGAATCTGGAGATGAAGTGGCCGCACTCAAGATTCTCACAAATTAATGTTTTTTGAAAAATATCAAAAGCCCCATCCCCACCTGTTAGATATCATGCTTATTTGGCAATTTAACACTGATTTCACCATAGGTCTAGTAATGAGAGGCCTTGGACAACGCTTGGAGGATTCTTTTAATTAATGAAGTTACTTCCCTTGTTCTTGAAATTATCAAGCAACATTAAACCTTCAAAGTCAATTAACAGAAATTTCATAACCATTCAATTTATCTTAACAGATTAAACATTTATTTGACACAGAAGATGAAAGGAAGAACAGTGTGGAATATTTTGCCAATCATGCGAAGGTAGCCAAGAATTTGACGTTGTTTCATGAGATGGAACCCGATGGGCGGGGGTGAGTGACATTGGCCCGAATTTCACGATCCAAATGTTATACTACGTCCAATGAAATTGCTAGGAAACACCTGATTTTCAGTAATATTTATTTGATCATCTGCCCAAACTTTTAGCCTCCTCGCCCGAATTCGGGCCTTTTCTTAAAGGTTTTGGGGGGCGATCTCCCCCCCTGCCACCCCCTCCGATTCGCCTATGACCATGCGATGTTGTAACATTGTTGCAACAATGTGAACAAATCTCAACATTGTGATCATGTTGTGGCAGTTAACTTCTACTGTACATTTCTATGTGACAACAGACGAGCCCTCCACAACTAGCAGCACATGTAGGCGTCTTGTAATTTAGTAGACGGCAAAATGCCATGTCAGCAGATTTTGCAGGCTTTAAGATTAAGCTTGGGACTGCCTATCTAGCTTACATTAGGGGTGCCTTGGTGCACAAAAGCCAGCCACTAATTGGAAATTTCAAGGTCCATTGACCACAACTCAATCACTGATCGAATTTTTCTTGCGGAGAGTCCAGCTTTTTCTGATGCATCTTGTTGGAACTCATTCCTGTTACCAGTTCAAAGGTCACAGATACATGTGTCACTGTAATACTGTGTAATAGCGACACACTGGTCAGCTGTTATGTCAAGCAAATGCTTCATCCTGCATGTGCGAAGATTGCATTTCACCTCAGTGCAGTGGCATAAACAAAAGTGATAATTTTTGAATTAGATATAGCCTATGATATGAATGATCAATATCAATTTATATATTCTAAAAAAAAACGTTTGATGCAACAGAAGCCCTCTTTACAAACGACATAGGAACATTGACGCTCTTACTTCAGGCGAACACTTACGGCATTTACTATTTAATTTATATAGTGATTGCCAGAAATGACACAAGTTCCAAAAATATCAGGAAATTCCATGCAACTCATAAAAAGTCTAGGAAAAATAGTATTAAATCTCAATTTTGAAAATTAGGGCAAATGTAACACTGTTGCAACAATGTGAAATAATCTCAACATTGTGATCATGTTGTGGCAGCATAACTTCTAACATATACATTTCTTTATGACGACAGATGAGCCCTTCACCAATTAGCTACATTGTGTTTACGTTGTGTGCCCTTGCGAACACAGAAGATCATGAAATGCACAGAAGTAACTAATACAACTGGTAATGGGCATGAGTTCCAACTAGATGCATCTGAACAAGCTGGACTCCCTGCAAGAAAAAATAGATCAGTGATTGAGTTATGTTCAATGGACCTTGAAATTTCCAATTAGTGGTCGGTTTTTGTGCACCAAGGCACCCCTAATCTAAGCTAGATAGGCAGTCCCAAGCTTAATCTTAAAGCTTGCAAAATCTGACATGGCATTTCGATGTCTACTAAATTACAAGACGCCTACATGTACTCTCTTTTGGCAGTGACAAGACATCACGGTGAATTGCCGAAGCTTCTCCAAGATTTAACAGGCATTGAATGCTAACAAGATGTTCACTCCAGGAAATGAAAATCGGCCAAAAAATTGCCATAAGGCTCTTTCCTTTTCTCAAGGATGTACCAAAATTAAATGTCAAGCAGGTGACAGTTATCAGAGATTTTCATGGATCAGGAATTTCCAGTTCATTGTTTACATTTTCTCAGTGCCTTGACCTTGCTTCATTCTTAACCCAGTTTTGGTTAAGATTATCTCTGCCTTTCATTGAATTTGTCACTTGTTGTGATGACATCTATGGGAAGGACTCCCGAGTAAAAATTTCAAAAATGTACGAAAAAGAACATCAAATCTTCTCATGTTATGCTAGCACCTCAATATAATATTGAAGATCACCTACAAATTGCTCATGTCTCATAGCATAAAAGTTATCTGTATCCTGACACATACATGCATATAGCTCTTCTGCAGCAGCAATCCCGTATGTATCAGGTTCCACAATTTCAAATGAATAATGCCTCCGCAGTCCGCACTGGTCTTTGAAATTTGGAAAGATATCACTGAGATCAGTGCCATGCTTGAGCATGATAAAGCTTTTTCAAAGACTGACATTTCTTTGTTTATTGCATTTATATCTTAATCTGGATACATTCATTTATATCTTATGTGCATGTTCAGATTTCACAAAATGGAGTATAAACCTGGACCCATACAGACAACAAATTGTATAAAATGCAAGCTTATTTTATTTCTTAGAACAATCTGTCAAGATTCGGGGTCCCCTTATAATACAAGAAAAAGTGAATTTATCTTAATGATGTCTCCTCACAGTTTTACATCGGATGTGACGAGTCAATGACCCCAAGCCATGTTTTGACGTGGAAGTAAAAAGATTCTGACAAGCATGGGGCTATGTTACATATTCTCCCATGACCAAAATGCATACAGGATTTGTTTTGCTTCACACATTTTCAAAAATAAAGTGTGTCCAACAACTCTATCATACAGCACCTTTGCAAAGATACCAAGAGTTGCTCGACTAACCTCCAGGTGAACTAGGGTGATTTTTAAAGTATGTGGTAACTTGCAACATCCTCTTCTTGAGAAAATGATGCATTATATGTACTTAATTACAGATTTGATACATCTGATTCACTGATTTTATTCAGAAATGTGAAGTTGCTTCTATCTCACGAAGATAAGATACCATCAAAAAATCTAACTTCAGAAAAACTACATCTCCTGACGGTAATATTCATCTCACATCAGGAGATGACATGCATGATTCGTGTGGATTCTTGTGGATTCTTATCTCTTCTGAAAAGGCATCCAAATTCCCCATCCCCACCTGTTAATGTCATGATAATTTGGAAATTTAACATTGATCTAAAAATTGAAATCTGAAGCATGTAACGATACTCAGATGATTCTTTTAATTGACTCAAGTTACTTCCTTTGTATTGTTCTTGAAGTTATCAAGCAACATATAAACCTTCAAAGTCAATTAACAGAAATTCCATAACCATTCAAATTGCCTAAAAAGATTAAACATTGATTTGATACAGAAGATGAAAAGAAGAACAGTGTGGCACATTTTGTCAAACATGCAGAGGTAGCCAAAAATCTGACTTTTTTCATGAGACGGAACCCAATGGGCAAAACTATGTTGCAGTAACGTTTTGACAACGTCATTGCAATGACACGATGTTCGTATAAATTATTAGCGGGGCAGGTATGTAAAAAAAAATAGTGCATTTATACATAGAAGCATGAAACTTGGCGCACACTTAAAAAAAAATCTCTACAAATATAATTGGATAGGGAGCCACCTCAGATTGAGCATAGATGGCTACTGGCAGCCATTTTCCAAAATGGTCGCCAATTCTTCCATTTTGCTGCTTTCTGTGTAGTTCCTATGAATAGAATGCATGCAAATAGGGTTTGTTTTTCCTTCTCTAGGTATTTAGAACATTACTACAACATTTTTAGTAGCCTCAACTATTTTCAGGCTTTCTAGAATCCATTTCGGTAGATTTATTGACTTAAATAATAATATTTTCGCGGTTTTGCGTGGTTTCGCAAATTCTAAGTATTTTGAAGATTTTGGTTCTGAGGTTCATTTTGACAAAGAATTCACGGAAACAAGTGATGCTACCATTCATTTCAAAGCTCTTCTTACAAGGAATTCAAATATGTGGTTTATTTAAATATTAATTGAGATTCCATAGAATTATAGAAAACCGACAGATGAGCCCTCCACCAATTAGCAACACTGTGTTAATATTATTTACGCTGTGTGCCCTTGCAAACACAGACGACCATGTAATAATGCCCAGAAGTAATCAATCCAACTGGTAACAAGCATGAGTTCCAACTTGATACATCTGAAAAAGCTGGACTCTCAGCAAGAATAATCAGATCATGATTGAGTTGTGTTCAATGGACCTTGAAATTTCCAATTAGTGGTCGGCTTTTGTGCACCAAGGCAGCCCTAATCTAAGCTAGATAGGCAGTCCCAAACTTAATCTTAAAGCTTGCAAAATCTGCTGACATGGCATTTTGGCGTCTACTAATTTACAAGACGCCTACATGTACTCTCTTTTGGTAGTGACAAGACATCGCTGTAAATTGCAGGTGTTGAATGCTGACAAGATGTTCACTAACAGAAATTAAAATCTGCCAAAAGGCTCTTTTCTTTTCTCAAGGATGTTCCAAAATTAAATGTCAAGCAGGTGACAGTTATCAGAGATTCTCATGGAACAGGTATTTCTAGCACATTATTGACATTTTCTTAGTACCTTGACCTTGTCTCTTTCATAACCTAATTTTGGATAAGGTTAAAAGAGGATGGATGGATCAACATTTAGGGCTTTAAGTCCTGTATTTGTGCTCTTGGTGGACTAATTAGGACAAGAGGAGGACAAGGCAATTAGAAGAAGTATGGTTGAAATGACTATCCAACACAGGCCCAGTTGTCTCGGCAAGAGCTGGATTTGAACCCTGGACCCAGCGATTGGCAGCCGAGCACGCTATTACTAGACCAACCCTCCCCCCTCCCCCAATCGAAAAGAAGGACTCCAAGTTAAAAGATTCGAAGAATGTACAATGTCGGTAAAAGAATCACAATATGTTCTCATTTGATATTGTTGGGATGCAAACACTGTATGTAGGCAAAGTACAGCTTAGGGTGATGCAGATTGCGTACAAAAAAAATAAACTTTTGAATTTTCAATGGGGCACCCCCCCCCCAAATTTGTTCCAATATATGAAAAAGAATTTGAGCCAAGTCGGAGAAATTTTAGAGGGTGCTACTGCAATTTGAAATATAACATTGTATTGCAATGGGCGAAATCCCAGTTTTATTGGTGATGGGTGAAGGAAGTTATCCTACCACTAGAGTGTTGGTAATTTTTTTCTTATTTAAGCTTTTCACTATTCTCATCACAAATCCATTCATATTTTGCCAATATCTGGTCATTTCAGGCTACAGGGCACTAAGGTTAGACGCGGTATTGAATAACATAACCAGGAATATAGGTACACAAATTAAAGTTCACCATCTTATTAAGCAGGAAAAGGACTTCAATTTGAATACCAACATTACTATGTTGCTATATTCTACAGTATTGCAGCACTGCTTTAAATATTTGAAATTTTCGTAAATAATTGTTAATGACAAATAAGCAAATTCGACGGGGTCAGATGGTCAGAGTATAACAGTGTTGGTATTCAAATTAAAGCTGTTTTCGTGCTCCATCTATTGAAGTAAATTTCATTCTGTAACATGGAAACTCGTAATGTTATTAAATACTGCGAATTTGGTATATTTTTACTATTGTATCTTTGTAAGTCTGGTGGTAGCAGCATGCACTCTTAAGACAGACTGGTTGATTTTTGGGAAAAGACCAACCAATCAATTGGTTGAGGCAAAATTAATCAATTATTATGGTTGAAACTACCATATTGACTGGTTGAGGGCAACCCACTAGAATTGGTTGAAAACTATTCAACCAACTCCAATGGTCAGATAAATGGTTACGTCATATTTATTTGAATAAAGTATCTCTCCTCTACACAGCAGAATAGAAGCCCCTTAAAATAAAGGCTGCCCTCAATACAGCCAGGAAAAGTTGTACTAGTGAACATGTAAAACGTTCATGAAAGCCGCTTGAAACAAAGGTCCATAGCTCTAAAATAGAGAAAGGATGAGGGAGGGGATCTATTCAAGTTGATGTGGTACACAGAAGTTCAAATGAACAAGTGAGTGAAGGATCAGCAAGGAATCATTGAACTTATCAACAATAAAAGCATAACTGAGTGGTAACAACAAACAAACAGTGCATAATCTGATAATTTAAGCTACAGTTGTGCTTGAAAGTTTCTGACACTTCTTACCTTATTTGTGCGTAACTCTCTAACAAACACAGGAATAGCATAGAAATTGGGTTTATAATAAAGCTGAACACCATCTTTTATTTGTAAACCACTATTCATAACAAATAATGACATTTATAAATGATTTTATAATGAAAGTCTCCAAAACTGTGTGTTTAAAAGTTTCTGAACCCTACTGAAACGTATGCAATCGACAACTTGTATGGTCCCCTTTTGCTTATATAAATGCTTCCAAACACTTCTTATGGCTTTGGACCAACAATTGGCAGATTATCTGTGGGATTTTTGACCATTTTTGACCATTTTCAAAAGAGCATTTTCTTAACCCTCGTAAGCCGGTGGGTCGTCTGACGTGGACTGCTTTTTCAAATCTGACCAAGCCATGTCTAGTGGGTCCTGATCAGTAAATTTTCCGGCCATTCTAGACCCTTAAATATGACAAATTTTAACCAATTTTTAGTGGATTTGCTAGTATACTCTGGGTAATATGTCTGCTGGAAGACTCACTTGCGGCAAAATGTCAGGCTTGTAAGTTAAAGCTTTACATTTTGTAAGTGCATATCTCGATATATCTCAGAATTCATTATGCTATTAACAATAGCTCATTCTCCTGTCCAATCTTTAGCAAAAAAACCCCATACTATGATGGAGCCATTGTCATCTTTCACAGTTCGGAAGATGTTCTCTTCCTTGTAAGCAGCACCTTCAGGACGCCAGCTATAGAAATTTTTACTGTGGCTAAAAGGTTTGATTTTTAATTAGTCTGTCCAAAGGACACGGTTCAAGTAATCATATAATTCATCAAGACGGTTTTTAGTGAAGTACAGCCAGGTTTCTTGGTGCTTTTTGGCTGAAATAGAAACGGCTATGT
Source organism: Platynereis dumerilii (assembly GCA_026936325.1). Classification (NCBI taxonomy): domain Eukaryota; kingdom Metazoa; phylum Annelida; class Polychaeta; order Phyllodocida; family Nereididae; genus Platynereis; species Platynereis dumerilii. The sequence continues at coordinate 16,247,755 of JAPTHN010000005.1, forward strand.
CCAACATCCGATAGGTGCTGCACCAAAGAACTAGCATCCTCCCAACTACGAAAGATAACGGCAGCTCCATCATGGTATGGAGTTGTTTTGCTACAAATGGGACAGGAAAATGAACTATTGTCGACGGCATAATGAATTCTGAGAAATATCAAGTTAATTGGTTAAGAAAGCATAAATTTTTCACTAATAAGCCTGAAAATTGGCTGCAAGTCGATCTTCCAGCAGAACAAATACACTGAGTATGCAATCAAATCCACCAAAAATTGGTTAAAATTTGTCAAATTTAGGGTTCTAGAATGGCTTGGAAAATTTCTTGATCAGAACTCACCAGATATGGCTTGGTCAGATTTAATAAAACAGTCCACGTCAGATGACCCACCAGCTTACGAGGGTTAAGAAAATGCTCTTTTAAAGAATGGTAAAAAATTCCAAAGATAATCTGCCAATTGTTGGTCCAAAGCCATAAGAAGTGTTTGGAAGCATTTATATAAGCAAAAGGGGACCATACAAGTTGTTGACTGCATACGTTTCAGAAGGGTTCAGAAACTTTTGAACTCACAGTTTTGGAGACTTTCATAATAAAATCATTTATAAATGTCATTATTTGTTATGAATAGTGGTTTACAAATAAAAGATGGTGTTCAGCTTTATTATAAACCCAATTTTTATGCTATTCTTGTGTTTGTTAGAGAGTTACGCACAAATAATGTAAGAAGTGCCAGGGGTTCAGAAACTTTCAAGCACAACTGTATTATCCCAGCTTACACATCACAGCTCACTTTAAAATTCAATGATTCCATAATAAATAGGACCAGAGCTCATATCATGCTTGTCTAAGGAATTTTTAACACTTCACAACAGAAGAATCTTGAGAAACAGAGAGCCGGGTGTCGCCATCTACATCCACTGTCAAGTCAAGTTTAGTGTGTAACTTTGAAATTATAAAAGTCCTGCAGGATGCACAGGCATGTCAATTAAATCAATGTCTCACATAATTATAGATACAGTTTCCGAAAAAATATTAAGTGAATATCTTTTAAAATGTGAAAGATTAGCTAGACTAAACATTTTGTGGGAGAACGATGGTGACCAGAAACTTGAACAGTCACTCACATACAATTGTTCTAGATCCCACAGGAATGTCCCATAGTTAATATAGAATTGCAGTGACATTTCTATGCAAGGTAAGTGTATTTTATTATCTTAGTGGCGTGAATAGATTGTAGACTGCTTGGTAAAACAAGGAAGAAAAGTCTATTGATTTTTAAAGCCATCTCCAGTGCCTTCTGGTGGATAGCTGAACTTTCTCCATCTCTCTGTCTTTATCTATGATAAACTGTTTTTTGTTGTCACTATAAACTTCTTTCTCTTTTCAGATCTCAAGGCAAAAAAACAACAAAACAAACAACCCTCTTCCCAACAAATAAAGAATAACCCCCCCCCCCCCCGCCCTCAAAAATGAAACCTCTGATGATTGAAATTACACCTTATTTATGAATAGCCATTCGGCTGGGGTGGGCGCATGGTCCTTAGCATGTGGGTTTAATGGCTTTACATCCTGTATTTTTGCACTAGATACTATATAGCCTGATCAGGCATGCCATGGACCATGGCAATTTGATAACAGCTGTCAGACTGAGTTCTGCAGAGGGGTGGTCCTAGGGCCGTGAGGTTGACTAACTATAATCCCATTCCTTATGAACCAATAAGGTTCTTTCATTCAGCCAATTATTAAAGTTTAATGTTTAACCAATTTCGTGTGTTGAAATAACAGTAAGAGAGATTAACTAATTCAAATTGGTTGGTAGCTTAACCAATCATGATTGGTTGACTGCAACCAATGAATTTGTTGGTCCTATTTCAACATATAAAATTGGTTATTTTCAACCAATATATTGGTATATTCAACCAATCTGTTTTAAGAGTGTGGAGAAGTCACAAATAATCCAAATTTGCATTGATCCGCTGTTCTTACAACCAGACCCAAAAATTATGACCATGCCGCATTAGTTTGGTGCAGCATGTATAGGTGAACTCGCTACATGCCAAATAATTGGATATTTTTGTATTGAATACTAATGTTAATTTTCATGATGCGGTAGCACCCTCTAATTTTTGTCCGATTGAGCTAAAATTTTTACTGAATTTTTTTTTCATATATTGGAACAACTTCAGGGGGTGCCCCATTAACATTTCAAAACTTCACTTTTTTGCATCACCCTAGTGCAGCTGATGAATGCTTAAATACCACATACTATAAAGTATTATTTTGTCGCACCTGCAGTCGTATCGTCAATTTGTAGGAATGTCAATAAATTAATTTTGACTCTGTGAAACTAATTCCACATCACACACATAGTAGAGAGTTTATGTCTTAAAATGAAAAAGAGAAGTACTAATAGAGTGCAGAAGGAGTCTTTTTGGCCTTCTTAATCAATGCTTGCTGCAAAACACAGTTGGAGATGTCAAAAACAATTTTTACACTAACACTTCTCCACCATACCAGTGCACAAGTACAATTTCTGGAACTGCAACATTTGAGCAAGGTTTGCCAGAGTATGACTGACACTCACAAGGACCCGGAAGGGTTATGAGGTTATGGGGGAAGGACATGAGAAGTACAGAGCAAGGCTGTGCAATTTTCTCAGCTATATTTTGCCACCAACTCACAGAATAGCATCAACGTGTGGCTCTCAGGCTGCCTATTAGGTTATCCTAGGAGACAACTTGACTTCATATTATTGCAAAGATGTTAAGTGAAGACTTCTGCATTTTCAATACTGCACTCCCTGGATGTCAACAGAAATTTCTAAAAACTGAGACTTAATATACTGCATAATTATTAGTCATGGTAGCAGAAATGCAATTTGTTAATTTAATATTATATAGCCCAACACGCGCTGAGCCATTTTTGCTTATTACTTCACGAGGCTCATTGACGACAAATTCAATGAAAAAGGAATTGTCTCAGCAGCGATTGTCTTCAGCCATGTTAGTAAAAAATATACAGTACTGTGTGGTTGTGTACCTGACCTTCGAGCAAGGTTTTTTTGAAAACAGTGAATGCAGTGGTGGATTCAGACCGGGTTGTTTAGGGGGGGGCGGGAATTTTATGGCGTTCACGGGCCCGTGCCGTGGCATATTTTCTTCAAAATACTACTTTCATCTCAGTGGTCCTAGACCCCCCCTTGTATCCACCGCTGGTATGAATAACACCCATAAATACCCCCAAAGGGTTATTAGGTTACTCAGGTCAGCCAAGAAGGGACAGGAGATGAGGAATAAGGTTGAAATGAGGACTAGCAGAATAACACCACTGCCTACTTTATTCAGAAGATAACTAAGCTGAATGTGAAATCTTGAACCAATCAAATATTCTCAAGAAACTGCAAGAGAGAGCTATTTTCCATTCTTTAAGATTTTCAAAAATTGAATGTCAAGTAGGTGACAGCTGTCAGGGCTTCCAAGAAAGGAATTCCTGATCTTTTGAGTACACTGAGCTTCCTAACCTAGTTTTGCTACAACCTTTCTCTTTTCATGAAATCAACACGTAAGACAAAAAAGAAGTTAGAGACATTAAGAACAGTTATTTCACAGACTGAGGTATTATCGTGTCCAGGATGAATGTTTACTACAACCACAGAGTGAAAAATAAGTTTTAAGTTTATGAGACAAAAATTAAATGGAATAAGGCAATGCTATACATTTTCCAACAATTGGCATTAAAGAATTCCACAGAAGGATTAAAGTAAGAATGTGTAGGCCTTGTCTACAAGCTCTGTCGGAAATACCAATTGTGTATTATAATTTTCAATTTTGTTCTGTCAACAGCATTGTATCTCCCGCAATCATTTCCTTTGTTGCAAGTCCAAATTCTCCAGAGATCAATGTTCCCTGGAGGCTCATTCCACTGGAGATAAGGGATATGACAAGCGTTTGTTACAAACAAGTTATGTTATGGGTCAGTGCCTCCAGTGCATCATAATAGATGGGTTGATAGACATTCTGCTAGCTGCCAATCAAAGCTGTGCAACTCTTTGTGTACACGTAAATCAGCAGCGATTACCAATCCTGATATGGTCCCATATAGCAGTTCAAAAGGCAAGTATCAAACTCAGCTGGCTTATTATGCCTTTACTGGCTTTCATATTTATGTAAAGGGATTTCTTCCCTTTAATATAAAGTCACAGACAATGTGTTTATGTTTGTACATATACACATATGCGATATTCACATACCGACCAAGATAACCAACCTAATGTCATCTATTAAAAAAACCCAATTATCCAATCTAATCTTAGATTATCTGCAGTCTTTCAGATTGTTGAGCCCAGAAGTTTGAGGAATCATCGTAAGCTCTCAATAACTTCATGTCATATCTTCTGAATGTCATAAAAACAAATAGGATACATGCAACCATATATATCTTGATTCAGCTGCATTAGAACTGAACTTGCAGTGCAACATATCTCGAACTAAAAGTTGAAGAACATTGGGAAACTACAAAAGGGCATAGGCTTTGTTAAACATTGTTTGTAGCATCAACATGCTTACAATGTTGTGTCTATTTTAAATTCAATAGATAAATAACAGCTAACAATTAAGGCATGCCCTTCGCATATTCTGTCGATTTACTCGATTAACATGACACATTAAGAAAATCAGCTGTTCGACAGAACTGTCACTCTCCAAGCCAAGTATCCATATTAATTTATGGAAAGTACGCAAATGTAAGAGATGCAGCAGAAACTGCCTTAAAGTATGGAAATGTATAAAAGCAGCATGTTCTCTGTTACTTGAAAAAATGCTGAAATTGATAATCTAGAAAACGTTTACTCCGTGATTGATGTATCTAAATTTTGGGCTCAAGTGTAGTACATGGCATAATGGTGCCTCTCAAACTGAATAAATTACGGGATTGGAGTTATTCACAGTCATTCATATCTTTAAAGCAAACAAGATTCTGTCGATCTGCATTGGAGGACACTCTTATGTTTTATATACTCTTGAGCCAATACTTTCAGGCTGTGAAGACCTGGATTCTAACAGACGCGTATATTTGTCATGTTAAAATCCTGCTTCAATAAGTGCAGCAATTTTATAAGCAATCATAAACAAGTTATTTTATGGAAAGCCTAATCATATACTTTCAAATAATAGTTAATCAAACATGAGATGCCTGCATGCCATTTTATATATTGGTTTCTAACTAGAACTTCGATATACATAGCCTACAGAGCAATATGCCTAATGTTATGCCTTATTTGCCACAGATCTGGTATGCTCCAGAATTCTTCAATATGCGCTGACTTGGTAGTATACACTTATTTCTGTCATATCTGGGGCAAATCAATTTGGAGTGGTGCAAGCAACTTCATGTTCTATGTATAAACACATTTTGTCTTTGTGAAATCATCATAGTGCACCTGTTAATGAAGTGAAGCCATGACGTAAAAGTGTGATTCTCCTGATAAGTTTCCATGACACAAATAAGACAGCAAGGAACTTCCAAAGGACAATAAAGTAGTGATTTAGACACCAATTTGAGGGTCCTAACATCCATTTTTGTCAGCTGCTGGCTATATATTAGAGAGGGATCTGACTGAAAAGGGGCATTTTATTTTAATATTAAAACCTAAAAGGAGATTTAGCTGAGACATCATACACTTCTTCTAAAAGTACTGTAATTTTTGAAAAATAGATTATAGAATTATCATAAGACATAAGACATAAGATTTTATTAGCCTCATTAGACATGAGATTACAAAACAAAGTAATGATGTATAGATAACCAAATAATAGCACCATCATATAAAAACAGACAGGAGCATTAAAATGCCCTAAATAAAAGCTTCAGCAACTCTTTGTTTTCTTCATTATAATTGTTTAAAAGAGAACGACAACTATCAATTAATCCATCATTGCGTGGAATACCCTGAAGTTCTGAGCATATTTTTCTACAATATAACCTGTCTGAGCAGATTTTAGCAAAGAAAAATTGTTTATTTGAAAAAATGGATTTGACTCTATCTATTAGACCAGTATTGTTATTTTTTCTAAATGAATAATTATACAGTTGAAACGCTCTAGTATTACTTAACATAATTGAGTTGAATAAATTTAGTTGTTCCAAATGTTAAAAGTATCATGGAGAGAAGTAACATTACATAGTTGCATGCCAGAGAATTCATCTTCATATATGTGACAACTCAGAATAAGATTGAGATATTTTGGTAAATGTCATGTTAAACTGATGAATTTATTCCTGCAGTGGCTACTCAAAGACTGCCAGCAATAATTTGAAGTCTGGTTTCTAAGATGTCTATCTATGTGGAAAATTTGATGTCAGTCAGATATATGAGACATATCTATGAAGCCTTATTAGAGGATATCACTTTGCTTAAGAGTTGATGAGACACTTGACAACTTCATATGAGAGACATTTTACCATGTACACGTGCTAATCACCATGCAATTTAAGGGAAATAGATTAGTAGAATCTTCACAAAAAGAAATTAGCCCACAAAGTATCTTTTTATGTGGCTCCATTGGCCTGGCAGAGATGCCTCTGGGAAAATCATACTTCTGTCAAATCTTATAGAAATCATGTCGAAGTAGGCAGTACATAAATCACAAGGAATAAACCAATAATGAAATTGTGCTGTTGTTTTTATATTAACCACATTTCATCTCATGATATTGTGATACTAATATACTGCACTTCCATGCGAAGCCACTTGAAGAGTGTCCATGGTGCTATGATGGTGCTGACAATCTTTCCTAGACAGTTGTGTGTGACTAACAGCCATGAGGACCCCAAAGGGTTATGAGGTCAGGCAGGGAAGGACATGGGAAGTAGCACACAAGGTTATGCAATTTTCTGCAATAGCAGTTAGAGTGCAGCAGAATAGTTGGACACCAGCATTTGGCCTGGTATTTCTCATTACGAAAGCTTGTGCAGTTGTCGATTGTATATTTCAAGTAATACTGACACCTACACCATTAAATCAAGCAATCTGGGACATCAAGATTTATAATAACATGTTGAAGGTTCCCGTTCTCTCCTCCATCTTATCAATGAATCCTTTTGAGCACCCAAAACCGGGCTTAGACATCACCAAGACACTTATACCATTGGAAAAACCGGTATCTAACTGACAATATTGCATGTTAGCGCCCTGCTAAGGATTAACATTGTTTGCAACAGCAAACAAACAATCAGATTATGGTTTATTTTGCTAAAATTATCCCTCCAGTCGGGATCTAACTGACAAAAATGCATGATAGAACCCTCCAAATTGATGTCTAACTAATACTTAGAGTGGCAACACTTGCAATATCAAAATTTAAAAGGTGACTTGACCTCAAAAGGGCGGTCTTATAATGCAGGGACCACTGTACAAGCATACACAAGTCATCTAAAATATAAAACTAGTGGGATGCTTTGAAAGACACCTATAAACTATATGCATACAGTATCAGAAATATGACTAAAGTGTACTAAGATCACAGATGCAACAACAAAGTACAGAACTGAAACATAAAAATACACAGAAAACATATCAAACAATACCAAGCACAGTGCAAATAATACAAAACAGAACTTCATATGCAACAGTGTTCTACAGATCTGTGCTTCAACTTCGGAGTATTCCAATGCAAACAATCTTATTTGTTTGGTCACCATTGAAGAATGAATGTATCATACATAAACACACACACTCAAGCAGAATTATGCATAACTGCAGATGTGCTGAATATTTTAGGTGAAGAAGAGAATATGCCGAATTTGTTTTGGAATGTCTTATGTGTGACAGTCATTTAATTGGAATTTTACACAATACACCATTGTCTATCAATGCTTTATTTGCATCCTAATGGTGTCTGATTTCATTCAGCGTTTGAGTGAAATTAGGATGTTGTTTGATAATTGTTTATGATTGTAAGCACCCTGACATCAAGGTGCTCAAAAGGATTGTACAATGTACAAATTGAACTTTCATCTCCTGTGTGTGATTTACTTTAGCTCTCTATCTCTCTTTGCAAAGCACAGAGAAACTAAAAAGCCCTAATTATACATTTTAACATGTATTGATTTTACTATCCTATAGTACATATGATGATTGATAACATATTTACATAATAATGTAACTTTTGATAGGCATAATCATCTATGTCGGAGTCACAGTCTAGTGTCAGTGTATTTGTAAGCCTATTGCTATCAATGCAGTTTTTTGGGATAAAAACAGCCTTTCTCTTCCTGGCTCAACATACACACTTCAAGGAATTTGGTTGAATATTTCAGGGTAAAGACTTTAACCCCAATCTCAGCAAAACAGCACTCTTGTCTGGTTGGATCTTACCATACATGTATGCTCAATAACTCAGCTCAACAGAAATGTAATCGCTTTAAAACTGAAAAAATATTGAACGAGAATGACAGCAAAATATTTACTAAGTTAAAACAATTGTCAATTAACCCCTATTGTTTATACTAAACACAGAAGGACAACAATCTCTTTCGGCCTATATAAACCTTCTGTGTTATTGGTAGTACTATTACAAAGACTAAATTATCATAAAAAAGAATTGCATGTTGCTCTTTCATATATTCAATACTGCCATGAATTATAATCAGATTTTACCAAGCACCTAACACAGTACTCCTCCTCACTTCGATCTATTGCTTCAAATCCATATAATAAAACCACGTTTTAGTTTTTTAATTCCAAAACAAGCACTAAATAAATTTACTATGCAGGTAGTAATAATAATTTGGGTAAATAGATGTTAGTTTTTTCATGTTACATAACTTAATAGCCTGAACATCTTGAATTTTGCGGGCTTGTTTGATTTAATTTTCAAATGATTATGTATCAACATCACCTTTAATTAATCAATAAGTACCCCAATCTATATCACCTCATCAATCCACATGTTATACCTGCAAAATTAAAATAGCTGATCTCTATCCTATTAGACTTAGAAAGTCATAAAAATTGTAAGTCCACACTAATCCAATTCTAAAACTCAGACCAACAGATCAATGACTGTCTGTTTTACAGTTGTCTGTCTGGGCATCCAATAGTGGAATTAGTGTAGGGACCTGAGACTCCCTGTGTGCCAGATTAAATCCTATTGTCTCCCAACAATCTGAAAATACTCTCTTAAAAGATTAATTCCATCTGTTTATTGAATATAAAGCAGTGTGGGCAATGCCTGCATAAAGATATTGGATTAGATGGAGTAGGACTCTATAATTAATGGATTAAAACAATTGAGAGTACCAGATTACATCATGGTTTCCTCTTGATTAAATAAGCTATTGATTTGTAGAGCAGATTAATTCATATTCGTGATCTGAAAATACATTGTGGGGTCTGTTCATTTGTGAGGTGGGTTGCAGAGATGTTTTCGGCCGGCTATGTACAGCTAGGGAGGTATGAGTGACCACTAAAATAATCTGACTGATGTCACATCCATGCATTCAAGAAGAACAATATTATTTTTACAGCAATATCGATGGTATTTTAGCTTCAATTAGAGAGTAATACACTCATTGTCATGATATTCTATATAAAAGGTTACTCAGCTGGTTTTAGAGTATGATCACCATTACACAATCAGATTTCCTTACCTTCTTCCAAGAGAGGTAATATCTTCCTATCCAACGAGATAAATTCTGTTTCCTATTCCATGAAAACTGCCATTTCTGTGCAGAATATAGTTTGACTTAACATTTATATATTTTACTGAAACATACCATTTCTAGAAATCACAGTAGCCTTCATAATTGATCGCACCTAGTTATCACGTGACCATAAAAAATCACATGATTAAATCAGTAATATATCAACAAAAAATATAATATAAGGAAGATTATCCACTTAGTACAGAATCTGCCAAACACAAAAACATGAAGGTTATTTATCTAGTTGTGGTGTACCAAACTCATATTGATTGCTGCTATCTTTGGTTAATTAGTCAATAGGATGACAAAAGGAAATAAATAATTGTTCCAGAAGGATCACGGTTACGGTTACCCAAAATGAGAAGCTTTTTCTGTACCCCAGAGTGTAAAGCAATTCAACAAAACAATATGGAATTGGCAATGTGCATTTTCCTCAGATACAGCAACAAAGTTGCACAGATGGTAGAAAGAAAGAATGGATATGCTCTGTCTAGAAACCAGGTAACAGCACAGTAAGAAGTGTGAGAGGTAATTATAATTTTCAATTGTTTGGTCAGCATCATTGTATCTCCAGCAAACATTCCCTTTGGTGCAAGCCCATATTCGCCAGAGATCCATAGTCCATGGAGGCTCATTCCACTGAGATAAGGCAGACAACAAGGGTTTGTTACAAAAGGTTATGTAATGGGTCAGTGCCTCCAGTGCATCATAATAGATGGGTTGATAGACATTCTGCTAGCTGCCAATCAAAGCTGCCCATGCAAATCAGTAGTGATTGCCAGTATGGTCCCAATAGCAGTTCAAAAGGCAAGTATCAACCTCAGCTGGCTTATGTATGCCTTTACTGGCTTTCATATTTATGTACAGTTGTGCTTGAAAGTTTCTGAACCCCTGGCACTTCTTACCTTATTTGTGCGTAACTCTCTAACAAACACAGGAATAGCATAGAAATTGGGTTTATAATAAAGCTGAACACCATCTTTTATTTGTAAACCACTATTCATAACAAATAATGACATTTATAAATGATTTTATAATGAAAGTCTCCAAAACTGTGTGTTTAAAAGTTTCTGAACCCTACTGAAACGTATGCAATCGACAACTTGTATGGTCCCCTTTTGCTTATATAAATGCTTCCAAACACTTCTTATGGCTTTGGACCAACAATTGGCAGATTATCTGTGGGATTTTTGACCATTTTCAAAAGAGCATTTTCTTAACCCTCGTAAGCCGGTGGGTCGTCTGACGTGGACTGCTTTTTCAAATCTGACCAAGCCATGTCTAGTGGGTCCTGATCAGTAAATTTTCCGGCCATTCTAGACCCTTAAATATGACAAATTTTAACCAATTTTTAGTGGATTTGCTAGTATACTCTGGGTAATATGTCTGCTGGAAGACTCACTTGCGGCAAAATGTCAGGCTTGTAAGTTAAAGCTTTACATTTTGTAAGTGCATATCTCGATATATCTCAGAATTCATTATGCTATTAACAATAGCTCATTCTCCTGTCCAATCTTTAGCAAAAAAACCCCATACTATGATGGAGCCATTGTCATCTTTCACAGTTAGGAAGATGTTCTCTTCCTTGTAAGCAGCACCTTCAGGACGCCAGCTATAGAAATTTTTACTGTGGCTAAAAGGTTTGATTTTTAATTAGTCTGTCCAAAGGACACGGTTCAAGTAATCATATAATTCATCAAGACGGTTTTTAGTGAAGTACAGCCAGGTTTCTTGGTGCTTTTTGGCTGAAATAGAAACGGCTATGTCCAACATCCGATAGGTGCTGCACCAAAGAACTAGCATCCTCCCAACTACGAAAGATAACGGCAGCTCCATCATGGTATGGAGTTGTTTTGCTACAAATGGGACAGGAAAATGAACTATTGTCGACGGCATAATGAATTCTGAGAAATATCAAGTTAATTGGTTAAGAAAGCATAAATTTTTCACTAATAAGCCTGAAAATTGGCTGCAAGTCGATCTTCCAGCAGAACAAATACACTGAGTATGCAATCAAATCCACCAAAAATTGGTTAAAATTTGTCAAATTTAGGGTTCTAGAATGGCTTGGAAAATTTCTTGATCAGAACTCACCAGATATGGCTTGGTCAGATTTAATAAAACAGTCCACGTCAGATGACCCACCAGCTTACGAGGGTTAAGAAAATGCTCTTTTAAAGAATGGTAAAAAATTCCAAAGATAATCTGCCAATTGTTGGTCCAAAGCCATAAGAAGTGTTTGGAAGCATTTATATAAGCAAAAGGGGACCATACAAGTTGTTGACTGCATACGTTTCAGAAGGGTTCAGAAACTTTTGAACTCACAGTTTTGGAGACTTTCATAATAAAATCATTTATAAATGTCATTATTTGTTATGAATAGTGGTTTACAAATAAAAGATGGTGTTCAGCTTTATTATAAACCCAATTTTTATGCTATTCTTGTGTTTGTTAGAGAGTTACGCACAAATAATGTAAGAAGTGCCAGGGGTTCAGAAACTTTCAAGCACAACTGTAAAAGGGATTTCTTCCTTTTAAAATAAAATCAAAAAATATGTGTTTATTTTGTACTTATACACATATGCAATATCACATAATGACTAAGATAGGCTAAATTAAATGTAATGTATAGAAAAAAAAACACATATTTTTTCAATCTAATCTTTGGTCATCTGCTATTTTTCAGAAATTTTAGGGATCATCATAAGCTCTCGATAACTTCATATCAAGTTGTCTGAATATTATCAAAACATATAGGATATATGTAACCATATATATCATGATTCAGCTGCATTTCTGTAGTAAAACATATCTAAAACTACTAATTGAAGAAAGTTGGGTAACTGCAGAAAAGCATAGGTATCATTAAACATGTCAACAACTTGTTTACAGGTGAACTGCTTACAACACCCAAGTCCATTCTAAACCCAATAAATAATTAACAGCTAACATCCTGTATTGATCTGAAATCAATTAAGCCATGCCCTTCTCATATTCTGTCGATTAACATGACACATTAAGAAAATCAGCTGTTTGACAGACCTGGCACTCTCCAAGCCAATTATCCATATGCAGAAACTGCCTTAAAGTGCAGAAATGTATAAAAACAGCATGTTTCCTGTCACGCTGAAATTAATGATATTGATGTCATGATTCACTCATTGATTGACTTATCTAAATTTTGGGCTACAGCGTTGTACATGGCATGACGGTACCACTCAGACTGATTAAATTACAGGATTGGCTTATCCACAGTTATTCATATATTTTCAAAAAAAAAGGTTCTGTTGATCATTCTGTTTTGGAGGAAACTCTTTTGTTTTATATATTCTTGAGCTGATGCTTTCAAGCTGAGAAGACTTTGATTCTTACAGACAGATTTGTAATGGTAAATTCCTGCTTCAAAAAGTGCAGTAAATAAACAGTCATAAACAAGTTATTTTTTTAAAATGGGAGGAGTAATCATAATTTTCATATAATGATTGCTTAAAGATATATAGTTAATCAAACATGAGATGCCTTTAAGGCAGTTAGAACCCTACGTTTTGAGTTGCCTACGTATGATCATCAATCCCACCCCGGAACTAAATTTAGTCCGAGCCCAAGGGACATTAAATGGAGGCGGGTTGTATCCAGTGTTCTATGCTGGGGCAACTGAAAGACCCTGGGCATCCCTGAATTAATAGGGTATGTACCAGACTCACAGTCTTCTCATCTCATCATCATACGGCGATCGCCTGCCTCGATATAGCCCACTAAGGTGCTGCTGAGGCGTAAAACACAAGCAAAACAAAACATATGATCATCAGAATCGGTGTCTAACTAGAACTACGATGTACAGAGCCTCATTCTGTTAATGCAATAAAGCCATGGCGTCTAAGTGTGGTTCTCCTGATAAGTTTCATGACACAAATAAGACGGGAAGGAAGGGCAATAAAATTATGATTTAGAAGCCAATTTTGACGGGTCCAAGTCCAATTTTGTAGGTTCCTGGCTACATGTGAGAGAGGGATCTAACTGACGAAATGTTATTGTAATAACCTGAAAGGGGATTTAGCTAAGACATGTATACACTTCTCCTAAAGTAGTAATTATTGCAAAATAGATTATAAAATAGTTTATGTTCCAAATGGTAAAACTATCATGGCAAGATGTAACAAAAGTTTGATGCAAGAGAAAATATCTACATACACTGAGTGCCATTAAAAACGCAACATCGTTAATCAACCAAATTTTCTAAGTTCTTGTTGCTCAATAATTATCAAATTTGGCGCAGACCTCATGATTAATCTTATGAGCAATTTTGGAAAATTTCGTTAAAAAAGGTTGACTTTTCACTGCACACAACTCTTTTTAGTGAGCTTTGTTAGAAATATCAGTTCATATGGATGTGCTTCAATGGAAAATGGGGCAATGGAAATATTGGTTTTGTGGCTTGTTGGATGGGAATAATCTTATGAAAATTTCACATAACATGCACAAGTCTTCAAAGAGCTGTTCCACGAAAGTTTAGAAAAACAAAATTGAGAATAAAGCAGTTTTTTAGATAAATAATTGAAAATATTGGCGCGAGTATCTGGAAATGAAGCATATGAAACCAAACTACTGAACAATGGGATTCTTATGCATACCCAGGATAGAGACAAAAATACAGACAATCATTCCATAGCAAAACTCTAAATTATCTGGATAAAATATGTTTTTTCGAGATTTTAACAAAAAGCTCCTGTAGGGGGCAGGCCAGCATTGACACTAAAATTTTACTAATTTCATCATCCTTAATTGTGGCTGGGTCAAATATCCCTTTTTTCCATCCCATCAAGCAACTAAAATTGTAAACTATCCTGACTTATCAAAAAATATTGTGGAAAGAACAGCAAAGTTACTGAAATTAATGAGCACAGGATCTTGAAATTTTGTGAGTTGCATTTTCAACAATAGCCAAGACGATTTAATTTGACACAAGAGTTTTATGGAAGTCTGGTTTCTAAGATGTCTATCTATGTTGCATATGGGAAATTTGATGTCAGCCAGATATATGAGACATGATATCTATGAAGCCTTAGACGATATCATCTTGCTTAAGAGTTGATGAGACACTTGACAACGTCATATGAGAGACATTTTACCATGTACACGTGCCAATCACCATGTAATTTTAGGAAAATGGATAGTAGGGAATATAAAAGGGTAACTTTTTGCTATCTTCACTATGATGCAATTGTGCAAAAAGAAATTGAACTGAAGAACGGTTTTTGAATTACTGAGGAAGAGATATGGTTGAATATCACAAAGAAAAGATAAAGATATCTTAAAATACCAACAATTTGGTAGGCCTACTAATCTCTTGAATGCCTATTAAAAGCTCCATCAACAGCTAGGAATACAGTGATTCAATGAAACAGTGCAAGGACACTGACTCCGACAAATCTCGTAGAAATCATTTCAAAGTAAGCAGTACAAGAAAAAGGACTATATTGTAATTATGAAGTTGTTTTTAACCAAATAGCACATTTTATGTCAAGATATGGTGATACTAATATACTGTATTTCCATGCCAAGCCACTTGAAGAGCTTCCATGGTGCTATGATGGTACTGACAGGCTTTCCAGGCTTTCCTAGACAGTTGTGTGTGACTAACAGCCATAAGGACACCAAAGGGTTATGAGGTCAGGCAGGGAAGGTCATGGGAAGTAGTACACAAGGTTATGCAATTTTCTGCAATAGCAGTTAGAGTGCTGCAGAATAGTTGGACAGCAGTACTTGGTCTGGTGTCTCTCATCATGAAGGCCAGTGCTATTGGTGGTTGTATATTTGAAATTATGCTGACACCCACACCATTTTATCAAGCAATCTGTGACATCAAGATTTATTATAACATGTTGAGGGTTCCCACCATCTCACCAAGCAATCATTTTGAGCAACCAGAACTGGGCTTAGAGGGCAACATTGAACTATCAAAATTTGAAAATTTCTTTCAAAATTTATCATTCAATTATCCATCAGTTGACATGCTTCATTTATTCTATGGTATTTCAGTCTTGATCTCCACATTGAAATGCCAATTAACAAGAACATAAAGAAAATCAACCATATCAAAGAACTGACATTCTCCAAGCCAATTATCTATATTGGTCATAATTGATTTTGAGTTGAAGACTCATGAAAAATGTGGCATGAAGAGAGTGTTCTGCAGACTGCAACTGAATAGTATTTCTTGTGCGTTTTGCATCCCAACGAGAGACCACAACCCCAAGAAAGACCACTACATGACCACAAAAGGGCGGTCTTATAATGCAGGGACCACTGCACAAGCATACACTAGTCATCTTAGAAAATATATAACTAGTGGGATGCTTTGAAAGACAGCTATAAACTATATGCATACAGTATCAGAAATATTACTAAATTTTACTAAGATCACAGATGCAACAACAAAGTACAAAACTAAAACATAAAAAAGACACAGGAGACATATCAAACAACAAGAAGCACAGCGCAAATAATACAAAACAGAACTTAATATGCAACTGTGTTCTTCAGATGTGTGCTTCAACGTAGGAGTATTCCATGGCAAACAATCTTATTTGTTTGGCCTCCATTGAAGAATGAATGTATCATACATAAACACACACGCTCAAGCAGAATTATGCATAACTGCAAATGCGCTGAATATTTTAGTTTCAGAAGAGAAAATGCCAGATTCGTTTGGGATTATGTTATGTGTGACACTTACACAATCGGAATTTCACAGAATACAGTACATATTACAGATTGATGTTTTATTTGCATCCTGATTGCATCTGATGGCATTAATCATTGAGATAACATTCATCATTGTGAGTGACATCAGCTTGCGCAAACGAATTGTATATTCAGCTCAAATGTGTGATTCTTAGATTTATTTGTAGATCTCTCTTTCTCTGCAAAGCGCAGAAAACTAAAAAGACCTAATTATATATTTTAACATACATGTGTTGATTTTGGCATAATAAACTATGTCGGAGTCAGAGTCTAGTGTCTCAGCGTGTTTGTAAGCATATAGGCCTACAATCAAAATAGTTTTCTTGGGATAAAAACAACTTTTCTCTTCCTGGCTTAACATACACACTTCTTAGAATTGGGTTGAATATTTCAGGGTAAAGGCCTCAAACCCAATCTCAGAAAAACAGCACTCAGTCTGGTTGGATCCAACCATACATGTATTCACAATACCTCAGCTCAACAGCAATGCAGTTGCTTTAAAACTGATAAGATATTGGACACAGAAGAACAACAATTTGTTTTGGCCTATAAAAACATTCTGTGTTATTGCCTATGTTATTACTTGGACTTCATTACCATTAAAGAAGCATAAACTGCTCTTTCAAATATTCAATACAGCCATAATAACAGGCAGATCTTTCTGTACACCTAACAAAGTGCACCTTTCTAGCTTCAAGCTATTGCTTCATAATCAATATTATAAAACCACCTTTCTGTCATTTAATTTTCAGACAAGCTCCTAAAACTTTGCTTTGCATGGTAACAATAATAATTTGGGTTAATAAATGTTATGGTTTGTTTATGTTACATACCTCAATAACCTGTGTTTACTTGTGCAGGCTTGTTTGCTTTAATTTTCAAACTTATGAGACTGGAGATTTTATGTTGCTTCAATCAATCAAAAAGTCGATCAAAACAATTAGTCAATTCTAGACTGCTTCACAGCTTTTTGTTTAGAAAAAAGGAAATCACATCCCTTTGACTTTGCAAGATCTAGATATAACACAATTAACTTTTTTTTTTCAAATAAATATGGATCAATATCACATTCAATTAATCAATTAGTACCCCAATGTATATCACCTCATCAATCAACTTGTTATATCTGTAAAATTAAAATCCTTCTTCTCTATTCCATGAGACTATAGAAAGGTGTAGAAATGCTCATGACTAGAATAATCTTCTCCTGAAACTCTCAAAGTCAGAACAACAGATCAATTACTGTATATATTTACAGTTGTCTGTCTGGGCATCCAATATTGGAATAAGTGTAGAGACCCATGACTCCCAGCGTGGCAGATTAAGTCTTATTGTTTTCCAACAATCTGAAAATGCTCTAAGAAGATGTTAACTCCATCTGTTTATTGAATATAAACCAGTTAGACCGAGGTCACAGTCTTCACGTTGCTGTAGGCAACGTAGACTGAGGACATTACCTTTGCTGAGCACTCTTGAAAATCATTGCAAGCAACAAGTGATAATAACAAACAATCAAACAAGAATACAAACGCAAAACTGTAATCTGCAAAGTTGTAAACAGAAAGCAACATAAGCAGCCATCTGGTTTTGTCGCCAGTCCTGAGGTGTTTTAAACACAAAGAGCAGTCAAGATTTCGAAAAGTGGGCGGGAACATGTATTTCTGTATGTCATTTGTAAAAAATATCAGAATATATGGTAGTTCATCACTTGTGAAAATTTTTTTAAAAAAAGCATGAATTAAATTAAAATGTGCTTTCCTGCTTTGGTTTCAGTATCTATCTATCTATCTATCTATCTATATCTATCTATCCATCTATCAATCTATCTATCTATCTATCTAGCTAGCTATCTAGCAAGCTATCTATCTGTCTATCTATCTGTCTATCTATCTATCTATCTATCTATCTATCTATCTATCTGTCTGTCTGTCTATCTATCTATCTATCTATCTATCTGTCTATCTATCTATCTATCTATCTGTATTTCTATCTATCTATCTATCTATCTGTCTATCCAACTATCCATCCATATGGATCCCTATATATTTTTATATCTAAGCCAATCTATTAGATTTTTTTTAATATACCTTGATTAAAATAACACTTTAGGCCTATAAAGAGAGCTGGAATTAAGTATATTCCACCAAAATGCGATCTGAACTTGTCAAATGTGGTCTAAGTCAATCACTGTTCAGCAAAGTGTATTTGAAGCAACCAATCACACAAATCAGATAAATGCTTGACTGAGTTTGATTGACTGCTAAAAGTATCAGTTCAAAGCTGTTCATTTCAAAACATAAAACACAAACAGAAAAAGTGAATCATGAACAACATACTGATTAACAGTTATGTTTGTACAACATTCTAATTA
Organism: Platynereis dumerilii; assembly: GCA_026936325.1. Lineage (NCBI taxonomy): Eukaryota > Metazoa > Annelida > Polychaeta > Phyllodocida > Nereididae > Platynereis > Platynereis dumerilii. Next base: position 16,266,561 of record JAPTHN010000005.1, read on the forward strand.
ACAGTTATCTGTTTGTACAAAGCCTCCCTCCATTCAGCATAAAACTTCTGTAATTTTTAGTGGTAATTTTGTTGAAAATCGGCCGATTTTGACACTTTAAAGTACAGGAAAATTCTGAAAATCGCACACAATACATTTTAAACCATTTCCTATCAGCCCATACCTTTATTTTTGATGGGAATAAGCCCTAAACTGCCGCGACACGATCCTTGTCGCTGGTGTATAGTTGTCAACCAGTGATTTGTCTCCCATCCTTCTCAGCTAACACTGAGAAGGTGGGTCTTCCTATCTATAAACCAGTGTAGGCAATGCCTGAATGGGGATATTGAATTAGATGGAGTAGAACTCTATAATTAATGGATTAAAACAATTGAGAGTACCAGATTACATCATGGTTTCCTCTTGATTAAATAAGCTATTGATTTGTAGAGCAGATTAATTCATATTCGTGATCTGAAAATACATTGTGGGGTCTGTTCATTTGTGAGGTGGGTTGCAGAGATGTTTTCGGCTGGCTAAGCACAGCTAGGGAGGTATGAGTGACCAGTAAAATAATCTGACTGATGTCACATCCATGTACTTTCAAGAATAATTATATAAATTTTACAGCAATATTGACGGTATTTTAGCTTCAATTAGAGAGTAATTGTCATGATATTCTATATAAAAGGTTACTCAGCTGGTTTTAGAGTATGATCACCACTACACAATCAGATTTCCTTACCTTCTTCCAAGAGAGATAATATTTTCCTATTATGTTTGGTTTTCCAGGAAAACTGCCATTTCTATGCAGAATATATTTGACTTAAGATCTATATATATAACGAAAAAATACCATTTCTATAAATCACAGTAGCCTACAAAATAGATCTACACCCAGTTATCACGTGACCATTGAAAATCACATGATTAAATCAGTAATATATCAACACAAGAATACAATATAAGGAAGATTTTCCACATGGAAAAAAACTGCCAAACACAAAAACATGAAGGTTGTTTATCTAGTTATTTTGTACCAAAATTGATTGCTGCTAAGTTTGGTTAATTAGTCAACAGGATGAAAAGAGGAAAATAAATAATTGTTCCAGAAGGATTTCATTGTTACGGTAACCCAAAATGAGAAGCTTTTTCTGTACCCCAGAGTGTAAAGCAATTAGAAGAATCAATATGGAATTTGGCAATGTGCATTTTCCTCAGATACAGCACCAGAAGGTAGAAAGAAAGAATGGATAGGTTCCATCTGGAAACTAGGTAACAGCACAGTAAGAGGTGTGAGAGGTAATTATAATTTTCAATTATTTGGTTAGCAGCTTTGTATCTCCCGCGCTATTTTCCTCTGTTGCAAGCCCATATTCCCCAGAGATCCATAATTCCGTATTCCCTAGAGGCTCGTTCCACTCCAGATAAAGGAGACAACAAGGGGTTGTTACAAACAGGTTATGTAATGGGTCAGTGCCTCCAGTGCATCATAATAAATGGGTTGATAGACATTCCGGTAGCTGCCAATCAAAGCTGTGCCACTCTTTGTGTACATGCAAATCAGTAGTGATAGCCAATCCTGATAAGGTCCCATATAGCAGTTCAAAAGGCAAGTATCAAACTCAGCTGGCATATGTATGCCTTTACTGGCTTTCATATTTATGTAAAAAGGATTTCTTCCTTTCAAAGTAAAATCACAGACTATGTGTACTTATAAATGCAATATTCACATACTAAGAGAACCTGCTGTCATAATATTTAAAAAAGCACCAATTTTCTAATCTAATCTTATGTAATGTGCTCTGCAGTCTTTTAGATTGAGAACCAAAAAGTTTTAGGGATCATCGTAAGCTCTCGATAACTTCATGTCATGTAACTGAATATCATCAAAACATATAGGATACATGCAACCATATATATCATGATTCAGCTGCATTCTTGCAGTGAAACATATCTCAAACTAAAAATTGAATTGAGTTACTATAAAAAGCACAGCACTGTTAAAAGTGAACAACTTGTTTACAGGGTGAACTGCTTACAACACTCATGTCCATTCTAAATTCATTAAATCATTAACAGCGAACATCCAATTAAGCCATGCCCTTTGCATATTCTGTCGATTAACATGACACATTAAGAAAATCAGCTGTTCCACAGACTTGTCACACTCCAAGCTAATTATCCATATTGATTTATGGCAAGTACATAGATGTAAGAGATGCAGCAGAAACTGCCTTAAAGTATGGAAAGGTATAAAAGCAGAATGTCGTCTGTTGTTTGAAAAAATTTTTTAATCAATCATCTAGATGTCATTTGCTCATTTATTGATGCATCTAAATTGTGGGCTCAAGTGTAGTACATGGCATAACGGTACCTCTCAAACTGAATAAATGACATGATTGGCTTATTCACAGTCATTCATGAATCATATCTTAGCAGCAAAAAAAATTATGTTGAACTTTCTGTTTTGGAGGACTTATGTTTTATATACTCTTGAGCTGCCACTTTCAAGCTGTGAAGACCTGGATTCTAACAGACATATTAATCATGTTAAAATCCTTCTTCAAAAAGTGCAGTAAATAAACAGTCAACAAGTTATTTGGGTCAAAATTTGAAAACCTTGAAATTTCAGCTGAACAAAGTGAGAGGTAATTATAATTATCAATTGTTTGATCAGCATCATCGTATCTCCAGCAAACGTTCCCTTTGTTGCAAGCACATATTCTCCAGAACTCCATAGTCCCTGGAGGCTCATTCCACTTGGGATAAAGCAGACAACAAGGGATCTTTACAAACAGGTTATGTAATGGGTCAGTGCCTCCAGAGCTGCCAATCAAAGCTGTGCCACTCTTTGTGTACATGCAAATCAGTTGTGATTACCAATCCTGACATGGTCCCATATAGCAATTCAAAAGGCAAGTATCAAACTCAGATGGTATGCCTTTACTGGCCTTTATATTTATGTAAAAGGGTTTTCTACCTTTTAAAAAAAAATCACAGACTTTTGCGAGTAAAAAAGTCCAAATAAAATGAGTTTATGCGTGTTTTTTAACATTTTTTCTTTGTTAAAATTTCTTCCCCCCCCCCCACTTGGAAGTGTTGTCAAAAATTAATGCCCCCACCTTGAAGCACGTGTGAAAATTTAGTACCCCCTCGGCCAAAACTCCCACCCCCCCAGTCATAAATTCTGAACGGTCCCTAAATCGTAGGTAATCTGCAGTCTTTCAGATTGAGAGCCCACAAGTTTCAGGACTCATCGTATGCTCTCGATAACTCTATGTCATATCGTCTGAATATCAACAAAATAAATAGGATACATGCGACCAAAATACGTGTATATCTTTATCCAACTGCATTAGAATGTAGTGCAACATAATTATCTCAACCTAAAAATTGAAGAACATTGAGTGACTATAGAAAGCATAGGCATTTTGAAACATGTCAAAAACTTATTTACAGGGTGAACTGCTTACAACACCCATGTCCATTCTAAACTCAATAAATAATTAACAGCTAACATCCTGCATTGATTAGCTATCAATTAAGGCATGTCCTCCGCGAATTCTGTTAATTAACATGACACATTAAGAAAATCAGCTGTTAGACAGAACTGTCAATCTCCAAGCAAATTATCTGTATTGATTTATGGACAGTATGCAGATGCAAGAGATGCAGCAGAAAATGCCTTAAAGTTTGGAAAGGTGAAAAGGCAGCATGTTCTGTTACTTTTAAAAATGCTGAAATTAATAATCTAGATATCACTTATTCATTGATTGATGCATCTAAATTTTGGGCTCAAGTGTAGTATGTGGCATAACGGTGCCTCTGAAACTGAATAAATTACAGGATTGACTTATTGAGCTAATACTTCCAAGTTGTGACAACCTGGATTATAACTGACAGAATTCGTTATGTTAAAATCCAGCTTCAAAAAGTGCAGTAAATAAACAATCACAGAAAAGTTGTTTTATGGAAAGCCTTATCATGTATTTCAAATAATGATTGCTTAAAGATAAAGTTAATCAAACGTAAGATGCCTTTAAGGCATGCAGTCAGACCCCTTGTTTTGAGTTTCTTGCATATGATTCTCATAATCAGTGTCTAACTGGAACTTTGATTAACAAAGCCTACAGAGCAATGTGCCGAATGTTATGCTTTATTTGCCACAGAGCTGGTATGCTCCAGAATTTTCAAAGAAGCCACTGACTTGGCAGTATAAACCCATTTCTGTCATATCTGGGGCAAATCAATTTGTAGTGGTGCAAGCAATCTCATTTTCTATATATAAACACATTTTGTCTTTCATTTTGTCTTTTGTGAAATATCATGGTTTATCCGTTGACGGAAATGCAAGACAACTATGAAGTAACAAGTTAGGTTCCCCTGAAGAGCTTCATGACACAAATAAGACGGCAAGGAACTTCGGAAGTAGTGATTAAGACGCCAATTTGAGGGTCCTAACATCCATTTTTGTAAGATGCTTGCTAAATCGAGAGAGGGATCTGACTGAAAAAGGGCATGTTATTTTTATATTAAAACCTAAAATTAGATTTAGCTGAGACATCATACACATCTTCTAAAAGTACTGTAATTATAGCAAAATAGATTATAGAATTATCGTTGTTCAAATGTTAAAAATATCATGGAGAGAAGTAACATTACATAGTTGCTTGCAAGAGAATTCATCCATATATATGTGACAAATCAGAATAAGATTGAGATATTTTGGAAAAGGACATCATTGTCTTGTTAAACAGATAAATTTATTCCTGCTGAGGCAACTCAAAGACTGCCAGCAATCATTTGAAGTCTGGTTTCTAAGATGTCTATCTACATAATGTATATGGAAAATTTGACGTCAGCCAGATATATGAGACATATCTATGAAGCCTTAGAGGATATCACCTTGCTTTAGAGTTGATGAGACACTTGACATCTTCATAATTATGAAAGACATTTTACCATGTACACGTGCTAATCACCATGCAATTTTAGGGAAATGGATAGTAGTATCTTCACTATGATGCAATTGTGCAAAAAGAAATTAGCCCACATAGTATCTTTTTATGTGGCTCTCTTGGCCTGGCAGAGATGCCTTTGGAAAAATTTGAACTAAAGAAGCGCTTTTGAATAACTGAGGAAGAGTTAAAATTGAAAGTCATACATCCTTAAAATACCAACAATTTGGTTGGCTTATAATGTCTTGAATGTCTATTAAGAGCTCCGTCAACTGGAATAGATTGATTCAATGATACAGTGCAAGAACACTGACTCCTGTCAAATCTTATAGAAATCATTTCGAGTAGGCAGTACATGAATTTCAAGGAATGACCGATATTGTAATTGTGCAGTTGTTTTTATCTTAACCACATTTCATCTCGTGATATGGTGATACCAATATACTGCATTTCCATGCAACGCCACTTGAAGAGTGTCCATGGTGCTATGATGGTACTGACAAGCTTTCCTAGACAGCTGCGTGTGACTAACAGCCATAACGACCCCAAACGGTTATGAGGTTAGGCAGGGAAGGTCATGGATAAGTAGTGCACAAGGTTATGCAATTTTCTGCAATAGCAGTTAGAGTGCAGCAGAATAGTTGTATATTTAAAGTTATACTGACACCCACACCATTTAATCAAACAATCTGGGACATCAAGATTTATAATAACATGTTGAAGATTCCCGTTCTCTCCTCCATCTCATCAATGAATCCCTTTGAGCACCCAGAACCTGGCTTAGAGGGCAACACTTGCAATATCAAAATTTAAAAGTGACATGACCTCAGAAGGGCGGTCTTATAATGCAAGGACCGCTGTACACGCATACACAAGTCATCTAAAGTATAAAACTAGTGAGATGCTTTGAAAGACACCTATATAAACACTATATGTATACATTATCAGAAATATGACTAAATTGTATAAAAGATCACAGATGCAACAAAGTACGAAACCAAAACATAAAAATACACAGAAGATATATATCAAACAATACGAAGCACAGTGCAAATAATACAAAACAGAACTAAACATACAACTCTGTTCTTCAGATGTGTGCTCCAACTCAGGAGTGTGTTCCGCTGCAAACAATCTTATTTTTTTGGTCACCATCGAAGAATGAATGTATCAAACATAAACACACAGGCTCAAGCAGAATTATGCATAACTAGAGATGTGCTGAATATTTAAGGTAAAGAGGAGAAAACAGTATGCCGAATTTGTTGTGGAATGTCTTGTGTGAAAATCATTCAATTGGAATTTTACAAAAAACACCATTGCTGATCGATGCCTTATTTGCATCCGATTGGCACCTGATTGCATTAGACATCAGAAGGACATCAAGATGATATTTATGATTGTATTTTAAACACCTGGCATCAAAGGGCTCAAAAAGATTGTTCAATGTACAAATTGAACTTTCATTTCCTAATTATGTATTTTGACATGCATGCTTTGATTTGGAACTATCCTACAACAGATATGATTGACAACATATTAACATAATAACGTTGTCCTTAATCGGCATTATAAACTATGACGGAGTGACAGTCTAGTGTCAGTGTATTTATAAGCCTATACTATCAATGTAAACATAGTTTTCTCTGGATAAAAACAGCTTTTCTCTTCCTGGCTTAACATACACACTTCTTAGAATTGGGTTGAATATTTCAGGGTAAAGGCCTTAAACCCAATCTCAGCAAAACAGCACTCAGTCTGGTTGGATCCAACCATACATGTATGCAAAATAACTCAGCTCAACAGCAATGCAATTGCTTTAAAACTGATAAAATATTGGACACAGAAGGAAAACAATTTGGCCTATAAAAACATTCTATGGTATTGCCTATGTTATTACTTAGGATTATTACCATTAAAGAAATACAGGCTTCTCTTTTATATATTATTCAATACAGCCATGAGTAACAAGCAGATCGTTCCATACACCTAACAAAGTGCTCCTTTCTCGCTTCAATCTATTGCTTCCCGATCAATATTATAAAACCATATTTTCCTCATTTAATTTTTAGACAATCTCCTAAAACTTTGCTTTGTATGGTAACAAGAATAATTTGGGTCAATAAATGTTATGGTTTATTTATGAGTTGACTTTTGCTGGCTTGTTAGATTTAATTTTCAAACTTATGAGACTGGAAATTTTATGTTGCTTCAATCAATCAAAAAGTCGATCAAAACAATCAGTCAATTATAGACAGCTTCACAGCTTTTTGTTTAGAAAAAAAGGAAATCACATCCCTTTTGCAAGATCTAAATAAAACAGAATTAACTATTTTTTCTAAGGAATATGGATCAACATCACCTTCAATTAATCAATTAGTACCCCAATGTATATCACCTCATCAATCAACTTGTTATATCTGTAAAATTAAAATCCTTGATCTGTATTCCATGAGACTAAAGAAAGGTGTAGAAATGCTCATGACTAGAATAATCCACTTCTAAAACTCTCAAAGTCAGAACAACAGATCGATGACTGTATGTATTTACAGTTGTCTGTCTGGGCATCCAATAGTGGAATTAGTGTAGAGACCTGAGACTCCCTGTGTGCCAGATTAAATCCTATTGTCTTCCAATGATCTGAAAATACTCTCTAAAGAGATTAATTCCATCTGTTTATTGAAAATAAAGCAGTGTGGGCAATTCCTGCATGAGGATATTGGATTAGATGGAGTAGAACACTATAATGAGAGTATACCAGATTGATTTGTAGATCCCATTAATTCATATTCGTGATCTGAAAAATTATTTGTCTATTTAATTGTAAGAGAGGTTTGCCAGGGTGATGAGTAATCACTAGAATCATATCCCTATCAGCATGCCTCCGCGGTCCAGTGTCAGTCCGATGTCAGCAGCATCGGACCAGCTTCGGGCCGACATTAGACTGCCAAGACATGCTGATAGAGTTATGCCGTATCTCTGAAAGCCTGACTGTATATAATTGTAAGGTTAATTGCCATGCTATTCTATATAAAAAGTGACACAATTTTGTCCTGTGACCACCACTACCTACATTGTTCACAATCTGATTTCCATACCTTCTTCCCAGATTATTCAATGAGACAACTCCTTTTCCTTTTCAATAAAAACTACCATTTCTATGCATAATATATCCTATGTAACTTCTATATTCTATTGAAAATACCAGTGCAAGAAACCACAGTCCACATGGTAGATCTGCACCTAACAATCACATGGTCATGAAACATCACATGATTACATGCATCACAAACATAACAACAAAAGAATGTAAGGAAGATTATCCACCTTAAGTACAAAATCTGCTAAGCGCAAAAACATGAAGGTCGTTTATCTAGTTATGTTATACCAGCCACATATTGATTGCTTCTAAATTTGGCTAATTAGTCAATAGGATGGAAAAGGAAAAGAAATAATTGTGCTAAAAAGAATTTCATGGTTAACCCTACATGAAAGGTTGAGTTTAGATATTTATTGACAAGTGTTTTTGTCTTTTTCAGGTGCAGAAAGAAAAAATAAAATGCATATTTGATGTCAAAATTGATAGTCGGGTTATCATGGTCATTTTTGAACACTTAATTGATCTCAGCTTATCAATTTTGCCCTAAGATTAGGGGTGCTGGAAGGAAACACAGGCAGTTGGGGCAGCCAAAAAAGGGCAATTCCAATTTGTGCAACAAAATCTCAATAGAGTGTCAATTACAACTATGAGTATTATAAATATTTATAAATTGTAAATATTTATGAAATGAAACGATGCCTTTCTTAAGGTGGCTCGCTACTCATGCCAAATGGTCGTGTACGCACATTCACGCGCAGCCAGGCAGGCCCTATCTGTCGTGACGTCACCAATGCAGCAGGCTCTGCTGAGACTGCTTCATCAACTTTTTTCGATTTTGATAATTTCATGCGACGGCCGCTTCGTTTTCGATTTGCGCCACTTCTATTAGAGCTAGAATCTTCTCGTTTGCAGCATTGGATTTGCCATGAAGTGTACTATTTGCCCAAATTATTTCAGCTTTCTGGCGCGAATAGAAAATTTCTGGAGGCAATTTTCGGAAAGCATGTCTAATTTCGCAAAAATGACTCTGTTATATAAATAAATTTTTATATCAATTTCCAGGCCCGTTGGAAGCCTTAATATCACCATAATATTGTTCTTCACTAAATTTGGAAACAGATGACAAAGAAATGGAAAATTCTATCCAGTCTTTTTTTTTTTAGCGCTATGATTTATAAAAAGATAAAAATTTTCTAAATCGAAACTTTTGTTCCAAACCCCTAGAAAAGTTCTTTAGACCAAATATATCTTTCTGGAAATTGAATATGCTTTTCCATTATACTGTCCTCTTTAATTCCATGCTTCATTTAATAACATAGGATGAATAGCCACTGAATGGCAGGGAAAACTTCCCAGTAAAAAAATTAAGAAAAAAGTTGAGTTTTTCAGGTTTGCGTTGACTGACTTTCTTTTACCTAACCTCATATATTTTGAAAGAAAGGCTGGTAGCGACCACTTTCATTTATATATCCTTGCTATAAACTATATTTTGGATAATTTTAAACTATTTTTAAGAAATCCTATCTTGGAAAGTTCATGAGTATCGAGCCACCTTAATAATCAGAGGGTCGCATTTTGCCATCCTCACTTTGGCATCCATGTCACTAAGGGGTCGTATGTCGTGAGGTGGGCACAGGCTAAAAAGGGTGGTTTTGGGACACTCTGCAAAGAAATTTGTCATTCAACTGTTAATTTCTCAAGAAATAAAAGGTCTATCAATGTGGTTGTAGTCTTATATTGTAGCCCTGAAAGTTATCTTTAATCTGGCTGAAACTTTATTTGAATTAATCGAATAGTCCGTGCCCTGCTACCCTGCAAATAAAAAAAAAAAGGGGTGGTTCGGAGGCGGAGGAGGAAGCGGAGGAGGGAGGAGAAAGCAGTAACGAAGCCCATGATGCTCTGTAACTCTGAAGTACTTGCCTCTAACCTGAATAGCCTGTTTAAGTGTACAGTTAAGTTCCTTTAATGTCTCTACCAGGCCTTACAGATGTCTCTGGTGGTGTAATGTGTGTATAATTTGAAAAGAAATAGATTGTACTACAGGCACAGACAAGCTGCTTTTGGTCTGTTTTCGACTACATAGTGACCCACCTCATGACATGCGACCCAGGGCACTGCATAACTTCATTGACTGCTGTATTATACTATCAAACAACTAAGAATATAAATCTAGATATCTGCATATCTATCTTCTAATCTTTCTCTGTCAATACATTTCTATCTATCTAATAATCTGAGTGTATCAAAACAATTAGGCCATAATATCATCTTATCCTTGACATCTAAAGACTAATCTGCAGACAACTCTGGAAAGAACTAAATCTACAAACTCATGCATGCAGCCAGATCTGTCTGAACACTTCTCTGCAAGAAAAACCAAGTTACAACATATGGTGCTCCATATGGGAATCTGACACTGTCAATACATTGGAGCCTTGGTTTTATGACCCCTGAGCCTTGGAGTATATGTGTGCAATGGCCCATGAATGAGATCAAAGGCAACAAATTCATCTTGCGGAATTTCTTTGGCCTGAAGCTGCAAGAGATTGTAATGTTTTATGGGGATGTTTCATAATACTTTGGCATAAATATTTAGTCATTTTAACTGCTTACTTCTATTTTATGCATTTTAACATCCTACTTCTATTTCACAAGGAAACGCATAACGGTAAAGATCTTAACTCTGTCAATGGCAATCTATTTTACATTGTTGATACATAACCATGCTTTTCAAGAGAGCATTCCAATGTGTTCATCATGACACCATCCACCAGCCACTAGACCAATTGTATCGTTTCCTGTTATCAGTTACCTTTCAGCTCAATCAAACCAAACCACTCAATTCCAGTTGAGTGATTTTGTGTGCTGTCAAAGGAAACATCAATTCCATTGATTTCAAATTGTGGATAGTCAATAGTTGTTGCCTTTCACAGTTGGGCATTTGTTATTTAGCAAGAGTGAGATCTTTAGGCTGTGAAATCTGCAAAGATGTTCATTTCAGGATATCCAAATATTCTTTAGAAGTTGCAAGAGGAAGCTTTTTTCCATTTGCGATGGTTTGCGAAAAATTTAATGTCAAACAGGTGACAGCTTTCAGAACTTCTCAAGAAAAGGAATTTGTGATCTTTTGAGCACATTGAGTTTCCTAACCTAGATTTTCTAAAAACTTAAGGTTTTTTGATACAAGCAAAAGTTGAAATAATCATAATGGCAAAATGGAATTGAAGTTACAGACATCAAAAATATTCAGTCATTTCACAGAACAATATTTATATGTGTCCAATATACATTGCAATATGAATCTTTATAACTACCTCAGAGTGTACAGTAGTTAAGAAAAAAATCCAATTTTCCAATCTTATCTGCAGTGTTTCAGATTGGGAGTTTAGAAGTTTGGGTGATAATTGTGCGCTCTTCGTGAATTCATCTTATTTAATCAAAGTCTGAATATCATTCAAACAAATAAGAACATAGCTGCATCATTACAATGTATTGTATCACTAACTTAAATTTGGAGAATAATATTGGATAGCTATAGAAAGCATACATATATATATATACATGCAGGTATTGTTAAAGATGTCAAAAAATTGTTTGGCTATGTGGGGCCAACTGCTTACAACATCTTGTTCATTCTAGATTCAATAAATAATTTACAACCAACATCCGGCATTGATCAGCTATCAATTAAGCCATGCCCTTCGCATATTCAGTCGATTAGCTTGACACATTAAGAAAATCAGCTGTTCGCAAAACTGTCACACTCTAAGCCAATTATTGATATTGATTTATGACAAGTTTGCAGATGTAAGAAATGCAGAAGAAACTGTCTTAAAGTAAGAGTGTTTGTTTCCCTGGGTGGGCTATGCCTGTGTGGGTTCGAGCATGGGCAAGGGCAGTTTGTAACATCAAATTGTTCTATAAACTGTAAATAGCTCCTGACGAGGTCCAGAAAAACGGAGGGGGTTTTCCTTAATGTTCTAAACTGGTGGAATTTCTGAGATATGTGAATGATACAAGTATTCTAGGATAAAAGTGGGGGACCCATTTTTATAGCACATTTCAAATTTGGGTTGAACATGTATGTTGGAAAGAAGTTTCTATCTTCCTGAACCCCATTACCTCATCGCATAATCCAAGGATTTTTCCTCCGCCCCATTGTGCATCTGGAAGCAAAGTTTCTTTGGAAATGCAGATATATTCAATACAAAGTGTTGATCATGAGTGTATTGTAGTCATCTTAACTATGATAAACAACAGTATACACTTTGAATGAGGCATATTATATATACTGTATCTAAAATACAATCAAACAGTACTAAAATCGCAGTCACAACAAAAGAAGTATGAAAATAAAGCATCAAGTATACAGAAGACATCAAACAATATGAAGCACTGGGTAAATAATACAAAATAGAACAAAGAACTTAATATGCAACTGTGTTCTTCAGATGTGTGCTTGAACTAAGGAGTGTTCCACAGCAAACAATCTTATTTGGTTGGCCTCCATTGAAGAATGAATGTATCATACATAAACACACACGCTCAAACAGAATTATGCATAACTGCAGATGCACTGAATATTAAAGTTACAGAAGAGAACATGCCACATTTGTTTGGGATTATGTTATGTGTGACACTTACTCAATTGGAATTTCATGCAATACAGTATTGCAGATTGATGTTTTATTTGCACCCTAATGCCATCTGATGGCATTAATCATCAAGATGATGTTTATGATTGTAAGGTGACATCAACTTGCTCAAAATAATTGTACATTCATCTCAAATTTGTGATCTTTGGTTCCTCCTCATTCTATGATGCACTGAAAAATTAAAAAGGCCTAATTATCCATTTAATATTGTTGCTCTTTAGTTATATACAATGGTTGTTTTAGTCTTTACCAATAAGAACTTAGTTTTCTAAGGATATGGATCGATGGATGATAGATTGGGGCTTTATCTCCTATATTTTTGCACTTGGTAGGCTAATGATGACTGAGACAGCCATTAATTGCAGAGCTTCTTAAAAACACCAACGCTCCGTAATTATGGGCTGTTTGCATGTGAACAATTATTTTCACCAGGAAAGTTGGTCAATGCAAGGAGAATCAATTTGTTTTGACTAATTCCAAATTTTTTATGTTTGTGTTTCACAGCTTGACAGACTATTGAATTTTCCTAGTTTGTTTGATTTAATTTCAAACTTGCAAGACTGGAAATTTTATGTTGTCGCAATCAATTAAAAAGTCGATTTTAAAAGCAATCTCTTGACTGGTTCGCAGATCATTGTTCACATTAAAAAATCAGTCCTTTCGACTTTGTTCGAGCAGAAAAAACAATTATCGTTCATATGAATACAATGTAGTGATCAAGATTACCATCAATCAATTTATCATCTTATATCTCCATTGAATCATATATTATCTCTATCTATATGACTGTAATCATCTATTCATCATTCACAAATAAAAATAATATATTTTGATTCTTATCTATAACACAGTACTTAGAGAACTATGGAAATGCTACGACTAGAATGATCTACTCCTGAAACTCTCGAAGTCAGACCAACAGATCAGTGACTGTCTGTATTTACAGTTGTCTGTCTGGGCATCCAATAGTGGAATTAGTGTAGAGACCTGAGACTCCCTGTTTGCCAGATTAAATGCTATTGTCTCCCAAAGAGCAGAAAATACTCTCTAAAGAGATTAATTCCATCTGTTTATTGAGTATAAAGCAGTGTAGGCAATGCCTGCATGGGGATATTGGATAAGATTGAGTAGAACTTTATAATTAATGGATTAAAACAATTAAGAGTGCCAGATTACATCATGGTTTCCTCTTGATTAAATAAGCTATTGATTTGTAGGTCCAATTAATTCATATTCGTGATCTGAAAATTCACTGTGTGGTCTATTGCAAGAGAGATATGAAGACGTTTTTATTTGGACCAATAAAGGTCATGAAGTTATGAATGATCACTAAATTAATCTGAATGATAAAGAATCCCTACACTTTCAATAACTATTTTCACGGTGTAATCGACAGTATGTAGTTTTAATGGTAATTGCCATGATATTCTACATTAAGATGATGCAGCTGATTCTGTTGCATGACCACCACTACACCATCAGATTTATATATATCCTATGCTGAGAGAAGTGATAACATCTCATTCAATGAGATAAATACAGTTTCTTTCTCAATAAAAACAGCCATTTCTATGCAGGATATTTTTTGATATCACATCTATATCATTATACAGAAAAGTACTAGTTCTGGAAATCGCAGTCCAGATGACATATGCACCTAACAATCACATGGTCATGAAACGTCACGTGATTATATCACAAATATAAAAGAAGAATGTTATGGAGATTATCCAGCAGAAGTCCAAAATCTGCTAAGTGCAAAAACACGAAGGTCGCTTATCTAGTTATGTTGTACCTGCCACATATCGATTGCTGCTAAATTTGGTTAATTAGTCAGTCAGATGGAAAATGAAAGAAACAATTGTGCCACTATGATTAAGCCCCAAATGAAAAGTAAGATTATCTTATAACTGAAGTTCTGGAGAGATTTGTAATGATATCCGGCTGAAAATAATATATGTTTTCATTAGAAATGACTATATTATTCTTAAATAAATCACAAACTAAAAAACATTTTAACACTTTTAATTTAATTCTATATTTTAACAATTTTTCCAATTTATTCTGGAAATTGTCTCTTCTTTTGGGATATGCTTTTTAATAGCTCAACTGGCAATAATTGTAACAAGGCGCTTTGTATTTAACTGCATGTCACAAAAATATATTAGATCTGTATCAACATTTTGAAATCAAATCAAACCTCTCGAAATCTCGAGTGATATGATTTGGAAGTGATCTTAAACATCTTTAAGGATGCAATAGAAGTGGGGATAAATTATCTCTCTCAGTGTCTATCTATCTATTAATCTTGCTATATCATACAATACATATTTACAAATAGGTGGATACATTTTATCTGCACACGATCTTGGAAAGAACTACGTGTACAAAATCTGCCAGTCCTATCACAGTATCAGAGCATGATCTTGGAAGAAGAACGAAGTTACAACATATGGTGCTCAATATCAGAATCTGACACTGACCATACATTAGAGCATTGGTTTTATAACCTCTGAGCCTTGGAGTGTATAGGTGTATTGGCCCATGATAAGGGATCAAAGGCTCCAAATTCATCTTGTGGAATTTGTTTGGTCTGAAGTTGCTAGAGATGGCATTGGTTTATATGGATGTTTGTTTTCTTAATATTTGGCAGTATTCATTTGTTCTGTCTGTACTCATTGAGTCATTTCAGCTGAGAGTTTGTGCAAATTACAGCATGTTGTGCTAAGTCTTTTGCATTTTTCAAGTCCTGGTTTGATTAGTGAGAAAAACGACTTCAAATCTTCATATTAAGCAATGTACATGTGTTATAGTTTCCCTTGTGAGAAATAAACCTGGTATCTCGCATGAGCAAGTTTTAGGAATATGTGTAGGTTACATTAATATTATATAACGAACTTCATACCACTGGCTTCACAGACCAAATGATAACACAGTGAGTGTTCCAACATTCATTGCAGAATATTCCTTATATGAATGTAGTATGACCTCAGAGAAATGTGAGAAATGTTGCAAATGCAGAGAGCTAAATAAAGCCAGAATCTCCTCCACATGTAGATATCAGTGTACTCCTATTCTGGGATGTGTTCTGGGATTGTTAGGCCTGTCATTCAGTATTGCTACTCAGCACATTTTCACTAATATTCTGAATACGCAAGGTACATCTTCGGTGGTGTCTCGATTACGGCTCTTTTGTCTTAGAGAGGTCTCCTCATAATGAAGAGACAAAATATGCTACTGCTATGTTCTTTTTATTTCTGTAAAAATGTGTAATATGTATTATTGTATATATCTTGTCTCTTTGTTATGAATAAATTTCTTGTCTGTCTGTCTGTCTGTCATCTTCGGTAATAATATTGCTAGCAAATATCTTGCACAAATATCAAACTTTCTAGAAAATCTTTTCTTACACATTTTTATCATTTCATCTCTTCATCTTGTTTTTATTCCCCATGCACAAGTGACTCTTTTGTAAACACAAGCATAGAAAAGCCTTACAAAATCAAGTAAATGCTATTTTACACATGTTACCTCACAAAGTTCTATTTACATTTAAGTGTTTACGATACTGCAATTTTCAAAACACACAGCTCAAGTTCATGTTAAATCTGATTTCATACAATTCTTCCTCGACAATACGTAAAAATCAAAATCCTATGATAGATCTCCAGAGTGCTAGCTAAGGTGTCATTGGTCTATATCAATAAAATAATTCTTCAAATAAACTGCATTAATTGTAATTGCTTTGTAAATGGCAGTCATGTAAATGTCTATCTTACTCATGTAAGTCCACATTTTTAGAAAGCATACCAATATGTTTGTGTAATACCATCCACCAGCCATTAAACCTGGTGTATCTGTTCCTGTTATCAGTTACAATTCAGTTGAATCAAAGCAAACCACTAAATTCCAGTTGAGTGACTTTGTATGCTGTCAAGAGTGACATCAATGGCATTGATTTCAAATAGTGGCTCCCCAATCTACTGGTCAATAGTTATGGCCTTTTCACAGCCGATTCTAACCTGTAAATCAGCTCTGTGATCACACTTTTTGTAAACCTATGTTACAGAGAAACCAACATGAACTTATATAATGTAAAGTTTGTGGACAATGAACTGGCAGATCTTGTTGCCAAAGGTGTTCTTAGAAAGTGTGATGGTTCTGAAGTTTATTGTGTTTCGCCTATTAAATGTATAGCAAAACGTAATGGCAAGAAAAGGTTGCTTGTTAATTTGCACAATTTGAACCAGTACCTTGTTTGTCCAAAATTTTGTTTTGAAGGTGTGTCTTATGTGTCAGAACAAATTGTCACTGATGATGTTTTGTATTCTGTTGATTTGAAAGATGGGTTTTTTCATGTGCCAGTGGCTCAATCCCTGTTAAATGGGCAAATTCCAGTCTAAAAAAAGTGAAAAAGTGACCATCACGGAAATGGAAATTTTTGCTCAATATCTTTTATACATGGTCAGGAGGTGCAGTTTCTGGAATATCTTTCACTAATCTTAACTTTTATTTTGCCCATTTCCAATGCAACTTTACAGGTTAAAATGAGAAATGGTAACGTAATTGACACTATTTCGAACAAATTTACACAAATTTGGACCCTTTGTCCCTTCTTAGTGCAAAAATAATCATCTGAAATTTATGAAATTTACCAGATGATGTCAGACATTGGCCTCCTGTGAAAAGAGTTTTCAATATATTTCAAAACCGTAAATTGCGCCAAACACTTTTCAAACTTGGCAATGGAGTTCTTAAATTTTAGAATTGGCAAATATTAACATGATTAAAGTGGCATTGAATCTTGGTAACGTAATTTACAAGAATAATGCGACTTTTTTAAATAACCTTCAAAACGTATTTATAGATTTCAAAATGAGTTATGAATTTTTTTGTTTGAAAGGCAGTATTGTTAGGTACACTTTCATTCATTTCTCAAGTTAATACCAGCAAACCTTACCCCAGGGCCTGTCATGTAGCCCTTACTATTTCTACAAAGTATTGCGTCCAGTTATCCAGTATTTAAGAGAACAAGGTCTACTATTCATCCGAAGGTAACACACCGGGTAAATATACGATATTATAAGCTAGATAAGGGTATATAATATATATATGGTAAATAAATCTACTTAACTACTTAGCCACCAAATGAATTCTGACAGGTGGCGTCCTAGTATAAAGTGAGGACGCCACCCCCTCTAGTGGTTTCTCGTAACATTACGCATATGAGTGCAGAAGTTGTTGACTCTGATACTTAGGTTTACAGAAATATAACAGCAAAGTGGGCAAGGAAGATAAATTTGGCATCGAAAATTGTGCTTATGTGCTTCACGGCGCTGATGGTGTGTCATGGTGAAGCCATTAGTTTCAAAGCCAGTTTAATTCAAGATGAGTTATACTGCTGATTCTTACTCTGATCTCAATAGTAACACATCGAGCAATAAGCCTTCTTTTGATTTGATCATCACAAAACAGACAGCTCCTACCAAGGCTTAAGATACAATTAATTAATCATGACATAAAATAACTATAATCCCGCAGAAAGTTCATATCTCACAATGAGGTCTAAGTAGTCGATGTGGTTTAAATCCAAAATTGTAAGACAAAAATCTGATTAAGAGTGTGCTGTTTCCATGCACTAATGATCAGATTTACAGTTTGGATTTAATTGTACAGAGCATTTTACGCAAGATTGTACATTGTACTCTATTTATTGTGTGCCTTAAAATACTTCACAAAATATATTACCTTTATAAACCGACAGTCTAAATAGCCCAATCAAGTTCGGATGAGACGTAAAACACCTTATAAACCAGCAGAGTTCTAGGGTCTTTAAGTAAAGCATCACTCACTTCACAAGCACATTATCTAAATATTATATGACTTGTGACTCGATGCATAAATTACCAATATTTTAATGGTGAAATGCTGTACAATAGAAATAAGTAAAACATAACTGTATGTGCTTGCAGCTTGCTCTTTCTTTTATTCTGAAGAGGAACAGGGGGAAAAACCTCTGTAGATATGGTACCTATAGAACACATCTGTATAAAATGTGCTGAGTAGCAATACTGAATGACAGGCCTGACAATCCCAGAACACGTCCAAGAATAGCAATGCACAGATATCTACATATATGAGGCGAGATTCTAGCTTTATTCGGTTCTCTGCACTTGCAACATATCAGCAATATCTGCAATATCTGCAAGATTGCATTTCACACATATGTGGAATATGCATATTGTCATTTGCTTTTTATAATTTTTAACCTCATAACTGATTGGACAAGAATCTAGCTTAAATTGGGAAGAACACTGTAAGAAATGGCCGTGTTTTTCTGGCTAAAAGAACCGTAAATTTATTGTTATTTTATCAGTATTTTTTTAAAACAGACTTTGTCTGTGAATTTACAGTTCTTTGTCAGTTACAAAATGGCTCCAAGATAAATTTACTGCAACATGTCATTTAACATTCAGTTCACGTTAATGAACAATTACTTAAACCGTTAATTTACTGGAAACTTGTAATATGCAGACAAAACATTTGAATTGGCCAAACAATCAATACAACTCGTCAGATTAGGAACTATAAACAAGAGATTGCATGGACTTCAACCATGGAACATGTGGTGCCATCTATAACATATGCTTTTCACAGCTGTTAATCAAACTTAATTTATAACTTATCTGAAGGTAAGGGAACATCCTCATTCATATGATCTTAAAGATGCTGTCATTATGCAAAAGTTGTTATATTTATATATTACATTGACATTTGTGTAAGTCTTATGATGTGATCTAAAGAATGACACTATTAAAACCAAAATAACCCAGGCGCAGTCTGCATCAATACAACATACTTCAATAAACTTGACACCTGGTTCTCTTGGAAAATATCCATCAATTTTATGGTTTGTGAGCAAACGTGTGCAAATTAATTGCTGGGTATAATTGATGGACTTACTTCCCTGCTGTCAAGCAAGAGATGAGCAAGGCCGAGCCTGGAGTCAGTGGCTCTCTCACTCTCTCAGCTGATTCCAGCTTCGGTACACCCCTACAGCTATGCGACAGTTAAATCACATGCTTAGTCTGTTGTTTCACACTTGTGCAATAAGTAAGAATAACACATACTATCCGTATTTTTACAGTAGATTATACTGCTCCTTGCATTCTTTACATTCTATGATTGACAGTTGATATAACTGAAAAATATACTTTAAATAAACTGTTTTATATATGTACATTATACCGTAATATCACTTTGTTGAATCTGCAAAATTACAGTTCAATGTACAATCTGCATTTTACGGTTCATTGTCCTGTTCAGGTTTATTAGTACTTTTACAGTTCTTAGACCTGGAACAAAGTTGCCAGTTAATTTAACTGTAAAATTTAACGGGAATTTTTTGCAGTGAAGATGATAATGCATGACATAAATCATTACAGATGTAACTGTTCTGCAGCTACATATTACCTTTATTTTCAGTAATTTGTCATTCTGAGTTGGAAATATACATTAAGTTAATCATAATCAGTCTTTTAAAATTCAAATAGTTTCATAATCTTTATAAAATCACCCATAACATCTCTTCATCTAAACCCTGTACCATATATGGTCGCAGGGCGCCAAAGGCTCTGTGCCTTAAAACGACAAAACTATATTTGAAACGAGCCTATTACAACTATGATTGGCATGCCAAGTGTAAGGCATGTGATTTCCCAGCCATCAAGGATAAGTGATCATTTCGTAGGTTTGCAAATATGCAAAATGGAACTTTGATCTCTAACTTATTGAAGGGGTGTGATCCATCTGGCCTTTCCTAGTCTGTCCAAGATTATACTATCATCAAACCAGCTTTTCCGTTTTAGATGTCGCTACCAATAGTCAATAGCTGATTTGGGTTCTAGGCAGTCACTCAGCTTTTAGTTAGAAAAAAATAGGCGAACCGCATGGAGACAAGTTCTTGTGGATATCCCGCAGTAAATTTGTCTTTTCTTGAGACAACAGATGGTAAAGGGGTTCGTTTGATGGCTAGGCTGTGAATGGCTGGGTCTTGGGTTCAATTTAAGGCTAGATCACATGATCCTAAATTTGACAGCAGTTTTATTCATCCTTCACCGCATTGCTTTTCTCCCTATCCTACTCATGTCAATTGCCAACCGTGGTACATAAATATATGATGTAAAGGCCAAGTTGGCCAGCTAATCCCATGATGATTTCACTTAGAATTCCCCAAATAATGTACACTGAATAGTGGCTATGTGACCAAAGCGAAAGCATTTCTTTAAATGTCATTGGTTAGTTATTGTTTCACCAGGCAAAAACAAATTTCATCATAACGTAAAAGTGCAAGTCATGTGCACCCAAATGGTTTGTTAATGGAGGCAGTCAGGTGTACAGAAAACGGCGTCAATAAAAAAATTGTTCAGCAAACAAAAGACCAATAACTTAACACACCCCTACAATTACTGGTGGCAGTTACTAGAAATATGACATGCAATAACATGCAACCAAATGTGAAGCAGTAACAACTGGTGATTCGTCAATAGATTCAGTGGACTAGCAATACTTGGCAGAGATCAATCATACTTAAAAGGCAAGTTGCCACACATGCATGTTAAAAACAGGCATAGTCACAAAAAATTGGTGACCAGCAATTTGTGTCCAGCCACTCCAGTTTTTATGAAGATGGCCAAACATATGCAGAGAAGATTTTCAACATCCCCAATGAAAGTTTCCTGTGTTGCATCAGACACGTTATCTTAGACTTCAAGCACAGGAAGCTGTTCAGTGAGCAAATTATAGAATTTCAAGGCTTATATTTCAATCGTCACAGGCTATTCTTCTTTGGTATTGTGCAATTGGATTATTGTTTTACAATTATATCCGGCTGGTTGTTACCACGACAAAATAAGAGTGTATACTTAAAGAATTATAAATCCTGTTTTTGTTAACAGCAAGATGCGTACATGAGTAGGAGGTATTTAGAAAACCATAGAATGTCTGTCATGAATTTTGCCATTATTAATAATCTATTGACAGATGAACAAATGAAATATATGATGCAGACAATTGACAGTAGCATATATTCATCATGGGAAGATGTACTTATGCGAACATTCATCCACTGTTAGCACAGGAAGGATATCATTTGCAACATTTAAACACTTGTCTAAATATCATAATAGATCATTTAATAGAGAATCCTCAGCTTCTGCATTCAGACAGGTAAAGATGCAGTAACACAGAGTTGATTTATTTTCATAATTTATATCTCAAAATTTTGGAATGTCTACTCCTATTTTAAACATCTTACAGGCAATTTCATTAGTAGGAGATTCTACAGTCTCTATCCACATTGCTACATCACATTTTTACCTAATCTGATTGGTTTATGATCTCTAAAAATGTCACACACTTGAAAGATTGGACATAGCAAGCTGCTACATGCATTGCATTCACACAGTCAGGGCTGGATGACCAGAATCGCATGGTAATGAAATCACCTGTAACATCCTACTTCTATTTCACACAGCAACTTCATTGACGGTAAATACTTTTACACAGTTAATGACCTGACGCGATGTCTATTTTACACATGTTACTCTCCTTTACAGAGGAAATTCCAAGATTCATTCATCCTTGTAATACTCACTACCCATTAGAGCAATTGTATCAGTTCCTGGTATCTGTTTCATTTGAGCTCAATCAAAGCAAACCACTAACTTCCAGTTGAGTGACTCTCTATGATGTTAGCAGAAACATCAATTTCATTGATTTCATATTGTGGATAGTCGATAGTTGTTGCCTTTTCACAGTTTGTGTCAAGCTGCAAATTTGCCATACAATCACCTTATTTTGACTGGGGAAGAAGCTGGTTCTGATTCAAGAGCCAGTACTATACAACAGTAGGGTGTGTCAATTTTCAATTTTTATGCAAATTCAAAAAGCACTAGTGCCTAAAATATGCCATTTGACTTGGGAAATCTAAATCTGTTTTCGAAATGGCAATACGACAATTCTTACCTACTTCAATTTTGGTTCAAAGTTTCATTATTTATTTCAGTTTCGACCATCTTCGCCAATCCGCGGTTCTCTGTAACTTTGTCAATATTTGTCATACAGCATTCTAATTGCCATGGTTAGAAAGCCCTCTAAAAGAGCTACATTTTGAATACCAACTTCAATGGTCTATGACAATATCTTGACTCCCTATGTCTCTTTGGTCGGCACTTTTCAGAAATGAAAATGTTGTTGACTGTCTAATCCTATTAAAAAAAGGCTTTTGAATTTTTTTCACTGATAATTGCTTGATTCACATTCTCCAAGTTCCAGAGTGAGCAAATAAAACATTTTTTAAATTCTTGGTCATGGGAAATCCTGCTTTATGAGCTTGGGAGTTTTAGTGCAAAATGTTGTTGGAATTATTGAAACAAATCATGGAGAGGCTGTTATACTTCACATTTTAACTTCATAAGAGTTACATATAGGACAACATCAATGGTACCATGAGAATGCTAAGAGTATTACATTTCATATGGTACCACTCATGTTGTCCTGCAATAAATTCTGACGAAGAAATGATATGAAATGCAACAGACCCCATCTCACATTTTACGAGTCTTCAACTAACGTTAACATTAAAACTTCGTCACACACAAGCCAGGCACTCCTATGGTAAAAATCAAAAACTGTTTGTATTTGGTAATTCTGAAACTAGGAGAATGTGAATCACTGCAATTGTCATTGAAAAAAATTCCAAAGTCATTTTTAAATAGGATTAGACAATCTGCGTCATTTTCATTCCAAGAAGTGCAGGCTGAAGGGCCATTGGGAATCAGGATATTGTCCTAGACCATTGATGTTGGTATGCAAAATGAAGGTCTTTTTGAGAGCTTTTCAATCATGGTAATTAAAATGCTGTATAATAAATATTGACAAAGTTATAGAGAACCGCGGATTGGCGAAAATGATCGAAAACGAAAAAAATATTGAAACTTTGGACCAAAATTGAAGTAGGTAAGAATTGTCGTATCACAATTTTTAGAACTGATTTGGATTCTCCAGGTCAAAATGCACATTTTAGACACTAGTGCTTTTTGAAATTGCATAAAAATTAAAAATTGACACACCCTAATACAACAGTTCCGACAGTCCCTGCAGTCGGGGGACAAAGAAAGGAAAATTTTGCAATGAAAATAATGTTCTCTGTGTCATATTGTTGATGATCTTTTGTCGTCAAGCTATCAGTTTCAAAATCTGTTCAACTCAAGAAGACTAATTACATTGTACTGCTCGATGATGCATGTACATTAAATTAGCTATAATGTATCTTATTTACATTCTAAAGCCAGTTATGACACATAACAAAACTTCTCAATGAAGACCAAATTAACCAAATGATCGCGAGACTAAAGTTAGACACAACATAAGCATCATGGCAGACAAAGTGCAAACCTTACCATCAAATAGTCCTCTTCTTACCAGTAACTGATGAATCTGCTGTAAGTTAGCAACCACTTCAGTGGTTTTGCACTTGTCAGTCACTTAAAGTGCAAAGAAAAGTGTACACTGCCAAACAAAATTGTTTTTCAACTGGGGCTTGAGCTAATCTGAGCTTTGTTTGATTTTGGCCAGTGCTTCACTGCAGAAGTGTGAGAGAGCCTTCGCCATCGTGGATGCATATTAGGTTGGAAAGCAAGTGATGTAATTTAAATCACAAATTTGTACTTTGGAAATCTGATAAAGAGTGTCTGGTCTTGTTTCCATACACTGATGATCAGTTCTACATTTTCAATTTAATCAAACTGAGAACATTGTACAAGATTGTACACTGTAATCATTGTATGCTCTATATTTCTTCACTTAAAAAGATTCAAACATATGATATAATAATGCGTCGTATTCACTCACAACTCCGGATTCAATATTATTCATGTCTTAATGGTGAGATGATGTCATGGATCTATCATGGAAATGTCAAAAGTGGTAAATAACTTTGTGTTCTGGCTCAGCTGCTCTTCTATTCTAAAGGAAGGGGAGAACGCTGTAAAAGTGGTGCCTCAAACACATCTGTATAAAATGTGCTGAGTAGCAATACTGAATGACAGGCCTGGCAATCCCAGAACACGTCCCAGAATAGCAATGCACAGATATCTACATATGAGGCAAGATTCTGGCTTTATTTAGTTCTTTGCACTTGCAATATCTGAAATATCTGCAAGATTGCATTTCACACATTCTCATTCACCAGTGATGATTTTAAGCAAGTAATTGATTGCCCACGAATCAATCTTAGAAGCAATAGAAAAATATATTGTAGATAGAAATCATGACAATAATCTATTGCATATCAATAAATGTCCTAAATATGTTTCAATGTGGCTTTGGTCACAACCAAAGTGAAGGCATTTTAAGTTCCTGTTACACCAGCTAAAACATATTTGCAATATCTGAACACCCTATTCTTGTGCACCAAAAAGGTTGTTAATGGAGGCAGTCAGGTGTACAGAAAAAGGCATCAATGTGAAACTGTTCGGCAAACAAAACACCCATAACTCAACAAACCCATACAATTATTTGTGGCAGTTACCAGAATCAGGACATGCAATAACATTCAGGCAATAAGGCAACCTGAAGCAACAATAACTTGTAGAGTGCTTTGAAAAATATATAGCTGTAGAGTGAAGAGGCAATATGTTTGGAAGGCAGGCTTGGCAAGGATCAGTCACATTTATAACACAAGTTGACGCTTATGATTTCAGATTCATGATATGAGTGGAAAAACAAGATAGGATTTGTAAATTAACACACATTTCTCAAGATATCAGTTGAATGCCAGAACTGTTTTGCAAGTTTTTGCAACAACCACACACATTTAGGTTAGATTCATGTATTACTAGATTAAAGCTCAATATGTATTAGTTCCGGAAGCAACAATTTATCAATCACCAAAATCCAAAATGAAACGTCTAAATTGTTTACCGGCAGCCAAGTTACAAATTCGCTATATAAGAGCTTATATCTCAAATCCTCATCAT
Organism: Platynereis dumerilii; assembly: GCA_026936325.1. Lineage (NCBI taxonomy): Eukaryota > Metazoa > Annelida > Polychaeta > Phyllodocida > Nereididae > Platynereis > Platynereis dumerilii. The sequence continues at coordinate 16,292,296 of JAPTHN010000005.1, forward strand.
TATTGTAATAGTACTAATGCAAATTGCTTTTGAAATAATTACAGTCGAAGAATGCTTACATCCATCAATGACCTCACAGCATTGAACTTGTGACTTCATTGATGGGTGCTGTGGCTCAGTGGGTGACTATCATTGAAAGTACAGGATATACATGTATGGCCGCATACATTGGTTATGAGTCACAGAGAATACCAATAACATGGTATGGATATAGGGATACGGCCTTACAAGGACCATGTCAGTGCTATTTTGTGAGCACTTATCATTTGTCAGCTGTAACTGTATATGATTAAATTTTAGGTCAGAATGGCATGCTGGATTTGTATTAGCCGTTGAATCTGATAACTCGTGTGTTATTTAAACACATAAAAAACCTTTTAAATTATAGCAAAACCAAAGGAGGTACCCCTTCATAGAGAGTTAATATTCAGACACAATAAAATTCTGACGATTCAGGGAAAAGTCTTGCAAAATGGAGATTTTAACCTGAGACCTCTTTGCAGAATGAGCCATTCATTTCAAGATATTATGTCAAAATGTGCAAAATTTTCATTTCAATAGCCATGCCTAACGCTTTTCTTGATTTGTATTTTGCAATTGGAGTGGCCTTTCGCAATCATATCCACTTCACTGATGTCATGCTTAAAATTTCATTTGTGAACTTCTATAAAAACATACCAGGACGTGGTTCCTTTGTTTTGTTAACATAAATATGTGTAAATGAGGGGAAGTGGGTCCATACATATGATATTATGTATAGGCATATTCCTATGGGCAGATATGTACATAGAAAATGTATGTGGATAATATCATTATTTTTTGCAGGAGTTATTCTTAAATTATTAAATCAATCAGTGCGTACAACCAGAACAATAATTTGCAATTGGGACAGGAAGTCCACATAATGACACGTAAACATTTGCTTACATAAATTTACTAAATTCTAAAACACCTGTCAAAATAAGAATATCTTTGTCATAAAAATGTACTGCAACATGAATGAGGACATTTCTGATATTCTGAGACAGATTACTGCTAACTTCTTACAGGTGACAAATGTCAAGTGCCTACAGAGTTGGACTGAATGTTCCTTGTGAGGTCATATGCATATCCATTCCATGTCATTCTCTATGAGTCATAAGCAATTTGTGAGGTCATATCATATACTATCAATGCCATCTAAACGAATCACCAGATGCGTATCAATAAGGTCAAAAGTTACAACATGACAAATTGAAAGTTCATTTCATTGCAATGGATAGGGCCTTTTGAGAGGTCATTGATGACCACTAGCAGCAGAAGGTAAGTGCGTTCTATTGTTGACTGTGACTTTCTGCAAGCCTCACCATCTAGTCACTCTCATGTTACAAAGCTTTCACATACAGGTTTAATATATATTGTACTAACAGCAGTTGAAGAGTCCAGCTTTAATTTTGATATGAATATTTAAAGCGACGTGGAATATTTCACATGTCATGAAATTTTGAAACAATCCTGTGAGCATGTCTGCTGAAGCTGTAAAATTATGTTTGGAATTATCAATGTTGCATTTCATGTTGATTGAGCTCACTTTGAAGTTTAATTTTATTTCAAGAGTATGCACGAGAATACTATGTTCCTGAAGCTACCTCCAAAACAAACAACCGGTTTTACGAATGCTGCTGGCATGATAGAGAGAAGTAATATTTCAACATCATGTTGATCCAAATTAACTTTATTTATGCAGAATTGAATTTACCAATACATTTACCATCCTTCATCCCTTGCTGTTTCCTTCTCCTGTCCTAATTAGCCCTCTCGGTACATACATAAATGCGGGACATAAAACCCAAATACCCATCCATCCATGTTGTTGTAAAGAACGAAATATTTCTGCCGAGTCAAATTTTCGTGGAAACATGACGGAAGAGGATATAATTTATATTTGCAACATGCCTACTGCATTATACATTCTTATTTCCCTCAATATGACAAATTCAGATGGTTCTGCAACTGACGCCATTCACAATTCTCCCATTCATTTGATGTTTTGTGCCATGTTATTTGCATCTATCATTTCTTCTCACCATGAGCTAGTTGTACATTTATCTGATGGACACACGAGGGCCTGTCCATGCATCAGAAAATGCAGTGTTGGTTTTCCCAGGAAACCTGAACTGTGATGGTTTGTTTGTCCGAGTAAATATTCATGATGTGGTTGCTGGTTGGTGGCCAGCCTACTAGCCACTGGGAGAATGTGTGGTTTGTTATAAATGAATGCATACCATGACAAAATTGTGACGGTTCCAGAGTGTGTCATTGCATTTACACTCAGACTGCATCATTTAGTATTGATTGATAGATTGACAGTTTGATTGATTGATTGTGTAATTGACTGATTGATTGAATGACTGATTGATTTATTGTTTGATTCAAGATTTATTGCTTGATTGATTGAAATTAAATCTTTTCAGTTTTACTTGACTCCATGGTACCATGCACTCCATGTATTTCTTAAAGAAAGTTAGTTAAGAAATTTAAAAGATCATTTTTCACAAAAGTTCTGTTCAGATAGTGTCAAACAAAAAGAATATACTGACAGTTCCCTGTGTTAGACAGTATTTCAGAACTTTTCCTGGTACACAAATGATTTTGAATAACAAATTATAAAATCTGGCAAACGATAGATACAAGCAACTGTGGTTTGCCAAATTATGTGTGGTAGACTACATCTCACATAAAACCTGATGCATCACTTGGTGCAAGTTACTAACATGAGTGGACCATATCAACCCATTGAACTGGTATGCAAGACTAATGTCACAAAGGCACCACATAGAATAATACTAGACAGATTATACAAAAGTAGACTCTATAATAGTCCTTGCATACAGTTATGTTACCAAATACAGTGTGTACACGCTACAAATAGTCATAATTCGTCTGTTTCTGTATGAAATAGTTCAAATCATACACGCACATGTGCAAATGAATAAACACTAACTTGTGGCATGAGAAAATATGTTATACTGAATTGGATATGCCAAGCTACATTTATATCGATTACACTTTCTCCTGCATAGGGTCAATGGTTATTTGTAGGTCACACAATGTTATATGAATGCTCCCCTTTTGCCGCACCATTCTCATTGCATGCCCAATTAACAGCCATGCCCAGTGCACAGGACAGGCCCAGCATAGAAATGAGTGGGGTCCATGTAATTACAGGCAAGAAAGGTGTAATTACACTAGCTTTTAGCCAAATCTGCAAAACACTGGTTATATATTGTAAGGGGTTTTTTTAAGGGTGCATAACCTACATTTGGCTGATTCCTGGACTAGCAGCAAATCAAACGACTGGTTATAGGGGAGAGGCAGGTTGGTTGATACGCAAGGTTAGTTGATACGCCCCACCTCCTGGTCATAGAAATGATCATTTGAGAAAGTGTTGGCATTTGTAAGAAGCAGAATAAAAAACACATGTTCTCATCTTGCTCAATGTAGAATACGAATCAAGATTTAGGAGAAAAGTCAAAAAATTCAAAAATCACTGTGCCGAGTAAATTTGTGCTGAAATCTTGCTTTTTTTTTTCTCTCGCTACAGTGAAGGATGATTCAGAGTAACTTAGTATTTGGATAAGGTGTGTGAAAAGGGTTATTTATGAGCCATCAAAGATGACTAGGTTAACCTGTGGTCCAGAGACCTGCTGTTTTCTGACATAATCAAGTCGATGGGTTTGTTATACAGCAGATTGGTTAGGTTTTGTTGGCTAGCCTGGTCAAAATAACAACCCTGACCTATTAGTACAATCATAATGCTAGGTATTACTCAGTAGTTTACATGAAAAAGCTCTATAGATGAATCTTAGGTTGAACTAATCATGAGATCTCCCCCTCCCAAAAGGTCGACCATCAGATCCGACTCATAATGGTAGCAGATATGCATCCATGGGAACAGAAAGCAGATCGGGGAAGGCGTACGGTTTTATAGTACGAGGGGCGTTCAGAAAGTTCGAGGCTTTTTTTCATATGGATACTTATTTTCAATCTAGAACTATGAATTTTTCAGAGGATAAAATTCAGCATATTTGAAATGGATTTCCAAAATTTTGGACAATTTGGACATTTTTAAGTCATTCTGTGGTTGCCATGGAAACTGAAAGTTCAGCTTCTTGGGGCAGGTAACACTGAAACCAAGAATGCCAAGAAATTGTGACTGTGAGAGACTTCTCTCTGTCACTTGTATTAGTGAGATTGACAATATTTGACACAAGAAATGTGGGATTAGCTTCTAAATATGCTTTCAAGCACACCAAATGTGTGTATTCTTACACTGAACCCTTGTAGGAAAGCACTCCTGCATGCCACATTTGGCGAGGGAAATTCAGGAGGCAAAGGTGTGTTTCCCTTACTACATAAGGACTTGTGAAAGCATGGATTCACTAGTATGAACAAGAGACCAAAATGGACAGCATTATCCATCCTAGCTATTCCTGTGACATGATGCTTTACATAAGTCCTGGTTTTCCCTTACTTTAGTCCATGGGGGCTATAGTTTCAGGCACTGGAGGACAAAAGGCTTTGGATGACCGAAATTCTTTCACAGAATTAGAACTTTGTTTGGAGGACTTCAAGGAACATTTACTTCAATGGGTAAGGTGTATGAATCAATGCTTTTGGTGAGCTTGGGAGTATTTTTTAAGGCTAATATTATATTTCTTGTGTCAAATATTGTCAATCTCACTAATGCAAGTGATAGAGAGAGGTCTCTCACAGCCAAAATTCATTGGCTTTAGTGGTTACAGTATTATCTGCCCCAAGAAGCTGAACTTTCAGTTTCCGTGGCAACCACAGAATGACTTAAAAATGTTGAAATTGTCCAAAATTTTGGAAATCCATTCCAAATATGCTGAATTTTATCCTGTGAAAAATTCATAATTCTAGATTGAAAATAAGTGTCCATATAAAAAAAGCCTCGAACTTTCTGAACGCCCCTCGTATCCTACCAAGGCAGAAATATGTGACTTTTTCTTTGCATTGTCCATCAGGGTTTGGTGTATCAACTAACCTGCCTGGGTGTATCAACTAACCTTACCAGGTGGGTTAGTTGATACGTTTGACATGACCTACTTTGACGCAATCTGGGGTAAAAACTATCCAACAGAGAGAGTCAAGTTTCCCCATATATTTGAACAATGTATTTCCCCATGCACATGACTATTCGTCATTCCAATATCATCGTCCGTTTAGCTTGGAGGCAAGCTTTTCTGAAAAACGTCTCAACTAACCTGCCTCTCCCCTAGATTGTAGTGGAGTTGTCTTTCAGGTTTATAACCAACTTTTTTTTTTTTTTGCATAATATTATGCCATAGTGAAGCTATGAATGTGCGGTTATTTATTCTTTGATTTGTTAAATCTGGTAACTGTCTGCTACTTTCTGTGTTAGTGAGAAGACAACATTTCAATTAAGAAATTTTTGGGAGTTTTTCTCAGAAAAATTAGCTGGAGGGTTAGGACTCACAAGGGATGTTAAACTAGTTTTAAGGCATCAGCCATCCATTTCTTTTCCATCCTCACATAGGCATGTTATTAAAGGGTTGAGGCTCCTGAATGTGACATTTTCAGCTACAGCCAATTAAGCTTGAGATCATGAAGACTTAACAACACATCCACTGACATTAAAAAGAAGGTATTGAAATTTACTGGAAACGGTCTCAACTTTTGGTTTGATTCAAAACATGTTTATCTTGAGGTGATCATAGAGTTCTTCAGATTCTGAATTGCTGGCTCTTCCCTGCGGTTCAAGGAAACATAATATATTATAATGTGTCAAATTTGTGGAGTGTCATATGCTGGATATCACAAGAATTGAGTGATATGAGATATGTAACTTTCATATTTAATGCAATATAACAGCTAGTTCCATAAACAAATCAGGTAATGCCACCATATTAAGTCATGTCTACCAAACCTAATTTTCGCATGGAATTTATAATGCATTGCTACATTTTGGTTTCATGTGACAAGTCACCCTGATACTTTGATATACATATTATTTCAAATCTAAGTGCTGAACATCAATTAGATTATGTACTATTCAACATGCAGACGGTTGGACATTATGTTGATATTTACCTCTCTCTTTTCATGGTAAGGGACACAAACAAAATATGAGCCAACACTTCCGTGATGGGCACACAAGAACCACTGTCCATGCAACAGAAACTGCAGTGTAGGTTTTCCCAGGAAACCTGATCTGTGATGGCTTGTTTGTCTGGTAATATTCATGAGATGGTTGGTGGCCACTGGGAGAATGAGTGGCTTCTTTGTGTATAAAATTGTCATGACACGAGAATGCAGAAGTTTGGCCATTGCCATGGAAAAATGTTGTGACATCATGTGAAAGAAGACTACATCGATTTTTAGTTTAGTTTAACCTTATGGTATGGAAAATGTCAGCGTAAAACTGAGAAATGCTCTAAAAATATCATCAATAATCTATTTGGGAATGACACACAAATGAAAAATGTTGGCAATGACATGAAGTAGGATGTATCTCAAAAGGATTTACAAATTAGTAGGCCTATGTAAACTTTTTTGTGGTAGACAACAAGATTTTATATTGAATTTTTCTGATAACAGAGCTTCTATCTATGGCTATCCCTACTTTGTGTCATATATATAATATTACCAATAGCCCGTTATGCAATATGGTTACAAATGACTGCCACAAACTGGTAAATCATACTTACCCAGTGCACTCTTGTGCACGATTAATATCATAAAAGTGCTGCATAGAATAATATCAGAGAGATTCAAGATAACTTATGCTACCCATGGTCTCTGTGACATCTGTTTGCCTGATTGATTTAACAGGAACACCAAGCACATCAGATTGAGGAAAACTGTATCTCTAGATAAAAACTAGAAAAACACTTATAGAACAGACCCCATATAAAGACATGTGTCGAAATAACTAACAAAGTACAAGTATTTTTAATTTGGTTAATGTTCAAAGGTAACCATCAATATGATGCAGGGATATACCATGCTTTATATGGAAGGTACATACATGTCACAATGATTCAAAATTATAGCATAAGACATGTGATAAGAATTTCCACTCAGCCCCATCTAACTCAATGAATGAGAGGTACCTCATGGCCTGCTGCTGTCGAAAAGATTCATTTGACACTCTATGTCGGTTTTGCGACATTTTATGTGTCAGTCAGATCTTCGTATGCCTTGAAAATTAACCAACCATGCATTGCTAATAGATCTTTTGTTCTTCATTTTTAATGAAACATTATGTTATTTATGTGGTTATTTCTGTAATCAAATTGGCAGCAACCTGAACATCAATGCTCTGATGGGCTCTGATGGGCCTGTTCTCACCCAGCACAGGACATAGACATAGACATAGAATAATTGTGTTGTGTGAAAATATACCTTCCAACCTGTATTTGAAACACCTAACATCCATAGAGAACATGGTTACTAGTTGGTGAATGCCTCTCTTTTGCCCTACTATGATCATTGCATGCCCCATTAACAGCCATGCCCAGTGCACAGGACAGACCCAGCATAGAAATGAGCAGTGCCCTTGTAATTACAGGGAAGAATGGTGTAATTACACTGGCTTTTAGCCATAGCTGCGAAACACTGGTTATAGATTAAAGAGGGGTTGTTTTAAGGATGCATAACCTACTTTTGGTGGTTTCCTGGGCATCTTGATTAAGCACTGATGAAAACAGGGTTATGTGGTTATTCTATCTATGGTTTGTCAAGTTTGGTTTGAATGTTCAAGAATCATTAGGTATTTAATCTCAATCTACGGGTGACTTAGAAATTCATCTGTTTACACCGAATGCCGAAGATAGCAGGAAACCAAATAAAATATTTACTGGCATTAAAATGAGAGCAAAAGAAACAATATACTTGATCATAAACTATGAATGGTTCCAATCATTTTCATTTTAGTGTGGCTTGCAATTCATAGAATGTTCAGATTCTAAATATTGGCGTACCTTGAAAAACTCTTTCCCTTGGTTCAAAGGAACATATTTCGGGCTGTTTGAAGACTTTCATATATACGGGCTGGATATCAGGAGAATTTGTGATAATGATGTATAATTTTCATTATTGATCAATGAAATGTGACTTCCATAAAAAAGGAGGCAATTACACAATGTGATATGATGCTTACCAAAACCTTTTTTTGTATGAAATTCATTCAGTGTACATCCCAACATTTCATATGACAAGTTATCGTGATGTTTTGATACTGCGTATAATTTTATATCTAAACCAAATTAGCCATAGCAATTAGATTATATGCAATTCGCAAAGGACAGTTGGACATTATGCCTGCTGATATTTATCTCCCTCTTTTCATGGTCAGGGACACAAACAAAACATGAGCCAACATTTCTGTGATGGGCACACAAGAACCAATGTCCATGCAACAGAAAATGCAGAGTTGTCTTCCCAGGAAACCTGAACTGTGATGGTTTGTTTGTCCAGTAAATATTCATGAGAAGCCACGGGGAAAATGTGTGGTTTCTCATGAACTCATGAAATTGTCATGGCATGCTTCAATGAGTTTGTAAAAGGTTAGATGTTGATATAAAATTTGAGCAGCCAATCAAACTTAGAATCTCTATTTAGTTTTACAGCTGATGCCCAAGGCAATAGCCATTGTATGATACAGTACAGGTTTCTAAAAGTGGCTCGTCATTTAAAATCTAGCCTTAGCTATCTATCCATAGCCATTCAAAGCTAAACTAAGCTACACTTATCCATAGCTAGCCATAGCTATCCACAATTACTATTGTTTAAACAAGGGGTAAAGATATTCCAGTGTATACAAAAGGATAGAAATGGATAGTTATGGATAGATATGGATAAGACCAGTAAAGAATAGCTATAGATAGCTAAGTTGAGCCACATTTAGAAATTTGTACTGTATGTGTGCATAATAAAATTTAACACTGATAATCACCCAGGTAATCCACTGAAGTGACCACAGAGAAACTGCCAATGATATTTGTTGACAAAAATTATTCATTGTGACTGCAGTGCAGACCAAAGAACCATAAATCATGTGCAACGCACTCAAACTTAGATGTCTCACTAAGGCTACGACAACTTGACAAGCCGGAATGTGTAGCAGAGCAGTATGCTCATCATGAACACAGCATCCTTCCTGAAATTACATCCACATTCTTGACAACTTGTCAAGCTCCAGACTCCGGAGGCAGCCAGCAAAGTTTAATGAACCTGCAATAAAGATGCCCTGCAGAAGCTGTGCTGCAAAAAATCGTTTCAAATTGTATTCTTTTGAGAAAAGAGAAAGAAAATGAGTAACAATGTCGTCTAATTGTGAAAATGCCATTGAATTAAATTGTTATCACCGTGACTGTATTATTGACGTCTTATTACTTTAATTGATGAACAGAAATGGCAGGTTGCTGTACAGATTCATTGTGGTTTGGTATGAAAAAGCATCTCTGAAAGCCCAGTTCTGGGTACTCACTGGGTTTATTGACAAGATGGGAGAGAAATAGGGATTCCTCAACATGTTGCACATTTATCCATGTTAAAAGCAGTTTTGTTTAAACATTTTAAATTATCTTAAAGTCAAGACATTTTATTTTGGCAGTAAATTTTTGGCTGATAATTAAAAACATACCTTACTCTTGACAAAAATACTTGTCTCCTCCTGTTCCTGACACCTTGACCAAACAGTTTCATAAACAATTGGAAGTATTGGCATGTTGTAGTCCTGGTTTTGAGGTAGTCCCATTAGAATAACATTGCTGTCAACAAAGCAGAGGAAGCCATTTTCTTCTACTGCTTCTATTGCTGCTGTTGTGACGTCACCATTGTTTTAGTGATGTCATAGAGCCAACAATGCTGATGATGTCACAACAGAAGGCTAAAAATAGCTCTAAATGTGCTGAAGAGCAGCAGTAATTTAGCATTGTGAGTGCCTGCATGATGGAGCTGGGGGGTCAGAGGACATAAATTTTGTCCAAATCATGCTTGGTCATGGTGTACTCACCCTGATAAACTAAAAATTAAACCTCAGACTTAATCATGTATTCTTTTATTGGCTAAAAGCTTACTGCCAAAATAAAATGTCTTGACTTTAGGAAATTACTGTCACCACATCAGTGGCAAGTAATGCAAAGAAGGGCGGGGGAGTACAAAGGCATGGAAGTGCATGGAAGTGCATGGAAGTGCATGGAAGTGCATGGAAGTGCATGGAAGTGCATGGAAGTGCATGGAAGTGCATGGAAGTGCATGGAAGTGCATGGAAGTGCATGGAAGTGCATGGAAGTGCATGGAAGTGCATGGAAGTGCATGGAAGTGCATGGAAGTGCATGGAAGTGCAAGATTGCAAGAGTGTGCATCTGCTAGTAAAATGCATTAGTTGGTACAATAGCTCCTTTCCTGTTATGAAATACTTTAAAATATATGATAAAGATTGCCAGCGGTATACTATTTCAAGAAGCCTCTTAGTTGCATTAGCCATTTTATATATAATTGATAAAATCATCTATGCCTGTCTCAATGTATATCGGACATATTTGTGGCAAATATATGAATTTAGATTTAATGGAATAGACTTTAAAAAATGAAAGACTTGTTTTTTTTTATCCATTACATTGGTATATATTTCTATTTGGCATTGTTGTTTTCACATACGTTATATCTGAAGAATATGACGCTTCAGAAGTAATCATTCTGTCACAGTTCTATGAAATAAGGAGAACACAAAAGCATGTAATTTCCTGTTGGCAGTTTTGAAAGATTTCATTCTTTTTCCCATTAAGTGTCAGTGCATTACAATGTATTTGTCAATAAATGGGTCTGTCTATGAAAATTTAAAAATAATGTCTCCTCTCTGCTTATAATGTATTGATGTCTTTACAGAATTTGATAATAAAAGCTATATATAGTAAGTTAAACGTGCACACAGAAAAAATCCTACTCAAATTGTTCTAAGTCTGTACTGTTTGTGAGATGCCACTCCTCCAAATTCAGTATTCTAATGTATTGAGATTCATTCAGTTCAATTTGTATTTTCAAAAGAGATGTCTTTGTACGAAATCCTGCTGTTTCAGCACTTGTTATCCCCATTCTAGAATTAGACACAGCAAAGTACATTATCATTATTGGTAATTATAGTAATGTAATAATTCAATATAACGACTTGGTATGCTTTGCAAAATATTTGTTAAATGAATTAGGGATTTTTTTTGGGATGTGCTGTTGAAAAATTTTGACATGAATGAAAATACAATTGTGGTGCTTTATTCTGGTGTCATCCAATTTGATATTATTAACATAATTCTGAGATCTACTGAATGCACTATAGATGTAAGTGACTGCTCAGACAGACACTGCTTATGAATGTCAAGTCCAATATTCTTGAGGTAGTTATTGTCATTGAAGAAAGGTGATTGTGACTCATTTTTGGAGTCACAGCCATGTACCACAGACACACCAACCTCGGTTCTTTACTTACATACATGTCATAATGACTTACATAAGTTAAATGGCTTTTTTCTCCTTTTTGAGATGCACGCTTGCTTGCAAGCGGCATCTCTATTGTGGGAGGAAGGCTCTGAAACTTATGACAACTGCCTTGGTCATGCTGCTTCATCTCTGCCATTAAAACTTTGCATATGGTCTCAATAGAATTTTATCTTGCGTTGATAAACTCTTGGTGTCTTTCTCAGACGAAGAAATTAATAAAGAAAACAAACAGGCTGAAAACAAACAGGCTGAGTTTCTGCAGGTCAAAGGTCAATCACCAAAAGTAGGTCACAGGCCAGATGCCTTCCAGCAGGTCTTATTGTCAAATACCCTTGAGCAGGTCTCACATGCCAGACAAACTTGTGCAGGTGACAGGCAAAGGTGTAGATACTATCATGGGCAGTCTATCTACAAGCATCTCTTAAAGTGCTTGGACGTTATTTTCTTCCATGTGTCTGTTAGAATGATGCTATTCTGCCCATTACATTGTAGTTGCTGTAGGGGAAGCTTGGGAGAGTTGGGCCACTTTTTACATTCTTGCACCTCCTGCTAACAGTAATGATTATATAAACATGCTTAATGCATGTATTGTATCTTGAAATATTTCAGAAAAATATCTTTAGGTTTGCATTGATATTTGCCCAAGAACATATGAGCTACAGCCCCATGAAAATTGGAAAAAAATTGGCCCAACTCTCCCCATCAAGTGGGAGACTTGGGCCATTCAGGAGGGAGACTTGGGCCATTGCAATATATCAGGTTCGGTTAAGCTGCACTTGAGGCCATAATATTTTTAACCTGAAGTGTGGTGGTCATAGAAGTCGCTAATCCTGAATTGAGGCCTCTAGCAACTCAAGTTTGCTGTCAGACTTAAGCCTCGACCTGATGGCCCAACTCTCCCCTTCTAGATTTCCTGATATCTAATTTTATTAGACTGTGAATAATTATTAAGGGCTAAAAATATTAAATCTCTGTTGAAAATTGTTCTAGACTAGTTCTTCTGTCTTAATAAAAATAAATCTGGGTGAATGCAACACATGTGGGGAGAGAATTAGCACTGTCCCAACTCTCCCCCATTCCACCATTTTTCTCTAAATCCCAATTATGACAAAACCGGTTGTCTGATAATTTTCCAAAATATATTAATAACAACTGAATAGTCAAGCCTACCAAGCATGCCATAGAAAATTTTCTCAGTCATTGCTGACTGACAGACAATTAAAAACTTGTAACATGGCTCAGTTTTTCCTTTTTTCATCCAAATTTGAATTTTCTTCTCTCTAAAGATCGTGACAAGCAAATTAGCCAAAAATGTTACATCCATTGAAAGATTTTTAATTTTATAAAATTTTGGTGGCTGCAGCTTTCTCAAAATATTTTTAATTTCCTCAAAAATCAGGGTGGCCCAACCCTCCCTGCGGCCCAACTCTCCCAAGCTTCCCCTACTTAATGCTATGGGTGACTATGGCATAGAGATGAGGCAGAGACTTAGTAGTGATAAAGCTTGGGAGAAGCACTCAGTGCTGTTTCTGTATAATACTTAGGAATTTGTTGCCTAATTGGTTGAGCAGTGAGTACCGTTCATAACAACAAATTTGCTTAAAAATCGTTTCTATTCTGATTCACTAAATATTCTCCCGCTTATATAATCACATGATTAGGCCCTTTTTTGTGCATTTCACTCCGTTAAAAAGACAAAGAACAAGGATCTACTGTGCGGTCTTCATAGAAATTTTCAAAGATAGTATAGGTAAGACTGCACACAATGGCATGTAACCATCAGATTCCTGGCACTTTGGTGCATGACTAGTAATAAGGCTCACAAGATCACCTTGTCACGTAAGAAAGAGAAATTATAACCTACCATGAAAGCAATCCTGGGAAGATACCCAGAAAATATTCAATGATGTGCTGAAGTGATAGCTCTGGTGGTGTAGACTCAAATCGTGTATCATAGCAGTACATATTTGACATTAAGAATTTGCTATATTCAGAAACATTTGCTTGTAGTTCATCTATACAATATACCCTGTTAGATGAGCGGCCAGAGGCCTATTTTTGAAAATTTCGTGACACCGAGAGCCAGATGGGCATATGATAGCTCGTTTGAAAGGTAAGAACCTGTAGTTTCTGGCTATGGTACCCTTTTTTATGAAAGCTGGTGCACAATTAAGATATATGATTACCAAGGTAACCGTTCAATGAAAAAACCAATCAATTCATAAATTTGCACTTTCAATCACTGTGCTTCTGCGTTTTGGTGGATCTTATTCATATCTTGCACAAATGTGTACTCATGTAAGCACCACACATTTTAGCCATTTTGGAAATCCCACCATTTTTATATTTCTAAGGCAACCAATTAATATTTCAAAAAAGTTAAAAAAAGCTGTAAAGGCTTAATATCAATGGCAGTTTGACATTTTTTGGAACAGAAATTCGTGATTTTTACATATGAATACTAGGTTCTATGTCCAAACTGTATTATATGTAAATTTTGTGAAGTTATTGTAAGCGAAGTGGTTTCTATGGCCGTTTTTTCAAATGATGCCAAAAACTTAGAAAGTGGTTAAAATGTACACATTTGTTCACTGTGTCTCTAGATATTGACACATTTTGTTCAAATTTTGTACAGATTTGTATTTATGCTGGAGTCATACAGGTTTGCTATTTTGGAAATAAAAACATATGTTTGGTGTCCATGGCAACCAAATAATTATCAAAATTTTTTTTTTTTAAACTCTGTTCAGACCTTGTATCTATCAGTCACCTTGACAGCTAGCTGTAGTTCATGATTTTTTTTTTGCATACATGTATATATATGTCTTATGGGTAGGCCAATAAACCTTCTTTGAGTCAAGAGAATTGGATAGTTGATAAGACAGTACATGGTAACCATGGCAATGACAAAGGATCTTCAAATGGCATTTTGCCACATGTATCATGCATTCTGTGTCCAACATTGAGCGGAATCACATATGACATCACCACAATAACATTATAGATGGTTACAAAGATATTGCAATTAACATTTCTTTTGTTCGGAGGGGAGAAGGGCTAAATATAGCTAATAATATTATAGTCTGTGGTGGAGGTTGGAATGAGACCAATGTCAAAAAAGTTGATCGGCCAAAGGTCCTTTTCTGAGAAGTTTATGACACCGAGAGCCAGCCGGGCTTATGATGGCTCGTTGTAACGAGGCTATTCTGAAAATTTTAGAAGTAGTTATCTCTTTCATGAAAACTTTTGCACAACTTCGCAGTTTAGTTGCTATGGTAACTATTTGATAGTAAATTGAAACACTCAGAAAATACACATTTTACTGCATAGTGCCCAGACATTTTTTTGTGATTTTCTTCTAATTTGGTACTTAGAGTCTCTGGTGAGGAATTTATAGTTGTTATCAAACAACATTTTGTCAGAAACTAAAGCAACCACTTCAAATAAATATACAGTCAGTAACACTCTGATGGTCTAAATGTCATTAGACTAAACAAATAGAGCAGTTCTGACACTTGAACCATGGAAAAGCTATTCTGACAACTCTGCAAGACAAGTACCAACATATGATCAAGTTTCATTGTTGTCATGGTAACCAAATGATTAGAAATTTTACTCTTCAATCTACTCAAAAAGTTAATTTTTGTTCTTAATAAGGGCCAAAAACTTATTGCAAGATGCAATGATACATCAGCTGTTCATTACAGCAATGCCACAAGTTTATTTGGGACTAATAAGAGCAATTGAAACTTTTGACAAAAATACTGTAATATTGTTGCCATGGAAATGTGCATTTTTTGTTATTTTTCCTTACAGAATTTTCTAATAACTTTGCAAATCATCCTATTTACTGATCAATTTCAAACTTAGCATTCGGTCTCAACTATAATTTAACTTGAGTTTAATAATTTTGGGCATCTAACATGCCTAAAAAATAAAAATTACGAACGTGATGTAACCTTTTTTTTTCTTCTGCTTGACATGTTCCACCTTTTCTGAATGGAAGGTTGGTACTTCCACTCCATATACGTGTATTGTGATCAGCAATCTCCCATAAAACATAAGAAGGGGAGCAGGGGGTCATTGCCCCTCCTCTGCTGAGGATAGAGACCCCTGTCAAGGGGGCAGCGACCTGTGCTGAGGCAACAGGCTGCCAGTTACCCCTATACTAGGGGCAATGATCCCATACCAAGGGGGCCAGCATGATCCCGTACTTAGGGGGCCAGCAAGATATATTGGAAACGTTTTTGATAGACAGATAAATAGCTGACACATTCTCCTATATATTAAAGGTTCAGTGGCATCCCGATGGGGAGCAGGGGGGCATGTGCCCCCCATATTGGACCTGTACCCCCCAGGTACCCCCCATTTGAACTTTCCAATTCTGGCTAAAATATACAATAAGTGTAGTGGGTGATCCCAAGAGAATCGCGTACAACCCCCCCCCCCCCCCCAATATTTTTATTGTAATTGTGCATTCCTTGATAATCTATCCATGAACTACCTACTTCGAAGGCAGCTTATCTCAGGGATCCAAGTTAAATTTACCTGGACATCTCCTATTAGATATTGTAGTAAGTGAAGAAATTTAGAACCTAAAGTCCAATAATCTACCTACCACCGCAGTTCAAGGGACCATGTTTCACTATTATTTGGCAGACCATGGCCAGCATGCTTCTCAGGAGCAAACTGCATAGTATTATATTCGTATAATACTGAGGTTTTATTTGTGACAGTATAGAAAGAAAAAAGGATAAAGGCAACAATGCTCTACTGTGTGCTCTTCAGACAAATCTACGAAAATAGTATCACAGGTAAGGCTGTGTGACTACACACAATGGCATGTAACCATCAGATTCCTTCAACGTTTGGCGCATGACTAGTAATAAGGCACCCATGATCACCTTGTCACGTAAGAAAGAGAAATTTCAACCTACCATGACAGCATACTAAGGAGGCATCCAAAAACTTTTTGCTGGGGTGCCAAAGAGATAGCTCTGGTGGTGATGCTCAAATTGTGTATCTTAGCAGTACATATTAGACATTAATAATTTGCTATATTTAGAAACATTTGCCTGTAGTTCATCTATACAATATACCCTGTACACATTTATAAACCGTAGTTTGTCACTCTCTTCCATTTCTAGTGATGAGAAAAAGCAACAATTTGGCCCAGTGTTTCCAAAAAAACTAAATATTATTTTGCTTAGCACATGGGCTGAAGAATATCATAAATTTTTTAAAATATCAATTGTATCTGTAGATGAAATTCCTAAATAGATTCTGGCTAGAGTCTGTCAATACACCAAAACCTGTTTCTCAGTTCTCTCACTTTAAACATCTTCCGAGAGCTTGCAGTACGTTTACACAGTTACTATAAAATCATTTAAAAAAATGCATCCTTGGGAGGTTTATCACCAGAATTCAAAATTATCTCATCTCCATATGTATTTTAATTTTGTGTGCTGAGAAAATGCTGCTCCAAAGACAATGTTGAAATCTGACAGAAATTTTGAAAGGAATTCAGACTCAGGATCACTGAACATTAAAGGATAGGAGAAAGCAATCAAATTCAACTCTGGCTTTGGATCTGTGGATTCACATTGTCCTTAGATTAAGGTCCTCTTCGCATGTCTGTGGTAGTTGTACGAGAAAGTGTTTGGAATTATCTGTATTGCTTTGCATGCTGCTCGAGTTCAGTTTGATTAAAAGTTTTAATAGGGTTTCAGGAATTGGCAACTGAAAATGAGGTTTGTAAAGCTTTGGCTCACATAGATGATTCTGTTTTGTGAAGAGTTAAAAAGTAAGAACAGCATGTAACATGACATTCTATTATTGATATGTGGATGGAATATTTATTAGACTGAAGTCCATACCATTTTTAGGGTTGTGAAGTAACAAACAATTTTGGTCAGTATGAGAACATCATATTTTATTATATACTGGAATCAATGAAATGCATCCGTTAAGCACCACTAACAGAAATACTGATGACTGATTACAAATTGAATAATTGGAGTTACAACGTATTTACGTATGTTTTCATCAGCGCAAATTTCAATGCCAATACCAGCACAAACTTTGAAGAGGAAAGTATATTCGTAATGTCCATCTACTTTCTGCAATATCTATATTACACATCACTGACATCAACATGCCTAGCACTGTGATATTGCAAATGTTTACTTGTTCCATTTAATGAACAGTTTCCATATTTATATTGAAGTTAGTTGTCGAAAATCATTTGGTCTTTACCTCCGACCTTTCTTTATATTCCCAGTGTTGCCTAGAAGGGCTTCTTTCCTTTGTCCATGACACAGAAAGTGCAGTGTTTGTTTTCCAAGGAAATCCGAACTGTGATGGTTTGTCCAGTCAATATTCATGAGATGGTTGGTTGGCAATGGTGCTGCTGGGCGAACGTTTTGCTTCTTAGGCATGCACATACATGACCGTATCAAAATTGTGATTTTGAGAGGGCATATTAATGAACATACATTGTTACAGGTTCATAGATTGTTGCTCTTGTGTATGTAAAATGAAAAATAATTGCAATTTTTTGCTATCATATTCTCAAACTAGAGATATTAAAGTGTTATATTCAGCATTAATAGTGACGCTTTCTGAAGAGTTTGTCCTCACTGGACCTTATTAAAATCCACTCTAACAAATTCAGGTGGCAAACTTTTTTTTCTGTAAAATATTGGTATTTTGGAATAACATTGTTTATTGGGTCACAATTCCATTTCTTGGCTCGAGCCACTTAATTACATTATCCTGTTTGAACAATTTATGGTCAGTATAAACAAGTACATTTCTATACATGAACAAACTTGCCCAGTTCATTCTTTCCTGGTTGTTTGCCATTATCATAATTGTCAATCATATATGCATCTGAGAATATAGTTATATTTAGTGCATATCAAGCATTATATTTATCCAAATTACTAGATATCCAAGTAACTATATAGAGAACTGAATCTGAGAGAATGGATCTCAACAAATTTTAAATATAGGTTGTTTCTCATAATAATATGTCGACTTCATCATTCAATTTATGTGATAATCATGTTCAATCTAAAGAAATAGTGTTTTAAATGATATAAGATGCTTTTGTTGGTGAATTCAATTTACTGCAGATATGGTAGCCCTCAAGTTATGTTCCAGCAACTCCATTGTCATAGAATGACCTCCTGCCAATATTGCATATTCCTTTTTTGCATGTTGATGAAACAGTTTGTTATGAAAAGGCAAATAAATGAACTTTTTCTAATGGCAAATAAAACAAATAATGTCAAATTATGATAACATGTGTCTTAAGAAAATGTGCAGTTTCTCACATTTCTAAAACTGACATTGTGCGTGGCCCATGGATGTTTACTACTCGGCACAGGATAAGAGAAATGTCAGACACTAATTCAGCTCATACATAAAGCAATTCCTGTTGACCTTATGAAATATTGCTCTGGATGTCAGCGTTACCACCTTGACATGCATATATGTGTAGGACTGTAGGTCAACCTCTGTGCTATAATCTGTGAGGCAGATGTGGTCCCAGTGGTAGGCTACGTACATGTAGCTGTTATGCAGTGAACCGTTTGTTTTAAAATATATGACTGTAATTTATTCCACAACGCGGAATGTATATCTCTGCCAGCAGTTACAGACTCTATGCTGTTTTTGAATGATATTATGTAACCATTTATTTTTACAAGGGTATTGAGCAGGTTCTATGCAACTGCATGGCCATTCTATTTATCTACATACGTACATGTCTTTTTTCAATCTCAGTATGGTCTCCTCAACGATGTATCTTGCAAGAACCATTGTATGCAAATTATATTCCTTTTAAATGAACTCTTTAAATAATAAGATTCATATTTTGAGTGATCACTTTCGTGCTTCTGTTGACAATGCTGATTATGCCCTAAAATAGATTACCAAGTGTTTGGGGATAATTAGCTATGGTAATAATGGCCATGAATCAATATAGAATTGTGTTGAGCATGGCATAATATGCGGAGATTGAATTAGAAGCATGTCTGTGTGTTTAGTGTGATTGAAAGGAATTTAGACCACTTGTTCTAGACAGCTGCAGTAGTATTGGTTCCCATGGAGATAGCAATGATCTCTCTTGCCTTCAAGCCACTTTGAGATGAGATGAGTTAAGACAGAGAGAATTGGATGATTGTTGGATGCATGCTAGGTAAGTGTCTTAGCCAAATTGACCCAATCACTTGTCAGTAATGCCAGGCTCTCAAGTTACCCCATTACAGGCCTAATAAAACCCTCGTAAGTCATTGTGGTTGACTGAGCTCCCTTGAGGCAGTGCTAACTGCTGGCAGACTTAATTTAAGGGTGATTGTTTACTGAGGAGAATTCATAAGACTGAATAAGTGAATAGCATCAAAAGCCAACCCAAATACTGGGGTAAGAGAGAAACTAACAATGTGTCCAATCAGTTGATGTTCAAACAGAGTAGTGTGAAAATTTTGCTTTTCAGCTCTTCACTTGAGGCAGGGTATTGTATTATACAGGCACTGGACTTTCAAATAAAATCAGTTAACCGCATCAATCAGTCCTATTTCAGTATAATTTCAACCAATTTTTGAGATGATAAAACTATAATTCGACGTAATGAGAACAGCCCTTGGTGATTAAGTTAGATCGAGTGGGGAACTATTTCTTTCACTACTTACACACCATTTTTCTTAAGGTCCATTACTGTTTTTCTTTGCCAAATTTGTAAAATAAAGTAAAGTCGCAGTTCATTTTGTTTGAATCAGCACAGTTTCAGAATGCAGGTCATTGTTCTGCTGAACAATTTTGTATTGGTTTTATGCCTTATTTTTTTGCCCATTAGTTGTTGTGCTTAGTGCTCTGGGTGACTGTGGCATAGAGATGAGGCAGAGAGCACGGTTAGCATACTGTTCAGGGAGAAACTGCTTACCATTGTTTTGTATTTCACCTTGGCTAGCTTCAGTGAAAATATCTGATGAAAAAAAATATAAAAAAATAATGATAATGGATATATAGTTTTGATTTTAAAATGTTTGTCTCTAACTCCACAACATTAATTTTAAGTAAGGGGGAAAAAAAGCAACCATTTCATTGAAAATATTCTTTTTGAACTCCGAAGCTAACTCACGGGTGCCACACCAAAGTATTCTGAATATTATGCCATGTCATCCCCCAGTTTTGATCATACCTCTTCTTTTGGTTGTCATGCAAATGCTTAGAAAAATGAGTTTAGATGATCTGTTGCCAATGGATGCCAAAATAAGGGAAAGCAATCTTCATTTTATACTTTTATTTTCAATATATAGACCTATTTGGTACTTGAACTGTAACAATTACTAAGAATATTAATTAAAGAATGAGAAAAAGCTGTTTGAAGTTGTAATTTTCCAAATATGAATCTGCCTGTTCCTTAGATAAAAGCCTAGTTTGCATGTTATAACCATAGTAGGGATTATCAGACAATGTGTTTGAAATCATCTGAATTTCTTTGCATGTTCTGCAGTTTATTTTGATTTAAAAAAGCTTTTATATAATAGGGTTCAGGAATTGGTAGGAGACGGTGGGAATCGGCTAACATAGATGTTTCTGTTTTACTAATGGATAAAAGAGAAGGTTGCATTCTGATCTTTCAATCTACCACAACCTGCTCATCAAAATTTGACAAAAGGGAAGTCCAAACCATCTGTAGAGGTCATGCAATGGCAAAATTGGCATTCGTTTTTCAAATTTATGGAAAACTAATAAAAACTCTGGGATGCATACAAAATTGAGTGAATGATAGATCATAAATTATTTTTATGCATGCTATGATTCAATGACATCAGACAGAGAGATTTCTTCTGAATATTTGGGCAATTCTCGAGAGTTTGCTAACCTTTCACATTTGGATTGAATGCAAAGCATGTCTCGGGTGTTGCAGCATGACAAAAAAGGAAATAAGATCACTCATGGTAAATACAACCAGGAGCAATAATCTATTCAGTCAGCACCACTGGTATAAGATGAGATTAGCAAGCTAAATTAGATGACATGAGTTGAGTTGGCATAATATGACATGACATGACACGAGAATACATGACAGCTGTAATTCCCTGGACAGTGGCTCGTATGCTTTATCCGTATGGCTGTCACAAAACACTCTTTCACCAGACCATGACTTAGGATGAGAAAAATAACAGAACATTTCAGAAATGCAGGTTATAGCAATTTGGTTGACAATTACAGTGATTGAAAGCAAGCATGTTAGCACCCTGGTAAAAATTAGCAGTAGGCCAACACATAAAATTAGATTAGTGTTTATTTGGCAAACATTGTGACTTAAAAGGTATTGTTAAAGCATATGAGGTCTAAGACACCTCATTCCCGGGGTCTAAAATGGACTTTTTTTGGTTAGAACCCTCAAAATGTGTGTTAAATTAATAAAAAAATTATCTGAATTTAAGGCAGAACTCGCAAGATGGTAAGAGTTTGGCACAAATCACTGAATCATATTCATGGTTTGAATTGGCAATGTGTTTGCATCCAGGTCTGCACAAGAGCACACCCATGCCGATGCAGTATTTGTCATCCCAACAATGTGTGCAATGACCACAAGTTTGTCCAGTAAACACTGACAGGCTGCGAGGTGATAATGGGTGGAATTTCAGCACCATATGCCAAGGCATGCGCGCTTGAATGGTCTCAGCTTTCTGGCCGATGCAAATGACCTAAATTTGTAGGAATTGTATTCGGTTTTTTTACTGCAATGGTTGCCATAAAC
Source organism: Platynereis dumerilii (assembly GCA_026936325.1). NCBI lineage: Eukaryota > Metazoa > Annelida > Polychaeta > Phyllodocida > Nereididae > Platynereis > Platynereis dumerilii. The sequence continues at coordinate 16,314,596 of JAPTHN010000005.1, forward strand.
ACTTATTTGCACTTGGCGTTGCTTAATTCCGTTTTGAAAAAAATAGAGCTCAATAATAAAACAAAGTCTAACAAGAACGTCAAAAAAGGGAAATTTAGGTTTAACGCATAGTTAAAGAAAATCAGTTTTAACCAGTCATATAATTATCTCCATTTCAGTATAACATCATCATGCCAAGCAACCAAGTCGATAAGCAAAAAACCTGCAGCTTATGGAAAATTGAAAATGTTAAATAGAAAAAAAAAATCATTATGCAAAAATTTCAAAGGAACAGACAACTGCTATCAAACTATTGTGAGAAGAGCAAACATCAGAGATTGTTCTTTTTTAAAGGTAAAAGGCAATTTGAGATTGTGAGCTCGATTAGACTGACTATAAATAGATAATATTATGATCCAGGAGGATAAACAGCTTTAAAAGGTGCAATGTCTACTTGATGATGTGCACTTTGATGAGTTAAGTGCCGTTATATATTTGGTGGAATTTATCAAATAATCATTTGTAAAAGGTCAAGTAAAATACTTTCTTTTTTTTTTTGACTGACCTGCAGCTCAGGCTGCCCGGCCTCCAAGCAATACAAACATCAGTTTGAATATTTTTACCATAGGTGACAAAGAGTACTTTTATGCTGTTTGCAAGTTAGTAATAAATCCCTTAGATAAGATAATTGTTTTTTGACAAAGATTTTTTTTTTAACATTGCAGAATTGCTAAAGATAAATAACAAACACCAAGTGAAACGTATTACTCGCAAATTTACAAAAGTAAGTGCTCAGCCAATATTTTAATCTTTCATGAATGATAGGCAATCAGTATCAACCCCCATACCTCTTTGAGGTGCATGTTTATATATTATCAATTATCAGTATGCCATTTTATGCAATCAAAATGTAGTCATGGACATACAAGTGAATGCCTAAAAAGGCACAGACTCTACCCATGGCCACCAACCAACTCATGAATATTGACAAGACAAACAAACCATCACAGTTCAGGTTTCCTGAGAACACAAATAAAGACCTTTGAGTCACAGGGACAATGGACAGAAGGCTTTTGCCCTTCACTGTACATCAAAAGAAATCTTGGAGAGTAAATAACAAAGGATGATAGACCAAAAGAGCAAAACCTTTAAATTGTTTATTTCGGGCATTGGAAATATTAATTGCAGATAGAATTGAATATTTACTTTTCCCCTGTCATGTCAGCAAAATATCTAGTTTGGTATTTCACAACATTACAAATAGTTTGAGTCTGACAATATCAGCATGTCAATAATATAATAACAAGTAACTGTCTCCGTCCTTTTTTTTTACCTTTTCACAAAATAGAATAATCCACACATGTGACCCCAAAAAAAAAAAGCTCACTTCATTTTACGTTGCCAATTCCAGAAACCCTATTAAAACTAAAATAAACTGGAGCAGTATGGCAAGACACGGACAATTCAAAACACATTCTCGTATAGCTTGTGCAGACATGCAAATATAACAATAATCTAAGCACAATCTGAACGGACAATTTCAAAGCCATGCAGAATAAGATTGAAATTGTTTTCTCTTATCGTTTATTGCATGCATGTGATCCTCAGACTGCCCTGTCCTCATTCCCTTTGAAATTAGAATGTTGTTGTTGATTACCCAGTATTGTTTCAGCATACGACAAAGACAGTTCATTGAGATATCTATAATAATAGTAACAAGGTTACTTCCCATCTTACTCCTCTTTTGTACCTTTGACCTCAGTCAGTAGCGATAGTCCGACTCCGAAGGGAAAAATCTCTAGAAATAAACCTTTAATCATGAATGACACCCAGAGCTGAAATATTTCAGTGTCCTGCATACACTATAAAGACTATTTACAGAGCTTGGTATGCATGGGGTGCTATCCTTAAATGAAAGAAAGATTAGCACACCCACCCAATCCACACTCTCCCCAGATTCCATCCAGATGTCCTGCTAGCCCTTTGAGGATATTCCCAGACCTCCTGAATTTTGCACAGCTATCATTTTTGGATTATACAACAAATCTGTAGATCTTATGCATATAACATAAAAAGGAAACCAAGACAGCTTAGAAAAAGACCTAGTGGCTGAAGCAATCACATTAATGGATTTTGTCATCAGTCTGATGTATCATTGCTTCAAATCAGAATACTGTATAGGAGCCTTTACATATATCCTTACAGTCACTTTCATCAGATTTAATGTGCTTTACTAAACAAGCATGCACTGAGTATAATTATGTTGAAAGTGTCAAGCCAAAGTTGCATTATGGTAGAATGCACTAAAACTGTAAATGTTGACCTTAGTTCTTTGCAAAAAACCGCAAGGCTGTTTCTCCCCTACAAAGCCTACATTACATTATGTACACAAAAATCCTGAGTACCCAGTAGCTGCACTAGCATTGTAGAGAAAGGATGGGAGGAATAATGCACTAAGGTGGCCTGCCGGAAGGGAACTAGATCTAAATTTATCAGCGAAATCAGTTCTCGTTATGTGAAATTGAAGCTTTGCCTTCTTGAAAATTGGTTGAAATTATCCTGTAATTAGATTGATACATGTGGTTTAATGATATAGTCTCAACAGTCTGACTAAGTTATCACCAGTCTGACTAACTTATCCTCAATGAAAGATACCTTCTGGAGTTGATGGAGTCTCCGAATACAGACATTGGTCACAGCGAACAATTTAGCACATTTATCAAAATAGAGTATATTTTTTTACAGTGTTTCCTTGAAAAACAACTTCAGCTCTACTTTGTCTCAACCTTGAATCTGCTGTGTGAACATTAATCATTAAATATAGATTATGTTACTGATAGCAGTTAGCTCTACCCCATGGGCACTCTATGAGAAAAGGATTGACTATTGCAGGTTTTATTACTCAAAGAATGGAGTTACTCGAGAGTCAAGCATTAATGAGGATGGATTGGACTAATTTGGCTAAGAAACTGACCTTGACAAATTAGCCATTCTATAAAAGCAACTGACCAAGGTAAGTGATGGTTCCAAGTTAGTTCCATCTCGACTAATCTTGATAGGTCCTTATAACTCAACAGAAACAAGTGGTCTAAAATCCTTTCAATCACACTAAACACACAGAAAATCTTCTAATTCAATTCGCAAATATTTTTCCATGCATTACACAATTCTTCATTGATTTATGGCCGTTATTACCATATCAAATTGCCCTAATGTACTTTGCAATCTATTTTTAGCACCAAATCCGCATTTTCAATAGGAACAAGAAAATAATCCCTCGTCATGATGAATATTAAAAAGATGAAAATTAAAAGAATTGGGAACAGTGTTCCTGCATGGAAATGCATAGACCATAGAGGTTGGTGAAGTGTGACCACCCGTAAGAAGCTAGAGGTCCTTCCAATTGACTGATGCAACAAAAAATGAGTACTAAAACAAGGCTAACATGTAAAATCTTGGGACTGGTATAAGAGGAACATATCTAGGAGAGAGCATATTCACATTGATGATATCAGTGTTGATATTCTAATGGATGTCATTAACATCTGAGACAGATAAATAAGCCTACAATGCGTCATTGTGAGTAGAATCCCAACTGCAGTATTGCTTATTTCCATACTTCTTTATTCTCTTCTCGTTATAGTCCACTTTCTCTTCCTTTCTATTGTATTTTTGCAACAGTCTTGGTTGTGGAGTTGTAGTCGTGACATACAATGGAACACCGAATTACAAAATTCTTTCCTGTATCCAGGGGCGGACCGGTGGCATTTCCTACCATCGATGTCATTTCAAAAGAGAAAATACAAAATCATATATGGCTAGGTAAAGTTCTTTTAGGATGGGGCCCCATGTGAGGGGCTTTGGTCCCATTCAAAAAATCTTCCTTCATCACAAAATCATCATTCAAAAAATCTTCTTTCATCACAAAATCATAAACCATTTGGCTAAGTTAATTGAACTTTTCAGCTTCACTCTATTTTTTAAATTTGTTGACATCTTGAATCGGCCCCCTTGAGTGTTAGGGCCCGTGGCAGCTGCCACTCTGCCACATAGGCCAGTCCGCCCCTGCCTGTATCTGAGATACTCTTTCAAGCACCATTTTGACTGAGTTCTACATTTGGTTCTATCTTTACACGTCTATATTGATAGCAGTCCACTGAAAACCATAATGGTAATTCTTACTTGTCATTTATTATATTTTGTGTACACAAGCTATTCAACTCAATGACACTTATATTATTTATCAAGATTCCACACATTCTCCCAGTGGCCACCGACCATCTCATGAATATTTACTGGACAAACAAACATAACAGTTCATGTTTCTTGGGAAACCCACCACTGCATTTTCTGTTGCGTGGACAGTAATTGAAGTGTGCCCATCACAGAAATGTCGGCTCATGTTTTGTTTGTGTCCATGTCCATGAAGATAAGGATGTAAATATCAACAGATATAACTTCCAAAATTTCTTCATGTCATGTTGAATTACACATAATCTAATTATTGTTGCAAATTTAGTGTAGATGCAAACTTGAATAAAAACATCATGGTGACTTGTAACATGTAAACGAAATGTAGGGTTGGAAGGAAATCAAATTCAGAAATTAGTTTCAGTAAACATCACATTCTGTCATTCCCTCCATATGTTGATGGAAGTGGCATTGCTTTTGAAACTAAGGTTTCACATCCCACATATATGTTCCTTTAAACCAAAGGAAAAAATATCGGGCTGTGCGGTAGCATTTAGAATTTGATGAAACTGAATTGAGGTCACACTGAAATGAGCATGTTTTTTTAACTCTAAAGAAATTTCTGAATTTGTGGGAGTCATCACACCATTTTCATACTAATTTTATTTTATTCCCCATATGCACTGAAGGAACAGATAAATAGATTTAGTCATGACACCCCTGACTGAAATGTTACTTACACATATATAGACTACAGAGCTTTTACAGTACTGGTAGGCATACATGGGGTGCTGTCCTTGAATGACAGAAAGATATTATCACAGCCGTTCCGTCCACACTCACCCCAGATATCATCCAGATGTCCTACAAGTGCTTTGAAGCTATTCCCAGACCCTCTTAATCTTACACAGCAATAATTTTTTGGAATATACAACAGATTTGTAGATTTTATGCATATTATGTACATAGGAAACCATCAATTGAAAGCTTCGAGAAAGACCTGGTGGCTAAAGCAATCATGATTTATGGATTTTGTCATCAGTCTGACTTATCATTGCTTCAAGTCAGAACACTGTACAGTGTACAGGCTTTACAAAGTTTACATATATCCTTAAAGTCACTTCCGTCAGATATGCTATGCCTTACTAAACATGAGTGAAAATACATTATGTATAGCTACAATATAATGCAGAGCATATCTGGTGTATATTGAAAGTGTCAAGCCAAAGTTACATTATCGTAGAATGCACTAAAACAGTAAATGCTGGCCTAAGTTCTTTGCTTCAAACTGCAACGTTGTTTCTCCCCTGAAACGTGTACATTTACACAAAATATCCTGAGTAGAATTAACAGTACTTACAGAGAAATGAAAGGAGGAATAATGCACTAAGAGAGCCAACAGGAAGGGAACTATAGATCTAAATTTATCAGCAAAATCAGTTCTCGTTATGTGAAATTGAAGCTTTGCTTTCTTGAAAATGGGTTGAAATTAGGCAGAAATTTGATTGATAGATGTGACTTAATGACATAGTCTCAACAGCCTGACTAAGTTAAGTTATCCTCAATGGAAGGTGCTTACTGTAGTTGATGGAGTATCCAGATACACACCTTGGTCACAGTGACAATCTATGCAAATTTATCAAAATAAAGTGTTATGTCTGTGTAGTATTTCCTTGAAAAACAATATCTACTGGCACTGCTACTGGTTTTTCTTTCCTCTACTTGTCCCAAGCTTGACTGAACCTTTGAAATAATACACCAGATTTATCTTATGAAACTGCTGTGTAGACATTTACCACTATGTTCAGATGATGTTACAAGTGAATTCAGACTGATAGCAGTTAGCTCTACCCCAGGAGCACTCTGTGAGAAAGGGATTGACTATTGCGGGTTTTATTACTCGTCTCATGGAGTTACTTGAGAGTCAAGCATTACTGAGGATGGATTGGACTAATTTGGCTAAGAAAGTGACCTTGACAAATTTGCCATTCTATATAAGCAACTGACCAAGGTAAGTGATGGTTCCAAGTTAGTTCCATCTAATCTTGAGCAATGTTGCTTGTTATAAATCAAGAGATGCAAGTGGTCTAAATTCCCTTCAATCACACTAAGCACACAGACAATCTTTGCAAATATTTTGCTATGCATAACGCAATTCTTTATTGATTTATGGCTGTTATTACCATTGCTTACTACCCTAATGTACTTTGCAATCTATTTTTAGCACAAGACCATTATTGTTAATGGGATAATGAAAATGATCCCTCAACATAATGAATATTCACTAGATGAAAATTTGAAAGAATTAGGCTTGGTGTTAAATGGAAATGAGGTTGGTGATATGTGACCACCTGCAAAAGCTAGAGGTCCTTCCAATTGAATGCAACAAAAGATGAGTACCAAAACAAGACTGACATGTAAACTCTTAGGACTGGTCTAAAAACAAAAGTAATATCTGGGACAGAGCATATTCTCACTGATGAATATGTTGATATTCTAATGGATGTCATTGACATCTTAGGCAGATAAATAGGCCTACAATGCCGCATTGTTTGTATTATCTCAACTGCAGTATTGCAGAATTCCATATACTTCTTTATTTTCTTCTTGTTATACTCTAATTTTCTTTCTTTCTATTGTATTTTAGCAACAGTCTTGGTTGTGGAGAGGTAGTCTTGATATACAATGGAATGTGTCTCTACCAAAATACGAAATTCTTTCCTGTATCTGAGATATAAATTTTGCACAAGTTCGTCTGAGTTCTTGATTTGGTTCTACCGTTTCCAGTCTATAGAAAGCACTCCACTGCAAACCATAATGGTTATTCTCAGGACAACTTACTTGTCATTTCCAAATATTATCATATTTTGTGTACGTAAGTTCATCAACTCAACACTTGTATATTATTTATCAAGATTCCGCACGTTCTCCCAGTGGTCACCGACCATCTCATGAATATTCACCGGACAAACAAACCATCACAGTTCGGAGTTCAGGTTTCTTGGGAGAACCAACACTGCATTTTCTGTTGCATGGACAGTGGTTCTTGTGTGCCCATCACAGAAATGTTGGCTCATGTTTTGTTTGTTTCCCTGTTCATGAAAATAAGGAGGTAAATATCAACAGATATAACTTCCAAAACATGTTGAATTACGCATAATCTAACTGCTGTTGCAAATTTAATTTAGATACAAACTTGTATCAAAATATCATGGTGAATTGTCACTTGTAAATGAAATGTAGGGTTGCATGAATTCAATTCAGGAATTAGTTTCATTAATCATCATATTCTGTCGTTGCCTCCATATGCTTACATTGCTTTGGAAATGAAATTTTCACATCCCTGTATTAGAATTGAAAAACTATGAATTGTGAACCACACTGAAACTAGCATGTTTTGAACACTAAAGACATTTCTGAATACCCCATGGATATTTTGAGGGAGCCATTGCACCATTTTCGTACTTCTAATATTATTTCATTTATGAGACACACTGACTTGAACAAAAAGACACATAGCATAGATTTAATTGTGACACCCGTGGCTGAAATGTTACTTACACACACATCCAGACGACACTGCTGTACTTGGTAGGTATTCATGGGATGCTATCCTTGAATGACAGATAACTGTCACCCATTCCTTCCACACTAACCCCAGATTCCATCCAGATGTCCTGCAAGTGCTTTGAAGCTATTCCAAGGCTTCCTGAATCAACACTGTAATCACTTCTGGATTGTATAACGGATCGCAAATTTTATGTTTACATATCATATAAACAGGAAACCATGACAGCTTACAGAATAGCGTAGTCAATGAAGCAATCTCAATTATGGATTTTGTTATCAGACTTACATATCCTAAGGCTGGCTTCTTCTCGGAATGCAACTTTACATATCCTTGAAGTCACATTACGCAGTGCTTTACTAAAAACATGCATGAAAATACTTTGTGTATAGCTTAAGAATCTGATGCTTTATACATATATAAAATGCAAAGAACAGGATATATTTTGAAAGTGTCTAACCAGAGTTGCATTGTCATAGAATTTACTGAAACTGTAAATGTTGTCCTATGTGTTTTGCAGAACACTGCAAGGTTGTTTCTCCCCAACAATGCCTACATATTAAGTACATAATACAAACAAAATCCTGATTAAAATTAGCAATGCAGAGAACAGATAGGAATAATGCACTAATCCACCTGCAAGAAGGGAACTAGATCTAAATCTATCAGTAAAATCAGTTCTAGTTTTGTGGAATTGAAGCTTTGCTTTTTTGAAAATGGGTAGAAATTGTCTAGTAATTGGATTGATCAGTGTTGCTTAATGATGCAGTCTTGATGGTCTAAGTAAGTTATCCTCAATGAAAGTACTTATTGCAGTTAATTGAGTATCCAGACACACACCTTGCTCAAGTGTGAAACTTAAGAATAGGTGGAGATCTAAATGTGTGTATACGTGTAGCTGTATTGCGTTTCCTTGAAAAGCAACTGGACCAGTTTGTCTCTCATCCATCCCCGCGTCTCCATCAAAACTGAAACTTGAACAAGCCTTGATATAAACCTAAGATTTGTCTTTTGAATTCTACTGAGAGAAAATTTACTTTAAAATTCAGACAGTCAGCAATCAGTTAGCAATACCTTAAATGCTCTATAACAAAGACAAAGTAGTGTTTATTACCCACATAATGTGGTTACTTGAGAATCAGCAGTTACAGAGAATGGATTGACCTAATTTGGCTAAGAAACTGACCTTGAAAAACTGGCTATAATATAAAAGCAGCTGACCAAGGTAAGTTATGGTTGCAATTTAGTTTGGAGTTGCATCTCATCCGATATTGAGGAATGTTGCTTGTTGAAGCCAAAGTGACATCACAAACAACTCAACAAAAGCAAGTGGTCTAAATTCCTTTCAATCACACTAAACACACAGACATGCTTTTAATTCAATCTCCTAATATTTTGCCATGCATAACACAATTCTTTATTGATTTATGGCCGTTATTTCCATAGCTAATTACGCTAATGTACTTAGGAGCAGAATCAGCATTGTTAATAGGAGCATGAAAATCATCCCTCAATAAATGAATATTCTCAATAAAGTTGAAAGAATTTGGCACAGTGTCCTTTGAAATGTGTCCCCCTGCAAAATGTAACTCCCCTTCCAACTGAATTATGTGTGATCTTAGTTCTTGGACATTCCATTTGCGTTGGCAGCAACTATTATTCAATGCAAAATGGTGATACATTTTCCAGAGATCTTTTGTTTTAATTCTCCTTCCTTCAAGATATACAAATTTTTATTTGTAAAACATGTCAAAATTATCCAAATAGTTGTAAAATACATATAATAAACTATCAAAACTGTTATGATTCGTGTTGACTTGAAATCATGGCTTCCACCCAGGAGAGATTGTCTGAACAAAGTCTCAAGGAGAAGGCAAAAAGCTGATTTTCTGAACATCAAGCATCACAGTAACCTGTACCCTTACAGTGGGTCCCAAATTATTACGCAAGTTGGTTTTTGTATAATATCTCAAAAACATCTAAACACGTTTTAAAATCCTTCCCACATAACAATTAAGGTTCCATGAAGGCAATATCCTGTAAGTTTTGTCCAATTCTGATGGTGCAGTGAGGAGTTACGCAACAGAGCAGCAAATACCCTGTTTTTCGATGTCCCAAATTATTACGCAAATGCTGGAAAAAGTGATCCAAAAGTACCAAAATGATCTTTTAATCCTCTAAACACTTACTTCTTAATGTTTGATGAAAAACAGAACCTTCATTTCAAAAATGGTTACTTCAATGACGAAGAAATCAATATATAACTTCTTCATTGGAATAACATTGAAATGACAATTTTTCTTGAATATAAAGCCTGTGTTTAGAGGATTAAAAGACCATTTTGGTACTTTCGGATCACTTTTTCTTACATTTGCATAATAACATGGGACATCGAAAAACAGGGTATTGGCTGCTTTATGGCATAACTCCTCACTGCACCACCAGAATCGGACAAAACTTACAGGACATTGCCTTTATGGAACATATATTGCTATGTGGGAAGGATTTTTAAATGTGTTTAGTTGTTTTTGAGATATTATAAAAAAAACAGCTTGCATAATAATTTGGGACCCACTGTACATTTGCAACATTTCACCTTCTAATATTGCAAACATTAGGTGCCATACCCATTCAAAATGACCCTAGAATCCAAAGCTGCCTCCCAGCTATGCTTGAAAGGCCAATGAAATTATGGCATGCTGCCCTGTAAGTATACCAGCAAGTCATTCCTATGGCAGACATGTCATGTGTACAAGCATCAAAGGCTGTTAATGGCACAAGCAATGAAAGCTGTACGGTGACAGATATCTCCACAATATTGCATGTCTTTGCAGAAATTGATCATTTATAATAATGATCTCAAGCAAATATTGGAAACTTTGTTGTGAATAGCAAAATGTTTCTTGAAAAAATTATGCATTTCCAATTATGCTTACTGTTGTTGAAAGAAGTGAACCCCACATATAATTAGTAATTGGCTTGTTTAGGCCTCATTTCTTTGACATTCAGCATATAAGAATTTCTTGGAACTGCTCAGAAAAACACAGGCAATAACTTAGACAGAGCAATAATCATATGAATGAATATCAGTTTTAATATTCTAATGGATGTCATTGACATCCTAGGCAGATAAATAGGCCTACATTGCCCCCATTATGTGTAGAATCCCCAATGCTGTATTGTTGATTTCCTTACTTCCATACTTTTTATTTTCTTTTGTTACATCCTCACTTTTTTTTTCTTCCCTTGTATTGCGTTGTTTGCTATAGGCAGTCTTGGTTCTGGAGGTATAGTCTTGATTTAAGATGTAATGAGTCTCTACAGAATAACACATTCTTTTCTGTATCTGAGGTGCACATTTAGCTTAGGAACATTCATACTAGGTCTTTAGAGGACTTACTCGATGTATTATGATAGATCGTTGGGAACACTTACAAATATGCTTGTTGAAAAAATATAGAATAAGGCAAATGAAATATTTCTAATTTTCAAATGCATGAGTAATAGTGAGTATAGAAGCTATCCAACTCGATATCACGTATAAGTGTATACTGTATACTGATTATCATATCAGAAAGCCAAAAATCCTACCAGGCCATTTTGTGTTGCATGGACAGTGGTTCTTGTCTGCCATCTCAGAAATGCTGGCTAATGTTTTGTTTGTGTACGAACAATTACTTCTTGGGTGCCAATAATGAAAAAAGGAGGCATTAGTAGTTATCAACCGAAATAATGTCAACACATCTACTACATAATGTAATTGCCTCTGCACATTTAGCTTGGGTATGTTATGAAATTACAATGTATATCAAAATTTAATGGTGACATTACACATGTTAATTAAATTGAGGGATAAATTAATTTCAGACAGTTATGTGTTCTAGCTGATGTCACATCACATGGTGTCATTACCTCCACATGTTGATGGCAGTTTCATTGCATTTGGAATGAACTTTTCACATCACACATCATGCTTCTTTGAACCGAACGAAGTGGTTTTGCCGTTTGGCCGTGGCCACCATGGGGTTACATTAAAAATCTGAAGCAATCATTGAATTGAGATCACATTAAATATATATGTATGTGTGTTTTTGAAAAAATCATGTTATAAGATGAAGTAAATAGCTTTTATAGTTTATTTATTATGAGCCTTCCTTCCCTTCATCAGTATTAGGGTATAACTAAATTACCAGCACAGTCACCACTAGCTTAAAATTGAATAATTGTTTAATTTTTACGACCGTCAAACCAATTTTGACAAATCCATAGATAGAATGACAACACATCCCACCTTAACCAATGTTTAGTCTTCTATTCTGTCATTGAAAACAACCAAAAGTAAGTTATATACCCTTCATAACAACCCCTCTCTAATCTATAACTAGACTTTCACAGCTATGGCTAAAAGCCAGTGTAATTACACCATTGTACCCTGTAACAAGCACTCTTAGAGATGCAGGACCGCCCATGCATGCATCATGGAGTTTAAATGGCAGAATCCACGATGTTATAAATGAGAAATACATATAAAATAAACCCTTAGAAGTGCCTGGTTAGGCCTGGATGCTCGTGACTCACATCATTTCAGGACAGAAGCATTACCGTCCTATGCATAGGATGCATGGCCGGTAATTACATGGGCCCCACTCATTTCTATGCTGGGTCTGTCCTGTGCACTGGGCATGGCTGTTAATGGGGCATGCAACTAGAAAGGTGCGGCAAAGTGAAGCATTCATATAACACTGCTTCACCAACAAATAATCATCAACCCTGTACATGAAAACTGTTTTGGATTTACATATAAGTTGGCAGCACCTCACCAATATATTTTCAGTTTTTAAAAAAAATGCTCAGTGTGCTATCCCAAAACAATTATTTAATTGTCAAATATAGGAAATCATCCTGGTTGTACAGTAAGTGAAGTGAAATTTAAGAGTAATAATATTTGGAAAACAAGTGATAAAATGCCCTGTTATATTTAACAATTTAATGACACACATTTCTTCTTTTGTTTCTGATAGAAATGCAATTTGAAACGATATTTTGCAGCACGCTGTCTGCAGGACATCTTTATTGCAGGTTCATTAAACTTTGCTGGTTGCTTCGCGAGTCTGGAACTTGACAAGTTGTCAAGAATGAGGACGTAATTTCAGCAGGATGCTGCGTTCATGATGAGCATACAGCTCTGCTACACATTCCAGCTTGTCATGTTGTCGTAGCCTCACATAAACATTAGAGTGCTGTACAAAATTTATGATTCCACTGTCTGCAGTCACAGTGAATCATCTCAGTTTGAATGTTTGTTAGGTTTGACAGTGATTTTTTGAATTTGAGAGAGTAATCGACTTTACATTGTTTTCGACCAAAATCAGAAATATAACACTATCTGGCGTAAAATACAACTGCAATGTAGGAACACTGTGATGTCATGAAATTGTTAAAAAATGGTTTAAAATGACGGTGAGGGTTGTAAGGCTTAGGACTAACAAAAAATGTGGATAGTTAAAATTATGATGCTAAAGTTCCAGCCATCTCTTTCCAATCCCAAGATTGACATGACTGAGACAGGTAGAGGAATATGTTCATGTAATACTGCACAATTTAAGGTGACTTGAACTAATTTTACATTAAGTCACAGATTTTCTGTTGGCCACTCACTATATTTTGAAATATCTCAGCATTTATAGTGGTCCATTAATACAAACTTCTGCATTCTTGTTCCATCAAAATTTCATGCATTCATATTATGAAGCCATATTCACATTTTACGAGGGACCAACTGCAAAATGCACAATTTGATGGACATTTTCTGTACAAACAAACCAACCATCACAGTTTGTTTTGTTTTTTTCAGGAAAACATGGAAACCCAGCAGTTGGACCAACACTGCTTTTTCTATTGCATGGCAGTGGTTCTTGTGTGCAAATTCCAGACATAGTTTAGCTTCACAAATCTTGCCAAACCACTTTCTCTTAGGTTGGTCAGTAGTACTTTCATTTGATATGTCATTTAAAATAAAAAGTTGTGCAAGCTAATTTTTTTCTCGAAGGCAGAAAGTAGGTCATATAGATTGATCTAAAAAGCTAAAAATCAGTTATGACTGGTGTTACAAATCAGTTATTATTTTTACCAATCAAACTATTGTCAAATCGTATACCCAAACTGCTATAACAACACTGTAATTAAATTCACAACCTAACAGGTGCTGATTGCCCATGTCTGACTATTTTCAATATGTTCATAAATAATAAATAAGCATGTCTCCTTCTCGATCCTAGCTTTTTCTAATTTCATGAAACAAGATCATTCATATGAGCCAAAGCTTTACAAACCTCATTTCTGTTGCCAATTCCAGAAAAACTATTAAAACTTTTAATCAAACTGAACTCGAACAGCATGCAAAGACACAGATTATTCCAAACACATTCTGGCACAACTTCAACTGACATGCGAACAGAACCTTAATCTGTAGACAATACAAGGGACATATTTTAATAAAAAGCAAATCAAGTTGAAATTGCTCTTTCTATCCCTTGTGATCCTGATTTGGTGTCCAATTTAAATTTGATAAATATTTAGAAACTGATAATGGTTCATCTGGTTTTAAAACAGGACAAGGTGCTGATAGGGCTCCTGTATTATCGCACTAATTACAAGGTGCATTCTTGGCACAAATTGAAACATATTACTTACAAAATTACAAGAAAAGACACAATATAACAAATTGTCTACTGCATTGTCTCACATTTTTGTCCAGGCTGAGGAAGGATGTGAGCTTCTACTATTTCTGATTTTAGGTCTTAGTTTCAGCAGTAGGACAAGAATTAGGGTTTTGAATGAAAGCCAAATGATTTCTCTATGAGAAAATATGTCATCTGTGAGATGTTTCTTTTAATGGAAATAACTTTTATAAGAACCAACTCCATATGTGTAATATATTTGTCACCTGATCAGTGCTTGGTAGCTATATCATAAGATTCTTTCAGATGAATACGCATGTAGTAATTCTGTGTTGCTTTAATATTAGTCCATGGTTGAATTACCAATGCCTTGATTGGTATGAGGTACTCAACTTTCGGACCATCTAGTCAGGTGTGCTATCACGAGAGGTTGTAATTTCCTTTCGTTGCATGACAAGGTGATTTGGTGTGCCTTATTACTAGCTATGCAACAAACATGCCACAAATCTCTTTACAGTCTGTGAGAACTAAGAAGGCACAGCACTGCACTCTTTGAAGGTCTTGTACAGCACAGCACTGCTTATGCCTTGACTAAAATGATACATGAATATTTCAATGAGCTTGTAGTACATTGCTTTCCTGATTTAGCTAACTTTCTTCAATAAGGACATTGCCAGAATGGATATAAATCTTTTAACAAAGAGAAGTTTGCTACTGTATTAAGATCTGATTCTGTATGTATACTTGCTTTCACACAGGAAAATAAGAGCAATCTAGTTTCATCTAGGTTAAATGCCGTCTAGCTGTAGGGTATAATTCACTGTTTACTGGTTTTTGTATTCATAGGGGAGAGTGGTGCCAGTTGAACCGGCAGGCCAGTTGAACCACCCTTGATTTTTCACCCGGTGGAGCAGGCATGGGAACATACATACAACCTTGTGTCAGGCCTTATTAGGCTAATCTTTTCCGTGTACATCTTTTGGCTCTGAGACACATGTATTATGAAACTATCACACTTTTTTCATTTTTCGCATGGAAATTGTAGTGTCACTTTGAGATTGGAGCTTTCATAGCATTTAAATGACCTGGTCTGCAGGGATGTCATATCATCATAAGATAATTGGTTATGTGTAGGTGGAAACTCACCTCCTTAAAATGGCTTCCCACAAAAAGGGTGCAGGCAGGCTATATATAGGCTATATATATAGATACATGGAGGTCCAGGTGGGGCCAGTTGAACAAGGGGAGTTTATGGCAATTTATAAAAAAAATTTTTAATCAAATTTTTAACAAAATACACTTACAACGAGAGGTACTATTCAGTGAAACCGTTTTTACAATGGATTGAAATAACTATAAAAATTTATTATTAAAGTTTAACCGTCCACTGGTTCAACTGGCCCCAGACTATTCTTTGAACAGAAAGAAATGTGTGAGACAAATTGAGCCAAAACATGCTATGGTCCTGGCTGACTTGTTAGCAAAAATAAAGGACTGCAGCCCCACACTTCACCCATCATCCTTCCAATGGTTCAACTAGCCCCAATGGATGGTTCAACTGGCCCCATGGGTGGGGCCAGTTTAACCATTTATTTTTTATTTTTTGGAGGCTCATGTGTTGGCCATGGTAAGATCTACACCAAAACCTAAAGTTGGGATGTTTAGACAACTTTTCCAACTAACTTTTCCATCTTTGTTCTCCTTGAAAGCTGAAAAGGTATGTATACAGGAGAACAATTTCAAATATTTGGTTCAACTGGCCCCGCTCTCCCTTACTTATTACTAATGCCAAAAAAAAAGTAAATAGCAATATTGCATCATTGTAATGGGCGGAATTTTTATGGCGCAGTTGATAAATTACAATGGTTGGGCAGTTCTGCTGAACAGGAACCAAACCTAGGCATCAAAACACTTACAATGTAAATGACATTGGTAAAAAGTTCTTGCTTATTTATTTCCTACATTGTCAATAAAGACACAGTGTTAAGCACTTTGTTCCCAGTGTTACCAGTATGCTACCCACAGTCTCAGTCCCATCTCTATGCCATAGTCACCTAGAGCATTAGGCGGACAACTTATGGGCAAAGAACCAAGGTATAAAACCAATAAAAAATGTCCGACAGAACAATGGCCTGCATCCTAATGTTTTGTTGACTCGAGGCACAAAGGAGCTATTGACAGTACCTAAAATCATAGTCTTTTTTTTTTTCTGTGTACGAATTCTTTATTATTACAATTGCTCAAATCCGATGTATATAGGTTATCGAGAATCCGGAGATACTGGATCTCATGCCTTCATACTAATAGTTAGGCTGATGATGTATAGTCCTTTATATTATTGTAACTGTAGTTATGTATTCCTGTAGATTCCAGTAGATGTTATTATTGGTCATGTCATGTACTATGCGTCTGCTAATAAAGTTTTGAATTTGAATTTGAATTTTACAAATAAGGGAATATTTGGAAAGTCAAGGCAAAACTACTATAATAGTAGACCTGCTGAAACATCACTCTACTAAGGCAAAGCACAAGTATATATATTCTGAGAGATAATTTACTGTTAAAGTCAGATTTTTGAAAGTTTGCAATGCTTCAAGGGTGCTCTATAACAATAACACAGACAAGTGAAGGTTTATCACCCTCATAGGGTAGTTACTTACTTAAAAACCAGCAGTTACTGAGAATGGATTGACCTAATTTGGCTAAAACCTTGACAAATTAGCCATTCAATACAAGCAACTGGCCATGGTAAGTCATGGTTGTGAGTTAGTTCCATCATTCTCATCTCATCTTGAGCAGCGCTGCTTGTTGGAGCCAAAGAGACATCACAAATAATTCAACAGAAAAAAGTGGTCTGCTTCTAACTCAATCTACAAATATTTTGCTATGCATAACACAATTCTTTATTGATTTATGGCCATTATTTACATAGATAATTATTCTTATGTACTTAGCAATCTATTTTAGCAGCAGAGTCAGCATTGTTAATATGAGCATGGAAATGATCCCTCAATGAAAGAACATTATGGATATGCTTATATGAGAGAATTTGGCCCAAGGTCTTTTGTAGCGTTTCCCCTTGCAAAATGTAACTGTCCTTCCAACTGAGTGATGTGAGATCTTACCAAAATTTGGCAATATTAGGGACATGACTGCTAATGTATAATTGCATAAAATTACATGTAAATCAAATTCATATAAAAAACTATCAATAATGTTATTCATGGTGTCCACCCAGTAAAGATTGTTTAAACAAATCCTCAAGGAGAAGGCAAAAAGCTGATTTTCTAAACATTAAGCATTACAATAACCTCCACCCTTAAATTTGCAATGCTTCACCTTCTAATCTGTTAATATATATGTTATGTTTAATGTATGAGCAAAAAATAAACGAGTCTGAGTCTGTGTCTAATATTGCAAAACGTGTGTGCCATACTCTTCAAAATCATCCTAGAATCTAAGGCTGACTCCCAGCTATGCTTGAAGGCCAATAAAATGATGGCATATTGCTGCCCTGTAATTATACCAGCCAGTCATTTCTATGGTAGACCTGCCATGTGCACAAGCATCCATGGCTGTTAATGGCACCAGCAATGAAAGCTGTACGGCAAAAGATATCTACACAATATTACATGTCTTTGCGGAAATTGAACATTTCTAATAATGATCTCATGCGAATATTGGAAATTTTGCTGCGAAAAACAAAACGTTTCTTATACCAGTAAGACAATTTATATATTCTTTTGTTTGACAATTACAGCTCTATCATACACATTTAATATTTATAACATTTAGTATCTCCAAAACTGTTGAGTGTTCTTCAACTCGATGACACATTTACATTATCCATCAAGAATCTGCATTTTCTACCAAAGTGGTCACCAACCATCTCATGAATATTTATTTGACAAACAAGCCATCACAGTTCAGGTTTCCTGGGAGAACTAACACGGCATTTTCTGTTGCATGGACAGTAGTTCTTCTTGTGCGCCCATGACAGAAATGTTGGCTTATGTTTTGTGTGTGTCCCTGACAATTAAAAAGAGGGAGGTAAATATCAACAGGAATAATGTCAAAAAATAGGCATGTTGAATTACACATAATCTAATTGCTGCTGCACATTTACACTGGATATGAAATTACAATGTATATCGAAACATTACAATTAGTGCCTTACAAATGTAAATTAAATGTACGGATATAACAATTTCAGACAGAAATGAGTTTTGCCTGACATTACGTCACATTGGGCCATTGTCTCCATATGTTGATTTAGGTTTCACCACATTTGGGATGAACGCTTCACATCATAATTATGCTCCTTTGAACCAAAGGAAATGGTGTTGCCATGTCACATATAGAATCTGACTATCTTAATTTTAGACCACACTAAAATGAACAATGTTTGATCCAAACATAATTACTCTCATTCAATGCCCGTGAGTATTTTTTTTACTGAAGCTTCCTTCTGATCCTTAGTATTTGGCATTATCAAGTGACCAGAACAGTCAACACCAGATTGAAATTGAAATTTGTCCGGTTCTTTCGATATTCAAACAAACCTTTACAAATCCACAGATAGAATAACCACATATCCAAGGCTTAACCAACACTTAATCCTCTTGCCTAGAAAACAACCAAAAGTAGGTTATGTACCTTTTATAACAACCCTCCTACAATCTATAACCCATCTCTAACAGCTATGAATAAAAGCCAGTGTAATTGCACTATTCTTGCCTGTAATTACATGGGCCCCACTTGTTTCTATGCTTGGTCTGTCCTGTGCATGGCTGTTACTGGGGCATGGCACTGGAATGGTGCGGCAAAGAGAAGCATTCATATATAACACTGTTTCACCAACAAATAATCATCACATGAAAACTGTTTTTGGAAAATTTACATGTATGTCAGCAGGGCTTCACCATTATATTTTGTCTGTAAAAATGTCTAAAGTGTGCTGTCCCAATACAATTACTCATAGTCTGAATATTTTTGCTTTTATCATTAAATACACGAAATCATTCTGGACGTTGGTGAGGGAAATTTAAGAGAAATAATATTTGAAAAACAAACTTAGTTAAAAAATGCCCTGAAATTTTTAACAATCTGATGACACATATATATATTTTTTTTTTATAGAAATACAATTTGTAACAGCGTAGTGCAGCACCGTACAGTACAACCCTAAATAATGTAAGAAAATTTTCTGTCAGAAGTCCTCTGTTTACCTATTTTGCCCTCTTTTCTCATCTCCACCCCAAATCCCCTTACAACTCCCTTTGACCCCTTACAACAACCTTAGCCCACATTAAGAACTCTATTTAGACAGCTACCAATGTAACCGCAATTAGCAGAGGTGCAAAATATCAAGTAAATCAAACACAATGGGGGTGATTGAATTTAAATTGGTGTTGTTTAAATATTATTTTAATACAATTTTAAAAGGTAGTTTCTAGTAGGTGAAAGTAAGAAGTGAATCAGAGGTAGTCAAAAGGTGTGAAAGGGTAAATTAGTGGCTGATTCTTCCTTCCTGCAGGGGTAATCGTACTTTATTTCGGATTGTACTGTATGTGCAGGACATCTTTATTGCAGGTTCATTCAACTTTGCTGGTTGCCTCCAGGGTCTGGAACTTGACAAGTTGTCAAGAAGGTTGATGTAATTTCAGCAGGATGCTGGGTTCATGATGAGCATACATCTCTGCTGCACATTCCAGCTTGTCAAGTTGCCGTAGCCTTAGTGCGACATTAGAGTATTGTACACGATTCATGATTCCACTCTCTACAGTCACAGTGAATCATTTCATTATGCATGTTTGTTGGGTCTGCCAATGACCTTGAATTTGATTCTGAGCAAATTTGAGAGTAATCAACTTTACAGCGTTTTCAACAAAAGTTGGAAATATAACACTGTCAGGCATAAAGCACAGCTGGGAACACTATAATGATATGAAAAGATGAAAATGGTTTAAAACTACAGTTAGCGGTGTGAAGCTGAGGACTAGCAAGAAATTTGGACAGTTTTATGATGCTAATTATCCATCTCCTTCCAATCACAAGACTGACATGGCTGAGCCAGGTAGTGGTATACATCCATGTTATACTGCAGCACCTTCACAATTTAATGTAGGCTTACTTGAATTAATTTTGCATTGAGTCACAGATTTTTTCAATATCCATTGGTCACTAACTATATTCTTTCCATATAAAATATCTCAGCAATAATAGAAGTCCATTTGAAACTTCTGCATTCCTGTACTATCAAAATTACACTAGTTCATGACATGAGAAGCAATTCTACCTGGGACCACTGGCAAGTACATAATCTCATGAATATTTTCTGCGCAAACAAAGAGACCATCACAGTTCAGGTTTTCTAGGAATACATTGAACCCCAACACGGCTTTTTCTGTTGCATGGACAGTGATTCTTGAGTGCCATTCAGACATAATTCACATTTATAGCTTCACAAATCAAAATGTTTTCTCGCAGGTGGGTCAGTAGGACTTTCATTTATTATGTCAATTAAATAAAATTAGTTGTAGCTCAATTTTTTCTCAAAGCAGAAAATAGGTTGGATCGATTTACCCACGCAGCTAAAAGTCGGGCATTACAAATCAGTTATTAATTCTACCAATCAAACTTTATTCTCATATCATATACCCAAGTTGCTACAACATTAATGTACCTCCGTGATTAAATTTACAACCTAACAGGTGCATGCTTATTGCCCATGTCTGACTATCTTTCAACATGTGCATCAATAATAATAAGCATGTCTCCTTCTCAATCCTAGCTTTTTCCCATTTCATGAAACAAAATCATTTATGTGAGCCAAAGCTTTACAAACCTCATTTTCTGTTGCCAATTCCAGAAACCCCATTAAAACTTTTAATCAAACTGAACTCGAGCAGCATGCAAAGATACAGATAATTCCAAACACGTTCTGGCACAACTTCCACTGACATGCGAACAGGATCTTCATCTAAAGACAATACAACAGACAAGTTCTGATAATGAGTAAATCAAATTTAAATTGCTATCTCCCATCCTTTTTGATTTGTCATCTATGAGGTATTTTGTAGAATGGAAAATAATTTTGATAAGAAACAACTCCACTACGTGGTCACAAGAGTACTTTAATTTTAATTTCAATTTATTGACCACACGAATGAAAACACATATAGCAAAACATAGTTCCTTTCTTTACAGTTCATATTTGAATTAACAATGCCTTGATTGGTCTGACATACTCACCTTTAGGACCATCTCGTCAGGTGCGTTTCAACAAGAGGTTGTAATTTCCTTTCGTCACATGACAAGCCGATCCTGTGTGCCTTATTACTAGCCATGCTGCAAACATGCCATGAATCTGTTTATGGTCTGTGAGAACTAAGATGGCACAGAACTGCACTCCTAGAAGGTCTTGTACCGCACAGCACTGCTTGCATAACTTTACCAAAATGATACATGAATATTTCATTGGTGCTTGTAGGACATTGCTTCCCTGATTTACCTAATTTTCTACAATTAGGATCAGGTAGAATAATTATACATCGTTTAACAAACAGAACTTTTCTTCTATAATACGCTCTCATTGTCTGTACTGGCTTTCACACAGGAAAAGAGGAGCAATCTGGTTTCATCTAGGTTAAAGACTATCTTATGGGTATACATTTAATTCATTGTATACTGGTTGTTGTAATCATATGTATTACCAATGTTGCATTGATGAAATGTGTGGAAATTTATGGCCCAGCCAATAAATTAAATAGGTTGGGCAGTTCTGCTGAACAGGAACCAAATCTAGGCATCAAAACATTTACCGTGTAAATAACATTGGTTACAAGGTTTTTTATTATTTATTTCCTACACTGTCTCTAAAGCCAGTGTTAAGCATTTTGTCCCCAGTCAGTATGCTACCCACAGTCTCAGTCTCATCTCTATGCCATAGTCACTCAGAGAATTAAGCACAACGACTAATGGTCAAAAAACCAAGGTATAAAACCAATACAAAATGTCCCGTAGAACAAAGGCCTGCATTCTAATGTTTTGTTGACTGGTTGCACAAAGGAGCTATTGACAGTACTAAAAATAGTTTTCCTTGTTTCTAACAAATAAGGAAAGTCAAGGGAAAATTGGGAAAGTCAAGGCAAAACAATGTGTGCTCATGTTTTTACCTCAATGGATGGTTGATGTTTGCCTTCCCAAAGATCAAGTTAATGTGGGTACTGCCTGTAGTCGGCAAAAACTATATTATTAACAGGTGATTGACATTCAATAGACCAACAATTCAACATGTTATTCCAACAATAAACATTTTCTCTGGCATTGCACCATGGTACTGACTTATCATGTATCCTTGAATTTTTCTCCTTCATCAGCAAGAAATTGATTGTTTTACTGAACATGTAAATACATTATGTAAAATCATGCTATTTACATTTATTCAAGAAAAAGTCTTTTTACTCCTAAGGTATGAAACATGCTAACTAAATGCAACTCATACATCCTTCACAGAACACTGTGTCTTTACAAGGTTATTTTAGTGCAAGATCCTCCGAAAAGAGTCGGCAGTATAATGTGAAGGTTGGAGGAATGGGAGGATAGAATAACAATTTATAACATAATTTCCCTCAAAGGAAAGGTACTAGATCTAAATCTATCCCTAAAATCAGTTCTCATTTTCTCGAAAATGGGTTGAAATTATCCTGAAATTGGATCAATTGATGTGGCTAACTAATGTAGTCGAGACAGTCTGAGAAAGTTATCAGTCCTTATTGCAGCTGATTGAGTGTCTTATTACCCACCACAAGCAAAGTGAGAAGCATTGGAACTGAGGTAAATTTATAATTATAAAATATCACTTGAGTCTAGTAAAGAAGAGTGATAAAATAGGTATGTTACTATAGATACAATGTTCAGTTTCTCTTGAATGTAAGGAAGCAACTCAAATTTTGGCCATTGGATTACAGTATCATGTGAATTGTGTCTCACAGTAATGGTTGTAACAACACTGATATTGCCTGTATAATTGACACCATTCCTGCATCATGCCATTGTGGTTCCTGCTACATAGCAGCAAGGTAACTGAATTTGTTATGGTCTTTACCAAATCTTGCAAATGTCAGTAGGCATACCTGTAACAACACGCCCTCTGCTCCATTGGCAATCTTAGTTTCAATCATTCGTCACCTAGTAGCTAAGTCGTCCTAATTAGCCAATACAAACCATAACACATTTAATAAATGCAGGGAAAACCAGAATCATGCATCCATCCTTTATTTCATGTCGATAATCACAGCAAAAAGGTAAAGAAGTGTGTTGAAAATAGAGCCAAAATCTAGAGCAAAAGAACAAAGAGCTGCCATTAAACTGTTGTTTGAAGTGTAAACACACAAGAGATTGTTTATTTTAATGGCAACATGAGATTGATCGGCTATAAATAGCTCTGTCTTCACAAGATCACATTTTGCTTATAGGCAAAAACTTCCAAAAATAATAGAACTAATTTTTTCAGAGGTCAGATGGGGAAAAATGTATATCTGTTTTTGCGAATGTAAGGTTAATTCTTTAAAAAGCGTGTACTGAATTTATCAATTCAGTAATGGGTAAGACACGTGTGGAAGAATAGCTAGTCTTGTCAAAAAATGACCTCAAAATACACTTTAGCACACTGTCTAGGGATAGTATGTCAAGATGTTTTAAAACCTATCAAGACACCGCAGCTTGGGTATGCAAGTTTCATATCCACAAAATAGCTGTCTTGCAACGCATGGCACAAATATTGACACATTCACCTTCAAGGTATACAACTGCAATGGTATTAATGTCTTCATCATTTCAAATACAATGTCAATGACCTCAAATTCATCAACATGAGTGTCATATTTCTAAGCCATCCAAGAAAATATTGCAACCAGACAGGAACTGTTGAACATTGAAATACTTGCTTTCTGCCTGACTACACAAAAAACTTAATTTATTTTTACATGTGCTTAATATTTTGTTTTAACAACTTACTGAATCAGCTAAAATCTACCTGAGAAATCTAACCTGGACACTAAATCCAAAGCATTACCCATAACAAAATGCTAACATGATTGGCTTTAGCTAATTCGATTGCCTTTTCATGTGACAAAGTACTCGTTTGCATGTCTGTCGCTATTATGTTGGAATGAGCTGGAATTATCGCTCTTGCCTCCATGTGTCACTTTAAGTCACATTGATTTTAAGTCTTAATGGAATTAGGACTACTCTCATGCTATGGTATTAAGTTTATTTAATTGAATGTGCTTCTTTATCTTGTTCATCTGATCTGTTCTTTTATGCAGTAAATTTGACCTTAACAAGAGTAAAAACATGGCGCACTTGGGTGGTTAGCATTTGGCTATGGCTCCGGGCTCCCTCTCAGGCATTAAGGTACCCCTGGAAAGAAGAAAGTTATGCTGCATATTCACGACATTTTATGCCCCTCCAGACAATGTCTATACATACGCATCTGCGTTAAAGGATCTAACTTTTTTTATTCTGATTGATAAAACAGGCAAAACCTTTAAGTAAGCATTACTGATACCCAGCGAACTGGTGCGAATCACTAGCTTATTGAAACTTCTGTTTAGTGTAGGATTTTTTATATATATTGCAAAACATAGTTTATCAAACAGACTAAAACCTTACTTTCAAGGTGAGATTTGCCTATTTTTATTTATTAAACATCTGCTGATTTTTCTTCCTGGTGCCTGTTTGTATCAGTGAAATATAAAACTGTGCATCAGCATTTTACTTTACTGCCAATAGCCGAGGAACAGCACACAATTGTGTATGCCAGCTTGGAATGCAATATTTGTCCCAGTGCAATGATGGTCAGTTTGTCCCATAAACACCGACAGGCTGCGAGGCGATAATTGGCGCAATTTCTGCACCACATGTTCAGGCATGCTCATTGTATGAACCTAAGAGTAGATTTCGAAGCTGTTGTCTGAGTGTATATATAACAGAACAATGGAACTTCTTTGAAATATTACCAAACATGTCATAACAATAATAATATTACGAGTATGTATGCACTGGTAGTCCGGATGGTGCATCCCCCTAACTCCAGTTCTTACTCATGATAATACATAATAATAGTTTAAAACGTTGTTCTATTAACTGTACCATTTCACATTTTGTGGCAAACAGAGGTGCTTGTTTTTCACTTGATACTTTAATGACAGTTTTTTTGTTCGGTGTTTTTGTATGCGAGTCACTTAGAACTTTTTGTCTTTTTTCACTGTAGTATACCAGCTATCCCTTCAATGACTTCTTTTGCCTGAAATATTCCTTTCCTTAGAGTTTTGGTTCCTTTGGAATACAAAATGTCACGATCACAGTGGTCTTGGCAAAGAGATCATCAAGCAATCGTGAACAGAATGGACTCAGTATCAAAGGAGGAAGATGGGAGTGAGAATGCGATAGGCTGAGTCCACTCATTTGAGGAGGCCTATTCATGTATTGTACCTCATGCTGACAAGGAATGTTTTTGTTGAACTTTTGTGGATATGAGTTAAAAAACAAATGGAGATACTCATCTTTCCTTCCTTTTATTTACAGTGAGTGAGTAGGCTACTGCTCCATATCTCTTTGTCTATTTCCAGTCCGTCTGTCTATTCATCTCTCAGTCTCTGTGTATCCATCTGTATGATCCATAACTCTCACCATTTCTCTAACAAACCCTCTCAATCCTGATGTCTAGCTGTCTATTTGCTTCTACTTGAACCCATTTGTTTCTATTCCTTTCTATTAGTCTGTCTACCCATCTATCTATCAAGTCATCCTGTATTGGTGCATAGCCAGACACCCAACTTGATGTATCAGAATAGATCTACCAGTTTCCACACTTTCTGCAGGATCGCATAACTCAGTTGTGTCTACTGAGTCTCTCAGTTAGCGATATCAGTAATCTAATTTTAGGATAATTTCATCCGATTTTGGAAAAAATAAAGCTTCAATTCCACATAACGAGAGCTGCTGCTGTTTCCCTTTCCAAATTTAGATGCTTTAGCAGAGAAATTTAGATCTGAAACCTTTGGTTTAAACATATCTATTCATCACTTTGCCAATGATCGATGCAACTCAATGACAGGCTGAGAGTGTTAGTAGGAAAGTTGAAGTAAACCTTGCAGTTCTGTTAAAAACAATCAGATGCAATAATATATTTCAAAGCCCACCACAGAAATGTTGGCTCATGTTTTGTTTGTGTTTTTGACCATGGAAAGAGGCGAGTAAACACACCAGCAGAAATAATGTCAAAATCATAGGCATTTTGAATTACACATAATCTAATTGCGGCTGAAAAGTTAGTTGGGATATGAAATTATATCAAAACATCACGGTGACATAAGCTGTAACATTAAATTAAGGGATGTATGAATTTCCGACAGATTTTGATAGACATCATGTAACATTGTGTCATCGCCTCTAGATTTTGCGGGAAGTTACATTGCATATGAAATTTGACATCACACATAATGTCATATATATGCTGCTTTGAGCCAGGGGAAAGGATCAGCCATGTGGGGTAATGTATAGCATCAGAAGAACTCTATGAACTTTGGACCACGCTAAAATGAACATGTCTTGAACCAAACATAATTGTAAACAAGTAAATTGGTTCTTTTATACTCTCATTCAAAGCCAGTAGGTCACTATCTGAGGCTACCTTCAGCATTGTGCATAATCAAATTACCAGCATAGTCACCACATATTTGATAATGAATATTTGTTGATTCATGCAAAGCTCAAACCAAACTTAAATTCATTCAGATAGAATAACTACACATCCCTGTCTTCACCAATGCTTAATCTACCTGCCTAGAAAACAACCAGAAGTAGGTTATGTACCTTTAAAACAGCCCTCCTACAATCTATGACCATACTTTCACAGCTATGGCTAACAGCTAGGCTGTAATCATACAATCATGTCTGTAATTACATTGCCCCCACTCATTTCTATGCTGAGTCTGTCCTGTGCACTGGGCATGACCGTTAATGGGGCATGCAAATAGAAGAGCATGGCAAAAGAGAAGCATTCATATAACATTGTGTTTACCAACAAATAATCATCAACCCTGTACATGAAAGCTGTTTTGGATTTACATATAAGTTAGGAGCGCCTCACCATTATATTTCCTGTCTTTAAAACGCTCATAGTGTGCTATCCGAATGCAGTTACTTACAGTTTGAATACTTTTGCTTCTATCATTAAATATAGGAAATCATCCTGGTCATAAGTGAAGCGAAATTGAAGAGAAATAATATTTGGAAGACAGAGTTAGCTACAAAATGTCCCAATATTTTTAACAATTTGATGACACACATTCCATTCTTTGTGTCTCATAGAAATACAATTTAAACGACATTTTGCAGCACAGTGTCTGCAGGACTTCTTATTGTGGCTTCATTAAACTTGCTGGTAGCCTTGGAGTAAGGAACTTGACAAGTTGTCAAGAATGAGGATGTAATTTCAGCAGGCTGCTGTGTTCATGATGAGCATACAGCTCTGCCGCACATTCCAGCTTGTCATGTCGTTGTAGCCTTAGAGAGACATTAGAGTGTTGTACATGATTTATGATTCCGCTGTCCACAGTCACAGTGAATCATTTCAGTCTGAATGTTTATTAGGTCTGTCCGTGATTTTTGAATTTGATTAAGAGCAAAATTGAGAGTCAACTTTACAATGTTTTCGACCAAATTTGGAAATATAACACTGTTTGGAATGAAATACAGCTACAATGTAGGAGCACAATGATGTCATGAAAATGTAAAAAATGGTTTAAAATGACGGTAAGGGTGTGTGAGGTTTAGGACTAGCAAGAAATCTTGACAGCTTTATGATGCTAGCTGTCCATGTCTTTCCAATTGCAAGAATGATATGACTGAGAGAGGTAGAGGGAACTGTACATGTCATACTGCAGCACCTTCACAAATTTTAAAATGTGCCTTGAATTAATTTTACAATCGGTCGCAGGTTTTCCATTTGAAACCTCTGCATTCTTGTGTCATCAAAATTCTATGCATTCATCAGAAGCCACATGCATGTTCTACCAGTGGCCACCTGCAAAATGCACAATCTCATGAATATTTTCTGCTCAAACAAACAAACCATCACATTTCAGGTTTTCAGGAAAATGTGAAAACCAAACACTGATTTTTCTATTGCATGGACAGTGGTTCTTGTGCTCCATTCCAGACATAATTGATATTAAGCTTCTCAAACCTGTCAAACCACTTTTTCTTAGGTTGGTCAGTAGGACTTTCATTTAAAATTTTAATAAAGTCAAAATTTGTGCAAGCTCAATTCTTTCTTGCTTGCAGAAAATAGGTTGGATAGATGGACCCGGGAAGCTAAGAATCAGAGATGTCTGACGTCACAAATCAGTAATTAATTCTACCAATCAAACTATATTTTCATCATAGCCAAGTTGCTATAATGATACTGTAACTCCGTGTTTAAATTCACAACCTAACAGATACTTCTGACTATTTTCAATATGTTCATGAATAATAAAAAACCATGTCTCCTTCTCAATCCTAGCTTTTTCCCATTTCATAAAACAGAATCATCCATGTGAGCCAATGCTTTACAAACCTTATTTTATGTTGCCAATTCCAGAATTCCTATTAAATATTTTAATGAAACTGAACCCAAGCAGCATGCAAAGATACAGATAATTCCAAACACATCCTAGCACCACTTCCTCAGACATGC
Source organism: Platynereis dumerilii (assembly GCA_026936325.1). Classification (NCBI taxonomy): domain Eukaryota; kingdom Metazoa; phylum Annelida; class Polychaeta; order Phyllodocida; family Nereididae; genus Platynereis; species Platynereis dumerilii. Next base: position 16,343,763 of record JAPTHN010000005.1, read on the forward strand.
GAACAGGACCTTCATCTGTACACAGTAGAACGGACAAGTTCTAATAAAAAGTATAAATCAAATTTAAATTGCTCCTTCTATCCTTTGTGATCCTGATTCCTTGTTCGTTTAAAATTTGCTGCAGAGTTAAAAAATGATAATGGTTCATCTGCACGGTTTCAACACACGGCAAAGTGCTGATAGGGCTTTAATCCCGTATTATCGCACTGACTACAAATGGGATCACTTTTATGAAACAAGGTGCATTCTTGGCGTCAGTTGAAACATACGTCTCACATTTTTGTCCAGGCTGAGAAAGGATTTCCCTCTTATGAAATGTGTCTTCTTTGAGATATTTCCTTTAATGGAAAATAATTTTTTATAAGAACCAACTCCATAGGTGCAATTATTATGCAAGCATATTTTTGTCCCATTGAAATAGCATTGTAAATTGGAATTATCTGAATTCATTTCAAAATATTGTTCAAGTGCACTGAAAAAATTTTATTTTCCTTGGTTTGAGGGTGAGTTCTAAACCTTGGGTAAGCAGAGTATGAGGTTGATAGTGATTCCTTAATTTCTCTTGCTGACACAGAGCTTTTATTGCAAAAAGATTGTCATTTTCATGCTATTTCAATGCAGGGAAATAATATAATTTGCTCACATGTAAGAACACCAACGTTTCAAATGATGGTTCTTTTTTTTTATTTAGCGACAAGGGGTAAATGTTCATGGTATTTTAAGATCAATTTGATGAATTTTTGGTGGTAGTGGGTGCACTTTCATGATATTGCATAATAATTGAGAACAGCCCAAAACTTTATTATATGGCGTAATTCCTCATTGATTAAACGGAATTGGACAAAATTTACAGGATATTAACTTCATGGTACACACATCATATTGTGCAAAGGATATCCTTATAGTATTATTTCTCTTTGCGATATCATAAAAAATAATGGTTGCATAATAATTGGGAACGCAGTGTATATTTAACATGATCTGTGGTTGGTAGCAATATCGTCAGATTCTTTCAGTTGAAGACACGTGTAGTATTCCTGAGTTGCTTTAATATAACAGTCCATGGTTGAATTGGCAATGCCCTGATTGGTCTGAGGTACTCACCGTTAGGACCAGCTCCTCGGGTGTGCTATCACAAGAGGTTGTAATTTCCTCTCCTCGCATGACAAGGTGATTCTGTGTGCCTTATTACTAGCCATGCTGCAAACATGCCATGAATCTGTTTACCGTTTGTGATAACTGGGAAGACACAGCACTGCACTCTTTGAAGATCTTGTCCAGCACAGCACTACTTGCTAAAATGATACATGAATATTTAAGAGGTGCTTGTAGTACATTGCTTTCCTCTTTTAGCTAATTTTCTACAATTAGGACATTACCAGGTAGAATACACGTCGCTCAACAAAGAGAACTTTTCTACTATAATACACTCTCTTTGTCTGTACTTCCTTTCACACAGGAAAGAAGAGCAATCTGGTTTCTAGGGTTAAAGGCCATAATTATATAGGGCATAATTCACTGTTTATTTGTTGTTGTATTTGTATCTATTACCATTGTTGCATTTATGTAATGGGTGGAATTTTTATGGCCCAGCCGATTAATTACAATGGTTGCAGATTTCTGCTGAATAGGAACCAAACCTAGATATCAAAACAATTACCATGTAATAACATTGGTTACATGGTTTTCCTATACTTCTTACACTGTCACTAAAACCACAGTGTTTAGCATTTTGTCCCCAGCAATGCCAGTATGGTACCCACAGTCTCTGCCCCATCTCTATGCCATAGTCACTCAGAGCATTAAGCACAACAACTAATGGGCAAAAAACCAAGGTATAAAACCAATACAAAATGTCCAACAGAACAATGGCCTGCATTCTAATGTTTGTTGACTGGTTGCACAAAAGAGCTATTGACAGTACTCAAAATAGCTTTCCTTGTTTCTAACAAATAAGGAAAGTCAAGGGAAAATATGGAACGTCAAGGCAAAACAATGTGTGCTCATGTTTTTTACCTCAATGGATTGTTGATGTTTGCTTTCGCAAAGATTGAGTGAATGTGGGTACTGCCTGTAGCTGGCAAAAACTACATTATTAATAGTTGATTGACATTCAATAGACCAACAATCCAACATGTTATTCAAACAATAAACATTTTGTCTGGCATTGTACCATTGTACTAACTTGACATGTATCCTTGAATTTTTCTCCTTCATCAGCAAAGACATGGTGTGGTTTACTGAACATGTAAATACATTATGTAAAATTATGCTATTTACATTTATTCACAAAAAAGTATTTTACTCCTAAGGTATGAAACATGCTAACTAAATGCAACTCATACATCCTTCACAGAACACTGTGTCTTTACAAGGCTATTTTAGTGCAAGATCCTGTGAAAATAATTGTAATGTGAAGGTTGGAGGAATGGGGGGAATAACATACCGATTTTCCCTCCAAGAAAGGCACCAGATCTAAATCTATCCGCAAAATCTGTTCTGATTTTCTCGAAAATTGGTTGAAATTATCCTGAAATTGGATCAATTGATGTGGCTAACTAATGTAGTCGAGACAGTCTGAGAAAGTTATCAGTCCTTATTGCAGCTGATTGAGTGTCTTATTACCCACCACAAGCAAAGTGATAAGCTTGGGAACTGAGGTAAATCAATAATTATAAAATATCACTTGAGTCTAGTAAAGAAGAGTGATAAAATAGGTATGTTACTGTAGATACAACATCCAATTGCTCTTGAAAGTAATTAGACCCCCACTAGAATTTTGGCCATTGAATTACAATATCAACCTAAATGTGTTTAACTGTAATCATTGTAACAGTGCTCACTGACATTGCTGCAGACTAGTTGATACCATTCTTGCATCATGCCGTTGCGGTTTCCTGGTACATCTACCAGCATGGCCACCATTGAATTTGTATCATGGTCTTTAAGCGAGATATGGGTCCGAAGCTTGCAAAAGAAAGTAGGCCTACACCTTCGGCCATGTTAGTTTCAATCATCTGTCACCCGGTTACCCAGTCCTCCTTGCGTCATAATTATCCAATGCAAACCATAGTGCATTTAATAAATACTGGACAAAAGCCACAATCATCCATCCATCCATTATTTCATGTCTATAATCAGAGCCACTGACTCAGGGCAGAAAGCCGAAGGAGCATGTCGAAAAAAGTGGCAAAAACGAGGGCAGAAGAACAAAGAGCTTCCATTATACTGTTCTTTGAAGTGTAAACACACAATAGATTGTTCCATTTAATACAATGTGAGATTGATCGTGCACTAGGCTATAAATAGCTCTTTCTTCACAAGATCATATTCTGCTTATAGGAGCAAACTTCCAAAAACAATAGAGCTAATTTTTTCAAAGATCAGACGGAGAAAAATGTACACTATTTTTGCAAGTGTAAGGTTATTTATCAATTAAGTTATGGGTAGCCCATCTGTGGAAGAAGAGCTAGTCTTATCAAAAAATGACCTCAAAATACACAGTAGCACACTGCCTAGGGATAGTACTTCAAGATGCTAAGTTGCTAACCCATCGAGACATCCCCTTTTTTGGGTCAAGTTACACACCCGCAACAGGGCTGTCTTGCAATGCATAGTACAAATATATTGACACGTTCACCTGCAATGTACAATGTATACAACTACAACGGTATGAATGTCTTCATCATTTCAAATACAATGTCAATGACCTCAAATTCATCAACATGAGTGTCATTTTTCAAAGCCATCCGAGAAAAAATTGCAATTAGACAGTAACTGTTGTACACTAAAATACTTGCTTTCTGCCTTACTATACACAAAAAGTTAATTTGTTATTTATGTAGCTGAACCGAGTATCATCCAACTCAGGAGAAACTTCTAAAAGTGGATCCAGAATCTCAAATTTATATCATAATTCTATTTTGAACTGTCCTTTCTCGTTTTCTTCATATGCACCTAATTGCTGCTGAAAAACTGTTTTTTTCCATATAGCTCTTTCCAGCACTGACAACAGTGTTAATATGGTTTGTGCATGACAATTTTAAAGAGAAGCTTGTGTTACCTTTAGAAATGTAGATCTAACAGAAATGAATATGTGAAGTTGCCTTTTATTTTTGATGTACGATTATGCAGCGATAAGTCACCATCTTTACAAAATATGTCACAAGTATACCGGACTGCTACAATTACAAGTATGAAGCAGCATATAGCAATTTAAGTCATTTCACCTATGCTTAATTGCTTTGTTTGAACAACTTACTAAATCAGCTAGAATCACTACCTGAGAGATCCAACCTGGACTTTAAGTCAAAAGCATTACACATTCAACAGAACGTTAACATGATTGGCTTTCATAGGCAGACGGCGTGCGCAATTTTTAGGGGGGGGCGAGCGACATTTGCCCGAATTTCAAGATCAAAATTGAATACTATTTTAAATGAAATTGCCTGGAAATCATTAATTTTCAAAAAAAAATTTAATTATCTGCCCAAATTTGTTGGCCTTTTTGCCCGAATCTTACTGTTTCCCAAACTTTTTGGGGGGCGACTGCCCCCCTACCCCCCCCCCCCCTCCGGTACGCCTATGTTGGCTTTAGCTAATTCGATTGCCTTTTTGTGTGACAAAATACTCGTTTGCATGTCTGTCGCCATTATGTTGGAATGAGCTGGAATTATCAGTCTTGCCTCCATGTGTCACTTTAACTCATATTGATTAGAAGTTTTAATAGAATTTGAACTATTCTCATGCTATGGTATTAACATGATTAAGTTAATTTAATTGAATGTGCCTCTTTATCTTGTTCATCTGAACTGTTATTCTGTTTTTGCAGAAAGCAAATTTGAGTTAGTGCATTGCATATTTGGGTGGGGCCATGGCTCCCCCTCAGGCATTAAGTTAGCCCTGGAAAGATTGAAAAAGCCAAATTATCCTGAATATTCCACACATGTGTGCTCCCCCTCCCAGGCAACTTCTATAGATATGAGTAGATTCTGAGTAAAGAAGCATATTTTCTTATTCTGATTGAAAAGGCAAGCAGAAACATTTAGGTAAGTGTATTTAAATGATACTATGAAACTTTTGTTTGGTGCAAGGTTTTCTTACATCGTGCAGAACACTATTTATTAAACAGCCTAAACCCTACTTTCAATGTCACATTTGCTTTTTTTCTGAAATGTTGATTCTGCTGGTTTTTCCCTATGGTGCCTGTCTGCGACAGTGAAATACAAACTTGTGCATCAGCATTTGCTTCAAGCCAACAGCCAAGGAACAGCACACAATTGTGAATGCCAGCTTGGAATGCAATATTTGTCCCAGTGCAATGACGGTCAGTTTGTCCAGTAAACACTGACAGGCTGCGAGGTGATAATGGGCGCAATTTCAGCACCATATGTTCAGGCATGCTCATTGTATTGGTCTGAGAGTAGATCTATAAGTTGTTGTCTGAGAGTATATATAACAGAACGATGGCACTTCTTAGAAATTTCACCAACTATGTCATGGCACTAAAGCGGCCACATCAGTAGAAGTATCTGAGGTCATGTAATTTATTTTTAGATTTGTTTTGATCCAACTTACGTGATTAAACTTTGTGGTTTGCACACTCAACTGGAAACATATTTACTTAATTACTTATTCGGAAGATCAAAACATGGATATTTAATTTTCGTCGTACTATTTAACTTTTCTTAAATACATCACCATGAAGAATGAAGCTGTTATAAAACAAGTAGGCCCAGGCCTATTAAAAAGCTTAAAAGGAAGGCAATAAATAAAGGATAACGACTATGTGTTCATACAAGCCACTCCACAAGATTATGTCCAATGATATTATGCATTGGTAAGTATATGGATACACTAAAAATGTTTGTCCTATTAATTTATTTATAAAACATTCACTTCTTTATAGCAAACAAGAGTGTTTGCTTTTCACACAATAGTTTAAAGGCAGTTCTTTGTTGGTGTTTTTGTGAGCTAGTCACTTCTTCATGAATGGGGCTAACCATAGACCACTCATTTTCAAAAGGAAGGCCTCTTCTATATGCTGACAAAGAATGTCAATAAACTTGTTTGGATATAATATATGAGTTAAAGTGCAGATTAAAAAAAACATACCTACTGTCAAAGACATCAATCAAAAAATTCATCCTTTTTTCCATGTATTCTCTATCTGTTTCTCTCGGTCTAAGTCTGTATTGCTCCATTCATTTTTGTAAATCCAACTCACTCTATCTATTCATTTCTGTCTATTCGTGTCTGCTTGTACTGTTATATCTCTATGTCTTTCTATCACTACGTCCACCGATCTATCTTCAATTTATCTACATTGGTGAACAGCCAGACACCCGATTTGATATGCCAGAATAGATTTGCAGTTTCCACACTTTCTGCAGGATCGTATAACTCGGTTGTGTCCACTGAGTTTCTCAGTTAGCGATATCAGTCAATCTAATTTTAGGATAATGTCATCCGATTTCATAGAAAATAAAGCTTCAATTCCACATAACGAGAGCTGCTGAAGTTTCCCTTTCCAAATTTAGATGCTTGAATAGATAAATTAAAATCTGAAACCTTTTCTAACTCAATAGTGAAATGTAAATGTAGAATGCCATCAGAATGCTTTTGTGTGTGCAAAATGGATGATACAGATCTAGGAAGTAACAACTGTCTCAGTATTATCAAAATCTGTTCATCAGGAATACCATGTTCATGATTTAGTGCTCAGGGTTCATCAATGTGTTGTTTCTTTTCATGCCATGAACTGCAATAAGGCACCAACCATTCAAGTCAGTCAAATGTTAAATTAAATGCAGGTGTGTTATTGTAGATACAGTTTAAAGTTGATCTTCCAAGCAAGTGAAAGTCTCAATAATTTCCCATTTTACTACAATATCGCAGCAAATGTGTCTCACAGTTATGGCTGTTACATCCATTATATTGTGTTTATTATATTTACTTCAGAGTCAGGGCATAAAGCTAAAAAAGTGAAAAAAGAGTGGCAAAAATGAGAGCAAAAGAACTAAGAGCTGCCATAAGCCGTTGTTTGAAGTGCAAACACACACGCGGATTGTTCCTTTTAATAGCAACGTGAGATTGATCATGCACTGGGCTATAAATAGCTTGTTCGGCACCAGATCATGTTCTGCTTATAGGCACAAACTTCAAACAAAAAAGTGATAATTCTATAGATGAGAGAGGGAAAAATCCTTGTTCATCTGAAATAAATCTATTATGACAAGTGTGAAGTTATTTCTTAAAAGGCATATAAGTTTTAAATTCTCAAAGAAGCACTGGGTCAAAAGATATGATGAAAAAGAAGACTGTAAATTGTGAAACCAACAATTCTCAAATCATAAACGTTTCCAAGGGACAGAGCACATGTAAATAATAATAATAGCAAATGCCCCAGGTGCATATCATCACAGCAGAAATACAACAGACACAAGTTTCTCTTCATCTGGAGACACTGTGTTGTTTCAAGTCAATGAACTCAAATCCATCAACATGAGTGACAATTTGTCTAAGCCATCCTGGGAAATAGGCCTGTTGCATAATCAAGTAGACAAATTTAAATGTTTGTAAGTCTAATGGATGCCTCCTTGCTGCATGACAAAAAATATTTTTTAACATTCCTTTTCTTTTTTCTTTATATGCACCAGATAATGTGGATGAAAAACTGTAATTCCATATAGCTCTAGCTAGCACTGACAATAATGTTAATATGGTTTGTGCATGACAATTTTAAAGAGATGCTTGTGTTACCTTTAGAAATGAGATCGAACAGAAGTGAATATGTGAAGTTCCTTCTTTTTCTATTTTTTTTTATGTACAATTACATAGATACAAATCACCACTATTACAAAATATGTCACAGGCGTACAGGACTGCTACAATTAAAGGCATGAAGCAGCTTATTGCAATATACAGGTTATTTTCCTGTGTGTGATTGTCTTCTATTAAAAACTTACTGAATCAGCGAAAATCACTACCTGGGAAATTAAACCTGGACTTTAAATCCAACTCATTACTTATAACGAAACGTTAACGTGACTGGTTTCAACTAATTCGATTACCTTTTCATGTGAAAAAGTATTCATTTGCATGTCTGTGGATATTATGTTTGTATGAGTAGGAATTATCGCTCTTGCCTATATATGTGTCACTTTAAGCCACATTGATTTAAGTCTTAGTGCAATTTGGACTTCTCACATGCTATGGTGTTAGGTTAATTTAATCTATCATGCTCATTTATCTTGTTTGTTAATCAGATCTGTTATTCTATTTAAATACAGGAAGTAAATTTGAACAGGAGTTAAAGCATAGCGAATTCGGGTTGTGGGCATTTGGCCATGGCTCCCGCTCAGGCACTAAGTTACCCCTGGAAAGACAGAAAAAGCCAAGTTATGTTGCATATGTTATGCCGTCCTAGGCAATTTATATGCATAAATCTGAGTTAAAGGATCTAACTTTCTCTATTCTGATTGATTAAGCAAGCAGAAACATTTAAATAAGCATAAATGATACTTTACAAACTGGCGAGAATTGCATGCTTATGAAACTTTACTTTAGTGTAAGTTTTTCTTAAAATCAAAGTTATATGTTGCAAAACATCTGTCATAAAACCTCGCTTTCAAGGTCACATTTGCTTTTTTCCTGAAACGTTGATTCTGCTGACTTTTCTTTCTGGTGCCATTCTGTGACAGTGAAATACAAAAATGCGCATAGGCATTTGCTTCACATCCAACAGCCAAGGAACAGCACACAATTGTGAATGGCAGTGTGGAATGCAATATTTGTCCCAGTGCAATGATGGTCAGTTTGTCAAGTAAACAACGACAGGCTGTAGGGTGATAATGGGCGCAATTTCAGCACCATATGTTCTGGCATGTGCATTGTTTGGGCCTGAGAGTAGATCTAGAAGTTGTCTGAGTGTATATACAATGAGATGGAACTTCTTTGCAATATCAACAAACATGTAGAAACATTGTAGCGGCTACATCTGTGATGTATCTGAGGACATGTGGTTTTATATTTGTTATGACCTAACTTACGGAATTTTCAATTGTGGTTTGTGCACTCATCTGGAAACATGTTCATAATTATTTATTGGGAAGATTAAAATATAGATTTTTACTTGTTTTCAAACTATCTAGCAATTTTAAATACATCACCATAAAGAATGAAACTTTTATAAAACAAGTAGGCCTAAGCCTATAAAAAAGCTAATATAATAAAAGGAAGATGTTAAATAAAGGATAACAACTAATAGTCAACTATGCGTTCGTGTAAGCCACTCCACAAGATAATGCCTATTAATACTATACATTGGTAAGTATGGATCAAAAAATTGTTGTCTTATTCACTAACACAAAAAAATCACTTTTTTTAAGCAATCAAAAGAGTGTTTGCTTTTCACACAATAGTTTAATGGCAGTTCTTTGTGTGGCGTTTTTGTGAGCAAGTCACCTTCGTTTTGTGTCTTTTTTCATTGTAGACCAGTAATCCCTTCAAAGGCCTTTTTTGCCTAAAATATTTTTTTTTCTTTCAGTTTTTGTTCATCTAGAATACAAAATGCCCATGAACACAGTGGCTTTGGTAAAGAGATCATTCAGTGATCGTGAATAGAATGGTATCAGTACGAGTTGGGGAGAAATTGAGTGAGAATAGGGGGCTAAGAAGCTTGGACCACTAGTTTAAGGAAGGCCTCTGTGCTGACTAAGAATGTTGATAAACTTGTGTGTATACATGTTTATTATATTAAAGTGTAAATTCAAAAAAAGCTTACTTTCTATGATGTCTATAAAAAAATACATCTCTATTCTTCCCTATGTATTCTTTGCTATATATCTCTGCCCCATCTAATTCTATATTGCTCCATCCATTTCCGTATCCAACTCCCATAATCCATCTCTTTTGATGTCCATTTATATTTAGTGGTACCAATGTACATGTATCTCTAGGTCTTTCTATCACTCTGTCCACCCATCTATCTATCAATTTATCCTATATTGGTGCATAGCCAGACACCCAACTTGATATGCCAGAGTAGATCTACAGCTACCACACTTCCACACTTTCTGCAGGATGATATAACTCAGTTGTGTCCATCGAGTCTCTCAGTAAGCGATATCAGTCAATCTAATTTTAGGATAATGTCATCCGATTTCGTAGAAAATAAAGCTTCAATTCCACATAACGAGAGCTGCTGAAGTTTCCCTTTCCAAATTTAGATGCTTCAGCAGATAAATATAGATCTGAAACCTTTGGTTTAAACATATTTATTCATCACTTTGCCAATGAGCAAATAGCAAATGAGAGTGTTAGTAGGAAAGTAGAAGTAAACTGTGTAGTTGTGTTTAAAAGCAATCAGACGCAATAATATATTTCATAGTTCATAAGATTATTTCTTTGTTTTTATAACCATCAAGTTCTCTAATACAATACAGTAACGCATTGGTGGAGGTACAGTTCTGGCCGAAAGTTCAGATACCCCGATGCAAAAGGACCGGTTTCTCTATTTCCAGAGCAATTTTACCAACAGCAGGCAAATCATATATTAATTACAATGCATTGCATGCGACTGAAGAATGCCTCCTTTTTGATAAAACCAGGCAATTATATTAACAACATATTTTTTTGAATGAACAAGAATGCTGCGATTTGTCTTTGTTGTGACAGCGTTTTGTATTTTTTACTGACTTTGCACATTTTTGCAAAGAATTTCAAGAACTATTTCAATAATTTTAAAAAGATAAGACAAAATGCTTCCTTTGAATGAAACAATATAATCTATGCCATGTTCTTTCTTTTCTAAGGACTCTTTACATTTTGTTAGATCTTTGTTAATATTTGTGCAACCACTTTCATCATGTAAATTTTCGAATGTTCCTCTTTGAAAAATTGGATATGTGCATGCACTGCATGTCAATTTTAAAATGATACAATACATTAATATGGCTTATGATGATGCAGAACTTTGGTTTTCACGTCATTTGATCGTTGACATAGGAGTATGGCATGTTAAGTAATATATTTTGAAATAAAAACTTTGCTGGATGTGAAAATAATTTTATCTTGTACATATTATCTTCGCATTTAGCTACACTCAGTGCTAAAATTTATAGGTCTGCAACCTGTCTATTTATACCAAAGTTAGAGTTATTTCTAATATGTTTACTTGAGATAATTTCTTCAACTCAACATATTTAAACTGAACAAGTATTTTTGCCTTAGCAGCACGACAATTAATATTTTGTGTTCTAAAGGAAATCTATTTTGAAGCATTTTTCATGAAAAAAACTAAACAAACAAATTGACAAAAATGAAGCTTTTGGCCCGACTCAAACGTAATCTGATTTATCAGAACACATGAACACATTTCCAGAGGAAGAAGTCATCAGTATTATATCGTTATATTATGCTTGTTAAATTGAATATCATCATAATATCTGGATTACCTAAAATGTAAGTCCACATTCTAAAATATAAGACCATATTTTTAAATATACATGTAGGTGTCCACATAATCTGGTCTGCCTTGATTAATCGATTATGAAGCATAAATCGAGTATGAAGCATAAAATGGGGATGATGTCTACCTCTTATCTACAATTATAATAGAATGACAAAACATGATTTTCTTCATAGGTATAGTTTCACTTTTATACCCCATCACGCCAATTATTTCATCGACAGATAACATCATGATTTTCTTATTATCACGGTTGCATCCTACTACTCTGTTCAAAAAAGCACAATTATGAATGTTTCCTGTCATAATTAAATGACAACACTTCGGTCAAAAAGGAAACACATGATTCTCTGTATAAGTAGGTAAATATATCTTGATAAATCATCCATAAACATTGCATGTACATACACAAAACATACTCAGTTATCAATAAAAGAAATATCGTCCTGTTGACAAATGGTATCTTCCGTCATCCGGGAATGGTAAAATCCATTTTTGTATGCTGGCCGGTGTCCAAGACGTGCGAAAGACATGGCGATACATTTCATGAATAAATAAAACAAGCATATATATAGCAAATGTTGACATGGATACAGACCTGAATCGGATGTTAGGTTGAGCTGTCCTTTTCTTTTCTTCCTGTCTCTAATCCTACGAAATGCTTGTCCCACTGAAATATAATTATATATCAGTATTAAGATGTTTCTTCAATTCACATAACGACCGCTCAGCGCAAAAAGGAGCTTATATTAGCGGAAAAATGTGATTTTGAGAAAAAGACCCTTCAGTTTTGAACAGTTGTTTTCAGTTCTGGCTCGATAAGTACTTGTTCGATTTGAACGATTTTTGGTGTGTATATGAATATGGACATTTTCTATAAATATATTTAAAAATAATTATATAAATACGATTTTTTTTCATGAAATAAGAACAATGCTCCTTCTTGCATCAAGCAAGGCATTTTCAGTTGCGTGAAAGGAGCATAGATGCACTAAGCTCCTTTTTGCGCTGACTGGCCTCTGTAGTTATTCAGGGCAAAAAGGAACTTAATGCTAGTATTTTTACTGTCATTTTTAAGAAAATTCCAGTGCCTAAAGGTGCATAATAGCACTTTGCTCCTTTTTGCATCGGGTAAAAAGGTGCTTAGCTGAACTAAGTCCCTTACTGCATTGGCTACATTTTCTAATGGCAGAGACAACAAAGTACAACAAAACTTTAAAAATAGTGTCAACCTGTGCATCGATCTGCAATAGCTCCTTTAGTTTAACTCACTTAGTTCTAATATTCATAGATATTAATCCTAAGGCCTTACTTTCAAAAAATGAAATAGTTCAAAAAGGGACTTAGTGGCACTAAGTCCCCTTTTGCGCTCAGCGGTCGATAATAATAACACAACTCATATCCTGTTTAGACCTCAACTTGATACTTTTACTTTGGAAAAGCCAGGATCTAACTGACGGTTTTGAATGTTAATGCTTTTCTAAGGATTCGAATTTAACTAACAATCAAGATTATCGTTTATTTAGAAAACAATACAACTAAAATGGTATAGTTATAGAAGATAATGAGTGAGAGCAGTGCCAGTGAACAAATGGGTTAGGAAAAGGACAACCAATTTTGATATGGTCAGAGGAAACAGAATGGTGCAGAGATGGATGTACAACTACTCTTCAAATGGATTTGCTGAAGAGAACATCCTCCTTGTGCCACGTTTTCTATTTATTAGAGAATGTTCATGCATTTATTTCCCTTTTCCATAATTATCATTGCTAATTTTGTATGGTCAAATATTGCACCGGAAAAAACCCATTTGTCAATCAAAAATTTAACAGTTTTCAATACGACATGGTGCGCCATAACTGTCAATCATTTAACTTCTGAAATAGTTTTATAACCAATAAAATTGTTTCCTCATTCACAACTGCACTACCAATAAAAGATATTTTCAGAGCATTGTGAGTTTTTTGTTTGTTTGCTGGATACATGGTGTGAAATATTGTAAAAGGAATAATTAATGTCAAATTACATTCATTGTGTGACATGATTATAGACCTATAGGTCCACATGATTGTATCCATGAACACTTTATTGTTATTTCCAGTGCTCCAAGTTTCTAGGGATGCATTGTTGCGGGTAGAATTTTAGATCATTGATTTTGTTTGAGGTACGTGTTTCAAATGCAAAATGTAAGGCCATGCATTTCTCCTTTGTAACTCATGAATGACACAGCACAAGACTGTTGATGGTTATATTGCTATTGATTTTCTTGCCATACTGAGAGCAATGAAAAGTTCCAAACTTTCAAGGTTACATTGGAGAGCCCTGCAAGACTCTATTGGAAAGAAATTATATTTGATTTTTACAGCAGGAAGATATGCATGAACTATTATGTATTATTTTTACTTTTCAGGGACATATATACAGTTTAACTGTTTTGGATGATTTATGTACAAATAGTTATGACAGAGAACGTACCATGTCAGCATGCCTCGGCGGTCCAACGTCGGCCCAGCGTCAGTCCGATGTCAGCAGCGACAGACAAACTTCAGGCCGACGTTGGACCGCCGAGGCACGCTGATAGGGTATTCAATATAATTAATATTTAAAGTAAGAATGTCAATCGAAAATAAATTTTTTTTCATTAATTCAGAAAAAATCGACAATAAGTAAATTTAAAAACCAATTCAAATGTGGTGTAAATATATACATTTTTTACTCTATAATTGATTGACTTACTTTTTGATGTCCAAAATTTTACATTCTTTGATCCAGTCTTGTTTTCTGAAGTACGCATGCTCTTTAGGTGATGTGGTAGATCCGAAATGTCAAAGTTGGTATCCTCCTTGTCGCAAAATAGGTATCCACAAACTTAAGTCCAGGTAAATCCACTAGGTATCCTCACAACAGCTATAATCCAATAGTGCTATAAATAGTATCCAAAAGGTATCCACAGCAGTTAAATGCTACACACCTATAAATAGAACAGTTACAATCCTATGGCGCTATAAATAGATATACACTAAAAGGTATCCACAAATTATATCCTAGGCGGCTTGAAACAGTTAAATCTCAGGATGCTATAAATAGAAATCCACAACAGTTAAATGATAAATATAGTAAAAATCCTACAGTGCCACAAATAGTATCCACAAGGGTATCCAATGCAGTTAAATCCTAGTGTGCTATAAATAGGTATCCAGTATATATCCAAATAGGTAAGCACAACAATCAAATTCCTAGAAAGGCTATTTATAAATAGAACAGTTAAATCCCTAGCATGCTATAAATAGACATCCAGACAAGTCAAAATCCTACGTTCTTTAAATAGCTACCTTGACAGGATAAAGTCGAATATATATGTTCTAGAAAACACGTATCCACAAAAGTTAAAATCCTAGAGTATGCCAGCTAAATCCTTAAAGTTTTACGTAAGTTATATCTACAACAGTTAAAATGTGCCAATATGTTTCTAGGTGTGAGTAAAATGTATAAGAAATGTATAATATCTTAAGTAAATATGATTATATTAAGCAATGTAGATAAAATATTGAGTATTACGTGTACTATCCAATATATATGGTTGCATAGAAGAATGATAAAATTGAAATAATTATGTACACCCCATTAGAGAGTCGTTTATGAATGAGAACTCCCTAAAAATATAGGGACACTTTTGGGTGATGACATCGCAGTGTCGAAAACGCTCCCTGCATGTCGGGAACGTCACAAAAACGAAACGTCGGTAGAACGTTCCTAAAACATTCCCAGAACGTTTCAAAAGTGTTCATGAAACGTTCAGAACGTCCAAGAACGTCAGATCGTAACGTCTGACACTGTTCAACTGACGTTAAGCTGCCATTGAGCAAGTATCGACCCCTTTCCCAAGCTGCAGCCCCCTCCTGCCATGCAGCCCCCACGTGGATGCCACCACAGCGTCCTATAGTTACCATAGCAACACATTTCTTGTGCCAGAGAAATCAACACTGGCATCTAAAGAATGAATGGAATGCTGCAAACTGCCAGCAATTTTAAAGATGCCAGTCTAAACATAGACACTGCTATAAATAGTATACAACTGTAGATTAATCTTACATAATTACAAAATTTTAAATACATGTATACATGAATATCTAGCATTGCTATCAAGGGGCAATGTACTGTGTGGGCTACAGTGTAGTAATACATGTTTTTATGTTAGCTATTTTCAGTGGTATGCATTGGTACAGCAAGGAAAATATTAGACAAAGCTGAAGATAAGATAAGATAAGATAAGATAAGATAACATTACATTAGATAAGATAAGATAAGATATCATTACATAAGATATGACAAGCTGAGATAAGGAAAGATAAGTTAAAGTAAGATAATATAATGTAAGATAAGATAGGATAAAGATTAGATAAGATAAGATAGGAAAAGATTAAATATGTTGAGACATGATATGATAAGCTTTGATAGGATATCTAGCACTAGGATAAGATAAGACACAGTACAATATCATAAGAGAAGATAAGACAAGATAAGGGATGATAAGATGTTATGATAAGATCTTATAAAGTATGGTAAGAGATGATACGATCTAAAACAAAGAGATGAAATAAGACAACGATAGATAAATTGCCATTAGATATGATATAAGGTAATTCAGGTTGGCGTGTAACTGGATCATGATAAGACAGACATGTACAAGATCAAGTCATCATGCTAAAATTGAATGGCATTGGAAAAATTCATTGCGATTGGGCTTACCAAACAGATGATTTTTAACTAATAAACATAGAAATGGGAAACATATTGGGCTATTTTCACAGACCACTGTACAGAGTAAGTGCATTGGTGCGGGCAGAATGCTGAGTTGTAGCAAGCCTGCCATGCCAGCCTGGTAGCTCCATGTGCACAGTGCAGAGTGGCGAGTCACACATTTCTCCTTTGTAACTGGAGGAAAGATAAATATCTTATCAACCAGCCTGTACGTGTAAAACGTGAAAGGTAAAAATTTATATTGATATCATTGTATGATAAGAACTTGATTAGAATGATATTGATTTAAATACAGTCATCTGACCAAATTAGAATTAAACTTATTAAATTTGGTAGTTTGGATTAATGTGTTTCATCAAAGATTATTGGATTAGATTAATATTGTATTTGACATGTTTCCTCATATTAGATGTTTTCATATCATATGGGTTTAGATTCCATCAGATTCAGTAGAACTGAATTCTTTATTTTAGATCAGATTAGATTAGATTAGATTAGAATAGACTAGATTAGATTAGATTAGATTAGATTTCCAGGTAAGACCTATTTCTTCAATTGCTGTCTGGGACCACAACTTGCACCTTCAAGATGTCACGTGATATAAATAGCCGCCTGGCTGCTGAGGCTATTTTTAGGCCTTCTACAGACCAGGCACAAACATCTGTGCTTGCACCACGTGTTTCTTGTTTAGATAAATTTGAATCACTCAGATTACTACTGTAACAGTGGTCCCTGTGATATAAGACCACCACTTCTGAGGTCATGAAGTGGTCTCTTGTGGGGGTGCGGACCGTGAAGTCTCTCGTCAGGGTGCAAAATGCACTAAAAATTAAACTAACTTACTATGCGCAAGAGGAAGGCGATCACATATATGGGAAGTCAGTCTCACAACAGGGTTTCTGATAACGTGGGTACTACCGTAGTGTGGTTTTTCTGTGTAATTTCAGCAAGGGGCGTATCTAGAAATGGCCTGGGGGGGGGGCGTTATATGGGGTGAGTACGAGGCGGCTACACGGCTTTTCCTATCTTTCCCATGTTAATTTTTTGCCTGATGGGGGGCATGGCCCGATGGCCCCCCCTCTTTTAAAATACGCCACTGATTTCAGCGTTAAATGTTACATATCAGAAATGAGTCCATAGTCTCCATACGTGTACAGGCCTATCTGCATATCTCAAAAACTACTAAAGATTGAAAACTTTTAGTGTCAAGATCCACATTCCATGGCTACAAGATATACCATCAAGTGTAGTGGCATATTTCACATTCTGACAGTTTATTGGTGACATTTTATTTTTTGTGATTTTTTGTCATAGTTACCTCAATAAAACACTTCAACATTCCAAAAATGTAAAATTTGTGTGAGAGAGTTGTGAGATTTGCGGGAGTTTCATAGTTACAAAATTATGACATGGTTTTGTTGCAGTAATCAATTACTGTATATCTTGAAAGGTTCTGGCAGGAATTTGATATAAATTTAGTCACCTTTTAGAATACGTCTAGATGATAGATCTATGTTACTGAAGCAGATGATGTCACAGACTGAAATATTCCACCAGAGGGCTCTTTGGACATGCATGTGATGTAGTTGCCCTCTGGTGTGGATATGCAATGTCTGGCTGTTCTGCTGAAGGCATCAATAAAGGCAAACCACAAGATATACGTACATGATGATGATACAGAATTAAGGGGTCAGATAGGTGTACATGTAACCTTGTATTATCCAATGGTTCATGACAATCAAAATCCAGCACATGGTTATTTAATTATATGCCTATGATATCTTGGATTGGAATCATGCCTGTTCCATAAAAGCATGTTGTTGTCCTCCCTTATCAGGGACGGACGCAGGGGGGGATGGGGGGATGCATACCCCCCCCCCCCAATAGACCAAAATTTATATATTTTTACATGTTAATTTTATCCGGGCGGAGTCGCGTTATGTCGCGTGACAGCCCGACAGACCCCCCCCCCCACCGGAATTTTCTGGATCCTCTCCTGTCCCTTATGAGTAATTCCATAGTATGCTGAAAAACACTGTTGCTCATAAATATGAAATACTTCAACATTCTCTATTGAAATTGATAAATTCAACAACTTCTGCTGGAGAACGTGACGGTCTGATTCAATCAAAACCTCTTCCAATTACTTTTAAATGGAAGAACACTTAGAACATGCTGTGGTTTAAAATGCATGCTGCGGCGTTAACCCCATGAAAAGTTACAGCAGCAGCACGAAATATGGAAATTCAGGGGGTTTCTAAACGGTGAGGTGAATTAAACCAAAAGTTTTAAATCTTGCAAAAAATGCAGTGAGGTTTTCAAAGAGTGATTAGAGAAGATAACTAGAGCTCCACAATGGACCTTGCTTACATTCACATTCTGAAATTTACTTTTACACTCTTTTTTTTCAGAAAAGTATTCCATATTTAAAGGTAGGAGCGTAGTTTTGCATCTTACAGATACATAATGATAAATCTCCTGAGCAGTTGAGTGGTCAATGTTCCCGCCTGATCCGCATCCCAGTTGAATGTCGTTTGGATGAGATGTTTTAAAATTGGCACCCCTTGTATCATAGGCGTATCGGAGGGGGGTAGGGGGGGGGGCGATCGCCCAAAAGTTTGGGAAACAGTCAGATTCGGGCAAAAAGACTAAAAAATTTGGGCAGATGATTAAATGATCACTATTGAAAATTAATGATTTCCAGGCAATTTCATACGAAATGGTATTAAATCTAGATCTTGAAATCCGGGCAAATGTCGCTCGCCCCCCAAAAATCGTGCGCGCCGTACGCCTATGCCTTGTATCAGTGTCTGTGCTGGGCAAGTAAATCATCCCTTACATGGATTAAATGTGTGACATGTTGAGAAATCTTCAGTGGCGTAACTGGGGGTTCGCGAGCGGGGGGGCACCTGGGGGGGCACGAGATTCTCTGGGGGGGCACCCACTATACTAACTGTATATTTTAGCCAGAGTTGGAAAGTTCATATGGGGGGGCACCTGGGGGGGCACAGGTCCAATATGGGGGGGCACGTGCCCCCCCGTGCCCCCCCATAGGGACGCCACTGGAAATCTTGCTCTCTTTCCCATCTCATTAATCAACTTTGGTTGGTGCCAAGAACGGTCTCTGCCCCCAGGCCCAACCCCCTCCAAAAATAAAAATAAAAGATCTGCTCATGGTACACTGAAGTATATCACAGACTGATCACATTTTCAACTCTATTCAGCAGCCAAACTATAAATTATTTTAATTGGGCCTTAGATAACAAGAAGACAGTATTAAAGTCTGCATCAAGTGAACGCAAGTGCAAACTACAATTAAACTCTCTTCAGAATCAGGAAATAAGCCCAAATGGACCAATTTAATTCACGTGTAATTCAAAATAATTGTGATGTTGTTTTCCTCTAATAATTGTAAAGAAGTGCGATTAGAGTTGCATTATTTATCTGTATCAGGTGGGATTTTAAAGTGTTTTAAATACTGAGGCTGGAGCAAAATGTTGCATCCACAAGGTGAGTCCTGAGATGTGCCATTTGAAAGATGTCGAAATTACCTGCAGTGCTGCTAGAAAGTAAAACAGGTGAGGTTTACAATTGGGCCAATGCTAAACTATAGATGGGTCATTCCACAATAACTGAGACAAAACTGTCACTGGTGTTACAGTAAAAGTTAAAAAACACAATTGACTCAAAAGAAAACCAGATACCAAATTAATAATTGTTGAAATATTTCCCACTGAAATAAGAATTTCATTGGATTTTCTGCCACCATTCATATAAGGACATTGGACACCCGTGTTAACCATTTTTGAGTAACACCCGTGACAGTAACACCAGTGACAATTTGCTCTGAAATATCAATTGCTCCCACAGTGATGCAATGATTTGAACAGGTGTTGCCAAAGATTGATCCTACGACTGAGGCAGTTTTTGAAAATTCTACAATTATAGACCATTTTTGAGGGCAACACCAGTGACACCGAAAGAGAATACTCTTCATTTCAACTCACCGTAGAGCCACCCTGCCTGCTAAAAAACATATAAATGCCAAAAATTGCAGTTAACATGGATGCCTGTCCATCAGAAGAAGCCCTCTGGTACATTGAACCAAAGATAGAAGGGAGCATTTCTTTTACAACCATGCTTTATCTAATAAGTAACACCAGTGACATGTTTTCTGGTGACGAGGTCTTTTTTTTTTCCACAATATACACAGAAGAGGAAAAATTCAGTCGGTCTTGGGATAGAGAGTGGTTGTCCTGAGATTTAGATCCGCCACAAATATTTACATTGATTTGACATGGTTAAAAACGTATGATTGACAGAAGAATTTTCTGTGACATCACTTTTTGGCTATATTTTGGATATTGTGAAGGGTGCACAATATAAACAGTAGCTGATAATTTCCACTTGACAATGAAAATAACTTCTTTAAAAGAGGGGAAAGGCATATGATTAGAAACAAAATCCTAATATTATGATTTTGCTGTAAACAGCTTGAGTGACGCAAAAGACTCAGTTACTGTGGAATGACCTCTATATAAAACATCCTCCAGAAACTGCTTTACTGACTGGCTGACTTGTGTTGTGTAGGTAGCGGAAACAGCTTGTGAGAGCACAAATTCTCATTGGGTTAGAAGATAACATTATCCTATCATAAGGAGGATAATAAGACCTTGGATACAAATGGTTGCCAACTTTATTTGACATATTAACATAAAGGTCAAAATTATCTAATATAAGTAGAGAAATTATCACTGAATTGAAATTATACAGTGGTTTGGGTCACCCAAAAGATCTGCTAGGCTGGAAGGTTTGGATTTCACTCTAAAATATTCGAGTTTGACGGTAAAAATGTTGACTTCAAGGGTATTATGTGTCACCAGGATGGTTTTCTTAGTTTTACTTGAAATTACAAATCATCAGAGAATGACAGGGTGGTGCAGATTGGTACTGGCATTGGGGCAGGTTGGCACACTGTGTCAAGTGAATGCAACTTGAGTCAAACCAATAAGTCATTGAATAACTTAATGCTATAACGCTGTTTTGAGATTTGGCGACTAAGCCTGAAACAGGGCAGCCCTGATAGTAAAGATGTGCAAACTGAAATGATTTTTTATATTTTTTGCACAGAACATGTGAAATATGCAAAAATTGTTATTTCACACTGTTTGACTTCCTCATGTCACCTGTGCCAACGTGCACCCCTCATGTGCCAACCTGCCCCATAGGTTGGCACAGAATTTTTGAGCTGTGATATCTCCTGGGCAAGTGGCACAGGCTCAGTGCGATACTGATAATATAGGTTGGGGATTAGACTTCAACTTAATTGACGTAAGAAAAAAATCCATTATTCTGAATAGCTTTTGTTCCGTACACCAAAATGTCCTGTTTGTGCCAACCAGCCCCCTCTCCCCACATTATAAGGTCTTGTTATTTTCCCTAATCAATCTTTGAAAACCTCAACTTTTTTTAGGTGTGCCCAACCTTCTAAAACCCAGTGAATTTCCATATTTTAGCCTCCTGCAGCTCTACCTGTACTTGGGTTAGCTCTGTAACATGAGTTCTGATGGTTTTTCCCTATGGCAGTCTTTGGAAGTAGTTACGATTGAATCACACCATTGTGTGCTATGGCAGAAGTTGCAAAAGTTATTAATTTTTTCGAGATAACCGAAGTATTCCGCATTTATGAGCAACGGCACAAGCTTCCCTGGAGCCCTATAAAAGTGGTATACAATATGCTCAAAGAGTAGTAATGAATAAGTCACGTGTTACATTTTTATTTTCTGTATTCGTTGCTTCTGGCAAGTTGCAAAAAAAAAATTAATATAACTTTCATTAATCAAGGACTCTGTGCCATGGTTACGTGTAATTTCATCAATAGTTGGTACATGCCTGGGAAGTGTGATTTGATTGAACATGACCAGCTGAGCTGTTTTGCATAAGCTATGAATAAGTGCAGATTTCTAAGTGATTTGTAAGATGGACTAATCATTTATACGTATATCACCTTATCATCATTTCTATATCACCTTATCAAAAAAGTGGGATATTTCTATATAAATGTTTGATGACCTACCTATCGCTCAAGGCACTTAATCAATTGAGCTTAATTGTTACCATCAGCTAATGAAATTGGAAGAAGGTATTGTTATCACTTTGGTCAAAAGTTGTCCATCCACTGGGCGGGCGGTCGGGCAGCGGGCGGACAAATAGTTTCCGGGCCAGGACTCAGCCCCCATTGCATGTACATGGATGAAATTTGGTACACATATAGCCGGTATGGTCTAGTTGTGCCTTTTTGATGGTCTGATTCATGGATATTTTCTACTTTTTGAAATTTTTAGAAAAATATTAAATTTTTTTTTTTTTTTAAATTTCCGGGCTAGGACTCAGCCTCTTTTACATGTACATGGATTAAATCTTTTTCAGATGTAGCCTTTATTAGTCCAGTCAATCTACTGTGAATATGAAACATACCCGCCACAAATTGCAAAAAAAACCAAACCAATTTTTTTCTCACCATTTGGTTCTACTTAATAACATATTAAAAATCCCACTCAATGAAAATATTGGAACAATGTTTTTTGGGCCATTGAAAATATAGCCTCTCGGAACGACGGAAATGCCATTTTCGCACATAATTTCAACGTTCTTACTTCACATTTTTGACAATTGCAGCACCTACACTTACAGTACTGTCTTGAATGATGCATCAAAGTAAAGGTAATAATGTAAGGCATCCATCTGTACCACCAGTAACCATGTAGCTCCTCTCTGGATCTCACAATGTCAGTGCAAACATTGTGTCCAATCCGATGAAAATCGACAATTTTTGGCTTGAACTCTTTCTATGACTCCTACTTTTTCCCAGAGCATATATAAAACATATACTTATGTGCAGACACATAAGTCCAAATTTATGTCTATTAGAGTTCTAATTCACTAGCATAATGATAGTGTATGGCCAAAGATATTGCAGCAATCTTGTTTTCTTAGACTCACAGCTGGACAATGTTATTAGAAAAATTGTAATTATTTGGCATTTGGACTCTTCAAGTATGGCCACATTGGTATTTCCAGAATGTACTATGCACACAGAGTTTATACTTAAAATTTATCAAGAGATGTTACTCTCTATACATGCACAAGAGCAACAGTAGTGTGCTGCAACAGGCAGTGAACTCTGTCAGAGTTCACATACAACAACTGACCGGCAACTGCCCCTGTGGTGGAACAGCCGCCCTGAAAGTTGAAACTGACACATTAAAGCATCCATTGTCACATGGTATGATTCGTTTTAGAATATCGTTACTTCTAACACCAGGAACAGAGGCCCAAATTTGGAAATTTAAACATGAAAGGACTGTATTTACTCGTGCTCAACCATGAATTCTGAAAGTCTCTTCACTGATGGCGCTGTTCATTCTGTCCAGAAGGAATCCAGCGTTGCGTAGGATTAACATTGGTAAGGCAAAGGGGTCCTGGAGCATAATACTATATTATTATACATACATAAAAACGAATTTTCTTTGACTAATTTTTTTTGGTTTCTTAGAAGAGTGTGAATAATTACATACATAGACACTGGGAAATGGAAGTAATGGGGGAAAATACCCAAAATTAAACCATCGCTTTTGGTGAAAGTGACCAAGCACGGTCACCAATATGAATTGAAATATCTAAATCGCAGGTAAAAATGCCTGAATCAATAGCTGTCTGGCCATACCAATGATTTCCACTAACATGAGTGTAAATTCCTTTCGCATTAATAATAATCACTTGTAAATGGGATCAAGATATTTGCAGAAAATGTTGCCTTCAGTGTCAATAATCTCCTCGGAAACAACTAATTTTGACATGTCTTTTAATTCCACTAGTCCTAATGACCATATAACTCATTCCTGACCTACCAAAACAGATATGGATGGATAGCCCTTGATGTCAACTGTCATTTGACACCTTGGTTTCATTGTTACTACAACTATCAACCCCCCAAAAGCTAAATAAATGTTGCCTTCAGTGTCAATAATCTCCTCAGAAACACCAAATTTTCCCACATATTCTCAATTCCACCTATCCTAATGACCATATAACTCATTTCTGACCAATCAAAACAGACATGGATGGATAGCCCTTGATCTGGACATTCATTTGACAAATTGGTTTCCTTGTTACTACAACTGTCAACCTCCAAAAGCTAAATATATATTGCCTTCAGTGTCAATAATCTCCTCGGAAACACAAAATTTTCCCACGTATTCTCAATTCCACCTATCCTAATCACCATATTACTCATTTCTGACCCACCAAAACAGATATGAATGGATAGCCCTTAATATGAACTTACATTTGGCACATTGGTTTCCTTGTAACTACAACTGTCAACCCTCCAAAAGCTACATTAATGTTGAATTCAGTGTCAATAATCTCCTCAGAAAGACTTAATTCTCCAATGTATTTTCAATTCCACTTATCCTAATCACCATATAACTCATTCCTGACCCATCAAAACAGATATGGGTGGATAGCCCTTAGTGTGTACTTTCATTTGGCACATTGGTTTCCTTGTTTTTACAACTCCCAACCCTCCAAAAGCTAAATAAATGTTGCCTTCAGTGTCAATAATCCCGTCGGAAGCACCAAATTCTCCCATGTATTTTTTATTCCACCTATCCTAATCACCATATAACTCATTTCTGACCCACCAAAACAGATATGGATGGATAGCCCTTGATGTCAACTGTCATTTGACACCTTGGTTTCATTGTTACTACAACTTTCAACCCTCCAAAAGCTAAATAAATGTTGCCTTCAGTGAAAATAATCTCCTCAGAAACACCAAATTCTCCTATTTATTCTCAATTCCACCTATCATAATCACCATATAACTCATTCCTGACCCATCAAAACAGATATGGATGGATAGCCCTTGATGTCAAATTGCTTCTGGCACATTGGTTTCATTGTAACTTCAACTGTCAACCCTCCAAAAGCTAAATAAATGTTGCCTTAAGTGTCAATAATCTCCTCGGAAACACCAAATCCTCCCACATATTCTTGATGCCACCTATCCTAATCACCATATAATTCATTTCTGACCCACCAAATCAGATATGGATGGATAGCCCTTAATATGAACTTAAATTGGGTACATTGGTTTCTTCATAACTACAACTGTCAACCCCCCAAAAGCTACATTAATGTCGAATCCAGTGTCAATAATCTCCTCGGAAACACTTAACTCTCCCATGTATTTTCAATTCCACTTATCCTAATCACCATATAACTCATTCTTGACCCATCAAAACAGATATGGATGGATAGCCCTTAGTATGTACTTTCATTTGGCACAATGGTTTCCTTGTTATTACACCGTCAACCCTCCAAAAGCTAAATAAATGCTGCCTTCAGTGTCAATAATCCCTTCGGAAGCACCAAATTCTCCCATGTATTTTCAATTCCACCTATCCTAATCACCATATAACTCATTTCTGACCCACCAAAACAGATATGGATGGATAGCCCTTGATGTCAAAATTTCATCTGTCAGTTTGGTTTCATTGTTTCTACAACTGTCAACCCTTCTTCAGGCTATATAGATGTTACTGCCAGTGTGAAAGACCTTCTCGGAAACACAAAGTCCTTCCAAAATTGCAGCATGGTCGATCCCTGAAACTTATTTTTAGTCAACAACCATATTTGTCTAAATGGCAGTTGTCATCCCTTCCAGCTGAATCGTAAGGGTGGGGTATTGCAGAGTTGCATTAATTTGAATGAATGCTGGGAACGAGTGCCAAATAAGCAGTTCCATACATTTGTTCTAGCTTATATAATCTTTACTACAATTCCCCTCAGTAAGGCTATACACTTGGCTCCTAGCTCAGCATGTTTGTGGTTTGAGAATGCATCAAATGAGAAGGTTTCATTATCTGTTAGACAATTTAATTTCAAGGTATAGGGATAGCAAAACAAGGGATAAAAAGATCATATTGGGTAGTCCATGGAGTAAAATTGTTACATGACAAAGTGTATCTATATCGTTAACAAAGCAGGACCAGGACCTTGCAAAGTTACCTAAGTATTTTCTCAAGAATGTTGTTTCTATGTGTAACTAACACAATGTCATTGTTATTTTCATCTGTATCAAAATCTTGCTAATGATTCAATGGTCAATCCCAGTGTGGTCATCCTAGAATAGTCGAAATGCGAAATAATTACCATTTTTCTATCAAAATTGTCCAGTTGCGAGTCTATGAAGACAATATTGCACTTATATCTTTGACCATTCACTATCATAATGCTAGTGAATTGGTAACAGTTAGCACTTTAATACACATTACTTCAAGCTGATGTGTTTTCCATATAAATATATGTCTTATATATGCTCTGAGAAAAAGTAAGAACAGTTGAAACAGTTCTAGCCAAAAATACTTGATTTGCATCGGATAGGACACAATGTTTGCACTAACATTTTGAGATCCAGAGAGGAGCTACATTGTTACTGGAGGTACAGATGGATGCCTTACATTATTACCTTTAATTTGATGCATCATTCAAGGCAGTACTGTAAGTGTAGGTGCTGCAATTGTCAAAAATGTGAAGTAAGAATGTTGAAATTATGTGCGAAAATGGTATTTCCGTTGTTCCGAGAGGCTATATTTTCGATGGCCCAAAAAACATTGTTCCAATATTTTCATTGAGTGGGATTTTTAATATGTTATTAAGTAGAAGTAAATGGTGAGAAAAAAAGTGGTTTAGTTTTTTTTGCAATTTGTGGCAGGTATAATCCTAGATTGACTGGACTATATGGTCTAGTTGTGCCTTTTGATGGTCTGATTGATAGATATTCTATACTTTTTGAAATATTGAGATAAATGTAAAAAAAGATTTTTTTTTTTTTCATTTCTATAACAAAACTTGGCCACAATTGCATATACATGGATGAAATTTGTTACACATGTCACCTATATGATAAAATTGTGCCTTTTGGGGTGTGATTAATGGATATTCTATACATTTTGAAATATTGGCCAAAAAATATCAAAATTATTATTTTTTATTTCCAAGCCAAAAAGCATCATTGCATTTCCAATTGTCCATAGATGAAATTATACACTCCTGGGCAAAAAAAATGGGCCACCCTGGAATTCAACTTCATTTCATTAGGCTTTGATTTTTACAGGATATACACATCGAAAAAGCTTCATTTCCTGTCAGTTAATATACAGAAGCATTGCCTTCATATTAAATTGCTTTTCCACTTGACTTTTTAAGCAGAACAGTTTTTTGGCTGCACTTCTTGACGACTTTGTAAACTGAACAATGTGCATATTTTCCCATTGCTGTTTCAATGACTTTCAAAGCATATTAATTTTGTGTAACCAAATTTTTGTCATCTTAGATCAACATCAATATGACCTAAAAAGTTCACAATTTGATAGGTATCTACATTTTGTCCAAGCCAGAACATAGCCAATGTATTGTTGCACAGCAAATACCACACGTAAAGGTCACCTTGGCTGCGTGGGCATTTGCTTGTCATCCTGGAACAGCATATTTTGTACGTTTTCTACAAGCAAAAGCTTCCAAATGGTCAGCAGAAGGCTCTGATACATTCTTTTTACATACTTAGAAGCTTATATGATTTTTGATACCTCAGAAGAGTACTTGGAAAGGTTCGCCACACCATTATTCCTCCACCACCATTTTTGAAAAAGTCCAGATTTCAACTGATTTCAGAATTTGTGGGCTCATACTGATGTTAATCTAAGCAGGTACAAACCTAGTTACACTAAGGAGCTTTGGAAGGCAGTGAAACAGAATGGGAAAATATGCACAATTTGCAGTGCACAAAGTCGTCAAAAAGTGCAGCCAAAAAACTGTTCTGCTTAAAAAGAGAAGAGGAAAAGCAATTTAATACTAAGGCAATGCTTCTGTTGATTAACTGACCAGAAATTAAGCTTTTTCTATTTGTATATCTTATAAAAAATTAAAGCCTAACAAAATGAAGTTGAATTCTAGGGTGGTCCATTTTTTTTGCCCAGGAGTGTATACATTACCTATTATAATATTAGTGCCTTTTGTTGGCCTGCTTGATAGTTATTCTACGCCTTTTGAAATATTCCGACCCGTAGCTCACAACCTAGTAATCCTTGTTTATGCATGAAACTAGTCCATGATATGTGTCAATTGGTGTAGTAAGGCCTTTCCATCGTTCAACATACCCTGGCAGGCAGGCGTGAATATGGCAGGGCATAAAAATAATTTCAGACCAAGATCGGGCCACCATTGCAAATATTACATGCAATTTGGTTCACATCACTTTTATGGTGTAATGGTGTCCTTTAGTGGTGTTTTTTCACTGAAGATTTGCTGCTACGCAGCCTATGTTTTTAAAGAGTCTTACTGAATTATTGTCCCCTTTTTCCCCAGTAATGTAAAATATAAGTCGAAAAATACTAACACTGCTGAGGACATTTGTATTATTACATTTGTATGAAAGTACATTCAAAACCGAGATATGGCCAGTTAAAAAATAATTTATTATAATGATTATTATTACTTGGCCTGTTCAGATTACAAATTCAATACCTGCTGCTTTCAGTAAGCAGAATTGTACACATATACTATACATGTAGCTCCAAATAATATAAGTATTCAGGCCGATTTTTAAAAAACAACGATTCAACAAAACTGGTCAGAAGAGACTATCTGTACATAAAACGTACTTCATTGAAAAACTACACTCGTACTTGGTTGTTTACTTCTAATGAAAATCTCAAGCTTTTGCATCATGGTCTCATGTTGCTGTGAGAGTGACAATCAAATTTCAATTTTAATTGTAAATTCCATTGACCTGAGGTTTGAGGTCATTATACAGTTGTGCTTGAAAATTAGTGAACCCATAGAGATTTACCATTGAAGACAATGATAAAGTTGTGTCACCGTACTGGCCATAACATAAATGATATTGCACGAATCATTGAGCCAATGACTGTATTATACCATTGAGGTTTCCCACTACATGTACCACCCTAACCATTGGATTTGTATTAGGGGTTTTTGTGCTGGATAGGGGTTATAATTGTGCAAAAGTAAGTGCACCCTAAGTGTAATGTTAAAAGATAGGAGCAGAGGGTGCACTTACTTTTGCACAATTATAACCCCTATCTAGTGCAAAGACCCCTGATACAAATCCAATGGCCAGGCTGGTACATGTAGTGGAAAACCTCAATGGTATAATACAGTCATTGGCTCAATGATTCATGCAATATCATTTATGGTATGGCCAGTACGGTGACACAACTTTATCATTGTCTTCAATGGTAAATCTCTATGGGTTCACTAATTTTCAAGCACAACTGTAATAAACAGTGGGTGTCAAACAATTCTGATCAAGATAATCCAGTCTGCTATTTTATCCAACTGTCAGAACATAAAATTATGTAGCAGAACCAAGGACTAATTGCCTGAACTGAAATTTACCTATTGTAACATTTGAGAAACCATTTCTCCACATTGAACTGTTCATTTAGGCATTTTATAGTTACATTGCATGTAATACATAATTTGAGAAGTCTTAGGAACATTATTTACAAGACAAGGTAAGACAAATTCTCGATGATCAACACAGAATTTTTTATTTTTTGCCAACTCACATGGAAACTATGAATGCAATCTATGGCCTTGTCAGATACTCGAATTCAACAGACCACTTGACAAAAAAAAGGTTCCGCAAACCCTGCTCCTCCTGATATTTCCAGAAGTCCAGGATAACCCCATTATCAGAGGAATAACAGAAACAACAACAAAGACAAAACATCCATTTACCATTCAACTATAAGGAAAATCCCAACAGAGCCTCGCTTAAATAAAAAGTCAAGGTCAATAATATGTTTTCTCAATTCATTGAAAATGTCGTATATGCTTACATAAGTTACAATGAAATAAAGGAAAACAGTTCTGCAAAATTGATTAGAGGTCTCATAAACATTTCTTGGGACAACACGATAGGGCATATATGCAAAATTAATGGATTCTTGATTGCTATTTTCAGTTTTCAACTTTGCAACAAACAATACAAGTTATCCATATAACAGCATTTTTAAAATAGTCTTCAGTTGAATTTTAAATCACACTTCACTCTGGTATTCATTAGGCAACTTGATTCCGCTTGATACAACAATCGGCTGAGAGACAACGACATCATCCACACCGGCCTTTTTTCCGTTTTCATCTTTCACCATTGGTTGCAGTTCCGTGTCCTTGAAAGTAAAGGATTTGGTAAGTAAAATGATATGCGAAACAATATAGCATTGCACACCTGGAAAATTCTTCTATAGTAAAATATTAAACAAGTTCAACAAATTAGGTTATTCCCCAATAAGAACATTTTAATTTGAATATGCAACACAATATTTATCCTATTATTTGAACCTTGACCAAACTTACATTTACTGGTTGGTCTTCATATTCGATCTTCCGCAAATAAAATATCCGACCAAGGACGCTCAGTGGAACCATTTCCATAATTATTAGCGTATGTGTCAGCTCTGGAAATAACAGGAAATCAAATGCATAGAAACAAATCTATTAAGCAAGGGATGCATTTATTTTACTAGAAGAAAATATTTGTGTAGGAAAATTTAAAACAGTGGCCAAGTCCAATTTTCATAAAATTTTCTATTTCTAATGTTGAAGGGAACCGAATTGATCTAAAAACAATGGTCGGAAGTCTGTTACAAACAAAAGAATGATGAGTACTTACATTCATCTGTTAGAGGTCATTAATAATGACCTCGCAAAAGGCCCTACAATTTATCGCTTTGAATTTGTCACTAAGTGACCTCACCCCAGTAGTGAGTGCTGTGATGCGGTTGGTGACTCATTCTGATAGCATTGAAAGTATACGATATGACCTCACAAACTGGTGCTGCCTATCAGTCATAGAGAATAAAACATGGCATGGATACTTGGATAGGGATGTGACCTCACTGGGAACATGTAATGCCATGGCAATTCTGTAAGTACTGGTCATTCAATGGCTATAATAGCTCCCAATATAAAATGGTGTTGCCAAATTTGTATTCACTCCTTGTATTTGACATTTGCCTATATTTCATATTTATGAGCAAGATGGTGCTCTGTGCTATTCACTTACTTACTCACATACTCTTTGTAAGATAGAATATTTGCCACGTGTCAGACAGAATTGTATCAGTTTTTGCGTTTAGCTGCCATTTCTTACCAAGAAGAGCTGTCTGCATATATATATCTGTCTCGTTTATGATAACAGACAAAGAAAGTGGTAAGTGCATTACTGAGAAATAAAATACACTCTTTCTTATAAATATGGACTAGTTTTTGGGAAATTACATGTAAATTCATTTTAGAATACTAGCAAGATCTACTCAAAAGGTCTGTAGTAGTAGTGGTCTTCCCTAATCACTTTTTAATTTTTGGTTAGATGTGCCCCGCTCTGCAGAATTTTTTGCATAAGTATATTAAAAGATAAAAAGATGACATGCCTGATGTTCTAATATGAGTCCATGTTAATTGCTTTTATATTGTTGCTCATAAACATTGAATATTCACAATCTCTATTGAAATGGATAACTTTGGCAACTTCTGCTGGAACACATGATCGTCTGATTCAATCATAACTGGGTCAAAATTGGCTAAGTCTGAAATTCATGTCTCCAGTGTTTAACAGTACTTCATGACGATAGGAAGGCACATGCAGGACCTCTTGTTGTCATTGGTGATAGACAAGGATATTAGCAAAACTTATGACACAAAAATATGTGGCAGGTTATTTTTATCCCGTCCAAAAATAGCATTGAAGTGGCCAATCCCCCTGAAAACGGCCTGTCTCCACCAACACTTTATTTGAAAGACCGCATTACAAAAATGTAGCACAGGATCCTGATTCAATTTAACTTTTCCATACATGCAGACTAGACTATCATTCTTCTAAAATCTAGTTACCAATAGCTGAAATAATATTCTGTCCAAGGGCAGGAGGTTATTGTTTCAATGTCCCAAATATTGCATCATTAGCATCACACCGGATTTGTTTCTCAATAAAAATGAAAAGGGCACACATTCGGTGAGAAAACCTTGTGTCTTTCGTTGTCTGAGAACTCTAGAAAATGACTGCACTATCTGTAGCTCTGTATCATTAATATAAACTAAAGTATTTGAGTATTTCTGTTGGCATGTCAGTTTTCCTATCTCAATTTGTCATTAGCAAACACCTTGCTGCTCTATTTTGATTGCATATTTCTGGGTCAAAATCACTGTGAACATGTTTCTGGTGTTCAGAAGTCCATTGCATGCACATATTGTTTTTTCCACAAATTGTCATTAGCGTCACAATGTCATTAGCATCACACCAAAAATGACCCCTATCAGCATGCCTCGGCGGTCCAACGTCAGCCCGAAGCTGGTCCGATGCTCCTGACATCGGACTGACGCTGGGTCGACGTTGGACCGCCGAGGCATGCTGACAGGGTATAGCCATTACCTCATTTAAATTTTGTTCCAGGCGACTGCAGTTGAAATTGGTTGAAAATATATTATCAATAAATGTTTCAGCAGAATATTACATAACTTTCTACATTCTCCTTGCATCTGACATGCCTAGTACGAAGTTTGATGCTTCTCTTAAACTGCTAATCACATATGGGGTGTCAATGACATTCTATCGTTGTCTAGCATCTAAAATATGGTTTAGCAAAGACATTGGGCACTGGAGGGAGTAGTGGAGATCATCTTTGTTATTCAGAATCCAAACTATTAGTGAAAACAGTACTTTTGTGTCAGTTCATAAATTTCTGGTTTAAGAAAATGTTCTATCTCAATAACAATGGGTTATAATGTGTTCAGAATAGCCACTTTCCCATACATTGGTTATACATTCTTCAGCTCTAAATGGTGCGGATTTAAAGTTATAGGCACGATGCTAATGACTTACCTATTTGGCATCTTAAATTACCAAAATGCAGTATCTCACAAATAATTGGTGCTAGAGACCTGAAATTGGCCCAAAATGTGAAAACCACTAGCCAAATCATTGGTAGTAGGTTGTTTAGCCCTTAGTGGTCAGGATTTGTTAGTTATAAGTGTGATTTTAATGACAGTAAAAGAAATTACAGCTGTATCTATCACCTCAGTACAGATCAGCAGAGCATTGGGACCCTTGC
Organism: Platynereis dumerilii; assembly: GCA_026936325.1. Lineage (NCBI taxonomy): Eukaryota > Metazoa > Annelida > Polychaeta > Phyllodocida > Nereididae > Platynereis > Platynereis dumerilii. The sequence goes on from JAPTHN010000005.1 coordinate 16,377,198, forward strand.
ACATGAAATTGCAGTGATAGCTGATTGCTTGAAGTACCCAATGCCAACTAAAAGTGGCATTTCTGGAGCGAAAAATTTCAAAAAATTTTCAGCTGAAATTTCAAGGTTTTCAAATTTTGACACAACTACTTCCAATGACTGCCATAGGGAAGAAAAGATCACCACTAAAGACTCATGTTACAACGTAAACCTCAGTGACAGATTGTATCAACGTTGAACAACGGTTATCCTCAGGGGCTTCTACTGAGGGGTTTGTGGAAGCGGATCGCTTCCAACAGAAGCCAGGGGGGAAAGAAATCCCCCCCCCTAAAATTTTACTGATTAATGCGATGAACAAAACCTTTCGAAAATGGAAGATTTTTAGTAAAACAACTAAACAGTGAAAGCAAAAAACTCCCCCCCCCCCTGAAATTCCACAACTAAACAGGGGAGAACTAAATCTGGGGAGAAAGAGACCCTCCCCTGATTATACCAGAAGTAAACAGAGGAAAACTAAATCCCCCCTGAAATTATACAACTAAACCGGCAAGAACGTAATCCCCCCTTGAAATTCTACAACTAAACCAGCGAGAACGTAATCCCCCCCCCTGAAATTCTACAACTAAGCAGTGGAGAAAGAAATATCCCCTAAAATTCCACAACTAAATGGGGAAGAATGAAATCCCCCCCCTCTGGAATTCTTCAACTAAATACGGGGGGGAGGAGAATGAAATCCCCCCGAAATTCCAGAACTAGACAGAAAAATCCCCCCCCCCTGAAATTGAACAACTGAACAGGGGAGAAAGAAATTCCCCCTTCTCACCCGGGGCCTTCTGAAATTCCACAGCTCCACATCCCCCCCTGATATACCAGAAGAAAACAGGAAAAATAAAATCTCCCCCCCCCTCTGAAATTCTACAACTAAACAGTCGAGAAAGAAATCCCCCTCCCCTGAAATTCCTGAAATTCTAAAACTATACAGTGGAGAAAGAATTCCCCCCCCCCTAAAATTCCACAATTAACTAAATGGGTAAGAATGAAATCACCCCCAATGCAATTCTTCAACTGAATTGGGGTGGAGGGAATGAAATCCCCCTTGAAATTCCACAATTAACTAAATGGGTAAGAATGAAATCCCCCTCTGCAATTCTACAATTAACTGGGGAGGGGGAGAAAGAATATCCCCCCCCAAAAAAAAATTCCAAAACATAACAGGAAAAAAGAAATTCTACAACTGAACAGGGGAGAAAGAAATTCCCCCTCTCAGCCGGAGGCCCTCAGAAATTCCACAACTACACGGGGAGAAAGAAATCCCCCCCCCCCCACCAAAATTCCACATCTAAATAGGGCAAATTAATTCTCCCCCCCCCCTGAAATTCTACAACTGAATTGGAGGGGGGGGAGAAAGCCTCTTCTTGATATTCTACAACAAAATCGCTAGGAGAGAAAGAAATCCCCCCACCACAAAATTCTAAAACTGAATGGAGGGAAAGAAATTCCCTCTCCTGAAATCCCACAACTAAAGAGGCAGAGAAACCAATCCCCCCCTGAAAATCTACTGGTAAATGGGGATAAATATGTCCCCCCCCCTTAAATTCCACAACTAAATGGCCAGGCAAACAAACCCCCCCCCCCCCAAATAAATTCCACAACTAAATTGAGTGAGAAAAAAATTATCCTTGATGAAATTCCACAACAAAACAGGACAGAAAGAAACCCCCCCCCCCCTGATATTCCCCAACTAAACGGAAGGAGAATGAAATCTCCCCCCCCCCTCAGAGTTCACCTTATCAATGCAATGAAGAAAAAGAAAAAAATTGTATTGAAATGGACCATTTTCTTGTAAACCAACTAATCAGGTGAAAAAATAAGCAACCCCCATCAAGATAATCCACTGATTAATGCAATGAACCAAACGTGTGTGCAAAGACATAATTTTTTTTTATAGATAGACAGACAGATAGATATGGTAAGTGCAGCCCTCTAAGCCAAATTTTGGATGCTCACGAGGGTTGATTGATGCGATGGCAGAGTAAAATAACTAAACAGGGGGATAAAGAAATTACTCTCCCTGACATTTTACTGATTATGCAATGAACAAATTAAAACTTTGTCAGGAACTAAAGGATTAATAACCCACTTTAATTTTGGCTGGTAGGGAGGGGGATGAGTTACTTGCTAAATCCTTGGGGGGGGGGGGAGATAACCTGCTGAATCAATTCTGGGCAAGCTTGGGTAAAAAGTAGGGCTGGACGACTTATTTTGAAAATGCATACTTGCTTATGAATATAGAATGCATCAGCATTGTCCTAAGATACTGATAAATTTAGCAACTTCCACTGGAGCACATAATTGGGGTTTATTAAGGTGGAGTGCATGATGCATCCAACCAAGAATTCCAAATTCTGGCTAAAATAGTGATTGTGCGTTTCAAAGAGGTATAAGGGACCATCACCACACCTATAGTTGACCTTGATAACATTCAAAAGGAATTCCATATTTATGAGCAAGACTGTATTGTTATCGCAATATCACAAGCAATACTGATATCGAGTAAACATATTTAGTATTTCTGAAAATTACTGATAATTTTTGGCTTGCTGAATGTTTAAAAAGCTGTATAAGCTTTTAATGTGTCTGTAAGTGGCTGCGGCAGTGCCGAGGAGGAGCTGCACATTAAAAAATAATGCACGGTTGGGGGGGAATGGGGGGATATGCTTCGTTGCCTCAGGGGGGGGGGGGATAGAAGCCCCTGGTTATCCTAAAATGTTCAAGTACTTTTACTGATATAGTGTCAATGCTGAATATGTTTTGATTAATTGAACTGCTGCTACAACAAAAACATTTTTAACAGCTTTGGGATAACCCGTTTTGATAGGATAACCCCTATTAGGCTTTAACCCATGTTAAGCTTTCATATCATCCAGTATATGGTAAATTTATATTGAAATTCAGGTAGTTTGTGAAGGTGGTAGAGAAATAGACATTAGTAATTTGGAAATGTAATTTCATGCGCTGGAACTTGTTGCCAGACTGTTCGAATCTGAATGTCTGGCAATTTAAGTGATTCTCAGAAGAACAGCATGTTATCAAGATAAATTTGTTTATTGCTAATCCTTATTATGCATGTAGCTCCTGGGTGAAATGTGGAAATGTTGATACAACTGGTCCTGCAAACCAATTATCGTCCAATTTTTTGAAAATTACCAGAAATAAAACTTACGAGACGCTCTGGCTTTAGAAGAAAATGGCGGCAAACACGGTATAGCTCCTGAAGCGGACACAATGTTAACGATAAGTCCAAATAAAGTTGTTGTAATGAAGACAAGTTGGATTGATATGAATTTAGGTCTCAAGTGAAAACCTGGAAGATGTTTGGCTGCAATACCCATTATCACCAACATTCCATAGGCAGCTATCGTTGTGCTAATGTTCATCGCAATTTGAATGTAAATGGTCGGGCCGGTGAAGCTTCCCTGAAACAAAAAGTCAACACTGTGATCAGTGGCGTAACTGGGAGGTCTCGAGCGGGGGGGCACCTTGGGGGGCACGCGATTCTCTGGGGGGGGCACCCACTATACTAATTGTATATTTTAGCCAGAGCTGGAAAGTTCATATGGGGGGGCACCTGGGGGGCACAGGTCCAATATGGGGGCCACGTGCCCCCCCCATGCCCCCCCATAGGGACGCCACTGACTGTGATGACTAGCAAAAAAGCACATTACAGCGTTTCCTGCATTTATAACACTATTTGGTGCTGGATATGGGAGATCACACGGTCTTATAAGAGGGGGTCTTATAATGCAGGTACTACAACATTTTTATCAAAACATATTATCGTTTTCACTGAAAAAACTTAGAAACCAGATAATAAACATACGGATAACGAAGCTTTTCAGCATTTGCGGTTGATTACGAATATTTTTTCTTACTATTCTTAGAGCTGAGAGATCTCATGTCTGGCATGATGACCGTTCCTCAGACAGAATGTTTTTCATTATGTTCTGCAACTGAATTAATATTTTGAAGATGGTTACATCATGCTTTTGACTCTGTTCTTGTAAGATTCTTTATTTATTATTGAATTTGGTACCGGATATCCTGCAAATTCCAATATCCGGCCGAATACCTGATACCTTGCCGGATATCCGTGCATCCCTATAAGGAACAATGGTTACTATTGACAATATCTACCATATAGGTTATCTACCAAATCCGCACGTTGATTGTGTCTTAAAAACAAAACATATCTGTCACAGTCGTAGGGCACAATTGAAGCGTAGGAGGGCAGTCACTATTTTACCATGAAATTTAAGTATGTTACGAGTGTAACCAGGCAGGGCAGTCGCTATGATATTGATCAGCCCCTATAGCTCAGTCAGTATAGAGCGCTCGCCTCGCAAGCGAGGGACCTGGGTTCAATCCCCAGGCTGGCCATCATCTCATTCCACGACGTCGTTGTTCTCATCAGACATAAATTGGAGGCGCCGTGGGCCCAACTGGAAACAAGTCGAGGACGTAGCTTGGCTACCCACGTTAAATAAAAGTACCTTTACCTTTACCTGGATATCTCATTGGGAGAGAGCCAGCTCTCTCCCTATGGGATCGGTATGATTGTCAGAAATTTTTGGATCGCTTGTCAGAGACAAGGGAACACTTTCCAAAGAGTTTTTTGATTTAAGGGACTAATATGATGCATAAAAGAGGCGTGGTAATGACTTTTTGCTTCTTGTGATTCTGGTTTATTTAATATTAAGGTTTTAGTTTTCAACCAAATGGGTGTTTATTCACGCGGGAGCAGCCAGTAATTCATATTGATATGGAAAATTAAAGTTTTAAAATTTGTTTCTTACATGTTAAATTTATTTTTTTATGTCTTTAAGGTTATACCTGACAAAGTTAAGTGGTAATTTGGTAAATATTTCGAGGAAAAGGACAAATTCCAGTGTTTTATCAACATTCATAAATTCAGTTACATTCACTGACTGCTCCCTCAGTGTTACACACAGACTCAGCCATGGTGTAAATGTAAAAGGGATTCTGATTGGTCAAGATCCTAGGTTCATGCTACCTGGTTCATGATTGGCTCATGTCTTTCTGATAGCTTTTTGGACACTTCTGTTAGGGCTAAAATTAAAATTTTAGGCTCTTTAGAATCCTCAATTCATAGACTATATTATTTCGTTTTTTCATGGAGATATATTTATTCATTGCTGAGAATTCGTTGAAAATGCATATATCAGCCATGGTGTAAATGTGAAAGGGATTCTGATTGGTCAAGATCCTAGGTTCAATGGTTCATGCTACCTGGTCCATGATTGGCTCATGTCTTTCCAATAGTTTTTCGGACACTTCTGTTAGGGCTAAAATTAAAATTTTAGGCTCTTTACAATTCCCATATCTTAGACTGCATTATTTCGTTTTTTCATGGAGATATATTTATTCATTGCTGAGAATTCGTTGAAAATGCATAGGCCTATACTTTTTTTGTGCATTGTTGATGCTAAATGATGTAAAATAGCACATTTTTACAATAAGAGGATTTGTTATTCTTCTTTATTAAGTACAATCACACTAATTCAGTTTCATTCTATCTTTGTGATAAAATAAATATTTTTTTATTGTCAAGAAAATTGATCTCTTCAAAAGCCATGAATTGGAAGTGTAGGCTGTAATCTGGAGGTGCCATCGAATTGAATGTGTATTTTCAATTGCATTTGATCCAAGCCAAAGAATGGCGCTCTCTGTAATCCAATTGATTGCAAGACCCACTTCTGATTGCCAGATTTGAATATAATTGCACTTTAAGTCATGTCTTTTGAATAACTGCCCTTTCATTTCTTGATCAAAGTATATTTGCTGCAAGGTGTGACAGTTCTTTTAGACTTTTAGTCTGAATATTAATATTTAAAGATGATCCTCTCCTATTGGTTGAAACTCAATCTGTTCCTATTGGCTGTTGGAAGTACCTGAACTAATAGACTAATTTCAGGGACGGTTCTCTCAGTAAACACTAGGGGAAAAGTGGTGCTTGGTGTCAGTACTCTTAAAATTTCTTTGGCTGATAGATTTCCCGCCCTTGCCTATGATTGGTCCACCCAAGGTGTCTCCAAGCTGGAGTATTTTTAATGCCTTTTAATATATATATATATACCATTTATTCGTGCTTATCACACCATTTTACGTATTTTGAAAATAATACAATCAATAAATGTAATTAAATTAATAATAATATTCTGGAACCAAATGTCAATTTAAGGATAAATAGAGGATGCAGTCCTTCATCTCCTGTGAGGTCCAATTGTTCAGTTTTGAAACCCTCTGCACCGCAAGTGAAAGTTCCCTTATGGCAGTTGCTGAGCCTTCCAAGCCTGAGTCCAAAATTAATCATAGCATTGTTTGTCCCCATGCCAATTCAGATTACGTGCTTTAATGCTGCCTTTGGATGAGCTCAAAACCTTAATAATTGCTGCAACTCTCCTGTTGTTCCCTGAGATCATAGTATTATACAACCTCAAGAAACGTGAACGCAGGGCACTTTCCATGGGTATTGTTTCATGTAACTTTGAGCATTGTTGAGGCTTTATAACTTCCTAATTCTTTCAGATTAAATTTTGGAAGTAGTGTTTTTAGGTTTAATGGGCATACATCTTCCATGTGCGGAAAGCAAATTAAGAATCATGGAATTACCTAGAAGTTATTTGGGGCAAATGTTCAGCACATTCAGTGAAATAGGTCTATTGGCCAATAAAAAAAAGAAGATGTTGTCTCTGTCACACATAACTACATTCAACTTTCAGACCATATATATACCAAACAATTTTTAAAAAGTGGATTATTATTACTTCTAAATAAGTAATATTAAAGCCTATTTCTGAACTTTTGTAAGCAAGTTGATAAACAGGCATGCAAGTATACTAAGTATGTGGACCAAAAAAACGGTGCGGAAATAGGCAAGCCTATTCACGGCGCTTTAGTCAGTGCTAGTTGAGTGCCATTGCTTAAAAAATATAGGCCTATTTTGTCTTCAATCTGTCTGGTCCGCATTAATCTGGGTCTGCAGCTACTTGGTCCGCATCCTTTACTCCTAAGTGTTGTACCAGAGTGACAGACTGTAGCTTCCCTGGAAGGTGCCTGCAGATTTGCAGTATTTAAACCAATTCAAGCCATTTGAAACACAAAAACTTATCAGGAAAAATCTGTATTTTGTCTACAGGTTTGGCAATAGGCTCAAATTAAAGCTTATTTCAAGTAGAAGAAATCCACAGTCCAATTTTAAAATTCAATGTCGGATTTTTACAACTGCTTGCAGCCTGTATTGCAGGAGGAATTTTCAGTCAGCCTCCGACCATATAGGAAGTCGCACTATTTCACCTATCACCTTGAAACTTAGCATACAGTCTCAATATAATTTTATCTTGCTGCCATCAACTTTTGGTAAACTTCTGTGACATAAAAATTTTTATTTACGAAACTAAAATGTTCATTTTTTTGCGCGAATTTCAAATGACCATGCAGCTCCATGAAACCAGCACCAACAGCAGCAGTCAGATTCAATAGAAAGAATGAAGGAAGGGATGACAGAAGGATTGTATGAAGGAAGGCAGGAAGGAATGAAGGAAGGGATGAAGGAACGAATGAAGGAATGAAAAAAGAAAGGAAAGTAGGAAGGAAAAAAGGGAGGGGAGGGAGGGAGGATAAACATGTGGATAGATAGATAGATAGATACAGTCAACACAGAAATTATATGCACGCTTTGATTTTTCATCATGTTTCACAGAAAAATGGTAGTATGATAAAAAGAACTACCCTATATTTTAAAGTAGTGTTAGTAGCTTAGGTTCCCATGCATTTCATTTTTTACCAAAAATCAATTTCTTGGAAAATGTGAAAAAACTGAATTTTGAAAACCAAAAAATTTTTGCACGCTTCAGCCAACTGGCAGAAACTGAATTTTTATTGATGATACTCAATTTTTTCTTTGGAACTACTGTTGTTTATGGTATATTTAGCTCATATACATCAATCAGACATTATTTGGGGTTAACAGGTGGGGTTACAGGTGTTACTCAAGGAGTACACCCATTCCCATGTTTTTCTCATACATTTAAGTATAAAAATTACTTAAAAATAGCAATTGTCATGAAATTGGTCTGTGAAGTCCTTTAAAATAGTCAGATTGTGAGAAAAAGATAAACTAGCAGGTTTTTGTGAAGAACTATGTTCAATGCCTCATCAGGAAATGTAAAAAAAAAAAGGCTCTTGGTGATTTTGTGCTGAGATACAACTGATGATTTGCCTCTGACGAGTTATTTAACCACTGGCTTATCAATAGTTGTTAAGAAAGAATATTTAGAGTTGTTTTTATTAATATTTGCTCACAAATTAGGTTATTATTAGATTTTAGCATATATGTAAGTGTAGCATATTCATTGCATTGTCATGCATCGATTATTAAGATCCACCCAAGCTTGTCTACACAATAATTATGGCCTAAATTATTATGACAGTGAATCGTTTTCATTGTTCAAAGCTTATTTTTACAAAGGAAACCCATTATTGTGAAATTTTCACTCATTCAGGTCCTCCATGGGGGTACCCTATGAAGCAACAATTGTTGCAGGCTGCATAATGGTAATAATATAGTGCAAAATGCGAAAATGACTTGTCTTAATTATCTTAGCTGATTTTCTCCTAAATTATTACAACCTATTGTTCACAGCACACAGTCAAAATAGTCCCCAGGGGCAAAATTGAGTCCTGTAATTAAGATTTTTTCAGTTTGATTCTACTCGTATTACTGCTTTCCTGCATTTTGTGGTTGCATGTAGAACACAATTACCTACCAATACCTGCCAAATTACTTTTTTAGACAAATAGACACAATTATGGAGTTTACTAATCAGTCTCATGTGAGTTGCTTGTTTCTACACATATTTCTATAGCCATACATAGAAAAAAAACATGAGATTGAGTGCTTTCCCTTGGTAACACCTGCAATCCCACCTGTGGACCCCAAATAATGTCTGATTGATGTAAATGAGCTAAATATACCTTAAACAACAGTAGTTCGAAAGAAAAAATTGAGTATCATAATTAAAAATTCAGTTTCTGCCAGTTGGCTGAAGTGTGCAAATATTATTTGGTATTCAAAATTCAGTTTTTTCACATTTTCCAAGAAAATGAATTTTGGTAAAAAATGAAATGCATGGGAACCTAACCCACTAACACTGCTCTAAAACATAGGGCAGTTTTTTTTAATCATACTACCATTTTTCTGAGAAATATGATGAAAAATCAAAGCGTGCAAATAATTTCTGTGTTGACTGTAGATAGATAGATAGATAGATAGATAGATACTAAGTCTATCTACAAGCAGCTGTTAAAGTGCTTGCACGTTATTTCGAAGTTATCTTATTTTCAGACCTATAAATGGCATAAAAACGATCTGTATTGTGATCCATGAAATGTGAAAGAAACACAGCACTAGGATGACATAAATTTTATTGCCTGCCTTGAGTCTGTAACTCAATCTATATTGCAAAACAAGGCACTGAGTTTCCCACCGACTTGTCCTGCGAATCTGAAGGACTTGTTTAAGGTCTCACAAATCTACGAGATTGCTGTACTTCAGCTGAAATCCTGCAGATCTAAAGGAATGTTGGATTTCACTGTTTTCCCAGTCATGCATTGACAGCAGAATTTCTTGTTTTCCTCGAGATCTGCGTGAGTCTCGCTGCGACACTCTCTCGAGTCTTTTACATCGATATCTACCTGCGTGCGGCGAACTCCCGTACGTTCCGCTTGCGACACGAATTCTAGTTTGCTCTGATTCCAGGAGAGGTCTCTTGTGCAACACATTTCCCTCTTTAGACTGAGAGTGTTTTTATGGATAGTTTTACTCACCGAACCTGGGATATACGATCCATTAGTCCACATAACAGCCGCAATGAATGTCAGTCCTGGTCGCAATATGGCAAACTGCAAGATGATGAACTTGGTTTGTCTAACAAACTTTCTGAAGAAAAGCATCAAAATACATGAAGACGATATAATGCCCACACATGCTACAAACTTTTACTGCGTCGTTGCAACCTTTTAGTGGATGAATCATCAAAAGCTATATGATTGGATTCAGGGATTCGAGTCAGAGTCAGGAGTCGGAGGTTTTTGGTAAGAGTTCGAGTCAGAGTTGGTTGGGGGGCAATCCACTTCTGAATCCAAGCAGGGCTTCAGAGTCAGATAGTAAGTGAACCAACTCTGATTGATGGATGGATCATTGGGGCTTTACGTCCTGTTTTATGCACTTGGTAGGCTAATTAGGACAAGAGGAGGACATGGTAATGAGGCAAAGGATGATTGAAACAGGTGACCTGCCAAGAGCTGGACTCGAACCCTGGACCCAGCGATTGGCCGCCCAACCAGTGCATTTTATGCTGAGCCTGGTCTAGTTGTGTGAAAGCAAGATGATGTCAGCCAATTCAGAACCCTTCCTTCTGCTGTATTGTAAAGTAGCAGCAAAACAATTTTGAACAAAGCTTCAGTAAACCTTTTTTATCTCAAGAAAATACATACAATGTATATAGGCTTAGTTAATCATTCAGAGTTTATTATAAACAATGTATTGATAACTTCATGTTAAGATTCAATAATGTTCACTTACTCAGAAAATGTTGCAGGTGGCAGACAAACGCAGCAGCAACAACATGGCAGAGTCCTCCGCGAAACTTCACAACCCTCCAGTTGTTTTATCAACTTCTCCCGACCTCCGTAATAATCAGGAATTAAGTGAAGAAATGTGTAGAGCACAAATGAGAAGTAGCTGAAAAAAAAGAGAGATCTATGAAGATAAAAAATCACTGTCGCAGTAAAGATCAATTTGAATACAATCTTTAATTGTAATTTCGTAAGGGTCGCCTGCTAACATTACATATGTGGAAAGAGGGCATGTAAGTCAAACAATCATTTTTTCAGAATGAAATCATCTGCTTTGCCCTTAGATACTGACATACCAAAGGCGTTTGTTCAGAGCATTTTTTAAGGTTTTCTATTTGGAGACCAACGGAACAACTTTTTGCGTGATATTTGCACTGTGAGAGTAGTATTACAGCCGAAGCAGATTATATTAAGTTAAACATTCAAACTTATGAAAATGTAGCATTTTGAATATTTTATGACATGGCATAAAACAGTTGAATATTCATTAGACAGATAAAACCTGCCTCATGTTTGCATAAAGGAGTTTCAACGATCCAGGAATAATTTAACGATAATCATCCAAGTCCTCTATAATTATTCAGTTTTGTCTGTCACATAACTTTGGCGTCCCCATCCTATAAGCCCCAAACTTCCAGGGCCTCTTAAAGATGAAATGGGAACAATTAATGTGATCACAACCAGACAAATAATCACGGTAATTAATTAGCGTTACTCTTTGTCACACACATAATTAACACCGTTATGAAAATCATGCACGATCCACTCAAATTTGATAGAATCACTTTACAAAATTGTCAAGAAATTAACTCCAACTTTCTTTCCAGGAAAGACGGCAAAACATCAGATTTTAATTAAGTCACATGTTGCAACCGAAAACTTTCCAAGCTGCTCGTGCACAATTTAGTCAAAATATTTATTACCAACATAAAATGTCGGCCTGATTGGGCTATTCGACTTGTTGTATAGCATTCACCTGTACTCTACATACAGGTGCAACCATTTAATAAGATCTGCTTTTGCATTCATATGGATAACAAATGTTTTAAAGTATTAAAGGCCAAATTTTGTAAATGAAATTGACTGTCACTGCAAAAAAAAATTAAAGTCCAAAAAGGGACTTTTTCTGGACAGTGTTAATTATATATATATATATAAGTCTCAACACTTTGTAATTCACCAGACAATTTGTTACATTTTTTCTCTTGTAATTTTATATGTAATATATATAACTAGAAAATACCCATTTCAGGGTATAAAGTGAGAGGGCTTCATTTGTGATGGACTTGCTGGTGCTAACCCAGCTGCAGATATTGTTTTGTGGAGTGTGTAAATATTTGTTGTGATGCTTTGCAGAATAGTACTATTTGTGTAGTGTGGCATGTGTTGTGAATGAAGGACAGTGAGCAGGCTATGGGCAATCTCTGCTATGGGTTAGTGTGGACTGTGGGGATCGTTTTGGCGGGAAACGGGACAGTGGCGCCACCGAGAAATGTGAGCAGTAGACGAACTACGATGCATAACATGCGAGGGAAGGGTGGAATCGAAGGGGAAATTGGAGGAGGAAGGTAGTTGGAAAGAGGCAGATATGGAAAGGATGGCTAAAATAGGAAGGAAGATGCATGAGAGATGGGGAGAAAGGAGCAGGAGATACATAGCAGGCACAAAGAAGAGGTGAGCTGGGATGACGTCATGTCACGTGCACTGTTGTAATATTATATACGATGACAAAACAGGGACCATAAATGATTGTATGGAACCTGTTTCCTCCCTTCAGTCTAAATCACTGCAAATTACCGTACTTTAAAAAAGACATACTGCATTGTATCAGAATATGAATGTTATTATAACTTACGAAGAAGAAACAAGCTCCATCAAGACGACACTTCGCGGAACCCACATCACCATTAGCGAAGTGATGGCGTACATCTAAATGGAAGGAAGGCAAAAGATAAGTGACAAGCAGAGAAGAATCTTATAACATTAGGCCTATTTAGGTGTCCACCAGTGTTAGGACTTCCAAAAGTCTTGGGCCTATCCTTGGGGTTTACGAGAATCATGCTAATTTACTGGTTGAAGATTGCCTTTCATGGGTTTCCACCTTGAAGACAAGGCACTTTTCCCTTCATGAGTGCAACATACACACCTGTGAATGTGTGATTAAGGAACTTGATATATATGCAGTACACTCTTCATAGTAAATGATTATGTCACACTGCATTTTCTTCCAGAATTGACAACTCCAACAATTTATCCACACGTACATGTAAGTAAACAAACTGCCAATGTCTACCATTTTAAGGGAACATGTCACTTTTTATTATAATTATTATTAGGGCATTCTGCCCTATTGTTACTGGTCTTTTCTGGAATCTTGTGAACAAATTTCTAGACAAAGCACACCAATGTCATTCAAACTTTGCACACAGGGTTTAATTTGTCTAAGACAGTGCTGATCAACTTTACAGGAACATGCACATTGTTTAAATACTTTTTTAGAAACCCAGGAAAACCATCCTAAAAAACTGGAAAGAGGGAGTCCTGTGATGCCATCAAGGGGCTTCCCCATCCCAGATCTAGTTATAGAGAATTTGTCAAAACAACAAGAGGTCAGCAAATAGGACAAAACACCAATGCATCCTTCATCAATGTATTGCTACCTTTTTATGCCCTGTTGTATGTAGTAGCAACAGTTAACAAGGTAACAAGGACGTCAGATCAGTAGTTAGATGATGTGCAGAATGCCCTTTAAAGTGCCTTGTGCACATTATTTAAAAAAAACGATTTTGTAAGCTGACTTTAGAATCAGAATTAGACATTTTCAATGGTGAACTTATACAGTACAAAACTAGATGAAAAGCATACAGCTAAAGCACGGTTAGGCACTTATAACCTACATGACTGTAATAGTATCAGTTTATCTTCTGGGGCATACTGATGTTCACCTTGGTTCGTGGATATTTTCAATAAAAATTACTGGAAATTTGTATCACTAAAGCATGGTGCCTGGGCCAAATTCCTTTACAGGTGATTTCATTAGTACGCGATTCTTAGGTTCTAGAACCACCAAATACATGCCATTTTTAGTTAATCTGATTGGTTTAGAAACAACAGAACGTCACGCATTTGATTTATCAAACGTAGTAAGTGCTGCTTTAGCATTGATTCCTCACAGCCAAGTGTGATTGACAAGAATCGCATGGTAATGAAATCACCTGTAATAGGCTAAGAGAATTGCTTTGGAACAAACTGACCCTGCAAGTATGGTTTCGTAATTTCTTGTGATATACAGTTAACAGCCTTGGAAGAATTACTCCAAAAATGATTCTATCCTTTTCAGCTGTGGGATAGACACACAGCACAACAACAATTTTTTTCCAATTTTGAGAATGGTAATCTGCAAAGATTTTACCTACCGGATAGACAGATAATACAACAACAGTTTTTCGCCTCCTTGCTCCGAGATGGGGAGGATAATTTTTGTTCAGGAAAAGGACCTCCGTGATGAAAATTATTACGCAAGCCAAAGTGAGTGCTGTGCATAGCGGTAGGAGGATATATGCAACTATGCTCATACCTGAAAAAGAAAGGTATAAGGTTAATAATCCAATAATCCTCATCTGCCCATTTGGTTGGTATATTGTTTTGCTTACATACTTTTAAAAATGGACGGTACCACAATGCTAGAAAGGAATTTGTGGTGCAATGAGCCTTCCACGATCATACAGCTCGGGTAGCCATATAGAATAGCGCCAAAGGGCAGAGTCGCAAACTGGAGAAAGGATAGATAGACAGACGGGCTGGGCATGTTCAGCTTTCGCTTCGCCACAGTGTGTTTTTTTTTTCCATCTTAGTGGTCTTGGGAATCCCCCCCTTGTCCGTATTCCGCAACATATGACTCAAACTTTTAAAATATTTTTTCGGTCAGCCAATCATTGTGCAAAATACCTTTGCAATAACAGCACATGCTTACTAAGGCAAAAGTTTTGAATCGTAAGTTCTGAGTTTGGACGTCTTCTAAGTTCCGACGTTTTCTCTAATGTATCTCAACAGTAATATAGTTTACGCACACCTACTTCGCAGAAACCTGAGAAATTGCAAAATTTTTACTTAGTTTCAAACAAAATTACAGAGATTCATCCTGAAAAAAGTACTCCGTGTTTCAGGTGTGAAGTTATTAGATAGAAACATCAGATAGAATATGACCTTATCAGATGAAATATGACCTTTTTTGTGTTGGATGTATACTGGATATTATAAAATAGTTGTGTCTTCTTTGACAGAATCTGATGTCAATGAGTATGTCATGCATTATATTTGAGGTCAAATGCAGTTACAGGAAGCTCGTCAATTCAAATTATATATCCTATTTATGTCACTGGAAGGAATCATATGATATCAGGCTATTGTATTGTAAGAAACAAAATTTAATGTTAAAGTGACTAAAGTTTTCTATCTTCCCTCATATATATATATGGACATTTTTTGTGGGGGATTTTCACTTGCAAGGTACATACACTGATACAAGGGACTGCCAACTTAATGTCTCATCCAAACAATATGCATCCAGCTGGGATTTTGCTCATGAAGGTCCACTGAAACCTTTGGTGAAAAGATACCTGAGATGCATTGAATACATTTTGCAAGAACAAAATCTTGCTCTGAACACTCTAAAAAATTTCAGACAAAATTGGTTTTTTAGATTCAAAATGGTTTTTTGAAAAACCAAATTTCAATGCAAAAAACCAACATGGATTTTTTTAAAAATCCATGTTGGTTTTGCATTGAAATTTGGTTTTTCAAAAACCCATTTTGAATCTAAAAAAACACTTTTGTCCCGACATTTTTTAGAGTGAACCAGAAAATGGCTTGTAATATAGAGGATAGGCACGTACAATGTCTGGTAGATTATCTGTCTCATTCGATCAGTATTTTGCAAAACCCCTTCCAAGTTATTTAAATGAAAATGGCAAATTATTTACTTATAATCAATCATGTCATTACAGGTAATTTCATTAGTGCGCGATTCTTAGGTTCTAGACCCACCAAATACATGACATTTTCAGTTAATCTGATTGGCTTAAGAAACAACAGAACGTCACACATTCGATTTATCAAACGTAGTAAGCACTGCTTTAGCATTGATTCCTCACAGTCAAGTGTGAATGCCAAGAATCGCATGGCAATGAAATCGCCTGTAACTTAAGTTACTTAATATTAATTTGAATTGCTTTAATTAGGAAGACAGTTTGCTACTTTGCATTGTTATGTTATCCTTAAATTTAGGCATTCGGATAAAATATCAATCAGGTGCAGTTACATTTTATGAACCTCAAGTTAACATTTGCAGATATCTGCCTTTATCAGTTGTTAATCTGAATAAATACAAATCCATATCTGATTTTATCATTCATTTAGGTTTTTTCCTGTAGTAAAACCATTAACAATGTTGACATGTGTGGAAATTTGAGTGATCTGTCAACACTCAGCATTAGAAAAAAATAATTTAATTCAATGGACATCAACATTGATATTGATGAAAAATTTTGTTGTAATAAATTGTAATATAGAGAGTTCAACTGAGAGTGCAATTGAGAATGCAATTGAGAGTGCAACGAAGAGTGCAGCAGAGAGTGCATTGGAAAGTGCAATGGAAATAGACAGTGCAACACAGGACTGAACGATATGTGACAGAAAGGCACATCAGGAGAGTATTACAGAAGAGTATGACACAAGAGTATGACAGAAGAGCATAACAGAAGGGTATGACAGAAGAGTATGACAAAAGGGTATGACAGAAGAGTATGACAGAAGGCTATGACAAAGTGTATGACAGAAGAGTATGACAGAAGACCATGACAGAAGAGTATGACAGAAGGGAATGACAAAAGCATACGACAGAAGGATATGACAGAAGAGTATGACAGAAGGGTATGACAGAAGAGTATGACAGAAGGGTTTGACATGATGATATGACATGGAGTATGACAGGAGATGAAACAAAACATTTATGTACATAACATACACTTACAACAGGAAAATTAAGCATCATGGACTGTTTTTTACATGAATAGCCCATAAACACAACATTGCTAATTGGTGGTGTATTCATCCGTTGAAATGTAGAAAAGACTGCGAGATTGTGGAAATCATGTTGCCATGCTTTGAACACAATGTTGAAATTGAATTTTTGTGTCAAATAAGTATTATTAGAATGTCACTTACGCTCCAACATCAACTCGGTGGTTGGGGCTTCATAGGTTTCCCAGCATCGGTCTTCCGGTTCAGGGGTTGTTAAGTTAAATGACAAATGACTTCCATTCATGAGGACATCAAACGGGGCAGTCACATTGACTCCGAAATAATGGAATCCAACCATGATTTGTGAATGGTTAAAGTTCCAGATAAGTTATTATGGAAACGTATAAGGTAGCTTCATTGAGGTTTGACTGAAATGAAAAATGATTAGAATGGATAAACTAATGGAGTACAACAGATTATCAAATTTTATCATTAAACATGGCCATTAAACTTCCTCATAAAGGGAAAATGCACAAAATAATATTATATTTGTTACAGAGTTATCTGTGTCATGTTTTAAATGGTAATTTCTGCATGATGGTCCCTCGAAAAAATTATTGTCAGTCACAGCATATAATTGCTTTTCAATCTACAGGATGACACATTGATTAATCCTAAGTTATGTTGCTGTAAAATAAAATAATAATTCTTATTAGCTATCCTTCTGGGTATAGGCAGTATAGACCTATTTGACGAAGCAAAAAAAAGATATTACAATGAAACATAGTAATATAATCCTTGTAGTTTCATAACTACTAACCAGTAAAGCTTGTTGGTCAATACTGTGGCAAATGCAGTCCAAATTTTAAGCTTCACACATGATGAGGTTGTCGGGATTTAAGTGGTCCACACTGTCCAAATCTACATGAGATAAGCTCGCTAAACAACTGATAAGGTCCCCACAGCCAACAAGCTCTTACATCAAGAAGGGGGTTATTTCAAGGGGTAATTTATGAAGGGAGTTCATGTAGTGAGGGCAGTGACCTGGCTAAATATCTGGGTCAATAGGCCAGCTTACTGTTACACTCTAGGTCAAGAAGCTGCTAAAAACAACATACAATGTGACATGATACCCTCCCAAGCTACAAAGAGGAAAATAAATTGTAATGCAAACATAGTTGCACAGGGTTGGTCACCCACTCTAGTTTCACAGTTTTGTAGGAATTATATGTGAAAGTAAATGATAAAAGTTCATTTTTGTTTTTGATTAATAATTAACTTATATTTTTCCGTTATTTCTCTTTCTTTTATTCTTTCCTTTCCCTTTCTTTCTTTCTTTCTTTCTTTCTATATCAATTAATTTATTCCTTGTAATTATTTTTCCTAAGAGTAATCTTTAACTCATAATCAGATTTACATTGTATAACTGATTTATGACTGCTCTCGATATTGAACATTTCAAGTGAGTCATCAATCTCAATATATACAATTAAAAAATTAATAAATTATTTTTTCTTTAACATCATTGTAGGTAGCAGCCACTCTGTGGTTTCCCCTCATAAATTAGATAATATCAACTTTGGCCAAGAAATGTTTTTGGGCCAAGTTTTTGAGTACAATTTATGGTTTGATGTCCTATTTGTTCTCATTAGGTTAAATATAATAATTATGCGACTGTCTGAAATTATAAAATATGCCACACATAATTGATTGGAACTCTTCGATCTTCTCGAGGCATTTTTTCTTCGGTCGGTTGGTGGCACTTAGCCTAGGTAATAGGAAAGCTGCAAAATCTAAATGATTTATTATCAATAAAATCAATAGAAATGGATGAATAGATTTTCCTGAGAAATTGGATTCATTATCCTTCACAAAACTCTCCAAGTTTTTGTGAAATGGTCCTTTACAGCCTTCCAGTCTGATAAAGAAAAAGAGTGGACTGTTGCACTGTGAAAATGGCACTTGGTGTGTCATCGTGCTGATGATTTGTCATGATCATACCCAATACTTTCAATTTTAATTTGATTTAAGGACACTAATCCCATTGTTGGTGACAGCCAAACGAAAGGATAATGTATCTGATTTTCACTCTGAAATCAGTTTTGACAATTAAGTCAAATGGCCTTCTATTGATCATGACTAATCAAACCACCTCTATGTTTCCCATGTTGAAGTAGAGAAGATGACACTTCATCAGCTATCATTAGTCAAGAAATGCATTTTTCACAGTGAACTGATCCTCATTATGTCTATAACAAAGTGGAAGGCTGTAATGTGAGTGAAGTAAATTTTAACATATTATCTATAAAAATTTCAGAAATGGAGCTCTCTGATTGGTTCAAGAAACTGTTACTGTTAATGCAGTTGTGATGTCAGATATATAGATGAGGCTAATGTCTGAAATTTCATTAGTTAATGGCCTTTTCAAACTTTCAAAGTTTTTTCTTACACCGAACAATAACAGAATCCATTCAAAAGTAGTGCAATTGGGTGAACTTGGTGTACAAATATTTTAAAATAATGTTATTTTGTTCAGATTTCACAAGCCGCACTTTCAACGGTTTGTAAGAAAATTAGGGCCCACCCCCTGAAAAATATGCTAAAATTTAGTATCTATACCCCCACTTGGGCAAAATTTCAACTCTGAAAAGTTTCTTATATCATAACCCTATCAGCATGCCACGGCGGACCAACGTCGGCCCGAAGCTGGTCCAATGCTTCTGACATCGGACTGACGCTGGGCCAATGTTGGACCGCCGAGGCATGCTGACAGGGATAGGCCTATAGGCGTAAAATGGAAGAACATACTGGACATAACATAATAGGAATCATGTAATGCATGAAAAATAAAACAATAATAAAACGCTGTGTGTGAAAATAAATATGGAAAAAATATACACACCTTAGAGTTAATGCTGGTTTCCTCTCATTGTTGATGCATCTGTGTGAAATGCTGCTCGAAATTGAAATGTTACCACAAAGAAACTACAGGGTATCCTCTGCGTCACAAGATGCAGTCTGTGTCAATAATTTGAATAATGATTCAATCCATCCATGCATATGATATTTTAGTCTTCCTTGTAGTTATTATGTTGAGTTATTATACAATATTAATCTTGCATGTTATTTTCCGTGGATAGCTGTATCACAAAATTGACACAAATATTCAGATCATATGCTGAAATGATAGATAAACATTTACACAGAGATATATCCTGAACAGTGTATTTGACCAAACCTGCCCTACAATCTATTTATAACAGTTGTACAATTTGATTTAGCTATCTCTTCATACGTTATATTCTTGTCAACACATATATAATAGCAGAATTTTGATAAGATAACATTTAAAGAAATAGACAAAGGAATGCCTAGGCAATAGATAAAGCGAATAAGTGGCATAGTTGTAATATAAATAAGTCGCCCTGTCAAAATACAAGTGCATATAAATCACGGTGTACTTCAAAACACTCCCTTCAAGTGAAATAAATTTTGAACTTTGCTCCAACGCAAACCCTCAACAGGTTGAATATGCCATAAAATGGCACTTTTGCAAAGTAATTCAAACCAATACGATCTCCACATAAATATCAGATAATATATATATCTTCGGACATTTAAAAGTGACACTGTTTTTAAAGTGACAGCATGCGCAAAACGTTCTAATCTACTAAAACATAGACTACGACAAAAAGAAAAATTATCAGAAATTGAACAAAAATGTTTTGTTTGAGAAGTCTCTGAATTATACATTAAATTTAACCCTTGTAGCCGCAATGGGGGCCTCGGAGGCCCCCCTGGGACTTTTCGCTTTAATATCTCGCACAATATTTGGTCAATCACCTTGCAGATTTCATGTAATCCTAGTCCAACTAATCGTAAACAACATCCAGACGTTGTGAATTGATTGATATTGAACATGGTCACTGACGATAGTTTGAGCATTTTTCCGTCACAAAGCCGCAATGGGGGCCTCGTAGGCCCCCACCCTTGTGCATGTCATATGAGTTTTAGAAAAATACTGCAACTGTGCTGCCACTTATTACAGATCAGATTATGGTCAATACAGTCACTTTTGTATGTTTGGAGAGCTGATATTTGTCTGTCAGTCCATTTCAACACAATTAAAATTATATTATATTAGGATTTCGAGTAAAATTCTGATTGAATTAACCTAAAAAGGGACAACATTCACCTTTAAGTGAACTTAAACCTACAAAAATGAATTCAGCATCATCAAAAACTCCTACAGTAATGATTTTGTAAATGTAGCTGGTATGACAGAAGTGCAGGCCCTTCATTCTCAGAAAAAAAAACTGGCCCGAATGAACACCGGAAGGGCTGGATTTTGCAGAGCAAGGGCCAAAATGGCCATTTTTAGTGCTCCTTTTCTCATCTCTTGAAATTTTTAGGGCACAAAATGCTTTATAATAAAATCAAAAGACAATCCCAATACTTTACAGAATAATTTGGTCTCAAAATAACTTAAAAATACTGAATATTCCAAAAATGCATCAAAATACACAAAATTGCGGAAATTTAATGAAATCTTGATATCGTATTTTTATCAATAAGATTTCATTTTTTTAATATACTAATACTATTTTTTGAAGTAAATTTTTTAAACCGCTGTATATTTGAGGCTTGAGAAAGAGGAGGGGCCTCAGAGGCCCCCATTGCGGCTTTGCGTACTCAAAAATGGTTGCGGCTACAAGGGTTAATAACAAAATGACACTGGAATGAAGCTTTACGAAGGCAAAAATTAAAACAATTTGCAAATTCTCGTAGAATTATCATGTATGTAAAAAGGAAATCAAATTATAAAGGTACGACCATAGCCAAATTTTTATATGTACAGCAACCATGACTATCTGCAAATCCAAGGGGGGATCCCCCCTCCCTACTACCTCCCTAACTGGCCAATCCTACGCACCCGTTTGGCCTCTCATTTGAGTAGTGCACCAAAGGTAATGGCGACTTGTGGGGAAACCATAGACATCTATAAATAGACAGGCCATGCAGGCCTTTCATCATTGGCCGGCGTGGGCCAAAACGTAAGGTCACGTGACCTGCCAGTGGAGGTGGTAGATCAACAACAACAATGGTGAAGAAGCATGGATGGTGCTGTGTTTGCTGGTGAGTTGCTCCTCACTGTAGCCATGTCAGTTGATTAAACTTACCAGTCATCATGTTAAAGAGCTGTAGAATGTATTCAGTGCTGTATAAAGCTGATTTACCTTGTGTAATAGGCCTACTGAGGGCCAGCAATCTGATGTAAACAGGCAAGATTTATGTTGTTTCTTGCTTGTTATGCTTGTTACTTATGCTGGGTGGGGGGCTGTAATTTCCAACTGATGACACTTTTGCAGATTTATGTATGCCCTTATGGTTACTAGTGGTTAGCAGACCATCAATACTGTTAATTAGTTAATTTCTGAAAATTATTAGGAATAAAAAAAGTAAGTTAAGCTGCAGTTCTTAATTGAACCATGAATTTAGATAGCTCCACTCAAATGATTGGCCTACATGCAGTCTATAGTTCCATCAAGAAATGAAATAAATATATTTTTGTAACAGTGAGTCATATGTTGTGTGATGTTTTTCAGGTTTCCAAGAAAGGAAGAATTTCAAGAAAACCGAGGAATGATGCACCTGGATGATTTGAGACAGGCCTGTGGCCTGCAGTCCTGAGATCAGAGCGCACACCATGTAAGCTCATGTATGTCAATATTAAATATTAGTAATACCTCAGATTATCTTACGATTACATACTATGAACCTAAGACTTTGGAGTCAGGTAGTAAGTGCTCCGACTCCCAAGGCTTTCTGAAAAATATTGTTTCCCTCCAACCCTGCCATGGCGGCCTATTAGCTATCTGAGCTATGCTGATCCGGTCTTAACTCTGATTTAATCAGCCTTCTCTGTAGGTCTATGCATAGGCCTTTATTGTACTTGAATAGTCAGGGAGACATACAAAATAATCCATAATTTTTGACTGAAGATGAAAGAAACATTAATTAAGATCACTAGTTATATCCGTGACTACTACAAGTTCAGCATTTCAGGGGAGGGTACGGGCCCCCGGGTCTTTTCAAAAGCGGAATGTGACCATACACAGGAGAGTGATTTTCAGTTGATTCCTCTGGAAAATTTTATTATTTTCAGTTTGATATTATGTAATCTTGAAAAAGTTTCACAAAACATGCTAGTCCCATAATGGAATAAATGTAATTAAAAATATTAACGGTGAATCTTTTTATGAAACTTCTTAATCTAAAATGATGTTTTCAGGTTTCCAGGTGAGGAAGAATTATATCTAGAAGTGACCTGCCTCGAGATGATTTGAGAGATCTATGGACTGCCGGAGATCAGAGTGCACACCTTGTCATCGCAGTTCACTGAAACTTTTGATGAGGCAGACAATGACTTGCCAGAAGAAGTCATGCCATTGAAATCTATTAAATTCCCTGCCATCAAAGTCAAGCAGCTGAGCAGTGCAGCCTGTAAGTGAACCCACGGATGTTATACTGTCTCAATCTTATCGACGTTTTGATGAATGATTGATTTTGTAGTTTACTAAGAAGATCATAAATTGATTACAATAACCTATGATAATCATAACAGCCCTAATTATTAGTGAAATAGTCATTAATTTATAGACCTACATGGTCATACTTACGCTTCTTACTGGAATGTCCTCCTGTGTGAGGAGCACCCCTAATAAGGATTAAGTCAAGGTACCGAGCTTTGAGCTGAGCGATCCCTTCTTAGTACCTCTACCGCACGGTCACCTCTGACTGCGTCTCCACCTCCATATCTATCGGTGTGATTTTTATTGTAATTACTCAGCCTGCAGGGCAGGCGGAGTATTGTGAGGGTGGGCAGATTCTGGGATCTCTGCTTGTGGGTTTGTGTGTTTGTTAATCGACTCCTGCCAAGAAAACTCAATGGATTGAGATTTCCTTTGGCATGATGTGTTCGGTTGTGCTGCACAATTCCTGATTAAATTTTGGAGCTTTTTTGGCTCTGCAGTAAAAGAAGCTAAGATTGATTGGATAAGCAGCCATTAATTGCATTTGATGATGATTAGACTGACCAACGCCAATCACGAAGCAATGACAATCTATAGAATCCCCTAATTCATTAGATTCAACAATTATGATTCAGATTTGCTGAACAGACTGTAGAAATGTACACTCTCGTTTTGGCTTGCTAGTTCATTTTACTTTATCATACTTTGCAGGAAAAATAATCCTTAAAAAAAGAAAAAATAACAGACAGATGGATAGAGTCATAAACAGATAGAAAGACGAATAGATAAATAGATGGATGGATACTGGATAGATAGATAGATCGATAGATTTATTGATTGCCATATCCATTTTAAACTCCAGTTGGCCCATTTAAAAACAATTTCTCTGATATGGTCACCCTTAAAAAAAATTCTAAATTACAAAAACTGATGTTCTATGTTGATTGATTGATTGATTGCCTTATCCATTAAATACTAAGCTCAATGGGCCCATTGAAAAATTGTTTCTCTGATACGGTCACCCTTTTAACATATATTCTAAATTACAAAAACACCTTTTAATGTTGTATAAATTACTTGATTATTGATCGATAACAGATATCAAGAATTAGATAGCTGTTTTCAGTCTGAGTCTTCCTTTGAAGGCAGGCTGAGGTATGCAATCTCCGAGCGCTAGTATTGTTGCTACTATTGCTACAACTGCCACCTTGTTTTAGTGCCCCACTCCCCCCCCCGCCCCCATGTAGCAAAAGGTAACAAATTAGAAACGATACATTTAAAAAAAAGAGGGGTAGGTGCACTCAGGGTCTGCTGGTTCAGACAAAAATGAAGCAATCAAGCTGCAAATGTGCAGTCCCAGTGTCAATACACTGGCCTACAATCTGGTCTACTGTCATAAAAATCAGAGGAGATATCTTAAATAATAATATTATATTAAAGTTTTTACTACTGGTATCCTACTTGCTATTTTGTTGGACTGCTTATTTTGTTGTCCTGCAGACTTGCACAGGGAAGCAAAATGTGTTCCCATAAAACTAATGAAGTCTGTCCCTTTTTTTGCAGAACCCATTGAGAGAGAACCACATCGAGCCAGACATCACAAAGGAATTGATTACAGTGTTAATTTTGCGATGGTAAGTGCTATGAAACAAAATGTTTAAATTAAGGCCACCAAATTTAATTTATGCATGAGAGCAACGTTATTTCTCTCTCTGTAAATCTAGAAAATAAATTTATAATCAAATTCTGAATACAATTGTCACTAATCAAAAATCAAATAAAACTTAATTTGATAAAAATTTGCTCCTGCAAACAATTTGGTAGACTTCTAAGTAACCAGCATGGACTCGCTCGTCTGCTTATAAATAGCAGACTCTGCTCAGTCTAGGCTAACTTGCTTTTATTTTACTGGCAAATAATTTATCATCCCAAAAATTAAGTAAGATTATGTTTTAATTTTGACATGAATCTGGGAGGGTGACCCCCAACCGGGAGGGTGCCCCCCCCCCCCAATCTGTCCCTGAAAACAGACTGATTGAAAATAATATTCAAATCTTGCTACTTGTCAGATCATACATGTATATGAACAACTCCTTAATGGTGATTCTGCAATCTGTAATTAATGGTTTCTATTCTTTTGCAGGATCACCCATGTATCTCGATCCATTCCTGAGTGCTTGAGTGACCTCGTATGTGGAAGTGAAAGAAATTTTATACTTTCTGCCGAACATGGGAGAAAATTGAAGAAGGGTTATGAGAAGCTGAAAAAATAAAACTTGTACATTTAAAAGATTTTATTAATGTTTGTAATAATGTCAGAGAAATATAAGAGGTCTTATAATAGGGCGAGGGGGGAGAAAAAATTTTGGGAATTCAGATTTATGTGGCAATTTGGGCGTTATTTTTTTGGCAAAAAAAACAAAATTAATTGACCTTTTACAACTATGGGTCTGACATGTAAAATACTGATTACGCTGCTTTAAAAAATGATTGTTAAAGCAAATCGACAAACACATCATGTATACTCAAGGCCATGATAACTGCATGGTGGTGTACATATTTTAATACCTTGTAAGTTGTTGTTGTTAATAAAAATTACGCTTGTCTCATTAAAGAACATTTCACTCTGGATGAATAGAATGTAACAATTGTATATTGCCAATAAAAAAAAAATTGAAACTAATAATTCAAACTATAAATTTTGTTATTCTATGTGTTTGAATAAAAATAATTTATTAAAAAAATTAGTTGTTTTATTTACTGTGAGAAAAAATTTTAAAATGTAGGGTACGTATATCAATTTGTTTGAAAGCTCAAATTTTTACCTTTTTAATGGCAAAAGAAATGCTGGAAATTGAATCCGGGGGGAGGAGGATCCAAAAAATTCTGGTGGTCTATCCGGTTATGGTGTCACGGAATGAATATATCACATGACTACATTGTAGTCGCTGATAAAATTAGCATGTTAAATTTTTTAATTCATGTTGTTGGGGGGGGGGGATGTCTTATATGACATGAAAGGCCAAGGCTTGTTGTAGGCATTTAAAAGTTACAGATGCATATTGTTTAGTTCCAAAAACAGGGGGATAGTTTTTTCTTTTAATAGTTTGATTCAATAAATCAAAATATTTGAGGAATTGTTCAAAGATGGGCCTCTGGGGCCTGGGCCAAACTGCATTCATGACTGGGCTTTTTTAATTTTTCTCAGCTAGACATAAGTTATTTAATTTAAATCTGTCCTTTATTCATGTGTTTTTACATAATTAATTTAATGTCAAATAATGCCAGAGATGCAAGGAAATATATTTAAAAAATGATTTTTGGCTGCATTCTGGAAAAAAATGCTCAACCAGGCAATCCACACAGGCAGCCCCTTGTGGCTAATTATATTACAGGGGCACTGGAAGGTCCCAAATAATATTGCAGGGGCTGGTTGAACTTTTGGCCTGGTCTCAATTTGGGTATTAGCCTGCAATCCCCTGAGAGACATGACAAAAACTGGCTTAGGTGGGTGGCATCTAAATACGGGATTTGCCAAAGAACCGTCGAAGCAATAACTGATCTGATCACATGAGCATATAGGTCATGGAGCTGGCTTAATTGTAGTTTTTTAAATTTTGTAAATCGGACCATTATTAAGGCCAGGAGGCCTTATGAAGTCTGGGTCATTCACATAGAGAAAGCATAGTATTATTCGTTGTGGCGCTAGTGTTACCACCTCCAATGGCGCGGACCACCTTGGTCCGCGCGTCGCCACCTTTTGACATATCTAAGAGTTAGGATACCTATGGGGGAAACCAGCTTGAATACAATTTTGCCTCTAAGAATTGTTTGTCATATTTCCACTAGGTGGCATGATGCCAAAATCACAACCAGGGGTCGTTACTAAGGTAACCATGATGTCAGCAATCGTTATGACGTCATTGGCAACTTGATTTGTAGCAGTTTTATTATTTGATCTATGTTTTTCAAAAAGAATCACATTTTACATTCTTTTGCATTCAATTTACCCAGCATTCAATTTCGGTCTACTCTACGTACGACAGAGTAGACATTTTGCAGTGATTTCTCAACTCTCAAGATGGCAACATGCTGAATTGCTTCACCAATGGTAAGTTTCTTTCTGTTTTATTCGCCATGTTCAAATTCAAAATTTAAATTCTAATTTTTATTCCGTGCACAAATAATAAAACTACAAATATTGCATAATATATATATATGCATTTAATATAGCGGGCCGCTGTAAATCTGGGCTCCAAGGTCATCGTCAGTAAATGAATAAGTGACCTACAGTTTGTCTCGTGTTGCATGCGAACTGGAAATTAGCACTGATTCTATGGGCTGTATAGCATAAATGCAAGAGTTTGGTGGACTGGTGCTTTTACCAATACTGGAACTAATCTGGGAGGGGAGCTGCAGGGTATTGTTGTGACGTCACCTTAATTGTGGCTGCCAGTAACAGGTTGCGTCACGAAAGTAAACAAGTAAAATGGGCTGCCGTCATACGATAATGCCAAAAAATCGGCAAAAAACGGCGTTTAATAAAACATCGCGAAAATGGGATATTCACATTACAAATCAGCTGATCTTTAAGCAGGTATGTGTATTTATGCTGTGGGCCTTCTAGAAGTGGAGGAATCAGGCCAAACGTCAGTTCGCATGTGAGATGAGACAAAGTGTAGGTAGCTAGACTTAGTGTGATTTAGGCCTAATAGTAATAATGGCTACCATATGCGATATCATTGTCAGAGATAACAATGAGGTCAATGGAAAAGATTCAGTAGGCCTATATAGTGAGGGTCTTCATTATGACCTCCAAAAACCCGCAAAATTGGTCGTGTACATAACGACTCGTGTTAAACTATCTGCCACCACTCCAGTAACTCCACTATGGAACAACTGATTCATACTAAAGCCAACATCCAGCAATCCACAATTGCTTTGTGGGGTATGATTCCTATTAGTATAGCAGGCCTACATAGAAAACTCAATGGTTCCATTTCCTGCGTTGCAACATTTGGATGTTGTGATTTTCTTGAGAGTAAAATAGCTCTAATCCAGCAAAATAGCTCTAATTCAGCGATCTGATTGGTCCATAGACAGGAAGTGTGCCTTTTCTGTATGTTCGCATGAAAGGTCATGATTTTGCTTGGTACCAGAATTTTTCTGATTTTTTTGTGTTAGTGAATCCATGACCTTTCATGCGATCTATTATCGCCCATTATTTTCTTTGTGAGGCCTATCTCTCCGGAAAGACTGCCAAATATCAGAGAATAGATTCTCCTTTTCGCCTGCAAGCTCACAGTTATAGTTTAGTTTTTGTGTGTGACTGATAAGTGTAGATCACCTGTCTGATGCCTTTCCTTTTATGTTCAGTATTATTCTGCATCTCCAAAGCAGCCATCTTCACCAAACCAGAGCCTCTGGCAGAGGTTAAATGTCCAGACACAGGAATGTCTGACGCATTACGGAAATATAAGAAAAACAGAGTGAGTAGAATTATTTTTAATGTTTTTGCATATATAACAAAACTACCCAAGTCAGGCCTGTCAGGGTCACTGAGTAACAATATCACGAGCTGTTGTGTGAATTAAAGTCAGTGTGCCCCCTTGATATGAATTATGACAAACACATTTTTAAAAATCTCTCTATCTGCTGCAAGGTTACATACCAAATATATTATTTCTGCCAAGTGAAGTGACCTCAGGTCAATGGTATCTCTTCTAATCCAACTTGAAAAGTTTTGACAACTGAACACTACTGAAAATGTTGGTTACGACACAACAGCAGCATGGCAGCAGCAGAGACCTGCCTGGGAAACCATTGTGACATCACTGTCCTATTTTTAGCTTAGCTGCTCCGCTGCTGTCTAAGTCAGCTGACAACTAAATTCAAAATTCGGCGTGCCACTCCGCATCCAGTTGGTATGATTAATCTTTTATCACCTGGTTAGCTGTGAATATCACTGTTTACAGTCAAAATATCAGGGCTTATGATATTGTAAAAAATACCACCCTTCAAGGGCGATATTCTTTAACAATAGTTATGACATCACCAGCATTTCAGCTGCCTGATGACATCACAAACCTAACAATGACCAAAACAATAGGATTGTGACGTCATATCCATTGTTGCTCCATGGTGACGTTACAATTTTGAAATGGCAAAAAATTGTCTCTCTTTATAACTAAAAATTTGGGGTAAAACCAGGTGATAAAAACAAAACAACCACACGTCAGGGTACTTCATACAATACTCGCTGTCGTGTGAATTTATATCAATCTCGCCCTACAGGCTCGAGTGATATTAATTCACGCAACAGCTCGTGATATTGTTACTCAGTGACCCTGACTTGGGTTGTTTTGTTATAATGTAACAGCATAGAATGATGTTTTCTGGATTGACTATGACTTAGGAATGAAAGTATGTGTATCATTCATTCTTAATATGTGGGGTTGGAAATCTTGGCCAAATCAAGGGCACTCAGACTTTAATATCACTCGAACCCGAAGGTGAGAGTGATATTAATTCACACGACAGCGAGTGATATTGTACGAAGACAACAATTTTGCCATCTAGGTTTTTGGTCCAGGGCTGGCACAAAATTAACCAAACCAAAACTAACAGCAATAATGACTAGTGCCCTGTACCATTTTGGTAAATATCTGCCATGCTGGTACAGTCTCATTGGTTCTCGAATTGCGGTTTTGAAAGCATGCAGTTTTGGTTTGATTGGATGATGCCTTGTTTGCCTTATTTTCATTAAAAAAGCTGTTTCATTGGCAAGATTAGACAGAAAGTATCCACAAAATCATAAACTACACACGAAAACGTATTCATCTCAACGTTCGGTCTTATGCAACTTGTGCAGGATCAACATTGTTGACCGAAAGTACAGGTTGAGCAGATTTTTCTGAAAAAATCCAGATCGTCCCAAATTTGCCGACAGTACGTATCGTATATCAATCCAGTGTGTCGATGATATGTATCATATCGAATCTAAGCAATTGTACAGAGCCTAGTAAAGACCTTGCAAAACTGATTTGGAACTTTTTTATTATTTAAAAATTGGTTTTGTTTTTAGGTGGCCAAATTAATCACAGCCAACATTAAGCAAGATGTCGTGCCACATTTTCCAAGTCCAAAAAATATCAATCAAGACAATTTTTTAAGATGTTCTCCGTCAGAACTAAAAATAGATTTGTCATGGCTGGACGATGAAAATGAAAAACAGGAAGTTTCAGAAGAGTCGAAACTTAACTCAAAGGTTATTCAGCCTGAAGATGACGATAATTCAGGTTCTCAAATCCACCGAAGGTTCAGGCGGGAATTCAATTTATCGGAGCTGGACCAAAAATGGTTAGACAATGACTCAACACGGACAATTGTTGCTACATACAGAGTTTTCAAAGATGGCGTCCCGGTCAGGATTTCAAAATCTGAAGACTGGAAGGAAGTCAGATCTGTTGAGAATGAAATCTCCAATGAAGTCACCGCAACTGACAGATTTTGTAGTACCATGTCATTCCGAACCTTCCAAACAGCTGAATCGGAAGATGTCGGCTCTAGTCCAGAACTGAAGGAGAACTCAGAACTGGATTTGACATTAGACTTATCCTGGTTAGACGACTAGATGATCATAGACTACAGAAAGGAGTTGACCCATGCAATTGGCCGCGAAGTGATTTACAAATTTAAACTGTGTTTACATTAGGCATAAAGTTTTCATTTTATATTCACTTTTAATGTACACTGTATATGTTTGTAGATGTTTTAATAAATATTTATTATGCACTCTTCATTGAATTTTGACATTGTTATTTTAAACATCCTGTTTGCATGCAAAATCAGCTTCGCACCTGTATCTGGGCGATTCTGTGAAGTCCGATTTACAGACCAGACACTTTAGTGGCTGGTGTAGCCCTACCATTACACCTTCGCTATTTCATTGTCAAACAGGCACGAGGCCAGGCAGTAGGGGTCTCAAACAAACCATCAACCAAAGCAACAGGAGCTGAGCTACAAGGCAAAATGTCATGGTGTCAGAGATACTGTGTGAGTACTGTACGTCTGACCCCATGACATTTTGCCCTGTAGCTCAGCTCCTGTTGCACTTGGAGCTTTGGTTGAAGGCTTGACTTCACGGAATTGCCTAGCTGCGACATTGGAAAATGTCACCTTGCGTAAGTGTAAGTTGTGCATGAGATGAGGCAGCTGGCATGGCAGGTCTATACCTATTGGCCTACTGTTGTTGTAACTTCCGAAAATCATGAAATAAATTAAAGAAATTTAACATTTATATTGTCAGTTGTTACTGTGGAAGTGGCAATTAATCTTCTTACTAATATTAAAATAACAGTGTCCGGGATTTATCTCAGTTTCTACTCAATGCCTTGCCTTCTAACTTTCCCCATGTCTTCTTCATACCCATAGGGCGCCACTGCCACATTTTCATCCAAATTGGATTCCTCTAAATGTCCTTATTAATGCTAATTAGTTTTAAGCTGGTTCACATACAATACACAAGAGGGCAGCACCTGCAAGCTCATTACAAGAACCAGTTGCTCCCTTCCTCTGAGTATCAGGTTCTATTTCTGGCCTCATTTAAATCTATAACCATTTTCACACATAACATGCTTCATTCTAACGGGTGATAATCCTATACAAATGCCTATAAGGTTAAACTTCCCATTATTAAAGTCTTCTCACGGGCAATAATTACTAGTATTCTTGTAATGTAACAACAAGACCATGATTGTTCATTATTGCACAGGAAATTAACAAATTATCGGGTATGATATTAAATATGCAACTGCTGAAATTCTATAGGCCTATGTAAACTTGACAAATTTTTTGATTTGTGAATGTAGGCAGCCACAGTGGTGGACGAAAGTTTTGATCTTTGAACTAAACTGAATCACAAAAAATATTGCTATCTTAGACAGTGCAATTTAGGCCTATGAAATTAATTAAAATATTCTCCTATTTTCCCTAAAATGAAATGCCCTTAAGGCCCTGAAATTGAAAATTCAACATCAGTCATCAGTTAGGTCTTACCTAATCTTTTTGTTTTGGGCTGGTAAATTGGAAATGTAAAATTAAAGGTAATTTTTTTTTTGTAAATTAATTCACCAAATTAATGCAATATGAGAAGAAAAGCAACATTTAAATGTTATTGATATAAAGAAAATCTCAATATACAATGGTTTAAAAAAAACAGAAATAACAGGTTAGCATTAGGCCTACTAGATTGCAAAGGATAAGTTTGGAACTGCAAATGGTTATTTCTACAGCCACATAGAAATGATCTGGTTATTTCGAGTTAGTTGTAGCCAAAAGGTTATGACAAACAGCATTCAATTATGCCAGTCATAAAAAGAGACACCAATTAGAAGGTTGAATGAACCCTTTTGCAGAATGTCGATCTCAGAATTCAGAGCTCTGAAGGGTTCACTGACTTCAATTAGCCCTTGCCAGAAAAAAAAGGGAATATTGGAGTTATTGTTGTCGACAGCCTGAAGCCAATTATTTCCACGAGTTATCACAGGAAAGTAAAAAAAGTTTTGTAAATGTCCGCTGTGGATAAAGGAAGAAGATATAATACATATAGGACCCAGGTCTTTCTCATTCTCAATAAATACTTCTTTGTGAACACTGTAATACTGAGAAAGACTTCATGTAGGCCTAACATGTGAGAAAAAATTGGTTCAAAGACATGTTATTGAAAAATTGATGCAGTTCCCGATGAGCTATAGCCTCCCAAAATTCTCCACAACTTTTGAATAGCCTAACAATATTTCCACACTGATCATCAGTATTGAAAAGAAAAAAAGTTATGTTAACCAGCAGGGAACAACTATGCCAGCAGTTAAAGGGAAACCAATTAGTTGGTTGAATGAACCCTTTGTTGAATGTCGATCTTAGAATTCAGAGCTATGTAGGGTTCACTGACTTCAATTAGCCCTTACCAGAATATAATGGAATGTAGTGGCAATTGTTGTCAACACTGAACCTGAAGTCAATTATTTGAGTTATTACAGCGAAGTAAAGAAGTTCCGTAAATGCCAGCTGTGGAAGAAATAAGAAGATATATATGTCCCATGTGTTTATTATGCTCAGGAATACTCCTTTGTGAAGGATTCACATAAAACGCCAGAAAAAATTGTTTGGGGCGGATGCCGTTTAAGAAATCACCAAAAGTGGGAAAGGTTTTGCCACATTCACATTTGTTACTTGTTTGTATCAGTTTAAGTGCTTGGCAAGTAAAAGATCCTTCATATGGGGTAAATGTGTAACATGTTGAGGACTCCCTCTCTCATCCCATCAATCAACCCGAAATAGCGCCCAGAACTGGGCTTAGAGGGCAGCACATACCATATCTGTTTATCTATCTATCTGCGCAATGCATCAGATTTTCTGTACAAGTTTCATTTCATCCAATTTGTTATCCTAGAATCAGTACATGTATTGAGAAGTGAATTGTTAAGCAGATCTGTGGATACCCTGGGCCTTGGTATGGATAATTATGATGGAACCTTTCAAGACAAATTGCTGTCGTTCACGAAGGGTTTATAAATCTGAACGAACTTGTTTTTTTACATTTATTCCACATAAAAATTACATGTTCCATGTTTGCACCATCAGTGACAAAATTATATTTGACATGTTAATCGAACCATATTAAGTTGGTATCAAATAAATAAATAAATGAAACATCTCCAACTAGTCGATATAGTGGCCACTTGGTTCCTTGCAGAGATCAATTGTCATAGTTGAAACAGGCCTGGTGATGATTCAAACAGGAGAAGTCAAAACATGGACTCCGAAGTGATAGAGTAGGGCTATAGATGTCATACAGTGATGGAAATGGAAAAGTTTTTGTCAGGAGAGCTCTTCGCTTGCGTGGCAGCGGTGCGCCATTTCCAATTTTTTAAAGGGTAAAAATTCTCCTACCAGAATATTATTTTGGCTGATAGTACCTGAAGGACTTTAAAAGAAGAAAGGATAATTCTGGTTTGACCACTGCAGTGATCACTGGAGGAGCTGTAGCACGGAAGAGCTCTCCCAACTTTTGGATCAAGGGAGCTCAGCTGAGTCAGCTCGCCCAAGCCCCCCCCCCCCCAACTTCCATCACTGATGTCATACTTTCTCGTCGCTGAAAAGATGACGTTGCCAGCAAATTCTGAGGCCATGTTTTCTGACTTCTGTTGTAATAAGCAGCTAAACCAGACGTGCCAGAGTTTAAATTGTAACGTTTGGCAAAAAACTGCAGTCGTGACTCTCAGGTATACAGCCCAACTTATTCAACATTTGAAAAGTTCCATTGATGAGAATGACATTGGACTTTTTACTGTTCGATGATACACTGTAGGGTTCTATACCGTTACCGACATTCAATATGACACCTATCAGCTATACACTTGATTGATACACGCAAATTTGGGCCGATCTCCATTTTAGGGAAATCCACTTCCCGAAAACCGAATATTTTTTTGGCCTCGAATGTTGATCTCGCACTGGATTGCATGTCAAGATGACGATGTTGTCAATTTCAGTTCATGATTTTGTGGATAAATCTTGGTAATAAAACAGCTTTTTTAGCTGGATATGGCATTATTGAACCAAACCAAAAGTGTTGCCTTGAAAACCGGTTCGGGAACTGGCCAGACTGTACATGTATGGCCGGTATTTATCGAACCGGTGAAGTAGGTCAATGTTTACATGCAGAAGCCACCATCTAAATCTTGACTCCAACTTCAACTGTTGATTGCATCCTCCAGACAGTACATATAAGTCAAAATGTGCAGATTGACCAATTTGGCAGTATTTCACGACATCTGGGGGCGCGTCCTGGCCACAATTAGCCTGTAAGCATCTGTCCTGGGTAATTTAGTGTCTAGATCTACACAACTGTAATGACTTCAGGAGCTGGTTTCTGGGCCCATCCGTTCTCTCCCTTATAGCCGATGATTTCCTGCATCTCTTCCCATGGCCTTGCCTGCAAAGACAAATATATTCTTTTTTCAAAGAGAAACCAAGTAATTTTGATAGCACGAAATTAATATCCAAGGTTTTCGGTGGATTAGGCATAACTTGCATATCATCACAAACATGGGCATTATCATCGATTGGCTGAATTAGGTTTGCAGCAATATATCGATATATCAATATTATTGTGATACAAAATCTTGTATCGTTATCGCGATACAAAGGATTATCTCGATACAAAATCTGCCTTTTTCACATACCACGATTGAAGATGTGACTGCTCATTCAAGGTAAAACAGACCATATCTGGGCCATACTGTGTTAAAAATTAATATCTTAAACCATTTGAAGTAAAGAAAATCATGAAGCGGTCAACATGCTTGCTATTTTGAATTCCCGTCACTTCCCCTGATTAAAAATATTGTTGTTTTTGAGGACTAAGGGCTTGGATTTTTAATGTAAAATAGGTTAAGTTATACATGCATCGCGATACAGACAATATATTGTCAGGAGCTTTCATGATGTATCATGATACAAGATTTTATGTATTGTTGCAACCCTAGGCTGAATACAACTGTGACCACACAGAAAAAAACACCTGATTTGCATGACTTCCAATGCTAACCTATGGGAACTAGTCTGAACTGCTATACGATGTCATTCTCCCACATTACAAAACAAATCACTTTCTATATACCTACCGC
The DNA here is from genome assembly GCA_026936325.1 of Platynereis dumerilii. NCBI lineage: Eukaryota > Metazoa > Annelida > Polychaeta > Phyllodocida > Nereididae > Platynereis > Platynereis dumerilii. Next base: position 16,413,139 of record JAPTHN010000005.1, read on the forward strand.
TGCCGGAAGGACAGTATATATAAGAGCCTAACTTTAGCCAGCTGCAAATTAATCCAACATTATACTCTTGAGATCAAAATTAGTATTTTAAAGAACCTTTAGTGTGTCACATCAACCCTACTAGTAGATGTAAAATTGTATGCATGAGCACAACACTTTTAACTTCAAACAAGATTGTTACCTCAGGTTCCTGGTATTCAATTTCTTGAAGATAAAAATATCGACCAAGGATGCTGAGTGGGACCATCTCTAGTATGTAAATGGCATGAGTGATCTCTGAAAAACAGAAGAAGCAAACCTCTAAAATGTAGAAACTGTATCCTGCTAGGGATGTACCGATCCGATACTAAGGATTGGTATACCGATGCAGCACTAAGAAGCAGTGTCGGATCATATCGGTAGCACAACTATACATTTAACCAATAGGATAAGTATCGGAATTCGTTGGTATCAGCAATAAAATACCAGAATCGGTATCGAATCAGAAGTGAATAAGTTGTATCGACGTATCCCTACATTCTGTTTAAGCAGAATTGATATAAGAAGAGCAGTGCTCAGTAAAATTAACTTTTTGGCGGAGAATTGAGAAAATAATGAGTAGAGTAGGGCTGTTGCATAATCAAAGAGAGTGTAATGTTCCTCTTATATAAGGGAATATGTAAGTGGAACTGTTTTTTCTGAATTAAAGCACGAACAGTTAATTCCAGGAAATCCAATTTCAGGGATGTCTGTGCACAATTACAAGACAAAGTTATTTCAAGAAAATCTTAAGGTTGTTGCAAGACATTCTGTACACACTACATAGCATCAGGTTCTGCCTTGGGTTGTGAAGAGATGAACAAAGCATGTATACACACACGTTCACTACTTGTATAATGTACACTGTAAATTTTGAATTTTGAGTAAGCTTAATTGATTGAGTGAGATGGTTGCACAATACCTTTGAGCGAAGATAGCTTGTTGTTTGCAAGTTATAACAACATAAAGATTATCATAACTCAAAACGGCAAGCTATCATGGCTTAAACAAATTGTGCAACCATCTAACTCAATCATTTGAGCCAACTCAAAATTTCAAATTTACAGTGTATGTCCTTTCTCCACATTTCAAGAAATATGTACTTCATCGGTGCCTTACAAAAATGCATCTGTTGACAATGCCAATGTCAAAGAAAATCTAATTTCATTAAGTGCCATTTTATTACATGCGTAAAATGGCATCCATTATATATGAGGGTATGTGCCCCCAATAATTAGACCTGCACCCTCTGGAAACTGAAATAATTCTTACCGATAAAAATTCCAAGCCCCCCCCCCAGTGACCCCCACTTGAATATCTTTAATATGGTTGAACCAAAAAAGGAAATTTGCATTTCTATTGAGTGCCACAAAAGACAAAACCGTATCCAACTGACACCATACTAAAAAGAAGGACCTTTACACAACAAATTTGCCTGTGTTAAATAATAATCAGTCCTTACGCGAAGCTCTTGCAGTGGATGACAGTGGCGAGACGCACGGAATGACTCCTTGAGCCACAACAATGTTGATGATAAGACCGAATAATGTGGTAGTGATCAAGACTAGCTGGATTGAGACGTATTTTGGTTTCAGACTGTATCCTGGTAGATTCGGAGCGGCTACCCCCATGAACATGAGCATCCCGTAAACTGCTATGGAAGTGGAGATGTTCATCAAGATTTGAAGATAGATCGTGAGACCCCGTGGGTCCGCCTGTGAAAAAAAGAAGATGCGTACAGTGTGTACTTAGGAAATAAGAATGCAAGCAGTTTGATGCAAGACAGATCTTCACAGTGTTTGAAATAAGAGGGGGTTAAGGGGGTTTTGACCCAAATGCTATAGGACTCCCTCAAATATATACATTTTTTAGAGGGACCCCAGGGGGTCCAGAAAAAAAAACCCTCAAATAGTAAATGTGCAGTATTTAATCCAAAAATGTTGTTTTCAAAAGTAATTTTCTGATTCAGAGTAGGCTACATGGGAGTCGTTTCTGAGACCTCTCAACTTCTGGGTGCCTCCGGAGGCCTGCGGACCTCCTGCGGCCTGTGGACCTTCAGCCACAAAGCTTCGATCCTTCGGGCTATTTCAACCACTGTTTTAACATCATTGCGTTCATTTGCTGCACAGTTCAAAATCGATGTATTCTCAATGGCAACATTTTGCTACGCAGCTATAGGTTAGTACGGCACGTGGCAAAACACAAATATCAGCGTCTGTAGGTAATTTGTCTGTTACAATTAGTTTGGAGCTAATCTAGATTTGTTTATTTCCTCTCCCTGATCTATTTACTTACTGAGCCCGGATTGTAAGATCCGTTTGTCCATAATACTGCAGCCAAAGTGTTCAGCGCAGGCCGAACGAGAGCGAATTGCAGAATTAATATCTTGATATTCCATGCAAAACGTCTGGAAAAAAGTGTAACATGTAAAATTAATTCAAAAGAAGCATCTCGTAAATCAGTTCACATTGTTTGCATGTGACGGCCTTTAACCATTCTGGTCTGTTTGGTAGTGTGTGGTGATTCATGAATAATGCAGGCTGCATATATATATATACTAGGTAGGCTAATTAGAACAGGAGGACACAGCAATGAGCAAAGCCGATAAGGGCAATTGAAACTACTGCCCAACATACACAAGTTCATGGTTTGTCCACAGAATGGTTTGAATTGAACCTGTCCATGTTTACTTTAGTAGCAGGAAAACAAACTTTTCCTTGCCATACTTCTGCATGTGGCTGTAATTTGTTATCAAAACGATAGGAATTTTACGATGTGAAATTACAAGATATGATGGCACTACCATAATTATCATATACCTTGCCAGGACCCAAGAAAACCCCACCGTCCCATAGTTCCCCGTGTCCAAATGTGCCCCGGTCCCCCCTACCCTTTTAGCCCAAAAGGAACTCAGGCTGTCACAGACATTCAATATGTTCTACCACAGAATAACACCATGCTTAAATTCACCTATTAATACATCTATGAATTGTACAATGAATGTCAATTTTAAAATATGGCCATAACCTTTCGTCAATTTGTCAGGAAAATTAAGCCATTGTCACCAACACAATTGTTCGTGTGTTCATAATAATTTATGAATAATGACTGAGTTAAGAAGAATAGCCTTTATTAAAAGAGAAGAATACCTGTATTATGTTCTTCATTTGCAATTTAGTCAATTAGGTCAAGATCCCATAATAATTAAATTGGACAATGGAGTGGAAAGGACAATTCCATTGTCAGTAACAATCTAAAATTGTTGTTACAGCAATATATAAAGAAAAGATGCAAACTTTAGATTTCTAATAATGGATGCAAACTCAACAGTGGCACAACTGTTTTCGATTTGGGGGAAAAGTTATTAATATTGAAGTCTCCTTATATGCGGAGAAGGACCTATATTGTAAGCTTTACTAAGCTTGCATATTATAAACATTCGCTTGTAGCCTACCTGGAACCAAGCTTGACATTTTACTAAAAAATAAAAAGGAAAAAACCAATGGCCAAAGTTCTTGTAAGGTTCAATCATCAGGCGTATTTGTGAGATTTAAAAACCCAGAACTGGTTAGTGTTTCAGACCAAACCAGTCCGGGGGCCAGTGGGAGGGAGGGGGGTTCTTCAATTTTGCATTTTTTACAAATTTTCAGTGAACTGGGCTCTTACCAGTACTCAAAACCTCGGAAACGTTGTTCTTGAACTGATGAAATGAGGGTGGTCCGTTACTGAAGAGATGGAGCCATTGGACCGTACATGTATAGGGGCCATTCTCAAATTTCGGGACAAAGGGTATAGCAAAAATGTCCTGTATCGGGGGGGACAATATGGTAAAGGAGTGGAATTTCGATATAAAAAACCAACTGTAGGAACAACAACAAAAGAAACAACAATAAAAAATGTATATTACTATTATTTTCAGAAGTACTTCATCTCATATCAGTGGCTTTTTTGGTCCAAATGACTATTTCTTGCTTATGATCTGGTAATGGAGAGGACGGTAATAGAGTGGAATGATTTTTGCTTTTCGCTCGATACTTCTTTTTATTTTGGAGATTGGATCAAATAATTGCAGAATATAGAAAGCTGTCCCCCTCAGCAATATATACATGAAATCACTCTTTAAAACTATCATTGGTAAGCTTGGAAATGAAGGAAATTGAGTGGACATTTTGGTGAGACCAAAAACATTTTCCATGAATATTATGTCTTAATTTATTGAATACATTTTTTATGAAGTCTGCAAGGCAGTGGTACTATGGCGCACATGCGTCTGATGATATTCAGTGAAAATAGCTCATAAAAAATAATAACGAACCAAGCTATGGCAAGTAACGGAGTGGACAAAAAAATTTACACAAATTAGTGACACATCTATTGTATCAATTTAATCAATGAAATAAAACAAATAAAAAATTGAATGCGAACTAGATATATAAATTCAAGGTTATATTCTCATGAATCGTGCAAAAAAACTATGAATATGATGGTACATTAGGAGGAAAATTAACACTTGATTTTGTCATGTCAGGTCCAGTGACAGGGAAAAAACCATTTATTTTGCACGGATTCACGGACATAATGCACAAAAAATAGATCTTATGAATGATTTTTTGTTCCAAATGCAGTGGTTCTAAATAGAAATATGAATAACAGATGCAGAGTGATGCTTCAGATATAAATCGCATTCAAATCAATGTCAGGGAGCTAGAGTGAAGCAAATTGTCCCGAATTAGAGAATAACCCATAGGCTACTGTACAAAGTGTTCCGGTCCACCATACTATATAACTGGTAGACTGCAGTATTTTACCTTAGTAGTACAATATTCATCTCCAGAGAAGTCCAATTGACGATTTATGTGTTTACAAACAAACAAAAATTTTTGAAATATCAAAAACTTTCACACTTAAAATGTTGAATACATGCTCTGTTGGTCTTTAACCGGAAAAGACACAGACAGCAAGTAATAGACGCAGCTGAAGAAAACAAACATGTTTATATAATTAACGTCTACAATGAAAAGCAATCACTCTTCAAACTGACTGCAACAAACATTTTGTATAATAATATACCTGTCAAAGAGACTCCAAAAAACTACCAAAGCGTGTAGTGCCACCTGTACACCAATTTGGAACTGTCAGTAGAGACAGATTTATTGGCTGTTATCCAATTATATGGCAACAACATATTTTTTACTTGAATAAAAAATAGGTATATAAAGTAACATAATCAAGATCCATAATTATTTCTGGTGCTATATTAATACTGCAATATTTGGAATACACCTCTTGTTGTCGGGGTCTTATCTGGAAGACCGAAAGTTTGGAAAATGCGTTGTTTTTAGACGGCGTCAGTTCCATTTAAAAGTGGTTAAAGTGGTGGGGCAAATATATAAATCTTGAATGAGACAAGTTATTTTGGACATGTCAGGAATCCCCTACTTGCCCAGTGCAGACCTTAACAATCATGCGACTCTGTACAAGGGTGCTACAAATTTTGACTTATCAAGGCAACAGAAATGCATTTTGATAAGGAAGAGGGTGAGTGCAGACTGTAGAATTTTTCTGCAAATTCCTTTTGAAAATTTGAAATAGATCTATTGAGACGCTATGCCTTTTCTGCTAACATCATCAATCATCAGTAGAATGTACTAAGGATATGACAATTCAATATCCATGAGAGCGTGAAAGTGTGACAACCTGCCCCAAAAGTGTGACAACCTGCCCCAAAGTGTGACAACCTGCCCCGAAAGTGTGACAACCTGCCCCGAAAGCGTGACAACCTGCCCGAAAGCGTGACAACCTGCCCCGAAAGTGTGACAACCTGCCCCCAAAAGCGTGACAACCTGCCCCCAAAAGCGTGACAACCTGCCCCAAAAGTGTGACAACCTGCTCGAAAGTGTGACAACCTGCCCCGGTCTCCCCTCCCTGTGTTATAAGACCCCCTGTTGTAAGACTGACTTTCCTTACGTGACCACATTTCTACCGCACAAACTAGTATTTCTAGTGTATTTTGCACCCCGATGATAGACCGCACCCCCACGAGAGACCACTTCATGATCGTATAAGGGGTGGTTTTATAAAGCAGGGACTATTGTAGATACATAGCCAAAGATGTCCCAATTAGTCCTGACTCTACATAGGCCTACGTTTATGAACAGAAATCTTTCTCAAATACTCAGAATCTCTTATTGTCATTTTCAAAACTTCAAAACTCTTGGCCTAAAAAGTGTTTTGGCAAGCGTTTTGAAACGTTTCAAAGAAAATTTATTCTAGCATATTTCCAACTACTGCATGAACTATTAAATAGAGTTTATGATGATATTAATGTAATCATATTAATGATGTGGCAGTCTGAAGCAGATTCCAGCTTGTTGAAACTCTATTTTCAAGCCTCTGAGGACGAGCCAGTTTTTCTCAATTTTTGGATGTCCCGCGGGCATTTTTCAGGATCGCAGGAGTGAAAAACATGATCGGCGGGATATAGAGCCATCCCCTGCTCCCCCTGTGGAACTTCGGCAGCCTCGCTGACTGTTTTCGCAGCCTCGCCGATAGTTTTTGCAGCCTCTCCGACAGTTTTTGCAGCCTCGCCGGTGGATATGATTTTGCCCCGCAGACTTATGATCTTGCCCCGCACACCTATGATCTTGCCCCGCACACCTATGATCTTGCCCCGTACACCTATGATCTTGCCCCGTACACCTATGATCTTGCCCCGCCGTCTATGCCTATAAGCCCTTTTTAATTAATTTGTGTCGCCGAGTCAGGCCAATTTTCTCCATGAAATCATCTTAAGCTGCTCCCCACGGCCACGCGTGAAAAGTCCTCCGGTTCTTTTCGTGAGAATGGGCCATTAATTAGTCAGCTCAAATCAGGTAATCTTATAACTATTGGTAGCCTTTGTTGCCCAGTAACGCTATTTTGTAAGTCATTTAATTAGTTTGTTTATTGACACCTATGCTGCTAGATATGATATATACCCTGAATCAACTTATTAAACCATAACTGACATAAAGAAAATGTCAAAGAACTTTTTTTTTAAGCCAGTGACGTCACAAGACCAATTTTAATGTCAATTTTGAAACGTTTTGGACCACCAATCTGCAGAGATCTATTACATTTTAATTTTATTCAGCAAAGTATTGCTTCGGTCAGGCTGACACTTGCATGCTCATTTCCTGCAGGTAAAATTGTGTTATATTCTAAGAATCTGAAGACACGAAAAGCCATTAAAATAATGGAGCATTCATTAAGCTTGCTGTGGGTTTCATTAACATTGCACAAGATTGCTAATTACCTGGTTTTGTCAGGAACAGGCTTTTAGTTGAATATAACTGTTACAATAATGGGAAAATGTATCAGTTCAAAAAGTCTCTTGACTGGAAATTGTGTGGTTTCTGCATCACGCAGAATATGTTCAATGATGCATGGTGGTCATTAACAGAGCTTCACTCTTAAGAACAAATGTTACTTTGGTTCCCTCAAAATATCCACAGGGTTGTCTGGAATTTTTGTTGGGTATTTCGACATTCATGGGGTATTCCAACAAAAACCCCTATGCTTCAGAAGTGTAGAAGGCATTCCAGAGTTGCATGGGTTATTTTAGAGCAATCAAATATTGCAGATCAGATCATTTTACAAGATCATAATTTTTTTTACCACAATTTAATGTTGTTTCTGTAAGAGAATGATATACAACAATTTATCCCATGTCTAGGTCACTTTTTTCCCTGATACTGGTGTTTTTCCCTGGGAAATATAAAAAAATCAGGGAGGATATGAGGGAAAATATGACAAAATGAGGGAGGATATGGCAAAATGAGGGAGGATATTGCAAAATGAGGGAGGATATGGCAAAATGAGGGAGGATATGATATTTAGAGGGAAAATATGGAATTGAGAGGGAAAATATGGAATTTAGAAGGAAAATATGACATCAAATTTAGAGGGAAAATATGGCATTTAGAGGGAAAATATGGCATTTAGAGGGGAAATATGGCATTTAGGGGGAAGATATGACATTTGGGGGGAAGATATGACATAGGATAAAAAGATTATCCTATGGCTTGGGCAGTATTTCCCTGATATTGTCACCCTCGACCAGTATTTTCCCTCGACCCTTCGGGTCTCGGGAAAATACTGAGTCTCTGGTGACAATATCAGGGAAATACTGTCCAAGCCATTGGATAACCTATAATTATCCCATGTCTATGCACATTTTCTCCCCGATACTGTGTTTTTCCCTGGCCAATACAGCAGGGAAAAAGTCAATATCAGGGAGAAAATCAGTATATGGTCAGCTGACCTGTATACGACGTTTTTTCCCTGTAAATACAGGGAATATACTGAAAACAACCAATCAGAGAGCAGTATTTAGACACACCCCCACAAATCCAGTATATTATCACCTGGTTGGCTGTGAATATCACTGTTTACAGTAAAAATATCAGGGCCTATGATATTGTAAAAAATACCACCCTTCAAGGGCGATATTTTTTAACAATGGTTATGACATCACCGGCATTTCAGATGCCTGATGATGTCACAAACCAAACAAGGGCCAGAATAATGGGATTGTGACGTCATGTCCATTGTTGCTCCATGGTGACGTCACATTTTTGTAATGGTAGAAAATAGTCCCTCTTTATAACTGAAAATTTGAGGTAAAACCAGGTGATAAAAACAAAACAACCACGCGTCAGGGCCCTTCGTACAATATCACGAGCTGTTGTGTGAATTAATATCACTCTCGCCCTGCGGGCTCGAGTGATATTAATTCACACAACAGCTCGTGATATTGTTACTCAGTGACCCTGACTTGGGTTGTTTTGTTATAGCGTCACAAACTCTGTGGCTGCTCAGCGTCTTTTCTTGTGATTTTGACAACACACAAAAATGAGCGGTCTTTTCCATTTTTAGAAGGATCTATTATAGGGCTAGAGACTAGCGGTTTGAAGCATTAGATCCAGAAAAAAATATTGCTTTGGATTGATGCAATTTTGACTTCCTTTTCAGTATAGAAAATTTTTCTTAGCAATTTTCGGTAAATTTGTTTAGTTTTTCCAAAATGACTTTGTTGTACAAATACTGATTTATATAAATTTCCATCGAGATGAGGACCCCTTTTTATTTTCTTATATTGTTTAAGACAATATTTCAAAACACATGGCAAAGTTATAATGTTAAATTTGGTTTATTGGAATAGTTTCAGCTATGTTGTTCATTGATTTCAGAAACGTTTTTCTGCGTGCCACGCCCGTTTTATTCTATTTCTCTGGATCTAATCCACCCAGATGTATGAAAATTAGCACATAATGTAACACATATAGTGTCAATATCAAATCCAAAATTTGAAGACGATATCTTAAAAACTCTTGCCACAAAAAAATTATAACTGGAACAAGAATTTTCAGTTCTAGCGTGAAATCACAGATTTGAGTCAACGTATTTTTAAGTTCCATGGAATTTTTATTTTATATCTCAGGATCTAAAAAGAAAGGCTCTATGATATTCACCAGTCTTGTCTGTCATATAGCATAGGTTCCTGAGCCAAAATACCAAGTTGATATCTCGAAAATCCTTGCCATGAAAAAATTATTACTGAAACAAGAATTTTTAGTTCAAGCGTAACATTACAGATTATATGTCAACGTGATTTTAAGTTTCATGGCCGTTTAATTTTATATCTGAAGATCTAAATATACCAGCTATATGATATCCAATAGTCATGTCTGTCATATTATAAAGGTTATTGATCCAAAATATCAAGGTGATATCTTGTAAACTCTTGCCATGATTAAAATATTACTGAAGCAACAATTATCAGCGCAAGAGAGAATTACAAGAAATAGTTATAATGCATTTATTTATAAGTAAAAGTTTTTAATCATTTTGAAAATGTGCCTAGACATGGGATAAAAAGGTCATACCATGGGTAGGTGCAGTACATCCCAGTATACTCCCCTCGACTCCAGTATATATATACTGGAGTCTCGGGGAGTATACTAGGGATGTACTGCACCTACCCATGGTATAACCTCATATTATTAATGGAAAAATGTGGAAACCTGGTGTTCTAGCCGTGATACAAGTGGCTCCATCTATAACAAGGGGAGAACCAAAGACTTTTGTTCTTTCCAAATTTTAGAATACATTATTGTTTGATTGCCAAAAAAAACATGTATTTACTCTTATCCTCAGTCCAGTGTTAATCCTTGATTCTGATTGGCTGAGAGCCTCGGTGTATTATGAGGTTATACCATGGGTAGGTGCAGTACGTCCCCAGTATACCAGGGATGTACTGCACCTACCCATGGTATAACCTTTTTATCCCATGTCTAGGCACATTTTTGAGATATAAAGTAAAACTGCCATGAAACTAAATAAAAAAACGTCGATTCAAATCTATTATTTTACGATTAAACTGAAAATTATTGTTTCAGTTATGATTTTTTTGTGGCATTAGTTTTTGAGATATTGCCTTGAAATTTTGGATTTGTAATCTATGCTATATGTACGACAGTACTGGAGAATTTAATAGGTCTGGTGTTATCAGGTCCTGAGATATAGAATAAAACGGCCATGCAACTAAAAAAAAAGGTTGACTCAAATCAATGATTTTACGCTTGAAGTGAAAATTCTTGTTTCAGTTATGATTTTTTTGTGGCAAGAGTTTTTGAGATATCGCCTTGAAATTTTGGATTTGTAATCTATACTATATTTACGACAGTACTGGAGAATTTAATAGGTCTGGTGTTTTCAGGTCCTGAGATATAAAATAAAACGGCCATTGAACAAAAAAAACGTTGACTCAAATCAGTGATTTTATGCTTGAAGTGAAAATTCTTGTTTCAGTTATGATTTTTTTGTGGCTAGAGTTTTTGAGATATCATCTTGAAAATTTGATTAATAATTTATACTATATGTACGACCTACTGTGTGAATCTCATGTATCTACATTGATTAGATCCAGAGAAATAAAATAAAACGGCAGTGCAAGGCAGAAAAACGTTTCTGAAATAAAAGATCCATAGGGCTGAAACAATACTAGTCAACAGAATTTACAGTCCTTGTCATACTTACATGGAATCTCAAGTTCTTTTCTATGCTGTTGAACTGTGATGTCAGAGATGACTCTATTCTAGCATTGCAATATATGTAAATTAACTACAAGCTGTGATGTCATTTCAAACTTGGTCAGATTCCCCAGCTTCTAACCAATGCAAATCCACCAAACTGAGCATCACAGTTTCAACTCAGTGTCTGAGTGAAAATTGGGTCTGGGAAAACCCATGCAAGTTTGACATCAGAGCCTCTCAGCCAATGGGCTGCCAGAACAAATATACATAACATAAGCCATGTGTTTACAAACAAATTGTCAAAGTCTTCTGTTTATACCAACTTCCATCAAGGTTTAAAGTTGTAAGTTGGCAAGTTTTAGATTAATCAGACAACTCTATGGGGATTATAACAGTTGTCTACTGTGAATGCTCACAAAGCTGCCATTTGGTAGGATTAGACTGGTGATTGCCGTGATAAATCATTGGGATCACAGATCAAATGCTTCCTTAAATATATCAATGTTTGAACTGTGATGCATAGTTTACTGTCAGCCCATTGGCTATCAAGCTGTGATGACATAGTTGTAGGGGCTATCCCTTATAAAACTCTTACTCTGACACTGAGTTGAAACTGTGACGCTCAGTTCAGGAGGATCAACATTGGCTAAAAGCTGGGGAATCTAACCCAGTTTGAAATGACATCACCGCTTGTAGTTAATTTACATATATTGCAATGCTAGAATAGAGTCATCTCTGACATCACAGTTCAACAGCATAGAAAAAAAAACTTGAGGTTCCACGTAAGTATGACAATAACTGTAACATTATTACTTTGTCATATGTTGTGAAATATTGTCTAAAACAATAAAACAACATAAAAAGGGGTCCTCATCCCGATGGAAATTCATATAAATCAGTATTTGTACAACTAAGTCACTTTGAAAAAAGTAAACTAATTTACCGAAAATCACATTGGAAAATGATCTATAAGAGATGGAAAGTCAAAACTGTTACAGCGCACACCAGCTTTTTTCTGCGCTTCTAATGCTTTAATCCATTTGTCTGTAACCCCAATAGATCCTTCTAAAATTGAAAAAGACTGATCATTTTTGTGTGATGTCAAAATTGCAAGAAAAGATGTTGGGGGTCATTTTCACAAAAACGCGCAGTAACGGTAAAGACATAACCAATTTTTTATGTCAGGAAGCTGAGCCAATAATACTCAACTAATATTTTTTTCTATTCATATAATGCAATATGTGGTACCACAATGCTGCATGTAAAAGGATAACTAATTTGGGTGAATATGTGACATTTTCAATTATTTGAAAAATTGTCTTTACAGTGCACAAGAAAATCAAACCAAATTTACTCGGATGTCTTTACCGTGGCCAGCCTTGTCTTTACCGTGTCACAGTATATTTGCATTGATTTGACCATGGTAAAGACAGATTTTGGCCACAGTAAAGACATGTTATGCAGCATTTCATCCAGAAAAAGTGGACTACATCATTCAGAGTACCACAACTACTTCTGGAACAGCCTCCTAAACCAATGGTGCCATTTACATCTTCATACCTTTTCAACTCCCTCTGCTGTTGAGGGTTCGGTAAAGACAAAGTTAAGTTGCGACAACATCAAGATAAAACCTATTTCATCATTTGACTAACAGATGGCAGCTCTGGCTTTCCCAATGATATGGTAAAAAAGTAGTTATATCCTGGTTCTTTACACAATTGTGCATCTGGAGACATTATGCTGTATTAACTTACTCTGGTGGCATCTTTACCTCAGTCTTTACCTTGGCCAAAGAGTTTATCTCAAAATTGGAACACAGCTTCAACAAGCCCAGAGATGTGGATAAATTAGTTATATTTCAGAAAAAACACTTCTAGGTAGTTAATGTAAAATATATCTAGAAATCTACACTTTGCATGTCGGCTTCGTGGTGTATATGGAGTCCTTCGTGGTGTATATTCCCGTACCCTCGAAACGAGCAGGGTGTAACTGATAAAACACATTTTAACCTTGGGTATGACACTTTTCAGTTGCATTTATGTAGTTAGAAATGATTATATTCCAGCTGTAGGCCTACAGACAAAGAACGAAGGGTCAATTTGAAAAGAAAAAGAAGCACGTGGAATTATGTACATTTCAAATACCGACATAGTAGTTCAATATGGAGAATGTAGACATGTAGGCCTGCCTTGGATGAGAAAGCTACCAAGGCTGCTTTGATGCTAGTTCATAGAAATTATCTTATGAGAAGGAGAAGATGAACTTACTCAGAAAATTTAGCAGGAGGCAAGCAGACGCAGCAACAACAGCATGGGGGCGTCCGACGAGAAACTTCCAGCCCGTTGAGTTGTTTTAACATTTTCTGCGGTCCTCCAAAGTAGTCAGGAATCAGATGGAGATATAGGTACAGTATGAATGAAAAGAACCTGAAAATGTTAAATTGCCTAAATGTGAATATATATATTTTTTATACACATTTGCAAGAGTTATACATGTTCTTAGACAGGAAAGGCACTTCTAATGCAGCACACGATTGGAGTTGCCGAATCTGCCCCTGTTAGCCGTTTGCCCTCGATTGGCTGCCGATTGTGCCTTCGGCACCGAAAGGCGCTGCCGACTTGCCGATCGGAAAACCCCGGCAAAAGCGGCGAGGCCGATCCGGAAATGACGAAAATGACGTCATGTAATGTTAAAGTATTGGGATTTCCTGGGATTCCCTCAGTTAATGCGCATTTCGGGAGGCGGCGCCATGGAATATGGTGCATCCACCAGGATTTCAAATAATTGTACAACCATCTCACTCAGTCATTTAAGCTAACTCAAAATTCAAATTTTACAGTGTGACGATGGCTTCTAAAAGTTGGTAAAAAGAATGACCAATTGACCATCCCATGCAGAATGTTGTATACTGTTTCTACACATATGCCATTCAATTATTTTTTATTGAATATCTAAACATCAATATCAATAGAATTTCTCCAAAATTTTCCTGCAAGAAGGTCTCTTTTGTGTAAAGAAACTTATATATCATATCATCTTACACGTAGTAATTATAAAATTGTGCCATTGCTGGTGCAACCTGGTCATGATGGAGAAAGTAATCATGAAAAAAGTATCGTATTTCTACCTAAATATCCTAATAGTCAGGCGGCATTTGTTAAAATTTCAAGGCTACTTTAGACAAGCTGCCAACTCTGGTTTTTCACTTGAACTTTGTTGTTTACATTATAATAAAGGTAATTCAACTTGTTGTCAATGTCACACATTGATTTTTAATTAATTTATAATCAAATCAAATTTCGCTAATTAATAAGCATAAAATCGCAATTTGATATAGCTTTTGAGTCAAAATGTGCATCATAATGCATGTAATATTATTAATTTTTCTTGCTGAATGATCTTAGCAATAAGGTGGATAACTACAGGTGTCATAATGATTATAATATATGTGTCATTTTTACAATAATGACCAATTTGGTGTCATAAATTACAAATTGCTTGGAGTGTCGAGGTTTTAAAATCAAAACCAGGAGCACTGGAATTTCTCTGGTACTTCTACAGACTACAAAATATCAAATAGTTACAAGAATTGATAATTTGGATCATCAGTGATATATGCACAGTGATTGCACAAATCTTAATATGCTTCCATGCTCCATTGCTCATGACCAATACAACTAGAGAAGAGTTGCCGGGATTCTGTCATCAGTGTCATAATTGGATAGCTTCAAGTTTGACTTCAAATTATACTTATGAGAAGGCATATGCAATCTAAAGTTCTTCATATTAATCCTTTGGCCTAGACTATACATTCTTGCCCCCTGTGCTGGACCTGCTTCTGAACTCTTGAACTGGTGAAATTGCTCAGATCTGGCTTCGCGCCATCTTCCAAAGATATTTGCAATAACATTAAGCAAGCAACTTTTTTGCTGATTGTATTTGCTTATCATACTTATTAGAAATTATTGGTGATCTCAGAATTTGTAGTGGTCAAAATTTTGTCCAATTGGAACACATGCCACCGCAATCACAGACACTGTGAATGAGTATCCACAATTGGAGCATTTTGAAGAGAATAGGTCGATTATCCTCAACAACGAAGTTTAAGGCATGCTATATATAGCGTGATTTATTTTCTAAGAGTTCAACCAGCTTTTCTCTGCCATCAAATGCAAGTTTGGCTCACATAGCCTCCAAAAGTTTGATGTCTGCTGCTGAAAACTGTCCAAAACGCATTGTACACTGCTTACATGTTAAAACTATAAATCTTGGATCCTCAAGCCTGAAAGAGTTTGAATGACGGCAACAATGATATTATACATATGTATGTCATTTCATGAAATGACATTTCATTTACAGCCAGATCTGAATAAGTACCACAAGATGATGAATATCAAAGTTGGATATCTGGGACTCACAGCCAGTGACAATGATCTTTAAATGTTTACTTCTTCATTGCAATCTACCTTTCAAGGGTTGTACATGATTACAAAGATGATGCTTGAATTGAAACAAGAAATGCATGTTAACTTCATCCCTAATGGAATGGAAGGAAAGAGCACCAAGATGACCCTGAATGTTACCAAGAATGTCAAAATCCTCACAAAGTTGAATAATCCCCCAAACAAGACCTCTGTTATACATTCAATGTAATGACCTTGTTGTAACAACAAGTCACAAGTGCAGTGTGATATTATATAGAATGGTTGCAACAGGCAGATATTTGAAACATTTATTTCTATGAGAGTGGTCAAATTCTCTGAACTGTGACAATACACAAAGCGCATAAATGGCTCACAAGGGACCACCAGGTGAGAGAGACAACTGCCTTTCAGGTAAGCTGTTGTGGCAAACTGTCAACCAGAGTTTGTCTGATTATAAATGGCCTAAAAGACCAGGAACCTCATCTTCCACCACAGAACCCAAGGTGGAACCTAACCCTCTGCACTGGACTACCCTTAATATTTCATCATCTGGAAGACACATCTGATTATAAATTTATTATAACCAGGAACCTCATCTTCCACCACAGCTTCTGGTCTTGATTATATGACATAGGAATCAGTTGAATGAATGCTAGTTGTTGTACTCTTAGTTGTCTGATCAATATTGCATAGTTTAAATGCAAGCTGAACACATTCGGGAGAGGTTGACCAACTGGACATCGTAAAAGCATTTTATGTCATGCATAAGTATCCAGATACAACTCTTCGAGTATTCTCAGTGGCTACTGCCTTCAATCTCTCGATAGCTATTTATGTATAACAGATCTTCCTATAATCAGACAACCCTAGGCCCTGGTTAGGAGTAAAGTTGGGCCATAGATACCTGGACTGGAAAAAAGAAAGCAGAGCTGATGATATATGATAGTAAGCTTTTTAAAATAAATAATGTGAAAATACTTGCTCATTTTTTTAAAGCATTCTGCAAGCAGATGACACACAACATCTATGATCCATTTGGAGTCACAAGCATGCAATGGAACAAAAATTAGACAGTTGAGATGAAAACCACTTGCCAAAAAGGAAAGAAGGGAAAACAACTGCCCCTCCCAATATACAGCGCACCGATTCCCCATACATATGCAGCATACTAGAAGACATGTCCGGAACAGTGGCGTCCCTATGGGGGGGGCACAGGCCCCCCCATATTGGACCAGTACCCCCCCATGTGCCCCCCATATGAACTTTCCAACTCTGGCTAAAATATACAATTAGTATAGCTGGTGCCCCCCCAGAGAATTGCGTGCCCCCCCAGGTGCCCCCCCGCTTGAGACCCCCCAGTTACACCTCTGGTCCAGAACAGTCCACATCTTCTACCACCTACTGATAACTTCTGGTTTGTTTGTCTAAAAGTTCTTAAAAGGATCTTTTACTGGCACCCACATTCCCACATTGCTGTGACATCAGAGCATCTTAGCTGGTGCCCCAGACAGCCGCAAGACTTGCTTAAATTACAGCCCGGGACCATCTTTATGCAAAAAAATAAGCTCAGAATAGCGGTACTTCCCTGTACGCCAACATATACACGTTATAGGAAGAATCCCCTAGGACAGATCATCACAACCTTTAATCCAGGTGTATGCATCGAAACAAAAGATTTATTTCTTTCAAGTGTCACATTAATCAAAGGTGGTGTCTATGGTTTATTTTTGACCTTTAAAGTTCGAAATAGTTTTCAACTGATATCTTGAAAAAAATACCCTATTTTACCTAGGGGGCAATTCCGTAAGGTCTGATTTACAAATTTGACACTTTGGCAGCTTATGTAGAGCATTACACCTCAGCTATTTTATTGTTAAACAGGGATGAGGCCAGGTAATAGGGCTATCAGATAAGCCATCAACCAAAGCCACAAGTACAACAGGAGCTGAGCTGCAAAGCAAAATGTCACCGTGTCGGACATACACAATGTACGTCCAACACGATGAAATTTTGACGTAGCTCAGCTCCTGTTGCACTTGTAGCTTTGGTTGAAGGCTTGTCTGATGCTGATACCCCTATTACCTGGCCTCATCCCTGTTAGACAATGAAATAGCTGAGACGTACTGGTAAGGCTACTCAAGCTGCTTAAGTGTCAAATCTGTGAATCAGACTTTACGGAATTGCCCTAGGGGCCTAGTAGGGGGCCAGAGGGTTCGCTAGACACGAGCTTCTGTAAAAAAGTTGTGTTATATGGATGGATTAATAAATAACACTCTCAGGAACAACTGCCTTTCCAAACAGGTGTTCAATCCATGTTACACTCGTTCTTTATCAACTCGGTCACTATTTCTATGATCTGTTCATGTGATACATCAAATTAGGGGTAAAACACCTCATCAGTCACCATTTTGACCACCTTGACACAACATTAAACTTTTTGAAACAATTGCTTTATTTTAAGTAGTTTATAGTTGATACATACAGCACCCAGTAACTGTTGCCACTCACTGGTAAACAGACCAAGGTGTGGATGTCTTCTTATTTGAGTGAATCCAGATTCATAATATCAGATGTCGAATCTGTTATGACATGCTTTACTATTTTCATTTTGTCCTGAGTCTTCCACAGAGGGGTCATAAATCACCTCCAATCTCCTTGAAACCATAATTTTTGGATTCCTTGACCTGAAATAACCCTAATTTGATGTATTGCTTGAACAGATAAGAGAAATTGTGACTGAGTTAAAAAAGAACGAGTGTATGGCGGCCATCTTGGACGCCATCTTGAATAACATGGATTGAGCAGCCAATTGGAAAGGTTGCGGACCTGAAGGATGTTTCTGAGGGTCTAAGGAACCCATCCATATGCAACAACCTTTTACATCAGCTAATATGTGGTCGGCCAAAAAATTGGTGTCCGGCCCCTAGGTATTTTTTTAGCTTTTTTCAGACGAAACTTCATAACGCGAATAAATAATTAATAAAGCCAATGCAGACCTGACAACAAGCTTAGATTTATTCCTTAGAATGTTAATGAAGATATTGCAGTGAGAAATCAAAGTTGGCAAGCACTCCAAAGTAGATTACATATGCCGCCTGACTAAGGTTAATCAAAGGTATTAAATTACAGTATCATGAGACAGGCAAATATGTATTTTTGAAATGATATCCTTGTCCTTGGGGAAAAAGGTGCTCTTGTTCTTGGATGAGGAGAGCTAATTATTTTTATTTGTGTGCAGAAAAACTGAACTTGGACACATAGATAGACTTCTATATGGACAATGGGACATGGAAATGAAATTAACACGTTTTATGTGTAAGCGCTAATAGCCTATTATCTAGAGATTTTTTGCCTGATCAAAACATTTGTTAATAGACATAATGAGATAATTTACATTTCAAGGTTATGACATCACGGAGGAGATGCAACGCCAAAGATTATGTACGCTAATCAGAAGTGTGATTTCTATGAAAGGATTTCTTCCTGCTGCTATGCATTCTGGACATGTTGTTCTGTGACATCACAGATCATGCCAATCTAGTTCCGGTCTGTATATCAACAGACAAGCAGGGAGTACTGCTTTCTGGACGCTGATTGGTCGAGAAGACAATCAAAGTGACGTCACCGATTGTAAAATGTTTTGTGACGTACATCAGTAGGTGCCTAAGGCCATAATATGCCGTGGAAACCAGATTGGATCATGCTGTCATCATACTGTTAGCGGTTGCTAAGGTGACGTCACCTAGTGTGAATCCTGCACCAATCACAGAGCAGGAAAACGGAAACAGGAAGCAGCTAATGTATGAAATTAGAATTATTGGAGCCACGTTGCATCTTCTCTTATAATATTATCTTACTGGCACCTTCAAGTGCATGGGATCTTCGTGTATGACATGCACGTAATCAGGGGGAAAAACTAATATAGCAACTTTAGTGCTTATATTTCATTATGTACCTACTAGAAAATACCCATTTATAGATATTTAATAGTGGTGAAGGAAAATGTAAATGTATAGTGTAAGTATGGTGAAGAAATAGTGGAAAATATGTGAGTAGGGCACCTGTGTGTTTTCAGCAGAAATGAAAGAGTGTTTTAATTGTTATAGAGGGCATTATGGTTGTAGGCAGGCTATTATAGACAGGGCAACGACTGGCTCCCATGAGAAACAGCCTTTGCAAATGGGGTCATTGCCATGTCCTGCCTGGGTTGTCCTCCTGGAGCATGACAGTGCTATAGTAAGCCTGGCAAGTGCATAAATAGAGGATGTATAGGGTGCATGACTAAGATGCTTTGCAAATGGGGTCATTGGTATGTCCTGGTCATGGCAAATGCTGTAGTGTTACAATGGCGCTAGTGGGCAGTGGCAGAAATTGGAACTATGACAGCAGCGACCTCTGGGGGACTACAGGAAAGCAGTAGCCTTGAAGAAGGTGGGTTTGATGGATTGAGTGATATTATGTGCGTGAATTGATGTTTGAATCGACAGAAAAGCGGGGATTAGAATGCATTTGGAAAGGATCCCATTTGAAAGGCATGTGGAAAGAGGATGGAAAATGCATGGTAGGTGGCAAAATTGGCTGGCAGAGTGGAGTGCATTGTGCGCAAAGAAATGGGGCAGTGAGGAGGTGAGCATGCAATAATGAGGATGGGGGGCTTGGAGTTAATAAAAAAAATGAAAGAAGACTTTTTTAGTGTTTTTGAAGAAATTGTCCCAAGAGAAATGATTTATTTGAAGACTGAGGGAAAAGGATTTATTAATTGAACAAAGGTGAGGACGAAATAATTGATGGAAAAAAATTGGAAGCCCCCCCATGGATATTAAATGGTGAAGCCGTAAAATTAAACTTTTATATATGTAGATATATGTAGATGCTGTACACATACATGACCAGTATTTTACGCAGATTAGGGTGCTTTGTCAACAAATTTAGCTTTTTCTGGGGCCGGTCAGTCAAACAAAAAAAGTTGTAATCTCAAATTTTTATAATGTCAATTAGATACAAATTGTGGGTTAGCTCATTTTTTTTCCATGGGCAGAGATTCCCAGAGAATCTGTTTAGTCGGTCGATCCGAGAAGCTGAAAAATTTAATATGTCCGGCCTTAGACAACTTTACTTACGATGATGATTTAAGCTCCATCAGAACGACACTGCGCGGGACCCACAGCACCATCAAGGAAGTTACAGCATACATCTGCAAGACAAAAACAAAACTTGCATCCAAATTGTTTAGGTATATTGAATCACTTGTTGTCACAAATGAGTTATTCATGTATTAACTAATTCTACCCAGACGTTGCCCCTAAAGCTGACGTCTGCACTTAAGAAGACAGTTACGCATGTTACAGCAGAAGAATATGGAGTGCAAATAATTTTGCTATTTGCGACCATCAATAACCTTACAACAGGCCCCATCATTGCATGCATTCAAATGAACAGTCTATTCTTCATTGAATGCCTTGTTACCTCATCAATGAGTGCTATGTATGACTGCCGGGTAATACTCAGTGGGAGACATGTTCTGATAGCATGGAAAGTATAGGATATGACCTCAAAAATTGCTTAGACGAGTCATAGAAAATCACATGGTTATATAATGTTCATTTACAGTCCTTATATGACCTAGCAAGGAACATGCAAGTGCAATTCTGCACAAGCACTTGTTGTTCACTGTAATAGAAATCAAAATTTCAAATAAACTTACTGGATAAACCGAGAGGACGGTCAATGTTCTCCTTCTCCTTTCTCCTCTCTTGAAATGTCTTCTGAGGAATTTTACTTCGCTGAGGAATATGACGATGCACAATATTGTCAGAATTGTACATGTTGGTAGAAGGATGTATTCTGTGGCTCCCATATCTTAAAATAACAAGAATATTTTTTCCTAAAAAAAAAAGAGCCAATTTCAAATTCAGCAAATTATAGACTGTTCTGTAACAGGACATCCGCGCAAATACTTGGTGTTGAGAGTTATTATTTAGCTGTCAATCAGTGATGCCATGATACCAGAAAGTTTATATGACGAAAACACAAGCTCCAGGTTCCTCAGAATTTACATGAGATTTATAATCTAAATATGTTTGCCCTGAAGTGGCCTCCAGAGTCCAGAATCCCCCTTCGTATGACTTTCGGCCTCTTCGTTGATGCCCTTAGTATCAGTTTACATGCTGAAATCATCTCCTCCCTACACTATACTTTTTTTTTTAACAGATTGAAAGTCCCCCAGGAACTCACTTTGTCCGAGCCCATGAGACGTTAAATGGAGGCGGGTTGCATCCATTATTGTATGCATGGGCAACTGAAAGACCCTGGGCATCCCTGAATTAATAGGGTATGTGCCAGACTCACAGTCTTCTCATCTCATCATCATACGGCGATCGCCTGCCTCGATATAGCCCACTAAGGTGCTGCAGAGGCGTAAAACACAAACAAACAAACAGATTGAAAGTCACAAGCATTACAAAAAGAACTGAAATGGGTGTCATGTTTTATTAATTACTCACAAATTGCTTCTCTGAAAATGGTGAGCAGTTCATTGTTTTGCAAAAAAAATAACAATGTTACTTTCCTGCACTTGTTATATAACAGTTAATCAAATATAAAAACAAGGTTCTATGGAAATAATATTGGATTAATTAACTCAGCTGGAATACTTCATTAAATTCTGAAGATAATTTAGGAAACTCTCATTTTATACAAATTTGTTTACTGTACACCTCCATTGATTAAACTGATTATAAACATAAACAGGACCGGAAATTGATTAACGTTCATGACAATCAAGATTTGGCCCTCAACGCACATATAGGTCATGCACCTGACAAAACTGGTTAGAATGATATATCACGTGATTTTATCAGTTATTTTATGTTGCAAGAATGAGACATGTGTGCAAGTAGGTTTTTTCAACACGTTTTTAAGACGCAAAAATTCTCAAGTTTTTTCGTGAAACTTTTTTGGGGCCAAGCGATGTCAGACTGAATTTCAAGATCTATTTAATATATAATTTCAAATGAAATCTCTTGGAAATCATTAATTTTCAATAACGTTTATTTTCATCTACCCAACTTGTTCAACCTTTTGGCCGAATCTTGGTGTTTCCCATACTTTATTGTGAGCAACTATCCCCCCCCCTTCCGGTACACCTATAGATGCCAAAATTCATGAATTTCTTCCAGGTACCAAAATTCATGTGTTTTGATGCAAAAACATACTGAACAACCAAGGAAAATTATCAAATTCCCATTGGACGGCAATGGTTGCTTGGGCTACTGTCTTTGTAACTTTTGTTTGCTGTATATATTGCCTGCCTGTATCTGTCAATTATAGAGAAATGAAATGTTCAGGTTGATTCTGAAGATCTCAAAACTTAACCTGAACTTGGACATTGATAAATAGCCTTGTGTACATAATATTGAGTAATGATTTGAAATAAATTCTTGATTTTATCATCATATGTTTTATCACAAACATTTTCATTAATCATGAATGACAATTTCCTGCAATTTTAAGTCAATGTGGTCATCCATCAAAGGTGGTTTAACATTAATTAATTGATAGTTGGGCAATTAAGTAAATGATGTCCCCTTCTGTTATAAGTAGACTTGAGGACTGATAGATGAGATAAGTTTTGTTAAGACTAACTCAATACTGAACATTTAGATAAATCATAACAATTATTAAGATAACCAATGTTTTATTTATTCCTTGAATATAAGTTTAAAGGTGAATTATTTATGTGAGGTTAGTCATTGCAAAAACCAAATCTAAACGTTATCTAAACTGTACAAATAGCAGAACGAGAGAAGAATAAAAACAACATTTTTGATTTTCTCAGATAGAGATGCATGTGCTTTGGGAAAAACTAAAAAGCGAGTTGGAAAAAGCGGGGTCAGGGTGGACGCAAAATAAACATATAGTGACTCATAGCACTTGTACAATGGGATCACTCAGTCTAATTAGAGAGGCAGAAGTTCAAAATAAGGAGAAATCTGTCATTAAATCTATGAAGAGTGTCAGCAGCTTTGGACAAAACTCGTTGAATTGAATAATGTCATCCTTCAGCATCAACACAATTGCGACAATTACACTTTAATTTTTGAAAAGCGCCTTTGCTGCGCCCTATGAATGTGTAAAATCGATAGTGGGACCAAATTTTTAAAAGCCAGTTTTATGTGAGAATGGGCAAGATCTCAGCACTTTCCAGTCCATTTTAATAAATTTCATTTTTCACCAAAATATTTCTTGCACGCATAGCAGGCCAGTCTACTCGCGATGTCAGCTTTTGCCATTACAGCTGTGTGCAAAATTGACTTTCAACTTGGTCATGTGATGTCAGTGGCTTAAAAATGTTTTGTTTGTGTCAGTTATGGTTAATCAGTTGATTCAGTGCTTATCAAATCTGGCAGCATATGACAGAAAACCAACTAAATAAATTAAGGTACTTCGTCAAATAAGAAGATCAGGAGACCAACAGATAACTGCCAATGATGTAGCAAAGCCAGTTTGCAAATAGAAAATAAGAAATTTTCCAGTGAATCAGAATGAGTCAGAATAGATCTTAATTCCTGTTATTTGAGCTCTGCACACAAACATAGGCCAACTAATTACTATTTCTCAAATTCGCTTCACTGTTGATAATTAAATAGGAACGTAGATGCATCCTAATTAAAAGGAAATTTGATATAAGTATTATTGATGTGTGGCTGCAAACAACCATTTGCCTTAAAGCTCCTTAAGGCACCTTTATGTGCCTAGTCTGATTAGAGCTCTTTGCAGATTGGTACAGAAACTCCTCTTCTATTCCTGTTTTGAGGTTATTATTGTCATTTAATGAAGAATTTTAAAATGTATTTTTGTCACTTTTTAAAAATGTTTACCCCTGCGAATGCATGTCCGTAGGTCCATCATTCTGTCTGAACAATGTCCTTAAACTTATGGACTACAATTTTATATTCCCAATTGAATTTAGAAACAAGGAAAACATTTTCTAAAAAAATATTGATGATATTGGCAGTTATAATCTGTTATGTTACAATTTGGATTTTTAAAAGATATTTGTTTAGGGGGTGACGAGAATTCCGTTCACAGTTTCAATTCAATGCTGCAAGTTCCTTCATGCCTGTCTATCTGTAGATCTGTATGTCTGCTATCCGTCTATCTAATTTGTATTATCTATTCAACCATCTGATATTGGCATCTCCACAAAATCTCCTCTGCTCCATGAAAAGCATTTTAGCAGAACCAGAGTGTATAACTTGCTAGGGTGGGCTGAAAAAAACTTTTTTTGGAATTTCAATATACCAGAGGTATAGAAAGTTGGTTAGGCCACACATAATTGATCTTTAGCTTCTTGGATCCTCTCAAGGCACTTTTAATAGGTTCGGTCAGTAGGACAAACAAAAGGTGAAAAAAAAATTACATTTTTTTTTTCAATTTTTTTTTTCCATCGGCAGGAAATCTATTGTGTCAGCGGGTCCTCGAAGCTAAGAATCAATTATGTATAGCCTTCTGGCCAAAAAATGAAAATTGGTGCAAAAAAAAAATTGTTGCATGCAATTTGTGCTGGGAACCTTTGGCTTTTATGAAAATGCATATTTTTAGCCATTTCGCATGCTTTTTTAGACCTTTTTTTTTTGCCTGAGTCAGCTTTCTGGGTTTCAGAAGGCTCAATGGCATACTTAAATCTTCCAGGAAGGTATTTAAGATATAGCCGTTTATGGGTAAATGTTGAGATTGAGAATTTGACTTTTTTTGCTAAAAAATTGCCCGAAAATATCGAAAATATCGGAATTGACCCAACAAAAAATGATTCCAATTGAATCCCCCCCCCCACCCCCAAAGATCGTCTGGTCGCCCTAATAATTGAAACACAAGGTCAGAATAATGCTGGGTAGATAGTTTTGCGTCAATGACCTTACAGCTGTTTTACTGCAGTTTGCCTCTCGGACTGGCCTGATATTCACCGTGGGGGTGATTCATAAATTTCCGCGGTTCTACCTTTTATTTTACTGTTATCATAAATCAACCACAATGATAATGTTTATTAGCTGTAACTATTTGACATGCCACCTTCTGAGATAAATTAAGTGCTACCAAAAAAACCCCTTGGAATGATAACAGGAAAGTCCTTTGATATGTGAATCATAAATTACCGCTGTTGTCAGACCTTATCGGAAACAGTGCAAATGGATCGTGGAGGTCAGTAACTCTAATTGCATTAAATTCACGAAGTCCTAATTTGGGATGATTAAAATAGACCGTGTTTTTCAATTTGACCCTAATGATTACAAATTAGTCATATAGAATTTACAGCTAGTTGTTTCCTTATAATTACAAAAGGTGACACGATGCAGTTATGGTTCCCCGTGGCCTAATGGTTAAAGGCGCTTGTTTGTGCTACCACTGGCTGTGAGGTCGTGGGTTCGACTCCCACTCCTGGAACTCAATTTGGTCCGAGCCCATGGGACATCAAATGGAGGCGGGTTGTATCCAGTGTTCTGTGCTGGGGCAACTGAAAGACCCTGGACATCCCTGAATTAATAGGGTATGTACCAGACTCACAGTCTTCTCATCACTCATCATCATACGGCGGTCACCAACACTGGAGAATGCTAAGGCATGGGAACCTTGGGCAATGTTCCCCTTTTCTCTGCCCATGGGCGCCGTACTATGGCTGCCCTGAGCTGTATCATTGTGGAAGGCTAACCACGAATTTCGTGCCTGCATTGCAGTGCATGACTGAAAGTATATACAATACAATACAATACAGTCTAAATTACATTTACCAAATCCAGATCATATTTGAAATCATTTTCTTACACTAAATGCCATATATCTGCATTCAACAGACTGAAAGATATAAAATGATATTGGAATGGATGGATCAAAATAGTTTATATGCACTAAGCAGGCTAATGACGAAAGGAGGACAATCAGGACATGCAGCATATAATTTATAAGTGCTACATTGACAGATAGAAAGACAGGGTTAGATAGAAATAAGAGTCTATCTGCATGATAGATAGTCTCAACCCTGGGCCAGTGAGGGTCGGTCTGGTTTGCAACACCTGTTAGAGGCTCAATTGCAAAAACGACCTGTCAAATTCATTACGCTGAAATATTATTCAAGGTATCACTTACGTTTAAGCATGAACTCTGTGGTTGGGACTTCATTAGTGCCCCAGCAGTGGTCCTCTATTGGTGTTTCTGTGGCATTCGAAAAACCTCGGGAGGCTGTAGCAGCGGTGGCCTCTTGTTGCGACACAGTCACATCATCGAAAAGGAACTCTTTGGTTGGAGAAGCTGTGCTCAAATATTGAGTCCAGTCTTCATCAGAAGTGACATCCATCTTTGAAGTTGGAAGGGGTTTGCCTTTTCACTGTTGCTGAAAGAGAAATGGGGCAAAAATATTTTCGCTTACAGTCTGTAAATATGCAATGCAAAAAGAGTAGACTGTTGCACTGTGAAAATGATATTTTGTGAGCCATCATACTGATGATTTGTCATGATCGTACCCAATCTTTGTTAATTAGATTTAAGGAGACAAATGACGAGTAGACATTCAAGTGCTAGTGGGCATCACAACCATCAAATTTGATATACAAAAAGAGTGGACTGCTGCATTGGGAAAATGGCACTTCGTACACATGTCATCATGCTGATGATTAGTCATGATCATACCCAATACATTCAATGTTAATTAGTTTTAAGGAGACTAATCCGGCTTGTTAATGACAGGTAAATGAAAGGATTATGCATCTGGTTTTTGCTCTAAAATCAGTTATGACCAACCAACTGGCTTTCTCTTGACCATGACTAATCAAACAGCCTCTATGGTTCTAATTTTAATGGTATAATAATGACGCATCATCAACTATCATCAATCACAAAGTGCATTTTTCACAGTGAAATGGTCCTCTCTTTTTGCAAAACAAATTCACAGACTGTTAAATATTGAACATGCATAGTCATGCATCTAGCTGACAACACTGGAGTATTGACATGTATGATTTTCAATGTTCATCATATCTTGAAATATTTATTCAAAAACATTCTAAATTCGAAAATGATTTCTAAGAAAATTAATAAAACTAAATGATATGATTGTAGTGATTCTGGGCAAACATGATGTCATACTCCATCATACACACAACTTATAATTACCTGATACACTCTAAAAAACTTCAGACAAAATTGGTTTTTTAGATTCAAAATGGTTTTTTGAAACCAATTTTGTCCTGACATTTTTTAGAGTGCAGCTTATTTTAATGATATGATGTCAACCGGCTATTAAATGGTTTAATAAGTCAATTTAGTGAATGACAAGACATTAGTGACCAACCATTTGCATCATTAAGAGAAACCATGATGTCATACTCCACAGTTTGAATTGCTTGGTTTCTTATTCACTTAATTCTACATAATTATATAAACTACAAGAACAATGTTATAGTAGGCGAATGACAGGTGCTAGCCTAAAAGCACTGAAATGATCCCATTTTGTTGGGTCATGTCATATACTTTTTATGTTGTCAGAGATTCTAAACAAGACACCTATACTGATCCAAAGCACTCACCAATGAGGTCACAAGTGACTCAAAAATGACAAACTGACAGTTCATTTTAATGCAATGGATAGGGCCTGTTGTGAGGTCATTACAGTCAGGAAAACTGATATGCAAAAAGAGTGGACCATTGCACTGTGAAAATGACATTTCGTGATGAAGTCATCTCCTCTACATTCAACGTGGGAAACATATAGAGACTGTTTGATTAGTCACGATCGAGTGAAGACAATTTGATTTGTCATAACTGATTTCAGAGTAAAACTCAGATGCATAATCCTTTTGTTTGCCTGTCACCAACAAGCGGGATTAGTCTCCTTAAATCTAATTAACATTGAAAGTATTGGGTATGATCATGACAAATCATCAGCATGATGACATGTGTATGAAGTGCCATTTTCACATTGCAGCAGTCCACTCCTTTTGTATATCCAACTTAATGGTTGTAATGCCCACTAGCAGTTGAATGTAAGTACTCATCATTTGTCGACTGTATTTCCAGGCTAGATTATAAAACAGTACAGTACAGTTCAGGTGTGCACTTACCTTCAACAAACAACTAAGTCTCACAGCATCACTCTGCCATTGTGGAAATTTCCTGCAGCAGCAACCAGGAAAACTGATAAATAATAGATAACACCATCTAAATACATTACAGATAACATTAATCCAGAGATAACGAGTCTGAACTGTAATGTTGTCCCAGAACAGCTGAAGACTTGGCTTATAGACTAAGGAGGTTTAAGAGACTTGGTAGTGGTGGTTTGAAGATGTTTATTATCTAAAAACTTTGTAATTGATAGACAACTAAGTTGCAGTTTTTCTTCCATATAATTTCTTTGAGTTATTACCTGCCCCAACTAGCTGAACTTTCAATTTCAAATCAGAGTCGCTGACCAAGCTGTACCATGTTTGAACTACCACAGACTATTACCTTTTCTTATCTTTAAATGTCAGAGGAAATGTACTACATGCAGTTTTTCTATTTTTGTTTTTACTTTTGTAATAGCAACATGAAAATGATAGATGTTTTCAGAAAATTCTCATTGTCTTATCACAAATTAATCATCATCTGATTATAACATAATATAATCATCGATAACAGAGTTGTTGCTCTAATTGATAAAATGTGTAACTCATATTTCAATAATTTGGCTAACGTAAGCGTCAAAATTTTCACCTAAATTGATGTCAAAGTCACTTTAAAATCTGTCATCAGAATTCAGATCAGATGCCCATACACTAGGATACAGTGCTGGCTGTAAGTGTGTAAAATGGGTCATGTTTTGCCATTGGGTCAATGCTACAATGTGGACGTTCTCGACCAAACTGCTTGGTGAAGCCTGAATTCACATCCCATAATAGATGAAAACATATTAGGTCATTAAGCATGATATCTTAGGGATGTGGGATAACCATGACTGCCAATTTATTGGCAATGCAATGTATCACCAGTCAGAAGTCTGATATTGAACTACAGACAGTAATTTCCCCATGTTATGGTATAAATAATATACAGGTTTATTATTTGTGTCGTTTGCACATGGTAAAAATACGAACATCCTTCTAACTTCTCAAACAATCAGACATTAGACTATTATTTAAAAAAATTCAAGTCCACATATACATATATATAAATGAAACTGACTTACCTTTGAATAACCTTCCATGATCTCATATGAGGCCAAACACTAAAATATGAGAGATATCCTCACATGCTCATAATACATTTTCCAAACATTTGCAGACACTGTCTAATATTGTCATTACACTTTAACAATTGTTGACATTTGACTTAGTCACAAATATGTAGCTACATGTGGCCCAACTGCAGATCCTGATTTGCACAATATTGTCATGTTTTAATTCTAATTTATAGATCGTTGAGCCTACTATATATATGCTACTGGTGTTTGAATGAACACTTATGGTAATTGTAAGCAGTGGTGGCCCAATAAAACTATCAGTCAGACCCTGATAAGATAAAATGGAAAAATCAACAGATGTACGCTCCATTTTATTTGCCCACATCAAGTTTATTATCATACCAAACATCTTTGAACGCTTTGGAGTCAAGCACTCTCGAAAATCTGTTCTAATAAAATGTCTTGTACTGCACCTTTGAAAAGCATTGAACCACCTTTGATATTTTATTAACTGCCTCATCAGTTTCAAGGTGTGTTGGCAAAAAATTCTGTGTTGAAATGGCCATAGGAGAATTTGTCTTACATTGTCTTGTAAATTAGTCCCTCCAATTTGTCCTGTAAGTTATTCAATTAATAGATATCCCATGCAATATAATTATAGTCCATGAAATTTCATGCAGATAAATGGATGCTCAAATTTTCCAATTATAAATTCTTGGGCAAACACTCCCTGACTCTGCCACATATTCTTATGTTCTGACAGTGTTTTAAGGGGCCATGTTACAAAATGGCAAGCTGGATTATCTTGTTCAGCATTGTTTGGCATTTGTTGTAATCACTTGTCTCGACCCTCAGGTCAGTAGAGTGCACCAATTTTTGAATTGGTTGTGCTGGTCTACCCAGGATAACCATATGACTCATCCTCCTTTTTTTGTGGAGGGAGCTGTATATTTATTGTTGGTGACCGCCATGTGATGATGAGATAAGAAGACTGGGAGTCTGGGCCATACCCTTTGGTTCATGGAGAGTCTGTACCATTCATTCTTCGAGTGTAACTAATAATATAATAACTTAGAATCTATGTGTAGATTACTGTAAATATACTGGTCATCTCGGTGGTATCCCTTTGGGGCATCGGGAAGGGGCGAAGTACCCCACCCCCATATTGAACTAATATGTAAATGGCACAGCCATGAAATTCGCGCAGCTCTTAAAAAGTTTTTTTAGCACGTATGGTTTTACCATAACTTTCATTAAATTTATTTCATATTCAATGTATGAAAGGCAGTTATGTTACTGTTTCAAAGAAATTGAAAGACGGATATATGGAAAAATAGAGAGAAATTTAGACTAGAAACTATAAGAAAAATAAAATAGATCAAAAATAGAATAGATAGATAGATAGATAGATAGATAGATAGATAGATAGATAGATAGATAGATAGATAGATAGATAGATAGATAGATAGATAGGATAGCAAATAAATAGGATTAAGAATGAATAGAATTGATAGATAATCAGCTAAATAGTAAAAAGGAAGACTACACTGAAAGCTGCCAAATTAAAGTCTATGCTAGATTGTTGATATTACATAATAGTGATAACAAAAACAATAACATGATCTGCATGTAGATTAATTGCTCACTGTTACATAGTCATCAATTGACAAAGATTATGTAACCTTAATTTTGTTATGTTTTCTTGTTGTCTGTTTTGCAATGAAATGAATCACATGTTTTAAAATAATTTAATTTAGCATGTCAAGGCTTATAATGAACTATTACATAAAAATAATAGAAACAGAGAATATTAATAGAGAAAATTAAATTTTTAAGACACTTTTGAATATGAATATGTCATGTTTTGTTAAATTCGTAAATCATTGATAAGAAGCTAGTCCCATTTGACCTAATTTCCCGCTGTCGACCATTGATGTTGAGACGATCACTGCACAGATTTTTGAAACCTTTCTTGTGCTAAGCTACGCGAATATTACCCCTCCCCAGGTGTCCCCCATATGAACGTTTTGACTTTGGCCAAAACATACAATTTCTAGTTGGTGCCCCTCCAGGGATTACACGTGATAGATAGATAGATAGATATGGTAAGTGCAGCCCTCTAAGCCCAGTTCTGGGCGCTCACGAAGGTTGATTGATGAGATGAGAGAGAGAGAGCGGGAGTCCTCAACATGTTACACATTTACCCCATGTGAGGATCTTTTACATGCCCAGCACAGACACTGATACAAGGGGCCACCAATTTAACGTCTCATCCGAACGACATCCAGCTGGGATTTTGCTCATGAAGATACACTGAAAATTTTGAGTTCCCCACCCGGGGTTCAAACCCATGCAGGCAAAGAGCTTCAGCAGAGCAGGCGGGAACCTTAACCACTACACCACCCACTCATGACCACCCAAGTTACGCCACTGCTCCATCTCAAGCTGTTTTGAGTCACAACCTTTTTACTTGCCACTGTGCTTATTTTGGCCATCAATACAATGCATTTTTTATTTTCGGGAAAAGTTTATTGCAAAAAGAAATTAAAAGTTTTAAACAAATGACTCGTGCGTTGTTCATTTTACACACAATTCCATGTCATTAAATAAGCGTGACAACATGTGCCGGGATATCAGATTTATCATGCATTCACTAAAATCAAACTAATGTCTTGTAAAGTAACACCAAACTCAGAAAGAAGTGTTTCATTTGTTTTCCCCATGCACATGAACAAAGCATACTTAACTCACGTGTGGCTTTTATTCCCAGGTGATTCACAGGCATCAGATAGTACTATCTTTGTAATGAGATGAGCTTATACCTTATATTTATTTAGTATAAAGGTAGTGTACTCCTCAGTCTTGAGATGATCAAATCAGAAGCCCATGCGACTATTATGAACCCAAATGATCTACAAACTTTCATCTTCATTGTTGGAGTGGAAGTGCCATTTTTGGCCATTTTCCATTGTTGGTTTTCGATGTTTCACAGCACAAATAGAAGTCTTGTATATATAAATGATATCTACGGATGCTATCTGTTATGTTGTACATGTAATCTGTTGTTTTTAAAAACACAAGTTATAACTGACGGAACGCAAGCGCCTGTGGTACATTAAAGAAACTTATACCACTGTTTGCTTTTTTTGGCCAATCAGAAGGCAGGATTTTGCTCTGATATAATGCATATCACAGCTCATACACCTGACCATGATATTGCATGCTTGGCTCACTACAAGTCGAGAAAATTGAAGGAAACACTGAAACAAAACTGACCAACAAAGGATTAAAACTGAACAACACAGACAGTAAACATGGAGGAAGATTCTATCTAGTGTAACTGGTCTCAATAAAAAGGCTGTATTCACACGTTTTTATACCAATATCTGAAATAATGATCAAATTTTAGGTCACTTGATTAAAGAGTTCATCTTGGATAGGCAAGCTGCCAAAAAAAATGTGGAGCAGTAGACCAACAATTTTTGCCCAATTTGTCAAGCCCAGAGAATTATTTTTTCTACTTAATTCGGGGGCTACCGCCCCCGAACCCCAGCTTCTTTTTATTTCGGGGGCTACGGCCCTCCAACCCCTTTTCCTTTCTTTCTATTATTTTTACTAATGTATTTTGTACCTTCAAAATAAAATCTAGCACAGCAACTGTGATCACCCTCACCAAAGAGACCTTGGCTGAGAGGGCTGCACTATCTATCTATCTATCTATCTATCTATCTATCTATCTATCTATCTATCCATCTGTCTATGTATCCGTCTTTCTATCTATCTATCTCTAAAATTCATCAATGAAATGAACTTGTGTTACTTCTATTTATCTGTCTATCTATCTATATGTCTATTTATCAATCTATCTATCTACAAATTAATGTATTTATTGCATTATTTCCTGAGAACAAAGAATTCTGACCTGTTGCCTTCAGGGCTGCCAACCTGCAAATGAACTGAGGAACATGAATGTGCAACAAATACAATGAAATGTCAAACAAGAAGGATTAAATGGCAAACAAAGAGATTTAAATCAATTTGTTTTGTGCTTTGTGGTACAAGTTAGATAACACCCTTGTTTGTGACGATATGCAATAATCCTTGGGCTAAAGCTATTACATTTTTTTATGGGTCTACCAAGAGAACAATAATCTAAATAGTAGCCCATGTATGAGTGTGTCAAATTTGTCATATTTTCAGAAATTAATTTTGAATTTATTCAACAATGCATTTCGAGACTATCAAAAGCGATAACAAATTACGGGCATCCGAAAAAAATGGCAAAAACTTACTGCCCTGAGCTTTAAAATCAAGGTACATTTCAGTCATGCAATGAAACAGCTGTCAATTTGTTAACCGTATTCCTTGTATTTCTTCGTGTGGTCGGAAACTGCT
Organism: Platynereis dumerilii; assembly: GCA_026936325.1. Lineage (NCBI taxonomy): Eukaryota > Metazoa > Annelida > Polychaeta > Phyllodocida > Nereididae > Platynereis > Platynereis dumerilii. The sequence continues at coordinate 16,447,263 of JAPTHN010000005.1, forward strand.
AATTGTGAATATATACTGATGGAAAGGGGATTAGTTGGCTACTAAAACCTCAAGAAGATGTCAGCTTTATCTGAGTGTCGTCCTGGGTGAGCCAGATTTCAATGAGTTTCCCAGGATGAGGATACTTTCAAGTTGTGGACCCCTCTCCGGTCTAGAACCACCCCGTCCAGGGGTGCGATGGTCCAGTCTAGCTGTGATATGGTCCTGTACAATGGTACATTTGGTTTCCGAGTTACATGAAATTTCACTAAAAATCATCGAAAAAGGATTGAAAATAAAAAGAGGTTTTTCTTTTTCTACATCTTTTTCTGTTTTTTTTTTGCGATTTCACCAATTCTCGCTGTACCAATCCGTACCTGTACAGACAACCTCTCAACCAGGTTTTTGGAAGGAGTGTTGTCGGGTACAGAAGAGGTGATGGTACAGAACCACAACGGGCTATAAAGCGGTCCAACACGTAACACATTCAAGTGCGACTTCCATATTGAAGAGCTAGCTCTACCAAACCAACACACTTTATATTGATTGATTGATTGACTTTTATTTTAGAGTGACAGATGCAATTAAGATATACAGACATAATAACACGAAAATATAGCTGGTACCCACTTTAAATCACATTCAATAAACATCACCAGGTCGCTACGTTTATAACAACATAAGAAATACAGTATTACTTGTTATATAAAATACATTTCATAATTTCCCATAATTTCTCTGTATATATATACAGAAAAAAATTTCCATTGTTTCTCAAACAAATGAATGAATTTTTCTTCAATAGACATATAATTAAAATTATGAAACAAAAGATAAACAGCATCATATAACTCATTCCTAATTTCTTCGTATGCTATACAATTATAAATAAAGTGTAGTTCATATTCTATAGCATCACTAGTAGGCCTACAAATTTCACAAATTCTTAGATTTAAATGTTATTTTGGAAACGTCCAGTTTCAATATGTAAAGGTAATATGCCCACACAAAGTTGTGCTAATAAAGAACGGTGTCTTCTAGAATTACACTTTTTGACATAATCTATAATGACAGTCCAGAAATAAATCTCACCTTTCATTCAGCATAATTTTTAACAATAAAAGTGTCTTGTGCATCACCGTTTTTGGACACATGAGAGAAAGAAATGATGTCATCAAAAAGCCACTTTAGAAGTAATTCAGCCTGATGGCTTGCACTTGTCTTGTTCATAATTGCAGGTAATTGTCTTTGTCAATTATGCTAGGGGATTAATTAAGATCAATTAATCTGTTTACCAGACCTTTGGAAACTGAGAAGTTCTTCCCCAAAAACACTTTTGTTACCGCGCACTCTAAAAACAATTTGTGGACATACATCAAATCACGGACCATGTTTAATATTGTATTTCAACTATAACATGGAGTATAGTCGACAAATTTTTGTGTCAAAACAACTAAATTACCTGGTTTTCTAACATTTGGTTGTCAATTTAATTGAACAATAGTAATTTAGCTACACATGAGCCTGAATTAAAAATTTGAAAATAAAGATGCGAAGCATGGACCAGAGGGTCACCCAAGCAAGTAACGGTTGTTTGAACTTTAAACACCAGACAATGAATCCAAACATTTTCAATGGCCCCTTGTATCTATGCTGGGCAAGCAAACAATTCAACGCATTTACAGCATACATGCAGAGGCCCAGGGACAAATGGCCTACAGCCAACCTCCCCATTTACACCTGGGTAGAGTGAAGCAGTGAGAATCTATTCTAATTTCCTCCATGCCCGGTGGGTTTGAACCAACAACCTTGTGCATGCATGTCCAGCATCATACCCACTGTACCCCATGTAGAGCAGCGCGGGGCATGCAGCCCCCCTTAACTTCGAGGTGTGATTTGACCTACTTTTTATGGTCGATTATTTGAATGCTTATGCTATCAGAAAGAGATCACTTGACTCTACTTATACCTAGTGAAACAAATGTCCACTAATTTTAATAAAGGAGTTACAGCCATTTTTGTAAAAAATTGCAAATGGCCTTCTTACCCCACCCATCGGGCAAGAAGCCCCTAATCCTATAGCAATTTTTTTCACAAGCGCATTCAGCTTGAAAGTTATTTCTTGGGGTTCCTCTATCATTTTTAAGGCATTCTATTAACTTTTTCTGAATTTTTATTAATATTTTTTGCCATTTTTCACTTTCGGCCAAATTTTTTTCTATTTTAATAAGCTATTCTATCAAGATTTTTAAAAGGTAAAGTACACATTATTAAATGGTTTCTGAAGCAACTTTGAGGCCCAAGTGGAGGGCCTCATGCCCCATACCTTGTGGGGCCTCTCCCCAAACACACATATTTTAATTTGACCTCTAGATTTTGAACTAAAATTTTAAAAAAACATGATCCAAATCATATTTATATGATGGTAATAAAGTGACGCAATGGATATATCCATTATACTTTTAAATATTTCCAAAGGTATTTCTGACAACCCCTTTCAAAGAATTACTCAAAGTTACAAAAACCACGCATATTTTTTTGTTTCTTTAATTTCTTCTATGGTTGGTGCTGTTTGACCTGAAAATTTGTGAAATCACCTAAAAAGCCTCTAGCTTAAATCCTATCAATAAGAAAACGCACCAAAAATGTAAGCTAGGATATAACCCTGGGGGGGCCTCAAACCTGACCCGGGCTTCTTGCCTCGACCTACTCTACTCCTGTTATCATTTACTTTTCCTGATTTTTCAATGACCATCTTTACTTTAAATTCCAACCAAACGCATTCAGTTAAAACTTTACAATATGATGTTGATAATCCTTGATATCATTATTGAAGAATATTTTACAAAATCAAAATGATGTGCACTGTAATAATTAATAAGGCGCTGTTGCAGACGTATATGACAGTATTTAAATGAGTCTTATAATCATTATTTCCTGCTAAAAAGAACCACATTTACCATAAATTGAATGTTTAACCTAACACCTGAGTCAGTATTATTTATTTGCGAAAACAGCTGGAAAAGTTCTAACCCTAACGGCACATCTACGTTGTAGCAATGTTGCAACAACGTCACCCTGTTTGTCATATGACAAAGAGTTGTATGGTAGAAATTATGTTGTCACAACGTTGTGAAGCAACATCAAAGATATTAAGTTAGCATGCGACGTTGTGGCAATGTTTTCACGTCATTGTGAGGCAATGTCAATGGTTCAATGTCAGCTTGCGACGTTGAAAAAACTCTGACGTCATGTTCACATTGTGGCAACATAATCTCTACCATGCGCATCTACGTTACCAACAGACCAGCCCTCCACCAATTAGCAATTTCAGATTTGTCAGGGTTAAGTTGTGTGCCCCTTGGGGAAGTATATTATTGTGCATACAAGTCGAAAGTTTTTCAGATTATTTCCTTTTCACCAGGGCGTCGCAGTCGTAGTCGTTGAGTCGGAGGTTTTTGAGTGAAGTTGGAGATGGAGTCGGAGTTGAACTTTGACTTTCAGATTGAGTTGGAGTCGAAAATTAAATTGGTGTCACCTGACTCCTAAAAATAATTAGTACAATTTACATAAACACAATTAAAAACATAGGCTGCGTAGCTGCAAACCATCAGCGAAAAAAAAACACCATTAAAGGACACATTTACACCATGAAAGTGATGTGAACCATAATGCATGTTAGTATATATGCGATAGTACCCGGTCTTGGCCTAAAAGTGTATGCTAAACCACGGAAAGGCGTTGCTGGACTAATTTACACATACTACAGAGCACTTTCATGTATATACAATGAATAGAAATGTGAGCTGTGGGTCCGAAACGAAAAAAAAAAAGTATTTGTATTTTTGAAAATTTTTCTCAATATTCCCAAAAGCATAAAAAATGCCTATCAATCAAACCATCGGAAGGCACTTAATCATTATCTAGGTAATTTGAATAAAAATTTCGACCTGGAAACAAAAAATAATAATTTTTATATTTTTTGCCAATATTGCAAAAAGTAAAGAATATCCATGAGTCACACCCACAAAAGGAACAACTATATCATATAGGTGACATTTGTAACAAATTTCATCCATATACGAGCAAAAGTGGCCAAATTTTGGCCAATAAATGAAAAAAATATTGTTTTTAACATTTTTCTCAATATTTGAAAAGGTATCAGATATCCATCAATCAGACCATCAAAAGGCACAACTTGAGCATATAGGCTAAATGTGTACCAAATTTCATCCATGCACATGCAATAGGGACTGCAGCCCAGTGGACACACGACGTAAACTCCGACGTTGCTAATTGGTGGAGGGCTGGTCTGTTGGTCACGTAGATATGTATGGTAGAGATTATGTCGCCCCAACGTGAACACGACGTCGGGGTTTTTTTACAACATTGCCACAACGTCGCAAGCTAACGTCGAACTCCTGACATTGCCTCACAATGTTGTAAAACGTCGCCAAAATGTTGCATGCTAACGTCATATCTTTGACGTTGCTTCACAACGTTGTGACAACACAATTTCAACCACACAATTCTATGTCATTTGACGAAAAGTGTGACGTCGTTGCAACGTTGCTGCAACGTCAATGTGCCCATGGGATGAGTCCTGGTCAGGAAACGAAAATAATAATTTTTTATATTTTTCTCAATATTTCAAAAAGTATGGAATATCCATCAAGCAGACCATCAAAAGGCACAACTGGACCATAAAAGCTATATGTGTACCAAATTTCATCCATGTACATGCAATAGGGCCTGAGTCCTGGCCCAGAAACTATCTATCCGCCCGCCGCCCGGACGCCCGACTGCCCGCCCGGCAGACGGACAACATTTTACAAAAGTGATATCAATACCTTCTTCGAACTATGTTCGCTGAAGGTAAAAATGTAAAATGTGTCCCAAAATTTACATAAGTATTCATGTACAAAATCCAATCAACACTTTGTAGAACTACTTTTTCTCTCCTGTTGACCATGTAATATTTGTGTGCAATAATGCCGATCAGGGGAGTCGGGAGTCAGAGTCATAATTCAAGAGACCTTAGGAGTTGGAGTCGCTTTTCAGAAAGCCAAAGGAGTCGGGAGTCAGAATCAGTTTGAACACTTAATGCCTGACTCCAGAGCCCTGCTTTTCACTCCTATATTTTAGCAGGTGAAATATCATTTCACATACAACGCACTCAAAGATGGTAAAAAATGATGTGCAAAATTAAAATCCACCTCAAATCCTCAATTCTGAACTAAATTTTTTTAACTAAAAACCAATGACCACACATAAGTAAAAGCCTCACATCCAAATATCCGATCATTCAATAAAGTTAGAATTCATTGGAAAAAATACCTGTCTACTGTTTCTGGGGTTTGTACAATTTTGACCAAAATGTTGGAGTATTTTAGACAAGGGCTTTATCTCGAGGTATTATAAACATATATTCCGGATCCCATGCATGGTGAATAACCGGCTTATACCATGAGACAAACACTCAAACAAGTAAACATAGGAGGATAAGCAGGCCACAAAATATATATTTTATGGGTATTAAGACTGAGAATCTAAATAAAATTTATGATGATGCTTGTCTAAAAATGGTTAACAAGATTATGAAGGAAAATTGTCATCCTCTGTTTAGTAAATTTAATTTTCTCAGGTCAGGCAAACGCTTGTGTGTACCAAAACACCACACAAAGAGATATGCAAATACTTTTGTGCCACATGGAGTGAAGGTGTTTAACCACACCAAGTTGTGATATGTATATACTGTGATATAATGTGATATAATAATATTTCTGCACTGTGATATATTTGTTTATTTATTTATTTATTCTGTTTTAACTGCATGTGATTGTGATGGAGCATGTCAATCAAATGAGTTTCATTTTTTAATGATTCAATAAAGTATTATCGTATCGTATCGTCGTATCGTATCGTATATGAGAATTATCACAATGAAATATTGGCATGTGATTGGCTGACATGGTTGTCAAATGGTAGAAGACAATGAACTCAATCGTTCAGAAGAGTGTTCTCACCCAGGCCTGTAATTTACTGCATGCGAATACTTCTTTAGATCAGTCTTTTTGCAATGTGAATGAAAATTTGCTAAATCTACATTACACAAATGGTGGTGACTTTCAAAATTATTGTTTTTAAAGGAAAACTAATGATTGAAATCAACTAAATCGTTTTGATTTAAAGGCAAATTAAGAGCTAAAAAGCCCTAAACTTTGAGAAAAAATGATGATCTGATTTTAAGAAATTGCTTGAGGAATTGTGACGACAATTGCGAAATTATGTTTGATAACTTAATATCAATTTAAACAAAAATATATTTGTTCATTTTTGATAAAATGATTTTAGAAATAGTTTTGTCACAGTCACGATCATCATTAACTAAATCTCCTGTAATAACTTGATGGCAAATTAAGGTGGCTCGATACTCAACAGTTTAGAATGATCCAAAATATAGTTTATAGCAAGGATATGCAAACAAAAGTGGTCGCTACCAGCCTTTTAAAAAAAATATTTGGGTTTATGTACCAGAAAGTCAGTCCACGCAAACCTGAAAAACTAAAAAAAATTCTTATTTTTCTTACTGGGAAGTTTGTTCTGCCATTCAGTGGTCATGCATCCCATATTATGCAATGAAGCATGAAATTAAAGAAGACACTTTCATGGAAACGGTGATTATAATTTCAAAGAGATATATTTAGTTTAAAGGACTTTCCAAGGGGCTCGGAATATAAGTTTCGATTTTGACAATTTTAACTTTTTTTATAAACCATGGCGCTAAAAAAAATTGACGGGATAGGATTTTTCAATTCTTTGTCATTTATCTCCAAAAATAGCTGGGAACAATATGATGATATAGACAAGCCTTCCTACCACACTTGAAATTGATATAAAAATGTATTTATATCACAAAGTCATTTTTGAGAAATCAGACCTGCTTGCCGAAAATCGCCTGTAAAAATATTTTGTTGTGAGTATCAAGTTGAATCTCCGGCTGTATGTAGTATTCTTCATGGCGCATCTAATGCTTCAAACGAGAAGTCTCTAACCCCAATAGAAGTGGCGCAAATTGCAAATGAATTAAAAAAAGATCCTGAAACAGTGTTAGCAGAGCTCAGCTGCTGTAGTGACGTTACGATAGATAGGGCCTGCCTGGCTGCGCGTCAATTATACAATAACATTTTTTTGGAGGGCATTATGGGGTATTAATCAGTTATGGCCTGAGGGCAGAAATCATTAACTTAATGCCCGAGCCGCCAGGCGAGGGCATTAAATGATTTCTGCCCCAGGGCCATAACTGATTAATTATACAATAATGTTTTTTTGGAGGGCATTACCAGGGATTAATGACTGGCAGCCGAGGGCAGTAAAATCATTAATGCCCAAGCCGAAGGCGAGGGCATTAATGATTTTACTGCCCGAGGCTGCCAGTCATTAATCCCGGTAATGCCCGACAAAAAAAAATTATTTGCATTATTGTTACTATTTACTACTAATCTGCATACCAAAGATCTTATTTTAATGTAATGACCTTACTCAGGACTTAGACAAGAAAAACAATAGATCGGGCAACTAAAAACAACATTTTTGTCACGGTTAATTTAGTAATTTAGCCTATCTAGGTGCTAAGGGGCCGACCAGATGATATTTGGGGGGGGGGCTATGGACTTTACCCCCGGGACAAACTTTTTTTTTCGTTCGCGGCGCGTCGAACAATTTTTTTCGCATGGGCACTCGCAACAAACTTTTTTATCGGAATTTTAACTTTACGGCACCCTAGCTACAGGTGAAAACAAATTTTTGTTTTTATTTCAATGTGCTGAACAAACTTTTTTTTTCATTGTCAAGTGGGAAACAATCTTTTTTTTTCACCAAATATCCATAGCCCCCCTCCAAAGATCATCTGGTCGGCCCCTAATGCCAGCAATGACCTCAAACGGCTGAGCTGAGTAAGTTGCCATCACATTATTTCAACATTACCCTAATGATTAGGAAAATTAACTTACTGGTATTTTAAAAAAAAAGAAAATTGGTAGGCCTACTGTAGTTGTTGTGTCACCAAAAATAAAGGCATAGCCCAAGTGAACTTTTGAAACTGTCACAATGCAATGACGTCACAAATAATAACGTTGCCATGATGTCACTATGATGTCACTGCCAGGTGACGTCACAACATGCACAATACACCAGGGGGCCTCTTTGCCTGGTCCATAATATCGTTATGGCCCTGCAAGCAGGGCATTAATATCGTTATGGCCCTGCCAGCAGGGCATTAATGAGATTAATGTTTTTCTTTATGGTGTATTAACATGGGGGGTCTGGAGCATTATCTGCCTGGTAAAGTGCATGTATAGTAATAATAATACCCCATAATGCCCGACAAGTAAAATGTTATTATCATTATTATATACTTTAAAAAAATTATTTTTCAACTTCCCAAATTTCATGAAGTACACTGCCATGGTTTTTCTGCCCCAAACCCCTGCAGATTTGGTTACACTGGCAATATCATGTAATGATTCAATAAAATCATGAAAAATGAAGCCGCTACAGATGATGGCTGCTGTCATGATGAAATTTAGCCTAAAACTTACATTTTTAGTCCATTTTGTCACTTTTCGCGTTGCGTTTTTCAATCTGACGCTGTTATTTTTGCAGATAGAGCAAATCTAGGCCAATGTCTGACAAAATTTTTTCATGCCTCATGTCAACAACATCACCATGACATCACGTCTGGTGACGTCACGATGCGTGAATACACCAGAGGGCACCACTTGCCCATGTGTTAATCAGATTATGGCCCCCATGTGTTAACCAGATTATGGCCCTCCATCAATTATGGCATCTGAAGGCCCTGAAAAATCCAGTTACAGTAGACGAACTTCGAGTGTTTACATGCAATACACTTCCGGGCTGTTACTGACATCACAGCCCTATCCCTGCCATGTTAAGTGACCATAACTTTGATACCTCATAAACGTGTGACTGACTCATAGCCCATACATACCATGTTGTGTGATAGGTGTCATAGCATTCACCAGTGACCTCACTCCTGTCTCTCTGAGTAATAGGCCTGCAATCAACAGAGCTTGACCACTGTCAATGCTGCTGATCCCCAGCTGATCTTGGCGTCTGCTGCTCCTGGCCATCCTGACCACAAGTGCTTCATTTTAGCGAAGTTATAACAAACAGATTAATCTTCCTCTGGTGTGACAAACAGAATTCACAGTTTGAGATATACAAAGCAATTGTATCTATGTTTGAATGTTTAATTGTTTTCTGTTTGTTGTTCCAAATATTTCTTTGAGGAAAAACACAAACAATTATCTAAACTATAGATATTTCAGGCCAGAAAAAGCTGTGAAGGATTAGAATACTTCAGAATTTTATTGTACTAATTGGCAGGGCAAGTGTAAACGAGCTATGCAATGGAGGGATGCCCCTGGCTTTCATGTGTAGCTCCCTTGTTCATCAAACAGGTTGCTACATTTTATATACACAAAAACCCTGCTTAGACACAAGCATGCATATAATTCCGTCACACTCCTGCCATGATTTATAACTCACTATCGCAATTCAGATGGATAAGCTTTCATGTTGACTGACTGTGTCAACACCACATCTTTCATGAAGAGAGCAATGATTACTGTCAAATTGGTCAGATTTATGACTCAGTGACTGCACTTCATATGACAACTGTTCTACTGCCCATTCACTTAGCGTTGCTCTGATACACATCACTGAGCCAGATGTTGGTCACTGCTGCATCTATACATGTCATTAGAAGTCCTATGAGTCAGTGAAAGAGCCACCAGTTTCAATGGTAAAGATTGAAGCAACAGCTTTAGTGACCTCATTGATACTCTGAAACCAGTCACTTGTAAGCACTCGAAGTTTGGCCTACTTATTGCATGGCCAAGTATATAATAATGTGCCTAACTATCATTTCTCATGAGTAGCGAGCCACCTTAAAGCCAGCATTTTACTATACACACAAGTGATATGAATTAAGATGACATGTTGTAAATAAATCAATAATTGAGTTATGATGACAGTTCAAGTGTGCAAGATTTAAATTTGGTGATAATGATCCTGGCAAGGTATATGATATGGTAGTGCCATCATATCTTGTAATTTCACATCCTAATGTTTCCATGGTTTTATAGACAAATTACAGCCACATGCAGAAGTATGACGAGCAAAAGTTTGTCCTACTACTAAAGTAAATATGGACGGGTTCAATTCGAACCATTCTGTGGACAAACCATGAACAGTGAGGCTTTCTCAGTGCTTGTATGAATTCTATATATCGCAACGAACAGTTATGAATTGCTGTCGTGATAAACACACTCACTGGTGTCCGAGAAATTAGCATTTTGGTGTAAAAGTCATATCGGGGTTCATTGGGACAGTGAATTCGCGGCACATTGGGACACACTTAATGTGGCAGAATTTAAGTGTCCAAGGCAACTGAATGACCTGGACAGCACACAACAGGTATTCAGGTCACAGTGAATAGAGGTATAGTGGTTTACCATGCTCTGTGTACAAATTTGTCGCAAAGCACTGTGTGTTACTTATATAGATGTCCGCACCCAGGACAGTTTATGTTAAATGTTGTTAAAACTGTTTAAAGTTATGAACTATTGGCACTACAAGGTGTTAATGCACTGTATATTGTCTTATGCACTACTTATATGTGATATCTATTGCACACGAAGTGTTAAAATGATTTTTTAATTGATGTCCCAATGTGACCCGGCTGTGCCACGCCGGGGCACACTGCGACAGTCATTTTTATGACTCTCTGGCTGCAAAAGGGTAAGTGAAGTCTAGTCTATTATGCCTTGCATTTAAGCTCAATAGTATTGGTGATATTCATGCAAACTTCTGAGTTCTTCAGTGCTTTCAGCATTGAGCAAAATTAGTAGACGTTTAAAGCGTCCCATTGTGCCCCGGTTCCCCCTATATATTTCAAGGGCCCCCCGCCTTTTTCTCAGCTTATTATAGAAATGGGATTTTGCATTTAGCAATTAACTACCAAAATGGTGACCTCATAAATTTTTACGACGGCGATTCATTTTTTCCCAAAATACACAATATTAAACGGCCTTGGCCCAAATCCTTGTGCACAACATCATCATCTTTCTTTTTGCTCCGATTGTTACGTAGGTCATATTACGAGATAATACGAGAAGAAATTACACATTGTATATTCTCTTTAAAAATTCAATAAGAAAAAACTGAAGTCATTTTACAATCCATTTACCTGTATACAATTATTGTCGTGTCTGTGTTTTAATTAATTAGTTTCTTTAACATTCTAGGTCAACATATTTTTGTAGTGTATAGCGATAAAGGTTGTTTGATATTCGTTTGGGTAGCTAGTCGGATTCATGTTACTGAGATCGGATAGCTAATTACAAACATAGGCTGTGTAACAGCAAACTTTCAGCGAAAAAACACCATTTAAGGACACCATTACATCATAAAAGTGATGTGAACCCCCTTGCATGAATCACAACCACAAAAGACACAACTTTATCATATAGACGACGTGTGTAACAAATTTCAATCATGTTCATGCAATAGTGGCGAAGTTTTGGCCTAGAAATGAAAAATATAATTATTTTCCATTTTTCTAAATATTTCAACAGGTATAGAATATCTAGCAATCAGACCATCAAAAGGCACAACTAGATCATTCAGGCTACATCTGTAAAAGAGTTCCCCCTTGGCCTAATTGGTAAGTGCGCTTGTCAACTGGCTTTGAGGGCATGGGTTCAAATCTCACCCCAGGAACTCACTTTGGTCCGAGCCCATGGGACTTTAAACGGAGGCGGGTTGTATCCAGTGTTCTATGCTGGGGCAACTGAAAGACCCTGGCCATCCCTGAATTAATAGGGTATGTGCCAGACTCACAGTCTTCTCATCTCATCATCATATGGCGATCTCCTGCCTCGATATATCCCACTAAGGTGCTGTAGAGGTGTAAAACACAAAGAAATAAACATCTGTAAAAAATTTCATCCATGTACATGTAAAAGCGGCTGACCCCATGGGCACATCGACGTTGCAGCAACGTTGCAACGACGTCACACTTTTTGTCAAATGACGTAGAATTGTATGGTTGAAATTATGTTGTCACAACGTTGTGAAGCAACGTCAAAGATATAACGTTAGCATGCAACGTTGTGGCGACGTTTTACAACATTGTGAGGCAATGTCAGGAGTTCGACGTTAGCTTGCGACGTTGTGGCAATGTTGTAAAAAAACCCCGACGTCGTGTTCACGTTGGGGCGACATAATCTCCACCATACATATCTACGTGACCAACAGACCAGCCCTCCGCCAATTAGCAACGTCGGAGTTTACGTCGTGTGCCCACTGGGGAGTCGTAGCCCGAAAAGGAAAAAAACAACTTTTTTACATTTTTCACAATATTTAAAAAATTACAAAATATCCATCAATCAGACAATCAAAAGGCACAACTAGACCATACAGGTGACATTTGAACCAAATTTCATCCATGTACATGTAAAAGCGGCTGAGTCCTAGCCCGAAAAGAAAAAAAATATTTTTTTAAATTTTTCACGATATTTCAAAAAGTACATAATTTCCATCAATAAGACCATCAAAAGGCACAACTAGACCATACAGGTTACATGTGTACCAAATTTTATCCATGAACATGCAATAGGGGCTGAGGCCTGGCCTGGAAACTATCTATCCGCCCGGACGCCCGGATGCCCGCCCGGCGGATGGACAACTTTTGACCAAAGTGATAACAATACCTTCTTCGAACTTTGTTGGAGCAACTGAAAATAAACGGAACCTTGAGTTAAAGTATACTTACATGAATATCTTTCTGGAAAGATCGGCTTGGTGATTGTCATGATGCAATTTTGATGATTATCACTACAAATGATCAAGTTTCTGTGCCACCACAAGAAAGGTTTCAAATAATACCCAACCACAAAAATGATTTACGATATAATTTATACATAATCTATTGACTGAGGAAGTAATATAAAAAGACCTACCAGGAGAGAATGACAATAAGAAATTCCTATGATTAGAAAGTTGTCTTTATGGACTTTACACACTTGAATAAATTTTAATTATTTTGTAATTATTGAATTTTGCTGTAACTCATTGAATTTTGCTGTAACTTATTGAATTTTGCTGTAACTTATTGAATTTTGCTGTAGCTATTCGACTTTCAGTCACAACGGTTGAATAAACCCCGCGCCCATTTGTTTGGCACTTCCACACATTAAATTGGGAATTTTAGAATTTTAAGGCACTGACTCATTCAATATATAAATTGTATCATATCATAGAGTTTGTCACACTTCAAAAAAGATAGAAGAACCCCAAGAAATAACTTTCAAGCTGAATGCGCTCACAAAAAAAATTGTCATAGGATTATAATAGTGGGGCTTCTTGCCCGATAGGTGGGGTAAGAAGGCCATTTGCAATGGCCGTTACGCCTTTATGAAAATTGGTAGACATTTGTCTCACTAGTTATAAGTAGAGTCAAGTAATCTCTTCCTGACAGCATAAGCATTCAAATAATCTACCATAAAAATAAAAAGTAAGTCAAATTGCACCTTGAAGTTAAAGGGGTTGCATGCCCCGCCCTACTCTACTATTATTAAACTCAGTGGTCTAGGGGAGGCCCCAGGCCCCCTAGGCGAGGCCCCAGGCCCCCTAGGCATAGGCGTAGGAGCCAGGGGGGCTTAATTTTGTTAGCTTAATTTTTTAGGGAGTTTCGGGTAGACAATTTTGTAATTTTAAGTTTTTGGGGGCATTTTGGGCAATAGTTTTTGGGCAGCCCCCCCAAAATGTATTGACCTCCTACGCCTATGCCCCTAGGCTCCTCCCTATATCCACCACTGCACAGAAAATACTATTGTTCTATTTTATGCCTAGCAATGGATGTTGTGCTTTTCTTGAGAGTAAAATAGCTCAAATTCAGCAATGTGATGGGTCCATGGACAGGAAGTGGGCCTTTTCTGTATGTTCACGTGAAAGGTCATGGTTTTGCTTGGTACAAGAATTTTTCTGATCTTTTGGTGTAAGTGAAACCACGACCTTTCACCCGATATATTATCGCTCATAACTTTCTATGTGCGTCTTTCTAAATAACTCTTCATTATTTCCCACTGAAAGAACCTCGGCGACAGTAAATTGAGTGTCAAAGCCAACACCTGAGCCAGTATTTTTCCGTTGCAAAAGCCGTCTGAGAAAGTTTGTATTTACACCCTGAGTCAAAGGTATTTTGGATGATTTTGTTTAAATGTGATATTCAACTGAATCAGCTCCTGATTTAGCAGACAAAATAGGTTAGGTCATAAATTCGAAACCAAAAACCAACATCAGTGAAATAAACACATCCAAAATTTCACAAAAAATTTTTTAATTTTCTTGAACCCTTTGAATATTTGTTGAAACTTTGTTCTTTGCATTCGAGTTAATTTAAATTTCTTTTTAATAATTAATTTGTTTTATCTCAGATCGGCAGCAGAAAATATGGAAAGGACTGTAAAAGCAAACTAGGAATGAATTACTAGACGATAATACGGAACCGAGAAATGTAATGATTTTAAACTGTTCAAAAACTTATCTGATTTTTTTTTTTTGGGCAATTTTTCGCATCAGTTTAAATCGTGACTATAATAAGCAAAATAAATGCGCTAAAAATAGCCAACATCAGGTATTTTCAGCGACCAGTGATTCAGAGCGTAGACCCAGAAAACAGCCCTACTTTAAGTGTTGCATCGCAAAGCCCAAACGGAACCCACAGATAATCATATATAGTGAAACATCAACATTCAACAACAGTATATATGTCAACACATTATCTGAATATGTGTATATGTATTTGCTATATTTTTAATATGAGCATAGCTCATGGCTGCCGAAGGCAGTCATGAGCAAAGCTCACTTAGCACAAGGACAGCTCATTCTGTGTGGTGCTCCTGCCTACAGTGACTGCCTGAACAGGAAGTGCCTGTAGTTGCCATAAAAGTGGAGCTGGTAGTTTAGTCACAGTTTAGTTTGGTAAATAATTAAAATACCTCAAATAACTTCCAAAATAGCTTTAAAATTTCAGTCTTGTCATATAACAACCTCCAATAACATATTTCAGGGATTTAAATCAACATGTGTTTATTTCCATACCCCTGATTTTCAGAAGTGACTGAAAATTAAAAGTCAATACAAAAGTCAATGACTTAAATGGCTCACCAAGTAAGAAATCGTAACAACACTTAAGGTTACATAATCTTCATTAACTATCAACAAATTATGTAACAGTCTAATAGTAAACAGTCATCTCTGAAACGCTATGGTTCTATTGATCTCAGTTATGTAACATCAACAATTTAACATAATAGATCCAAATGTATAGATCCAATTTAACACAGATTTGAATTACACAGTTGTCAGTGCAATCTGTCTATCTGTCTATCTGTCTATCTTTCTATCTATCTATCTATCTATCTATCCATCTACCTTTCTATCTATCTATCTAATCTTATCTATATATCTTATCTTATCTATCTATTCTAACTATCCGCCCATTTGTCCAGTCCTTTAAAAAGATAAATTGGCCTTCTGCATGGAAAGTTGGAGATAATACAGTAGTTCTATGACAATGCTGCGCGAATATCATGGCAGTGCCATTTACATATTAACTTATTATTTCTTGTAATGATGTGATGGTTAGCAAATTAATACTAATCCCGCTGATCCCACTGTTTGAGGATATTGGAGAGCTCGAAGTTCGAACACGTTTTCTTCGAGAGTGTACAGATCATTTTGTTGATAAATCTTGTAATTTGCTTATTAAGGTGGCTCGATACTCATGAACTTTCCGAGATAGGATTTTTTAAAAATAGTTTAGAATGGTCCAAAATATAGTTTATAGCAAGGATATGTAAAAAAAAGTGGTCGCAACCAGCCTTTTTTTCAAAATATTTGAGGTTATGTACAAGAAAGTCAGTTCACGCAAACCTTAAAAACTCAATTTTTTTCTGAGTTTTTTTACTATGAATTTTACCCTGTCATTCAGTGGTCATGCATCCCATATTATTAAATGAAGCATGGAATTAAAGAAGACACTTTAAAGGAAAAGCTGATTACAATTTCAAAGAGATATAATTAGTTTAAAGGGCTTTCTAAGGGGCTCGGAATCAAAATATTGATTTTGACCATTTTAACTTTTTTTATAAACCATGGCGCTAAAAAAAATTGGCGAGATAGGATTTCTCATTTCTTTGTCATTTATTTCCAAATATTGTGTGGAACAACAAAATGCATAAGAGAAGGTTTCCTACCACGATGGATTTTGATATAAAAATTTATTTATGTCTCTAAGTCATTTTTGAGAAATTAGACCTGCTTGCCGAAAATTGCCTGTAAAAATTTTCTATTACCAGTATCAAGCTGAAACTCCGGCTGTACGTAGTCCTCGTCATAGCGCATCTAATGCTCTAAACGAGAAGACTCTAACCCCAGTAGAAGTGACGCAAATTGCAAACGAAGCGGCCGACTCATGAAATAATCAGAATTTAAAAAGATGCTGAAACAGTTATGAAAATGCTTAGGCATATTTGTGATGACTGGCTTTGTGAATTGCATCCGAAATACATTTCTCGGAAATCGGCTGAATTAAGGGGTAGGGCTGACTTTTATCAACATATGCATCAATAACCAAGAAATGAAAATCTGCAGCTAGAAACTATTATTGTTATAAGTTTCTAGACTTTGTGGGGCAGTTTTCTGCCAAATATGAACCAGATCCACCAAAACACAAAAAAGTTACAGCCATTTGAACTTACGGCACCATGTGAAACAAAAATCTCTGGAAGGCCTTTTTTGGCCAAAAACAGCATTTTATAGAAATCCAGTATCAGCAAATATCTACTATGTTACATAAAATATGCAGAAATATTATTTGTGTAAAATCTGGACACAACATGGCCACAAAAAGCATTAAATGACATTTTTATAGGCAAAAAACCTGTTTCTCGTAATTTTTCAGAGAATCATCGAGGCTTTATCCTATTTTTACCCATTTTGGCCAAAAAATTCATTTGCAGCCCGGGATCCCTGACTAAAATTTTGCATTTTGACCTTCTTAATCATCTCAGATGCCCAAAAGAATTCTAACATTCCGGTAAATAGTTTGTCCCTATTTGGCCTATAACATGCCCACTAAGTGTCAGCACAGCTCAGCTGCTGTGGTGACGTTACGATAGATATAGTCCGCGGGCCACCATAACCCCCCCTCCCCCCCCCCTTGGGAATTTTGAAGACACATACCATCGGAAAGCTAATATTCTAGAGAACACATTTTTGCTTGTTGGTCGTTATATAACCTCAACGACTGGCGGCCATGATGGATAATTCCAAGATGGCCGCCAATTAACCGTTTCGCCCGTATCTCTGGATCTAATTGGGCTAGAACAATGATTTTTGGGTCTAAATATATGTTTTCATGGGTCAGGAATTCATTAAGACAGGTTTTGATACTCTCCTGGGAAGTTAAGTGCAGTTGAACCCCGTTTTTCAAAATGGCGGCCATTTATTTTGCCTCAATCATCGATATAATAATACCAAGGATCTTTGGCGTTATACTATCTATTTTAATACACTAAACTATTACTATATATTACTTAGTATTTTTTTTAAAATAAAGGACATGGAAAGGGTATTGTTTCATTTTGGACCGAGGGTCTGGACACCCAAGCCATAGCCAGTTCATAGTTTGGAAGTTGTTGAAATTTAGCAAAAATCTACGATTGTCCAAATTTTACGAAGCTTAACTAGAGTGTCCAGAACCTTGGTCCAAAATGAAACTATCTGTGCCAGATAGCCTGGCAAATAAGCTAAATTACCATATAAAATTAAACATGCCTAGCCATTTTTATGACCACTTTTAAGCCAGTTCATATTTTGGAAGTTGTCGAATTTTAGCAAAATTCTGCGATAGTCCAAATTTTACAAAGCTTGACTAGAGTGTCCAGACCCTTTGTCCAAAATGAAACTATATGTGCCAGATAGCCTTGGAAATATACTAAATTGCCATATAAAATTCAATATGCCTAGTCATTGTCATAACCACTTTTAAGCCAGTTCTCAGTTTAGGAGTTGTTGAATTTTAGCAAAAATCTGCGATAGTCTCAAATTTTACAAAGCTTGACAAGAGTGTCCAGAACCTTGGTCCAAAATGAAACTACATGTGCAAGATAGCCTGGGAAATATACTAAAGTGCCATATAAAATTAAATATGCCTAGTCATTTTCATAACCACCTTTAACCCAGTTCTCAGTTTAGGAGATGTTGAATTTTAGCAAAAATCTGCGATAGTCCAAATTTTACAAAGCTTGACTAGAGTGTCCAGACCCTTTGTCCAAAATGAAACTATATGTGCCAGATAGCCTGGTAAATATATTAAATTACCATGTAAAATTCAATATGCCTAGTCATTTTCATAACCACTTTTAAGCCAGTTCATAGTTTAGGAGTTGTTGAATTTTAGGTAAAATCTGCGATAGTCCAAATTTTACAAAGTGTAGCTGGAGTGTCCAGAATCTTGGTCCAAAATCAAACTAAATGTGCTAGATAGCCTGGTAAATAAGCTAAATAAATTACCATATAAAATTCAATATGCCTAGCCATTTTTATGACCACTTTTAAGCGTTTTCATTGTTTAGAAGTTGTTGAATTTTGGCAAAATTCAGCGATAGTCCAAATTTTACAAAGCTTGACTAGAGTGTCCAGAACCTTGGTCCAAAATGAAACTATATGTGCCAGATAGCCGAGTAAATATACAAAATTACCATATAAAATTCAATATGCCTAATCATTTTTATAAACCACTTCTAACCCAGTTCATAGTTTAGGAGTTGTTGAATTTTACTAAAAATCTGCGATAGTCCAAATTTTACAAAGTGTGGCTAGAAAGTCCGGACCCTTGGTCCAAAATGAAACTATATGTGCCAGGTAGCCTGATAAATATATTAAAAATTACCACATAATACTCAATATTATCTTTAAAATAATAATGGTTTGTACTTAAAATAATAAAAAATTAATTTAACATCTTTGTTACCATTTCTGTGCAAAAATAATTTTTGGCAAAAGAAAAACTGGGTAGGGAAGAAAAAGGGCCTCTCTTGTTATGAGCATTCCTGTTATAAATGAGAAATATTTTAATAAATAACCAATTTCTTCTTTTATTAACCATGGCTGAATTCATGACTTTTGTATAGAATTTACCTTTGATTACAGTGATTGTATGTGTGTGGAAATCTTCTTTTGTTTTAAGTAAAATGTTGGGGTAAGATAAAGAAAATGGCCTCCTGTCAAATTTCAGTCCCTCCTCTTTTGTAAATCAACATAGCATCATGTACCCTACTAATTTGTGGTTTCAATGATACCTACATTTTGTTATATAAATGACTATTCAGGCAGTTTTTAGCAATTTTGTGGCATAAAGCATTTCTTGTTAAAAGTAATGAAATTTGGCACCCGATATTCAGAAAAAATGTATTTTTTCTGGGATTGAGGCTGCCATTTTGAATAAACAAGGGGTAAATGCACTATCTTCCATTCAGAAAAGGAATACCAGTTGTGATTAAGTTCTTATTTCAGGAAAAATTATGTTTGTCCTGAAAACCATCAATTTAGGTCACCCGGACATGTTTGTAAGAAAATATGTTTGGTTGCCAATCTGCAATATGGCTGCCATAACCAAGTTAAAAACATGAAATACCTGTTTTAAAACCCCTGAAAACATAGTTAACAGAATATAGACTATTACAAATATCTACAATTGTTTTCATAAAGATACACAGAATCCTGGAAGATATATTCACAGCAGAATCTATGTCGTTCATCCCATATATCGGAAAATTTGACTTAATCGTACATAAATGCAATAATGAATAATTGACTGCAGGTAAGCTATTGTTGCAGTTATATGGTTGTGTTACACATCATTTTAAAGCTATGAATATACAGAATGATGTGAAAGAAACTTCAGGATGCTTCTGACCCCTAGTGACCCATACGGGGAACTTTCGTGAAATAAAATGAAATTTTCTTTTTAATTTCGAGTTATGGCCGCATGTTTTCCATTCTGTTGACCAAAATAGGTATCCTAATCAATCCATTTTTGCACTAAATAGATAGAGGAATTAAATACCTTCAAAATGGTACCATTTAAGCATCTATACATGGATTAGTTTATGAATAACAGTATATTTTCTGAAAATAGCGGCACTCGGTTTGGCGAAAATTTATTTTCAACCTTCCCGCACTCATATAGCTCCTGCTGGTTATCATTGAGGCCTAAGATTGACCAACAAGCAAATTTTGTACCTTAAGATATATATCTTTCAAAATATACGGGTCTCCGAAATTCCCAAGGGGGGGGGGGAGGGTTTCGATATCTGGCCCACGGACTAATAGGGCCTGCATGGCTGCGCGTGAATGTGCTCAGATGACGTCATTACATGAGTAGCGAGCCACCTTAAAATAGCATGGTTTGTTATTCTGTATATCATAGGCCCTACTCCGCCTTAAAATTCGCAGAATGTTAACAGGATGAATAACAACTAATATCAGACTATATACTGCCAGATATTCCAATTTCAACCGTGGGGGGGGGGGACAGAATGTCGTGAATGCCCAGGGCCATATCATATCTAGGCCTATATCCGGCCCTGCCAATTTGAATAACAAAAAATGTATTTTTGCTAAATAAACAAACGAACAACGAGGCAAGGATATGAATAATAAGATTGTTTATTTAAAATTTATATATTTTGTAGACATTAGAGTTTGTGTTTTACGCCTCAGCAGCACCTTAGTGGGCTATATTGAGGTAGACATTAGAAGACCTTTACAAAGATATGAGAGATTCACATATATATGTATAGAAGGAAGAAAAATTATCCGGAAATAAACAGACAGAAGTAAATGAATATGAAACAGTAATTAGAAGGGCTAAATCACAAGTTGGTGTAGAGAAACACTAGGTCTTAATTTATAGTGAATTTAGGCAAAAATCTATAAGTATAATAATGAAAATTATTATTGGTGCTACCAGTGATGGAAATGGGGGGGGGGGAGGATCGGGGGAGCTGAGCGCCCTTGACCAAAACACAGGGGGAGGATTGCAGGTAGTGATGCATAAGTACCAAATGGATCACTAGGACACATCATTTTGACATCCATGGTGGAGTTCTCTCCATTTCTAGGAGCCCCTGTGGGATACAAAGGTACCTCTGTGGGATATGAAAACGTTGGCGAGATGTCACGAAATCACCCAAATTTCAAGGAAATACCATCCCGCCGATGCCAAAAGTGCTCCATAACGTGCCTAGGACCCAGGCATAACTCCCACTAACTTCCGAAATGCCCCTGTCTCACGGCGAGAACCGGAGAACTTTTTATCCCTGAGGGATAGCTTGAGATGAATTCTAGGGAAAAAATGGCCAACAATGGCGACACGCAATGTTTATACAACGATTATATAATTAATTAAAAGCAAATCACGGTGGAATAAGATGTTAAATCGGTGGAATAAGATCGTAAATCGGCGGTATAAGATCGTAAATCGGCGGAGACAAGATCATATCCCTGTGGGAAAGATCTAATTTCATCTAAATGCCTGTGGGGCAAGATCTAAATGTCTGTGGGATGTCAAAAATCGTCGGCGGGATGTCAAAAACCGTCGGCGGGATGTCAAAAACTGCCAGCGAGGCTGCAAATGTCCCACAGGGAAAGTAAAAATATTCCACAGGGGCAGGAGAGGTCCCCACAGAGGCAGGGGATGTCCCAATATCCTGCTGGAGATGTTTTTGAGTCGTTCTCACTGAAAAAATCCCCGCCGGACATCCAAAAATCGATAAAAATTTGGGCTCTATCCTGGCGACTTGGAAAAAAAATTCAACGCGTTGAAACTTTTTGACATCCACGGCGCAGTTCTTCCCATTTCTAGGAACCCTGAGGGAAACGAAAAGTACCTCTGTGGGATGTGAAAAATCGTCGGTGGGATCACCCAAATTCATTCAAATTTCCAAGAAATACCATCCTGCCGACGCCTAAAGTGCTCCGTAACGTGCCGTGAGATCTTAGCATAACTCATGCTAACTCACACAACTCCCGTTGACTCCTGCCAACTCCCATAATTCCTTCTAACTCCTCATAACTCTCACAACTCCCGGTAAGTGTTGCTAACTCCCGTAACTCCCATAACTTCATGAAGCCCCAGATAGAAGGGTCTGTTCAGGAGTTACATGCTTAAATGGGGCCTTATAGGTGGCATCAGGAATTCAGCTTTGTCATTGTATCAGTGGTGGTGGCATATCTAGTAGTGGAAGCTGGTTGATCTAATTTTTTTGGCCTACATCTTACCTCAGCAATTTTGTAGGGCTCCATGAAGGACGTTTGCGTAAGAAAGTGTTGGCGAAATATAGTCCAACTGATATCTGATATCCCACTGCTGATATCTTATATCAGTGCTACTTTTTCGTGTCAATTGCCTTGACTCGGTTGTTGGGAAATGCAACATTATGCAATTAATCATATTTATCATTAGCTCCGCAAATACGTCTGTTTCTTGGTTGTCTTCGCAAGTCAAGGACCTTGGCCTCACACCGGCAAGGGCTTCTTACTTTAATCATGAAGTCCATGGTGACGGAATGACAAAAATGAACATCATTTGTATCTTCTTCCTTTAAAAACACGAAAATAATGTGAAGGAGGGCTGATAAATATGCATATTTTGTTGAGACACACTTGATAGTTAACGTTTTTCCTGAATGCAAAATCATATAAAGGGCTGTAAAATATATATGATGCGTATTCACTGCCGTGACGGAATGACGGTGAAATGGACATTAGAATTTCATCATCTCAAATAATTAATTTTTACTGCTTATCTTATGTGTTTTTACCATACATTTTGGTTCATTTTCAAAGCACATATTCTAAGCTTGTCTTTCATTCAGAAATTGTGAAGTTTCCTTAGTTTCTGTGTTAGAGCAATGAGATATACCCACCAGAGGTAGTGTGACGGAATGACAGTTACCAGATTTAATTTGTGACGGAATGACAGGACCAATAATACAAATAAAAACATAAATATGTTTTATGTTATTGCATCGGATATTCTTGTGACACACACCAAACTTAATGTACTTGTAGATTAGCTATAGTGGAACATATTCCAAAGTTAAAATTCAAACAATATAAAAATTTGTATATCTTGCTATATGTTTGAAATGTATCTGCTGCTGTGATGGAATGACAGTGAAAGAAAATATGTATTTTAGTTGAATTTGTTGCACATATTCTTCCAATACCTGTTTTTACCACATAGATTTGTACATTTTACAAAATCTATAATTTGAGCTTGTCTGTCATTCAAAAATTGTGAACTTTTCAACAGTTTTTGTGTTGGTATCAAGATGTACACCAGCCAGAGGCACTGTGATGGAATGACAGTTGCCATGACCTATCAGGTAATTGTGGCTTGACTAGCAAAATATTAATAGGAATAACTATATAACTCATTTCAGTAAAAGGGACAAATAAGTAATTCAATTGCAATTACAAATATTTAGATTCCAATGCATACATACACATGTACTAACTACTATTACATGTTGTGGAGTGACCAAAAAATTTTGGTGTCAATTCTGCTCAGTCAATTGTCAAAAATGCGAAATTTTGTTATCTTTTTATTGCTTAAATCTGTTCCACCAACCTCATAAATGTATTTCATTATCAAACAATATATCATAGGAGGTTTCATTTATGTCATCATTATTGGAATTTGCAATTATGTTTTACATTATACAGTAGTTTTTTAATTACTCTGTTTAGTATTGTGTCATTCCGTCACGGCCATAATGGCATCTCATTTGTTGTAGCTAGGCATACTAATTGACCACAAATTTGAAAAAACGAGAAAGAATACTTTTCTACTTTTGCCTCATAGTAGAATTTAGCTTTGATGCACCCCCAAGTTTTGCATACTTCACAGAACAGCAAAAAGAAGGTTAACATTTTGGCAGAATGATATGATTAGAATATGTCATTCCATCACACAAATTTAGTTGTATTTAAATAAAGTTTGCTGTCAGCTTTATTCATTAAATTTCGAATCAGACATTTCAGAAATAGTTTGCTAGAGCAATATTAGTTCATACACATGGCCATGGGAGACATGGACCACAGCAGGCCTATAATTTTCAGCTATGGTGTCATTCCGTCACATTTTGTGTCATTCCGTCACAGCCAAAATGTCATTCCGTACAGGGTAGCTAGGAAGACGAATGGACCACAAACTTAAAAGAAACCAGCCAAAATATTTTTATGCTGTGGTCTCATTGTAGAATTTAACTTTTATACATCTCTAAACTATACATGCTATACAAGACAACAATAATAAGGTTATTATTGTGACGGAATGACATGAATATAACTCATCCAGGACCCTTTTTGAAGTGGGAATAACTCATTATACTCCATGACACGGTTGAGAAAAATATTTAAAAATGAAAAATATTGTCATTTTGTGCAAAATGATATGCTGAGTGACCATGAGAAGTGAAAATAACTTTAGTTATCCTTCGTGAAAGATGATGTATCCATCCCCTTTTGCTGTTGTTCAGATTTTGGTGTGATGTCATGTACAATGTTGGCTCAAAAACAGGGGATCCCATACTCCAAATAGATTAAAACTGCCCGAAGTCCGAAATATAGGTTTTTATCCATCATTTAACACCAGTTTCCATACGATTACTTATATTTTGATATTTCATTAGTTTGTCCACATTTCTGTGGATTTCATGTAATGCAACTTTGTACAATACATCCAGACATTCAAAGGAGATAATCTGAATTATATTCACAATTCTTACAAATTTAAGTAATGTGAAAAAAATTTCCAAGTTAAATTCCTGTCAATGACTGTCATCATACTGAAAACTTGGAGGCACTGATTTAGCTCAATTGATTAAATGAGATGCACAAATTGATTGAGCTGACATAGATTAAGCATGGTCCCACAACCACACATTTTGAATTCACAGTTACATTGTTGCACTACACAGAACTGAGGTTCGAAACAGTCAATTATTAAATGCCAAACAATGCTAAACAAAATAATCCAGCTTGCTATTTTGTAACAGGGCCCTTTGAACATAGTCAGAGAATAAGAAAATGTGACAGAGGCTCACAGAGCCAGGGATTTTTTGCCAAAAAACTTCTAATTTGAGCATTTTAGCATCCATTTATCCACATGGAATTGTTCATGGACTATATTTATATTGCATGGGATATCTATCATTTGGAATTGTTAACAGGACAAATCGTAGGATACAGGTTCATAAGAAAAGGAAAAGATAAATTCTCCTATGGCCATGTCAACACAGAATTTTTTGCCAACTCACATTGAAACTTTGAAGGCTGTCAATCAAATATCACAGATGTTTCAAGGTTACACTTTGCATAGGTTTTGTCCACAGTAAATAAATACACAAGTTCTAAGTGGTTTTCTACAGCTGACAGCAATTTGATTTTATATGAATTGACTTTTTCTGAGACATGTGCTTTCTCCAAGTCAATGTTTTGATCAAACAGGAAGTCATGTACAGCATGTACAGTGCTGCCACGTTATTGCACTATGATTGAGGTTTTAAGCTGAGATAACTCAAAATAATGAGCTGACATAGATCAAAATACTGAGCTATTTTGACTGAAGCATTCAAACTGAGAAACTGAAAACACTGAGCTGTGTTGACTTAAACAAAACAATGTATTTTCCATGACAACAAAAAACATTGAGTTTTGTTGACTTCTTGATTCAAGTTGACACAACTCAAAATATTGAGCTGTGTTCACTTCTTTTTTAGTTGCTTTTGATTTATATTTGTGTGATCTGTCTTATGAAGTTTTTTAATGAATGTGGCTTATAATCCCAAAATATTGTTGGATCTCATCTCTAAAGGGGATCCACCTGAATCCAGTGTGCTTCGTTTTTGCACATCATGGACAAGCCAAGATGCATTCAACACTGGCCATTGCATCACAAGGAAATTTAAAATTTAATTTCTTGTGAAGAAATCCCAATGGCCTGTGGCTCATCTGAGTTGGTACACTATGCTATTTGCCTATATTCGAGCATACTCTGACTTGGAAATGTTGGTTGACATGTGTGAAAGCATGCTTCTAATTACTCCCGCAAATTAATCTAAGAATTAGTAAGATGGATAAAAATGAAAAGTGACCACCTGAAGTGGGGTGCTAGTCAATGTTCTCAGGGATAATGTAATAGAAATGTTCTTTTTTTCTTTTAAATAGATAGTTATTTAAAATTTAATGCAGTACTATGATGAAAAGTTCATGCTTTCACAGCTTAATGTTAAGATTCGATTGGACAACCTATAGCATTGATCCATCGTAGCTTAAAAATTGTGAATATTCTGAGACAGCTCAAAATATTGCTTCAACACAGTTTTCACATTTTACAGTGATATATGGAGGTCACAGTTAAAAAGATGAGAGCTTTTTTTTTTTAAGAACTTCAAATTTTTGGCGGCCATAATGCATTTATGATGGGCAATAATATCAGCCAAGTTACATAAAACTTTTTTTTGTCTTGTTTTCAGCCCTGTCAATAACAAATTTGTTGTGAATTTGCTAAATCTTTCATCTAAAGTTTCCGTCAAATTTTGAAAATTTTGCTTCCTCACACTGGTAAACATTAAAGATTTTTATACATTGTAGCATGTGATAAATCGGAACCATTATTCATGCCATACGTAGAAAGATGCGGCAGGAGTTTCAAGCCTAACTGAGTTCCCTTTTGCTTGGCTACTTTGCAGTGCTCATGTCTTATGTAAATGTAAATGTAGGATTTTTTATAGTCCATTACACCAACGAAAGCAGTCTCAACAGACTTTAAAATTACAGGCCTGTTCTAGCATGAGCCTTTCTCAACTCCCCGGGGAGTATACAGCCAGGCAACCATTTCTAGCGCACACAATGCTAAGTCACTCTACAATCTCCGTCACTGCCTATAGCAAAGTACCCATTTACACCTGGGTGAAGTCAAGAAAAGAGTTATGGAGGATCTGCTCAGTTCCGTCAAACCTGCAACGTCTCAGTTACATGACATGATCGATTGGGTTGGAATCACATACTGTATTTCAGTATCGAAAGGTAAGTTATTTATTGTAACTATAGTCACAGTAATGAATGTCAAGTTACAAGGACTGTAGGAGTGTATTTTTTAGGCATTTATTTGAAAAGTGTGGCCAAAATATTCCCCAGGAGCAAAGAAACAAATCTGCAGGTTGTAAAGTTTTATCACTGCACAATGCAGTGCACATTTTGCAGTACATTTTGTGCTCATGTATTTTGTGGTACCAACATTCACTCTGCATGTCGCAATATTCTTTTTTACCCTCCAGCAATACTTTTATAATTGCAGTGTGAGATGATATAATTGTTTTCTATACTTTTCAATTGCCGGTGTTGCTAGGGCACGTATAAAATTTATTAATCATTTTATTGCTGACAAAAAGAAATTCAAAGGAAGCAATTTCGATCAGAAGAAAACCATAAAATCTGCGCTGTAGATAGATTTTTTTTAACTGGTCGCATAGCCTTGCTTGGATATTGGCTTCGTTTTTGTTGAGGCAATTTTCCCAGGCTCCCTTTTTTATCTGACAAACGATTTAAACCAAGCTTATTCGGAGGTATGTGTGAAACACAATTTAACGGTGCATAGAAAGTCAGGCAAAAGTAATCAGAAAATTGGCTGGGGCATAAAAAATTAACTTGTGCACATGTACTGCAAGGTTCTACAAATCAAGAGGCGCACACATTTCCAAGATTAATTTATGATATCCCAGTTTAAGAACGCAAAAAAAAAAATTGGCTAAAGCTTTCTGTTTTCCATATGAAAAAAAAAAGCCCTGGTGTATAAGCTATTTTGCTTGTGGGGTATACATTTTTCACTTATTATGAAATGTATATAAAAACTAAGTAATTTTATACAAATGGAAATCCAAGAAAATTATCAAATGTATCATCATCCCATGAAAATGATTTCTCAGAGTCTTTGTATGCTGAACAAAATCTATGATGATATCATGAAAGCTCAAAGCCCCTAAGCGGTTTGAATTTATCAAGGGTTGAAAGCGTTCTGTATATTTTGATAGTGAATTGGATCACTGCACATTTCAATTTGATCACTGCACTTTTCTGGGATCGCTATACGCTTATTTTATTCCCTGAATCTTTGAATCCAGATAGTCTGATACAGCAGATGTTAAGCCCAAGTGGTCCCTCTTAGTCTTAGGTAAAACGTAATGGTCAAACAGGTTACTGATTTCTTGTGAAAATTCCTAAAGAAATTAGCAAAACGGCCACACAATACCCAGTAAACAATTTCATGTGACTATAAGGTTATGCCAATATTAGCCGCTAAGTTACGATAATATTAGTTGCCAATCTTAGGATCAACTTTTCCAGGAAACTTCCCAATTTATGTCACAATGTTAGCATATGATATTACCTTATAATCAGGAGGTAAGGTTAGCATAAAGTTGTAACATAACATTAGCATGTAATGTTAGCATAACGTTTCTGAGGAAACTTCCCATTTCCTTCTCAGAATATTACCATATAATATTACTTCAGTTTACTTGATAATAAAGGTGTAAGGTTGAGATACTGGTTGATATGGAGTGGTAATTGCTTTTAAGATGATTGCCTGGTGTTACTGGATGACATACAAAGATAATATTCAGCTGATATTGTCATAATCATAACAGTTCCCATGCAATGTTCAGTTCATATGACTCTGACATCACAGAAATATTACAGATGAGACACAGATTGGCGCACTTAAAAAAATATTTTATACAGATATCAGTTATATCACACAATCAGTTGGCTTCAAGTGAGGAACTTTCCCAGGAGCCAGAATGAGCTGGATGGGCTTCTCTGCAGCCCAATGTAATTGTGCTGTTTCCAGAGATCCTCCAAGCATGGACTTCTATGTCCAAGCAATGTAATGCTTGGAACTGGCCAGGGGTTTCTGCCTTTCACGGTCCACGCGGTAACTGCAGCCAGGGTAAATGAAGATGTGGCATCCCTCTCTGGAATTGAAAAAGTAGAAAGTTGTAAGAGGACGTCACAGATAAAAATTCAGATTAAATAGAGGATTAGTGAGTTAGTAATAAAAGAGAAACATAACTAAAAGTGAGAGACCAGGCCTAGCAATTTGCCAGGTCACCAAAATTATCAGCTTGTTCTTTTTACAGAACAGCCCAAGTCTCTCTGGTGATGCTGACACACTCACCTTGGAGGGTGTGATGCATTTCCAGGATCAATCTTTGTGGTCAAGGAAGAACATATCTCTCTTAGCCTCTGGCTGCCATTCCTGTTTTCTTACACACTTCAAACAATTGATATCAATATCAATTGACATATTACCTAGTTCGTAGGCAATGATGCAATAAAAAATTCATTAAATTTGTAATCTTTTAATTAATCATACATTTTACACTCGATTGTGGTAGACATTAGGACTGAGCATGGAGCAAGTGCTGAACGCAGGCCATGTGGCTCCATCTATAAATTGACACTTCAACACAATGACGACTCCATATCAACTGGTACACTGTGAAATTTGAAAACTGTGTTGCAGCAATATTTTGAGCTGTCTCAGAATGCTCACAATTTTCCAGCTGCGATGGCTCACTGCTATAAGTGGTCCAAATTAGTCATAACATTAAGCTGCGAAAACATGAAAGTTTCAGTTGCTACAGATGAGCCTCAGGCCATTGGGATTTCTTCACAAGAAGTTAATTTCTAAATTTTCCTTGTGATGCAATTGCCTGTATTAAATGCAAGGATGTGGAAAAGCCGCCTGGCTGTTGATCGTCCGTGGATCTCGAATGCATCTTGGACCTGTCTGCGATGTGTTAAAATGAAGCACACAGGATCAGGTGGATCCCCATGAAAGATCACTGCAATATTTTGGGATTATTACCCACATTCATAGTAACTTTATAAGAAGGATATCACAAATAAAAACCAAAAGCAACTTAAAATAAATCAAAACAGATCAATATTTTGAGTTATCTCATGTTAGCTCAATCAATTTGTGCAACCATTTCACTCAATCAATTGAGCTGAATCAGTGCCTCCAATTTTACAGTGTATCTCAACCTTATCTCTTAATTATACAGTAACATTAATATGCTAATATTCTGACAAGGAAATGGGAAGTTTCCTCAGAAACGTTTTGCTAACATTATCTGCTAATGTTACAACATATAACATTATCCTAACCTTACCTCCTCATTATGATGTTATGTTATATGGTAACATTGTGAAATACAGCGAGAAGTTTCCTGGAAAAGGTTATGCTAATGATTAGCCACTAATATTATCGTCACTTAGCACTGATAATGTTATGTTAAGGTTACCAGAATATTGGACAAATCATCTTATTTCTAACACTTCCTTAAGATCCTGGTCAGGTTAATATAACATTATAAGAATATCATCAGTGTCATATTACCTTGTAACACCCTGCTCAGAAACTGGTGATGTTATGGAAATGTTAGCTGTTTGGTGGGTAGTCACGATAGTCACACCAGAAAACAGTCACTTCATTTTACATTTTGGCAAAATACACTAGCAATCACATGCATGTATGAACAATCAGGCCAATCTATGATAGACCCGATGGAGGGAGGGAGGGGCCACCGTCTTGAAAGACTGGCCGTTCGCCCTTCTCCGTAGCCCTTGTCTGAGCCCTTGTCTGTAGCTAATAGTCAAGTACTTGCTTTTAAAGTTCTGTTAAATGTTTCTTATTCCATCTCACTGTTTCATCTCAAGGTCTCACCCCTGCATCATCTGCATGCTTCATATGTTTCTCAAGTCATCACATACCTAAAACTCACTCTCTCATTGCCATTCTTACTCTCACCATGCACATTATCACGGGTACTATGCTTGATAGACAATTTTCCAGGTAGGATGGATGGATGATCTGGGCTTTACGACCAGTATTCATGCACTTGTGGTAGGCTAATTAGGACAGGAAGAGGACACGGAAATGAGGCAAAGGACGATTGAAACTGCCATCCAACATGGACCCAGGCAACCCGGCAAGAGCTGGATTCGAGCCCTGGACCCAGCGATTGGAAGCCCAGCATGCCAACCCCAACCCCGCCCCCTTCAGAAAGTTAGAATAATCAAGTGCAAAGTGTACCATATTAATTACAATGCAAATTCAAGAAATATTCACTTCTGAAAGTTCACGGAATTTGACCAATAGTCATTTTCTAGTATACAATTATGGAATGCATCATACATTTTTGAAGGCCATGCTCATTGATATGCCATCACTGTATAAAGATAACAATAAAAAATTGTCTTCCAAACTGCCTATGACTTATCGTGCAGCACAATTTCAGAAAATTCATTTCTTCGAATGTAATATTCTTCGGCAATGCCATGTTAATGAATCTAACAGGAAATATTTGCTCTGATTAACAGTGATTATATATGACAATTGTCTCATCATCACTGCCATACCTGTGACACATCATACTGGTAGCATATATATGCCTGCACAAGAAGCTCCTTGAGCTACCTGTAGCGTCTGAGGCCGCCAATCAGCAAGAGGAGCATGGCATATAACAAGCTGTGGGACACACCTTCTCTGACATGGCATCCACCACTCAGGAGTTATACAGGGGGACGCATTGACAGCTCTACTATCCTATATATGGTTAAATCATAATTTACAGGTAGGTAGTTGCATTACTTTTCAAGGCTATTGTCTTAATAAGTACTGCTAGTGATTCGTGTGTACATCATTGTTTTGATATTGATGTCTATTTAAATGTTAATTCCAAGCATTTAACTATATTAATTAATTTATGTATCATAATAGAAGTCAGAAATAAGAAGTAAAAAAACTTGTATGTACCACTAGAAATGCCCATTAAGTTCAGGTACATCAAAGTTAGCAGAGATATATATATAATGGACTGGCATCGCCTTGCATATCTATCCATTGCATAGGCAGTAGATCAAGCAAAGGAATGAATATCACCTGGTTCTAAAGGCTGGAGGGCAGACAATATCATAACTACAAGCGCAAACTGATTAAACTAGGAATGACTATCCTTGTAGAAGACCCCCCCCCCCCAATACAATATTCATAAAGATAAGGCAATAAATATTCACTTAGTTAGTGTATAGGTGAGTGTTAGAAGTCTGCAGATCAGACATCAGTGGATCTAGCTTTTCTAAAAGTTCTATTGTATTTACTTGGCTTAGAAAATACAATAGAAC
This sequence comes from Platynereis dumerilii, assembly GCA_026936325.1. Classification (NCBI taxonomy): domain Eukaryota; kingdom Metazoa; phylum Annelida; class Polychaeta; order Phyllodocida; family Nereididae; genus Platynereis; species Platynereis dumerilii. The sequence goes on from JAPTHN010000005.1 coordinate 16,479,660, forward strand.
TTTTAAATAATCACATGGAATTAACAGGGGGGAGGGTTGGTCTAGTGGTAACGTGCTGGGCTGCCAATCGCTGGGTCCAAGGTTCGAATCCAGCTCTTGCCGTGTCACCCGGGCTTATGTTGGATGGCTGTTTCAATCATCCTTCGCCTCATTGCCGTGTCCTCCCCCTGTCCTAATTAGCCTACCAAGTGCATAAATACAGGACGTAAAGCCCCAATCATCCATCCATCCATGGAATTAACATTCTGCAAAAAAAGTCTGGGTCCTCATATTTATATGTTTTGAAAGGTCCCTGGGCAGTGTGTCTTTTCTGATAAAGCTTAAGACTCGACATCACTTCAGTAAATCGTATTTTGAGCCCGATTAAGAAATATTGTCTAAATTATGGTTGGTTTGGGTTTTACCGATGCTGCTTGTTCGAAGAGCCTTTTACATGCTTCATGAACCTCCTGACTTTGTGGGTTGTGTCTAAACAGCTAAAGGACATTAAAGTGTGTTTTACAAACTTTAAATATTTGGTCTGTGTGCAAAAGTCGGTGACCAGTTACTTCACAGCTATATATAAGGCCAACTCCTCTCCGAAATGCACAAGACTACTGCACAATTGCACATGAAGGCTGATTATAACAGTCTATTTCATTATTTTTTAAATCAATGGCAAGCTGTATTACCCTCTGAAATGTGCTGAGTAGAACTGACTTTTTCTTTAGAAATATCTTAGCATAGCCTAGGCTGAAGTTTGGTGCGAATCAAATATGTTTCAATTACTTCTAAAGGACAATTCATGAAATCAGAATTGGGAACAAAGGCAATATTGTAATTGTATTATATAAAATAAAATAGCATTGTGATATCTTCCGTGAACCACTTCCCGAGTCTTTTTTAAATTACTTACGCACTCTCAAAATTGGCATTTTCACATCTACGGGCAGCATTCTACATGTGAAAAATAATAAAAATGTCGTTTTACGCCTTGAAAACAATTATTCCTTTTACACTATCTATATAAGTAATAGATAACGCCCTCGTTTGTGACAATATGCAATATATCCGAGGGCTTTACCCCGAGGATTATTGCATATTGTCACAAACAAGGGTGTTATCTAACTTATACCACTAAGTACAAAACAAATTAATTTAAATCCCTTTGTTTGCCTTCAATCCTTCTTGTTTGACAACATTTCATTGTATTTGTTGCACATTCATGTTCCTCAGTTCATTTGAAGGTTGGCAGCCCTGAAGGCAACAGGTCAGAATTCTTTGTTCTCAGGAAATAATACATTAATTTTGTAGATAGAAAGATCGATAGATAGATGGAAATAACACAATACATTGATTTCATTGATTAATTTTATAGGTAGATATGGATAGACAGATAGATTGATAGACGGATAGATAGATAGATATATAGATAGATAGGTAGGTCGATAGTGCAGCCATCTCAGCCAAGGTCACTTTGGGGAGGTTGATTATTACAGTCGCTTAGCAAATGATATTTTTAATTTATGAAAGACATTTGAACAATAACAGAAAGCAAGGAGCAGGGGTTCGGGGGCGGCAGCCCCCGAATTAAGAAGAAAAAATAATTCTTTGAGCTTGCCAAATGGGGCCAAAATTGTTGGTCTGCTGCTCCGCTATTTTTTTGCAGCTTACATATCCCAAATGTACTATTTTATCAAGTGACCTTAAATTTGATCATTGTTTCAGATAATGGTATTTATAAAAAAGAGTGCATATAGCCTTTTTATTGAGACCAGTTACACTTGATACAATCTTCCTCCTTGTTTACTATCTGTGTTGTTCAGTTTTAATCCTTTGTTGGTCAGTTTTGTTTCAGTGTTTCCTTCAATTTTGTCAACTTGTAGTCAGCCAAGCATGCAATATCATGGTCAGGTGTATGAGCTGTGATATGCATTATATCAGAGCAAAATCCTGCCTTCTGATTGGCCAGAAAAAGCAAACAGTGGTATAAGTAATAGATAACGCCCTCGTTTGTGACGACATGCAATATATCCGAGGGCTTTAGCCCGAGGATTATTGCATGTCGTCACAAACAAGGGTGTTATCTAACTTATACCACTAAGTACGAAACAAATTAATTTAAATCCCTTTGTTTGCCTTCAATCCTTCTTGTTTGACAACATTTCATTGTTTTTGTTGCACATTCATGTTCCTCAGTTCATTTGAAGGTTGGCAGCCCTGAAGGTAACAGGTCAGAATTCTTTGTTCTCAGGAAATAATACAATACATTAATTTTGTAGATAGAAAGATAGATGGAAAGATAGATAGAAAGATCGATAGATAGATAGAAATAACACAATACATTAATTTCATAAATTAATTTTATAGATAGATAGATAAACAGATCTATATATTGACAGACGGATAGATATAGGTAGGTCGATAGTGCAGCCTTCTCAGCCAAGGTCTCTTTGGTGAGGCTGATTATTACAGTTGGTGAGGAAATTTTATTTTGAAGTTACAAAATACATATGAAAAAGAATAGAAAGCAAGTAGCAGGGGTTCGGGGGCGGCAGCCCCCGAATTAAGAAGAAAAAATAATTCTTTGAGCTTGCCAAATAGGGCCAAAATTGTTGGTCTGCTGCTCTGCTATTTTTTTTGCGGCTTGCCTATCCAAAATTAATTATTTTATCAAGTGACCTTAAATTTGATCATTATTTCACATATTGGTATAAAAAAGAGTGAATATAGCCTTTTTATTGAGACCAGTTACACTTGATTCAATCTTCCTCCTTGTTTACTGTCTGTGTTGTTCAGTTTTAATCCTTTGTTGGTCAGTTTTGTTTCAGTGTTTCCTTCAATTTTGTCAACTTGTAGTCAGCCAAGCATGCAATATCATGGTCAGGCGTATGAGCTGTGATATGCATTATATCAGAGCGAAATCCTGCCTTCTGATTGGCCAGAAAAAGCAAACAGTGGTATAATCATTCATAAGAATCCTCACTCATTATTTGCTTGGTGTTTGGCATCATGATTCGTGACATATATTTGCATTGTTTTCTTTGAATCGCAATGATGAATTTATTATTAAGGCTGACATCACTTTCCATTCCGATTCAGGTTACTATAGCAACCAGTGATCACCCTACATCCTTAATAAATGCAACTTCAGTTCATCACACCAAAAATAAGAAATGGTTTGCTGAATTGGAAAAGACAATAGATGATGTCTCAATATCATTATTATGTAACCTGTTACAAATACCAACAATGCCATGAGACTTAGGTTTAGAGCCAAATAGAAAGTGACATCAGATTCATAAAGGCTTTTCAGAGAAATCAATGCACAAATGTCGTATAATACGTTGCCCATCATCAAATACACAAGCACGGTGAACATTTTGAAGGCCATTCTAGTTCAACTAATCCAAATATCTTTGCTTGTACAACTTGGCACAGTTCTTCCCTTATACCAGGCTACACTGTAAATTTTGAATTTTGAGTTAGCTTAGTTGACTGAGTGAGATGCTTGCACAATTCCTTTGAGCCAAGACAGCTTGTTGTTTGCAAGTTATAACAGCATAAAGATTATCAGACTCAAAACAGCAAGCTATCATGCTCAAACAAATTGTGCAACCGTCTCACTCAATCATTTGAGCTAACTCAGAATTTCAGAATTTATATTGTACAGTATATATGTAGGCTGAAGAGCCGCTGATCATTTGTTGAGCAAGCAGGATACAACATGTCTCTTTTGGTACCCTTTTCACATCCGTGCATACATGCATTTCCGGGCAAACCAGTGACAGTAACTGTTATGCTTAAAATTTCTGCTGGGTGCGGACCTGAAAGGAAGATGACCAAGTTGCAACCGTTCCTCCAGCAAGCCTGATAAATGCAAGGTGCTTCACTATGGAAAAAACAACCAGAGATACAGCTATTACATGATGGAGGACAGGAGCTGACAGGAATAACACCATGGAAGTCACAGATGAAGAGAACGATCTTTGCGTAACCTTCACCCGGAGACCTGAAATTCTCGGAACAAGCTGCTAAGACAGTGAAAAAGCCAATCAAGTGGTAGGAATGGTGCGAAGATCATATAAATACATGGACAGGCTGGGATACTTTCAATACCATCTACGACTACAAGGCATTAATTCACAGTCGCCTGGAGACAGGAAACAAACTGTGGTGCCCTATCAAGAAGACAGATGCGGATCACCTGGAAAAAGTGCAAAGGAGAGCGACAAAGCTGGTGTACGAGATCAAAGACCAGTTGTACGATGAAAGACTAAAGAAGTTATAATTACACAGCCTACTATACTGAAGACAGAGAGGAGACATGATCCAGGTCTACACATTTGTGCACAGATTAGAAGACATGGGAAACAACTATTCTGACAATTTAATAAAACAAGCTGAAAGCATAACCAGAGGGCACTGTTTCTAACTCGCAAAACCAAGATGCAACACAAGACTAAGGCAAAACTCTTTCAGACACAGAGTCATGAATGATTGGAACCAGCTACCAGAACAAGTTGTAACAGCACCGAGTATAAATTCATTCAAAAAGAGGCCCATTGGTCTCACCTCCCCTATATCCACTAAGAAAGCTAGAATCAAAGGTGTTGATTTTTTTTTTTAATAAAGAACTCTAAATTGGTGATATACATGTACTTAGGAAGAAAAGTAATGTAAATAGGGAATGGGAGCTGTGTCAGAATCTGCCATTGAAAACTGATACCCCCTTTCGAATAGATACCCTCCCCCACAGTAAAAAATTCTGAACAGTCCCTTACACTTTTTTAATGGCTGGGGGGGGGGGGGGGGGGGATGTGACCTGGTGCCCCTCCCAATAACTTTATAATACAATTAAATGAGCACTTGGTCAGTCCCGCCTACGTCTGACCAACCACAGAGAGTTGAAAAGGATTCTGTGCATGAAACTGATCCAGGGGTCTCTTTGTTGCCATTTCTGACTAACAAATTGACAACAATGAAATCCACTTTACCATACATGCAGCGGAGTCACGTTAGTAAAGGTTATTCACCACGGGAGAGGGGAATATGTGATTTATCACCCGATGCCTTTAGGAGATTTTAGGCCGAGGTGTGATAAACACATATTCCTGATCCCATGGTGAATAACTGGCTTATACCGTGAAAGAATATAGGAATTATTTCCCTGTAATACTGGCATGTGATTGGCTGACAGAGGTGTCAAATGGTATAAGACAGATTAGACCTATTTGCAGATTGGCGGTCCATTGGAAAAATAAAATTTCTTCTTTTCCATTTGCAAACTGGCTTTGCCACGTCATTCACAGTTACCCGTTGGTTTCCTAATCTTCTTATTAGATGAGTACCTTAAGTCATTTAATTAGTTTGTCTATTGGCACCAATGCTGCATATAGCGTTCCTGCTGTCTACAGGTTGACCGCTATTTGCTGCCACCTAGGGTGCAAAATTCGCGAGCTCCTGTGAGCGGTCAACAGAATTTCGACCTCTGGAAGAAACCAGGACAGTGTGGAAGAAACCAGGACAGTGTGGAAGAAACCAGGAAAGTTCCATCATTTAGTGATGGTCTAATTTATTTCCAAAAACTCTGCTAGTGTCTAATCTGACTTTTGTTGGCTTCAATTTTAAGCATACAGCTTGTAAATACCAAAATAAGTTGGAACTATTTTCTATCATGGAGGATGTATACATTGTAGCTCACATATATTGCCAGTATAGAGGGGGCCACTTGTGGCATGGACAAGACATTCTGCTGAGTGTAACACAGCTTTTATGAAATTGTGAATTATATTGTTGTTCTAGTTCACAAATCTCCATAAAGTAACAGAATAAATACAATTGAGCATTTTTGATATCACAAAACAAAAATATCGTCTTTGTATGGAAAAGTGAATAAGTGAGAATGCGTTCTTTTTGGACCCTTTTTTGACCACAATTTAACATGCAGTAAATGGCATAAGTAGATTGAATACCATCAAAGTTCTGATGAGTAAAATCATCCCTTTCACAGGCAAAGTGTATGCTAAAGTTTCAAAACTTTCTTTTTGTCACATGATTTCCAAACATTTTCATTCAAAGCAGTGGACTGGATATTTGCCAGCAACCATGCTTTGTGAAAGTAGTTTGGCGTAGTAATATGGACAGCTGTTGTTCGACCTGATCTGGTGATCTGTCCAAAACAGATCAAATTATTGTTGACCCAATTCGATTTTCCAGGGACTGTCAGCATTCTGCTGCCACTTGACAGTCCTGAACAGAGACAGGCGTTCCTGAATAAAATGCAGGATTTTCAAAATATACCGAAAAGGTTTCAAAATCAACTTTCAATTTGGCCATGTGATGTCACTGGCTTAACAGTGTTTTAATGATTTGTTTGTATCAGTTACTGTTAATTGGTTACAGGAATTCGCATTGAATTAGACTTCTCAGCCACTGGAACCAATGAATCCAGCTGTACATGACGTGTGGTAGAAAATTACTCATTTGTGACCAATATCCATTCAGGTTTCTATGCTCAAAGAAGCTGTGAGATATAAATCGTTTTCACCAGTTTATTTCAGTAAATTGCGAATTGAAACTGCCATAACTTGTGTATCACAAATAAAGTACAGGCCTCTCTCGTAATCCCATGCATATTATCAAGTGTGCAAGTTGGGTTGGGTGGTAGTAGCCAATCATTGGTCAGCTCTCATATCTTGATAAATAGTGATTGAATTGGACCACAAATTACCATGCCAGACCGCAATATGTGAATGGTTTTGAAGCAATTAGCCATACACAGCTCTAGATAAATGTCATAAAGATTGACAATTGAAATTTATAATTTACTGGACTACATATTTATCTATCTGTCGTTTGTATTTTTGTCTTCCAATTTTAATCCTTCCGATTGAATTTATTTCCTGGACATGTTGAATGTCATGTCCTTTATTACATTGATCTATCTTTTGATCTATCTATTGATCTATCTATTGATCTATCTATTGATCTATCTATCGATCTATCCCTTGATCTATCCCTTGATCTACGGATATGTAATCTGAATTTGGACACCCAAGTAAATTTGAACTTGAAACTATCTATCTATCTATCTATCTAACTGTCTATCTGTCTATCTATCTATCTATCTATCTATCTATCTATCTATCTATTCTATCTATCTATCTATCTATCTATCCATCTATCTGTATGTCTGTCTATTTGTCTATCTGTCTCAAGCAATCTTTCAATTTTAATCCTTCTGTCTTATAATATTTCTGACTATCTGCCTAGATGGACCTAATGACAATTTTCAAAGAAGCTCTAACAAAATGCGGTCTGAGATGTTCAAACATGGACACATACATGTGTCAGTGAAGCTCATAATTAGAACTAACATATCAACCATCAAAGTTGTTATAGAAGACTGAATGACTAACAGCAAGCAACAAAGTTACTTCATTTGACAGTTATGGTATTCCTCACAGTTGGTTAAGCTTATTTCACAGTTATGGTAAATGTTTGTATCTGTGTATATCAGCTAAGATTTATAGTGAGAATGGAATGCATTGCTACCACACGTCACATAGGCCTCCATACGTCATGTAATAAATATTTCGATCTGCAATTACTCATTAATTTTATAGGCTTGAACCCAGCACTTAATGGGTATTGTTTCCAAAGTAATATGCCCTATTACTAGGCATAAATTTATGAGATTTATCCTGATAGTTTTTGTCCAATATTGAAAATACACATTTTGCTGAAGATCACATCAATGGAAATCCACAAGTCTACTGCAACGCGAATTCCTGTAAGTTAGCATGTGATATACCTATCAGCATACTGAGCATAGGTGTCAATAAACAAACTATTTAACTTTGTTTGTAAGATATGGACCTAATAAGACGATTGGAAGACAAAAAGGTAACTGTGAATGACGTGGCCAAAGCCAGTTTAGGCAACATACAAACTCCCAAAATATCTGACACTTTTTTGTGTAATATTGGTCGTAATGCAAAAATTAGGAAAATTAAAAAAATTATGATGTACTGAACATAGATTATTTCACAAAAGAGGCCTATAAATCGCATAAGTCAGCTGGAGTTTGTTGAAGTCAAGTGAAGTCAGAGTTTAGCAACTTAGCTGACTAGCCAGTTGGATTTCTTGACAAGCACGTCAAGAGTTCTAACTCTGACTTCGGGGTCTGGGTCATTCTCACAATACATGTAATATTTCACCTCAACATTTTAGAATTGGAAAGTCACATTTTTGACCCAAAAAAAAAGTTCTGACATTGTATTTAGCCTTTGGCATTAGTATTTTACTAAAATTCAAATTGTTTATTAATTATTTATGATTTTATTCAAGTTTTAAATTTTTTTCAATTCAGGAGTTGACATTTGCCACTTAAAGAGCAAATAATGACTTTTTCATGTCAAATAACCACCAGAGAGTGCAAATAATGACTTTTTCATGTCAAATAACCACCAGAGAGTTTACTTCCTGTGTGTATGTTAATTAAGTAAACCACGTTTACTTAAATTTTCACTTCTAAGTTAACAATTCCTCTTTCTATTTTGAAAAATGGGTTGACATCTATTCCGGTGTTGACCATTCTGGTTCTGGAGTTGACGTTTGTGAACAAAATGTACCGAAAGTACATTTTTAAAACCTTGATATATGAATTAGCATGCCAAAAACACAATTTTACAATGTAAACTGGGCCTGTGTAAAATTGTGTGATTGTATGTGAATCACCACTACTGTTGTGATGGATTGTTTGACATCTCTGGTTCTGGAGTTGACCTAAAATTTTAAGGAGCGAATAGTGTAAAGTTCTGGAGTTGACGGGAAAAAGCTCTGGAGTTGACAGTTCTGGAGCTGAAATTCATGAAGTCTTTTTAATATAAAATATTCCAACTAGGTGGCATCTGAATAGAAATTTTACACTACCCCTGTGACTATGTCAGGAATACTTAAAAATTTGGTTCCGGAGTTGACAACCAATAAAAATACTCTTGCCCTTGCGCGGGGAGATAGGGGTTTTTGTGGAAACTAGAGGGAATTGTGACACCAGACTTGCTGATTCTTACTTAGGAGGGCACAGGAAGCAGTGCTGGTGACATGATGAAAAAGAATTTCCTTCAGTTTCGTCCAGAGAGAAGAAAGTATGGAGTTGACACAAACCTCGAAAAAGTAGTTACAAGAATATAATGAAAGGCTGTTGTGTTGGAAATTGTACAAATTAATTAAATAATGGCTCTAACTACTCGCCATTTATAGCTCTACCTGATACAACTTCATTTTATTTCAGTTTTTGAATGATTTTGAATAATAACATAGCAAAATGTTGTCAACTCAAGATGGTTACGGTGCGAAACTGAAAGAAATCATAATAATATTTATATATTATACATAAAAACAATACATTTTTTGGGCAGGTTTTATTTATTCAAACTTCAGTTTTCATTCAAGGCCAAAATTAGTAGTGTGTGACAATAATTTAAAGATTTACAGACTTTGAAAGCATAGTTACGCTGATATTACATGTATTGTGAGAATGACCCGTCTAGCTAATCGGCATGTGCCCCAGTGTCTACCATTTCGCTGGCAGCTGGATGGAAAGGTGGCCTAGGTGCCCGTCTGCTCCCATGGTCCCACAACCACATATATGGAATTCACAGAGACATTGTTGCACTCCACTGAACTGAGGTTCGAAACAGGTGATTACAACAGTCAATGCCAAACAATGCTAAACAAGATAATCCAGCTTGTTATTTTGTAACAGGGCTCCTTTAAGCATTGTCAGAGCATAAGAAAATGTGTTAGAGGCTCACAGAGCCAGGAAATATTTGCCAAAGAACTGCTAATTTGAGCATCCATTTATCCACATGGAATTGTTCATGGACTATATTTATATTGCATGGGATATCTATATTTGGAATTGCTAACAGGAAAAATTGTAGGATACAGATTCATAGAAAAGGTAAGATATAAATTCTCCTATGGCCATGTCAACACAGAATTTTTTCCCAATCACATAGAAACTTTGAAGGCTGTTGATCAAATATCAAAGATGTTTCAAGGTTACACTTTGCATATGCTTTGTCCACAGTGACTAAATACACAAGTTCTATGTGTTTTCTACAGCTGACAGCAATTTGATTTTATATGAATTGATTTTTTCTGAAACATGTGCTTTCTCCAGGCCAATGTTTTGATCAAACAGGAAGTCATGTACAACATGTACAGTGCTGCCACGTTGTTGCACTGTGTGCTCCGCTGAAGATCTGCATGGGTTCGAACCCTGAGTGGGGAACCCAAACTTTTAAGTGCACCTTCATGAGCAAAATCCCAGCTGGATGTGGTTCAGATGAGACGTTAAATTGGCGGCCCCTTCTGTCTGTGCTGGACAAGTAAAACCCTCACATGGGGTAAATGTGTACAAATGTTGAGGACTTACGCTCTCTCTCCCATCTTATCAATCAACCCTCGTGAGCATCCAGAACTGGGCTTAGAGGGCTGCACTTACCATCTATCTCTCTACCTATCTATAACTATTTACCCCGTGGCCTAATTGGTAAGTGTGCTTGTCAACTGGCTTTGAGGGCGTGGGTTCAAATCTCACCCCAGGAACTCACTTTAGTCCGAGCTCAGCCCATGGGACATTAAATGGAGGCGGGTTGTATCCAGTATGCCATGCTGGGGCAACTGAAAGACCCTGGGCAATGTGGGCATCCCTGAATTAATAGGGTATGTGCCAGACTCACAGTCTTCTCATCTCATCATCATACGGCGATCTCCTGCCTCGATATCGCCCACTAAGGTGCTGCAGAGGCGTAAAACACAAACAAACAAACAAACACACCTATCTATAACTCATGCTCCTGAAATTGCATTAAGAACTCCTAACCATCAGGCCAGCAGCTTTAAGAAACTACTTGTGTTGGCCCACTGCAAATGTCACTCAAATGATAGCTAATGGTGAGCTGCTAATGGTGAGCTACATCTTGTCAGGCACGCCCAATGAGCCTCATGTAATTGGTATTAATTGTTTAATTAGGGAGATCCTGGGCTCACCCAGGGTTGCTAGTTGCACAACTTACAATGCAGTCATTGAAGTCTTACTTATTTACCAGTGAATACCAGCTTAGTACAGTAGGCATAATGCAGCTTTGGAATCAACTGCCCACAGGACAATGCTTACTTAATGGAAAGCTTTTGAGTTCACTCTGTTCAATGACACCCATTTGGCCTCTGGCATTTCTTGGAACATTAGATTGCACGTCTTGACAGGCCAACAAATACTACTATGTTGTATCCAGGCTAGTGAGGCCACAAATTCTTTGTTTGCTGTATTCAGATGTCATTTGACAGACAAATCATTGACGTAATTCTCATAGAATAACAAAAATTAGATAGGGAAGATGTTTTCACGTAATGCTGTCAGTGAAATTTGAGCACCAACACAAAGATCATCTATCCAACATCTGACACAATGCATGTGTCAATTGATGTCGAAAAGTCACCAAATGAAAATTAACCCATAGTTTGTCTCATGGCATTTCAAAAAGGCTGTCACTAACCATGGCATGCATGCTATGCATGTATCACCTAGGGAGAGGGAATATGGTATTTATCCAACTAGAGCATTGGGCCAAGGTGAAAAACACATACATGTACATATATAAGTACAGGCAGCTGGGTGGCTGAGTGCTTTCGGTGCCCACATGCTCAACTGAAGGTCTTCCCATGCATCATGGGTTCGAACCCCTGGTGGGGAACCCGAAATTTTCAGTGAACCTTCATGAGCAAAATCCCAGCTGGATGTTATTTGGGTGAGACGTTCATTCGGTGGAGCCTTGTATCAGTGTCTATGCTGGGCAAGTAAAAGATCCCTCACATAGGGTAAATGTGTAACAAGTTGAGGACTCCCGCTCTCTCTCCCATCTCATCAATCAACCCTCATGAGTGCCCAGAACAGGGCTTAGATGGCGGGTGCACCCCCTCCCCCCATACTCCCAAAAATGTATAGGCCTACAAAGCTTCTTCAATTAACATATTAATAGATAAAAATATATACACATACTTATCTGAGACAACATTTGAATTTATACACACATATATCTCAATGTCAGATTTAATCAACATATATTCACACAGGTAAGAAATTATATACCCTATAGTATAAAGGCATCAAGCAAATTTTAGTAATGTGCTACCCCTCATCTGGTTCAAAGTTGAACAGCAGAGTTGAGATAGCCAGACTATCAATGCATGTGCCTCATAACCTTTTAAATAACATTCAGTTTACAGATATTATAATACTATAATACTATATCAGTAGTGGGTGGGTCCGGACCGAACACTCCCCGTATATATACAGATATTTTAACACAAAAATACTCTATCAATAGTGGGGGGTCTGGACTGACCGCTCTCCAGATTATAAATGAAAAAATAAGAAATCTTCGAGAATAGGGTCTGAAACGACCACTACCTATATTTATAAATAATAATTAGTAACTTTCCAATTTCAAATGTGCTACACATTTACTGAATGATTTAATATTTTTCTGATCTTTTAAAATTTGTTGTGGTACATCTTGCCACAAGTGTGGACTGTGTGGTGCTCTAGCTAAATAGCTCTTATTGTATATTTCTAGGCTATGATGGGGTGTTCTAGGATTGTTGCTATTTCTAGTATTATGGTTGTGATTGCTGAACTCAAAAATATTTGCTATTCTTTGTGGTAATGTATCATTTATATATCTATAAGACAATTTTAGTAATGAATTCTCAATTAAATCTTCAAGTTTTAAAACTCCAGCTCTTTTATAATATGGCAAAATTCTCACTCGACGCTTCTTTAGTTGCTTCCCGTTAACATCAGACCCCAGGCTGGTATCCCGTATAAAAGATGACTTTCTGTATTTGTCATGTAGATAAGCTTTTTGTAAAAATACGGCAATGTATTTTTGATCATGTTTAAACTGTAGGTACCAATGGCAAGTTTAGATAACAAGTATTGACAAGGGTTATTCCAATCTAAATGCTGATCTAGGTGCACACCAAGAAACTTGACACTGGCGGTTTTCTTTATATTAGACCCTCCTATTTCAATATTGCAATGATAGTTTGCAAGTTTTTTCTTGGTTTTGAATAATAAATAATATATATATATATCGACCCTCAAAGTGTATATTTGTAACTGATGGCATTATATCTGAGCTGAGCCAGCAGCCTTCAAGTGAGACTACCTTTGTTTTCAAAAATCAATGGCTTTTCCAATGGATATACCATGCGGGGAAGCCACCAGCCGGGCACACTTCTCAAGTGACTGGAGAAAATTTGTTTTTCAATCATATTTAGTAGACAATTGAGGACTTCTTTTGTAACATTTTTACTCTTTCGGTTCCTTGGATGACATAAGAAATAATTTGAGCGGAGCTTGAGGACCTTTTGATAAACATTTTTTCGGACAAGCCAAAGCTTAATTTTTTAAAAGGAGGGGTGGGTATGTGCAGTGCACTCAGGGTCTGCTGAATCAACAATGAATCAATCAAGCTAGAAATACACAGGCGCAGTGTCAATATGCAGGCCAATGCGCTGCTTAACATTCATCGAAATTGGAAAAGAGGTCTTTAAGATACAAGTTTTCGTAAAGGGTGACTTATTTTTGTTGAACTGTTTAGCAAGAAATTTGTTATCAAATCTCTAAATTTCAAGTTTGCTATAGAATCACAAGATTCTGTGATGCCTAAACATTCTTAACTCAAAATTTTGACTTTCCGTACATACTTTAGTGATGTCAATGCATACTTATACTTGTAAATGTACTTAAAATACAAGACTCAGACTCAGACTCATTTTATTCTTGCTCAAGATTTAAGAAAATAATACCTTGAGAAAGAAATTACAATTTTGAAAAACAAACAAAATTTAAAGTCAAATTGTTGTATTGAAAATACAAAAACTTTGCAATGGGAAATTGAAAAAAAAAAAAATATATATATATACAAAATTTTGAGTATATGAATAAAACTATAAAATTAGTCAATAAAAATATTTTAAATCAATTCATTAATTTTACACTGGCCACGATACGTTTCGGTGATAATACATACAAGTATGAATGAATTTCATATTCCATGCAGCAAACAATCTCATCAATTAATTTCATTAACATGAAGTATTTATAAGCTTTGTGAAGTCACTTTCACCAGATTAATAATGACACTTTTTGATGATTGTTCTTTTACGACTTCACATCAAAAAGAAAATGTGAAACATACTTTCGTCGAGATAATGCAATCGGAAGCTGCGCATGAAGTTCTGCATCCACGAAAATGCAATTTGCAGCACTATACGCTATAGGATGTGACAAGGTTGAAACATGACACTGTAGCATTAGCTAATTGACCTAATGTTGATTGGTTGGCATATTCTGCAGTCCTTGGCCTCAGAAGCTGGGTAGGCTAATGCATAGAAGGTGAGGGCCCCTTGGGGAATCATCCTGCCATTGCAGGGCTCACCAACAAGATCAATAAAATTCTGAAGTATTCCAATCCTTCACAGCTTTTTTCCAGCCTGAAATATCCAATTTAGATAATTGTTTGTGGTTTTCCTCAAAGAAAATATTTTGAAACAACAAACAGACAACAATTAAACATTCAAACATAAGTACAATTGCTTTGAATATCTGAAACTGTGAACTATGTCTATCACACGGTTACCGGAGGAAGGCAAATCTTTTTGTTACAAAATGCAGCACTTGTGGTCAGGGTAGTCTGACACCAGCCCACCTGAGAGTTGAGAATGAGGGAAATGCTCAGCTGAGGATTTCGCACCCTGACAGTCAAGACACAGTCTGCTCACAGACTCTAAACGAACAGCACAGCTGGAGAGTCTGCCAGAAATCAGAAGACCTCAAGCTGACACATTTATCAATATGCAAGTAGGTCAGGTCATGTCCAGGTAGAGGGACCTCATCACTTGTGCTCATACGCATGTCTCTGTTCGGGACTGTCAAGTGGCAGCAGAATGCTGACAGTCCCTGAAAAATTGAATTGGGTCAACAATAATTTGATCTGTCTTGGACAGATCACCAGATCAGGTCAAACAACAGCTGTCCATATTACTACGCCATACTACTTTCACAAAGCATGGTTGCTGGAAAATATCCAGTCCACTGCTTTGAATGAAAATGTTTGGAAATCATGAGACAAAAAGAAAGTTTTGAAACTTTAGCATACACTTTGCCTGTGAAAGGGATGATTTTACTCATCAGAAGTTTGATGGTATACATTCTACTTATGCCATTTAGTGCATGTTAAATTGTGGTCAGAAAAGGGTCCAAATAGAATGCATTCTCACTTATTCACGTGTCCATACAAAGCCGATGTTTTTGCTTTGTGATATCAAGAATGCTCAATTGTATTTATTCTCTTACTTTATGGAGGTTTATGAACTAGGACAACAATATAATTCACAATTTCATAAAAGCTGTGTTACACTCAGCAAAATGTCTTGTCCATGCCACAAGTGGCCCCCTCTATACTGGCAATATATGTGAGCTACAATGTATACGCCTCCATGATAAAAAATAGTTCCAACTTATTTTGGTATTTACAAGCTATCTGCTTAAAATTGAAGCCAACCAAAGTCAGATTAGACACTTGCAGAGTTTTTGGAAATAAACTAGACCATCACTAAATGATGTAACTGTCCTGGTTTCCTCCACACTGTCCTGGTTTCTTCCAGAGATCGAAATTTTGTTGACTGCTCTCAGGAGCTCGCAAATTTTGCACCCTAGGTGGCAGCAAATAGCGGTCAACTTGTAGACAGCTCATACGCACACCTGAGCTGCCAGCAAGATATAAACAAATCGTAATCAACAACGTTAAACGATCAATGAGTGCACATGCACTGCCAATGAGTACCATAAAATTCTGAAGTTTTCAAATCCTTTAACAGCTTTTCAAGCATGATTTAAATGATAGTTTATGGTTTTCTCCAAAGAAACCAATTGAAACAACAAACGGATAACAATGAAACACTAAAGCATTCATTCAATTGCTTTGATAGACCTGAAACAGGTAATTATGCCTGTCACACCGGAGGAGAGTTAATCTTTTTGTTACAACTTCACAAATAATGTATATTGTGGTCAGGGCAAGCTTAACTAGAATCGCAAGCGATGATAATATGACCGCCGGCGCTGCTGGACGCCTTTTGCTGATCAAGTGCAATCAAGTGTGACTGTGTCGATCCATAAAAGATGAATAACAATTTGTGTTTTGAGTGCAGCTTGTTTGGACCTGGCTTAAAAAAGCTCAGTCGTATAATAATAATAATAAATAGATATATATTCGTTGTTGTCCATGGCGCAGTGGGGCCTCTATTTGACGGGGGGTTTATTCGAGGGGCGTATATGTGTACATCCATTGTGCATGCCTGTGTACGGCCATCGTCAAGTGTACGCCCATCTGTAGCTCGTCTGGCATGCCCATCTGTGTGTTCACTCCAATTTGTGTGTACACACCCATCTGTGTACGCACCCATTTGCGTGGGCATGTCCACCTGAATGCCTATCTGTGTGGGCACGCCCACCTGTACACCCATCTATGTGTACCCCCACCTGTAGGCCTATGCCCATCTCTTGAGTGTATGCCCATCTGTGTTGGTACCCTCATCTGTGAGTGCATGCCTTCTTAGTGTGCACGCCCCCCTTTACACCTAGCTGGGAGTACGACCGTCTGTGTGAGTATGCCAATTTGTGTGTGCACAGCCACCTTCGTGTGCACGCCCATTGATATGGCCATCTGTGTGCGCATGCCCATATGTACAGCCATCTGCATGTATACGCCCATATCAGCACGCCCGTCAGTGTGTGTAAGCCCATCTGTGCGTGCACGCCCATCTGTGTGTGCATGCCCATTTGTATGTGCATGGCCATCTGTATGCCCATCCCAGTGCGGATGCCCATGTGTGTGTGGACGCCCATGTGTGTCTGCAGGGCCACCTGTGTGTACACACACATCTGTCAGTGCAGGCCCACAAAGCAGTGCTGTGATGTGGTCTGTAATGCAGTGCAGTTATGCAGTGCAAAAAAGCACTGTTGAAATACAGTGCAGTAATGAAGTGTTGTGCTGCAGTGCTGTAATGCATTGCAGTAATGAGGTTCTGTGATGCAGTGCAGTAACACAGAGCTGCAATGCAGACTGCAGTGTTGTAATGCAAGGCAGTGATGCAGTGCAGTTATGTGTCCACGGGGGCATGGCCCCGTGTCCGCGGGCGCATGTCCCCGTGTCCGCGGGGGCATGTCCCCATGTCCGCGGGGGCATGTTCCCGGGGGCATGTCCCCATGTCCCCAGGGGTATGTCCCCATGTCCCTGGGGGCATGTCCCCGCGGGCATGTCCCCATGTCCTCGGGGGTATGTCCCAATGGCCCCGGAGGTATGTCCCCGGGGGTATGCCCCCATGTCCCTGGGGGTATGTCCCCATGGCCCCGGGGGTATGCCCCCATGTCCCCATGTCCCCGGGGGTATGTCCCCATGTCCCGGGGGTATGTCCCCGGGGGTATGTCCCCATGTCCCCGGGGGTATGTCCCCATGTATGTCCGCGGGGGCATGCCCCCATGTCCCAGGGGGCATGTCCCCATGTCCCCGGGGGCATGTCCCCATGTCCCCGGGGGCATGTCCCCATGTCCCCGGGGGCATGACCCCATGTCCCCTGGGGCATGTCCCCATGTCCCCTGGGGCATGTCCCCATGTCCCGGGGTATGTCCCCATGGCCCCGGGGGCATGTCCCCATGTCCCCGGGGGCATGTCCCCATGTCCGCGGGGGCATGTCCCCATGTCCGCGGGGGCATGTCCCCATGTCCCCGGGGGCATGTCCCCATGTCCCCGGGGGCATGTTCCCATGTCCCTGGGGGCATGTCCCCATGTCCCCGGGGCATGTCCCCATGTCCCCATGTCCGGGGGGGCATGTCCCCATGTCCGCGGGGGTATGTCCCCATGTCCGCAGGGGGTTTAGTAGATATTAAATGGTTGCCCCCTTATTCTTAGTAATAATGGTCGCCCACTCTTTAGTATATATTAAATGGTCGCCCCCTTATCCTATCTATCTATCTATCTATCTATCTATCTATCTATCTATGTATATCTATCAGCATTGCTTAGTAGATATTAAATGGTTGCCCCCTTGGTTCATACATTCTTAGTAATAATGGTCGCCCCCTCCTTAGTAGATATCAAATGGTCGCCCCTTATCCTATCTATCTATCTATGTATCTATCTATCTATATCTATCATCATTGCTTAGTAGATATTAAATGGTTGCCCCCTTGGTTCATTCATGCATGTACTTTTGTTATCTTAGCACCTTAGTAGATATTAAATGGTTGCCCCCTTATTCTTAGGAGATATTAAATGGTCGCCCCCTTATCCTTAGTAGATACCTTATCTATCTATCTATCTATCTATCTATCTATCTATCTTCATCATTGATTGCCATCATTGATTGCCATCATTGATTGCCATCATTGATTGCCATCATTGATTGCCATCATTGATTGCCATCATTGATTGCCATCATTGACTGCCATCATTGACTGCCATCATTGACTGCCATCATTGACTGCCATCATTGACTGCCATCATTGATTACCTTTGTCTACGACTCCGCCACATAAATCCTCCGACACCCTCCGACACATGAAATCCCGCCATGTGACCGCATAAAAACAGAGATCAGCCTAAAGGCGATCAATAAGAGTTTGGCTGCTTTTGAGACATCCCCCAGCAGTCAAGCGGTCCAAGCAGGTCTAATCTGGCACAGTGCCAAAAATCACGAAAACAACATTCAGATAGCCAAAATAACAATAAGGTGGGGTGTTTCACTGAAAAATCATGAATCTCAGAAAGGTATGAAAGACCCCTTGGATCATTCTGGTTTTCAGGGGTTGAGTAAAGAATGTAAAGTTATGTTTATATAGCAACTTTCATGATTGTACATTGAGTGTAACTTGTTCTATCCATCCCCAAAAATGTGAGTTAAATGGTACAATACGGGGGTGAAAGCAAAATGACCGCGCCAGCGCTGGCGGCGGTCATAATAAGCTTATACTGAGAAGTGAGGGTCTTCATGCTTGGCTGCTTGGCTGTCTGGCTGCCAAACAGGGACGACTCACAATTCCCTGGCTAGGAAAATAATGATTGCGCCAAAAAAAAAGTTCCACAACAAGTACCACTTTGCAGCAATAGCAGCATTCTAACAATAAACTGGCCGATTAAAAGTTATTGAATATTCAATTCAGGACCTAATTCAACAGACCAAATTGTTACTCCACTTCACTTTAAAAAAGTGATAGTTGCTGAATCTGAAATCTCTTAGAGCTCACTGACAAGAGTCAGATCAATTGTAGTTTCTGTTATGGATTCAAGAGGGCAGCACATACACACTTTTGTGAACCTGTTGAGCTCTAAGTTTAGAGTGGGAAATCCCTACACTGCAGAGAACTGTATTCAGTTCAGATCACTACATGTCAAGCACTAAGCTGCCAATCAAGGCTCAAATGGGGATCTGCAGTGCTGAAATGGCTATCAAAATAAGCTGTCTTCAGAGGCTTCGCATGGCCTTCACAGACCGCCCCCCCCCCCCCCAACTTTCTTCCTTTGACCATGTGGACGAAGTGTGCAAAATTTCAGCCAAATTGATTATAATTTAGAGGTGGTTCATCAAGGTTGAAGTTTTGCTATATTTTGCATTAAAACGCCTATATCTGAATAGTGAAAATCGTGGAAAATCATATTTTCCTTTCATTTGAGGCCTATTAAGACACTAATCAACAGAGGAAAAAGCATCATAACATTTGTTTGTATATCTTTCTCTCCACGTTAAAAAAGTGGTTTGTCCTACATGCCTCACATATTGGCCTTTATGACCCAGTATGTTTTCATTTCATCGGATGAGAATTCATGTTTCCACAAGCAGTTTCGTTGAGGATGTCTACCATTGCATCAATGACACAATATCATGCATTTCACTTATTTACAGGTGGCACTGTACCATAGTAATTTAGTAAATCACAGAGGCCCTCTAAAAATAAAGGAGCGTTAGTCAAATCGGGTTGAAATTTTCAGTTTTACAAGACCAATATTTGTTATTTTCGCATTACTCTGACAACATTTATGTTTAGGCTACATATTTGCCACAACACCATTTAAATTAGCGCACAATATAAGAGTGGAGCACATCCTATTATGTCTAAATGCATTACATAATAAGATTGCCATCTTTAAAAATAAATATAGAACAACCGGTAAAAGAGAATGGAGATTAATTCCATTTCGAAGCAAAAGTCAACTTCAGAACATTTTAAGTAAACATGTTATCGGACTAGTGTCATATTAGATCCATGAGACAGTACCCACGCAACAGACCACACTCAATAAAATAAATCTCATATGTCAAACACCATTGAAAGAAAAAGTTCCACAACTCGTACTTGAAAGTAACTTGTGGAAATTAGATGAAGATGTTTACCTTTACAGGGTGATGGAGGAGACTACCAGACTGGCCCACTCACTCACTTGTCACAAAAACTGGTAAAGGTTAACTTATTCAGAGAAATTAAAATATTTTATTCAAAATCACCAATAACATAAACATTGCAATGAACTTTCAGTAATAAAGCAGGGTTTAGGATGATTTTTCCAGATTATAGTCCTAACAGGTCCATTCCATGAAGGCGAAACACACCACTCCCAACATAACAAACAGGAAATCCAATTTATAACTTTGAAACTTTCCCTGAAAGAACTCAACAACATGTATGTATTATCAAATGGGCTGAAATCTAAATAATGGACAAAACAACAGGATATTAACAGCCACGGAGAGAGATGAACTACATGTATGCGCTCTTAGCCCACACCTTGCTGTCGAACAAAAAATAAAATTTAAATGCAAATCAGAATGATGGAGATATTATAGAGTATATATAAAATGGAAATTGGCCATCATGTTGTCTATGCTACATGAATATAATTATCTTAACCAAAATCTATATTCAGCTCAACATAATGATAACAGTAACAATCATTCTAAGTTTCATGCAAAACTACAAAGAAGTTTTTGCCGCAGCCTGTTAACTGACTGACATATACGGCCTGACAGCAGGCAGAAATGAATGATAAGGGACCGTTCAGAATTTATGACTGGGGGGTGGGAGTTTTGCTGGAACTTCCCATCAAAAATTGATACCCCCTCCTTGACTTTCATGCGGATTTTTAGAACCCCCACCCTCAGGTTTCACGCGTATTTTTAGTGCCCCCCCCCCCTCCTCTACATAGAAAGCAATACACATGTATTATAACAAAACAACCCAAGTCAGGGTCACTGAGTAACAATATCACGAGCTGTTCTGTGAATTAATATCACTCGAGCCCGCAGGGCGAGAGTGATATTAATTCACACAACAGCGAGTGATATTGTACGAAGTGCCCTGACGCGTGGTTGTTTTGTTTTTATCACCTGGTTTTACCTCAAATTTTCAGTTATAAAGTGGGACTTTTTTCTGCCATTACAAAAATGTGACGTCACCATGGAGCAACAATGGACATGACGTCACAATCTCATTATTCTGGCCCTTGTTTGGTATGTAACATCATCAGCTGAAATGCTGGTGATGTCATAACCATTGTTACAAAATACCGCCCTTGAAGGGTGGTATTTTTTACAATATCATAGACCCTCATATTTTGACTGTAAACAGTGATATTCACAGCCAACCAGGTGATAAATACTGTTATACACGGCCATCAGTACAGATTTGCATCATTTCGCGGACTTTTGCGGGTAAAAAAGTCCCAATAAAATGAGTTTATGCGTGTTTTTTAACATTTTTTCTTTGTTAAAGTTTCTTACCCCCTTGGAAGTGTTGTCAAAAATGAATACCCACGTGTGAAAAATTAGTACCCCCTCGACCAAAACTCCCACCCCCCCCCCAGTCATAAATTCTGAACGCTCCAATAACAGTAGTCTTGTGGTGCTGTATTATCTAATTCATCGTATTCTTTTATAAGGTAAAACCTACTAAAATCCACTACCATTGGTCAGGTGTTTTCGTAAAAGAGGTTAGATTTTCTGAAAACGAGACATGTTAAATTTTACGATGCAAAAGAATTATTAAATTTTGCTGAGCAGTAAAGAAACAATTCCAAAAAAGAGAGTAGCAAAAAAAAATAGTTTGACGATGTTGAGTGGTTAATGGTTGCAGTTACATGTGATAAACTAATTCACTCAGGGGTGAACGATATTTTTTGATAAGGCTTTATGTCCTGTATTATTGCTTTGATACTCATGGCACATGATGAAACTTCTGACAAACACCGGTTGCTAGAATCAGGGATCGCACTCAGGTCTCAGAGGTTGAAAGGCAAGTACAGAGGTCAATGGACAACTACCCTACTGCTTCACCAATTAATCATAAAGACCTATAAGAATAAATAATTTGGTAATGGCACTCTGACGATATTCCTCATAATTCTAACCTTAAAAAAAGGTAGACTTGAACAATACATGTAGTGAAGCAAATTTGTCACGTGTCTGTAAGAATAAGGCCAACAAAACAGCATTATATGAATCTACAGGATTATTTCTCTAGGGATATATTTTCACTGCAGAAGATAATCTGGTTGTTATGGAGACCGTCTTCTACCACTGTACACATATGGCATGAAAGAAAATATTGCGGAGGCCGGAGGATGCTTTTGCCGCCTGACTCATCACTTCGTAAACACTATATAATATTATTAACGTATATAATTCAATAGCATTCATAGTTCGTAACTCAACAGAAGTCAATATACAAGAACTGGCAACAAATATATCGATTTTGCAAATTTTGCACAGAATTAAGATATGACAAGGGAGCAACCATTAGATATTCGGGAAGGGGGGATTAAGAAATCAACCCACCACAAATTATTTTTTTCAACACTGCCTGAGAAGAAATCCTTTTCACCAGAACTGTGTAATTATCTATTCGATTCAAAAACTCTCCAAGTGAAAAAATCTCTTCGGTCAGGGCTGTAGTGTACTGTGGAGGCATAGACCGAGCAGAATCCTTGGGGGACAAAGAACCGCCCAGAGGGTTTGCACCCCAGAACACGAAGGAATATTTGAAATTTATATATCATGTACTTCTTTTGTCATATTCAAGGGGGGGGGCAGCTGACTCCCCCCCCCCCCGTCACCCGCAGGCTAGGGCGCTGTCGGTTATATTCATTCAGGAAGGGCCACAGTTGTGAAATGTGGTTAGGTGCTACAGAGACGATAGAGGTCCCAGACCATTTCAGTTGATGGGAATTTTAGAATAATTTTATAAAATCTTGTATTTTTCAGATAACAGCCGCCACGATTCCCAAGTCAGAGGAAGGACAGAAAAAAACTGAAAGGCATCACAATCGCAGATACCGAATTCTTGAAAAATGACCACCGAAACATCAACGGACGTGGTTTCCTTGAATGACATACTCTCAACCACTGGCATGGACGACTCCACAGAATGGACTACTGAAAACACCTCATTCTGTGAACATAAAACTGACGCAGAACTCAGTAGTTTGTACGAAGTCAAACCGGTGATGGGTTTCATGTTTATTCTCATGATCGTAGGCCTGGTCGATAATGCAATTGTCATGTTTGTCTACTGGTTCAAGAAGAAGAAGTCCATAGCAAACTATTTCATGGCAACGTTGGCCATTGTGGACTTCTTCTCGTGCCTCCTGATTCACCCATACGTCATCTACAAACTGTTTCATTTCTACGATCCAATCATCATCGTCTGCAAAGTGTTTGAGTTCTTTATCCACTTCAGCTTGGCTTTGCAAACGGGAATTCTGTTCTCAGTCGCTGTTGACAGGTTCTACGGAGTCTGCAGACCGTTGCTTTTTGTCAACGCCAACAAGAGATTCAGATTCCTCATCTTCATTTCTGTTTCCATACCGTTTGTCACGAGCGTGCCCCTTCTGGAATTCTATGGAAAGTACACGGTCGAAGTGACCATAGATGGCTGCACGTTCAACCCAGGTGTCTGTCACTACAGCAATGACTATGACGGCACAGTCTCCCAGGCTATTTTCGGAGCAGTTATCTACTTGATCCAGGGTGTTCTGATGATGTCGATGGTCGTTATATACATCATCATCGCGATAACCATCCGGTCGAGAAAACGTCGTGTGAACCCAGCCAACCAATCACAGAGCCAGGGTCAACCGGTTCAGAACAAATACTTCGCATCGAGGCAAATTCAAAACAAAGATGCTCTTCAAGTACCCCTGGAAGTCCACGGCAAAAAGATAACTCAGAAGACTTCTGATCAATCCTCGCTGACCACGGCAAACACCATCGAAAGAAAAAGTTCCGATACTCAGAGCTCGATTTTAACTTGTGCATCAGAAAACAAAACTGAAACTCACTCAAACCTACAGGGAATCATGGAGGAAATGAACATTCCAGCAGTTGAAAGCATTCCAAAGTTAGAATCAAGTACATTGGAAGAGAAGAAGACAAAATCTGATGTGGTGAATCAAGACGTCATCAAGAATCAAATGTCTCAACCAGGTCCTTCGACGAGTGACCAATCAACTTCAGACCAATCATCGAATCAAGCAGTGCTGCAGACAAGACGCTTAAACTCCAGAACAGCAAGCCAGAAATCTGTTCAGTCCACACAGAACAACAACCAAGGACCAAAGCGATTCGCTGTATTGAAAGGCACGAAAGTTCTCTTCGTTGTCACGGCGATGTTCTATATCTCGTGGCTGCCATTTTGGATTCTCAAGTTCATTGACATTGGGAATCCAGGGTTGTGGGCGGATCAAAGCACCTCGGGAGAATTGTTATACGCTTTCCTAAACCACCTGTACTTCATCAATAACGCCATCAACCCCCTCATCTACACCTTTGCCAATTACAACTTCAGGGAGGACTGTCGCCAGGTGGCAAGAAGACTTCGAAGACATTAGCTTGCTTTCACAAAAGATGAAAAGATTTACAAGTCCAGCATAACCTTGTATACCTCATGAATTGCAACTGGATCTACTTTTAGCCTCAGTGTTTACCCAACTGGCCATTTATCGCAAGGCAGACCTAAAACTGTTACCTCGGTACAATGTCATTACACGTTCTGAACTTGAGAATTCTGGTCAAGCTGTCAGTTGGTTAAACAGATAAATGACAGATACGCCCTAACGGTCCCTGGGTATCGAACTATTGGTTCATCTACTTTCAATGCCAAATGGACTAATCCGATTATATGTTGTTTTGTAATATTGCCATATTATTAACTTTACCGAGCAGCTTCTGAATTTAATTTATGACCCAGCTCTTTGAGTCTCGGACACCTGGACTTTAGCTTCTTATTTGATTTGGTGAACAGAGCACTCAACAATGGCAGATCCAGACTTAGTAGTCTAGGGTTGGGGACCCGGACGTGTTTCAGGATTCGCGAGACTGTGTTGTCAATTTTTTTCTTCAAAGTGCTACTATTTATCTTGGTTGTCGAGGGGGGGGGGGCGCTGGATCTGCCACTGCTCGAATCAGAGACACTATTGTCATTAATAGTAGGCCTATTATACAGACTATCTTGAAAGCCTATACGGTGAGGTTTGGCCGTTCAGTTGCTCTCAGGGTAATTTTGTAAAATATAAGATAAGCCTATTGTAGTGTCAAAGGACAACCCTTCACAATCATATATCAAGCAAAATTGCTCTTCAGGAGAGTATACACAAGGCCTGTACAGCCATATTGTTTGCTATATATATAGCCAACAACTAAGTATTATTATTATTATTGGATTATTATATTCAAATATTTTGCGTTCAACATTGTACAACTGGTTATCGTCTGTTAATTCATTATTTAAAGTCCAGTATTAAATCATCAGTATATATAAGTATATATTTATAATAACACTGCTGTATCAGGAATATTGTTTTGACATTTTTATATTGTAAGCCTGTTGGTTATATCTGTTTAATAAAGTTTTGTGGATATACAATTAAGCATTGAATGTTAAATTGATGTGCAGCACGAACTTATTGCAGTGACCATAATGAGAGTCATGAAATCCTACACAAGAAAGTCAAATTAACATAGCTACTACTAGGTCTATCAATAGAGGACAAGATATTCCAATAGGAATAGCAGGATGTACTGCCAAAAACAGAATGTTTCAATAAGAATAGCCAATGCTCTGCCAATAAAAGGAATTTTCCAATAAGAATAAAGAATGTTCACCCAAGAACAAGAATGTTCCAATAAGAATAGCACATGCTCTGCCAAGAACAAGAATGTTCCAATAGGGATAGCAGATGTACTTCCAAGAACAAGAATATTCCAATAAGATTTGAAGATATACTAACAAGAACAAGAATGTTCTAATAAGAATAGCAGATGTTCTGCCAGGAACAAGAACATTCCAATAAGAATAGCCAATGCACTGCAAAGAACAAGAATGTTCAAACAAGAACAGCAGATGTTGCTACAAGAACAAGAATGTTCCATAAGACCAGCAGATGAACTGTCAAGAACAAGAATGTTCCAATAAGAATAGCAGATGCACTGCCAAGAACAAGAATGTTCCATAAGACCAGCAGATGAACTGTCAAGAACAAGAATGTTCCAATAAGAATAGCAGATGTAATGCCAGTACAAGAATTAATGTCCCAATAAGAATAAAAGACATACAAGCTAGAAGAA
Source organism: Platynereis dumerilii (assembly GCA_026936325.1). Classification (NCBI taxonomy): domain Eukaryota; kingdom Metazoa; phylum Annelida; class Polychaeta; order Phyllodocida; family Nereididae; genus Platynereis; species Platynereis dumerilii. The sequence goes on from JAPTHN010000005.1 coordinate 16,506,393, forward strand.
GAATATTCCACAAGAACAGCAGATGTAACAAGAACAAGAATGTTCAAATAAGAATAGCAGATGTACTGCCAAGAATAAGAATGCTCCAATTAGAATAGCAGATGTACTGCCAAGAACCAGAATGTTCCAATAAGAATAGCAGATGTACTGTCAAGAACAAGAATGTTCCAATAAGAATAGCAGATGCACTGCCAAGAACAAGAATGTTCCATAAGACCAGCAGATGAACTGTCAAGAACAAGAATGTTCCAATAAGAATAGCAGATGTAATGCCAGAACAAGAATTAATGTCCCAATAAGAATAAAAGACATACAAGCTAGAAGAAGAATATTCCACAAGAACAGCAGATGTAACAAGAACAAGAATGTTCAAATAAGAATAGCAGATGTACTGCCAAGAATAAGAATGCTCCAATTAGAATAGCAGATGTACTGCCAAGAACCAGAATGTTCCAATAAGAATAGCAGATGTACTGTCAAGAACCAGAATGTTCCAATAAGAATAGCAGATGCACTGCCAAGAATAAGAATGTTCCAATAAGAATAGCAGATGTACTGCCAAGAACAAGAATGTTCCAATAAGAATAGCAGATGTACTGCCAAGAACCAGAATGTTCCAATAAGAATAGCAGATGTACTGTCAAGAACCAGAATGTTCCAATAAGAATAGCAGATGCACTGCCAAGAATAAGAATGTTCCAATAAGAATAGCAGATGTACTGCCAAGAACCAGAATGTTCCAATAAGAATAGCAGATGTACTGTCAAGAACCAGAATGTTCCAATAAGAATAGCAGATGCACTGCCAAGAATAAGAATGTTCCAATAAGAATAGCAGATGTACTGCCAAGGACAAGAATGTTACGATAAGAATAGCAGATGTACTGCCAAGAACCAGAATGTACCATAAGAATAGCAGATGTACTGCCAAGAACCAGAATGTACCATAAGAACAGTAGATGTTGTAACAATAATAAAGTACCATTAGAACAGCAGAAGAGGTAACAAGAACAAAAATGTTCCAGTAAGAATAGCAGATGTACTGCCAAGAATAAGAATGTTCCAATAAGAAAAGCAGATGTACTGCCAAGAATAAGAATGTCCCAATAAGAATAGCAGATGCACTGCCAAGAACCAGAATGTTCCAACAAGAATAGAAGACATACTAACAAGAACAAGAATGTTCCATAAGAACAGCAGATGTTGTAACTAGAACAAGAATGTTCCAAAAAGAATTTCAGATCAGATGTACTGCCAAGAACAGGAATGTTCCAATAAGAATAGCAGGTTCCAAAGGATATCAGTTTCATGTGAACGAGAACACAGATCCAGGTTGTTCAAAATTGTCTGTTCTGTAGGGCAACAATTTTCAAGGACTCTATTATATAACTCCTTGCAAATTGCACGAAACTGTAAGACACAATAGATCTATCAATTTGGGCCAACCAGATTAACAAGATCTGAGACAGATAATAACTAGACAACAGCACAGTGTCATGTAAATATAATTTACACTTGTGTGTTAATTTGTTTCAAGCCAGGGACACTTCGGCCAGACATATTTGAATTTTCTCAGATCGACCGAGTCAACAGATTTTCTGCCTTCAGAAAATAAAAGTTCCGCACAAATTTACATTTAGGGACCCTTCAGAATTTATGACTGGGGGGGTGGGAGTTTTGCTGGAACTTCCCATCAAAAATTGATACCCCCCCTTGAGATTCATGCGGATTTTTAGTGCCCCACTCCTAGGTATCATGCGTATCTTTAGCACCCCCCCCCCCCTCGACATACAAAGCAATACACACATATATTGTCATATATGTGCCCCGTGGACGGTCACGCGTTCAGATTCGCAGACTTTTGGACGTAAAAAAGCGTGAATGAACTCAGTGTATGCATGTTTTATTACATGTTTTGTTAAATTTTCTTACCCCCCCTTGAACATCTTGTCAAAAATTAGTACCACCCCCCCCCCCATTGGAACATTTAGATTCCAGCTTCCCAAACCATCAACCCTCAGAAAAGTGCCTCGAGAAGACCCAAGAAGCTAAAGATCATTATGTTTGGCCTTGCCTAAGCAGCCCTAATTATTTGCCAAATGTGCTGGGCATCCAGGGAGTTATTCTCCCTGGGGCATCCACTAGAATGCTACAAACTACTCATTACATGCATTTAGTGACACGTGGTTGTCAGGCTTGGCATACTATAAGGGACCGTCACTTCACTCAGTTTATTCACGCTTTTTACGCATAAAAGTCAGCTAATTAATTTGTGCGTGTGACCGTCCTAGGCACATCTATGACATTATATGTGTGTATTGCTTTGAATGTTGAGGGGGGGCTACTAAAAATACTCATGAAACCCAAGGTTGGGGTAATAAAAATCCGCATTAATCTCAAGGGGGGTATCAATTTTTGACGGGAAGTTCTGACAAAACTCCCACCCCCCAGTCATAAGTTCTGAATGGTCCCTAAATTTGTGGTACAGGTCTGACACAAATTGAGGTCAGGGAAATTAAAGAATAATGTCTTTCCATCTTTCAATTCCCTCAACCGAATAAAATATGGTATGAAATATTCCAAAATTTGACATTATCAGTTTTGAGACTTCTCAAACATCAACCACTTCTCGAATAGTTGGGAGAAATAGAGATTTCCAAAATATCTTTTTCATAATTATAACTATAAATATGATAAATCAACAATCAAAAGGACATTTTTGGAGATTGTTTTTTAATTTCTCAGTTTCTTCACTCTTAATTTTAAATATTAGATACCTTTTGTAGACAGTCACTGAAAATATCATTCTAGCCTTCAATTTAATTCACACTTTTTTAAAGAGACCAGCTTAAACGATTTGTAGGCCTAAACAGATAAAATAAAACACATAAAATAAAATAAATGGTCTACAATGTAATTCCGAATTCGAAATATTTAAAATACATAATTGACTTTCTATTGATAGGCATGTTTATAAATAGGCCTATATATAAATAGGCTGGCTTGTGGCAAAACCACACAAATATAGGCCTAAATAGAAAAAAAATTAGCACAAATTAATTATCAGTTCATAAAAATGCATATTAAATTTTTAAAAATGTATGTATTCATTATATTATATATATACGACAAAATTGTCAAATAAAATCTTTAAGATTATATACATGCCTGTTTTAGTTAGTTTTTTTTTTGACACAAAATTGTTTTTGATCTGGTGAATCACAGATCTTTTCTTGGCACTGTAATATGTGGACCAGACACAATGGAAAATTATTTTTAACCTGCTGGTATATAAATTATATTCAGCATTGTGGATAAATTTGTAAAGAACCAGCATATATCTATAATTAAATTATTGTATTGCTCTGGTTCCGAATAACACCTGGTTGCTGATAATATAATATGCACAACACCTCCACTAGAGGGCTACGTACACAGCAGATATGCCACGCCCCCTATTGTGGTTGCTATGGTGATGACGCTGGAGCACGTGACTCATCAGGGATCCAGCAGCCAGCTGTTGTTGTTATTGGAGATCCAGGACAATCAGAGCTGTCAAAAATGGATCTCAATGAAAATACAGATGATTCTGAGGATAATTTAGCCCTACAAACTATGGATTTTAACTGTTTTACTCAAGAAGAAATGGACTTAACTAATTTGAGAGAACTATTTCAAACAGACAGGCAGAAGGGCCTTGATTTAACAGCAAATATACTGAGCAACAGTGAGGCACAGTTATATAGGCCTAGCCTGCAGGATGATCATGATCTAAAAATAGATCAGCCTGAAGTGGATCCCCGTACTAAACAGAGCCTATTAAATATTATAGACATTTTTGCATCCTACTCAATAGATGATAGACCTCTATTGAGGAGGATAATAAAAGCAGTTTTTCCTTTTTCAAGGTGAGATTTTTTATTAAAATTAAAATGCTTAAATATCTTTATGCAAGTTTGATTTATTAAAATTATTTATTAATGTAGAAATTAAAATTCCATATTTATTATTTATTAAGTATTAATATACATTTTACTTTAAACAGATTCTTGTTTTATTTTCAATTGTTAAATATTTTTCTTGTTTAAACTCCCCTATCATCATAAGCATAAAACTTCAAATTTTAGGTGCATGTATTAATTTTCTATAATCATATTGTTGACAGTTAACTCACAAGAACTTTAGGCCACTTTCTGTATCCATGATATTGGTTTATATATTTTATTCACCTAAAACGACAGGTCAAAATAGACCTATAAATTTTCCAATTATACTCTACTCAATATAATATATGTACATAGATCTGTACAGTTATGAACCTATGGTATAGTTAATTTGATCCATATGACTTTCTACACAGCCTATGTCACAGGAAGGGATTAATTTTACAAAGCTAAGCTTATTAAATCAATAAATAAACCGTTAGGCCATTTGATTTAATCTTAACCAAATCTACGAATACATGAAAGAAAGGGAAAGTGAAATAACAATTAAAATTTAAAGTTACTTTTACACCTTGCACTTTGTAGGCCTAAGTAATCAGCTGATTAGCATACACGTCCTTTAAAATTATTCAAGGTTCAGCAAAGATACAGTATCTCTAATCTAATATCAGTTAATATAATTTTTTTAATCTCTTATCTAATATTGGTTAAATTTTTTATTCGGATAATAATGTTTTTACAGTTGACTTTTTGATTAACACCCTTTAAAATTGTTCAAATACCACATAGAAATCCAGAAAATGCCGAAAGAGTATTTAAGAATAGAAATGTACCAAAAATTAACACAATCTTACTCTTTTTGCATAAACATTTACAGGCCCAGGGGAGGCAGGTTTTACCCCCAACCCCCCCCCCCCCCCAATTGATCTACCTAGAAAAAGCTAACATCCCAATCTCTCCATATTTATTGCATATATGAACTTTCTTTGAATTATGAAATATTTTGCATAATTACAGTATAGCTTAAAATAACATGTCATTTCTGAAATTGAAGATGCTTTAAATAACAGAAATCACCAAATTATCAACTTATTTAACTCGCGTCAATTTTCACTTTAATTTATTACTGCAATCTTTTTCTTTACAGATACGTCGAGAGGAGAATACTTTTATTTGAAGAAGCTGATAAACCTCCTTCGAGTATCAATTTTCCAAAAATCAGAGAAAAATTTCTTTACATTTTGCGTAACGTTTCTGGATGGAAAATCAGCCTCACAGACTTTCCTTGGAACACAGCGGATACAGACAGTAATGTCACTTGCTATTTGGACATGCCATTCCAGGTAAATTGCAAAATTATTGTCAATTAAATTAATACTTTATCTCCACTGTAAAAAGTTTAAACGATATCCATTTCAGCTGGGCGTACAAAATGAATAATTTTTATCACGTAAAATGTTCAAATCTGATCTTCTATGCACAAATATTCAAATAATTTTCATATGTTAACTGCATGTTTTGAATTCAATAATTTTCAAATGTTATTTTTTTTGGCACAATAATTTGAATATTTTTTAAATCTTGTCCTTTTTTAGAAGAATTTAAATGATTTTCAAATGTTATTATCATTTTTGCATGAGGATCTTAACTGTTCTGAAGGGTAGAAATAACAACATCCAGGGTGAGGGTGAATGGGTGATTCAGTCCCTGGTTCTTTTCCCACAACCATAAAATATATTTATAATCTCCATCAATTTTATTTCCAGAGAATAGAAGTAGATAAGGGCACATCGACAGTTTTAGGAGAAGCACTTTACACAATGCACAACCCGGATATCTTGTTAGCTATTCTACGACACACTGTCCGACCTAACGCCTTCTATTTATGGCCTGTGATATTGTCAGCTGATCTAAAAATTCTACAAAGCGAAGAAGATGAAACACCCGAACAAGCTGCTTCTGATGAGGTAATTAGTTTCTCAAGAAATGAGACTTGAAAAGCCAATTTTTTATTTATAAAAACAAAGATGCAACGGACGAGGCATTCAACTCCTGAGTCACGACAAGATTTCATTACCATAATACAAATTAAAATTTAGGAAAAACTTTTTTGTGTGGTAGAGTTAGAAAGAATATAGTAAATCGGCCTAACGTAATAATTGCTCAATGCATTCAATTTCTTTTTTTGCCATTTTTAAATAGTGTAATTAATTTTCTCTGAACTTTATTGCCTTTCTAAAGAAAAATTGCCCAACTAAAACTGTCAATATTGGACTGATTATTAAACTACTAACTTAAATATGTTTAAAATTTTTGGTTGTTTTTCAAATCTATCTTATAAATGGTTTGTATGCCCACTTAAAATTTATTTCAGTCATATTATTTTTAAGGTATATTTAAACAATTTAATATAAACACAAATTACAATACGAGTCTATCAAATTAGTTATTTAAATATTAACTAAATACAGTAAAATACTTCTTTCTCTCATTTTCAGTCTCAAATGCTCCAATACTTTTGCCGAGCTCATCCGGGATTCCAAAGAATTGTCATTGGTGCCAAAACGTCAAAATCGGAAAAAGCAAAACATGGCATGTTTTCAGAAAACTGGTTGATGATGCCAGCATCGACCGCGTTCATGGTCCCTGATGATTGGTAAGTACCAGAGTCTAGAGGGCTGCATCAAAGGGGGATGGGTATTTGGATTGGGAAATTGTTCTAGTATATGTAGGCCCAAGAAGGTCTAGTGAAGAATTTATGCATTCAAATTAAAAAAGCCATGAAAGTACTTCATTGAATCGTGTATATGAACACCGATGTACACGAGCAATCTATAAAATTATGAAATTAGTAAATTACCCAGTAAAGCCAATTACCGAGGTCACCAGAACATGCTGAACAACTACTTTGTACAATGACTGTGCAGCGGCTGGCAGCATCAAGTTATCTGAGCATGTTTTAGGAGTTCAATTTTTTATGGCTAAGGAACCAACCAGATGATACCTTTGGGGAGGGTAAGAGCCAAAGGGGTCTGGGTGAGAGTGTCTATTTTTTCGTATAAAAAATATTTGACACATGGCACTGCAAAACCACATGAAACGTTCCAAATATTTTCAAAAAGTTTGTATTCACCTTTAGATGGGGTACCATAGCTCGCAGCTCCCCCTCCCCACCCAAATGTATCATCGGGGTGATCGAGAAAAATATTTTTATCACCCATCTCCTGGAAATTTGCAGGTGACTAACATTAAAAGTAATTTCACTTTTACATTCCCTTCTGTTTTCAGGTGCTCCAACCCTTGCCCCCTGCAACATCTGAGCCGCTTGGCCATCCGATCTCAATTACATGAATCAGACTCGCTACCCCATGGAATATCGCAACTACCTTTACCGCTGGCCTTACAAAGATACGTTGACCTAGAATATTAACCTAGCTAATTCTGTAACATGCATGCATGACAATGCATGTAGCTGAATTGTTAAATGGCTTTAATATTTTTTAATTGAATATAAAAATTTAATATCTTTTGTTCTCGTAATATGACCTTGTAATTAAATGGAGTAAAAAGGAAAATCATGATGATGCTGTGTACAATGCACACGTAATTAGACCAAGGCCATGACATGAGTTATTTTGGGAAAATACATGAATGAATGCTCAACGGAAGAAATTTATGAGCTCACCATTTCGATGGCTAATTAAACTGCTCATTGCAGGATCCAATTTCTATGTAATAAGTTTAGAAAAAGTGCCACACTTGAAATACACTATTTATGTATAGCTCTGATGCCGGTTACGGAAACATTGTATTGAGATTATTTAGTATCATTGAATGTCAGTCCTGAACACTTGAACTGTCATAATCACCATAACTTAATTATTGACAAAAAAAAAATTAACGTCATGTATAGCAAAATGCCACTTTGTAATCGGTCGTGATACTAGTACAAGAAATTTTAGTTCATGATGATCAAGATCAAATTTCAGTCTTGAACACTTGACCTGTCATAATCATCATAACTTAATTATTGATTTACAAAATAATTTGTATCATGAATAGCAAAATGCTGGTTTTAATTGGCAATCAAGCTATTCCAGGAGATTTTCGTTAATGATGATCATGACTGTGATAAAATTATTGGTGTAAATGTTTTAGTACGACTGAGCAACTATTGTTGTTTCGCCTGAATTTTACAAATATCGTCATTCATGAATATTGTCATTACATTGTATTTGTGACTTCCATAATCTGGAATAACGTGTTATTATTTGTTGCGTAATTTATTGTATATATTGTTTGTTTTATGTATTTATTTGTTTTTATTGACATATACTTCTACAGCCGGGCTGTATTTTGTTGTTGTGTATTTAAAAATAAAAGCATCTTTTACAAAAGTACTTTTTCGGCTTCTATTGAAATGTATTCTAAAATATTAAGGTTTCAAAACCAGCTGCAGTAACCGAAGGAATACAGGTCAACAAGCAACCATGCCAAGTAGTAACCAAACCAGTTCGTAACCATTTTTGATTTTTCCCAACCAACTCGTAACCATGGCATTTAGTAATCAACTGGCCATGGCCAACTAGTAACCAAAAAAAGAAAATAGTTTACCAACTCATAACCAGTGACTGCTGCCAACTGGTAACCAGGGAAAATCAGAGCAAACCAACTCGTAACCAACTCATAACCAAATTGTATTGACTAGTGTTGCAGCTATTTTAACACTACTAGAATTCTGCATATTCAGATTTTATCATTTATATTTTGATAATTCATCTTTGAACATAAATATCATAAATATCTTATTGAGTTTACTGGAATAAAAATTAAAGAAATATGAATGAGCAGGTTGGGGGTTTGCTAATGACTTTGCTGTCCTGGACTTTGGTTACGACTTGGTAATTGGCAAGAATTTGGTGGTTAATAGTTGGTATGGTCATGAAATTAAATTAAATGCATGGTTACGACTTGGTAACCCACAAAAAAAGGATGGTTACCAGTTGGTAGTGTTTTTGGTAACCAGTTGGTTGGTTACTAGTTGGTTGGTTACCAGTTGGTTTGGTTACCAGTTGGCATGGTTACTAGTTGACTTGATACCAACCGAATACATCTGTACTCCATCCATTTGAAGTTATTTACACAGATATTGGAATCTGCTACAGATGGATGGATGGATGATTGGGGCTTCACATCCTGTATTTATGCACTTGGTAGGCTAATTAGGACAGGGGGAGGATACGGCAATGAGAAGGATGATTGAAACAGCCGTCCAACATAGGCCCAGGTGACCCGGCAAGAGCTGGATTCGAACCCTGGACCCAGCGATTGGCAGCCCAGCACGCTACCACGAGACCAACCCCCCCCCTCCTCTGGAATCTGCTAGAGCCTTGAGCCGTCAGAAACACTTTATGCATGTCACCAGCCATTCATTTTAAAAATCAGAAGTTTATAATACGACCTTTACGTCGCAAATTATGTGTACTACCACCAAACAAGAAGAATGTACATCTTTAAATGGTACCATTTTTATTGCAATTACAAAATCGTTCACGCATTTAACTGATACCTGTCAAAGAGGTTGAGTTACTGTATCTTTCTCTTAACAAGAATCCGAGGATTCAAACCCTGGGTTCTGTTGGGAATGAGTAATAGGCCTAAGCATAAGATCCATGGATATAACATCAAAGTAGCACTGCACTGCGAAGTGCAATCAGCTTTGACACCTGTCAGATTGCCTTCAAGTGCTGTTTCTCAATGGCAATTTGGTAAAATGAGGATGAAAATAGGTTTTAGTACTTGCAGAATTGCAATTAGCATTGTTAGACTGCTTTGAGAATAAATGCACTGCAAAAAGCAAATGCTAAATGCATTATTGGCCTTCCTTGAAACGCATGGACGATTGTCATGTTGGCGATATTATAATGCAAAGTCAGCTTGAAAACAGTCCCTCAAGACTCAAACAATCTATCAACAAACCGTAAAAAAAAATAAAAATAAATAAAAAAAAAATTTTTTTTTTTCAATTAAAAAAAAAAATAAAATAAAATAAACTCAACCCAACTCAACCCAGACCTGAAACGCATTTTACTATAACATCATTAGAACATGAATTGGCCATATTGGCTGTACCCACACCCCTATTCATGCCAGGACTACACTTCTTAGAAAACCTCTCAGACTGGTTTTTCAAAAAAAGTACCCTGGGTGAATCACCCAGGGCAAAAAAGCGCATGCAGAAACATATACCTGAACATCATTATTGTTTACATGTATGCACTATGCATTTAATTCTTTGAAATAAAACATAATCAACCCCACACATGCTCCACAACTATATAAAGCTGCATAATTATCAAATTTACAAAATTAAGTCAGACCCTGCATCAACCAATGATTAGTTAAAGAAAATTTCAATCTCTATTTCTCAAAGTAACTAAAAAAAAATGAAGAAACTTTAAAGAAGATAAATATACATACCTTCGAGACCTTTTTGCACAGTCAACTGTCTAATTGTTGTAAATTGTCGATAATTCAACGTAAAATGTTCATTTTCAAATTAAAGTAGATGTTTCCCATACTGAACAAATATCAAATGTCTGTATAAAAATACGAAACATTCACTCAATTCTTTAAGGTCTTCAAAATAACTTAATCAGTACGCTAATGAATATGAAAACTTCTGTCTTGTAAACCACAAATACCTAGTAATAATTTATATCAAATGTTTTTGTTACATAACTTCTTCCGGTTTCACGGTTAACATTAAGATCTGATTTTTCCTCCTAACTTTGATATGAAGGACGTCGCTATCATCAACAGCCTTATACACGTCACTTGCTGATGTCACTGCCTTGTCATTAATTGCGGTGATGACATCTCCAGCTTGCAGCCCTCCACTGCAAAAATTATATTAATATTTAGATTTATCAACAAACACTGGAAGATCTGGAAATAGAGGCAACACATCCTGCTTCCAGAAACTCTAAAGATGTAAAAGCTGAAGATGGATTTGTTTGATTTGGTATATTTTTTTTAATATTTCGAAATTTATATATCGATGAGCACCAAAATATTCTGGAACCTTGAATAACTTATTAGATCAAAAGGACTAAGCCTTGACTAATACGACTATAATTCAGACATTCCTTGTAGAACTTATTACCTTAAATCCAGAAACAGAAATTTACAGCTATTTCCGAATTTTATTTCATGCTTTATAGTCCAGGATCAACCATAGTGAATAACACAATCTTAAATTCTTAAATTTTATCATGCAGGTAGAAGTATTTTTGATTAATTGAATCAAATTTTCCAAATACCTAAATGCAGGAGACCCCACAGAGATTCGATGAACGAGAACGCCACAATCAACATCAGGAAAATTGACGTCAAGACGAGTGCGCAGCTCGTTGATAATACTTGGCGTAAGAGTCAGCATGGATATTCCCATGTACCGTCTCTTGTTGGCACTTGACGGTCCAAACCAGCTCTTAGACTGGACACCTGGAAACAAACAACATGTGTCAAATCAATTGATTAGTGTAATAATTACCATAGAGCAGTTAATATTAGTAAATCCTTGAACGCTATAAGTATCAAGTTATCCACAACTGCCATTTAAATAGTCAAATTTTGCAGGAGTCATATCGAGATGATGTCCTCAGTTCACTGGTTGTTCTATTTACAGTGTATATACCATGATGAGTTTCGAGTTATCCATAGTTCCTATGCAAAAATTCATGGAAAAATAACTGAATTTTAAAAAAGAATTCTAAGATTTAAATGACACAAAAAAATTCAGTAATTATAATTAACCAAATTTGTAACATTTTTTGAGTTACAAAATTAAAACTTACTTCTCTTTTCAATAGACTTTGCCTTGTCCAAAAACTGCTGAGCATAATCAGAAGGAATGGCAAAGGAGATGCCCGTCGTCACTTTCATGGTATTAATGCCAATGGCTTCACCATCCTGGAAAGAATAGAAATTTTTATTTCATGTGATTTGTGATAAATCAAAGATATGTGTCACTCAGGCTATGGGTTCCATTTGAATAATCCATAGGGCAATAATTTTTAGTTTTACATTACAGGAAACTCGAACCAGAGATAAATTGAAGTGCTTACCAAATTTATAAGTGGTCCTCCAGAATTACCAAACTGCAACAAATGAAAAAGAATTTTTTTTCGAAACAATATATGCTGTATAGGACGAGGTATACAATTATTAAAATCACTGTTGGACGATGGCTAGAAATCAGAAGCCTCGTCTTATTTCGAAAAGCAGGAGGGGACAGAATTAGCCAAATGATGATAATTATCACAATTATATCATCAGCAGTTAACCAGGTTTTCAAAAATGTAGCATAACAAGATAACATAACTATTCAACTGGCTAGATAGACCTACCTCCATAATATGAAACTCAAAGACTATGTACACTGAATTTTAGCAATGTAAACCGTACTATTAAAACAGTAAAAAATTGCAGTAATACATCTGAAAATACTATTTCCAAAATACTTTAGAAAACTTACATTAATTGTAGCGTCAGTCTGAATGTAGTCAATGTCCTTATTCTGGATGCCCAGTTCCTTGCTTCCTCTACTAATGGAACTGACAATTCCCGCCGTAACTGTATTACTCAGTTGAAAAGGACTTCCCATCGCGATGACAAATTCGCCAGGACGCATGGAGGAGGATTTTCCAAGAGAGAGTGTAGGCAGGCCAGTCTACAATGATTAAGTATGGCACTAAAGGTTTTTTTCCAATTTGACAGGCTATAAAAAGCTGAGTTATGATGTTAGGCGCTGCACTGCGGCATGGCACTGGCTGCATACCCATGTCTTCATCGCTCTATTAATTGCCATTTTTGCGGGAGTAACATTACAATGTTCAACTTATTTTTTATGATCACTATGACAAATTTCATGATCTCTATGTGATTTATAAATTTATTCTATTCTAATAATGTAAATACACAATAAACTAGTTCTGAGTAAATAAATAATACATACAGCTTGAATCTTCACAGTTGCCAAGTCAGAAATGGGATCAACAGCCTGAACATATCCTGGAAATGACCGACCATCCTGCAACTTGACCTTCACCTACAAAAGTTACAAACTGCATTCAAAAAACATTTTGTAATATAATCAGAGAAGAGAGATGAGGAATGAAAGTTCTTAAATATTTAATTTATAGCCTAGATGCTCATGAATAGCTGCAAAAATTTCAGAAATATATCATTTTTTTTTTGCAAATAGCACTGACAGGAAAGACAAACACATCTCATACCAGAATATTTTCAGCAGACATTTAATATCAAAATCTCAACAGGACATGGTTCCGAAGAGTTTACTAAGTTGGCAGCCATAGGCATATCGGACAGGGGGGCAGGGGTGGGCGATTGCCCAAAAGTTTGGAAAACATTATGAAATTCGGGCAAATGTCGCTCACCCTCCCAAAAAATCTGGTCGCCATACGCCTATGTTGGCAGCTCTGCAAATGCCACGTTGATCTATCCGTATCCATCAACATTCTAATAAACATACACAAACCTGAGGTTTATTAGCAACAACATGAGCGTTGGTTAAGATGACTCCATCCTCTCGAACTACGAACCCCGATCCATTGGAAATAGTTTGGACTGACCCGGAAAATGGGTGCCTAAAACAAATGATAACAAGAGACATTTGTAGCAATTTATATATAATACGCAAAAACTTAATACTTAGAACAGATACTGTTAAATGCAGTAGACATGCCACATGCACGTCCAGATTTTCTGGTGTGAAATTTTGGAGTAGAATATCATGATGAAGGTCTGGGGCTTAATCAAATAAACTAGGGGAAAATGACGCCAACTTATAATTAATCCAAGTTCAGATTTGGAAACAGCATAGTTTTACTTACAAAAATAAATAATGCCAAAAAAAAAAATATTACGCGAAGCAAAACAAGAGTTATAAATGCCTTATCATCATACAGTTATGGTAAATGAGGAATCTAATTCACAAGCTCAGCCTATTACATACCTTCCTTGTATTTCAATATGTACCACAGCAGGGGCAGCCTTCTCAGCAACATCAGCAATAAAATTGTACTTGTATCTATTAGAGGAGGTGTCTGTAAATGGTTGAGCAGCACAAACAGCTGGCAGTGTAGGTACATGTAGTTTTGTAACATATTTTTGGCCAAATACTGCAAGTGTCACTCCAGCTGTCAAACCTAAAGTTGCTGCTCCCACAGCACTGACTGCATTTCTGGCCTTCAAATTTGCAGAGCTTCTGTGACTAAGTCTATTCAACAAAATGCTATGGTTGTCATGTCTCAAAAAGCAGTTACAACCACTTTTTAAAGCCAAATTGTTACCACACTTTAGAGAAACACTTCTCAAGGCTGCCATGATGGTTTGCATCTAAAGTACACTAGAGGGCGTGGCAACTGTAGCGCCTCCTTGTGCTGATTTGCTGAAAATCACTGGTTACCAAGGTAAACAATATGGCGGCGACAGGTGCTTGAAAGTGATTGAAATTACAGAAATAGCAGTGTTATAGCTTCCAAAATGAGTAAAAAGCAGAAGACAAGGGGTAAGAGGGATGGCACACCTGAAGTATCAGGATCTCCAGCCAATGAGATGTTTACGGAAGATGACAATCAGCTGGCGGAGAAGAAAGCAGCGATTATTGATGATGAAATTCTGAAGCTCGCGATAAAAAATGAAGACCTCAGTCGAATCAGGGAAAATACTTCACCGTTCTCTAGTAAAGATGGCCCAAATGTTGATGTCATTGTGCGCAAGTCAAGACCACTCTCAGAAATTGATAGATATCCGCCAAAGAAAGTTGCAGTGGCTCATCCCGCTCCCGTTGATGCTCCGCTCTCGGAGTTTGCGGGTGCCGCGGGACCTCGTTTTGATGAATCAGGGATAATCTTACCTCACAGCATCCTGGGAAGCATAGAGAATTATGTGGAAGAAGGGGCCAGAACTGGGGAGCTACCGTCCGACATGGCGCAACAGCAATTGACCCATGTTTTACCAATCAAACATGGCGACAAAGAGAAGAAGTCACGCAAGCCTCAGTACCCTAAAATGGAATCAGTACATGAAAGTAATGCTCTGAAGAACTGGCAAGTGAGAATGGCTGAGAGAAGGCGGCAGCAAGGTAGATCAAAAAGAAATTAAAGATATTATATTAATCTTTGCATGAATCTGAATTTGTTCAAGCATGATTATTGTCATTTCTAAAAGCAAATGGTTTTAGAAATGGTTTCTCATTCATCAGTAGGCCTATTATTTATTCCTCATTTTAAATTCATTGTTTCCTAAATATTATTATCAACTGGTGTTTGAATTTATGTTTGTTAATCAGACTGTATTTATATGTCTCGCCAATAAAAATTCTATTTCTAATTCTAAGGTTTCCTCTCACGACTGTTGAAGAAATCCGCTGAGAGCCTAGTTATGAATCAAGCGGATGGTTACCGAGAGACCCAAGAAGCAAGATATCTCCTGGAAAGAGCGATCCCGAAATTGGATTACGGAAAGGGCTTTAGGGACGGCAGTGAGTTTTGGAAGCAGCACGAGGGTCTTGGTGACGACATTGGAGGTGTGCACATCCAGCCCGGCCAGTCCGAAAAAGGATACCCTGCACCAGTGGAATACATTGGAGTGCCAAAGACCATCTTGGGAGAAAAGGGATCCAAATCTGTGCGTCCACCCTCCGGTCACAAAAAACCTTGGCACAAAACAGAGTACTTGCATCAAAGAAGAGACCAACTGCAGCCTGTGATCCGCGACCTTGCGTCCCACCGACCAGTAAGTTGGACAGCCGCAAAATATTTATATGAATTATAAAAAGAAAAAGAAGAAGTTTTGATTATTGACATTTCTTACGAAACTTTCATTATTGACATTTCTAACGAAACTTTCATATTGTGCGTAATATTTTTAGTTGCTCAGAAAGAGTTATCAAATTATTATCCTCTTCAAACAGAAATCATAAATGTAATTTTTATAACCTGTTAATCCATTTGCATGTCAAGTTTTAAAAATCTTCAGTTAGTCCTTGAATGTTTTATCTTATTCATAAACCATCATCATTGGCTTTGAATTTAGTAAATATATAGGCTATAGCCTACAGCGCCATACAGCAGCTACTGAGCCTAAACCTGGTGCTGAGAATATATATAGTGCGGCATCGAAGTATTTAGATCTTTATAGGCCTGTGTTATATTTACTGCATCATAATTTAATGATTTCTCTTTTTGCAGGATATGGGTGATTTAGAAATTATTGGAACTGCGAAGCGAGAACGGATCACTTACACTCCCAATATTCTCGACATTGCTGCAGAGTTCGCTCAAGACGCAGAACAGGAAAACGTTTATGAGGATCAGTTGATTTATGACGACCAGCAAGCTGAGGAAGACTGTCTGAGCTGTTATCCTGACGTTTATCCTGAACCTGTGTTTGGTCCTTCGATTAAATTTGCCGGGCAGTCTGCGAGGTGGACGGGAGATTCAGTTCAATTCAAAGATCAAGTCGGAATTGAAGCTCGCATTTCTTTCGAGGCTTATGAAAAACGACGGACAATGTCCCATCTGGAGGTTACTAACGACGGAACGACTTGCATTTACTATAGCTGGAAAAAGATACCACAGAAGAACCCTTTCGACATCGTCCATGCCAAAGTACAGAGGTTCTACTTCGACAATAATGATGGCGTGATTCTTCCAGGAGACACAAAGAGGTTCCCTTTTGTTTTCAAATCTCCTAATGCAGGGGTTTTCATGGAACAGTGGGAGTTTGTCACCCATCCGAGAGTTTATGGCGGAGCGTCCTTGTTAGCAACTCTGCGAGGAGTTTCACTTCAAGAAGACAAACTTAAAGCTGCTCGTTCTGAGATAGAGCAAGAACTGGCGCGGAGACAAGCTGTGCAGATCGTCAGCCATGTCATAAACAACATCATCAGCGGCATTCAAACCCCAGAGAGACCTAGTTCGCCCCTAGACGCCCACATTACGGAAGAAGAGATCTTCGCTCAGAAAAACCCAAATCTGAAATATCACGGTGAAACTGTCAATGATCTTCGTAATCTTTACGAATCACTTTTCCCTGCCCAAACAACTGAAGAAGGGGAAGAAAAAGAAGAAACACCTTCATGGGATATGGATATTGCTTCTTTGAAACAGGTTAGCTTTATTTTGTTTAAAAAAATATTGGAAAGCAAACTTTCTAATTGATTTTTCTCTTAAATAGATAAAAGTTAAGTACTTCACTCAGATATAGAAAGTAAAGGAAAACTACTATTATCCTGCTTTTATTTTTACTTTTCAATAATTATTCAAATAGCACAGTTCTGTGCAAAGGCATTTTCAAACTTTTAATGATACATTTTTAAAAAGTCAAAAATTTTTAATGATAAAATGATAAATGATCAATTTTCTGAAGGAACTTAAGATCATCCTGTTTCTGACAACTAATTTTATGATCATCATTGAAATCAGTAAAAATCTTTTCACAATTTGTAATATTTTCCTTTGCAGTATATCTTGGCAATGGATGAGGAAGACGACAGAAAACAAGAATTCCTCCAAAAAATTAATCAAATGGTGGCCAACTTGTCTTTTCCCTCGTTTTCACCAACTCAAGAGCAGATGTACTCGGTGTGCTACCACATGCTGACCTCTGCTTTGGACAAGATGGTGGACGGTTGCCAGGCAACGAGAGTGCTGCTGGGTATGCCGGACAACCAAGAAGTTGCTAAAGATCTAGCGAGCCCGAGTGAGACTAACATGACGAAGAGAGCTTCCAATGCGAAGAGTGTGAAACCAGATCCAAAGGAGGCTAAGGAGGGCAAGGAGACAAAGAAAGGAGGAAAGAAGGAGAAGGAAGATAAACTAACGGCTAAATCGCCCTCGAAGGATAACCCACCCAAGGGGGGTAAAATAACGCCATCTCAGAGTCAGAAAAGGCCGGGTTCAAAAACTTCCAATGAGAGAGGAGGTAGTGCAGGTCAAGACAAGCAAAAACCAACAACAACCGATTCTCCTAGTGGCCCCGTTGACTCTGTGCTCCAAAATAAATATAACGAGAAAGTATTTGTTCAGGCGTATGCAGTATTAAGCGAGTTTCTTGACCAAGTTAGTGACGCTTTTGCTCAGATTGAAAATCCTTCGGACGTCAGCACTGCCAGCTTTGCCACTTAAATGGAAATTACACATTTAATTATTTAAAAAATCTCTTATTAAATTGAGATCTGTCTGTATAGATTAAATGGACATGAACTGATGTGTGTTTTCTTTGTGATGGTTTGCTTGAAGGGTTGACAATACATGATAGATCAATCTGCCAAATGTAAAATTAGCCTAATACTCATAAATTTTAGCTAAGTGTGCATATCAAGAGATTATTTCAAAAAACAAGAAGACCTAAGCCTAATGCTAATTCTATTCATACAAAGTGATAATGATGTAGCCTATCGTGCAATTGTAATGGTAATGCAAAAAAATTTTTATTTTACCATTTTTTCAAAGACATAACTAAAACTAATCAAATTTTAGCTGACTTAATTTTGAGAGGCATTGTAAAATGATTTATCTGTAGACATAGATCCAAGCTGGTTTTCGTATAATTTAAATTCCCTCCATTTGGCGCTTCAATAAAATTGTCTTATGAAAATTTGTGTCATTTATCAATTACTATGTTAATCATTTTTGAAGTGTCTTTCAAAGCATTAAGGCCGAATTATTGATACTTCATAGTTTGTTTTGAAAGAGCCTGACCGTACAAATTTTTCTGGATTTAATGGCTACGATTTATGTTGTTAATTGTTAGGCCTGAATTAAACTATACACTGTAAATTGTTAGGACTAACATGGTTTGTGCTGAACTTTAAAAATCTTTTTTTGTTTGTCCAGCCACTTTTAAGCTAACAAAATCAATTTGGGTCTAACGTCAACAGGATCGAGAATTTCATTAAAAATTAATGTTGTTCTTTATAGGGGACAGATACCTGCCATCCATAAATTAATTTTTGATTATAAAAGTCATTTGTCCTACAAAGCATTTGAAGTCAATTTATAACCAACTTGAGCCAAGCTGCCAGTACATGCATAAGCAGCATGCAGCCAGCTCTCCGACACAATCCTCGTTTTATTGCTGCCTGGAAATTGCGGGTTTTGCAGAATAAACGGGAAATTGCATTCAGCACCCCTTGCGGATAAAACTTGAATTAAAACTAGCTGAGCGATAATAGCAAGGATAATAGCTGACGTAAATATTGCAAGCAAAACGCAAAAATGCTTGCAATATTTCTGTGATTTCACTGCTGCTGGTCAGGTTTCAGTTGTATTTTGGCTTTACATGCAGTTAACTGCTCAGTGGTAGACGTACAGTCTAATGAGCAAGATATTGCATGGGTTAAACTGAAAAAAATAAGGTGTAATTCACTTGATAAGTTAAATCCAGTCTGGGAAGTGTGTATTGAAGAATGTGGACATGATTCATGAATGAAAATTGTATTCATTGACTTTTATTTCTGAAACAGACAATGATGGCAGTCTAATATAGTTTGATCTTTGCCTTTGGAGTATTGAATTTATTTATAATCAATTAATTAGATAGAAATAATACCTGGGTAATAGCAGTATTCACACAATGTCAACGATCCCAGGCAAACACATGGAAGCGAGACAAGATGCCGGAGCCTGCAATAGTGATTGCCAATGTCCGAGCGATGACAGTATTATCAATAACAAGCCTGCGTACAGTTCGCAGGCTGCAGAGGAGCCGTCTAATCCAATTAACGAACAAAGTTCCGCAAGTGACACATCCGGGGGTTGCCGTAAAAGATGGTTCGACAAACCAGTGTATCGCAGGTATTGGAAACATTACCAGTTCGCGCAAGATTGGTTTAAGAGACATAATTCAGTCGTGCACAAGTTGAACTGTTTATCAATTCACGAACAGGCTCACAGTCCGTTCACGTACAGTTTGATGCTATCGCAGTGGTCGAGATATTATTACGACTTAGCAATGAGGCAGTATGGAATGTATGGGATGTATCACGATTATAGCGATTATAGAGATTACTATAATGACGAACATGAGGATTATGAAGAACCGGCACCCAACATGCCTGGTACATCTAGTCAATGGAAAGACAGTGATTTCAAGAAGCCCAACCCCGTCGCTAAGCAACCAAATCGGAAAAGGAAAGACCAAAAAGGACGTCACAAACCGTCCCAGAAAAAGCGTAGACAAAACTCTGTGTCGTCCGGCAAAAGTAATGTGTCCTCATCAGAATCTCAGGAATTATTCGAAATGGAAATTACGGGAGAAATGATGGAATTCTTTGTGAAATCAGCTCAGCATAAGAAGGAGATGGGTGAGTAGTATCATGAAAAATCCTTGTGTCGGAGTTTCTTTCTACTAAATATTACTTTTATTTGCATGACATACTCTAGCAATAAAACTGCTTCATGACCCCTATGGCCTGAAATGTGTATCAGAAATCCATTAGTCAAGTCAACTTTATTCAACCTACTAAATTTCCTCAATGGGTTAAATAAAATTGACTTTACTTGACTTATTGATGTTGGATATGTACACATTTAGGCCATGAATGGTAAATACTGTCAAACTACCAATTTCTTTTCTAATAAACACTTGTTCTAGTTGCTGTTTACATGGTTAATGTTTGTCAAAAATGGAATTCATGCTTCACAGTAACTCTCTTTTTATTTTGTAAAATGACATTAATTGATTTATCATCTCATTCATATCTTTTACAGCTGCGATTAAAAAGCAGAAGAAAGAAGAAGAAAAAGAAACCGGAGATTACATTCCATTGAATAAAGGTAAGATGGCTTTTCTTTTTGTGAATTATGTATAATATTTAAGCTATTAAACAACATCAGCACATGATGTGTAAAAAAAACAGAGCTATTTTAGAAACAAGAAACACTGATAATGATTAGACTGATTGTCTCATTGCTGTCAATATTCAATTATATCTGGTAATTGATGTCATTAATGACATTAAAATTCGGCAATTTAGTACAGTGTGAATTTCACAGTCTGACAGGTTTGACATTAATCTATGGACAGTTGGACACCTTTAAAACATTTAACATAAAACGTTTGAATTAGCGCATGCCTACTAAGATAAGGTATTCCTGAAGTTTGAGATGTATGCCCTTAAGGTGGCTCGCTACTCGTGCCAAATGGTTGTGAGCGCCATAGAAATACATAGAACGGACATGAGGCTGTATGAAGCCACCTCAAGATGAGGTCACCAAATCCACCATATTGGAACTGCCCTGAGACATGAAGTCACAATGGACTAATTATGATGTGACATCATGCCATTGTTATAAGTGACATCACTGTTATTGATGACGTCACGATACCATTGTTTCAGGATACAGGGCAGTTCCAAGATGGTGGATTTGGTTGCTTCATCTGCCAGAGCCTCATGTCCGTTCTATGTATTTCTATGGTGAGCGCACATTCACGCGCAGCCAGGCAGGCCCTATCTATCGTAACGTCACCACAGCAGCTCAGCTCCACTGAGACATTTTCAGCATCCTTTTAAAATCTGAGAATTCTATGCGGCGGCCGCTTCGTTTGCCATTTGCGCCACTTCTGTTGGGGTTAGAGACTTCTCGTTTGAAGCATTAGATGCGCTATGAAGATGACTATGACCTGCCAGAATTTCAGCTCTCTACTCTTAGTAGAAACTTTTTGTAGGCGATTTTCGGCAAGCATGTCTAGTTTCTCAGAAATGACTCCGTAAGACAAATAAATGTTTATATCAATTTCCAGGCCCGTAGGGCCATATGTCAGTATCATTATATTGTTCCTTACTTCATTTGGAAGCAAATGACAAAGAAATAAAAAAATCCTATCTCGTCCTTTTTTTTTTAGCGCTATGGTTAAAAAAATAATAAAATTTTCAAAATCATAACTTTTGATCCGAACCCCCAGAAAAGTTCAATTAACTAAATATATCTTTCTGGAATTTTAATCAGCTTTTTCATAAAACTGTACTCTTTAATTCCATGCTTCATTTAATAACATAGGATGAATGGCCACTGAATGGCAGGGAAAACTTCACAGTAAAAAAATTAAGAAAAAAATTGAGTTTTCCAGGTTTGCGTTGACTGACTTTCTTTTACATAACCTCAAATATTTTGAAAGAAAGGCTGGTTGCGACCACTTTTGTTTATATATCCTTGCTATAAACTATATTCTGGATCATTTTAAACTACTTTTAAGAAATCCTATCTTGGAAAGTTCACGAGTATCGAGCCACCTTAAGATGATGGCACAAAATTTCCGATGTTTGATAATAACGAAAATGATATCAAGAGAATACAGTTAAATAATGCAGGCCATTTTTAACAATGTGTAACCTGCACAACCCAAACCAAATTCAACAGTGTTCAATTAGTCTTGTGACATAAATTAATTTCTGTTCTTACCATTACAGCTACAAGCGGCAGAACCAATCCTCGTACTTCGCGAGCTCCAACTGAACGACCCGGAGTTAGGAGAACCACTGAAATGAAATTGTTGTATGGAGAAGGGGCAGCAATGATTCACGGCATGGAAACAGCAATGCAGTTGAATTACGACCGACATTTTGACATCCAACAACCAAAACTCTGGCCCAATTTACCAATTAATATAAAGTTTTAACAACGGGATTATTATGTTTTTATACTGTGTTTTAAATGTGTAATATGTTATAAACTTCAATACAATTCAATGCCCTAATGTTTTAGACTTTAAGAATGTTTATTTTAACAAATGTCTGGAAACTCAGGTTTATAATTTTACCATTGGCATTAATTTTTGGTTTGTAGTAATCAGAAGTTTTACTTGAAAACCAATTTTCACCCTCAGTGTTTCGAATTAACTGATTAAGTACATCATTTATTGAATTGAATATGCTGATGTTTGATAATTCCAAAAGTTATATCTGACACCCTTCCGCCAAACTTAGATAATTTGTCTTCATTAATTGATACAAAATGACAAATTGTGTTGTGAAATTTTAACTTTTAATCTTGCAACCTGCAAGGATTAATATGGTGTTTACAGGATGAATACATGTGAACATATAGACTAGTAAGTGACAAGTCTATTTGTTTTTTTTGTTTTTTTAGCCAAATTACTTCAATCTTTCGTTGAACTTTGTTAGTGAATTGAATAGGCCTAATAATGATCACAAGAGTAGCCCTATATTCTTATGTCAAATTGTGTAAGTCTGTGTCCTTGAATAATTATGATATCAGAAAATGTATTTATGTGCCAAGTCATATTTTTAGAAATATATTTTCTGTGATTAATCATCGTTAACAGATATTTAATAAATATAAAATCATGTCTTTTAATTGCGTTTTAAGTCATCAATAGTCATGTAAATATGGACAGACAGTCTATTGGAACTTTAGAAAGATATAGAGATTGATAGATCCAATTTCTTGTTTTCTTTTCAGTTGAAAATGTTGTCTCTTGCAAAGCATGTGAATCTCATCTAATACTGTCGCCAGATTTTGGGTCTTCAGTTGATAAGAATTTTTCTTCATTTGAAAGTGATGTTCCAACAAAGTGACGCCTCATTTAACTGTCTTGTTTCTGGGATCAGAAGCAATGCTCGGACTAGTTGTTGAGGTGTGGAGGGGGATGGGTTAGCTCAGTGGTAGCGTGCTTGGCTGCCAATCGCTGATTCCCGGGTTTGAATCAAGCTCTTGTCAGGTCGTCCTTGGCCTATGTTGGACGGCTGTTTCGATCATCTCTCACTGCTGTGCCCTCCTCCTTTCCTATCAAGTGCATAAATTCGGGACGCAAAGCCCAATCATCCATAGTTGTTGAGGTGCCTACGTTTGGTTAACTTGTGGATATTTATCAGTCAGCGGTGCAGCTGCTAATTTCTGCAGTCATCTATGAAGCATAAATAAAATATTAATATTAAAATGCTCACTCAAGTGGTATGTGAATTTCATCAAAGGTCTCTTGTCAAATTTCTGATGCTCGTTTAAGTTCACAGTGTCATTTGAAGAGGTTTCTGGGCTCGCCCTTTTCACTGGCTTCAAGGAAAATACTTTGAAACAATAGCATGTGAATCTCATCCTCATGTTATGGTTGGTTGTGTCTGACTTTGGCTAATTACATTGTTTTCTGTGGGTAATCAAATATTATATAATTGTTGTTATTTTCGGTCTGGACAAAACTGTTAGACGAGCAGGTTGTCAGATATACTGCTCAAATTTGGTGATCATGGACTGGACATCATAAAACTGATCTTAAAATGCTCGTTTAATAGCATGTGAATCTCATCCGAAGTTTAGTGTTAAATTTCATGTCAAAAGACTTCAGCGAAAAAGAGTCGTCACGAAAGCATGCATTATGAATTTCGTCTTTGTGATAAATTTGTGTTTGACAGTTGTTTTCATTTCCGTCTTATAAAACTTCTTTATTTTGGGTTATGTTAAATTTTTATTTTGGGTAATGTTTTAAGAATTTTCTCAGATGTAAGATTTGCTCGTTTGAACACATGCAGTGATCACATGCTTTGCCCTTATTCTGTTATATTATAACAAGGTGTATTGTTCAAGCTCCCCCATGGGAAAATGACAGTCGTCGTGTGCCGTCATATTTGCGGAAGTTGCCATAAATAGTATTCTAGGGATATCCCATGGCCACCAGGCCTGCTTTGTGGTGGCTGGGAAACAGGCTATAGTTTGCTCACCAAAGGGCAGACTGAGGTTCCAATTTAGTCAAGAGATGACTCTGTGGTCTCCTAAATTCTGATTGGCTGTCAAAAGGAATTCCCTTGTGATGTATGCTGGTATGGGTGCACACACAGGTAAGACAGGCCAAACAAGGTTTAATGCGAGTCTAAATGCAGTGTAGTGGATGAAAATCATCTCTAAGTGTAGCTGAGAGACTATTATCTCACAGAACCAACAAGAATGTTGTGAAACGCTGCTCCTTGAGCAATTTTAATCAATTTTCTATATTTGCTCTCCACCAGGTGGCACTTGAACCATGCACCTTCCTCTCTATCTCTAGAACTGCTAAGCAATTGTGAAACCAGCCTGTGGTTTGAATAGCATGGTAGCCTCGTAAAGATGGAGGTCCCGTCTGAAGAAGAGTCTTGTCTCTGGAATCATCATGATCATGGAAAATGTTATGACACCTTAGCATGTGAATCTCATTCTACTATAAAGTGCAGGATTGTAGGATATATATATGACTATGCATTTGACCATTAATTCCAATTCCTTCTCGGTCGATGTAACTTAAGACAAGCTTTCAAATTTGGTGTCTTCTCTGGTTTGTGAAGTGGACCGCACCCTACCGATCCAGAACCACGCAGTCCAGGGGAGAGGCGGTCCAGTATACCGGTACATGCCGGAGTTCGATTTACATTTTCGCCAAAAATCCTCAGAAAAGTTTAAACAAACTGAAAAATTATTTTAATTTTGTTCGTTTTTTTTGGCATTTTTCCCCCTGTACCAGTCTGTTCCAGTACAAACAACCCCTAGACCGTTTTTTTTTTTTTGGAACTGAGGGCCCACATTAGGTGCTTAAAGGTACTAAGTCCGCCGATTCTATGTAGAACTAAACTTGCATTTATAGATCATAGACTGATAGATTTTAAGTATAGTATGCACTTCCAATCATCAGAGTTGCGTGTTTTCGATAATTAAGTGAGTTTAATTGATTGTAAGGCCTTAAATTGCTTAAAGGAGAGCTCTGCATTGCTTGATTTGTAAACAATGCAGGACTATTCACGGCATGAAAAACTATTTGTTTACATTTTTCAAGGAAATAAACTTCATATACTGCCATTAAAAAAGCAATTAGGTAAATTTTTCAACTGGAGTGTGTTTAATATGACTGAAATCCATCCATACCTTTAACTAGAAGTTGCAATCTTTAGCTGAATCGTCCAAGGTGTTTGATGTTTGCAGCACATGACATTGACCTTCTATCAACTTTCTGGCCCCTGCAATGGCATTAAATTGGGTTATTTATGTGAGTAAAATAAGAAGGTCCCTATTTCAGCATGAATAGGCTCCAGTTTTCCTGCTATTTGTAGCAAATATGATTCCAATCCAAGTAGTACCTTCTATCAACTTTCTGGCCCCTGCAATGGCATTAAATTGGGTTATTTATTTTTTAGGCTCCAGTTTTTCTGCTATTTGTAGCAAATATGATTCCATTCCAAGTAGTACCACAATGGCGCAGGGAAATTTATTGCATATTTGGAATTTGAGAGCCGATGTTACACCCGAAAGTTCTACAAGCCTTAGCTAATTGGGCGTGCTTTTTGGATGACAGACACTCAAATAGGTCTTCATCACAATATCTACTCCCCTAACCATGTTTTTCAACTATGCCTCATCATCATCTGCTGTACTTTTCCAACAGTTCAAATCTGCTATGTTAGAAACTTTGTCATACTTCATAACAAACAATTCTCATGGCGCTTTTCCTCAGATACTATTCTGTTGGAAGCTATTTGGTTAGACAAAACAACTTTTTTGACTTACCCGTTTATCTACTCCATGTAAATTGTATTGTAAAGGAGCATCGGAACAGCTAGATCTGATCAGGATGGGCCCTCTCCCAGATATTTTGGAACCTAAAATATTTCCTGAAAGCAGGAGAACTAGTTGCAGGTGGACAAAGCTTCCGAGGAAATATCATCTGGCCAAATAGCTTCCGAGGAAATATCATCTGGCCAAATAGCTTCCCACGAAATATCATCTGGCCAAATAGCTTCCGACGTAATATCAAGTGGCCAAATAGCTTCTCACGAAATAATATCTGGCCTAATAGCTTCCGACTAAATATCATCTGACCAAAAAGCTTCCGACAAAATATCATCTCACCAAATAGCTTTCAACGCAGTATATTCTCGCCACATAGCTTTCAACGAAATATCGTCTGACCAAATAGCTTCCGATGAAATATCATCTGACCAAATAGCTTCCAACGAAATATCATCTGACCAAATAGCTTCCTGCGAAATATCATCTCACCAAATAGCTTCCAAGACATATCATCTCACCAAATAGCTTTCAACGAAATATCATCTGACCAAATACCTTCCGACGAAATATCATCTGACCAAATAGCTTCCAACGAAATATGATCTGACCAAATAGCTTCCAGCGAAATATCATCTCACCAAATAGCTTCCAAGACATATCATCTCACCAAATAGCTTTCAACGAAATATCATCTGACCAAATGGCTTCCGACGAAATATCATCTGACCAAATAGCTTCCAACAAAATATCATCTGACCAAATGGCTTCCCACGAGATATCATCTGACCAAATAACTTCTGACGATTATCATCTGACAAAATGGCTTCCGACGAAATATCTTCTGACCAAATAGCTTCCGACGAAATATCATCCGACCAAATAGCTTCCTACGAAATATCGTCTAATCAAATAGCTTCCAAAAAAATATTATCTGGCCAAATAGCTTCCGACGTAATATCATCTGACCAAATAGCTTCCGACTAAATATCATCTGGCCAAATAGCTTCCGACGAAATATCATCTGACCAAATAGCTTCCAACGAAATATCGTCTGACCAAATAGCTTCTGACGAAACATCATCTGACCAAATAGCTTCCGACGAAATATCATCTGACCAAATAGCTTCTGAAGAAATATCATCTGACCAAATAGCTTCCAACAAAATATCATCTGACCAAATAGCTTCCAACGAAATAATCATCTGACCAAATAGCTTCCGACGAAATATCATCTGACCAAATAGCTTCCAACGAAATAATCATCTAACCAAATAGCTTCCGACGAAATATCATCTGACCAAATAGCTTCCAGACATAATTGATCTTTATCTTCTCGGATCTTCTCAAGGCGCACTTTTCTAGGGTATGTCAGTAGGACGAGAAAAAAAGGTGAAATCTCAATTTTTTATAATGTCAATTTGATAAAAATTGTGGGTGTTCTCAATTTTTTTTTTTTTCCGTAGGCAGAAAATCTGTTGGGTCGGTCGAACAATGAAGCTAAAAATTAAAAAAGTCTGGCCTTAGTCACAAGCAGCAGATATCTTGGCTTCTGGAAGGAATAAGGTCAACAAACCTCATTCTCACTTCAAACTTTTTACGCTCATTCTATTCATATCCAGATTAGCTTTCTATGATATTTTAATCTTTTCATGTCTGCTTTGTAAGTGGTGAAGGTTTCAAACAAGCACTGCAAGGTTAACAAGAACCCCTGGATAACCATTGGAGGTTGTAGCTTGAGTATACACTGTACATGGTAATAGCCACAGCGAGCCCGAATCAAATTTGGGGTTAAAAAAATGCCCCAGCATAATGATAGGCATCGTTACGTAGCTGAAGATTAGACAAACAAGCAGATGTAAAAAACAAAAAATCTGTTGGAAACTTTTTGAGATATTGCAATTTTTCAATTTCTGGTTTGTCACATTCCTTTGTTTGGTTGATATTCCATCTAACTGGGGTGCAAGTTACAAATTCACGTGAGCAAACTTCAAAACAACATTTTTGTGTGTTTTAGATGATATTTTAAAATTAGGCAGAATGTTTTCTTTATTGGGAAAAGTCCCATATTGATGTTGTGTGTGATAAACTTCTTTTTGTGTATTTATAAGAATTGTGTCACAAGCTTGCCCTAGAGAATTATTTGCTGTCTTTACCTTAATATTTAACACGGAAATACCACAATTTCTTGATTATTGACACAAAAACAAATTATATAATGGTTGTTGTTTAATAAAATTGAACATTAGAGCATGGACTTAGTAGAAATGGACAGAACACTCGTAACCCGAGAAGGGCAATTATCCAATATATACAGTAATAGAATCAAAGGATATCAAGGGAAAATGATTGAAAATCCTTAATTACCCTGTATACCTTTGATGTACAATGTGTGTAGCGCTTAGGACGTCCAATTCAAAATATGACTTCAAAATATTTTTGGAAATTTTTCTTTTTTATTGTTGCATTGATTGACACTTTTACTCCAAACTGCTCATATTGCTATTGGATAAAGGATATTTTATTTGGAATAGAATGAGATGCATTTCACTTTTGTGAGGCTCTTGGTTGACAATTTATTAGCAATTTTCTTTCAATATATAATCCATTGTAGAGCAAAACCCGTTTATTTCCGTTCAATGAAACTATAACCATCTCAAAGATCTGAATCTTCTCTTTTCAATGGTATGCAGCTTATTAGCGGCCGTGGGCGGCCAGTCAAGATATTTGCATTTTAAGATATGTAACTTTTGGTCTCAAATTCGCAATAAACAATAGCTATCCGATCATTTCACTTTTGTGGCCCTACAAAAGAAACTTACCAATTGAATAGTTAGTGTTCCTGATATCAATAACAGCATAAACATGCTTTATTTCATTCATAATTTTAGTATTTTGGAAAAATTCCTCATTTGGCTGTTCTTTTAGGGTAATTAAGCAGTGAAAGTTCAATGGAAATTGTGTGATATTGCGGGGTAATTAAGGTACCAGAGCTGCACACATTGTACCTTTGAAGTACCAATGTGTTCTGTCCATTTCTACTAAGTCCATGATTAGAGTTAAAGATATAGTCCCCGGGCTGAACCCATTTAATGGACAAATTTTCTTATCAATCTTAGTATTATTTCTTGTTAGGGTATATATTGAGGCTCCAAATTGCAGAAACTCCAGCTTTGAAGAATGAAGCGCGTGACAGCGGTGGCCTATCTCTCATGTTATAGTACTCTGGGGAGGATCAGCGTTTGTGTTGATCTATAAGATCCCAGTCTTCTTAATTTCATATGATTACTCACCAAAGTTAGGGTGGGACTGGCGCCCAAATGTTTGTGGATCAGACCTAACTTTTTTTTTGCAGGTGAGGTTGGTTTGTGAGAGTATGAATATATTATTTATTGGACCAGTATTACAGCAGTACACATGAACATGCAGGACAATGGTATCAAGACACTTCGTAGACACGCCAACTCGTAGACAAACCAACTCGTAGACAACCAACTAGTAGACAACCAACTCGTAGACACCAGGTACTACCAACTGGTAGACATCAAATTGGCAGGGATCACCAATTCGTAGACACAGATTTTTTGGTCAGTTTAATATTACCAAGTCGTAGACACAGAAGCTTTTCTGCTTACCAACTCGTAGACACCAAACTTCAGATGTTTGCCAGCCAGTAGACAGACTAGACCCTTGCGAAGCCATACATCTTTGGTATGGTAAAACTTTATTTAATGTCGTTTTAAATCATGTGGTAACGCAGTACCCAAGCAAAGCTTCTGAACGACAACAAAACACTTGGAAATAAATTATACAATAACAATATTATAATACTGGTGTAATTATGAATTATGGTTTGATGAAGTGATGACATTAATGATACTAGTTTAACATATTGATGACTAATAATAACTACCACTATCTACAACTATCTAGCACTATAAAAAATAATACATTCCTACATATTCTAGTAAATCTCAAGGCACCATAAAGCGGAGCACCATGGTCAAGTACATAGCATTTCATAATCTTTAGCACCCATTCACGGTAATCAAATAGTCACTTTCAGCTATAATCAATTCCATGATACTTTATACATTATCATACACATTATGTATGGTCAGTCACATATATGTACATAGACAGTTTGGTGAGATTAGAGCATTAGGTGTTCAATATCATTATACAACAATAATTATTGTTCATACCAACATTTTCATACAAATGTGGCCTAAAAATGTCATTTACTTATCGGAAGGGAAAACCGAAGATATGAAACATGGACCAGCGGTAACCG
Organism: Platynereis dumerilii; assembly: GCA_026936325.1. Lineage (NCBI taxonomy): Eukaryota > Metazoa > Annelida > Polychaeta > Phyllodocida > Nereididae > Platynereis > Platynereis dumerilii. The sequence goes on from JAPTHN010000005.1 coordinate 16,537,207, forward strand.
CTCAATGCCCATGCAACATAAATATTCGGTATTCCCTCCGATCTGCATTTAATAACTATCTTAAGTGTGAAAATGATTACATGTTTGGATTTTTCCATTGAAAACTACGAATCCAAATTCAAATGTCTACAGAAATTCAAAATTGCTTGCATTGTCTAAGGTCAGTAACCAGGCATTGACAGCAGATTTGAAGCTTTTGAGTGTCTCCAAATTTTTTAATTCTATGGGAATAAGCGACCATAACTTTGCGCCATAGTATCTGAAACTCTTTTTTCCATAAGTAGTTGTAACATAATTTGGAATGTTAAAGCGGTTATTGTCTCTCATATCGTAATTTGATTCTCTTGATGTGAAAAGACTTTGGAGATACCGAGGACCTATACCTGTTTTTATTTTGAACATTTGAATGGCTACCTGTTTTACACATCTTTTTTGTATGTTGAGTTGTTTTTCGTATTCACATATACTTTCATAGCTCATGTCATTGTTATTTGAAACTAATTTTAGCGCTCTTTTGTTAGTTTTTTCAAGCTTTTCAAGATTTGTCTTGTTTGAGAACATCCATGCAACTTGACAGTAGTTGAAATTACTACTGATGTAGCTGTTATATATTGTGGTTTTGCATGACTTATCTAGATTTTGTTTCATACGTTTTAAGGCATTAATCTGTTTACTTGTTTGGTTACAGACATTGTCAATGTGGATATTGAAATTTAAGTTTGTGTCCAATTCGATTCCAAGGACATTTATAGATTCAGTTGCGCATATCTCAGTATCATTCACTTTTAATTTGTGATTTATGAGCGGTAAGTGTCTACTAAGAAACATCAATTGAAATTTTTCAGCGTTAGCTTTCATTTTGTTACGTTTGAACCATTTTAGAGCATTACTGCAATCTTGCTCCATTTTATTTACTACTTCTGAAACTTCCTTGCCAGTTAAACTAAGAGTATTGTCATCAGCATAATTATAGATTTTTGAATTGAAGTTGTGATAAAGGAAGTCATTAATAAAGATATTGAACATCAGCTATCATGACATTTTGTAATGTTTGCATCGCACTGTTTACATCTTGTTCATTTGATATCAAGGCATTTAAGTTAAGTAAAGCAAGTTCTTCATTAACCTGGTTATAATCTATGTTAGCAATCTTCCTGTGGTAAATAATTTTGCGTAAAGGCAGTGGTGCATGGATTTTTAAGATTCCGCCAATCAGATTGTGAAAGTCACTAATGCCTGTATCTATTGAAAAACCTTTTATAAATTTACGTCGTTTAGTGACCAACATGACATCAATAAGAGTTGATTGATTAGATTTATGACATGTCGGATCAGTTATAATGTTTGTTAGGTTGAGAGTTGGGCATAAGTTTGACAATACGTTTTGATGGTACATGTTGAAGTTTAAGTCACCTATGATTATCACGTGGTCATAACTATCAAATATTTTTTCACATGTTTCTTGAAATATCTCTTTGAAAGTATTTTGATTTACCTTCGGATTTTTATACATACCCAGGAGGATAATCTTGTGGGTGTTTACAGTCAATTCAACCGATATGCATTCTATATCTTCTTTACAATAATTTACAGGACCTATAGTCGAGGGTATATTCTTAGCAATGTAGGCTACAAGGCCACCACTATTAGATTCCTTATCTTGTCTATACATAACATAGTTTTCTACTTCAAAGATGCCATTCTGGAAAGAGGAATCAATTTTTGTCTCACTTAACACAAGAGCGTCAAACCTGCTGTTTACCATTAATTCAGAGATTTCTTGAAACTTTAAACGCAATCCATTTACATTCAAGTGGCCTATCATAACATTATTTGGATAACTATTCCTTAAAAGCTTGAACCTGTCACTTCTGATTTCTGAATCACAATCAGTATTTCTAATATTTTCACAATGTTCATCATCACTCAGTATACTAATGTCTATTTCATTCTGTATCATATCTTCATTTACATCAATTTCAGAATCATTTAAAATTTCATTAGAGTTGCTATAACTATTGTCTGTTTGCAGTTCAGTTACTTCAGTATCATTAAAAATTTCAGTGTCCTTTTCACAAACAAAATTTGAACTTTTTTCAAAGTCATCAGAATTTGCATTTACGGCCAGATAATTTCCATGGCCAATGTCCTAGTATGAGTGGTAGTAGCTCATACTCTTTGTAACTGTGCATGCTGTAATGATGCTGGGAGCTGTGAAACCAGCCACCTTTAGCAACCTTGGGTATCAAAGTGAATGTAATCTTTATTTTGAGTCAGATCATGGATAAACAAAAACACAAGCTGTAAATATTCATTTATTTGATTTTAATTGTCTTTTTTGATGAATAAAATATTTATTATCTAATTTACACTTAATGCAATTCATTGCAATTACCCAGCCTGTAACCCAGGCATGATGTTACACTAATTGATATTGACCAGTGTCAACAGGAGTGTCAAAGGATAGCCAATTCAATTGACAATTGAATTGAACTCCAATTACTAATTGACTGTCATATTTTTGCAAAAGATTTATATCATTTTGTGATGCCTACGAGTTGGAAAACCTTGGAATTGTCCTGTCTACGAGTTGGTAGATCCAAATAATTGTTGTCTACGGGTTGGATTATACAGTGTCTACGACATGGTTAGTTAATTTTATTGGTTGTCTACGAGTTGGTTATCAATTTTTGAGTGAAAATGCTGTGTCTACGACTTGGGGGACAGCTTTGAAATATGTCTACGACTTGGTGTGTCTACGACTTGGCGTGTCTACGACTTGACTTGTATTCAGGACAATAGATAGCAAATATAATGGTTGGTTGACAAAAAAATTTCAGCTCATTCTATTAATATTTAGAGGTGGCACATTTCACTTGAAGTTTATAATGTAAATCCCCATTGGCGAGACCTGAAAAACGCGTGATTTTCCAAAAATGAGACTTGGAATCAATATTTTTCTACCATCAAAAAACTATGGGACCTCATCACTTGTGCTCATACGCACAGCTGAGCTGCTGGCAAAATGTAAGAAAATTGTAATCAACAATTTCAAACAATCAAGGAGTGCACATGCACTTACTGTCAGCCTTTCACTATGGCCAAATAACAGCGACACATCAAATCCTGAAGTTTTAAAATCCCTTAACAGCTTTTTTCTGGCGTGATTTAAATGATTGTTTATAAATGGTTATCTGTAAAGAAACTAATCGAAACAACATACAGACAACAATGAAAAACTCAAGCATTCATTTAATTGCTTTGAGAGATCTGAAACTGAAATATATGTCTATCACAAGGGAGGAGAGTTTATCTTTTTGTTAGACCACACAATATTCTATGCTGTGATCAGAGTAAGCTTAACAAGCTTACACTGAGAGCATTTATGTCAGGATTTAAGTCCGCACAAAACGGGCCCATATATCAAACAGCATTTTCCCACAACTCACACACGCTGCAAAAACACGGCTCATGCGCTCCATCATCTGTCTAAATCCTGTATAAATAGATCTCTCTGCTTACTATATATTCATATCTCACATCAACACTTCTTCAAATTCACAACAAAAAGAAATAATAAATATTTCTGCAGGATGACACTTGAATCAACCACAAGAGGGAGCCGTGGTATGCAACACTGTACCAACTGCTGCCACATACTGACAATACATTAAAAAAACAATTGGCTAAAACTTTAAATTCCAAATATTTCACTCAAATCGTCTTTCACACGCTCTTTCACACACAACAGAGGCTGAAAGAGTTACAGTCCAGCATACCAACCAAAATATTCCTACATACTGTCAATTTTCATGTCTTTCACACAGTTCTGAGTATTAAAAAAAAAAGAAATTTCTACAACTTTAAATTCTAAATATTTCACTCAAATTGTCTTTCACATGCAACACAGGCTGAAAAAGTTAGAGTCCAACATACCAACCAAAATAATCGTACATCTAATTGTCAATTTTCATGTCTTTCACACAGTTCTGAGTATTAAAAAAAACTAAATTTCTACGACTGTTAAATTCCAAATATGTCTCTCAAATCGTCTTTCACACGCTCTTTCACACGCTACAGATTTTAAAAAAGTTAGAGTCCAACATATCAACCAAAATATTCCTACAACTAATTGTCAATTTTCATGTCTTTCACACAAATCCTAGACTTGGAAAAAAAAAAACCATTTTCTACAAATTTTAATTCTAAATATTTCACTCAAATCGTCTTTCACACGCTCTTTCACATGCTACAGAGGCTGAAAAAGTTAGAGTCCAAAATGTCAACCAAAATAATCCTACATCTAATTGTCAATTTTCATGTCCTTCACACAAATCCTAGTATTGAAAAAAAACAAAACAATTTTCTACAAATTTTAATTCTAAATAATTTACTCAAATCGTCTTTCACACGCTCTTTCACACGCTACAGAGGCTGAAAAAGTTAGAGTCCAACATATCAACCAAAATAATCCTACATCTAATTGTCAATCTTCATGTCTTTCACACAAATCCTAGTATTGAAAAAAAAAAAAAACAATTTTCTACGACTTTTAATTCCAAATATTTCACTCAAATCGTCTTTCACACGCTCTTTCACACGCTACAGAGGCCGAAAAAGTTAGAGTCCAACATATCAACCAAAATAATCCTACATCTAATTGTCAATTTTCATGTCCTTCACACAAATCACAGTATTGAAAAAAAAAACAATTTTCTATGACTTTTAATTCCAAATATTCCACTCAAATCGTCTTTCACACGCTCTTTCACACGCTACAGAGGCTGAAAAAGTTAGAGTCCAACATATCAACCAAAATAATCCTACATCTAATTGTCAATTTTCATGTCTTTCACACAAATCACAGTATTGAAAAAAAAAACAATTTTCTACAACTTTTAATTCCAAATATTTCACTCAAATCGTCTTTCACACGCTCTTTCACACGCTACAGAGGCTGAACAAGTTAGAGTCCAAAATGTCAACCAAAATAATCCTACATCTAATTGTCAATTTTCATGTCTTTCACACAAATCCTAGTATTGAAAAAAAAAAAAAAACAATTTTCTACAACTTTTAATTCTAAATATTTCACTCAAATCGTCTTTCACACGCTCTTTCACACGCTACAGAGGCTGAAAAAGTTAGAGTCCAACATATCAACCAAAATAATCCTACATCTAATTGTCAATTTTCATGTCCTTCACACAAATCACAGTATTGAAAAAAAAAAAACAATTTTCTATGACTTTTAATTCCAAATATTCCACTCAAATCGTCTTTCACACGCTCTTTCACACGCTACAGAGGCTGAAAAAGTTAGAGTCCAACATATCAACCAAAATAATCCTACATCTAATTGTCAATTTTCATGTCTTTCACACAAATCACAGTACTGAAAAAAAAGGAGAACTTGCTACGACTGTTAAATTCCAAATATTTCTCTCAAATCGTCTTTCACACGCTCTTTCACACGCTACAGAGGCTGAAAAAGTTAGAGTCCAACATATCAACCAAAATAATCCTACATCTAATTGTCAATCTTCATGTCTTCACACAAATCCTAGTATTGAAAAAAAACAAAACAATTTTCTACAACTTTTAATTCCAAATATTTCTCTCAAATCGTCTTTCACACGCTCTTTCACACGCTACAGAGGCTGAAAAAGTTAGAGTCCAAAATGTCAACCAAAATATTCCTACATCTAATTGTCAATTTTCATGTCTTTCACACAAATCACACTATTGAAAAAAAAGGAACTTGCTACAACTGCAAATTCCAAATATTTCTCTCAAATCGTCTTTCACAAGCTCTTTCACACGCTACAGAGGCTGAAAAAGATAGAGTCCAACATATCAACCAAAATATTCCTACAACTAATTGTCCATTTTCATGTCTTTCACACAAATCCTAGTATTGAAAAAAATAACAACTTCCTACAACTTTAAATTCCAAATATTTCACTCAAAACGTCTTTCACACGCTCTTTCACACGCTACAGAGGCTGAAAAAGTTAGAGTCCAAAATGTCAACCAAAATAATCCTACATCTAATTGTCAATTTTCATGTCTTTCACACAAATCCTAGTATTGAAAAAAAACAAAACAATTTTCTACAACTTTTAATTCCAAATATTTCTCTCAAATCGTCTTTCACACGCTCTTTCACACGCTACAGAGGCTGAAAAAGTTAGAGTCCAACATATCAACCAAAATAATCCTACATCTAATTGTCAATTTTCATGTCTTTCACACAAATCACACTATTGAAAAAAAAGGAGAACTTGCTACGACTGTTAAATTCCAAATATTTCTCTCAAATCGTCTTTCACACGCTCTTTCACACGCTACAGAGGCTGAAAAAGTTAGAGTCCAATATATCAACCAAAATATTCCTATATCTAATTGTCAATTTTCATGTCTTGCACACAAATCACACTATTGAAAAAAAAGGAACTTGCTACGACTGTTAAATTCCAAATATTTCACTCAAAACGTCTTTCACACGCTCTTTCACACGCTACAAAGGCTGAAAAAGTTAGAGTCCAACATATCAACCAAAATAATCCTACATCTAATTGTCAATCTTCATGTCTTTCACACAAATCCTAGTATTGAAAAAAAAAAAAACAATTTTCTACGACTTTTAATTCCAAATATTTCACTCAAATCGTCTTTCACACGCTCTTTCACACGCTACAGAGGCTGAAAAAGTTAGAGTCCAACATATCAACCAAAATAATCCTACATCCAATTGTCAACTTTCATGTCTTTCACACAAATCACAGTATTGAAAAAAAAAAAAAAAATTTTCTACAACTTTTAATTCCAAATATTTCACTCAAATCGTCTTTCACACGCTCTTTCACACGCTACAGAGGCTGAAAAAGTTAGAGTCCAACATATCAATCAAAATAATCCTACTTCTAATTGTCAATTTTCATGTCTTTCCCACAAATCCTAGTATTGAAAAAAATACCAACTTCCTACAACTTTAAATTCCAAATATTCCACTCAAATCGTCTTTCACACGCTCTTTTGTAACACTTGGAGAAATGCCCCATGAACTGAAGCATGCACTTGTCAAACCATTTCTGTAGAAAGAAGGTCTAAGTCAGATCGATCAGAAACAATTATCGGCTGGTCTCAAACCTTTCTTTCCTAAGCAAAGTCATTTAAAGCCTATAATTGAACAGTGTGTTCACCTCACTCAAAACAATTTGGATGATGAAAAATAATCAGCCTACAAGCATTTCACAGAACAAAAACCCTCTTAACAAAATTCCATAACATTTGATATCATGCTTCATATGAGCAACAGAGAAGTGACAAATTGACAATGTTTGTATTATTAGATTTGCCTGCTGCATTTTGACACAATTGACTGTGACATTTTGCTGGATCAACTGCCCTATGTTGTCCCATTTAGTGAAGCCTCGTCACTACTGTCCTAGATATTTAATTACCTAACTGAAAGACCACAATTTGTGCACACACAACATGAAATCTCTGATGTCATCACATTAAACACCGGTGCCCCCCAGGGATGTGTTCTATCCCCTGTCTTATTTGTGTTATACACCAATGATCTGAAATGGCACTCAAGTGCTGCATTTATGACTAAATATGCAGATGATACAATTGTGGCAGGACTATTAAAGAAAGATGACATAAGTGAATATATTAATTGTATTGATTACGTGTGTAATTGGTGTAGCGATAATTATTTAGACTTGAATGTGTCAAAGACCAGGGAGATAGTCTGGGATTTTAGACGTAGTAGATCAATGCAGCCACAACCTGTGAATATTGGTAACATGAATGTGGACATCTCTGAGAGTTACAAAATATTTGGGCATTATTGTGGACAATCAATTCAGTTTTGCTTCGCATGTTAACACTCAATGTAAAAAAAGCATCAAAAAGATTGTATTTTGTAAGGTCTCCGGTTAAACTGAATGTTAATTATGATTTGATTGTGTCTTTCTTTAGCACTGTTGTTACACCAGTTCTTACGTATGCCAGTGTGGCTTTTTTTGGGTTGCTGAGCAAACACCTTAAGAATGAACTGAGTGGACCAAACAAAGTTTGTGAACCTTTATTGAAACGGAACTATGTAATTGACAATAACGAATCTCATTATAAGAATTGTGTGGTTAGCCTGGCTAATAAGATCATGCGGGACTCCACACACCCACTTTATGAACTCTTTGAGCTTTTGCCCAGTGGGTGCAGATATCGAATGCCCTCTATCAGGACACAGCGTCTTAAAGACACTTTCCTTCCTGTATCTGTTTCCCTGTTAATTGCTTCAATGTAATGTACCTTAACCTTGTAGAAATATTTGGAATTTAACAGTCGTAGCAAGTTCCTTTTTTTTCAATAGTGTGATTTGTGTGAAAGACATGAAAATTGACAATTAGATGTAGGAATATTTTGGTTGATATGTTGGACTCTTAACTTTTTCAGCCTCTGTAGCGTGTGAAAGAGCGTGTGAAAGACGTTTTGAGTGAAATATTTGGAATTTAAAGTTGTAGGAAGTTGGTATTTTTTTCAATACTAGGATTTGTTTCAAAGACATGAAAATTGACAATTAGAAGTAGTATTATTTTGGTTGATATGTTGGACTCTAACTTTTTCAGCCTCTGTAGCGTGTGAAAGAGCGTGTGAAAGACGATTTGAGAGAAATATTTGGAATTTGCAGTTGTAGCAAGTTCCTTTTTTTTCAATAGTGTGATTTGTGTGAAAGCCATGAAAATTGACAATTAGATGTAGGATTATTTTGGTTGACATTTTGGACTCTAACTTTTTCAGCCTCTGTAGCGTGTGAAAGAGCGTGTGAAAGACGATTTGAGAGAAATATTTGGAATTTAAAGTTGTAGAAATTTTGTTTCTTTTTAATACTTAGAACTGTGTGAAAGACATGAAAATTGACAATTAGATGTAGGATTATTTTGGTTGATATGTTGGACTCTAACTTTTTCAGCCTCTGTAGCGTGTGAAAGAGCGTGTGAAAGACGATTTGAGAGAAATATTTGGAACTAAAAGTTGTAGAAAATTGTTTTGTTTCTTATCAATACTAGGATTTGTGTGAAAGCCATGAAAATTGACAATTAGATGTAGGATTATTTTGGTTGACATTTTGGACTCTGACTTTTTCAGCCTCTGTAGCGTGTGAAAGAGCGTGTGAAAGACGATTTGAGTGAAATATTTTGAATTTAACAGTCGTAGAAATTGTTGTTTTTTTTTTTCAAAACTAGGATTTGTGTGAAAGACATGAAGATTGACAATTAGATGTAGGATTATTTTGGTTGATATGTTGGACTCTAACTTTTTCAGCCTCTGTAGCGTGTGAAAGAGCGTGTGAAAGGCGATTTGAGAGAAATATTTGGAATTTGCAGTTGTAGCAAGTTCTTTTTTTTTCAGTACTGTGATTTGTGTGAAAGATATGAAAATTGACAATTAGATGTAGGATTATTTTGGTTGACATTTTGGACTCTAACTTTTTCAGCCTCTGTAGCATGTGAAAGAGCGTGTGAAAGACGGTTTGAGTGAAATATTTGGAATTTAAAGTTGTAGGAAGTTGGAATTTTTTTCAATACTAGGATTTGTGTGAAAGACATGAAAATTGACAATTAGATGTAGGATTATTTTGGTTGATATGTTGGACTCTAACTTTTTTAAACTCTGTAACGTGTGAAAGACGATTTGAGTGAAATATTTAGAATTAAAATTGTAGAAAATTGTTTTTTTTTTTTTCCAAGTCTAGGATTTGTGTGAAAGACATGAAAATTAACAATTAGATGTAGGATTATTTTGGTTGATATGTTGGACTCTAACTTTTTCAGCCTCTGTAGCGTGTGAAAGAGCGTGTGAAAGACGATTTGAGAGAAATATTTGGAACTAAAAGTTGTAGAAAATTGTTTTGTTTCTTATCAATACTAGGATTTGTGTGAAAGCCATGAAAATTGACAATTAGATGTAGGATTATTTTGGTTGACATTTTGGACTCTGACTTTTTTAGACTCTGTAGCGTGTGAAAGAGCGTGTGAAAGACGATTTGAGTGAAATATTTTGAATTTAACAGTCGTAGAAATTGTTGTTTTTTTTTTTCAAAACTAGGATTTGTGTGAAAGACATGAAGATTGACAATTAGATGTAGGATTATTTTGGTTGATATGTTGGACTCTAACTTTTTCAGCCTCTGTAGCGTGTGAAAGAGCGTGTGAAAGACGTTTTGAGTGAAATATTTGGAATTTAAAGTTGTAGGAAGTTGGTATTTTTTTTCAATACTAGGATTTGTGTGAAAGACATGAAAATTGACAATTAGAAGTAGGACTATTTTGGTTGATATGTTGGACTCTAACTTTTTTAAACTCTGTAACGTGTGAAAGATGATTTGAGTGAAATATTTAGAATTAAAAGTTGTAGAAAATTGTTTTTGTTTTTTTTCAATACTGTGATTTGTGTGAAAGACATGAAAATTGACAATTAGATGTAGGATTATTTTGATTGATATGTTGGACTCTAACCTTTTCAGCCTCTGTAGCGTGTGAAAGAGCGTGTGAAAGACGATTTGAGAGAAATATTTGGAATTTAAAGTTGTAGAAATTTTGTTTCTTTTTAATACGTAGAACTGTGTGAAAGACATGAAAATTGACAATTAGATGTAGGATTATTTTAGTTAATATGTTGGACTCTAACTTTTTCAGCCGGTGTTGCGTGTGAAAGAGCGTGTGAAAGACGATTTGAGAGAAACATTTGGAATTTGAAGTTATAGGAATTATTTTTCTTTTCCAAAACTAGGATTAGTGTGAAAGACATGAAAATTGACAATTAGATGTAGGATTATTTTGGTTAATATGTTTGACTCTAACTTTTTCAGCCTGTGTTGCGTGTGAAAGAGCGTGTGACAGACGATTTGAGTGAGATATTTAAAATTTAAAGATGTAGCAACCTTTTTTTAATTAAATACTAAGATTTGACTCTAACTTTTTCAGCCTGTGTTGCGTGTGAAAGAGCGTGTGAAAGACGATTTGAGAGAAACATTTGGAAGTTGAAATTATAGGAATTTTTGTTTTTTTTTCAAAACTAGGATTTGTGTGAAAGACATGAAAATTGACAATTAGATGTAGGATTATTTTGGTTAATATGTTTGACTCTAACTTTTTCAGCCTGTGTTGCGTGAGAAAGAGCATGTGACAGACGATTTGAGTGAGATATTTAAAATTTAAAGATGTAGCAACCTTTTTTAAATTAAATACTAAGATTTGACTCTAACTTTTTCAGCCTGTGTTGCGTGTGAAAGAGCGTGTGAAAGACGATTTGAGAAAAACATTTGGAAGTTGAAATTATAGGAATTTTTGTTTTTTTTTCAAAACTAGGATTTGTGTGAAAGACATGAAAATTGACAATTAGATGTAGGCGTATTTTGGTTGATATGTTGGACTCTAACTTTTTCAGCCTCAGTTGCATGTGAAAGTGTGTGTGACAGACGATTTGAGTGAGATATTTAAAATTTAAAGTTGTAGCAAGCTTTTTTTAATTAAATACTAAGATTTGTGTGAAAGACATGAAACTTGAAAACAAGATGTATGATTATTTTGGTTGATATGTTGGACTCTGGGAAATTATACCGGTGCATTCATTTTTAATACTAACATTTGTTTGAATGAAATAAAAATGGACAATTAGACAGAGAAATATTTTTGTTAGCTGTGTTGAACTTTAGGTCTGTGTCATGAGATATTTTAAAAAGGCGGGCGTGTGAAAATTGATTTTTGTGAATGCATGAACATCGTTCTATTCTGATTGAAACACTCAGGACACTAAATTTTGCTTATATTTTGTGATTGAATTTTGTTTGCAAAGCATTCATGTTTCAATCTCAGTTTCGTGTTCCCTATCTTCTGTCTAGAGTTTATGATGGGCCTATGACATGTTAAGAAGCAATTTTTTTTATTGACAATTGTGTGAAGTAAGCCATTATTGGAAAATATCCATGGCCGAAAAGAGAAGACTTATATGTTGACATGTATCACTGAGAGGGCGGGTGCTCTTGATCAGGGCTGTTAACAAGTACTTGAGTACTTAAGTACTTCTGTACTTACGTACAATTTCTTGAGTACTTGGAATGTACTGGGTACTGGAAGTACTGAACCCAAAAGTACTGTACTGGTACCCAGTACTTTGCAAAAAGTACTTGAAATTTTAAGTACTTTTTAAGTACATTTAAGTACTTTCAGTGAAAAAAAAAAGCCAACATGACAGCTTAAACAAGCAATGTTTAGTGATGTGGTAATATTTTCCAGGACAATTTGTGATTAAATGACACTTCATAAAATCATAAATTTCATGTAGTCTGTAAAAACTGCTACTTTATAAATAGAATACTTTTGAATAATGCAATTTACATAATAAATAAACAAATAATTTATTTTGCCTATTAGAAGAGATATGTATGGAACACAGTTTCATTGGATAGTGCAGAAATATAGCAATTAGTCAATTGCAATTTATGCTATAGAGGCACTCTTAAACCTGTCAAAGCCAATTAGTAAGGTGATTGCAATTAGACAAGTTATTACAGAGTCACTATCTGAGTAATCCAACTCTGTTGCTGACTAGCATCTTAGTTCTGCTGTAAATATATGATCAACATTTATATATAATGATGTAATGATGTAATTTTAATTTCAATAAAAGGTAATATAACTTTGATTATCAAAAAATAATTTATCCATAATGTATTAATTGTGTTTCACCCACTGAATTTGTTTGGTTAACCTTTCAACAATAAATGTGGTTATGATAATTATTTGAGAAATACTTTTTTTTCATGATGCATCATTTTGAAAGTACGCTGTATACATGCATAAATTAAGTAATTATTCAATCAATTTCAATACCATCTTTTGGAGGGGTTTTCCATGTTCATTGAGCCATGTAGGCGTGAATGCATTGGCCTATTGTCTTCAGCAAAGAAATTGGGTCACTGCATGTACCTGACCTTGTACACAGTTGTAAGAATCACCCTCTTTAGAATTGGACAGGGAACTTTCACAAAAGAATATCAATTTTCATCCATTACTTGCTTAAACATTATCTGTGTCAATTAAATATATATTTTTTTCAAAACTAATTGGATCAAATAAATAGTTTTAATATTCAAGAAAAAAAGACACAGTCAGTTAGTCTTGGGATGTCACTCTCAGTTGGATACACAGATTGTATCTATCTATCTATCTATCTATCCAACGAAAAAGAATCACTAAGTTTTGTCAATTTAATCTATAATTTATCTCGAAAATTATTTTCAAACAGAATGAGTATAATTGCTGATACACAATATTGATAAAGTGAAAAATTGTATGATCGAATAATAGTGTTACTTTTCATTATATTTTCAAAAACATTGCGATTTTGTTTTCGACAATGGTGATTCAATATGTGCGACATCAGAAAGTACTGGGTACTGGACTTAAGTACTTTCTAAAGTACTGGGTACTGGAATTAAGTACAGTGATTTAAAAAGTACTGGGAACTGTACTGGGTACTGGGAACATTTGAAAAGTACTGTACTGGACTTAAGTACTTCGAAAAGTACTGATTAACAGCCCTGCTCTTGATTGTCTGGCTGGATGCCAAACAGGGACTACTCACAATTCCCAGGACAGGAAAAGCATGATTCCGCCAAAAAAAAGAGTTCCATAACAAGTACCACTTTGCAGCAATAGCATGATTCTAGGCATAAACCGGCCGATCAAAAGTTATTAAGTATTCAAATCTACATGTAGACCCAATTGAACAGACCATATTGTTACTGCACAACTGCTATTGTTGCTGCATCTGAAATCTGTTAGAGCTCACTCGCATACACAATCTTGTGAACCTGTTGAGCTCTAAGTTCAGAGGTCATTCAGTTAATGCTTAATTATTGAGGACAGATTGGGATCAGATGTTCTCTGTTACATATTATAAAACCTTCCTCTTATATTTCCCATCTTCCAATAAAATTCCAAATCAAGCCACCCTGGCTTCACATGGCATGCTTTGGGTATGCATTTATGCCATTGACTAAATGATAATGACACTGGAGCCTTCACAATGTCAATTTGAATAGTGCTATTGAAGAGCAACTGCTAGAGTGCTAGATGGCATGTACAGTGCAGCTGACTCTCCTGACCAATGAGAATGTACATATGGCTTGACATCACCAAGAAAGCCTTGCATGACATATATGGTTTTTCTACTCATACCTCAACTGACCAATAAGCCACCAAGTATCAGCATGACATCAAGCTAAATTGCTTTCAGTCTATGAAAACAAATTGAAGGATACATAGTTATTGGATGGATAATAATAGAATGAGCTGAAATTTTACACACATACTCTCATATACCTACCTCACCCGTCAAAAAAAGTTAGGTTTAACCGCCTAAGATTTCCAAATGTGGGGCGCCAGTCCACCCTAGTCGAAGTGCGCCATTGAAGTACCACTCAGTATCAAATTATCCGTCTATCGTCTAGTAAGTAAGGTTGTCCAACTCACAGTTTTCAGCTCTAGGGATCTCCCGTTCATTGGCACGCCATAATATTATATGATTTTAGTACATTGTAAGATAAAATACATGTATGTGAGTTGTTTATATTTTGCAAATGACAAATAAATTAATATTCGATTTTGTCTATTCTATAACTATGTATCATTCAAATTTGCTTCAAAGACTGACGAGCATGATTTCATTCTGAGGTTGCTTTTGGATAGATAGATAGATAGATATTTATTCATCTTGTTGTCAAAACACATACATTTTACATGATAATTACTAATGTGAATTATTTTACAAATAACAACAAGAAGGGACACAACAGAGTTAATAAACTATTTAAAGTTGCACCCCTATTACTAGTACACAAATACATAACACACACACACAAAATATATACAAACAAGAAAATGGTTTGATGAGTAAACAGATATTTTTATATCAAGAAAATATTAGAGAAAAAAAATAATAATAATAATAAAAGTAAAAACAGAACATTAATATTTATGTGAAATTTCAATAAAGTAACACTTTGGATATCACATAGTTTTTGGCAAAACACTTAATATTATTAGAATTCTTTAGATGTTCATCTAGATGAAGCCAAATGTTTGGTGCTCGACCTAAGTAACTTTTATTATATTGTTCTATTGTATGATGTGGAGCTCGTAAAATGTTTCTATTTCTTGTAAGATACTGGTGGTCTATGACATCAAATAAATTAATAATTCTTGGAGGTAAGGTGTCATTGACATCCCTGTGTTGGCTGTTAAAGATTACTTAACCAAACTTTAGCATAATCATTAATCAATGTACAGGCTTATTTTGCATCCAATGACCAAATATTATATCTAAATCCTGTGCAGTTTATTGATTAATTACCACAATTTGGTTTACTGACCTTTCAATGTGAATTGTGACACAGGAGGGATTATCCACCCCCAGCCTCAGCATGACATCATAGTTGGATGGATAATAGATAAAGGGCACCTAATCATCAAATCAACCTTCACCAATTAATTCCACTCTGTAGAGCCTCAACCAAACAAAAAATGGTAATGCTGACTCCTAATTCTAAATAAAACCCTGATTGCATACTTGATAAATTAACATCTTATCATAAAAAATGTGGGAAGACGACTAAGAGATAACCACAGATATTATAATTATTAGATAATACGCATTGTATGCTGATACTACTGGAATAAAAACACAGCTTATCCCCAGAAATAAATCCATTGCTAAAGACTTATCTTTTCCCTTATCATGTTCAGGGTGATATCAAAGGCCTTTAACATCCTATAAAGACCAACAGGAGTCCACAGACATCGTTCTCTCAAATCACAGACATTCATTCTCTCAAATCACAGACATTCATTCGCTCAAATCACAGACACCATTCTCTCAAATCACAGACATTCATTCGCTCAAATCACAGACATTCATTCTCTCAAATCACAGACATTCATTCTCTCAAATCACAGACATTCATTCGCTCAAATCACAGACACCATTCTCTCAAATCACAGACATCATTCAAGTCACAGACGCCATTCCCACAAATCAGCTCTTTCGGGTGAGTACAAAATTTCATTTGCATTTCAGGTACTATATTTTTATACGTGCAGATCAAGCTTTCTGGGAATTGCTGTTACAGTATAAGAACTGGGTATAGCAACTTATTCGTTTGCACCTTGCAGCTCCAAAAAAGCATGGTCTGCAAATGTTTATGAAATGTACAGTGGTCCTTGCATTACAAGTAAGACCGCTGTTTTTGTGAAGTGGTCTCTCGTGGGGTGCATCTCTCTCAAATGGGCAAAATGCACTAAGAATACTCTACGTAGGAGGGAGGTGGTCACATGTGGTTACTGGGTCTTATAACATGGGGGTCTTATAATGCAGGGACCACTGCATTGCATATGCTCAAAAATTTTAACAAATGGATTAAAAAAAAATTGAAGTGTGAAAGTCTGTCTCAAATTCTGCAAACCAACTGTGTCACAGTTACCATCCTAGCCATTATAAAATATAAAATTATATTTGATACATTTTATGGTAGAAGACGGTTGTTTGGGGGGAAATAATGATTACTAGCATTTCCCCGTAATAAATGGTAGTCAGAGAGGTACGTAGGTCTATGTGCCAGACGTCAGAAAAGGAAAGTGCTGTTTAACAAAACGTCTGAGATAAGAGTGATGAGGGGACATGCTGAGCCCTGAGAGCATTTTCAATATTTAGGCCTAAGAGGACTGCATGGGATGAAGTGACAAAAGGTGAAATAATGGATAGAATTTTGGACAATTAAATTTAATAGTTTCAAAGAAACTTCACTTTACCTGAAAAGTAGGAGAGTATAACTGTGGATTTGAACAACACATTTCGAAATAGAGCATTGATTGCTACATTAGGAAATTACCGGACAATATATAAACAAAGACAATATGAGAATTTTCAGAGGTTTCCAGAGCAAAAAAAAAGTTCATTTGAAACGCTCCAATAATTTCAATTACCAAATGTACTCTTGATAGTAGGCCTACTGCAAAAATGCCTATCCTTTAGCATATTGGGAGCGTATGGATTTGCTTAATTATAAGGAGTATAAATGAAGCATAATTTAAATAATTTGAGCGCTTCAAATGTGCTCCTCTCTTGTGCTGGGTTTTCAGAGGAAATCATTTTGAAAGATCCCGAAGGTTCATAACATGTAAGACTTGATATTTCAATACTTATCAGGCAACTGAAGCTCAATTACTCAATTAAGTTAGATTCCTGACTCTAAATGGCAATCAGGGTTCTGTTATACATATTGTTATCCTGCTCACAGCATTGCAGAGAGAGAAAAGCACAATAGGCCCACTCTGGTCTAGTGAAAATGAGAACTGCATGCTGCTGCCACCTGGCACAAATGTTGGTTTTGTATGCTGCAGCATTGCTGTCTCAAGAAATAGTTCCAATTTTATTACACATCCACAAAATTTCTATTCAATATTGAGGTAAACCGGAGTCAGATTTGGCAATCACATTCTCTAAGAGAGTAGACAAGGCCATCGGCACACTCAGGAACAGCCCTGGTTTCCACCAGACAAAATTGTGTGAGTTCCTGACACTCAGTTTATGTAGACCACTCGCAGGGGCTTGTGGAATTGCACACTAGTCATATGTTCTGTCTAGGCTGGAAAAATCACTCGGAATGAAACAGCGGTCAACTTGTGGACACAGCCTACCCTATTGCTCAGAATGCTGGAAGGCACAAACTGTTGATCCCTCTATATATGGCATTTTTTGTGATTCCAATCTGTGGCTTTGCCCTTCCGGTAATATATATGTCGTTTTGTGCAACCTCCCTTTTTTGGACCATCTCTTCTACATGATACTATTAGTTATTTGTTGTTTGCTTGGCGGATACAGGATTTACCTTCCTGAAGATAGCTGTATCTGGGCGAAGCGAAGCTGAGCCCGGATACAGCTATCTGAGGGAAGGTAAATCCTTGATCTGCCAGAAGCAAACAACAAATTACGAATTTATCCGACCACATGGTAAAATAAAACCCACATAACAATGTAGTTCAACGGTATTTATAAACATCATGAGTGTCAGATAGGCCTATGATCGGTGTTAATTCAGAAGCAGACCTGACACAAATGATGTTCATTGCTGTGAACTACACTGCCAGAGGGTTTATTTATATCCCGCATTCCCGCAATGATTTTATCAGTGGTCTTTTACTAAATTTTAGTCTGAAAGCTTCAAATTCTGTAAGTTAGGAGCAGCAGATTGTTGTGACGTCACCAGCAGCCCACGCCATTGTGACGTCATGACAAACAATCACTGCCTATTGTTTGCATAACAACGTCGGATAATTTATGGGTGATTGTGACGTCATCACTGCAGGATACAGAAAATATCTGTACAGGCCAAGCAGCCTGACAGATACAGGATATATACCCACAGGTCTCAACCAATCAGAATCAAGCATTTGCCTTGGTGGTCGGATAAAGTTTTGTATGTCATAACATCATGCTTCAGTTTCATGCTATAGCTGGGGTCAACTGACAAATCAATGCCTAATTACCATAATTGTTGATATGCAAACAGGGTGGACTGTTGCACTGTCAAAATAGCACTTCTTGAATCATATATTTATAAGTTTATGATTTGTCAAGATCATACTCAATACTTTCAATGTTAATTTGATTTAATGAGACTAATCGCTCTTGTTGGTGACAGGCAAATAAAAGGATTATACATCTAATTTTTACTCTAAAATCATTTATAAATAAAATGGCCTTCTCTTTATCATGACCAACCAAACAGCTTCTATATTTCCCATGTTTAATGTAGAGAAGATGACACTTCATCGGCTATTATGACTCACAGAGGGCCAACATCTGTGAGAAGAAACACTCCTTTTTTGCATGTCAAGTTTACAGGCTGTAAATCTACTATACAACAACATCTTTCATTCAGATCAGAAGCACTTATCCAAAATGGCTGTCGCAGAGGGTCGTTACTTCTTCATCCGCTCTCGTTTGAGCGGCAAGGTCGTGGATGTCAAGGGTATGGGAAATTCTCCAGGCACAGAGGTTATCATGTGGACAAAGAAAGACGATGATAATGACAACCAACTTTGGTACGAGGACCACGTGACTGGAACCATCCGATCCAAGATGAACGACATGTGTCTGGAACTTCTAGGTAAGGGGGCCACCATTTAATCTCAAGGGTGGGTTGGAGTTTTTTTTTAAATAAATTATTTCTTGCTCAGATTTGGTGAAATGAAATTCTTTTTTGGCAGTCTTGAAATAAATAATTTCTGGTGGGAGTATTTATTGACAAGGTGTTGCTTGATTTTTGTATGAATATTTTGGGGACTTCATAATTACGGCCGCCGCTCCCGTGAAATATATAATTTCCTGCTAACAGAAACTCCAAGCACCCCCCCCTATGATATTCAATGATCGCCCCCTAATGCGATTGCAGAGAAATGACTTTCTAGAAGAACTCTAAATCAGTAGCTGGGTCTATAAAAGCATAAGGTTCAAATTTGAAAAAACAGGAATTTCTGTCTAAAAAAAGTCAAACTTTTAACTCTATAGAGTTCATATTATGCAGGCATAAATTTTCTGATGAAATACACCACCTCCAATGCTAAACACAGTGAGCCCGAACCATCTTAGGGGTTAAAAAAATGGCCCAGCAAAACCATAGGTGCCATTACGTAGCTGAAGGTCAGACGAACAAGCAGATGTAAAGAACAAAAAAATCTGTTGGGAATTCTTTAAGATATTGCAGTTTTTCAATTTCTTGTTTGTCACACTCCTTTATGCTGGCAATATTCCTTCAAACCAGGGTGCAAATTACAATTTCAAATGATAGAACCTCAAAACAATGTATATCACTGCCTTTTAGATAACAATTGAAATACAGAATGTTATAATTATTAGGAAAAGTCACATTTTCATGTTGTGTGTGATAAACTTCATATGCATATTTATAAGAAGTATGTCACAAACACCATATAGCATTGCTGACTTTACCTGTGACTTTGTGAAAAAAATAACACAATATCTACATTAGCAAATAGTTTAAAACTAATTATTTTATAGTTTTTCTTGAAAATAAAATGGAATTCGAGTTATAGACTTATCCAGAATAGCCATATCTTTTTATCATCCCTTATGACATACATGGTTTTTAAAGATATCTATGATGTATGCGTGTGTGTCTGCCTTACGCAGTTGATATTAAAGAAGAAGTATTCAATTTGTTTTACAACTTTTTAATCGTAATTTCAGTCAGTTCTCTCTGAGTTCTGTTCACTCTGATTTCATGAAGGAATAAGAATATTTTCAAGTTGGGTAAATGGATTTGATTTCGGGCAATGCACTGGGTTGCAATTTCAAATAGACATTTATTAGTTATACCTATATGCTAGCTATTCATAATATCATGGTATATCTATTTCTTATTTTAATCATGTACCAGTTGATCAAGTTGCAGCTAATGACAGTACACTATGCATGTTCATATACTCAAAACGTTATGAGTATTCAAATGTATTGGAGTCAAACAGTAAGTTACAGATCAAGTATGGTTAGATTATTTAACTAACACTTGTTGTTTGTTGTCAAAAAATTGCAATATAATAATGTTTTCCCCTTACCTTCCTAATTGACAGGACCAGAATTATTTTTAAGTACAAAAGCTCTATCAAACATGTATGCACATATGTTTTGTAATATTTCTTACTAAAGCCCATGGAATGATTGAGCATGTTAATTTTTGCAATTCTTATGAAAAATTCACACTGTACTTGGAAATGAATGCGTGCGTGAGTTTGTCACACCTTACTGATTTTACATGCTACTGCATGTATTTTCATTTTCAAAGAAAGGATTATTATTTCTTCTAAATGATATTTATATTGTTGAAACAGCTTCTGCAAAGCCAGTGCTCATTTAGAAGACTTTCCACATGACTTGTGATGCCAAAAATTGGGTGTGATAAGTCAGAAAGTTAAAAAATGTGATATCTCAAAAAATTCCCAACAGATTTTTTAGATCTTTACATCTGCTTGTTCGTCTGACCTTCAGCTACGTAACGGCGCCTATGGTTATGCTGGGCCATTTTTTTAACCCCAAAGATGGTTCGGGCTCACTGTGTAAAAACATGCTTCTTCTCACTTTGTCAGAATTAGTATAAGAAAGGTCAAAACAATCCTCATATTTCTATCAAAGCATATGTGTGTGCGCAACATCTGTAAGCTGTAGATTTAAAATAGCAAGACTGCCTAATTTCCGAGACACCGAAATAATTTGTTGTTTTAATTATTGACAAATTTGATCTGGAAACACAACATAAATGAGCTTAATCAAATGTCTAGCAATTTCAACTTCAGATGAAAGCACTGTTGTCCTCAACCCATATGACAGACGAGCAGTTGGCCAGAAATGGATGGTGGGTGGCGACCGTATCCAGATGAAGGCGGACCCAAAGAAGGTCCTGGACATTGTCGCCAATAACTGCGATGATGGAGCTGACCTGTGTGCCTGGGACTTCAAGTACACCAAGAATCAACTCTGGTTCTTTGAATTTGAGTAAGCCATTTTTAACTATTTAGTCAAATGCTTTGCACGCAGAAATTGACAATATGTCGAGGTTTCTGAAATTGTAATTCAGCACGATTCAGTTAAAAAAAGGAAAATGGTGGTCAGAATCATTCTTTCCAGACACCTGGAAAAACATTAATCGTGTGCTGGTATATATTATTTAAAAAAACATAATTTTGCACATACCATCACCCATTATAAAGGCCTATAAATGCCCAATAATAAGCTACCTCCACGAGACTGACTATGAATAAGTGTCCTTAGGATACATATATATTACAATAAAATTAGGATTTGACTGAATTTCTGATTGTTGGTGGTACATTTAAAAGACATCCTATCTCATCCTGTGAAAAAAACCCCAAATAATTGACAATCAATTATAAATGTAATTATGTAAAATTGTTTTTCAGACCTGTGAAATATTTCTTCTTGGTCTCCCGCATGCATGGCAAAGTCCTGGATGTAGTGGGTGGTGATACCAACCCAGCTGCGGGGGTTGTTGTTTGGGAAAAATATGAAAGATATGACATTGGTTATGACGGGCAACTCTGGTACATCTCTCGAGATGGGTTGATCCGCTCCAAGTTGAATGGCTTCGTTCTCGACTCCTCTTCTGGTGGGTACAATAATTGAGGATGCTTCGTAATGTGACCAATTCTAAAATGTCTTCAAACTCTTTTAAAACGCAGCTGGGTGGCTAAGTGCTTAAGGTGCCTGCCTACTCCGCTGAAGGTCTTTGTCTGTACACTGTATGGGTCTGAACCCTGGGCGTGGAACCCAAAATGTTCTGTTAGCAAAATCCTAGCTGGACATAGTTTGGCTGAGACATTAAATTGGCAGCCCCTTATATCAGTGTCTGTGCTGGGCAAGTAAAAGATCCCTCACTTGGGATAAATGTGTAACATGTTGAGGACTCCTGCTCTCTGTCCCATCTCATCAATCAACCCTCATGAGCACCAAGAACTGGGCTTGGAGGGCTGCACTTTCCATATCTATCCATCCATCTATCTATCTATCTATCTTCAAAAATTTTGAACAAAATTGGTTTTTGAAAACCAAATGTATTTTTTTTTAATAGAATTTGAAGCTACAGTAACTTTAGCACTAAATGTACACCTTATTTCTTCTTGCATTTCCAGACAATAACATCACCATATGGCCATATGACCCCTCAAATGAAAAGCAAGGTTTCTCCATCTCTGACGGCCGCATTGCCAATTTGAACGATGAAGATTATGTAGTGGATATCAAGGATAGAAATGAAGATGATGGAGCACAGATTATCGCTTGGGAATTCCACGAAAGAGACAACCAACTTTGGGATATTGAATACTTTGATTGCTAATTCACACTTTCAGCGTCATTTGGCTGAAAATAATGATTCTGCTATAACTTCATCTTGCTGAAAGATAATTATTCTGCAAACACATTTATTTTTGTGTATTAAATCATGGAATAAATAAATTTACACATATCCAATTTGTACCAGTGGTTTTAATTTCGGCAGTCTTGAATGCGAAGTTATCTAGTTAGAATAAGCATTGCAATAGGGCGGATGTCCGCCTGGTTGAACTTGAATGACCACAATCTAGACCGTAGGGTAAAGGCCCTCTATTGAACCTCAATGCTGGCTCAAGGGCCACTTAAAAAACAAGTTCTTCACACTCTGCGATTAAGATTGATTAATTTCGAAACAACTTCAGATTTAAGCTTCAGCTTGTCTTGCTTTGCTATTAAAATTGATTATTATCATTTTAGAGGGCATTGTCTGGCCATTAACGCCCAGTGCGCGGGCATTCATGACCGTCAACGCCCGCAAAAACGCCAACTTGTATATTTTATGAATCGTGACACCATCGGAGGTGACGTCATGGCGATGTTTTTGACATCATAAATCAAATTTTCTGTCAGTTTTGGGTCTAAAATTGCCAAAAATGGCCCGTTTTGAAAAATTGAAAAAGCTAAAACGATCAAACTTGGACTGCTGAGTTGATTCCTTTAAACGGATTTGTGCTAACTTCAATAATAAGGAAGGAAAAACAAAAAAACGGCACGGGTGTATAATGAGTACATTTTGTTTAAAAGTGATAATAATGATAATAACATTTTGTTGTCGGGCATTATGGGGTATTAATCAGTTATGGCCCTCGGACAGAGGGCAGAAATCATTAAGTTAATGATTTCTGCCCTCTGGCCAGAGCTGATTAATACCGATTAATGCCCTCCAAAACAATGTTATTGACCAATTAATTTCGAGACAACTGCAGATTTTAGCTTCACCTTGTCTTGCTTTGCGATTAACATTGATTAATTTCACGACAACTGCAGATTTAAGCTTCACGTTGTCTTGCTTTGCGATTAACATTGATTAATTTTGAGACAACTGCAGATTTAAGCTTCACCTTGTCTTGCTTTGCAATTAACATTGATTAATTTTGAGACAACTGCAGATTTTAGCTTCATGCACCTTGTCTTGCTTTGCAATTAAAATTGATTACTTTCGAGACAACTGCAGATTCAAGCTTCTCTTTGCACTAAGGATTTCCATACAGTGCAATAAAATGGAAAACATCAGCTCCCCCTGTTGAAAAATCATGTCATATAGTCATTGACTTAAGCCTCGAGATTTTTGAAAGGCTTGTATCTTCCAAGGCAGGACCTGGACACCCATAGGCATATACCATTGAATTCTGCTGAGTTGCAATGTACTAAAACCTGTCTTGCCCAATAGATCAGTTTCCTGCTTTGCTCGTAAATCTCAAATAAAGATTCATAGTTGTTGTGATGTACATTTGGTCTCATGATTTTTTTCCCTTTTGCACAGATAGGGTGTCTCAGTGGTTGAGTGGATAGCCCACTGGCTTTCTAATACTGAGTTCCAGGGTTCGATTCCAACACATGGCAATATTATTCCCCAACTAATTTGCAAACAAATGAGAATTTGAGTGGCGCTTGACAGTGTTCTTTGGGATTTTATGCTGGTGTGCTACTGGAAAGCTAAATTTTACTTGTCATGATGCAAGTCTCTGATTGGTCACTCTATTAATAGACTGATATCAGGCAATACATGAAATTGGGGCCTCAATAGAATATTTGACCTTCTTCTCCTGTTTTTAAATGTGCATTATCAAGTTACTTCATATACCCCAAATTCCTGCCTTGCTCTTAAATCTCAATGAAAGATTCTACAATGTTATAATGCATATTGGTGTCATGATTTTTTTCCCACTTTAAAGTTGTATGTCTCAGTGGCTGAGTGGTTAGCACACTCACCTTGTAATTTTGAGGTCCAGGGTTCAATTCCTCTGCATGCCAAATGCTTAACTACTAAATTTATATACAGATAGGGAGCTAGCTATCTTGTGGTAGCCATGCTGCAAAGTGGCCAAGCAAATGGAACTCAGTTAGCATTGAAACTCCTACAGCATCTTTCTATGTGCCTTGTCTTACATTGCTTGATAACTCTGCTACGTTCAATTTTATAATTGCCAGAAATTTAAACAACAGACCAAACACATTCTCTTTGAGTGACATCTTTTATTGCTAAGAGTTTCAAAAGACTGTGAAAGATAAAATATGAATCCTTGGGAGATTTAAGCGAAAGAAGATCCCAACTTTCAGTCAGATTAAAACCAGCTTGGAGTCCAATGAAGTCAGTTTCCAGTCATCCCAGACTTCCAGGTTTCTGGTTACGGTTTATTCCCAATAATTGTGTCTCACCTTTTGTGACCTGCTCCGCCAAGTGAGTTCTAAGTCCACCTCCTGTCAGCTCCTGTCTTATTTAGTTGTGAAAATTACTAAATCCTACTTTAAAATGATGGTTCAATCAGGTTCATATTGTTTTGATATCTCTTACCAAGCCAAAGATATGGCACCTCGAACATTGATGATACTAAATGTCAAACTTTTAGAAAATGGCATTTGAATTTCCCGCCATTGCAATGAAATAACTAAGAAAATCAAGAATGACACCCAATTTTGATAATTTAAAATCAATATCTGTTAAAAGTAGTCTTAATTATTCAAAGAAGATTACTTTTGCTAAAACATGGTACCAACAGCTAAAGAACAGTCAAAATGTGACCTTTTGACACATTTTACTCATTTTTGGGGAAATTAATGGCCTACTATTAACTCATTTTGGTGGAGCAGGTCACATTTAGTGCGGTTGTCATAATATTATCTATTTCACACTTTCTTCTTCTTATTCTTTACCTCTGGCCTTCGGCCTTGTGAAATAGTTTTCGCCAAGACACCATCAGTATTGCACGGTAATAGTCACAAAAAATGGAAACTCTGAAAAAAGGACCATTAGCTATTATGGGACCCCTACATCAGTAATGAAAAAAACTGTCTTCAGAATTGGATAGAGATTTCCCAATTTTTTTTTTTGAGCTGGCTATATCTCTTGGACATCAAGGGCAGGCCATATCATGTTGGGGATAATACAATTTTGCATTCTCTGATAATTATGCAGATTGAAATTCGTTAAGCAACCCAGCTCCCAGAAATATATCTTTTGAATTTGATTAAAAAATCTCTAAAACAGAAATATATACCTGAGTTTTAACAGAAACAAAAATGCAAAAAAGACCCAATGAATGAATAGAAATTATTTTTGATTTCAGGCAAAATAACGCTTTTAGATATTAGAAGAGTAACTAAAGCGAAAAAAAAGAGAGACCTGCAATACAGCAGCATTAATTAATTTGAAGTCTATTGACTCAAAAGTACATTCTAAACTACCAAAAACTTTCAGGCATGAGCCTGTACCAATATAACTATAGGGCCATTCCGTAAAGTCTGATGCAAAGATTTGACACTTTAGCAGCTTGTGTAGCCCTAGGTACCATAACACCTCAGCTATTTTGTTGTTGGACAGGGATGAGGTCAGGTAATAGGGGTATCAGACAAGCCATCAGCCAAAGCTCCAAGTGCAACAGGAGTTGTACACTGTGAATACGTCTGACACCATGACATTTTGCCGAAACTCAACTCCTGTTGCACTTTGAGCTTTGGTTGATGGCTTGTCTGATACCCCTATTACCTCATCAATGTCAAACAATGAAATAGCTGAGGTCTAATGGTACATCCTCCCCACGCAAGCCCTGCTAAAATGGACAGGGCTTTCTGCTATTTCCAACCTCTTCTGTGATTGGCTGCTTATTTAGGTCATAAGCATTTTGCAGGCAGATTTAGTCCGATTATGGACACTTAGAGGATTACTGGCAACGAAGAAAAACAGTGTAAAACAAGCAAACTTTCAAACAGTTTCATTTCAGAACTGTAAAAATACATAATTCAATGGAATTTTCGGAACTGTGATAGCACCTTTCAACAATACACAATTTCTCCATTTGTAACTGTGTGAAACCGAAGCAACAATTTCAAACTGTAATGTAGCAGTCCCTGATGGGCTGAGCCAAAACTGGGTCAGTTAATTAAGTATTCATGAATTAGCAAAGGTTATGGGCCATTTTGTCATGGTATGACTTGGGATAATGTAATGGTAGGGCTACACAAGCTGCTAAAGTGTCAAATCTGTGAATCAAACTTTACGGAATTTCCCTACTGTACCTTTACAGATTGCAGCATCAGTCTTGTAAAGGCCTAATCTGGAACTTGGTTCTGAAGTCACTTGAGGCCGGTTGGAAGCTGCTGAGAGGCTGGTGATAAGCTGGAAACTGGGAGCCAAATTCAACATCTCAATAAATAAAATAAATCTCTCAATGATTAGATTATCTTGAATATGTGCAGTACATGCATGCTAATAAATTGATACATACCTGAAATTGCTATAATATAATGTATATATCTCATAAATATCAAAGCTGTGGTAACATAGACTATATTACGATCCAAGATATTCTGTTTTTAGTTGATTCAAACTGAAGATTATCAGTGCACTTCTTACGTATCATAATTGTGCATAAAATACATTGTAAGTCTAATGCCTAATAAACCTATATTATGTACATGTACAACGCAATAACATATTTAAGGGCGATAACAAACTATCGAAGTTGCACATAAAGCATAGTGCAATATATACAGACAATGACAGACAATGACATTTTATTAACATAAATGATACATTTATATATTTATACAGAGGTTACGTAACTATTCTTTTTCTGACAAAGTATATATATATCATTCATGGGGAGACCCCTCTAAGGCCTAATGGCCGCTATCAAGGGGCCACCCAGAAAATATGATACCCAATGCTCTGGAACCTCCTGAGAAAAAAATAACTAACCCATAGTATATGCGAAAAAACACTAGCATATTGTCTTAAAAATGTTCACATGAAGCCTAAAAAAAAAAAAAAAATTATAATAATTTTCGGATAATTGACAACAATGACACCACGAAGTGTTAACTAAAGTATCTAGCCTCGTTAAAACAAGAATATCCCCAGATGTATACAAAATGATTAATCATAGAACTGCTTTTAACTGTATAGGATGAAGTTCACACCATTATCAAATATGAGCCAAAGGCATTCCATCATGGTATCCCACATTTGAGCAAGAAAAGGTGCTGCAACATTCCATTATCAAAGTGTTTACTGAATAAAGAGAAAACCACATGAAAATTTTACAGTGAAGGAGAAAAAGATCAAATGATTAAATGAACTATATATACGCAAAATATAATGCATTTTGAAACAAAAACCCAGTTGGAAACCTTAAAGCAGTAAATATCCATCCTGACACCAATGACTTCACACACCAAAAAAAAGAGACAAAAAGATACATATATACATCTATATTTCAGGAAAGTAGCTCAACAGTTTACACAGACTTGTCAAACAAACCATGTAAGTGGTCACAAATAAAACAGCCAGTCACAATTTGCCATATCAGACAAATTCATAAATTAAACCATTTCTGACTTTATTTAATTCATACTCATAATAAAGGTGGTCTACATTATTTCATAGACGCTTCAGCGTTATTCAACTCACAGATTTAAATACAGTTGCATATTAAAGTCATTAAATGAAAATCACATGTCAAATGTTGCATGACATTTTCAACTACAGGAAAAGCCTGATGACCTTTCAGAACCATACACAACCTGGTATATTACCTTTTTTCTTTTAAAAAAGCTGATTTGGAAACCTTTAAAAATTCCAAACACAGAAGGGAGATGTGAACACATGTCGCAGAATTCAGGCACTTTCATTATTCTTTAATAAAAATCACATGTCAAAGATGTTTGACAATTTCACTTTAAAAATATCATCACAAAGAAGCTTGGTGATCAGCGAATAATTTTTTTAATTTTATTATTGATGAAAGTCACATGCCACGGATGGCATTTTCAACCTCATGTATAATTGAAACAACATATAGTAAAAATGTCTCTTCTTTGATTATCAGTTTACAAACCAAATGGATGCACTTGAAAATAGAGACGACAGTCTATAATGTGTCATTATGGATTACTGACAAATGTAGCAGTTCCTGATTTGGCATTCTTCACTATAATTTCCAATCAAGTGTAGTTTTGCATAGTTTGTGAAACCACATAGGCTATGCGTGTAGAATTTACTTTTGATTGATAAGGGACAATTATTGAAAGTAACAGCTATTAAATAGCTGACACTGAATTTTGCATATTCATGCTTTACAATTGGAATTCTGATAGAATTTACAGATCTCGTATGGTGATGATGGATCTCAGAATTTCGTGTAAACAAGTTTTTCAGAAAATAACCTGGCACTATGCCATTTTCTAATTTAAAACAAAATTTGAGTTCTTGGAGTGCACAGAGATCGTTCACTTTCAATATCTTTAGTTTTTTGAAAATTGGTTCAGTATGAGCGTTGTATTTTATATATGCACCTTGAGTAGTATATATATAATAAATATTCAAAACAACAGGAAGAGTTATGATATATAAGTGACTGTAAAAACTATCGAAGCTACATGTATGTGCATGGTTGGTTTCAGCAGCAAAATCATCCTCCTCACGCAGGGATAGTTGACACTATACCCCTGCTCTCAAGCCCAGTCTGAGAGCGGAGTCTCATTAAAATTGATCTACTTACGTATTTAAGTGACAACCAATCAGGGACCATTTTAGACCTTTGTACTGAGCTTGTTTGTGGCTAGGAATGGTAACTGTAATAAATCAGATAACTCATAACTGTTTCGTAAATCTGCCAGCTAAACAAACTGAAACTGTGAAATTTCGCATTTCACATAAATGGTGCAAGTTTCTCTCATTAAGTAATCTACTCAAAACAGTTCCAAGGGGGGGGGAGCTGTCCGCTCAGCAAGTCTGGTCGGGGATTGCAGTGACCAGCTCGTTCAGTCTGGTCCGTCAAATGCCATCCTTCCAGGGTCATTTTGGATCTCCAATTTCTCGCCCAAGGATCCTTTACTTTTTGGGTGAGGCACCTCAAATTTCCCACGTAATCTAAAAAAACAGCCATTATGTATACACAATGGCTTATTGCCATTGATTTATTTCATTCCTATATCTTGTAATAAATGATTGAAATTGTGATTTCATATGGGACTGCTCTGCCAGATGCTCAGAACTCGTGCTATAATTACAAATTGGACTCTGTGCCCTGCAGGACGTAGGTCAACATGTAGGTAGGCGGGGAGGTTAAAAATGTAGGCACAGTTACCTGCCTACGATAGATAGATAGATAGATAGATAGATAGATAGATAGATAGATAGATAGATAGATAGATAGATAGATAGATAGATAGATAGATAGATAGGTAGGTATATAGGTAGATAGATAGATAGATAGATAGGTAGCTATGTAGATAGGTAGATAGGTAGATAGATAGGTAGATATACATGCTATCATCCTTGGTCTAAAACAGGCACTGTGCAAAGACTCCCTCTCTTGGACAGATATTGCAAAATCAACTGTTGATAAGTCATGAAGAATGTGAACATTGTTTTTCTCAGTTTGCACAAAACATGGTTTTTAAAATCATATTTCAAAAATGGATATTTTTCACAGTTAATAATAGCCTACTCATCGTGTGGCAGCTCAAACATTTATCAACACTCGGAAATTTGACACTTGTTATCCAGCTTCTAATTGGCCAGTCCATTTTATCACTAGCCTTTCAGAGCCTCCTGCATACCTCTCAGAACCTCGATCTATGGCGCCGGATGCATAATTGGCAGGCTGCCAATCTTCACTGAAACATGGTGAATGTGGTCAGGGTAGGTTCACTAGCCCTACACTGAGAGGTGAGGATGAGCAAAATAGCCTGAGACATTTAACACGCGTTTTCAATAAAATGCACACAAACGTGATAAATACACAAAACAACTTTATACAATTCAATATCATAACAAAGAGATATAACAGACACTGTAAACTACCATGATATAAACACTGTGTACCAACCAAGTGACCCAATTAAGGATTTTCTTTGTTCACATTTTGTTATATTTCATATATATATAGAGCAAGCAACAAACGTTGCCATATAGCCAGTATGCTGTCTTATAGTATACATAATACACATACATTATTCGGAATCAATCAGTTACGTTTTCTGGGAGATAAGGCAGTTTTAGTAAATTTTAGTGCTTTTTCACTAGAATCACCAAATATTTTGATTGCTAAATATTTAAAGCTGGAAATTTCACATTAAGATTTCTGATACATAAATACAGCATACTGGATATGTTATATTGTAATTAAATTGCTTTCTGGTCTAATATTTAAGATTTTATGATTAACTAGGTCGCTTCGCATAGACCAAACGGTACACAGTGTAAAATTCAACACCATATCCAACTCATATCACATCATACCAAGGTCATGGTGGATAATCACACATTTTACAACAGTGAGTAATTGTCATGTAATTACAAATGTAATATTATTAAATTATTTAAATCCATGGCAAGTTGCACAACCCACTTTATTTTTTACTTCCGAAGTAATTTATACAAATTTCAGTGAAAAGATTATATTTCCACCCTGTAAGAGCCTTGGTCATTGACAAATATACATTGAGAATACAAAGAATGCTTACAAATAAGACAAGTCACAACAACTGCTAAATAAATTTATACCATTCGACACCTCTGTCAGCCAATCACATGCTAGCATTTCAGACAAATAATTCTCATATTCTTTATTGTCCAGTTATCCTCTAATGTTTGATTGTTTGAGGGTTTGTCTCATGGTATAAGCTGGTTATTCACCATGGGATCAGGAATACGTGTTTATCACATCTCGGGCTAAAGCCCTCAGGTGATAAATCACATATTCCCTCTCCCATGGTGAATGACCTATACGAATGGTACAATAATGATTCATATCTACTAGCTATAACAAACTATCAAACACTCTAAAAAATGTTGAGACAAAATTGGCTTTTTAGATTCAAAATGGTTTTTTGAAAAACCAAATTTCAATGCAAAACCAACTTGGATTTTTTTGCAGTGAAGCTGTGGTCGTATCAGCTACGTAACAGCCTTGGGAAATTATATTAATCTTTAACAAAAAAAATGCACAGGCCTACAAGTGTGGCAAATACCAAAGACTGCTATACAATAAAATAAAACATCTAATAACTGTACACATTTCTAGACTATGTTCAGCTAAATAAGAACCCAGGGTTGTTGATTATTAAACATCCTTATATCGTAGTGAAAACAATGCTTACAATATATGGTAAATACACCTGGCAGCAATTTTATTCAATCCCTTTGACTTTTTCACATTGACTCCCCATAGTAAACAGGTTTTGCAAAAAATAGTGTGGTGACATCAGAATGTATGAAATCATAAAAAGAATGATGGCATCACATACCAGAAAACATATAAATCTGCTGAGAAGCATAAATAAATCTGGTTGGCAGGCTCCATTTCACATACGGGTCAAAACTTTTGAACAATTATTCAACCCCCTGCTTCAACACTATTCCAATGGAAGCAAGGGGGTTGAATAATTTCTGAAATTTTTGACCCCTATGCAAAATGCAAACTACCAACCAAATTAAGGTCTTCTTCACAGCATTTGGGCATTGTGTTGTCTAATATGTGATGTTATCCTTTCTTTCATGATTTGATATGCTCATGTCACCAGACTCACTTTTGCATGACTCGTCAACTATTGAATTCAATGGGAAAACACGAAAGGGTTGAATAATTTTGCTGTCGACTGTACTCTAAAGAACTATACATATTATGATTCAATGTCAACGCTTAGGTCGTATGAGAGGAACAGTAAAAACCTATTGAAGTATAGGCGATTTCACTGCATTCAAGTCTAAGGTAAATTATAATGATAACATGTACAGGGTGTCTACAGAAAAAGAGGACAGTCAACAGAATTTGGTTTGTTTACAGTTTATTTTGTGCCAGGCATCATTATTCAACAAAACATGATTTGTACATCAACAGTATATTCAGAACAGTCAAATTACCCATTATCCGCACCCCTTGATTTGGTAACTTTCTGCAGATGAGGCCGAAATGATGCAAAAATATGTTTCATGCACTCCACCAACGGTTTGCTCCATGGAGACATGATGGAGGCCTTACACTTTACTGTGAGGGTTGGGATAACTTGCTGGATTCTTCCTTCAAAGTTGCCCGTACTAAATAATCCACTGGGTTCAGCTCAGGAGAAAAGGGGTGGCACTCTACATAGGTCAAGAGGTTTGTTTTGAGACACTCCTGAGTCTTCTATGCTGTATGAACAGGTGCTACACCTTGTAGGAAGATGATTTTGCCACCAAAAGAGTTTCTTGTCTGACGCCATGGTACCCCAAATTCTTCCAGAATGTTATTATAAACATTTGCATTGATTCCAGCACTCTGTTCAATGGCTATTTTGAAACATTTTTGTGATTTTTTTGTCATCAGATGACTCCATGTTGAAGACCAACTGTTAGGTCCTGAATTGAATTATCGGTAGCTGGAGCATCTGCAAATGTCCCACTACTCACGTATGAATCATTCCTTCTCTCACAAGTACCATCAATGGTGAAAAAATTTCTCATCAACAATGAGGAAAACAGGTCGACCGTTTTCAGCTTGGAGCACCGCAAGAATTTTTGCATATCATGCTTGCATTTTGCCTTTAGTAGTGATCTAATTCACAAATAAACATATTTGCAATAGATCTAATAAGGCTGACTATCAAATGCATTCTTATAATAGACTTATCACCAAATTCTGAACTTATATGCGTGTGAAAAATAAGAAAAGTGACTGTCCTCTTTTTCTGTAGACACCCTGTAATATAATAATAAACATCTATTCACTATAGTGACAATGTCCAAGAAACCTCCCTGGTTAACAGCTCTTTCAGAAAAAATCAATGTGTATCTTGCATGGTAAGAAACCATCTACAATTCGATTTTATTTAATCATATCTGAGTGACTATAACTCTCAAAGCTGTTGTGGGATCAGCTACACAAAACTTTGGGGTAATTGATATGTATTTTGAACATTAAAAATTTTTACAATATGACAGATACCCATAAATTTTATTATTATATGTGCAATATGACATAGAATAACTGTGACTGACTATCAAAACTAAAGTCGGTCTAGCTACGTAAGCCTTGACTGATGGTTTATTAACCATATTGAGTGCTCAGTTACAAAAGTATATGTCGACAGAGTCGATTCGGCAAACATACACCGAGAGGTAGAAACCCCTATCAACGATAATACATTCGATTCTAAACTGTAATTTTAAAAAAGACTGTAATGAAGTAATTATATTAGCGAGGGAATTGTCTATGAATAAAAAATAAAAAAGAGGGTATATACATTATGATGTATGATATATATATATGCATCTTAAATACAAAACATGCATAAAAATATGATTCAGAAATACTCAAAGCTACTATATGAAAATACAATTCCTTAGCTACTATATGAAAATACAATTCCTTATCATATCAAAACATAGGCTGCACAGCAGCAAACCTTCAGCGAATAACACCTTTAGAAGATTACAATTACGCCGTATAATCAGTGTGTTTACCGAATTGCATATTGTTATGCAATACATGTAGTGGTCATTTCATGCATGTACAAAGTATAGGTTATGAGCTATTTTTTGGAAAGTTTTTGCAATCGTTCAAAAAGTGTTAAATACATGTGTAAAAGCATTACTACATTATATAGGTAATATGTGTAGAAAATGTCATTGCTGTATATACAATAGTGGGCAAGTTTTGGCTCAAATATGAAAAAAATAAATTAATATTTTTTGTCAATATTACAAAAAGTATAGAATATCTATCAGTCAGATCATGAAAAGGCACAACTAGACCACATAAGCAATATGTATACCAAACTTTATCCACATACATGCAATAATGACCGAGGCTTGGGCCAGAAACAAAAAAAGTAGTGATTATTTTGGTAAATATTTCAAAAAATATATATAATATTTTCCATCAGACCTTTCAAAATACACAACTAGACCATATAGGTCATTTGTGTACCAAACTTTATCTATGCACATACACATAGTGACCGAATCTGAGCCCGAAACAAGAAATACATATCTTTATATTTTTTCTCACTTTTTCAAAAAGTATAGAATATCTATGAATGAGAGCATCAAAAGGCCCAACTAGACCATATAGGCCACATCTGTACCAAATTTCATCCATGCACATGCAATAGTGACTGAGTGTTGGCCCGGAAACAAACAAAAATAATTGTTATTACTTTTTTAATTATTTAAAAACGCATGGCATATCTATCAGGGTTCCCACAAAATCTTAAGGCGGGAATTCCATGACTTTTGCCTGACTTTCCATTACTCATTGAGGTCAAGATTCACCCCAAAACAAATTCATGCAATGACCATGCATCGTTCACTTTCCGACCATCCGATCAGCATATGATCAAACAACTGACTACTATAAGTCCAGTAATTTTTTGATTTTTAACACAAATTGTTATCAAAATTTGAATTTTCCATGACTTAGCAAAATATTTTGATTTTCCATGACTTTTCCATGACTCTCCAAGACCACTATCTTTTCCATGACTTTCCCTGACTTTTTATGACTGTGGGAACCCTGTCTATCCATCAGACCATCAAAAGGCACAACTAGATCACACAGGCTATATGTGTACCAAATTTCATCCAAGTACATTCCAGAGGCCAAGTACCGGTCTGGAAACGATCTATCCGCCCCGCGCCCGCCTGGCGACAACATTTTACCTAAGTGATAAAAACTTGTCCGCAGAAGGTAAAAAATGTAACAAATTATCAAAGCTATGACTGTTTTGGACACATAGCAACCCTGTGGTGATTGATATAACGGTTGAATGTAGAAAATGCGTATAACAAGTACCAAAGACAGCAATATGTATGATTGATGTACAATACAATGTCATTATAATAATTTGAAATGTATCTTTTTAGTGAATGCTCTCAGCTATCTCCAAATAATGCCGTATGTCAGTCATATCTAAAGACTAACTATATTAAACCCACTTCTTTCTTTACTTATGAGAAGACAAGACAATGTCCGATGTTTCTTCACATTTTTTCAATAAATCAATTCCAATTCCAATTCCAATAGTTGTACCACAAATATGCCTTCTCAATGAAATATCTACTCTTTGTATTACACAGTGGCAGATACAGGGGATGGGAGGGGGGCTAGGGGCCAGGGAAACCCCTTGACTACAGTGTCTGGATCCGCCACTGTTGCATTACTGTTTCAAGAATAAATACTGCTTGTATGTATGCAGTGGCGGATCAAGACAGGGTCATCTAGGGGGGGGGGTGTGTTTCGGCATTCGTGGGCCCGTGTCGCAGCGTATTTTCTTCAATATACTATTATTAATCTCAGTGGTCTACAGGGGCCCGTTCCCTCCTGGGCCTCCCCCAGTATCCGCCATTGGCATGTCTGTCTGTCTAGCTGTCTATCTCTCTATTCATTTGCAAGAAATGCCACTGCTGTGACAGGCATGACTTTTTCAAATATGTAATATTCATCAACATCGATGGAATCTAATTGAACGATACTCTGAAAATAATAATTGTTTGTTTGGGACCCAACCACAGCATAATTAGATTCTGTTCCAGATGTGTACAGGCCTCCATTCTTATACACGGACATGACGTCAGTTGGCTTGTCCCAAGTTACAGCATAGTGCACCCATTCATTGAAGCTTGTTGACACATACTGCTGCTTCCTTTTCCCAGTGCCATAATGTAGTAACTCTACCACTAAATTATCTGCCGTGATCCGCAAGACAAAGGAATTTGTCTGGAAGATCCGTGTTGCGAAGGTACTGGGCGTAAAAGAGTTGTTGGCGATCCTCAACCAAAGAGCAAATGTCGCACCTGTGTTGCAATCAGCCAGGCTGTTCCTGCAGAGGTTAGTTGGGACAGTAAAGCCTAATAGTTTATTTGTTCCAGCAAGTCTAATGGCATTGTTCTTCTTTCCAGTCACAGTGGTTGCTCCAAGCTTTAATGTGAAATCTGCATTGACATTCGGGAGACTGGTGGTTAAATTGTCAAAACTCTGGTAGAAAACAGCCTCTAAAAAGAAACCACACGTAGGACTATATCAGTCAACTGAACTAATACGTTGTAGTAGGAGTAAAAAAATGAAAACAAAAACAGCCTCTGAAGAAGAAGAAACCAGAAGGAGGATTATATCAGTCAACTGAACTAATAACAATGCTGCTAGAGTAACAAAATGGAAATAAAACAGCCTCTGAAGAAGAAGAAACCACAAGGAGGATTATATCAGTCAACTGAACTAATAACAATGCTGCTAGAATAACAAAATGGAAATAAAACAGCCTCTGAAGAAGAAGAAACCACAAGGAGGATTATATCAGTCAACTGAACTAATAACAATGCTGCTAGAGTAACAAAATGGAAATAAAACAGCCTCTGAAAAAGAAGAAACCAGAAGGAGGATTATATCAGTCAACTGAACTAATAACAATGCTGCTAGAGTAACAAAATGGGAATAAAACAGCCTCTGAAGAAGAAGAAACCAGAAGGAGGATTATATCAGTCAACTGAACTAATAACAATGCTGCTAGAGTAACAAAATGGAAATAAAACAGCCTCTGAAGAAGAAGAAACCACAAGGAGGATTATATCAGTCAACTGAACTAATAACAATGCTGCTAGAGTAACAAAATGGAAATAAAACAGCCTCTGAAGAAGAAGAAACCACAAGGAGGATTATATCAGTCAACTGAACTAATAACAATGCTGCTAGAATAACAAAATGGAAATAAAAACAGCCTCTGAAGAAGAAGAAACCATAAGGAGGGTTATATCAGTCAACTGAACTGATAACGAAGTTTTTAGAATAACAAAATGGAAATAAAAACAGCCTCTGTAGAAGAAGAAACCTCAAGGAGGATTATATCAGTCAACTGAACTAATAACAATGCTGCTAGAGTAACAAAATGGAAATAAAAACAGCCTCTGAAGAAGAAGAAACCATAAGGAGGGTTATATCAGTCAACTGAACTGATAACGAAGTTTTTAGAATAACAAAATGGAAATAAAAACGGCCTCTGTAGAAGAAGAAACCTCAAGGAGGATTATATCAATCAACTCAACTAATTACAATGTTGCTAGAGCAACAAAATGAAAATAAAAACAGCATCTGAAGAAGAAGAAACCTCAAGGAGGATTATATCAGTCAACTGAACTAATAACAATGCTGCTAGAATAACAAAATGGAAATAAAAACAGCCTCTGAAGAAGAAGAAACCATAAGGAGGGTTATATCAGTCAACTGAACTGATAACGAAGTTTTTAGAATAACAAAATGGAAATAAAAACAGCCTCTGTAGAAGAAGAAACCTCAAGGAGGATTATATCAGTCAACTGAACTAATAACAATGCTGCTAGAGTAACAAAATGGAAATAAAAACAGCCTCTGAAGAAGAAGAAACCATAAGGAGGGTTATATCAGTCAACTGAACTGATAACGAAGTTTTTAGAATAACAAAATGGAAATAAAAACGGCCTCTGTAGAAGAAGAAACCTCAAGGAGGATTATACCAATCAACTGAACTAATTACCATATTGTTAGAGTAACAAAATGGAAAGAAAAAAAAGCATCTGAAGAAGAAGAAACCTCAAGGAGGATTATATCAATCAACTCAACTAATTACAATGTTGCTAGAGTAACAAAATGGAAAGAAAAACAGCCTCTGAAGAAGAAGAAACCATAAGGAGGGTTATATCAGTCAACTGAACTGATAACGAAGTTTTTAGAATAACAAAATGGAAATAAAAACAGCCTCTGTAGAAGAAGAAACCTCAAGGAGGATTATATCAGTCAACTGAACTAATAACAATGCTGCTAGAGTAACAAAATGGAAATAAAAACAGCCTCTGAAGAAGAAAAAACCATAAGGAGGGTTATATCAGTCAACTGAACTGATAACGAAGTTTTTAGAATAACAAAATGGAAATAAAAACAGCCTCTGTAGAAGATGAAACCTCAAGGAGGATTATATCAGTCAACTGAACTAATAACAATGCTGCTAGAGTAACAAAATGGAAATAAAAACAGCATCTGAAGAAGAAGAAACCACAAGGAGGATTATATCAGTCAACTGAACTGATAACGAACTTTTTAGAATAACAAAATGGAAATAAAAACAGCCTCTGTAGAAGAAGAAACCTCAAGGAGGATTATATCAGTCAACTGAACTAATAACAATGCTGCTAGAGTAACAAAATGGAAATAAAAACAGCCTCTGAAGAAGAAGAAACCATAAGGAGGGTTATATCAGTCAACTGAACTGATAACGAACTTTTCAGAATAACAAAATGGAAATAAAAACAGCCTCTGTAGAAGAAGAAACCTCAAGGAGGATTATATCAGTCAACTGAACTAATAACAATGCTGCTAGAGTAACAAAATAGAAATAAAAACAGCATCTGAAGAAGAAGAAACCACAAGGAGGATTATATCAGTCAACTGAACTAATAACAATGCTGCTAGAATAACAAAATGGAAAGAAAAACAGCCTCTGAAGAAGAAGAAACCATAAGGAGGGTTATATCAGTCAACTGAACTGATAACGAAGTTTTTAGAATAACAAAATGGAAATAAAAACGGCCTCTGTAGAAGAAGAAACCTCAAGGAGGATTATATCAGTCAACTGAACTAATAACAATGCTGCTAGAGTAACAAAATGGAAATAAAAACAGCATCTGAAGAAGATGAAACCACAAGGAGGATTATATCAGTCAACTGAACTAATAACAATGCTGCTAGAATAACAAAATGGAAAGAAAAACAGCCTCTGTAGAAGAAGAAACCTCAAGGAGGATTATATCAGTCAACTGAACTAATAACAATGCTGCTAGAATAACAAAATGGAAATAAAAACAGCCTCTGAAGAAGAAGAAACCATAAGGAGGGTTATATCAGTCAACTGAACTGATAACGAAGTTTTTAGAATAACAAAATGGAAATAAAAACGGCCTCTGTAGAAGAAGAAACCTCAAGGAGGATTATATCAGTCAACTGAACTAATAACAATGCTGCTAGAGTAACAAACTGGAAATAAACACAGCCTCTGAAGAAGAAGAAACCATAAGGAGGGTTATATCAGTCAACTGAACTGATAACGAAGTTTTTAGAATAACAAAATGGAAATAAAAACGGCCTCTGTAGAAGAAGAAACCTCAAGGAGGATTATATCAATCAACTCAACTAATTACAATGTTGCTAGAGCAACAAAATGAAAATAAAAGCAGCATCTGAAGAAGAAGAAACCTCAAGGAGGATTATATCAATCAACTGAGCTAATTACCATGTTGTAAGAGTAACCAAATGGAAAGAAAAACAGCCTCTGAAGAAGAAGAAACCATAAGGAGGGTTATATCAGTCAACTGAACTGATAACAAAGTTTTTAGAATAACAAAATGGAAATAAAAACGGCCTCTGTAGAAGAAGAAACCTCAAGGAGGATTATACCAATCAACTGAACTAATTACCATGTTGTTAGAGTAACAAAATGGAAAGAAAAAAAAGCATCTGAAGAAGAAGAAACCTCAAGGAGGATTATATCAATCAACTCAACTAATTACAATGTTGTTAGAGTAACAAAATGGAAATAAAAACAGCCTCGGAAGAGGAAGAAGCCACAAGCCTCTAGAGAAGAAGAAACCACAGGGAGGATTATATCAATCATCTGAACTAATTACAATGTTGCTGGAGTAACAAAATGGAAATAAAAACAGCCTCGGAAGAGGAAGAAGCCACAAGCCTCTAGAGAAGAAGAAACCACAGGGAGGATTGTATCAGTCAACTGAACTAATTACAATGTTGTAAGAGTAACAAAATGGAAATTAAAAAAAGCCTCTGAAGAAGAAGAAACCAAAAGGTGGATGATATCAGTCAACTGAACAACTGAACTAATTACAATGTTGTAAGAGTAACAAAATGGAAATTAAAACCGCCTCTGACAAAGCAGAAACCACAAGGAGGATGATATCAGTTACCTGAACTAATTACAATGTTGTAAGGGTTACAAAATGGAAATAAAAACAGCCTCTGAAGAAGAAGAAACCACAAGGAGGATTATATCAGTCAACTGAACTAATTACAATGTTGTTAGAGTAACAAAATGGAAATAAAAACAGCCTCTAAAGAAGAAGAAACCACAAGGAGGATTATATCAGTCAACTGAACTAATTACAATGTTGCTAGAGTATTAAAATGGAAATTAAAACAGCCTCTGAAGGCCTCTGAAACCACCAATGTGCCTCGGGGTCTGGGCACATTTTGACACTTACAATGAAGTCGCATTTTGCTGTCTGGCTGTAAAACAGCATGTTTAGTCTTATCTGTTATGCTTTTGTATTTAAGCTCAATAGCAATGGTGTTATTCAGGCAAACTTCTGGGTTGCTCAGTATTTTCAACATTGAGTAAAATGAGAAGATAAAAAGCATCCCAATGTTCCCCTACAAATGTGTATGTCACTCACTCACGAATAAATTCTTTAATAAGAAATGAGTTAAATTATTTTTAAATCAACTGAATTGATATATGTAACAGGTAAGGCATTACATGTGCTTACTTACAATACTGATATTTGTGCAGAGCGACATTTTATGAGGGAGAGAGGTTGCAACATCAACATAGTAAAACAATTCAAAAGAAAAATGTAAAAACATCAAGATAGTAAGCCAATTAATGATAGAATAAAAGAAGATGTTGAAACTTCAAGATAGTAAACCAATAAAATCGTAGAATGAAAGAAAATGTAAAAACATCAAGTTAGTAAGCCAATTCAATAACATAATGAGAGAAACTGTATAAATATCAAGATAGTAAACCAATTAAATAACAGAATGAATAAAACTGTTGAAACATAAACATAGCAAACCAATTAAATAACTGAATGAAAGAAACTGTTGAAACATCAAGATAGTAAACAAATCAGATAACAGAATGACAGAAACTGTATAAATATCAACATAGCAAACCAATTAAATAACCGAATGAAACTAACTGTTGAAACATCAAGATAGTAAACAAATCAGATAACAGAATGACAGAAA
This sequence comes from Platynereis dumerilii, assembly GCA_026936325.1. NCBI lineage: Eukaryota > Metazoa > Annelida > Polychaeta > Phyllodocida > Nereididae > Platynereis > Platynereis dumerilii. The sequence goes on from JAPTHN010000005.1 coordinate 16,579,422, forward strand.
CTGTATAAATATCAAGATAGCAAACCAATTAAATAACTGAATGAAAGGAACTGCTGAAACATCAAGATAGTAAACCAATCACATAACAATGACAGGAACTGTATAAATATCAAGATAGTAATCCAATTAAATAACAGAATGATTGAAACTGTTGAAACATCAAGATAGTAAACCAATTAAATAACATCATCAGATGACTGACCATACAAACGATGCAAAAATGATGTCCAAAAGGAGGAAAGAACAATCAAACCTGGCCTGGGGTCATACACGTATCGGGTGTAAGTTGCATCAAGTGGTGAAGTGCTTCCTCCTCCACTGCATTCATAACACATCTTGCATCCACCATTTTCTTTCTTCCATCCAGCACAGGTGCAGGTTGCCATTTGTGATTGGACGCATTGCACAGTGCAGAAAGTCGCTCCATCCCCAATCGCTGATGGCTGAACGGCGTTTACTTGCAATATGTGGCAATTCAAGTTTTTCGTTTGTTTTAAAAATAGATAAGTCCTTTTTGTTGCCCCCTTAACAATGACAGGGAGATAAATAAACAGAGGAAGTATCAATGTGATGACTTTCATATTCGAAGTTCTGTTTTGTCTAAGATGATGCACCCCAACTGTTCTTGCCTTGCTGCACAATTTTCACATCTCTGAGTCACTGAAGAAAGCGTCCGTCCTGCTGCGTGACCAATGAAGAAATGCCGCATTGCGAGAAATACTATTAAATGTGGGCATATTACGAGATTTATTGGTTAATCGATACAAGAGATAAATTTATAGAGGATGAAAAAGTTATGCCCTTCCGGCAAAAGAACAGACGCTGAAGTTGCTGCATGTTTGAAAAAAGTTTTTTGAAACAGACGTAGTGTCTCTGTCAGTTACAGTGAACTCAATGACATTTTTGTCAGAGCTCTGAAAAAAAGAAGCTAATTAACTTACAGTACATTATGTGAAAGTGTCCATCTATAGAACAACCTTGGCAGGGCTGTTCAAGCATGAGGCTTTCTCAACTCTCCGGGGAGAATACGGCTGAGCAGCCTCTTTCAGCACCACAATGCTAAGTCACTCTACAATCGTCATCACTGCCTATAGCCAAGTACACATTTACACCTGGGTGGAGAGAGGCAAAGAGCTATGGAGGATCTGCTCAGTTCCTCCATTCAGCTATGGACGAGACTTGAACCCACAACACCAGTTACAAGGTGAGCATCTTATCCATTAGGCCACAGCAGCTCTAATAAAATACTATATCAGAAGAAAAAACGAAAAAATTAGGAGACCAGTTTTCTACGTCTCATGTTCATGTCTTTTAATGCTTTAATCAATATGTTGTTTTTTTCTCATGAAAACCAAAGACGTAAATTTCATGTAGGGCCTATATAAGTAGATTTTGTACTCCGATAAATGAAGGTAATCAATGTTTTTATTACGTCAATCCGTTTAACCTTTTGGACAGCGGAAACAAGCAAGAATTTAATTAACTTCTAATAAATTTTACCGCATTTGAGATAATCCAAAATTTAAAGTTACCCTGAATGATAAATCTTTTGCTAAACATGGACATATTATAATAACATAAACTTGCTAAAATATATATTTTTAGAAGTTTTGATAATATAAATCATCAAGTTATTTCTTTTATTTTTTTCGTGATATTGCCTGCATCAGTCAGCACGTCCATTCTAGATGACACCACAATATCAATTGTTTTAAATGCATTGTAATCCTCCAACAAATTTAATAATGGTGATGACATCACAGAGTTGATACTAACTTGATAGCAAGGAAAACTGAAGATTTTCTTCGTGCATACCCAAAATAAATTTTGGGGCCATTTCGTTCATTCAGAGGGTTATTAGGATACCCCCAAAAAAAGGTGCCACATTAGAGAAATTTTACATTCTCTAATACATAGTAACCCACAACACAAGACTATGGAAAAATACAAATAAAAGTTTTGGTCAGATCCTGACCTATCATTTCGGGTAACTTTAACAGAACATGTTCTTCTTCTCTCAGAAGTTCTCTGTAGTGGTCATTGTTTGAACCAGACCATGCATCTTGTACTCCAGCAGAAGTTGCTGAAGATCTCAATATCTATGGAAATTGTTGATATAGGGGAGAGCAGGGCACAGAGAGACACTTTATTTTTTCAAGCGTTCAAAAATGTGCACAGTTAACAGTAAAATTAGTTCAGGCTCACATTATAGATTACGAAGTTGGGTGCATAGTCTAGTAGTTTTAGGTTCCTAACTTTTACAGGGTTGGAGAAATTTTGATTACATCCATGCCAGTCAAGTGTCTCAATGTGCCCCATGGGCGGGACACAGTGAGACAGCAGGCGGGGCACAGTGGGACAGGGCATCTGCTACCGTAACTGCTGACCCTTTGGACCTGCTGAATTTTAAAAATTATAATACTGTAATAAAAGTAGCCGTCTAGGTGATTTTTTAGGTCCTTTTCCCAGCAAGTTTGGAAAATTCATCACACAACACATGAACGACATGCCGCACCTGTTACATACTAATCACAAACAATTGTTGTCTGATGCTTGGATAATGGCTCACTAAAATAAGAGGTTTATGGCAGGAATTTTGTTTTTGATTGTGAATGATTAGCTGTACATTACATTCAGGTAATTTCTGGTGTATTCTGTGATGCCTCACTGTGTGCCCTGCCTCAAACATGTCTCATTGTGCCCCACACAGCTTTCTTTATACAATTTTGGAATACTGTGGACTGGATGCCTGCACTGTGGATCATCATCTCACTAAACTAAGACAAATCAATAAGGTTTGAATCCCTTGCAATTAATTTGCATTTTCCCATTTTTCTTGGGAATCATAACAAAAAGTCATTTGGCAAAATTATTTACTTTGACTAGCTAAAAACCAAAATTTTGAAATTCCACTCACGGTATGCTGCTTAAGGATTGAGGATGCAGGACAGTCTTTTACTTTCTTACTTTTTATCTTCAGCAAACAAAGTTTTCAACCCACAGCTCACAACCTGTTCCTTGTACATGCATGAAACTTGTGTGTAAATTAGTCAAGTTAGGTCTTTCCATGGTTTTAAGGCTGGAGGGCAGATGGCAGGGCAGCAGGCACATTGATATAACTTCAGACCAAGACTCGGGCATGATTGCATTATATACCTGCCAGACTGCATACAATTTTGAATAGAGAAAAACACTTGACAAAAAACTACTTCATAATTACCCTGTGGGCAATTTGACCTATTTCAACATCAGGGGATGTCAGAATGCCCGCTTGTATGGCGTAACTGTGTCTTTTAAAGATGTCAACATACATATTTGGCCAAAGCTGTGGTTCTGAGCATGAGCGGAAGTACCAGTCATTGATAGACATAGTATATCAGGGCTTGTAGATCGATTTAATCCATACATGTACTAGCATATGACAAGTCCAAGAAATGCCCTAGACATGCATGTTTTGATATATTCGTCACAGATTCTATCAAATTTGACAGTTGACTCTGTAAAACATTTTCTCAAAATTCACAGTTATAGTTGGGTGTTGTTAGTTCGATAAGTTGCAGATTCTTATACTTTTTTATCTCATGTCTAACTGCTGAACTCACAAATAGTAACAAACAATGTATAACAGTTTGTGATCACTGCTATGGTTGTATTCTAATTGGAATTTGTCATGTGACTTTGACATAGGCTCCCACCAGTTTTGTATTTCTTTAAAATATGCAAATACTATAAAAGAAAAAAATACTTTGCATGCCAGAACATTATCAAAATAAGTGTGATGTACTAGGTCAACTATTGCATTTGCACCATATCTGTGTGTTATTTGCAAAATGGCTCCGCTCCTGCAATCTCAGAATTCGAATTGCATACGCTTGTATTGTCTATAGAGTATTATTGGTATACATGCGCGTGGTTCTGAGGCTTTAAAGGAACATATACAGGGGGCATTCTGACATCCCCTGACTTTGAAAAAGGTCAAATTGCTCTCAGGGTAATTATGAAGTAGTTTTTTTTTTTCAAGTGTATTGTCTATTCTTCCTGCTGGGTAAGAGACATTGGATAATTGATCTCAAAACTACATTGAAACCACAGTGCGGTTTTCACAAATTATTGACAAAGATGCTGCAAGGTGATTTTGTTTGTTTGTTTGTGTTTTACGCCTCAGCAGCACCTTAGTGGGCTATATCGAGGCAGGCGATCGCCGTATGATGATGAGATGAGAAGACTGTGAGTCTGGTACATACCCTATTAATTCAGGGATGCCCAGGGTCTTTCAGTTGCCCCAGCATAGAACACTGGATACAACCCGCCTCCATTTAATGTCCCATGGGCTCGGACTAAATTGAGTTCCGGGGTGGGACTCGAACCCACGCCCTCAGAGCCAGTGGTTGTGCAGACAAGCACTCTTAACCATTAGGCCACGGAGGAAATCTGCTGCAAGGTGATAATGGAAAGGCGAAGTACCTGGCTAATGCGATGATCAGGGACAGCTCAAGTATAATTAATTTTGTAAAAACCTGCAGTGCATTGCTCACAGATACAATGTATGATTTTAACTTTTAAAAAAGATTTGATTTTACTGACTCTCAATTAAAGAAAGGTTTTAATTGCAATGATTTTAGACTCTTTATGCAAATTCGGGAGCTCTGATATGCTACGTCAAATAATATTATACGGACTGAACAATTTTTAAGACATGATGAAATTGATTCTATTTTATTTCATCTTTTCTGTTATTGATCTTTTATACTTTTTATTATCATTTTTATTAATCTACATGTACAAATTGTGTTTTTATAAATGAATAAATAAATGATATATATAAATTATCTGATTTTAACAAGGCACATAAGCACTAGAATGCATAGATAACTTAATTGATACAGATTTATTCCGTAGATTAAAACTCCAATGGACTTCTAAAAAATGTGGCAGCTACACTTATTGATCTGAGAAGCGTTCTGAAAGGTCAACACTATCAAATTATTTTTTGTCTTCTGTACGGAAAACATTTCCGGTTGCAATGTACTTAATTGTGTAAAGGTAAAGGTAAAGGTGTTCTCATGTAACGTCGGTAGCCAAAGAAAGTCCCCATCTTGAGTGGATTCCAGTTGAGCCCACGGCATGTGTCATGTACCTCCTCGACATTCAGACTAGGCTAGTACTGCTGGCAACAGTACTGAATTTAAAAGCAATCACCCAGCACTGACCTGTCTGTTGGGACCTCAGCAGGGGTCAGGAGATGAACCCGGGCCGCCGGCGCAGTAGTCCAGCATGCTAACTACTACACCACTGAGCCCCCTATACTTTGTATTTTTTGTTAATTTCAACATCTAATAAAATCCCACACTCTAAAAAATTTCAGACAAAATTGGTTTTTTAGATTCAAAATGGTTTTTTGAAAAACCAAATTTCAATGCAAAAAACCAACATGGATTTTTTTTTAAATCCATGTTGGTTTTGCATTGAAATTTGGTTTTTCAAATTCAAAAAAACATTTTTAATCTAAAAAACGAATTTTGTCCCGACATTTTTTAGAGTGCATCATGATACAGTGAAGCAACTGATACAACAAGAAAAATACCAGGGACTAGATTTTTGGCTCACTCCTTCCCATTCCTTCCAAATCTGCACTAGGCATTACAAAGATAATAAATAATTCTTTAAAAAAAAGAATTGCAGTCAGCATTGGAATATTAAAAGAATTATTTTGCATTGAATTTTGCATGCACTTGAAGTATTAATGAGATTGGGAAAGTCGCTTTTAATGGCATTGTCAGTTGGTATTTGATTTTATTTTTAAATTAACAGTTACACATGTCCACTAATAAATAATGAAATTTTCCATAACCATCATCATCATCATCAATTCCAGATCTTCCCCATGGGCACATCGACGTTGCAGCAACGTTGCAACGACGTCACACTTTTTATCAAATGACGTAGAATCGTATGATTGAAATTATGTTGTCACAACGTTGTGAAGCAACGTCCAAGATATGACGTTAGCATGCGACGTTGTGGTGATGTTTTACAACATTGTGAGGCAATGTCAGGAGTTCGATGTTAGTTGCGACGTTGTGGCAATGTTGTAAAAAAACCCCGACATCGTGTCCACGTTTGGGCGACATAATCTCAACCATACATATCTACGTGACCAACAGACCAGCCCTCCACCAACTAGCAACGTCGGGGTTTACGTCGTGTGCCCACTGGGTTAGACGTTCCTTGCAACAAAGACTTTTGGGATGGCCTGTTCATCAAAGTCACAGTTGCAGGATATTTGGAAAATAATCCAGATAATGGGGTAAGGTTCCTAGAGTCGGACACTTAGGAAGTGTAACCTTGCATGAGTCGGACAGATTTTGTAGGGCTGCATTGGCTAGCTGAGATCTTCTTACCCACATGTTTGGTATCAGTCTTCAGCTTAGCCTACTCTCCCAGCAGCAACTTAAGTCCAACCTTTCGTTATGTAATTATTCTGGTTAGAACCAAACATTTGGCTAAATTTATACATTTAACAAAGGCAGGTCAAAGGTAATTTTGAAACCTCGCACTCATATTTAAAACCAAATGTTGGTCACAACCTCTGGTGGTGGGCCATGGGGCATTGACGCATTGTCCCCCTGCCTCTAGGCCCCCCTAACACCCCAAAATCTCTCAAAATTTTGAAAGTATGTTCTCGAGCCAGTTACCCAAGGCACCATTTTTACCGTCGCAACTCTTTTCAGCTTCATCAAGGCCCCCCGAGGTCATGGGCCTGAGGAAAATGTCCCTTTTGCCTTAATACGGTCGTGCCTAAGACCAATGTGACTTCGATAGAGACTGGAGGTTCACTTACTTGCGACTTTTTAATAAAGCTGACTTTTAAATTTAAAGTGATTCACTTTACTTTAGAGTGAGTTGGACAGTGAGGGTGTGGCAGGGCGAGGGTCAGAACTGAAGGGTGTAGAACGATGAGATCTTCCTGAGGCCGAGGGAATTTAGGAATATTGATATATATGGTTTTACTGAATTTCAAAAGCAATTGTAAGCCAAGACAAATAGTTCAATATAGAGTTATTGATTCCTCTGGTTTAAGACTCCAGTGGACATCTTCAAAAATGTAGCAACTACATGTATTGATTTGAACAGTATTCTAATAAAGGTCAACACAAATTTATTATTTTCCGAAGGCCTTGACCCTCTTTTGTGAGCACATGCACAGCTAGCATTTCCGGCTACATTGCACTGACATTTTTAAAACGACAAGATTTCATAGATTTTTTTTTACTGTCATTTATAGTTCTCTAAAGTCACATCTTCATTGAGCTTCTCTTTATTAGTTCTAACATAAGGCGTGGCTTACTTTTTTAATCATGTGTGTCTGTCTATCAGTCCGTCCTTCGATCTGTCGTGAACCTGATTGGATTTTGCCAATAATGAAATAGTAACTGCCATTGTGTCTAATATCAAAAAGTGCTTTTAAAAAGATTTGGATATTCCAAATAGCACTATGAGGATATTTGAAAAGGTCAGATGCTATTTGGATATTTCATCAGACCCTATTTCATCAGATGATATTCCATCAGATGCTTTGCCGGACCATCTTAAGCTTTGGCTGACCATAATTATGGAGCTTTTGCCGCTGCCAATTATTCTCTGGGTCCTATTGTGACGTTACCATGCTATGCAGTGGAATAGGGCTCTATATCGTTGCCGACATTCGATACGATACGTATCATCGATACACTTAATCGATACACGATTCGTACTGTCAGTCCGCAAATTCGGACCGATCCACATTTTAGAGAAATCCCGACTGAAACCTAATTTGTGGCCTGGAAAGTTGGATCTCGCAGTAGAGTGGACGTCAAGATGACGATCTTCTCGAGTTCAGTTCATGATTCTATGAGCTTCTATGGATATTTTCTGTCAAATCTCGGTAATAAAATGGATTTTTTAGGTTAATATGGCATAATTGAACTGAACCGAAAGTGCTGCTTTAAAAACCGGTACGGGAACCGCCCGGACTGTACCGGTACGGCTGGTATTTATCGAACCGGTATAGTTCCCTACAGTGGAGTTGCTTGTCTTTTTTGGCAAAAACATGCAATTTTTGGAACCCTGAAACTTACTGATTTCAGGCATTAAAATTATGAAAGTTGGGGGATTTTTCAGGTAAGACCTGAATTTTATTACCTGCTTTTCAAAATTCGTCTACTTCTGTAACCACCAGAAACATTGTTTGTTTAAACATAAAATATCGCAAATTTCATGTGTGTCATGCTGTTAACCTTTTTTGCAAAACATGCTGTGTTCACAACCCTGACACTCAAAAGCCATAGCCTGGAAATTTACGAAAGTTGAGGAATAGTTTAGTCAATACCTGAATTTTATCACCTGCTTTTCAGAATTTATCTATGATATTTATAGCAGTCAATAAGGCTGTTTCTTTAAATGAAAAATATCGTGATTTTCATTTGCGTCATGCTGTCAACTTTTTTGCAAAACACGCAATGTTCAGAGGCCAAAAACTACACTCCTGCTCATAAATATGGAATACTTTTTTGGAAAAAAAATGTCAAATAAAAGTAAATTTCAGAGTGTGAATGCAAGCAAGATCCATTGCAAAGGTCAGGTCATCATCTTAAAAATTAAATTAATTAAAAATGTTTGGGTTCAATGCACCTCTACCGTAGAGGTGCATTGAACCCAAAGAGGCTCTACCTAAATAACTCTCTGAATATTCATATTTTGTGCTGCTATAACTTTTCCTGGGTATAATGCTGCAGCATGCGTTTCACACGAGAGCATGTTCTTCCCTTTAGCGGTCGTTGAAAGTAGTTACCATTGAATCAGACCTTCATGTGCTCCAGCAGAAGTTGCTAATGTTATCAATTTCAATGGAGAATGTTGAAGTATTCCATATTTATGAGCAACGGTGTATTAATAGAAAAATCATGAAAGTTAAGGGATATTTCAGTCAATACCTGAATTTTATCTCCTGCTTATCAGAATTGATCTACAATTTTTTTAGCGGTCAATAAGACCGTTTCTAAAACATAAACGATCGCGATTTTCATGTGCATTTTGCTGCAAACCTTTTTTGAAAAACATGCACAGTTCAGAGGCCTGAAAAAATACACGCCTTTCTTTAAACCTTCACACTGCTATTAATAGTTGTCATAGAGCCTTCAAAATTTTTTTTTCATGTCATTTGGGAAAAAATTTTCGAATGGATCTGGACATATATTATCAATATCTACTTCACTGAACTGAGCACTGGCAGGTGTCTCAACCCATCCCTGGCAGTTTAGACTGACAATGACTTGACTTCCTTTGAGAAAAGATCAGGAATTTCAGGATACAGGCTTAAGTAAATTCGGTTAAATAGACATCTTTTCACCCGACTGTCACCAGATGTCTCTTCTGTACCTGTGGTGCACTTCAATACCCTCTTGTGTTGTAGAAGAGATGGCAGTGCATGACAGCCCAAAGTTCTTACAAATAGTGTCCCAAATAGTTCCTAACCATGAGACACTATTTGGTCACTATTTGATGAAGAAGAGATGGCTGTCAAATATATTGTGATGAAGTTCCTAACATAGCACATTAGAACTTTTGGAAAAGGTCAGTGGAAAATGTGGCTTGGTTGCACTGTTTGGAAATTTTGTTAGGGATATTGGCAAAGCATGATGAGGGGGGTAGATTTTCTGACAAAAACCTATCTTAGTGTCTGGCATGCAAAAGGCAGCCCGATTTGCAAATCGAACATGTAGACCTATTGGCTGTAACAGTTGGTTCCCCATGGGTGCCCAAAGCGTGCAGACCCTGGGAGCCCCACTAGCTCAAGTTGAGCCCCTGCATTCAATTGCTTTTAACAGGACCATAATAATGACCTTTCAATAATAAAGCAGAGTTTTGGATAAATATTCCATATTTTAGCTAATCTGAAGTGATTTACTTTTATAGTGAGCTGGGAAGTGACAGCGTGGAAGGGTGAGGGTAAGAACTGAAGGGTGTGGGCGGATGAGGGTAAGAACTGAAGGGTGTGGAAGGGTGAGGGCAAGAACTGAAGGGTATGGAAGGGTGAGGGTAAGAACTGAAGGGTGTGGAAGAGCGAACATCTTCCTGAGGTTATGGGATTTAGGAATTACTTTTGGATTGTACAGTATTTGTATAATATTATAATATTATCACAATAAGGGTTTCGACAAAAATGTGGGAAGACAATTCACAGATAACAATAGATATAATCATTAGATAATCCATGATGTATGCTAATGGAGGTGGAAACAAAACACGTCTCAACCCAAGAGGACATTGAAGGTTTCCATGTACCTCAGTTATGCACCAGTTTGCGGCCAAATAATCATTGTCAACGAGAGGTGCGCAAACACTCCAACCTACGTACACAAGAAATACATTCATTGCTCAAGACTTATCTTTCCTTATCGTGTTCAGTGTGATACCAAAGGCCTTTAACCTCTCATATAGACCAACAAGAGTCCGGAGAGATACCATTCTCACAAATCAGATCTTTTGGGTAAGTACACGTGTCCGTTTGCATTTCATGTACTATATTTTTTATACGTGCAGATCGAGCTTTCTGGAAACTTTTTCTGGCGGTAAGAACTTGTGGTTGGAGAGTAATGGTTTTGTGTAACACATGTTTTGCAAATGTTTATGAAATTTATAGTATAGTCCCTGCATTATAAGACTGCCCCAGTGCTCCTTCTACAGTCATGAAGTGGTCTCTCGTGGGGGTTTGGTCTCTCCTCGGGATGCAAAATGACCTATATATATTATTTAGCGCAGGAGCAAAGTTGTCACAAGGCAAGTTGGTCTTGTGAAATACGGACCATTGCATTGCCAGAGTTGCCAAATTTTGACAAATGAAAACTTGAATTGATGTATGCATGAAGTTTTTCTTAGTAGTAGTTTACATGATGATGATTGGTTATGCGTCGATCTGTTCTGAAAACCCAGCTGTATTGCTGTTACTGCCATGACCATTGTAAATACAAAACATAGGCTTCGTAGCGGCAAACCTTCAGCGAAAGACATCTTTGAAAGACACTGTGACACCATAAAAGTGATTCGTAATTTTTTGTATAATGCAATCGTGGCCACGTGTTGGCCTGAAATTATCTATGTTTTCGCTGCCCTGCCATCTGCCCGCCTGCTCGCTTGGGTGTGTAGAACCATAGAAAGGCCTAACTAGACTAATTTACACGTATTATGGTGCAGTTTCTTACATTCATTAGGAATGTTTTGTGCTGAGGGTCAGAAATGAAAAAGTATATGTGCTATATCACGCGTTTGAGTGAATATGTGATATATCCGAGGCGTAGCCGAGGATTATCACATCTTCACGAAAACAAGGGATATAACTAACTTATACCTTAAACAAAGCAAAATAAAACAAAACAAACAGATTTTAAAAAGAAAATAAAACAAGAAGGATTTACGGAAAGAGGAAGAAAACTGCTACAAACAATTTGCCAAGTGGGATTAATCTAATCACATGAAAGTATCAGTTGAAGAAAAAAAATCCAAATGGAATCACAGTTGACAATTATATGATATGAAATTTATACATATTCTGGTCATTTTCTTGGATATACAAGGCTAATGCATCTGAAAGGTATTTGAAATTTTCAATCACGCACTAAAAAAGCTACAGAGACATCCCTTACATTTATAGAATTTGGTTATAAATTTAGAAAACAACTGATTATAATACTGTGGACCTTGACATTGTGTTAGATACTTGAAATACAGGGATATCTCCCAATTACTACCTTTAATATATATGATTTCATATAATAAAATAACATACATACATGTGTATAAACACCAAAGCTTGAAGACCGTGCTGCCTGGATCCAAAAGATTGATTTTAAAGCCAATAGTTTTTACAAAATAAATTTATTTATTATAAGCTAATTAGTTGCAAAATTATATCACTGATAGAAATTGGCCTGTACTGGTACATAATTAGAAGAGTGTGAAACTAGGAATGTAAACAAAAGGCCTTGGGGGATTGACCACTATATTTAACAGTGATTTAACCAATTTTTCCACTATACCTGCAGTGTTTCATGATCCTTGCAGTCATCTCTCACCATCTAGCACACTTGTTGGAGTTGACACATCAGTAGTTCCATAAAATCCATGAATTTGTACAGGTATTGCATTATCTCTATAGTGATGGGCCTCAGTACTCAGACTCACTGGGTTGGAACAGGGTCAAGGCCTTAGACTGGACATGTGAAATTGCCAAAGAGGGCAGCACTGCCTGGTACTCTCCAGTTCATTGGTAATCTCAATGTCATGAGTCCTATGATTTTCTTGTCAGGCAGCTGACAGGCGCTGCCCTCTTTGGTAATCATGTTCAGTCCCCAGAAGTTCTTTTGTTTACTTTTTTGAATGGACTTGTTTCAGACTCTGTTCTATTAGGTATGATAGCCCATATATATACAAGCGAATCCACCCGTGGAATATAGTCTTTTTATTGAGACCAGTTACACTTGATACAATCTTCCTCCTTGTTTACTGTCTGTGTTGTTCAGTTTTAATCCTTTGTTGGTCAGTTTTGTTTCTGTGTTTCCTTCAATTTTGTCAACTTGTAGTCAGCCAAGCATGCAATATCATGGTCAGGTGTATGAGCTGTGATATGCATTATATCAGACCGAAATCCTGCCTTCTGATTGGCGAGAAAAAGCAAACAGTGGTATAATTATTTATATTTTTTAAAATTTTTCTAAATATTTCAAAAAGAGTTTATTAGTCAGACCATCAAAAAGCAGTAAAAGATCATATCTATACAGGTAATATGTGGATCAAATTTCATCCAGGTACATGCAAGAGTGGTCAAGTTTTGGCCCGGAAACAAAAAATAATAATTTGCAATGCTTTTTCACAATATTTCAAAAAGTATAGAATATCCATGAATCACACCATCAAAAACCACAACTGCATCATATAGGTTATATGTGTATCAAATTTCATCTTTATAGATGAAATACAGGGCAATTTTTCTCAAAATTTCAAAAACTATAGAATACCCATCAATCAGACCATCAAAAGGCACAATTGGACCATATAAGCTATAAGTGTACCAAGTTTCATCCATGTACATGCAATAGGGACCGAGTCTTGATCCGGAACGAAAAAATAATTTTTTATCTTTTTTTTTCAATATTTCAAAAAGTATGGATTATCCATCAATCAGACCACGAAAAGGCACAACTAGCCCATATAAGCTATGTGTGTACCAAGTTTCATCCTTTTACATGCAAAAGGGGCAGGGTTCTGGCCTGAAAACCATCTATCCGCCTGCCGCCCGGACGCCCGACTGCCTGCCCGGCGGACGGAGAATATTTCACCGAAGTGATTACAATACCTTCTTCGAACTTCGTTCACTTAAGGTAAAAATTATATTAGTAGAAAAAGTGGACATCAGCAAGCATTGCCCAACTAAACATGTTCACAAAATCATACCAAGTGTCTGAAAAAATGTTCACATTTGTGAAATACTTTGAAAAATTCATTTGATGAATGTTTGTAGCCCATTCAGGACATGCATTTCTGAATGTACTTTAGGGCCTCACATCAGGTCATCAGGGGTGGATCCACAAACATCAAGGAAGATGTAGTCTGCCAGATTACCCTTTATTTTATGCATTTCCTTCAATATTATAACGCTGATCGGCTACTGGTAATTTATTTCGTAAAAATAATATATACCATACTGTGGCATCCAAGGCCGGATCCATCCCTGCGGGTCATTTATACGGAATTCTTTATGCTGCAAAATGATGCCTCCTTTTTAACATTTCCAAAGTTATTTTAAATGTACACATCGAGTGATATATAATATATAATATGTGCTTGAATTTGAAGCTTGCTGTAAACTCGCAAAATTGCGATGTCATGCTCTCAGCCTCATGTCACAGCTGGGGCGACTGACCAATCACTGACCATAAGTTAAGGACCTTGTGATGTCATGTTTAGAGTGTAAAATGTAGTATTCTAGTATACATACTAATTGTAAAGCTTCCTCAAATTGTCACATTGCCTCACAATATCTGTTATTGGCATTCAGATTGAAAATTAATATTTTATTATTATTATTATATTTTATTTCATACACTCATGTCAAGAGGTATAGCATTACACAATATTACATATAAAATAAATGGAGAATAATTTTACAATAATAATTAAAGTTGTACACAGGGCTGTATTAGTGCATTTCTGGGCCCGGGGCAAATTTCTGGGCCCCCCTCGCGCACCAAAAACACTGTAAATTCTGAAAAGTACATTTTGCACCAGTTACCCAGCGCACTTTCTCTACTGTCGCAACCTTTTTCGGCTTCATCATGGGCCTCCCTGAGGTCATGGGCACGGGGCAAATGCCCTGTTTGCCCATAGGTTAATACGGCCCTGGTTGTACCCAGCAAATTCAATAAAGAGTTTATAAAGCAGACTTGTGTTAAAGGCCTTTTGATATAATTTTGAATTAAAAATCATAATAAATTGTCTTATTTTGTTAAATGTCACTTAGTCGTCATAATTCAGTGCGACAGTGTCCCAAATATCCTTATCAATTTACCTTTGGAACTTGTTTTTTTTTTCTCATATGAAAAAAATTGATATGTTAAATTTGACAGATGAAAGCAATGACTGATAATTTAGGAAGCGTCGGGGGATTTTTTATGTGGTAAACTCAATTGAAAGTATTTGCACCATCTCATATCAAGATCAGGAGCCAAGATAAAAATACTGTTCAGGTCAAACTTTTTTTTCTCCTAGAAACATTTCACTCCATAGTCAAGCAAAATGTTAATCAAAATTAATAAGGACAATTAATCTACGTACTTGTATATGATTAGAGAGGATGGACATTGGACACCATGTAAAAATTGACGACGAAAATGTTTCAAATTAGATACTTATGGACTGATACAACCTATTGTTAAAATGAACAAAAGAGGTGAATTTTCAACTGACAGTTACCCAATCTTTCATTGAAATATCCAATTTTTTTCTGCTTCAAAAACATAACTAACAATATTTTTATTCAATCGCTCCATATTTTGGCATCTGACATTAGTAAGACATTACAAATTAATTTGGTGTGGGCTATGACATCAATTGGGTACAAAGAACAGTACTGGTATATACGTGTAAGGCATTCATCAGACAAATATTTGAGGATTGGCGACTTACAAAGATAAGATATATATGGAGAATTAGCCAAACTATTGCGGGTCAAGCTCAAAACAAGTATTCTTGTTTGATAAGAACTTGACTTGACAAACATCTAAGATCTGATTTGTTCCACCCCCAACTATGCGATGAATGTAGGACATCTTTGAAATTATGTTAAACCAAGTGAAAATGCTTTGATTAACTTTTTTTTGTGTGTTTCATGAAAATGTGTTAATTTTAAAGCTGACTCATTTGAAATTGAAAGAAATTTAAAAAAGATTGTTTTTCATTGCCGAATCATTCATTTCTGTGCTACTTGATGATCCGAATATAGCGAATCCCCCCCCCCCCCAAGGTACACTCTTTGGACAGGATATCGATGCAGGTTCCAGACCTCCAGTCCCAGCCCAGTTAGCTCAGTCAGTAGAACACTCGCCTCACAAGCGAGGGCCCCGGGTTCAATCCCCAGGCTGGCCATTATGTCATTCCACGGCATTGTCGTTCGCATCAGACATTAAAAAAATCCCCGACTTAGTCTGGTTACCCACGTTAAATAATGTCTACCTTCACCCAACCATGGCATGGGGGAACTGAACAGATCCTCCATAACTCTTTGCTTCACTTCACCCAGGTGTAAATGGATGCCACAGGCAGTAATGGCGACTGTAGCATGACTCAGCATTGCATGCGCTAGAAATGGCTGCCTGGCTGTATACCCGCCCGAGATTTGAGAAAGGCTCATGCTGAACAGGCCTTGCAAGGGTGTAATTGTATTGAAAAGTCAGTTGAAATGGAAAAAATTCAACATTTACATTTTGTATTTAAAACATCTCTATTTATATCTAACATACAGTGCCACCTGTAAGTTAGTGAAACGGGTGATACTTTGCCATTGCCACAATCGCTAAACATTCTCCACCAAACTGCTTGTGGAAGCATGAATGATTGATGCTAATTTTCTTTGCTGTGAGTTAGGTATGGATCAAAGTCTTTGATAAGTAAGTGAAAAACAAGTCTAACGTTATTTCAAAGGGAAGAGTAGTTCACTTACTTATCAAAGACTTTGCCAGTAATTGTTATCCCACACGCCTCAATTATTGGCCTTTATGACCCAATACTTTTTCCTCTCATCGGATGAGAATTCATGCTACCACGAGCAGTTTGGTGGAGAATGTTTAACATTGC
Organism: Platynereis dumerilii; assembly: GCA_026936325.1. Classification (NCBI taxonomy): domain Eukaryota; kingdom Metazoa; phylum Annelida; class Polychaeta; order Phyllodocida; family Nereididae; genus Platynereis; species Platynereis dumerilii. Next base: position 16,595,808 of record JAPTHN010000005.1, read on the forward strand.
GGAAATAGCAAAGTATCACCCATTTCACTAACTTACAGGCGGAACTGTAGCTTGCCAGGACCAGGAAAAGAACCATTTTGCCAGATTGAGGTATTAAAGGCCACTGGTCTTTATGTAGCAATTTAATCAAGATTAAATAAGAATTCCATGAAATATTGGAATGGATGTGATCTTACAGTTTTGGAATTTTTGTCGATGAATATGTACATTTATACAAGTTGTATTTTTGTATGAATTAAGTTGTGAATTGCTAGAGAAACTCCCGATAGCACAGTTGCCAATAGATAAGTCACTTTCTTATCTCGGGTCAAGACTTTGAGTATATTTTCACTGAAGTTTTCTCAATGTTATCAGTGTGAGCAACTGCTATTAAAACCAAACAAGGACTCTTAAACCTTCAGAGTTCAGACACTCAGGCCTTTGCAGATTTTTCTACTGTAGTAGATAAATGAAATAAATGATTTTTCTTTCATTCTATATCTTGCAAATCCATAATTATATCGATTCTTCAAAAGAAACTTATGTAGTTAAGGTGTACCAGGATGCATGGATGTGTAAATATAACTTAGAGTCATCATTTTTCTCTTTGCCTCTCGGAATTCATAACTGTATTGAATCTTGGAATCAGATTTATCATAATAATTAATTGGTTTCTTTACTTGGTACTCATTGAATAAAATTTTGGCTTAGGCCTAATACTTACCCAGAGTATATGACACAGAGTATCCATCATATTTTTAAAGTAATACAACAATGGGGAATTGGCCAACCAGCCCCTGCAAAATCTCCATACGAACACAGATTTACCCCACCAGTAAAGTCCCTTGATTCTAAAGTTTGAGTAAAATTGCCAAATTCAGCAATTCGCCAAAGTAGAAATCAGTGATGTAGTCAAGGCAACAAAATATGGCCTCGAGGATGAGACCGGTCCTGAGACCCGCACCACTGACCCAAAGACACCCGAGACCGAGGCAAGGCCAAGGATTTGGTATCCGAGACCGAGCCAAGGCCGAGGCCATCAAAACATGTCTCCGAGTCAAATTTTTATGATTTGATTATTGCTTGAATTTGAAAATGTGATGGTAGATGGGTAAGCTTGATGTCATGCTCTCAACTTCATGCAACAGCTGGGCAACTGACCAATAACTGGCTTATATTCTGCATCAAAATTTAAAGGCCAATCATGTAGCAGGAGATCAGTCACATGACACATCAATATATAATGATATTGGTGTCTTAAAAGTGTTATTGGTGTGTGGAGAGTGATATTGGTGTGCCCCTATGCTCTTAGCAGCAACCATGCACTTAATTGCATATTACTTGAGGGAAGGCCTGGGTAGGAGGATATCCAACTTCTTGAAGAGAAGCATGTTCCGAAAAAAAAAAAAAAATATCCAAAAATTTCGAAAAAAAAAAATTCCCAAAAAAATAATAAAATTAGCAAAAAATAATGCTTGGCATTTACCTATGATGTTGTCAACCAATCGAGTTTTTACATGTCCCGTCTTCTATGCTGCGACATTATCATATTAATATGCTAGAACATGTGTACTGCTTGGTGTTATTGTGTATTATGTTGGCGAGATTGCATTGTATTAGAAAAAGCTTACGTTTAATAAATATACCTGAACAAAGTGGAGAGACGTACGTAGGGGAGAGTGGGGCATAACCACCCCCCTAAGACAACATGTCTTGTGAACATAGGCGTATCAGAGGGGGGGTAGGGGGGCAGTCGCCCCCCCAAAAGTTTGGGAAACAGTGAGATTCGGGCAAAAAGGCTAAAAAAATTGGGCAGATGATTAAATAAAAACTATCGAAAATAATTAATGAATTCAATGCAATTTCATTGGAAATGGTATTAAATCTAAATTTTGAAATTCGGGCAAATTTAGCTCGCCCTCCCAAAAATCGCGTCCGCCGTACGCCTATGCTTGTGAAATTGTAATGACCGACACAATCAAGAACTTCTGCTGGCAATATGACACACTCTTAGAGTACAATCATATGCCCTACCCTCAGCATAAAATAACTCTCCCCTTTTAGCACAGGGATATGAAATATTTTTTGGTACCAGGTGGGTAGTTATGCCCCATTCTCGGGCATATCCAACAACACTAAGTTACTAGGGACACAAAAAGCAGAGGATTTCCATATGTGGTCGAAAGATACTCTGTCCCTCTCTGATGAAAATGCAGGCGAACTTGACTTGGAAAATATCAACAGTATCCGTGTCATTACTTTTGCTGTGGTATTGATTCCTGATATATTTCTCTTCCTCCCATAGCCATCTTCACATTTTTCAGACAGCCCAAATAACATAATCTATGTTACCCCTGCCCAAGTTTTTCACACTTTTACAGTACATATCCTGATATAGCCCTTCTGTTCCTATCACTCCCTTATGGTATATTTTCTGGGGGCGGGTGGTTATGCCCCATGTTGGGGTAAAACCACTACTACCCCTATTATCACTCATTACGTAATTTAATGACAGTTAAATCCCATTTGATAATTAGTAGGTATATGAACCAACACAGTGCCTATCACCAGTCCCTTGCATCTCCTTTATGTAAAAATGTCATCAAACATACCGTCACACGTAAAAATAAGATGAAATCGCATAAATCTTAACGAACCGAGCTGGTAAGTTTGGTCCTGCCATTTGCCTGAATGCCATTCCTTTAAAAAGGTGCCTGACAGAAGTTAAATCTTCTCCACTAACAATATTTTCACTAAGTAGCACCAACTCCCTGGAACCACTGGTGGGTGGTTATGCCCCGGGGGGTGGTTATGCCCCACTCTCCCCTACATGTTTTCTCTAGACATTTTTAATACAACTAAGTATTTTTTATATTAGACACCCATCATGTAATTAAAGCCCATCCCCCTCCATTTAGAATTGATTTTGATTAAAATTCCACCAAAATATGACCTTACCCAACCTTTTTTTAATGCAAAACGTGCCTTCACGCTGTCTTCGTCCTCCATATTGGATTTGACAGCAATGTGCCCATTGTCCACCAGAGGCCCCCAGTCTGCATGTGCTGCCCCTGAGAGTAGCATGACTGCATTGCTGCATTACATGTACAAGGCAGTGCTAGATCGCCCGTCTCATCATGACATCTGCCAACTGGGCATCTGCTAGCCCTCATCATCCCAAGTCATACCATGACAAAATGGCCCATAACCTTTGCTAATTCATGAATACTTAATTAACTGACCCGATTTTGGCTCAGCCAATCAGGGACTGCTACATCACAGTTTAAAATTGTTGCTTCTGTTTCACACAGTTACAAATGGAGAAATTGTGTATTGTTGAAAGGTGCTATCACAGTTCCGAAAATTCCATTGAATTATGTATTTTCACAGTTCTGAAATGAAACTGTTTGAAAGTTTGCTTGTTTTACACTGTTTTTCTTAGTTGCCAGTAATCCACTAAGTGTCCATAATCGGACTAAATCTGCCTGCAAAATGCTTATGACCTAAATAAGCAGCCAATCACAGAAGAGGTTGGAAATAGCAGAAAGCCCTGTTCATTTTAGCAGGGCTTGCGTGGGGAGGATGCTAGCCCTGGGACCCATGCGTCGTCCCATTCAAAATCTTGAGATTTTGACATGGTTTCGGGAGAATTGGTCTAGATTAAACAATTCTTATCCAAATTTGATGAAATTTTGGATTTGGGTAACCTACATATTTTACTGCTGACGGCACCACTTTTCAAAGCATTCAGACAAATATTGGCTTGGTAAAAATTGATGTTAAACAAGGGAGATGGCAAAAAATTGTGAGAGACAGCCATCAGCCTCATTTTGATGTGAGATGTTACCATTGTGACGTCACCAAAAGCACCTATGACGTCATAAGTGTTTGTTATGACATCACTTTCTCTGGACCAATCAGGAGTGGCAATTTTCTTAATGTATAAGAATAAAAATCTCTTTCTGAGGAAGATTTCATGCTTATCACAGTCACTATCAAAGTCACAATAAGGTGCAGTCAGTAACAAAAAATGTGAATTTCCAGAATATGTCAAAAAATTGGAATAAAACACATGGATAAAGGGCTAAAATATATTTCTCCCAAGCCATGCTCTTCTAATTTCTTGATTTTCCAATGGGACGATTCATGACCCCTGTCCCAGGGGTCCAGGGCTAGGCATCTGCAGCAAACAATATTAACAACAACAACAGATTTCTTTCATTCAGATCGGTAGCACTCGTCCAGAATGCCGTTTGCAGAGGGTCGTTACTTCTTCATCCGCTCTCGTTTGAGCAGCAAGGTCCTGGATGTCAAGGGTAATGGAACCGCTCCTGGGACGGAGGTAGTCATGTGGACCCAAAAACATGAGAATAATGACAACCAACTTTGGCACGAGGACCACGTGACTGGAACCATCCGATCCAAGCTGAACGACATGTGTCTGGAACTTCTAGGTAATGTGATTGCAGAAAATTGAGAAAAAGCTGTATTTTAGCAGCTGATTTAGCAGACTTTTTTAGGGTCAAAAAGTCAAAACCAGGAATTTCTGTCTCAAAAAGGTCTAATTTTACCTTTGGAGATAATATTATACAGGCTGAAATCTGCTAAAAATACTCCTTCAGTGCAAAGGAAAGATTTTTCCTAATTTTGTTAGAATTAGTATATTAAAGGTCACAAGAATCCTCTTATGAGAGCACCAGCGACATCTGTTAGCTAGATTTAAAATAACACGGCTGCCAGATTTCGGTGTACATGTACCAAAATCACTTTCAGTTTGAATGATTGACAAATTTGATCTAAAACACACAAACAAGAAGTCACCATAAAACGTCTTGTAATTTCAACTTCAGATGAAAGCACTGTTGTCCTCAACCCGTATGACAGACGAGCAGTTGGCCAGAAATGGATGGTGGGTGGTGACCGTATCCAGATGAAGGCGGACCCAAAGAAGGTGCTGGATATCATCGGCAGTGAGTGCGACGATGGGGCTGACCTGTGTGCCTGGGACTTTAAGTACACCAAGAATCAACTCTGGTTCTTTGAATATGAGTGAGCCATCTTATCTATCTTATCCTCTCTTTCTATATATATATATATATAAATAGGTAAAATGTTAGCATCAGGCATTTATCTCAATTCCTACTTGATGTCTGATCTTCCAATCTTCACTGTGCCCTCCTATGGCCTTCAAGGCAGAACTCTCCCCTTTTCAGGACCTTTGCATTCCTCTGAATGTTCAAACTGGTTATAATTAGTTTTAATGTGATACCTACATTATACACAAGAGGGCAGCATGTGCAAGGTCTCTTCCAGTTGCTCCCTGCAGGTAGCACAGGCTCATTGCCATGCCAGTAAATATTATTCAAATGGATTGACAATAAAATGCGTAAACTTGATTTTCAGACCTGTGAAATTTTTCTACCTGGTCTCCCGCATGCACGGCAAAGTTCTGGACGTGAAGGGTGCTGACACGGACCCCGGCGCAGAAGTTATCGTTTGGGAAAAAGATGACAGCGGTCCAGACAACCAACTCTGGTACATCTCTCGAGATGGGTTGATCCGCTCCAAGTTGAATGGCTTCGTTCTCGACTCCTCTTCTGGTGGGTACAATTATTGAGGATGCTTTGTCATGTGACCAATCTTAAAGTGTCCTCAAAACTCATTTAAAAGGCAGTTGGGTATCTGAGTGCTCAAGGTGCTCATCTGCTCTGCTGAAGGTCTTTGCCTGTATGGGTCGTTCGTTATCAGTGTCTGTGCTGGGCAAGTAAAAGATCGCTAACATGGGTTAAATTTGTAACATGTAGAGGACTCCTGCTCTCTCTTCATGTACTCAATCAACCCATGAGAGCACCCAATACTAGGATTAGAGGGCTGCACTTACCATATCTATCTATAGATCTATCTTAAACAATTTCTTTTGAAATACCAAATGCTCTTTTTTGCATAGAACTTTGTTTGAAGGAACGGTAACTTTGCACTAAACATACACCTAACTTCTCCGTGTATTTCCAGATGATGAGATCACCATGTGGCCATACGACCCCTCCAGCGACAAGCAAGGATTCTCTATCTCTGAGGGCCACATTGCCAATTTGAATGATGAAGATTATGTTGTGGATATCAAGGGTAAAAGTGAGGATGACGGAGCCCAGATTATTGCTTGGGAGTTCCATGGGGGAGACAACCAGCATTGGGATATTGAATACTTTGATTGCTAATCCACTTTCAGTGTCATCTGGAAAGATAATCATTCTGCTAACACATTTATTTCGGTGTATTATATCATGGAATAAAATGATCTACCCATATCCAAGTTGTATCAGTAGTTTTACTTTGGCAGTCTTGAATGTAAGTTAGCTAGTCAGAATACTGCAAAAGGGTTGATGTCCACATTAATGAAGCTTAATGACCACAACCTACAATAATGTATTACATGTACTGATCATATTTTTTTCTTTTGCAATTTGATCAAAATAATAAGAGTAAAACTATATAATATACATTATTCTCAAAGTTTTTTTGCCACATTTGTAAATAAGTACATACTGTTTAAGCTCCCGGACACAATTTTTCATTTTCTTCATAAGTCATAATTGGATCATCCAAACAGTATATAGAAGACGAAATGATGCAAATTATAATAATACACAAGAACGGTATATCATTTGGAGCTGTTGGGAAGCATTTTATGATGCCAAATTCGTCAGTACAGTGTTTAGTTGGTAGTTTTAAGACCTGTCCCTATATCAGCGTGCCTCGGCGGCCCAACGTCAGCCCAAAGCCGGTCCAATGCTACTGACATCGGACCGACGCCAGGCCGACGCCGGACTGCCAAGGCACGCTGACAGGGTATAAGATCATTGGTGCACTGTGGAGAACTGGACAAACAGCCTAAACTGAGAGCAGCTGACAAAGAAAAAAGTCAGAATAGCAAAACGGAATCCAAGCATGATTAAGAACAAAATCTGCAATGATAGGGGTAGTCTGGGAAGAAGTGGTGGCTAGGCATACAGAGGTAGGCACAACGTTGAAGACAACTCTGAAGATGCAACGACAGAAAGAAGCCAAAGCTGTGAGAATGTCATGTGAAATCTGCTCTAGAGCGAGCCAATTCCTACAAAAACTATTTATATAGGTGCTCGCATACTAAAGAGAAAATTTTAAAAATTTTAAGATTTTATTCTCACAGCAGTTGCTTCTTTCTACCTTTTGTCATCGGAGGTCCTGCTCCATGTGATACCCACATCTTTACGCTAGTCCACACCTTCACCCCGTGAGTCATGCAACAACCAACTATGCACTCTGCCGATGACTTGGGCATCTCAAAATGATTTCAAATGGCTCCCAATGACATACCATTCTTGCATCTTGCAAGTTGCACACTCTAAGCCCCAGCAAGCTGACTTGACTTAATTCAATTGGGGCAACGGTGCTGCAATATATTTATTGAGTCAGTTCAGCTTGTTCATTTGAAGTTGTATCTCTCAGTTAGCCAACATTTTCACAGTTTAAGTGTCAATAATTTTAAGTGAATTGAGTTTACCTGACTTAAAGAAATTAAAAAATGGGCTGGAACTCAACTGAGATACACTAGCCTGGTCTACATTAAATAAGCTGAATTCAGTGTTTCACATAAAGTGAATTGAGTTGATACAACAAATTTTCAATTGGACAAGACAATATTCTGCAAATCGGTCATGCTAGTACAATATAATCAAACCAAAATTAACAAAGGCTTTAAGTTTCTCTGACATAACACAGCTTAGGCTGACTGACTAAATCAATTTTACTATATAAAATGAAAAAGTTATAATTCATAACCACATAATAGAAATAAGGCAGACTAGCAAAATGTGATTAGGAGAATCTTAATTGAGCAAGAATGGCTGAAATAACAGAATCAAGTCACTGAATGTGACTTAATGTTAATAAGTTAATATGACTTTTTTTAATTAAGCTGTAATATGCTGAATTACTTGAGAAAACATGGCAAATTTTATTTAAGTTCATATAAACAAATACTTTTATGCGAGATTAACCTGATAAAAAGGTGTTATCATAGCTCATATCAATTAGATTAACCCGAATTGATTCAATTATACTTCCTTTGCCAAATTAAAAAAGGATGAGCCTGCTCAAATAAATTAAATTATTCTGGATAGATTGTACTATGCTGTTTTCAAGTGATTAACAAGATATAGCATAATTGGTAGAAAAAGTGACCGGATGATAAACAACCACTTGTCATTGGTTTGGACCAAGATGAAATTGGACATCTTTGGGACACCCTATGAATTTTAATCAATAATAGCCTACCGTTAGAACTTAGAAATTAAACAGATAGATTGAACAAATAAAATAAAGCACCAGAGATAAGTCTAAAAAGGCATTTATTTTCAATAAAGCAAACAAGAAGTCAATAAAATCAATGGTCAACCGTGCCGAGAGGCAATAAGTGAAAAATATAAATCTGTTACTTCATTAATTTTACATAAAAGACGATTTGTCATTCACAAGATTTTGAAGTAAAAGGATGACAAATTATACTTGAGCAACAAAAACACATAGAAAGACATAACAGAAAAACACAATGTACGTAAGTAAGATATTTACAAGGAACAAATAGCTACATTGCATTATTCACGCATAAAAAATCATTTTTTGAAGCAAAACTTGACAAAGGTTGTGCATATATCCATACAAATTTGTGACTGCAAAAAATCTGAAATTTATAGTGACCAAAAATCCCAAGCAAACTATTTTTAAACTAAGCAAACTAGTCATTTTTCAATAAAGAAAGTTAGCAAAGATAATTTTCAATGACCAAATTGTCCATCGGTAAGTCATTGGGAAAATTTTTCAAACGTCCTGAGGTTACCGGTTAATTATTCTGTTCATTGTTTGGACATCAGAAATTTCAAAACTTCATGTTAAATGTTCTTTCGTCTAAAGATGAAGGAGGAAGTATGAGCAATTTCTTGGACAGTTTGTGTGATAAGTGACAGTACTGAGGTTGGTTGTAATGTCGCGATCCTCACAAAGCAAAGCCAGTGTTGCTCAGTCAAGGTAGCCTTTGAAGTTCCATCCTGAAAAAGAAAACATACATTGTATTGCATGTAGATGATATAATGTTATGAAACAATATTAACTGTGTGGCTTTAAGATATTGCAGAAATAAATTTTCTCTCCTCTCAAAAATATTCATTATGTTCCTTTGCAGAATTATTCATTTATTTTATTAATTTTTTTAAATGGCATAATGTATTGTCATCCTTATGTGACCAGTGGCTCTCTGCCACTAATTGAAAAAGGATACCCAACATGGCAAATGATCATCAATCAGCATAGATCTCAAGATATCTCTGTTAATCATTGTTGACATTCTTCGACTGTTGTTTGGATTGTTTTATGTTTTTCTTTTTTTTTTCAAATTTACTTGCGACAGAGGAAAGCTGCTCCAATTTTTCTGAACACTTAAGCTAATTTAATGGACTGAATTGTACATACCTGCAAAAAATGTGCTTTTGACCTCAGATTGTATCCCTGAAGAAGTGCAGCATGATTGGAGTGCTGCTCAGGTGTGACAGGCCTCATATGCATTTTCTTCTGCAAATATGAAAGAAACAAACATAAATTGTCGAAAGTTTTGAAATTCCAACAATTAAAAGTCCCAATGGTCAACATGTGTATCCCTTCCCCTATCTGGCAACATTTGACAGCAACATAGAATGATGTCAGTTGTAAATACACAGACAAGTGGACAGACAAACAAACATGTATGGAAAAATAATTCCCGCAGAGGGACTAAAAAGTCATTTTTTACGTTGAGCATGTCATCTAACAAAAGGATACAGCTGTTCTGAGGTGAAATTTATAAACATGTGCAGTTATGTTCTGCTTTCCACACAAGTATATTTACGACAATTGAGTTTTTTAAGACCAGAAACCCAAGAACATGTATTACAATGATTACCTGACAAATTTTCTAGAGTCTCCTGCATCCAATGTAATTAGATAGTTCAGCTGGTGCCTCCGTGAAATATCCTCTGGTTGACATGTCAAGAATACTGCTTGTAAATCTGAAAAATATTTTACCAATATCATTTTCAAGCAGCACACAATTTATATAAAACATAATATAATTAATGTGCAAATTCATTGGGAATTAGGAATATGATTAACAATAAATTTGAAGTCCTGATTACTGGATTATATTTTGAGTGTTTTGAGTTTGTCCGAAATATTTATTTATATTATGCCAGAAAAATGTAAGTTTAATAGTATGCTAATTACTTGCACCAACCAACTGAATGCTACAGGTGACTGAGAATAGAGTTTTACAACAAAGTGTATGGCCCGTTTAAATTTAGTGCAATATGCAATAACTAGTCCTATTGCTCAGCTTCATAATCTTAACATTTTAGGACATAATTACTATTAGTAAATTATGCATTCTGACAAAATCTGGCTCAAAACGAAGCCTAAGGGCTGCTTGAGACACATCAGCATTTTTCTGTCTATATCTCATGAACATTTTAATGAATGAGTGCTTCTTGAAATGGACCTTATGAACATCAAATAATATTTCTGTAGCTATTTGAATGCTTATCTTTGTTGCCAGCCAGCTAATCATAAAAATGCCAAGACAAAAAGGGCGACCATTTAATTTCCAAGGGGGCTTGGAGTTTTCCTCTTTATTTCAGGCTAACGGCAACAATTATAAGTGTTGAGTGTGCAAAGTCACCAAATATTCACTTCTAAATCAAATTTAAGAACACCTTGTTAAAAAATACCCCCACAAGAAATTATTTATTTCAAGTCTGGCCAAAAAGAATTTATTACTTTCACCAAAACTGATGAAGAACTTTTTTTTTTAAAATAAAAACTCCAACCCCTCCCCCTCGACACTAAATAGTCATCCCCTTAATGCCTGTATACACTATCCATAGTCTAGCATTTGACATGAATCACTTCTCAGGTCAGAGACAACATAATTGTCATTATCAATTTCATGTCCACTAAGATAATATTGCAATAATGACATTGCTTTCCATTTGCTAGTTTTTAATCTCTGGCTTTGAATTAGTTTGACATCATGATGCCCCATAGTTTAATATTGAATTTCACATTACAGTTTCAAGTTTTTGTATTAAAAAAAGTACATGTTCATGCTCTATTGATATTCATAACAATGAAATAAGTATTCAATATTGACAAATGCATTAATTGCTACAGAATATCCGAGTTCTCTTACCTTCAAAAATGTTGAGTTCTTCTAATTTGAGAAATCAATAGGATGGCTTTGCTGTGTCAAGTTAACAGTCTTGAAGGTGTTAGAAATGGTCCTTAAGGCAATAAGCCAATTGGAGGTTGTAGGAAAAACTGCTAACAACATCAAGAGGAATTATGACAAGAAAAACTGCTAAAAACATTGGAGTGTTGGTAACACCACTTTCTACATATAGATGTCAGCACTTTACTTATTATAACAAGATATCCAGTCAATGTTTAAAAAAACACTCATATACAGTCACATTTATTAAAACAACTTATCGTAATGATTTAGTGATCTTTCTAATCTGTAGATCATATCATTGTGGTTGTAATTAAGATAAAATAATGGCCTGCAGCCCAGGTCAGCTTGCTCAAAGATTTTTACAAGGCCACTCACAAACCAATATTAAGTATTTCAACGGAAGCATAATTACATATATTTTTTTCCCTGAAGTAATTATTAAAAGTAATGGTGGTAATACACCCTGCATTGTGTGAAAAAGAAAAATTCAATATTTTGTTTTTTAAAATATCTCCAAGTTCAACTGAACTGCTGGAAAAAATACCATTAAATAACAACATTTGGAATTGTTGCTCATAATGCCTGCAAATATGTCAAGGCAATGCACACAGATGATCAACATGTCCACATACACAATGTCAAGTTGACATTCTTTCCATTGATATTTTCAGAAATTCTACAATAAATTACATAATATACAGAAAATGTCTAATTGTCAGGGATTTGAACTCAAGAAATCTCTATCACAACACTAGTCATTTAACCAATGTGGCCGTAATGTCTGATGAACACACCAAGTTATTTCTCCTAGTCTTCTCACTAATTCTGCAAGACATAGTATAATTAAGAAAATGTCAAGCTGTCGCAGATTTGAACTCAAGACCTCTTTATTACAAGGCTAGTCACCCTACCAAAGTGGCCACAATGTCCACTCAACACATCAAGTTGCTTCTGCTAGTCTTCTCATAAGTTGTATAACAGAGGGTATTTAGAAAACATCACTCTGTTACAGATTCGAACCCAAGACCTTTCGATTACAAGACCAGCCACTTAACCAATGTTGCCATAATGTCCACACAACATACCAGGTTGTTTCTTCAAGTCATTTTTTTAAATGACAGATTGCATTGTTAAGAAAATGTCACTCTGTTCCAGATTTGAACTCAAGACCTTTGCATTACAAGATCAGCCACTTAACCAATGTGGCCACGATGTCAAGCAAATGCAACAAGCTGTTTCACCTAGTCTCCTCAAAATTCTATAAATAGATTATGAAAAACAGAATATGTGATTTGACTCAGATTCTGCATAGTGGGACAGGACACTAACCAGGGTCCACAATGATGAACAAATCAAAATATTGAAATTTGTTGACCTTCGCTCCAACCTTTGTACCATAAATTGTACCATAAATATAAGGTGTAACGAGACATATCTAAATCTCACTGGGTTTGAAGCCAACACCTTCAGATTACAAAACAAACCACTAACCCATGTGGCCACAGAGTAAGTAGCTAAGACAAGGTTATTTTTTGCTTGTCCAATGAATCGAACATAAATAGGATGTTCAACTATTGGCATAACAAATCTGGCATAAGCGAATTAAGCTGAGTAAACTTATTCTGTTTGTGTCTCAGAAGTTCACGAGTATGGCTGAAAAAGATTGTGTTGTGTTGACTTAAAATATCAATCCATTGAAACTGACAAATAGTATATAAGCTGACACAGCTTAAAAAAAGAAAAATAGTTGATTCCACTTAAACAATTTATGTCAAGTGTGTGGTCTGGGCTTAGAGTGCATGATCATATAATTTGCACTCTTTTACCTCCTCTATACTGTTTGGATGATCCCATCATGAATGACGGAGAAAATGAAAAATTGGATCCGAGAGCTTATAGTATGCATCGACTTAAGTTACAAAATGTGGCAAAAAACTTTGAGAATAACTTGTCTGAACCTTTGTTTTAACAAACTATGATATAACACTCAATGATTTATAAATTAGAGGCATAGGTATGGCATAATACTACCATGGTCCTGGAGTGTATGCAAACTTTCGATTCATCAAGTTTGGACCACGTGCAGATTAATGCTGCATATTTTTAAAGGGATTTAGTGAAACTGACCAATTATAGCCAAATTCATTAGTTCAATATGAAAGAAATAAGGGACAGAAATGCCAGATATGTTGACCAGTTTGTACTTACGCAATACATCTTTAACTATTTCCTGTTCAACTGTATGCAAATTTTTGACCTCAACTGTATTTTCATCTGATAGCATACATATCACAGGTGATTTAAAAATATTTTCCTTGATGTAATCAATGAAAGAATAAACAGTGAGATATTTTAGGCACCAAATACATATATGAAGCTGCTTCGTTATTGCTTTTCCTCATGGACTGACATGTATTTCTGTTGTATTGTGAGTGTTTCCAAGTAGCTGAAAATTTTGAAATTGGCGCCTGCAGCACCCTGCTTTGTAAAGTATGATTAGTAGGGTATGATGAGTCAAATCATAATACAACAACGAGAAAACAACTCATGCATGGAATGTTGGTTCAGATATTTATTGGTAGAGGGAGCTCGGTGTGGAGAAGGGGGTGTGGATAGTATTATACAGCTTTGGATATAGGCGGATAGCTCTCGATTATCTACGGCTAGGGATAGTATAATTACCAGCTAAAGACAGCTGAGTTGAGCCACATCTAGAAATTTGTACTGCACACCTGAACGTCAAATTGGCATCATTTGTGACCTGAAAATTATACAAAAATGCAAGTGTGGGAACAATATATGACCTTAATTAACCTTACTATTTGATTAATCATATGGGTAAGTATAAAAGGATAAAGGTCATAGATAACATTAAGGTTCTTTTGAAGCAGTTTGTACGAATGACTAATGGACAGATTAGAAAACTGATAAAAATGACAAATAACAAGGTGACCACTCAAGCCCACACAGGGTCACACAAATAAGATGTAGGCTGTTTGGAATTTAACTAAGATATACAAGAGGTCGATTGATAAAATATACTTATCATCGAGACCTAGTTACACCTCGTTTAACTTGTGATTTCGAGCCACGTATTCCAGATAAGAATTCTCAGAAGACGCAAGGTCGGTGTCTGCCCAACTACAAACTTCAAGTAAGTTTCCTTATTTTAATTAACATGAATTTTCATATTTATGTTTTAAAATATATATTCTGAACATATTGTTGCATTCGTATGCGCATAGGGTGTGGTCCTGTCCAGTCTTTGGACTTCTTGTTCTTGCGTGACTCTGTTAGCGATTGCAACGACGCTTTTTCAAGAGAACTAGTTAATGCATCACGAGGTACCATGTGTGGTTGATTGTACAGTTTAAAACAATCAGACATACATCTGCGCAGTACTGTTATGTGTCAGCAAATCATGAGTAAGAACATCCAGCAGCATGTGAGCGCTTTCGTTTCTCTACGCACGTTGTCATCAGAAGGACCGTGACACCAAGGAAGCTCCACTAATATGGCTGCTCAATTTAAAGTGACAATGACCTATTTTCTCAAATATCTTCTTTTTTTAAAATCTTTATGATGACTAAAAACAAAAACCTTAAAGCTTCTTGTGATTGGCGGTCCACTGAAAAAATTTAGTTTATTATTTTCAATTTGCAAACTTGCTTTGTCACGTCATTAACAGTTTTCTGTTGGTCTCTTAATCTTCTTATTTGATGAAGCACCTCAAGTCATTTAATTAGTTGTTTATTGTCACCTACGCTACTAGATATGAAAATCACTGGATCAATTAATTTATCAACAAAGACTGACACAAACAAAACGATGCGCTGTCTGTTCGAGTTTAAAAGGAAAATAGAAGATTTTCCTTTTTGGTAATCAAATTAGCCTTTGTGTTGCAATAGTTAGCTTTTCATTGGTAAATCCCTTCACACGTAATACCAAATTTAATACCAAATCGTGACATCATATAATCTAACGGACCAGAGATTGGCCAGCTGTGGCATGTTATGCCCCAGTCTCACGGCCGCTCCCGGAGAACTATTTAGATCGGCGTCGAAGTATTTCCTGGTAATTTGGATGAATTTGGGTGATCCACCGTCGACTTTTAACATCCCCCCAGGGGAAGTTTTTGTTCCCCTCAGCGGTTCCTAGAAATGGGAAAACTGCGCCGTGGATGTCAAAAAAGATTCAACAGGTACAAACTTTTTTTTCATGACGGCGGAGCAGAGCCCAAAATTTTCTTAATTTCTGGATGTCCGGCGTGGATTTTTTCAGTGAGAACGCCTCAAAAACATCTCCGCCGGGATATTAGGACATCCCCTGAGGGGACCTCTCCTGCCCCCGCGGGGACCTTTCCTGCCCCTGGGAGGACATTTGAAGCCTCGCCGGCAGTTTTTGACATCCCGCCGCGGTGAAATAGGTTCACTGAGGGGCAGTTATAGGTTCCCTGAGGGGTACTTTTTATATCTCGGGGCGATATAAAAGTATCCCTCAGGAGGAGGAAATTCCTTTCCCCCGGCGAACTTTTGGGGACGGCGTACAACTTTTCTTCCCCGCAGTGAACAAAAAGAACCCCGCCGTGATATGCTTTTAATTAATTATGTAATGGTTTTATAAACATTGTATGTCGCCGTGATGGTCATTTTTTTCCTAGAATTCAACTCAAGCTGCCCCTCAGTGGTAAAAAGTTCTCCGTAACGTGCCGTGAGACTGGGGCATTAGTCGGAGCATGACATCACAAATTGAAAAGTGTGATTCTATGTAGTTATAAACAGCATAACATATTTCAACGTTTCAAGCAAGACGAAAACGAGTGATTTACCACTCCCACAAATTTCTCCGAAAGTCTTATCAATCTTGAGATAATGCCAATGGTATCAAATTTCAAAACACCTACTTATCAATCTTATTTACTATCTCTGGCATGGAGCGCATAAGTGAAGTACTTGCTTTGTGACCCGCATCTTAAAATGGATTTATATGCATAATATATATGCATAATATGTTAATTGTATTATTAAAAAATCTAAAAGGTTTTCTTTTATTGATCCACTGGGTTTTTGTTTTTGATCTTTTTTGCAACAGAAAGGAATGTAAATCATTCAAACTTGCTTAAAGAACGGTCCCTTATTGAATCAATATTATTTCAAGGAATGTAATTATTCAAACATGCTTACAGAATGGTCCCTCATTGTATCTAGATTTTCAAGGAATGTAATTCATTCAAAGATGCTCACAGAATGGTCCCTTGTTGAATCAAAAGTATTTCAAGGAATGTAATTCATTCAAACATTCTTACAGAACAGTCCCTTATTGTATCAATAGTATTTCAAGGAATGTAATTATTCAAACATGCTTACAGAATGGTCCCTTGTTGAATCAATAGTATTTCAAGGAATATAATTATTTGGACATGCTTACAGAACAGTCCCTTATTGTATCTAGATTTTCACAGATTGTAATTCATTCAAACATGCTTACAAAACGGTCCCTCATTGTATTAGATTTTCAAGGATTGTACTTGTAATTCATTCGAACATGCTTACAGAATGGTCCCATATTGTATTAGATTTTCAAGGATAGTACATGTAATTCATTCAAACATGCTTACAGAAAGTTCCCTGATTGTATCTAGACATGCAAGGAATGTTATTCATTCAAACATGCTTACAGAACAGTCCCTTGGTGTATCTAGATTTTCACGGATTGTAATTCATTCAAACATGTTTACAGAACGGTCCCTAGATTTTCAAGGAATATAATTCATTCAAACATGCTTACAGAACGGTCCCTAGATTTTCAAGGATTGTAATTCATTCAAACGTGCTTACAGAATGGTCCCTAGATTTTTAAGTAATGTAAAAACGGTCCCTAGATTTTCAAGGAATGTAATTCATTCAAACGTGCTTACAGAACGGTCCTTAGATTTTCAAGGAATGCAATTCATTCAAAAACTTGTTTTTTGAAATTTTGTAACTGCATTTTTAATTATTTGGTCTAAATAAACTTTTGTCATTGTCATTGTCATTCAAATGTGCTAACAGAACGGTCCCTAGATTTTCAAGGAATGTAATTCATTCAAATGTGCTTACAGAATGGTCCCTAGATTTTCAAGGAAAGTAATTCATTCAAACGTGCGTACAGAATGGTCTTAAAATTTTCAAGGAATGTAATTCATTCAATCATGCTTACAGAACGGTCCCTAGATTTTCAAGGAATGTAATTCATTCAATCATGCTTACAGAATGGTCCCTAGATTTTCAAGGAATGTAATTCATTCAATCATGCTTACAGAACGGTCCCTAGATTTTTAAGGATGTAATTTATTCAAACATGCTTACAGAATGCCGGGAGGAGGAAAGTTTTTCGCCATCGAGAGCAAGATGAATGAGCTCGTCCTGGACATCCAGGGGGGAGAAGCTTGTCCAGGGGCTTCCGTCATCATGTGGGAGTTCACCGGCCAGGACAACCAACTCTGGTGGCAGGACACGGTGTGCGGGGTCATCAGGTCCAGACTGGACGAGAACATGGTTCTGGAAATGCAAGGTATACCACTTGAAAATAAGTTTGGATAAAAGTACTAGTTATATCCCGCGTTTGAGGGAATATGTGATATATCCGAGGCGTTAGCCGAGGATTATCACATATTCACGAAAACAAGGGATATAACTGACTTACACCTCAATCAAAACAAAATAAAACAGAAACCTAAGAGATTTGAAAAAGGAAATAAAACAAGAAGGATTTGAGAGAAAAAGAAAACAGCTACAAACAATTTGTCACTCGGGATTAATTTAATAACACGAAAGCATCTGAAAAGATTCAAGTTTAATAAACTGAAAATTCTTTGAATAAAAGGAATTAAAGCAAAAAAGAAGCAAAATATGGAAAAAATGTAAGGAAAAAAAATTGATGAAAAAAAGTGGAAAGAAAAATTTAGGGGGAAAATGGCAAAAGATTTTGGGGTGAAAAAAAAATTTGGAAAAAAATTTAGGGATTGGAAACTAATAAAAAAGTGCATAAAGAAAAGGATAAGAACAAATAATTTTTGGTAGAAAATTAGGGGGAGGGGAATTGGGGGAAAAATATATATATAGTGGAAAATTGTAGGCAAAAGATAAATTGTGGAGAAAAAATGGTTAAAAAATCAGATTAATATATATAATATGCATTTGGATTGTTAGGTTGCAACCCTCAGATGAGAAAGGGGCGTTGGAGTTTTGATAGACAAGAAATTATTTATTTCATGGAAACTGCAGCAGTAATAGGGCACATTTATTTTGAGTGTATGACATCTTCAAATATTTGTTTCTAAATCAAACAAAATACCTCCATCACTTATTTTGAGACTACTCAAAAGGAATTAATTTATCTCACCAAAACTAGACAGACAAGGAATTATTTATTTTTCAAAATAAAAACTTCAAATCTGTTCCCCCCTCCCTTAGAAATAATATGGTTGACCCCTTAGTCGTGTTATTGATATTAAAATCTTAATATCAATCAAATTGAAGGATTAACGGATTTTTCGTAGGTGTTACGTTTTTATAATACTTTTGTTTTATTTTTGTTGAACTTTCGTTGGTAAGCACTGTTTGGTACAGTTTTGCTGTTTGCGTTATGAGCTTTGTTAAACAATGAGGCTTATATATCCTATATACTCCCATGGGCGTATAAGTGAACAACAAAGAATATATGATATATACCAGCCAAATACAGGCTTCTGATTGGCTGATGGCTCATAGGTATGGTATAAACAAAACTACATTATAGTCTGTAAATTTGACACTCAAAGAGAGTTGCACTTTGAAAATGGCACTTCATGACTCATGAAATGGGAAACATAAATCGGAAACATACAGGGGTATAAAACTGATGCATAATCCTTTCTTTTGCTCGTCACCAACTAACTAGATTAGTCTCCTTAAATTAGATTAACAATGAAGGTATTGGTGTGATCACAACAAATCATTCAGTGTTATGACTCACAAAGTGCTAGTTTCACAGTGCAACAGTCCACTCTTTTTGCATATCAAATTTACAGACTGGAATTGTATATGTATGATAAAGGTCAACTTAGTCATTGCAACAATATCTTCCCCGTGTGCATCCTCTCCTATTATATATCTCTTTTTTCCATTTCAAGTTATAATCTTACATGATATAATACTAGAATTTCCCATGAGGTGTAGGGAATAGTAGAAGAGATTATCTGAAAACCACTACTAATGCTACCAATATTAAATGTGAATAGACAAATTGATTTGTGAGTAGCATGATTGTTCTATAACTTTAATAGGGCAGATTTCACAAAAATCTGCAAAATGACTTACCGCAAGTTACATCAGCACAAGTCTGATAAGGCCAGACATAAATGATTCGTAGCCTCTCAGATTTTCTCTGGGTGCTTTTTCTTAGGATAGTTGGCAGGACCAAATAAAAAACCTGAAATCCAAGTCATTTATTGTGTCAATCCATTAAATAAAATCATGGGTAAACACTGTTTTCTGTTGGATAGGTAGATCAGAGTAACTAAAAATATGGCCTTTGTGCTAATGTAAACAATGATAAATGATGGAGGACGGAATTTTTTATGCGGATGCTACTGCTATATAAATGAAATCACCAGCACGGTACCACCCCCGGCCTGCTCCTGGGAGACCTGGCTTTCAGTTCAGAAAAAATTTGAGATCTAATCATGCGTTCGTTAACGTAATTTACATAGACAAATTTTGCTAATGTAACACTATGAAATGGACAGATGCAAAATTGAAGTTACATTAGCAATAAAAAAACAGCTATCACACCCAATCGTTTATGATTTTGGTGATGTATATAGGCAAATAAGCCATGTTTTTCAATAAAGATTTTGAATTTCATGTTTGAAATTGGCATAAGTAGCAAGAACACAGAAAAATCCCCATGTAAAAGTTGCAAATGTAACCTCAGTGTCCTGTGAGGGAATCGAGTTACATTAGCAGTCTTTTTTTTTTGTCTTTTTTTTCAAGTTTTATGATGACCAATACAATTAAAAATGGTTCCAAAATAATTTTCAAGATTTTTTTATCAATCACATATCACTGCATTTTCCTGAATTGGTTTTAGCAGATTCCACAGAGTGCCAAAGTAAGCACGTCTGATCACCAGTAAGTTTGGTCGTCCAAAATTGTCCTCATGAGGGATAAAAATATATGTTTGTAAGAGCAAAAAGAAACATATTTGAGGATTACTTTATTGATATTTATTCATTAGATCACAGATGTACTTAGTAATAGGTTTACTTGTTTCAGGAAGCAACAGAGAGAAAACAAAAGGGTTGGAAAGTTTAAGGTACCCTCTGAGAGCACTTTTTGTGAAATCTGCCAAAGATAGAAATCTTTAATGTGTTTAAAAAGATGAAGAGCATGCCGAGATCCATCAAGAATCGGTGATCAATTCGCATAAGAAGAAAAAAACGAAGTGTTTGGAAACAACAGACTTAATCTTTTATAGTGTAGGATATGATAAAAAATTTATATAGTATAGGATATGATAAGAGAATCCCCCTACAGATGAGTATCAAAATACTGATCTACGGTTGTTCTCTCTTTGTGTTTTATGTCAGCAAAAAGAACTACTTCTTATTGCCGGAACTATTTACGTTAACTGTACATCTACAATTTCTTCTTTTGTCCAGATGAATCCCTAGTGGTCAACAACTACCAACCCGATGAATACAACCAGAAATGGCGGATAACGGGTGAGACCGTCAGTCACATCGAGAATGACAGTCTCGTCTTAGACATAGCAGACCAGAACCCCGACCCAGAAGCCACAATCACCTCCTACGAATACAACGGAGGAGATAACCAGCACTGGAACTTCAACTACCAGTAAGTATATTGCTATTTTACAGTCTGTCAATTTGTTATGCAAAAAGACTGGACTGTTGCACCGTAAAAATGGCACTTCCTGAATCTTGTGTCATCATGCTGATGATTTCTATTGATTTGTCATGATCATACCAATGCTTTCAATATTAATTTGATTTAAGGAGACCAATTAACTGATCGTTGGTGACAAATTTTTAAACAAGAGGATTATGCATAGGATTTTTACTTTATAGTCTGTAAAATTGATATGCATAAAGGGCTGACTATTGCACTCTGAAAATGATACTTTTTGAGTCATCATGATGATTTGTCGATCATACCAATAGTCCAATACTTTCACTGTTAATTTGATTTAAGGAGACAAATACTGCTCGGTGGATGTTTGTGACAGCCAAACGAAAGGATTATCCATTTGACTTTAACTTTAAAATCAGCGATGACAAACAGTTTCTGTGGTTCCTTTGTTAAATGTATGATGAAATTGATGATGATAGCTACATTAGTCACAAATTGTAAAAAAAAAAAATACTACGAATAAGATTAAATTGCATTTTTACCAGAGAAATTATTCTCTTTTTTTGCATTTAACAAAATCACAGACTGTAAATTAGCTCAAGGATTATGAGCAATGTTGTTGCAAAGGGTTCAAGAATATGGTTACTCCTGTACTTATGATTCCATGATCTTTCCGTCTCGCAGGAATCCCAGAAATTTCTTCATCCACTCCCAGCACGACAAGCACAAAGGAAAGGTGTTCGACATCTCCCTGGATGATGACGAGGGCGCCAGGGTGATCGTCTTCAAGAGGAAAGAGCCCAACCACAAGGACGGCCTTGACAACCAGATGTTCTACGAGGACAAGTACGGAATCATCCACACCCTGCTCAACGACTATGTCTTCGATACATCTGGTATGTATTATAATAAAACCCAATTGGTACACTTAAACATAAAGCTCATACAAAAACGGTAAACGTCAATTGGCTTTTGCACGTATCCTCCGTTCATTCCGATTAGGGTATATGTGGAAAAACCAAAATGTTCACTAACAGAAAATGGAACGAAAAAACCAACTTGGACTATGCACTATGATTGCTTCAAAAAAACATTTGCGATTTCCAGAAACCATTTGGTATTCAAAAAACATTTTCGTATATAAATCAAAAAACCATTTTGTCCTAAATATTTTAATAGTTCATGTTGGTATTTTGAGAGGTACATGTACCTCACTAAAAAGATCTTGCGTTCTTTGTACCCTTAAGCACGTCAGGCAAACAATCATGTTAGACCACATAGGCTCATATTTGTGTCACAATCCCATGATCATAATCATGGAAATTTAATTATTTATGACAATAAATATTGTACCAAAATACAATTAATATTATCTGTTTGATACTGTCCAGTACAAAGGAGTGATGCAGACCAGACCACCTTCAAGAGGGTGGTCTGGTGTCGACTAAATTGGTCCGGTCCTGGTCTGGTCCAGGGTGAGGTGGCCGATTTTGTTACTGGACCGGTCCATAAGCGGTCCATCGGCATTTCATAAATTATGATAAAAATGAGGGTTTAAACAAGCTATGTGATAAGAATTTCACTTTTAAATATGATAAAATTCAAGCAATACCCTTTGTGAAATCAAAAATCACTGGACCGCTACGGACTGGTACTAGACCGGTCAGGTCTCGCACTGGAGCGGTTTTTGTAGGTGGTCCGGTATTTTTGTGATCCAGGGCTGGACCGCAGACCAGACTGGTCCAAGGTGGTCCGTTCTGCATCACTAGTTACTACAAAGTCCTTGCAACAATAACTTTCCAACAAGTTAAAATGAAATCCCGTCTTTCAGATGATGGAAGGCTGAGAATGTTCGAATACGACGCAGACGCCCCTAAGCGCCAGTACGTCTACTCCAACGGGCGTATCGTCCTCAAGGGCGACACTAATACCTGCCTGGAGATCAAGGACGCCGACGACAAAAAGTGGACAAGCAACCACAAGGTCCAGGAAGGACAATATCAAGCTCTGCCCGAACAGAAATGGTCTCTTGATTATGACTATTAAAGTCTCCCAATATCTACACTGTATTATAATTGTATCCAACTCAGTAATTATTGTTGTACTTGTGTTGTGTCGATAATAGGTAGATCTCACTATAGTTGACAAAACACAGGTATACCAATTTTGCTGTTTGGGGATACAGCTTTTTCGCGTGCCCAAGTATATTGTGTAACAAAAATCAATATTGCATTCTTCATGATATTTATGAATCATCGATACATAAAAAAAGTGTGAAATTGCGAACACTATATTTGGATTACTATAATTATCTGACCTTTTGGTGAGACGGCAGTAACATCCCAGGAGTTCTTTGTACTGATGAGTTTTCTATCTGTCAATAAAAAATTTGAATGAAAATTCAGAAATGTATTTGTTTTGTATATATCTATTTTTCTTGTGCACCATGTCTGTGCTTGCCAGGACTTTGGAGTGGGAGTTGGTTATCGGAGTTGGGTTGGAGTCAAGAATAAATAAATTGGTGACTCCTGACTCCTGAAAATAAACTTGCTGTTTAAAGGGAAATGATACAGTTCACAACAGTGCCCCCTAGTGTAAATGAAATTTGAGAAAAATACGACGTGTTTTGTCACCAAATATTCTAAAGCAATTCAGTTAAAACTATGGAAACTTAAAGAAAAAATGAATTTTAAACTTTTTTCGAAAATATTTTGACATGATGCTTGTCACAAAATTTCATTCACTTTTTATGGTTGGTTCTGAACTGCATCATTTCCCTTTAATATTGAGGAAAACCAAAGCCCTTGTCTCTTCCAGGCAAAAGTTGCATCAGTTCCTCACATTTAGTTTCTGTGACCATATGATGGAGCTAGCGGAGTTGACACTAGGTGGCAACACAATACATATGTCCTGCCAAGGCGGAAAAAAAAAGCACTGGCAATGAAACAGCGGTCAACTTGTAGACAGGCGAATCAGAGTAAAAAATGGCTGCAGATTTAGGTTAACAGTGAATCAGAATCAATACTGAGGCGAAAAATTACATTTCAGAATAGCTCAGAATGAATCAGTGCTGAACAGGTATATATACTAAGGCCCAGCACGGGACGGGAATGGGACTGAACTTGACAAAATTTGGCGGGAGTGGGTCAAAATTCGGAAGATTTTATCATTGTAAACAGTGGTCGAAATAGGCCATGTTATTTGGGGGGGTCTCTCAGTTTGAAGACCCAAAGGGTTGAAGCCCTTGTATAGCTGGCAGTGCGCGGGCCGCCCGGTGCCCTGAAGCTGAATGTTTTCAGATGCTCTGAAAATGACCTCTTGGCTTCTTAAAGATATGTTTTATCTCAGAAAATGAGTTATGAAAACCCTATTGGTAATGTATATAAATTAGAAGAGGTTTTTGTTTGCTGATTAGGCTTAACTTGCTGCTTCATGCTCACTTCTCAGCACACTTTCAGTATTTGGGGGGGGGGGGGGTTTTGAGGACCCCCTCTGGGTCCTTTTGAAAAATGTATTTGAGGGGGTCACATGAGCATTTGGGGGAGTTCAAACCCCCCTGACCCCCCCTTATTTCGACCACTGATTGTAATGCCTAGAACGGGACGGGAACGGGAGCAGATTTGGAAAGAACGGGCAGGAGTGAGACAAAAATCTAGTCCCGTGCAGGGCCCTAGTATCTTTGTCCTCACAAAAGATAACGGATACCCCAAGTGTAAATTGGTGAAAAAATGAAATGTGTGAAAACGGTTGTATCATTCAAGACAACCTACATGTAAAAATTGTAAAGGACCTAGTTTAGCCCATGGTCCAGAGCCAAGCATGTTCCTGAATGAAAAAAATGGAGAGGATATAGGTTAGTCTGTTAGTTGCCATACAGAAAATGACTGAGGCTTTCTTGGTTGGCCTGGCGATTTTTTGCTGAACTCATTATGAGATCCATGTTGGAAGTAGACAATTTCAAGTTTATCC
The DNA here is from genome assembly GCA_026936325.1 of Platynereis dumerilii. Lineage (NCBI taxonomy): Eukaryota > Metazoa > Annelida > Polychaeta > Phyllodocida > Nereididae > Platynereis > Platynereis dumerilii. The sequence goes on from JAPTHN010000005.1 coordinate 16,620,945, forward strand.
ATATACGTAGGGCCAATTGTATTTTTCCTTCCCAAACCACAAACCCAAACTTGATAGTCTAATCTTCAGCTGAATCTTACTTCGTCACTACTGACACTGCATGGTGTGTCTAAGATTAACTGCAGCCTTCGAACTTCTCCCGGACAGAAAGAACTTCTCTGATTGACTGATTCCAGAATGACCCATTTTCTGTCCAGATGAAACAAGAGCAGAAACTGGCTCCACATCCCCCATGCCCTGCACAATCAACCTCAACAACAGTAGTGTATTCCCACAGTTTTCATGAATGTGTAGTTCCATGAACACCACTAGGGGCACAATACTGCAAACCTGCATGTGGTGACATGTATGAATGGCCTGGCTTACCAAATTTAGAAATGGTGGCAGTCTCAGCCACGCTCACAAGGATAGCTGGGAAATAATTTAGCTTCCTACATTCGTATGATTTAATTGTAGATTTGGCAAGTTAATGGAGTTATAAGAACCTGTGGAAAGTATGAACATTGTGCATGGTGAGGTATTGGAGATTTTTGATGGAAACCATGACATGGAGACTGAAACCATATCCTCCATGCCATAGCATGGGGGATAATATGGCATGGAGGATAATAATTACGGGTGACCATATCATCTCAAGGGGAGTTGGAGTTTTGCTCAGTGAGAAATCAATTATTTCAGGGTGACAGCGACAGTCATTATCTATTTGAGTGTGACATCCCTAATTTTTTTTATTCTAAAGAACTAAGTGATCATTATAAAAAGTCCCTTTCTAGAAATGGAATGGTTGTCCCCTTAGCAGACCCTGTATAAGATCATGGTATTGCATTTTACATTTTGGGAGTTCCGCTGCTATAATCTTCAGATGTCGCTGCTTCTCCAGCCCTCCAAATTCCTTTAGTTAGGTGGCGCCACTCTTCTCAATTTTTGTGCCGTTCTTCTTAACTCTTCTAGATCTTGCTTCTGTTAAATTTAGTTATGATCTCTTGAAATGAAATTGCTGTGGTTATGTTTGTTTAAGTCATTTTTCAACACTTGTGGTAAATTAGTTCTTGGTTTTCCTCTAAATCCTTTTTCTTTTCTTGGTGTGAAGTAGAGTAGGTCGGGGCAAGAAGCCCGGGTTAGGTGAGAGGCCCCCCCACGGGCCTCCCAGGGTTATATCCAAACTTACATTTTTGGTGCTTTTTCTTATTGATAGGATTGAAGCTAGAGGCGTTTTAGGTGACGTCACAAATTTTCAGGGCAAACAACACCAAACCATAGTAGAAATTAAAGAAACAAAAAAAGGTGCATGGTTTTTGTAACTTTGACTAATTCTTTGAAAGGGGTTGTCCGAAATAACTTTGGAAACATTTAAAAGTATATAATGGATATCTGCATTGTTTCACTTTATGACCATCACATAAATATGATTTGGATCATGTTGTTTGCATTTTAGTTCAAAATATAGAGGTCAAATTAAAATATGTGGGTTTGGGGCGAGAGGCCCCACGAGATATGGGGCATGAGGCCCCATCACTGGGGGTCGAAGCTGCTTCAGGAACCATTTAATGATAGTACTTTACCTTAAATCCTGATAGAATAGCTAATTAGAATAGAAAAAAATTGGCCCGAAATTGAAACAGGCAAAAAATATTAAAAAAACAAAAGTATGAACAGTAAAATTCTGAAATTCAGAAAAAGTGAATAGAATGCCTTAAAAATGATAGAAGAACCCTAAGAAATAACTTTTAGGCGGAATGCGCTCGCAAAAAAAATTGCCATAGGATTATAATAGGGGGGCTTCTTGCCCGATGGCTGGGGTAAGAAGGCCATTTTAAATTTTTTACAAAAATGGCCGTAACTCCTTTATTAAAGTTGGCAGACATTTGTTTCAATAGTTATTAGTAGAGTCAAGTGATCCCTTCCTGACAGCATAATCATTCAAATAATCCCTCATAAAAAGTAGGTAAAATCGCACCTCAAAGTTACGTGTAAGGGGGGCTGCATGCCCAACCTACTCTACAGTTCCATTGCTTTATAAAATGGTAATTCTTGGTCTCTTCTAAGTATGTGTCCAAATAGTTCTGTTTTTTTAATATAATTTTTTGTTTGCTATTTTGATAGGGGATTTAATACCTAACACGCTTCTTAAGAGCATAGTACCTTTGAATAAACTAGTAACAAGTAAAATAAAAGACTCTACTATTCATAATTCCAGTATCTATCTATCTATCTATCTATCTATCTATCTATCTATCTATCTATCTACCCACACAATAGGTCTATTTTAAGCAGTTCTAAGAAGGCATATATACCAGACTACTTTAATCCCAAGTCTGTGCATACTTGTAATTGTGCCACTTGGGCCATTGATTGGGATTGATTAGTGGAGCTTTGAAGGTATTGGAACTTTACCTGGATACCAAAGGATATATACTGCTGGGTAGTAATGGTTGATATGTACAAGAATGATTTTGAGGGTAAGTTATGAATATATACGTAAAAAATACTTTTCTTGTGCTATATTTCTAAATAATTGAAATCATAAAGCTTATGTCCATAGGACATTCAACGTGTACTCATCATTGTTTGAAGTAACTATGGCTCTGTGGATAGTGTGCAAGTGCAGGCTTGTTTACAATTGTAGCACACCTTAAATCAAATAATTGCACCGGGTGCCTATATCATTATACACCCCACTAATTAGGTCCATTAAAAATTGGCCAAAAGAAATCTTTAATCCACTGGCGTCCTAAAAAGTCCCAAGCAGAACAAAAATTGCGAAAGCAAACAAATCATTTCTCTCAAACAACATCGCAACAGAATATCGTATGGTCGCCCCTTCAGGTCTTCGGCTGAAATATGTAATAATAGTATTTATGCTGGGCAATTATTAGAAATTATTGAAAACAATATGTTGAAAATTATGTGATTGTGTCCAAAATGAAAGAATTTTTTTTTTTAATTCAGATTAAATGATTTTATTAATCTGAAGAAGGTCATTGTTCTACGAAATGGCCCTGACCAAGACATCGCCGGTCTCTCCAGGTAAGAATTAAGGGAAATGATACAGTTTAGAACCAACCATGAAAAGTGAATGAAATTTTGTGATAAGCAAGCTGAGACTATTAGGAATACAGAGATAAAAAAAAAATAGGGGGTCACCAGCACTTTTATAGAACTACTGACACTTGAATGCGCCCCAATTTGTCTTCGGAAATAAGATTGAAAACATAGGGAAAATCATTTTAGTTTAAACCTGTGGGATTACAAAATGAAAAATACCCATGAAAATGTAGTAAAACATGGAAATATTCACGCAGAGATATGAAATAGAAATTTTATTTTAAAAAAAGGGGGGTCACCAGGGTCCTTTACAAACTACTGCTGGTAGTAAGCAGTAGGCTGGTCCACTGATGACCGGGGGGGGGGGGGCGTCATGTCAAAAAATTTCCAAAAAAAGTTTAGAATTCGATTTTTCTTTAACTTTCTATAGTTTTAATGAATTGTTTTAGAATTTTTGGTGACAAAACAGGGCATATTTTCTCAAATTTCATTAAAACTAGGGGGCACTGTTGTGAACTGTGTCATTTCCCTTTAAATGGAATACATTTTTGTATACATCACCGCTGATGAGTTGAAAACACATGTACATTGTAAAGATCAGCGAAGAAATTTGCGGCATATGAGGAACAGATGGCTGCCAATTATCTTTGCTCCACAAACAATTACTTTCGAATCAAAGTCTTTGATAATATGTGAACCCTACTCTGCATTGAATAAATATATTGGTCTTGGCTTTCACGTTTATGTAGGCCTACCAATATCCAAGTAGGCCTATATCAAATCTTGATCTAGTCTTGGTTCTTAAAATTTCTTTTATTTCCTTTCCCAGTTCAACAGTATGAAGAATTGCTAGCTACAAAAGTTGGAACAGAATTGACAGAGGACCGGCTCTTTTTGGTTTTCCGTGTGTTCGACCAGTTGATTCCTGGTCTTGGTGTTTACAGCCATGTCATGAAGAACATTCGCAATGAAATCTTTGGTAAGTCTCATCTATCAAAATAATTATATTTATAATATGATAATAATTATATTATATTTGTGCAGCAAAAACCAAACATTATATTTTGGAAAGTTATTGGTGTGGGCCAAATGAGGTTTTTGGCTGCAGTATGAACTATGAATATTTCTTTTAAAATGATTTTGCAATATGGTTTTTTTCTTCATATAAATTTACATTTGTTTTTATTTTTAGAGGCTTGCTATAGCAAACAATACACAGGCAACAAACACGAACAAGATAAAACTTATGTGGAAAGGGTCCCTTACTTTGTTTTGACCCAGAGATATACCAAAGGCAGGGATGAAAGCACTGACGAACTAAAAGCTCAAATGGAAAGTCTTAAAAGCAGGTAGGGTTACAGAACAATAACTTAATCATATATAAACGTAGAAAGAAGTGTCTTGATAGAATTTCACTTTTCATTTAAACTTAACTAGAGCCTGCATCGCAAGCACTGCGAACGTAACTCAAATCGTTAGGTCACTGTAGAGTGTAGACACAAAAAAAAATAATATTAACCAGGTGTTTTAAAATGCTGACTGAGTGATGAAAGTAGGCTATGTATTTTTCAAAGCAAATCACACAGGTTAAAAAATTGGAAGTAAAATGACAATATTCTTGTAAATAGCACGAAAAACAATTGAGAATTTCCAGTAAAAACTGCAAAAGACAAATGAGAATTTCTTTAAAAAAACCCCATGCAAACGACAAATGTCGATTTCCTATAAAGGCAAAGATGACAATTTCCTGTAAAATCACGACATGTCCTTTCCTTGAAAGCACTTTATTATTGTGTTTGCTGTATTTAAAATAAAAATTCATTCAAATGAAGACAAGATATGAAGGTAAGAACAAACACCCTTCACACAATCTCATCAGCTATCTTTAATCCTATAAACTTTCTTGTTTCAAGTCTGTTCCACAAACAGGTTGAGTTTGAATCTTCGATGGAGAAGGCAAATGAACTGGCGAAGGACAAAGACCAGCTGGAAATTATAATAGAATCCTTGAAAAATGATGTTGCGAACAGAGACGACAAATTGAGGCAGTGAGTGTTGATGAAGGTGTTTTAAAAGATGTAATGAATTAAAATATTATATATAGTATATTTTACACTCCAAAGAGAGAGTGTGACCAACCCCACCCCAGACAGAAACAATTCTAAGACAACAGAAGGGGCAGTTTTATAATACAGGGACCAATGTATCTGTAGTTTAGTGAAATCTTTCAGTAATTCCAAAACAGTTCCTATATTTTTCTCATTTATGAAAAAAAAAAAAAATATTAATTATATGTAAGGACACATTTTGTCACATCTATCGCTAAATATTTTACTTGACACCAAGTGAATATCATACAAGATTGTTACTGGTAGTACAGATCTGCCCTTAAGTATTCCAGACAATCAAAGGTGGCATAAGACATAACTTTCCTATAATCTTTTCAGACTAGAAGAAGCAGCAAGTGAACAGGCTGATGAAAGAGAGAACACAGAGCAACAACTGAAGGATGACATTCTGGACATGCAGGAGCAGATGAAGGAACTCAAGGAAGAACTCATCTATTTGCAACAGTACAAAGAAGGCTACACTAAATTGCAAGGAGGTACAATGCCCCTTTGCATATCATATACATGTAGCTCCAACAACATATATCATCAAAGTTCAATGTACATTTCAATGTCTTAGCTATACTTGCTTTTGAGAATTTAGAGTCACAACTTATAAATGAGGATGTTTAAAAGGATCATGAAAGGACAAAAGAACAGCAAATAAATCAGTGGCAGTTTATTATAATAAGTGTTTTCAAAACTAAGTGCCTTAAAATATAAGCCAAACATGGGTGCTTTTAAAATTGATGACTTCTGATATGAGATGTGAATTTAGACAGACATGATTAATGCAACTTTTCAAATGTCCAATATTTGTTAAGATTCCACCCTTAAACTCTGAATAATTTTTGGATTAGCCTAATTGTTTACTTTTTCTTCTTAATTATCTTGAAGCTTTTTACAAGAAAGATGTCATGGACAGCATCATCTCCAGAAAGAAGAGGATTCCAATGCCTGCCACACAACATGTAGGTTGATATTTTGTTTTCTTAATTTTCAGTTTAAGCAAGTTTAGTGAAATGCAATGTGATGAATGTTGGATTCAACTGGAGATTTCAATTGTAAAAATTTATGTAATAATAACAATTTAATTTTTTCAGGCTCACTTGTCATCTGACATTGAAGAAGCTGTCAAGCTTGAGGAACAAGTTCTGACTGTGCAAAATGCATTGATTGAAGGCAAGTGACTGTGTACCATTGTGAAATGTTTGTTTGTTTCATGTGTTCTCTCCCGAAGGTCTCCTAAACTCCATAAACTCTGTCGGTGTAAGATTCCACTTAAAAAAGTAATCTGGAATGTGTATGCAGATTAATTTGCTGAGTATTAGTTCCATTTTACCTTTCCAGAATTTGATGCCTTTCTGGAAGAACACAAACTGGAACTGGGAAATGAATTTCTGGAAGCAAGTTTCAGCACAGGATCACACAGCAACTGGGGAGAACTTGGCACTGCTGACATTAAGGTGATTTGAAGAAAAAATTAAGAAGCTCAATTGTTGTATATCTTGGTAAAAATCTTACAATTAAAATTATAAGATCCGGGAAATATCTCAAGTTATACTCAATGTATCATCTTATAATTTTCCCGGTACCTTCCATGACCATTCAAGGCTTGGGTCTCCCCTTTTGGGGCCTATCAGACTTCTCAAAATCCTCTAATTAATTATGATTACTTTTAAGCTCATTCATATACAATACGCAAGAGGGCAGCACCTGCAAGTTCTCTGCCACCTGCTCCCTTTCGTTGAGCACCAGGTTATATTTCTGGGAAACCTGGGTATTTGTATATCTCAGTGTAATTCATGCATTTTTCCAACTAATTCTAAAGATAGCACTGGCTTATTGATATATATATATATATATAACATTGTATAATGAAATTACTGTTAACATCACACATGTGTACACATTTATATTAATGTAACAAAAAAATCTGTCGCAAATGGTGTGTGCCGCTCAGTAACATATTCTTCTATCACGGGAAGATGCTATAAGTTATATTTTAAGAAGTATTTATTGGAAATATCACCGTGACGCAACCCATATTGGTAATGAACCAACCTTTTTTTCTGTAGTTGGAGAGAGAGGAGATCAAGTTCAACAAGGCCATGGAAGAGACGCGAGTGGAACTTGAACTTCTGACCCAACACCGGAGTTTCCTCCAGGAACAAGTTTATCAGCTCGAGCAACAAAAACCTGCCCAACAGTACGTGAATGAAATTCTGTGACTTTCTTCCAATGTGAATTCTATGACCATATTTGAATATTTATAGGCTATCATTCTGCTTGAATGTTAAATCAAATATACTTACAGGACCAAAAAGAGGTACAATATGCTTGACGCTGCAAATTCAAGACAGGATACATTTGGTGCGTATATATATACACTGTAAAATTTGAAATTTTGAGTTAACTCAAATGTTTGAGTGAGGTGGTTGCACAAATTGTTTGAGCTGACATAGCCTGATGGTTTGAGTTATGATAATCTTTTCGTTGTTATAACTTAAAACAAAAAGCTATGATAGCTCAAAGGAATTGTGCAACCATCTCACTCAGTCATTTAAGTTGACTCAAAATTCAAATTTTACAGTGTAGCAATTCTGGTTTATTTATATGGCCCCCTGTTGGAATGGCTGTAGCTATGCCAGTGCCATTCACACTTTTTGATTACGTTTCACGGGCTTATACTTCTTTCAGATTAAGATGTTGCTATAAAAATACAAATAAGCACTTTTTTTGTATGGAAATAAGATATGAAACAAACCGTCTCTCTATTTTCTAAAATTCAATTTGAAGACAGCTTAGGAGGTAGCGAGCAGGACGATGGGGAGGGCCAAATGAACGATCCTTTCATCCCGCAGGAGAGAGTGTTCTGCCGTTATGCCGCCATGCTCTACACGTCTGACAATCATGGGAAAAACTTCCATGAGTTCAAAGATGCCAGATATTGCCCAAGCTGTGGAGAAAAGGTAGGACGAACAAAAATTTGTCATACCTGCACAAGGGTATTTGTCACTAAGACCTGCTGGAGGGTATCTGACCTGTGACCTACTTTTGGTGATTGACCTTTGACCTGCAGAAACTCAGGCTGTTTGTTTTCTTTATTAATTTCTTCATCTCAGAAAGACACCAAAAGTTTATCAACGCAAGATAAAATTCTATTGAGACTGTACGCAAAGTTTTAATGACAGAGATGAAACAGCATGACCAAGGCAGTTGTCATAAGTTGCAGAGCCTTCCTCCCACAATAGAGATGCCGCTTGCAAGCAAACAAGCATCTCTAAAAATACTGTTTTCCGTCAAACTGTTGTTCTTGTTAAGGCTCTCCAAAAATAAAATTACTCTTTTTATTAGACAGTACTGTGCCCACACAAGCTGTTGTCCCAGGAGCACATCTTTCCCCTTCCGTCTGGTTCAACGCACCTGAAAATTTCACGGCCGAAGGTCCGCATCAATCCGGACATGATGAGGTGGGTATCTACGTGGTCATGTGGGATGATAATCATCTTGAGATATTTTGCTAAATTTACCCACATAGATTGGAGAGAATATAGGGCAAACACTCTAAAAATATATCAGGAATATGTTTCCCAAAATTGGTCACAGGGTAGAAAATGTATTCAAAATGTCTGAAGCTGAGTCGCAACAAGTTGAGTAATCATTAGTAAAAAGGCCAAACATGTAAACCAAAAATAATTTCTGAAGGCAGATAATGATAATTATTGTGAAAGGAACTTCCCTCTCAGCGTGCCTCGGCGGTCCGGCGTCGGCCCGGCGTCGGTCCGATGTCAGCCGCATTGGACCGGCTTTGGGCCGACGTTGGGCCGCCGAGGCACGCTGATAGGGTTTTTACATCATTTCCATTTCACACAGTATCAGGAGGACCGTTCTTCGTATATCACTTGTTTAAAAAAAAAGAAATTGGAAATATGTTCAACCCTTCATATCTCTGAAATAGTAATTGATTTCAATTACAACATATGACTGTTTATCGCAAATGGCTTTTAAAAAAGACAATGACAATGTTAAAAAATATCCTTGAATCTTTCCCAATTTGTTTTTTAGTCAAGCACCAGGAGTATTATCTGATGCAGCACTAGACACAGCATCCTTCACTCCAGACTCCAAAGTGAGTGGATTCGCAAAAGGTCTTATTGCTAGCAGAGTTTCTACTGGCCACAGCCCTATTGTAGGCAGTGATGCTGGGGAAGTGGAATCATCCATCCACTCTGCGGAGAATTCTGCCGCCAACCGGGCCGCATCTACAGAAGTGCATTTTGTAAGTTTGATCAGACTTATTACAGTTTTATTATCAATGTCGTACCTCATCTCAGTCATCTATAGCCATAGTCCAGAAACTTTACAAGATGATTATGACTTTGCCTATTTACTATAAGACCCAATGAGATCATGTTTCTTATTGTAATTTAAGTTTTGTTTCCAAGAAACGTTTTTGGTTTCTTTCGAACAGATTTACCCATTACAAAGAATTTGGGAGGATTTCAGAAGACGGTCAGTAAACGAGAGAAATATGCCTCGACCACTCTCTAAGGTAATGTTACTAATGCATATTATGCATTGCATGACCAGTAAAGCACAGAGGCCTAAAAGAATGAAATTTAATATAATAATGATGTTTGCTTAAAAATGTTTATTTTGAAAAATTTTCCTTTTTAAATAGGAAAGGGTGAAATCGCTCATTGAACAGTTCGCTGCAAGTGTTTTGTGGATTGACGAGAACGGGGATGAATTTGATGAGCCGGGTTCATTTTTGGTAAGATATGTAAAATTTGGCATTTGTAGCATCTTTAAAAAGTTTCTGAAAATAGCATTTTGGGCGATCGAGTTGATTTGATATTCTTTAACATAATATCTTTGTACATTGAAGTTACTATATGTTAGAACTACTTCTTTGATGCATGCAGCTGGCTATGGATGGAGATTTAAATATGTCAAGCTTTACACAAAACAATCTTATAAGCTTGGATACATAGCATATACATAACAAAAAATTTGTTTGTGGGACTCTGGTGAACAATAAACCTTTCAGGGCAGGCACAAATTCTCAGTGGCCTTCTCTATAATAATTATTGTCTCTTTTCATAGGATCTGGTGTACACCTTCTTTGAATCTCGTTACTTGAGGAAAGATGCCGCTCTTCTCAGCTCTTACGACTTCCTTGCTTCTGTGATTGACTTTTCTGTTTCTGATCGGGTGAGTACCACAAATAATCAAAAATATAGTTCATGCTTTTCTTGTATAACGGTTCAGACAGCTGGTTGCCTCCTGATTACAGTCCTTGTCTGCCTTTTCCGGTGGTATAGTGGTTAAGGTTCCCGCCTGCTCCTCTGAAGGTCTATGCCTGCATGGGTTCGACTCCCGGTTGGGGAACCCGAAATTTCCTTTATGAGCAAAATCCCAGCTGGATGTCGTTCGGATGAGACGTTAAATTGGTAGCCCCTTGTATCAGTGTCTGTGCTGGGCAAGTAAAAAAGATCCCTCACTTGGGGTAAATGTGTAACATGTTGAGGACTCCTGCTCTCTCTCTCATCTCATCAATCAACCCTCGTGAGCGCCCAGAACTGGGTTTAGAGGGCTGCACTTACCATATCTATCTATCTATCTATCTATCTATTTCCAGTGCACCTCCAACAGTAAAACCAAATTTCCGACTGTCAAAAATAAAATAATAGTAATAGGGTGGGACTGGCCCGGAGGGTGCCGAATACAGCATGGCCTATCCTCCCTTCTAGATTTATATCCATGACAATAACTGCATCAGTATATCTGTACCAATATATCTTTACGGCAAACAAACCATTCCTTTTTCAGTTCCTTTTGCTGTTTGCCCACATATTGGCTGGTAACTATGATGGCACTGTCTTCAGGTACATCTTGCTCATGTGCAACTTCATCGACATCGTAGACTGGCAGCACGTGGATGACTTCAGGACGTTTGCTTCTGTGGTGTATCCCTCACTCAGTGTAAGTCATGGTATTAATCTGGTAATGGTATTATTGAGAATAGATCTATGGTGAATTAATGAAGTATAGTTTACTTCAATGTTATCTTATTGTTTTCTTCAGTAAAAACAAATTTTTCCTTGGGGTCAGAGAGTTCAATTAAAACATAGGATGCTGTACAAGTAGCACATGGATTGAATCATCGGATCCTCTCATGAGAAACCTCTACACCACGAGCACTTGGATCTATATTGATCATGACGTTACGGTTATGCAAACTTACATAAGAGTATGAAAGCTGTTTGAGAAGTGAACCAGACCTCATCAAGGATTTCCCTCTCTTGAGCTGCATTGTTCAGCTACCATGATTTTTCAATACTCTCACCTGGTTCTCTATGACTTTAGGTGTCTGGTCAGCACTCAAAATATTTTCAAATATGTTTATATCAAACATCAAAGCTGAATATCAACACAGAAGACACAGTAAGGACCGTCTGTTGGTCCCGACATAACGTCACAATCTATTCATAGAGCAACTAATGTTGTGACGTCATGACAACCCAGCTGACTGCAGCATGCAGGCGGGCACTATAAAGAAATTAAAAGTTGCTGATAATATTGCTCTACATATGTCAGCACGAAAATTGAAGTATTAGCCAGGCATTTTACATTAGACCAGTAACACAGAGGCCTAAATTTGAGTTAAATTAAGATTATTGGATATTTATGACCAAAGACTTGTTATTGATTAACAAAGGGGAAAATATTACAAGTGTAGGCCTAATTTCTATTTTTAATTTACTTTGATTCTAAATTGATATTCCTGTTGGAAACAATCATGGTTAGTTACATTGTAGGCTACTTACTTGGGAATGTCGTGCAGGCATAAATTTATATCACAGTTAAAGACTATTTGAGGAAAGTTTGGTCATGGTACAACCAAAAAGAAAAGAATACGAAAAAGAGGTTTGGAAAATTAAAATTTTCACCATAGAGATTTGTGCAACAAATTATTTTTGATGATTTTCAAGTTTATGTAGGCCTGTATAATATGTATAATCCTCAACCAATATTTAGGAGCAAGGAACCCTAGATTTTTTACCACAATTTGCACTAACAACCCCTCTCTTCATTCACATAGCAGATGATACAAAAACAATATCCCACATGGCACAGGTTAGTTCTTTCTTATGATTTTTTGTGGAAATACATGCAATTGTAAATATTACAGTGTCCACAAAGCCATACATATATTATTATTTTTATTACAAAAAGGGAGTAACCCCCTTCACATCATTTGAAAGGTAATGTCGACTGGGCACAACAGACGGTCCTCTAGCTAAAATGTAGCTACAATGCTAACTTTGAGCTCCACTTATGGCTGTGTTTAGTCAATTTAATTCATAAATTTTGGTACATCAGTACTTTGAAGAGCTGAAGATAGTTTCATACTCTTATTAAAATACAAATAGTGGCATCATCATCAATGATTCAAGGGCTCGTGCTCTACACCAGGTGCACAACTGTTCAAATTGGGTGCTCAATCTGTGTTATTCAAGAGGGCCACCACACACTAATTCGTAATTAACTCAGGCAATTTTTCCCCAATCATTTCTTGTGACACATCAAAGCAGGGGTTTTCCCGGTCAAGGAATCTAAATCTGATGGTTTAAGAGTCATTGGAGATGATTTATGGCCATAACTTAATGGAATAGAGGTAATATAAAGTAAATATGAGAAGTAAAGATTAGTTTCAACATCTAACCTCTGTGTGGAATCTAAAGATTAAATTCCAAGAAACTGCCTTTGTTGTTGGGGAGTGGCAATTGCAAGGGGTATCAATAACATTATTGTGAAAATAAGGTAACTTTGGGGCATAAGAGGTCATAATGGTGACAAAAGCAGATTATCTTATTCAGAAATTATTCTTTGCAGGATGAGGATGTGGAGACTCTGCACATGGGCTACCAATCATTCAGCGAGAACAAAATTTCCAAATCAAAAGTAGCAGACTACATTGTTTACATTTTGTTGAAATACAGGGAGCCTCGTTTTCTTGAGGTAAGACAAACTGAGGGTTTTAGACAGACATAAAAAAATATATATATTTAGTTATGCTTCATTTTCTTTTGTTACTGCTGAAGTCGAAATGGTCAGGGCCGTATTAACCTATGGGCAAACGGGGCACTTGCCCCGGGCCCATGACCTCAGGGGGGCCCATGAGGAAGCTGAAAGGAGTTGCGACAGTAAAGAAAGCGCGTCGGGTAACTGGCGTGAGAATGTACTTTTCGGAATTTCAGAGCGTTTTGGGGCGCGAGGGGGCCCATTGGAAAAAGCTTGCCCCGGGCCCAGAAATGCGCTAATACGGCTCTGGAAATGGTATCATAATGCTTTCATTCATTGCTTGGTTTGATGGTATTATATCAGCCTGACTAATAACTATGCTGAAATGGTTTTTACCAATTTATAATAAACAATACTTTAATATACGCTCTTCTGGGGTAAATGAGGAATTCTTAAGTCCAGGAATAATGCAGTAACACTGCATGGTGTGTACAAATCTACCAAAACTTTGAATTTCAGATGGAGATGAAATTTCAAAACCGCACAGGCCAGGATGTTCAACATATAACTGAGAACGAATTTCTTGATATTGTGGATGAGGTAATCTCTATTCCGAATGACACATTCTGTCGGAGGCTATTTCAACAATCGTTGGCAGCGAAGCAAATCATGGACTCCAAACAACCAGAAATGATGCTGCCAATCATACGCTTGGCTCGTATCCTTTCATTAAGCAAATAGAAAAGCACAATCACATTCATGTCAGACACAGACACAGGCGGGTCAGCAGAACCTCATTACAGGTGATTTCATTACCATGCGATTCTTGTCATTCACACTTGGCTGTGAGAAATCAATGCTAAAGCAGCACTTACTACGTTTGATAAATCAAATGTGTGACGTTCTGTTGTGTCTAAACCAATTAGATTAACCAAAATTGGCATGTATTTGGTGGTTTTAGAACCTGAGAATCGCGTACTAATGAAATCACCTGTAATTGATCTCATTTGAAATTGTTCTGATCGTGTGGAAACATTTTCAGCATTAAAATTTGTCGGAGCACACATTTCAAAGATTGGAACATATTCTTGATTTTTTTGCATTCTTTTCCTGATCATCAAAATACTTTGTTCCAAGTTCAATCAGTTTCTTTAACCTCTTATCAGAAATAACAAGTTACCTGGAGCTCATGGAAATGCAAACAGGAATTGAGGAGGACCTCTTTGTCAAGATGCAGCACCCACGAGGTACAATGTGCACTTAAAAAAAATCCATGTTGGTTTTTTGCATTGAAATTTGGTTTTTCAAAAAACCATTTTGAATCTAAAAAACCAATTTTGTCCCGACATTTTTTAGAGTGTGGTTGATGATTAGCATAACCTTTTTTGCGCACATTTTCCATATTATAGATCACATATTTTGTACAAACAGAATGCATGACAAAACTATGATTAGCATGCAAATATTAAAAATCTATGATATTTCAATATGCATCGATTATACACTTGTGAGCAAAAGTTTAGATGGTTGAAATATTTTGTCAATATCAGTGCAAATAGGTGTTTAGTTGGATAATTTCGAGAGAAACTTTCAGATACATTTGATCTTTAGCAGAACTTTCCTGGTACAATTTATTTTGGCAGGGAAATCCATAGAGAAACTATTCAACCGAGCGCCTATTTGAACTGATATTGGTAAAACATTGAAACTTATATACACTACTGAACTTGAATATGCGACTTGGAATAGAGATTCATTGGTCCCTGTGTTATACATGTAAGACCCCTTGTTAAATGACTGGCCCACCTTACAGTAGACGAACATGAAGTGCTTACAGAATTGGACCAAAATGTTCCTTGTGAGGTCACAGCCCTATCCATGCCATGTTAAACTGTATGACGTGTAAGCAGTCAGTGACATCATAGCCTTGCAATGTTGTTGTGGCAAGCCATTTGATGTGTCACTCCACACTCGTATGAGGTCACAAGTTGCCTAATGACAAATTGACACCTCATTTCAATGTATTCGATAGGACTTGTTGTGAAGTCATTGAGGCCCAATTGCAGCAGAATGTAAGTACTTGTCGTTTGTCTACTGTAATGGATAGACCTTTCCTCCTGCAAGAAACAACATTTTCAGTGCATTCTGTTTCCCGAAGAGAGACCGCATCCCCAGAGAGACCAACTCATGACAAGTAGAAGGGCGGTCACATAACCCGAGGACCACTGTAATATAATATGTGAAATTATCAAAATTATGAATTCAGGGTATGTTCTTCTCATTCAGAACCTGAAGAAATTGAACAGGAGCCAGAAGAGCATGAAGAACCAATTCTCACCTGGTCAGCTGCTAAACATCTTGCAACCACTATTTTCAGGTACCTGTTCATATTTTCCTGAAGATTTCTGCAGTGAAAAACCTGAGTTGTAAATCGAATCTATGGAAGCCCATTGCCGCCAACCGCTATTTTTTTATGTCAACTACTTTGTTGATATTCGCAAAAGTTTTTTAAATATCATTTTTAGTGAATAAACGCAGTGTTTTTTTAGTGAAATAATGCAAAACTTTACTCGTACTTTGCAAATTTTATATCAGCAAACTGAACATTTGAAGGGTTAAAAAAGCTGTTGGCTCCAATTTTGGTTCTGTTGCAATCCAACCCCGAAACCGGGAGAGCCGAGAGAAAATAATGTAGAAATTGCATTCGCCCTAAAGCATAACAGCCAAACACTTTGATATAGAATTAGAGTGGACTGTGGCACTGTGAAAATGGCACTTCGTGTGTCATCATGCCGATGATTTGTCATGATCAAACCCAATACTTTCAATGTTAATTTGATTGAAGGAGACTTATCGCACTTGTTGGTGACAGCCTAACGAAAGGATTATGCATCTGATTTTCACTCAAAAAATCCATTATGAGAAGTCAAATGGCTTTCTCTTGATCATGACTAATCAAACAGCCTCTATGTTTCCCGTGTTGAAAGCAGAGAAGATGACACTTCATCGGCTATCATGAGTCACAAAGTGCCATTTTCACAGTGCCACAGTCCACTCTAATTCTATTTCAAAGTGTTTGGCTGTAATGATATCTTGCAAATAACAACAAAGTTAAGGGAAAAAAACCTGTTGGTGCCGATAGACTTCTGTTGCAATTCAATCCCCAAGACTGAAAGGTGGTGTGTGCAGAGTAAAGAGTAAACATTTTTTCGCTCTATAGCCTGCAAAGAACATTTAGCTTGTGATGCAAAGTTTGTATTCCTGTGTTCGCCAGTAATTTTATGCTTTTGACTCACTAATAATTCTGTAATTCGTGCTTGAAACTCTTCTTTTCCAGACGGAGGCGAATTCGCCAAGCACGACACGAAGAGGAATATTACGATGACGATTAAATTCATAATTTAATAATCATGTAATTAATGTGTATTATACGAAACTAATCTTGTTATACAGAGATTTTTTTCTTATAAATTTTATACATTTTCAACACCCTTGCATTATAATTAAATTATACAAATGTTGTATATTTAATGAAAAAGACATGGACTATTTATTGAATCCAATTTATTAAATATTTTTGCATAGTTTGCCTAATCATGTAACTTTGAAATAAATTATTGGATCAACATAATTTTCGATTAATTACATCACTAGACAGTGGACACCACCCAATCGAGCATGATATAGCATTAATACTAATCTTGGTATTCAATTATCTTTACCAATTGTCTGCTAATGAAAGAGCAATAAAAAGGCTATTTTCGTATGCACCTGCTTGCACCCTGGACATTGACTTGTTTAAGCCAGACAAAATTAAATTTTAGCTTCTCAGATGGACTGAACAACAGATTTTCTGTCTACAAAAATAATTTAGCTTACCCACGATTCTTATTTAATTGAAATAGTAAAAATTGAGATAAAAGCTTTTTTTTTGTCGTCCTACCGTCTTTACCTTAAAAAAACAGCATACAGTGGCTCCCTCTTTGCCAGTGTGGTTGTTAGTGGTCTTTGCTCATTGCTCACCCATGCGTAACACATAGGCATGGTCACCAGATGATATTGATATAAATGAAGATCTGTATTGGGTGATTGTGGTGTATCCGGTGTAAGGATCTTTACCGAAATCAAATTACTTCTTCATTGTGGGGATTGAAAAATCCTGCAGAGTTTCATTGGAAAGCGCCCAGTGGTTTTTCCTCAATCTTGTTGACAAACGGACAAACAGCTAAATAGACGGACAGACATCCGCGAATGAAAACATCAGGTCGGTCCTTCGGCGGGTCTAATTACGTCTGGCCTTAAGAACATCAATATTTAGTGTACCAAGTGATCTGGCTGATGAAGTGCAGCTGATAAATTAGCCTATCATATATATTATTGATTCCCCTGGTTAAAATTGTGTTTCTGCAAAATCGAATAATCAATTTAAAAAAAAAAATTCCAAGAGGGTCCATATACATATACTTCAGTGGTAGACCTATCAGCTTCCAGTATTGATTGATGAATAAAAATTTCATCATTCGATGGCATAAAATAGAATTGAGCAATACGTAAAAAAGGGCCCTACAGCAAGTTAACAGCTTATTGAAAGTGTTTATACATTTAAGTTTTAAAACGTATTAACTATATGACAGTTTCTAATTGAATTCAATATTTTGTAATTAACACTGCACAACACTTGGCAATTTTCTCAAAATTGAAATACATTTATGAGAATTTTTACAATCATGCTAAGCTGACTACATAAATGCTGCATATCAACACTACCAAATCAGTAGCTGATACTTTCATTTTGTCGTACAATCAGTAGATGCTTGCTCGCCAGGATGAGAAGCATTTTGACAAGCATTCTCATTGGGGTTTTTCTTGCCTCTGCAAAATGTGCACCAGTGAAAAGGGATAGTGATGATATTGTTCCTGAACCAGTTATTGCACCAGTGAAAAGGGATAGTGATGAAATCGTTCTTGAACCAGTTATTGCACCAGTGAAAAGGGATAGTGATGAAATCGTTCCTGAACCAGTTATTGCACCAGTGAAAAGGGAAGGTGATGAAATTGGTCCTGAACCAGTTATTGCACCAGTGAAAAGGGAAGGTGATGAAATCGTTCCTGAACCAGTTATTGCACCAGTGAAAAGGGATAGTGATGAAATCGTTCCTGAACCAGTTATTGCACCAGTGAAAAGGGATAGTGATGAAATCATTCCTGAACCAGTTATTGCACAAGTGAAAAGGGATAGTGATGAAATCGTTCCCGAACCAGTTATTGCACCAGTGAAAAGGGAAGGGGATGAAATCGTTCCTGAACCAGTTATTGCACCAGTGAAAAGGGATAGTGATGAAATCATTCCTGAACCAGTTATTGCACAAGTGAAAAGGGATAGTGATGAAATCGTTCCCGAACCAGTTATTGCACCAGTGAAAAGGGAAGGGGATGAAATCGTTCCCGAACCAGTTATTGCACCAGTGAAAAGGGAAGGGGATGAAATCGTTCCTGAACCAGTTATTGCACCAGTGAAAAGGGATAGTGATGAAATCGTTCCTGAACCAGTTATTGCATGATTGTTTGTTCATTTTAGAAAATAATTTACAATCTCGATATGTTGTACTCTCTTTAAGGTAAATCAGTTTATTTTTCTATAAATTTTAAACTTTTAACCTTCTTGAAATTGTGAAAAATGTATGTCTAATGTTTCTGTCTCCATTTTCCAAAATAAAAACCTGTTGCAGTAATAATAGTGTTGCTCAGTGTTCATTTGTTTGAATAAATCTCTAGGACCATCTTGATAATTTAAAGGCACACACTCATCAAAATCCAACTTTTAATAAACATATCTTCCTATGCAAGAATCAGATGTTGTGAGTGCATTCAGCTAACATTTCCCAATATTGATTTTCACCATAGATAATGAAAAATTTATAAAATTGGCATTTCAGGCAATTTTTGTGGTCTTTCACAATGTTCAGTCAGCTGAGCAATGATGTGAGGCTGGGTGGCCCTCCCCCTCCCTCTTTAGCTTTTATGGACAATGAGAGAACAAGACACTTGCTATTTTGGCCACCAGACAAGACTGTGATACACTGTAATGGATGAATAAATTCTGTTGTATAAAGGTGACAAAATGAATTTGAGACAAACTGAAACCGTGAAAAACATTTTCAGAGGAGTTTCAGCAACATCTCTGTCAATCATTTGTATTTGCATATTTGCCTTGTATGCTGATTGGCTGGTTCTACTGAGTTTACTTGACTGTAGTTAATTTGCTTAATGTGTGACAAGTCCAGATCGCATTTTGTGACAAAAACTGAAATATAACAAAAACTACCAGTTAGATAAATATACATCATTTATTTCATACTTTCATACACAAATGTACAAAATTGGTATATAATTAAATGTATAAAACGGATAGATATATAGACAGATAGATAGATAGATAGTTAAGTTGATGAAATGGGCATTGTATTTAAATCGATTATGAAAATATGCCTATAAAATGTTTTCTCTTTCTCTTTTGCGGTCTAGACCTGTCAATTTTGGTCCAAGTCAGTCAATGTTTGAGACACTCAATATGTCATTTTGGGGGCAGAACTGCATGAATGAAATGAAGATCACAGGTCATCACAGTTGTACATCGTTTTGATTGTTGAAGGTGTCATTTTCCTTATCTCTCTGTTTTTAAAACGTTTCACAGTTAGGCCTATCAGTTCCAAAAGTCCCGATAAAGCACGTGTATTTGTTTATTTGAAACCCAGTCCCACGACAGTGACGACACTGAAGCACTTATCTTCCAAGAGGGGTCGCTTTTACTGTATCAAAAAATATGGTCAAAATTGAAAACTGAAAGTTAATTTGATGGGTTTATTTTGGAATAATTTTGAAAGGACCAACATAGTGTTTCTGTAAATATAATGTGTGAAGCTCTCAACTGATAAAAAAAGTGCATGATTGTGCATGAGTGTGGTCCTTTAAAAAAGAGAACTGGTGCAGAACCGTTGACTTTAGTGGAGGGTGTACGATTGGGATTTTATGTCTTGTGGACTTGGTAGGTTAATTAGGGTAGGAGAAGGACACAGCAATAAGATAAAGATGACTGAAACTGCTGCCCATCATAAGTTCAGCTGACCCAGCCGGAGCAGGAATCAAACCCAGGACCCAGTGATTGGCTGCCATGAAAATGCTACCAACTGAGCTAACCCTTCATATATAAACTGGGCTCATTTTGCAGCCTCTGCAGACGTCTAGAGGGTCTATAGGTGGCCTGTTTCAGGTTCTCTGCTCAAGATGTCTGCAGAGGCTCATTTTATCAGATATCTAGACCGTCTGCTGGTGTTCTGTTTAGGGTCTACTAGAGTTTTTTCAGTTAAGGACCTGGGACCATAGACTTAGACCTCAGAGGACCAATCAGTTGTTGATACAGATTAGTGGACCATGCATGGCTTAAGTAGTTATAACAAGTAACTGAAAATATCAAACGATTAAGTTGCACTTGATGCTTTGAATGAGACGCCTTAAGCTTTTATATATATATTATATATTATATTATGCAAATACTGAATGATATGAGTGCAATCCGAAAAAATTTATTTGCACGAGAAAATTCATATTGAACGAAGGCACAGTCCAAGTTCAATATGAATTTACGAGTGCAAATAAATTTTCATATTGCACAATGATAAGTGCCATATTTGTTTTATTTCATGACCACTATGCTTCCAATATAACGTTCCATTCTGAAAAAAAAATTCGAAAAAAAAGTAGTGAATTTTTTTTTTCTTTATTAAAAAAATAAATACAAAATTTGAAAAACTCATATTGCATGGTTAGAGTACAATACAGGTTTTCTGAAGAAAAAAAATTGGAAAAAATCTCATATTGCACTCAAACCATTCAATATGAGTTTTTATGATGTCATCATGTGACTGATTTTGGCCAATCAGCATCGTTCTAGCATAGTGCTCACGTAATAAATATAATTATGCTGTCGGCATAAAATCATTTTATATGAACCGGCTTTGTTGATGTTACAAAATGCGCTAGTTTCAATAACTAGAGGGGCAAAATGTACCAAGCAAATTAATTATGCATCGTCAACAAGAATGGCCTGCCAGAAGACACAAACTTGAGATTTGGTTCAGCCTACTTGTCCACCAACACCCTCCCCCTCCCCCCCCCTCCCGAACAATGAGGTGGAAATAACAATTTGAAAAAAAATATGGGGCAATGCAGGCCAGTAAATGCCAAAATGACATCTACGTGGGCCCGTGAAAGATGCCTCCCCCCCCCACTAGACCACCCTATCTGGATCTGCCACTGGTTAGCTACATTGACAAGATATTGCAAACAAGATTATGCATTTCTGAAAGTTTGTTGTTATTCACAGCATGGAATTATTCAAACTTACTTAAATTCAATCCTATTGTTTGTTTGTTGTTCTCTGTTTCTCTAAAACCTATTGTTCCTCAGCAATTGATCTGGTTTGGTGGGATTTGGTGGTATTAGCTCTGTTTCAGTCACTTAAGGTGGTCTTAAGTCCATGGTCTATGGTCTGGTCCTTAACTGAAAAAACTCTACTGAGACGTCTGTAAAGACAATTTTTTTTATATCCAGACGGTCTGTAGGCAACAGATAAATCATCACTGCTACAGACTTCAATCTAGATCCTAATTAGCCATTTTCTATGTACTTTAGATGTCTGCATATTATGATTTTCAGTGATTGGTCTGGATGTCACAGGTTTTCATTATTTGGAGACGTCTGTAAAGGTTCTAATATAGCTTAACACAGACTGTCTGTTACACCAAGAATTTTTAGAGCTCCAGGCGTCTGTAATTGTTCAGAAACGAGCATCTAAAGACATATGACCACATCTGGATATAAAGAAATTAATGATTTCTTGACTGTCTAGATTAGCCAAATATTGTTCATCAACAGACGTCGCAAGAGAGCTCCAAAGTGATGGTTGGAGACACTCTATACATCTGTAGAACCCCTGTTTTGGGTCCTGTTTACAGCAGAATCCTTGGGCAGAGGAAACCAATTTTGAGGCAATTTGAAATGGATATCCAGGGCTCAAAGTCAAAACCCATGATTATCTCAAAAATAAAAATAAACAAAAGAGCAAAAAATGAGCCACTTTAATATCTTCATTGAGCAATATCACAAAACATGCAAGACCACGAGTATTGATGTAGCAGTATCATCAATTTCAAAGTCCTAATTTAGATTTTAAAAAGCAATACATTCTTGACATAATAATTAATAAAATTGTGACGAGAACTATTAAAAATGCTGAAGTAAAAATAACAATATTACAGATACCCAGTCTTGGAGGCAACATAAATGTATCTTCTTTTTCAAATTTGATGTCCTCCTCAGCTGAAATTAGATCAACATAATCCTAATTTTTATATTGTTTCCATTTAATCCATAATCTTTCAAATTATCATCAGGATAGTGAGCATACATGAACGCATTTATAAGTTGTCTAACATTATTTACTTAATTTTTTTTTCGCGTTGAAGAAATATTACTTTTAATAATAAGATATAACAGTGAAAATATTCATTTTTTTTTGGGGAGATTTAAACAAACCTTTTAATTTCAATGCAGAAGATTGGACACTGCCAGATTCACCCACTAGTCCAGATGGGGCCCCTGAAAGATCAGATAAATGGGGCCTACAATACCACTGAAAAATTTGAAAATTTGGGTCAGCTCAAATAATTGAGTGAGATAGTTGCACAATTTGTATGAGCTAACATAGCTTGTTGTTTTGAGTTATGATAATCTTTCTGTTGTTATATCTTCAAACAACCATCCTCCCCACGCAAGCCCTGCTAAAATGGACAGGGCTTTCTGCTATTTCCAACCTCTTCTGTTATTGGCTGCTTATTTAGGTCATAAGCATTTTGTAGGTAGATTTAGTCCGATTATGGACACTTAGAGGATTACTGGCAACTGAGAAAAACAGTGTAAAACAAGCAAACTTTCAAACAGTTTCATTTCAGAAGTGTGAAAATACATAATTCAATGGAATTTTCGGAACTGTGATAGCACCTTTCAACAATACACAATTTCTCCATTCGTAACAGTGTGAAACAGAAGCAACAATTTCAAACTGTGATGTAGCTGAGCCAAAACTGGGTCAGTTAATTAAGTATTCATGGAATAGCAAAGGTTATGGGCCATTTTGTCATGGTATGACTTGGGATGATGCAAACAACTGGCTAAGTCAGCTCAAAGGAATTGTGCAACCATCTCCCTCAACCATTTAAGCTGACTCAAAATTCAAATTTTACATGCCCTCACTGAGGCTCACTCAGTTGCATCTATCATCTCTATTCACACATTCCTGTGTTGCTTCAATGGTAAACATTTTTTTGAAAATTGATCAAATGGAAGGCAAATCTGTGAAAAGCTTCTACATCAACACATACACTCTAAAAAATTTCAGACAAAATTGGTTTTTTAGATTCAAAACGGTTTTTAAAAAAAAATCAAATTTCAATGCAAAAAACCAACATGGATTTTTTTAAAAATCCCTGTCGGTTTTGCATTTTTTAAAAATCCATGTTGGTTTTGCATTGAAATTTGGTTTTTCAAAAAACTATTTTGAATCTAAAAAACCAATTTTGTCCCGACATTTTTTAGAGTGTACCAAAAACGCAAGTATTATCAATGACGCAAGTTGGAGAGGGGTAGAGCTTGAATCTGCGGCCAGCGTAACAAGTCATCTCAGCATCGGATATTCCTCGGAACAAACCACAAACAATGAACTGCCAGCAATGGAATGGGTGCGAATAGATGCCCTGCTTTTGGGTCAGGCAGAAGGCTGAAATTTAGAAAAAGAATACCCTCGCAGACATTTAGGTAGCTGGAATGTCATCTACAGTGTAAATGTGTAATCTAACATCCAATGCACATTCAGGTCGAACGTTACAAGATTAAGAAAAATGTCAACACAAAATGATCAACTGAAATGTTTGCAATCATATTATTTCATTTTTGGTAATAAAATATTGGCCAAATAATATTATTGTCAAATGCTAATAAGTTACCTGTGGCATTTATGAAGCCTGCTGATCCTCCGCCTTCAGGAGGGGGCAAAAACATACTGTTACTGGGCATAGGGGATCCAGGTATTCCAGGGGGTCCTGGAGACCCAGGCAAGCCAGGAGGTCCAGGCACCCCTGGGGATCCAGGCACCCCTGGAGATCCAGGAGGCCCTGCTGCACCTGGGAGTCCATCTCTACCTGGAAGTCCTGGAGACCCTGAATCACCTTTTGCACCTTTCAAACCCGGAACACCCTTTAAAGTAAAATGTTGTTTAGGTTAGAGACACACCTGATGTAAAGTGGCTGGCTTTTTAACAGCGGTTACTGATATTATGATATCTTTCCTCATGCAATGCATGACAGCACAGTTTTACCAAAAAACATTATTTTTCTAGCACCAGAAAGACTAAACCTATATTTGCCAACCCCATAAGTTTATAAATGACAAACCAATCTTGATTGTGACATACCCGCTCCCCTGAAAAACACAATAGTGCAACCTTACCTTGGCGCCGTTTTCTCCCTGATCCCCATTAGGGCCTCTGGGTCCCTGGATACCAGGAGAACCTCTTTGGCCTTTTTCACCTGGAGGTCCAAGAACACCTGGATCGCCTGAGTGGTATTAATCATGAAAGACCATAAAAATGGCAGAAAAGAGAAAGTGCATTAAGAATACGCTTACATCATAAAAATATCATCTTTTTGGAACTAACTCCTGCCTAGGTAAAAAATATTACTTTTCTCTGCAACATCAACGTTTTTTCACAGGAAACCTTAAATCAGACCTGAAATTTTACTTCATTGGTTGATGTGTAAGAAAATGGTAGAAATTGTTTGCATGCCATCAGACAATAAATGTTCAAGGATTTTTGTACAAACAATGGAAAATTGAATATAAATAAAGTTTGAGAACATTTTTCCTAACCTTTTTCTCCTGTGTCCCCTTTAGGTCCAGTTGGTCCTTCGGCGCCAGCCTTTCCTTCAGGTCCTTGCGTTCCATTATTTCCAGGAGGTCCTGTGACCATGACATCAATATTGAATAACAATGATAAATTACAATATAAAATGCTCTCTAGTCATGTTGGCAAAATCAGACCAAATTTTTTGGAAGACTGATCAAAATATTGCCTGCTCAAGATAAATCAAAACTTTTTCAACTCAAGATAATTAAAGACTCGACAAGATCAATCAAAATGTCTTCTCAAGATAATTAATATGCACAAAGAAACAAATCCTTGTCTCCTCAGAACATTCAAAATGTTGTTCACCCATTATTATGCAAGAATTATTAGGCACTCAAGATAATTATGGAAGAGGAATACAAAGTTTTCTACTACACTGACCTTGAGGTCCAGTTGCCCCAGGCTGTCCAGGTGATCCAGGGGCACCAACAGCTCCAGGGGTGCCTGGGGATCCAGGTTCCCCTTTATTGCCTTTTTGGTTCAACGGAATAACAGCCGCTACAACATAAATGTAATAAATTTACCACGGCAACTAGATTGTTAAGATATACAATGTACTAACTTGAGTCTTTTTTCTTTAGAAATTCAAACACAAGAGGGTAAACATTTTTCAGGAATAATTTTTTGAATTCCATTAAATCTTACTCTACCATGATTGTGCATATAGTCTCTCAGAAAAAGTCATATGAAAAACCGTATAACTTAATAATAGCCTTTGTTCCTGCATAACAATTTTCAAGAATTTAGATTAAATTTATGTACAATTTTAACTTCAAAATTAGAGCGTATCCAGTACACACCTCTTTCGCACACAAAACCCGAAGGTTCTTGGTTATTATTGATTGTTGTTGTCCAATTAAAAGCAACATCACTCCAGTTATAAGTTCCGGAGGCCACCACGAAATCTTCAATTTCTGCGTTTATATCAGTCGGGTTTTCAGAGTTGGGTTCACCTGAGAGAATATAGAATGGCAAATTTGTATGTTTCTTAATCGAAAAAGTGACCCTTGACACTGTATATGAATGAGCGCAAAGAGAGATAGTTACCTTTTGCCCATTTAGAGAATGATGGCAATGAGCCATCATAAAATTGGAAAAGGCCTTCAGTCGCCACATCTGTCAAACCAATCCAGAAATAGCAGTTGTCCTGAATACCTGCTAACTGATAAATCATAAACATTAAAAAAATCAGCTGATAATTCAATTATTTGGAACAGAGTTTAATTATTTCCTGAGTCAATTGTGGTTTGTTTGTTTAAAATAAAACTTGTCCAGTGGGTAGATCAGGCCATGGGGCATAGGGATTTGGATCGGTGTTTTATTTCTTTTCCGACTCCTATATATACTGAAACTTCGTGCATGTTAGAACTTATCACATTTTCAATATTACTAGAGCCTAGATGTGCCTTTTAGGGGTCATAATTTACTGAAAAAAACATTTCTGTAAAAATGAAAATGACAGTTAAAATGTGCAAAAAAACTAAATCAAATTTGGCACCTTTCTAAACAGATTGACAGCACTGTCCTCTTGTGGAGAATTTATTGAAACAAGGTCGCCCCCTAGTGAAATGCAAGATGCCCTTGCTGATGGAAAGGTCCTATCTGAGGTGGCGCCGCCGTATACAACCACTCGGTAACACCGGGTACCCATTAGGAGCCAAGGGGAAGGGCAGACTGGAAAGGAATATAGATCTCCAAAATCAACTCTCCTCACAGCCCAAATATCTGCATTAACTACCTCCTTGTCAAATTCATTTCATGAATGTCAATCAATCAGTACATTTAATGAATAATAGAAATTGGTCTCTGAACTGCAATAATATTCCATCAAATTTGAAAAATAATTGTTTCACATTTCACAAGCAACCTCTGAGGTGGCAATCAGTCAAACTATAAAAAAGCAAAGGCATATAATTAATTCTCATGTTGTTTCCAAGCAAAGAAAGTATGAACAAAAAAACCTATTAAACGTTTAACTTACATCCATTTCCTTGTCCTAGCTGTGGTCCACTGACACTGCCTGAAAAATAAATCATACACTAAACCCTTCGTCATTTTGCAGCTGAATTCCACCAATTTTGCCCACGGAATAAATCATGCTGTACTCGGTTGCTTGGCAGCTGGGTTCCACAAATACTGAGAAAAAAAACATATCATGCATGCACTACACAAAAATAAAGCATGCACTACACTCTCAATTATTTTGCAGCTGGATTTCACCAATTTTGCCCACAGAATAAATCACGCACGAAACTATGAGTCATTTTCCAGCTGGATTCCACCAATTTTACCAATAGGGGAGAGCGGGGCACAGTGAGACGGCGGGCACAGTGAGACAAAGCTCATAGCGTCTAGCTGGTACTGTTTACAGAACGACCCTCTTTTGTATAGTACAAAAAGTAAGTAAGTGAGAGTCTGACCTATATCCGGAATGCCTACACAGCATATCGAGAGTGGAATTCCAATATTTAGGTTTTTAGCCGATAAAAGTAAATAATTTTGCTAAACAACTTTTTGTTATAATTCCCAAGAAAAATGGTATAACGCAAATCAATTGCCAGGAATTCAAACCTTGATTATTTGCCTTAGTTTAGTGAGATAATGAACCACAATACAGGCATCTGGTCCGCAGGACTCAAAAATTTTATAAAGAGAGCTGCATGGGGCACAGTGAGACAGTTGGAGGCGGGGCACAGTGAGACATGGTAAAATACACTCGAAACGACCTGAATGTAAGGCATAGCTTACAATTCACTATTAAAAACAAAATGCCTGCAATAAACTCCAAATTTTAGTGAGTCATATTCAGAAAGAAGCATCAGAATGAATTTTGATTAGTATGTAACAGGTGCGGCAGGTTAAATAAGTCGTGCATGTGTCCTGTGCGATGAAGTTTCGAAACATGCTCAACAACGGACCTAAAAAATCACCTAACCAGCTGCTATTATAAGAGTACAGTAGTTTCTGTAGCAACAATTGATGGAACAATTCTGCAGGTCCCAAGGATCGGGGGTTATGGAAGCAGATGCCCTGTCTCACTGTGCCCCGTCTGCTGTCTCACTGTGCCCCGCCCACGGGGCACAGTGAGACACTTAACGAGCATGGACGTAACTCAAAATTTCTCCAAACCTGTAAAAGGTAGGAACCTGAAACTACTTGACAATAAACCCAACGTCATTACCTATAATGTAGACCTGATCTCATTTAACTCGTTACTGCCAACATTTTGCAACACTTGAAAATAAAAAAAGTGTCTCACTGTGCCCCGCTCTCCCCTACCATAAATCAAGCACTGAACTTTCAGTAATTTTCCAGCTGGATTCAATCAGTAATTTTTCAGCTGGATTCAACCAATTTTACCCATAGAACAAATCAAGTACTGAACTCTATGTAATTTTCCAGCAATATTCCATCAATTTCGCCCACAGAATAAATCCTGCACTACATTCCCAGTCAGCTGGGTTACACTAATAATTCCTGTAATTTTCAAGTTGGTTTTTTGCATTGAAATTTGTTTTTCAAAAAACCATTTTGAATCTAAAAAACCAATTTTGTCTCAATTTTTTTAGAGTGTATGTATACGTACCTTGTCCAAGAACATGGGAGGCAATAAAAATAACTATAACATAGCATATGCTACTATTTCTAGTCATGTTTAATTATTGTAGGTATAATAATTTTATTCAAATTAAATTAATCCACTGCAGTAAGAAGGAAATCAGAATTTGTAAACCCACACAAGCCTGGGCACATACTTATTATAACCGAATGATGTAGTCTTAGTTGGTATTGTACGTAGAAATTGAAAATGTCATAGGTGAAAATTTGTATAAAGAACACTAAATAAGCACCATGATGTGGATCTAATTTCTAAAAATAAATTCTGTAAATAATTTGTATATATTCCTTCAGATAAAATGTCAAAAATTCACACAGTCAGGCGAACAGGTCTTACTCTTCAACTGAAACTATACTGATAGGGATGGAATAAATTAGGTATTGAGTAACACAATCAGGAATTTTTTACCTATGCTATTGTGGGAATCACAAGCAATAAAATTGCTAAGTGCAAGGACAATTAAAGTTCAAAGCCAATCAGCGTTAATCATGAGGTCATAAAAATTGATGCTCAGGTGTAAAAAAATATTGAAAAGCTGAGTCAATCGTAAAACTGTCTATGATACAATGTATGCCTGAAGGCATGATTTCATAATTGCTTTAATAATCCATGCTTGTGAATGGATTGAAGCAGTGATCTTGATTATGTCTGATTCATGCCAGGGGGGGGATTTCAAATTTCCATTTACAGTACTAATACTAGTATAGTAGTACTACTTCTGGTAGACACAACATGAATTTTCCATGCAATAAATTATTGGAAGGGAACTGTATGCCAAGCAGCCAGGTTGAACGACTTTACTTCACCTGACTAAAACTTATTTGTTTCTCAAGAATGACCACAAAGATTGCAAGCAACTCATTGTAAAATCTCATAAAGGAGACAGATATCAAAGAGGTTAGCAATTTGTAATTTAGGTAGAGTAGGTCAGGGCCAGGGTTATATCTAAACTTACTTATGGCAAAGATATTATGAGACAAAAAGAGAGGACCACTGGAAGGAATATACCAAACTCCGCAATCAAGTCGAGAGTCTCATAAGAAGAGCACACACAAACTTCGAAAAAGCCATTGCAAGAGCAGCGAAAGACAACCCGAAGAAATTATGGAGCTATATTAACTCGAAGACCAAGACCAGATGTGGAGTGGCCCCGCTTCAAATCCCTGGATCTGATGACGTCGCCAACCTCGCCGAAGAACAAGCCGAAATACTCTCCAACTACTTCTCATCAGTATACACCATCGAACAAGACACCAATTTCTCCGAACTTCCAGAAATCCAGAACGTGCCACAAGTACACGACCTCATCATATCTGAAACCGCCGTACTCAAGAAGTTACAAG
The DNA here is from genome assembly GCA_026936325.1 of Platynereis dumerilii. NCBI lineage: Eukaryota > Metazoa > Annelida > Polychaeta > Phyllodocida > Nereididae > Platynereis > Platynereis dumerilii. The sequence goes on from JAPTHN010000005.1 coordinate 16,651,110, forward strand.
CCCTGAAAATTGACAAGTCGCCTGGCCCTGATGGGATCCACCCAGTCATCCTCAACAAACTAGCAACAGCACTTGCGCCACCTCTGACTCTCATATTCAAAACTTCACTCAGAACGACATCCCTACCTCAAGAATGGAAAACAGCCCAGGACTCAGCTATATATAAGAAAGGACATAAGAAACTAGCACAAAACTACCGGCCAATAAGTCTCACCTGCATTGCATGTAAGGTGCTTGAATCTATCATCAGAGATGCACTAATGGACCACTTCAAGATAAACAACCTCCTCTCAGACAAACAATATGGATTCATAAATGGCCGCTCAACTGTAGTTCAACTGCTAAAATGCCTCGAAAAATGGTGCGACACACTAAACTCAGGAGGACAAGTCGACATTGCCTTTTCGTTCTTGTGTGTGATGCAGGTTCGATGTAGCAGTTGTAATTGAAGAGCAGTACAGAGTGGTCACTTTTGCCAAGAGGGCTCTGGTATTGCAGGTCCGACACCATTCCTTCCTCATTGGTGAAGATAAGGTCAATAAGACTCAGTTGATTGTTGATTTTCCCCCTGGTGGGCTGAGTTCATGTTGATACAGGTAGGCATCCCTGATGCTTTCGATGAATTTATGTTCGTCGCTTGATATATCCTTGTGTGTTGTCCAATTTTGCCAGTTGATGTCTCTGTAATTGAAGTCTCCCACAATTAGATAGTGGCTGCAGCGAAGTTCCGTAGTCTCCTTGAAGAGGGCTCTGAGGTTATCGTTGTTGTCCTGGGACCCACTGTCACTCCGGTATATGCATCCAATCAGAAGTTGGTCACTTCGGTGCAAGTTCACTTTTATCCATAGGCATTCGGAGAAGGTAGTGCTATGGTAGAATTCAAGGCTGTTGGTCAGGTCATTACGGATGTAGATCAGGATACCTCTGCCGATGTTGTTCTCAGTATTCAGAGCATGGGACGTGTAGTTCTTGAGGTTGTAGAAGCTGCTGTTCGGGAGATTTCTGTAATTCTTTGGTTTGACTTCGGTGATGCAGATAATAGATGGCTGTTCCAGTTGTACTCTTGCAGATAATTCTTGGAGCTTGTTTGTGAGGCAGTCAGAGTTTGTGTAGAGAACTTTAATACTGTTGTGGTTGCGGACGGAATCAAAAGTAGAATGTGCAGAAGTGCTATTTACATTATTTACACTATTTGCAGTATTACATGAGACAGGGTTTACGTCGTATCCCCGGTTGCCTCGGGGGCGGCCGGTTCTGCTGCCGCTTGATGTGTCGCTTCTTCTGGGGGTTTGTTCTTCTTCAGTCTGGCTATGCGTCTCTCCCAGGGCGGGCCCCTGACTCTGTAGATGAAGTTCCCCGAGGTGTCGTCGGCTTCCCGTCTTTTTGCTTCGTCATAGAGTGCTTTGCTCTCTTCACGCTCCTTTTGGGTCATGTCGTGGTTCATGCGGACATCTTTGAGATGTGGGCGGGTTACATCATCCCTGAGTTTTCCGAGGTTTCTGAATAGATTCCTCTTCAGGTCATTGTCACTGACAGTGATGATCAATGGTCTAGCAGGCTTCCCAATTTCCTTTTTGCCGATTCTTTTTATGTCCAGGATGTTTTGGTCCTGAATATTCTGCCCGCAGATGGTGTTGGCGATGGTTTTGAATGTGTCAATGTCGAATGTTCTTGAAGCTGCTATATCTACTTCTGGACATTCAGGAATCTTGAAGGCGATGATGTTGTTTTTCCTTGATTCTCTTTCTTTCATTTCGAGGGCTTGTGCCTTGACTGTTGATTCTACTGTTGTTGCTAGGGTGGCTTGTTGGCTGATGTCTCGTGGTCCTTGGGGGGTGGCAGCCGTTGCGGTCACTTCACGTTTTAAGTCCTCCATGTCCTTATAGAGCTGGTCGATCCGATCCTCTTGCCTAGTTGTTTGGATTCTGCCTCGAGGGCTGTCATACTGGCTTTAGATGACACTTCATTTTTGATGAGGTCCACCCTCCTTGTTATCCTTTCCAGGTAGTCTTGACACTTGTCCTCTATCAGCTTCTCTTCCCTGAGCTTTCCCATTATTTTTGTGTTGCATTTAATGCAGAACCAATGTACGTCTGGGTGGGCGAAGGCTTTGTATTCTAGGTCTGTAACAATAGCTAGGCACTTGGCACACCAGTGTTCTTCACAATATTCGCATTCGAGAACTTGGCCAGTGTCTTTGGTAAAGACCTTTTTGCATTCTACACATTTCCAGCCTTCTGTCCGATTCATGCTTCTGGTTGAGGTCATTTGCAGGGAGTTAGATAAGGGTGCGTAGGCTGAGACCACCCCTTAGCTACTAGGGGTTGCACAGTGGTGGTGCAGACAGTGAAGACTCTTTAGCTACTAGGGGTTGCACAAGAGCCTCCAATTACACCAGTATCTCAACTTTGCTGTTGACTACCTCCTCGGGCGCTTGTGCCTCTTCCTTGGGTCGTCTCGGGGTGCTCTTTTGAAGTTCCCGGTTTCACGTGCACGGTCCTCCTGACGTGGTCTTTTGTCGTCTTCACTGGAAGAGTCTGGACGGCGCGGGCAGTAGTCCTTGTCTCCAATTCCAAAGAATTTCTTGATGGCGAAGCTTATGTTCCTTGCCCAGCGGTCCTTCAGGTATTCTGACAAATGTACCCCGGCTGGAAGTTCTTGGCTTTCTAGTTTGTGGATTGTCTTGCTCTTGTTTCCTCTTTTCTTCCTAGAGCTTGAGAAGCAAGTCTTTGCTAAGTTCAGGATTTGGACTCCCCTGTCCTCACTAGTTTGCTTGATGAAGCTGTTGATGTCTGCAGTATCCTTAAGTAAATTCGCTTGTTCTGCTTCTTGATTTGCTAGAAATGATTTGGTCAGCTGGTTTGTTGAGGCGATTTTGACCAACTTCTGTGATCCTGGATGGTTTGCAAGACAAGCTGGGGTTATTGTAGAGACAATACAATCACTCTTAAGTAGTTCACTGACAAGTTGTTTGATATGTGCAACTTTTTGCTCACCGTCAGTGTAGGCCAGGAGTTCTATTCCTTCAACGTCAACTTTGGCTGTTAAGTTGCATATACCAGCGATTATAATACACAAGTCATATTTTTTCCTAAGTCTATCCATAGTCCTCTTAATTCGCTCGAGAGTTGCTCCCCTACTGCGTCTTACAGTTATATTTAGCCCAATGATGTGTTTTAGCCGTTTGTCAATCTTTTTTTCGAGGTCTGTACCCCTTGAGTCAGTCAAATAATCACGCTGTGACTGCTGGCCATGCTGTCGCCATGTTTGAATCTGCCGCCGCAATTAGGAGTCAACTAAAATCGGGTAATTCACAATGTCTTTTCAGTAATATATCCTCAAAAATGCGTTAGAAGTTTTCCTTAACAATAACTTAATAATATCCACAGGTTAAATTTGAAATAAAGTTCGATACTCATCCGATGATTAAAGATTTTGTTCACGTAGCGAAGCTACCCACGTCTTGTCGCCGCCATTAACCGGAAGTCAAAAAAAAAAAAAAAAAAACTGAAATGGCAGTGAGAGAGGTATTTGCCAGTCTGATGCTTTCGATGAATTTATGTTCGTCGCTTGATATATCCTTGTGTGTTGTCCAATTTTGCCAGTTGATGTCTCTGTAATTGAAGTCTCCCACAATTAGATAGTGGCTGCAGCGAAGTTCCGTAGTCTCCTTGAAGAGGGCTCTGAGGTTATCGTTGTTGTCCTGGGACCCACTGTCACTCCGGTATATGCATCCAATCAGAAGTTGGTCACTTCGGTGCAAGTTCACTTTTATCCATAGGCATTCGGAGAAGGTAGTGCTATGGTAGAATTCAAGGCTGTTGGTCAGGTCATTACGGATGTAGATCAGGATACCTCTGCCGATGTTGTTCTCAGTATTCAGAGCATGGGACGTGTAGTTCTTGAGGTTGTAGAAGCTGCTGTTCGGGAGATTTCTGTAATTCTTTGGTTTGACTTCGGTGATGCAGATAATAGATGGCTGTTCCAGTTGTACTCTTGCAGATAATTCTTTGAGCTTGTTTGTGAGGCAGTCAGAGTTTGTGTAGAGAACTTTAATACTGTTGTGGTTGCGGACGGAATCAAAAGTAGAATGTGCAGAAGTGCTATTTACATTATTTACACTATTTGCAGTATTACATGAGACAGGGTTTACGTCGTATCCCCGGTTGCCTCAGGGGCGGCCGGTTCTGCTGCCGCTTGATGTGTCGCTTCTTCTGGGGGTTTGTTCTTCTTCAGTCTGGCTATGCGTCTCTCCCAGGGCGGGCCCCTGACTCTGTAGATGAAGTTCCCCGAGGTGTCGTCGGCTTCCCGTCTTTTTGCTTCGTCATAGAGTGCTTTGCTCTCTTCACGCTCCTTTTGGGTCATGTCGTGGTTCATGCGGACATCTTTGAGATGTGGGCGGGTTACATCATCCCTGAGTTTTCCGAGGTTTCTGAATAGATTCCTCTTCAGGTCATTGTCACTGACAGTGATGATCAATGGTCTAGCAGGCTTCCCAATTTCCTTTTTGCCGATTCTTTTTATGTCCAGGATGTTTTGGTCCTGAATATTCTGCCCGCAGATGGTGTTGGCGATGGTTTTGAATGTGTCAATGTCGAATGTTCTTGAAGCTGCTATATCTACTTCTGGACATTCAGGAATCTTGAAGGCGATGATGTTGTTTTTCCTTGATTCTCTTTCTTTCATTTCGAGGGCTTGTGCCTTGACTGTTGATTCTACTGTTGTTGCTAGGGTGGCTTGTTGGCTGATGTCTCGTGGTCCTTGGGGGGTGGCAGCCGTTGCGGTCACTTCACGTTTTAAGTCCTCCATGTCCTTATAGACCTGGTCGATCCGATCCTCTTGCCTAGTTGTTTGGATTCTGCCTCGAGGGCTGTCATACTGGCTTTAGATGACACTTCATTTTTGATGAGGTCCACCCTCCTTGTTATCCTTTCCAGGTAGTCTTGACACTTGTCCTCTATCAGCTTCTCTTCCCTGAGCTTTCCCATTATTTTTGTGTTGCATTTAATGCAGAACCAATGTACGTCTGGGTGGGCGAAGGCTTTGTATTCTAGGTCTGTAACAATAGCTAGGCACTTGGCACACCAGTGTTCTTCACAATATTCGCATTCGAGAACTTGGCCAGTGTCTTTGGTAAAGACCTTTTTGCATTCTACACATTTCCAGCCTTCTGTCCGATTCATGCTTCTGGTTGAGGTCATTTGCAGGGAGTTAGATAAGGGTGCGTAGGCTGAGACCATCCCTTAGCTACTAGGGGTTGCACAGTGGTGGTGCAGACAGTGAAGACTCTTTAGCTACTAGGGGTTGCACAAGAGCCTCCAATTACACCAGTATCTCAACTTTGCTGTTGACTACCTCCTCGGGCGCTTGTGCCTCTTCCTTGGGTCGTCTCGGGGTGCTCTTTTGAAGTTCCCGGTTTCACGTGCACGGTCCTCCTGACGTGGTCTTTTGTCGTCTTCACTGGAAGAGTCTGGACGGCGCGGGCAGTAGTCCTTGTCTCCAATTCCAAAGAATTTCTTGATGGCGAAGCTTATGTTCCTAGCCCAGCGGTCCTTCAGGTATTCTGACAAATGTACCCCGTCTGGAAGTTCTTGGCTTTCTAGTTTGTGGATTGTCTTGCTCTTGTTTCCTCTTTTCTTCCTAGAGCTTGAGAAGCAAGTCTTTGCTAAGTTCAGGATTTGGACTCCCCTGTCCTCACTAGTTTGCTTGATGAAGCTGTTGATGTCTGCAGTATCCTTAAGTAAATTCGCTTGTTCTGCTTCTTGATTTGCTAGAAATGATTTGGTCAGCTGGTTTGTTGAGGCGATTTTGACCAACTTCTGTGATCCTGGATGGTTTGCAAGACAAGCTGGGGTTATTGTAGAGACAATACAATCACTCTTAAGTAGTTCACTGACAAGTTGTTTGATATGTGCAACCGTCAGTGTAGGCCAGGAGTTCTATTCCTTCAACGTCAACTTTGGCTGTTAAGTTGCATATACCAGCGATTATAATACACAAGTCATATTTTTTCCTAAGTCTATCCCTAGTCCTCTTAATTCGCTCGAGAGTTGCTCCCCTACTGCGTCTTACAGTTATATTTAGCCCAATGATGTGTTTTAGCCGTTTGTCAATCTTTTTTTCGAGGTCTGTACCCCTTGAGTCAGTCAAATAATCACGCTGTGACTGCTGGCCATGCTGTCGCCATGTTTGAATCTGCCGCCGCAATTAGGAGTCAACTAAAATCGGGTAATTCACAATGTCTTTTCAGTAATATATCCTCAAAAATGCGTTAGAAGTTTTCCTTAACAATAACTTAATAATATCCACAGGTTAAATTTGAAATAAAGTTCGATACTCATCCGATGATTAAAGATTTTGTTCACGTAGCGAAGCTACCCACGTCTTGTCGCCGCCATTAACCGGAAGTAAAAAAAAACAAAAAAAAACTGAAATGGCAGTGAGAGAGGTATTTGCCAGTCTGCAGAATAAAGTTTTGTCAGATATAATGTCTTGATGGAGGAGAAATGTCATAAATATGTCTGTATTAAATGCCTGTAGGTGGAGTGGCAATGAGGAAAAGATAAAACCGCCAGGTGGTGCAATTGTGCATTATGCAGGAAGCCACTTAGTGTAACTGAGAGGAAGCTCCCGGCAAAATGTCAGATTATGGATTGAGATTGGATGGTTAAGCGTGAAATAAAGGTAGATTTCAGAGGATATAGGCATGTTAGAAGGATAGCAGCCCTTATTTCAAGGGAGACTGACAGCAAGGTGCAGCAGAGGAAATTTGGTGGTGATTGATGAAGGATTGGCTGAGGTAAACCATTAACAACAAAGTTTAAAAGATGCTAAATTATGGTGTGGATGGTGTGGATGGATTACTAATGAATATCCCCGTAGTTGTTGTTTCAGCGACGGAAGCTACGAAGACTACCATGGTCTCCTTGGACATAACTATCTATTTATTTATCTATCTATCTGTCTCAGGATATACTGAGACTACCATGGTCTCCTTGGCCATAAGTATTTATAAATCTGTCTATCTGTCTCAGGATATACTGACACTTCTATTTTAATCCTGTCTCTCCTAAGACTTAGTTATTTTGCCTTCACCATAGCATACTTTCTTTCCAACTACCTTTGATGGATGGCCTTATACAAGATATTCTTTGTGGTGTTTCCACGACAACCATAACATATTTATGCATAGACAAGAGTCATAAAGAATACAGGGAGATTTATAAACACATCTTTATTCAAAAGATGTGTTCTTCTGAAGTGTCAATTGGGTAAAGTAAGTTATACTCCACCAAGACAGTTTTCTATTGTCTTTTGCCGTGGTATAACCAACAGATTTGTTAGTTATACCACTGTTGGGGATTAAGTTAGCATGTTGTACTGCTTTTTCTGCAAACAACACACCTAAAAATGACAACAAAGCCACAAATTCAGTTAAAAATCTTTCAGGAGTCATATATGGAGTATAAGTCGCTTATACAACTCATTTTCGGTGTATAACTAACATTTCAGGGGTTATTTACCTCGGGCTAAAGCCCTCGGTAAATAACCACTTGAAATGTTAGTTATACACCTCAAATTCGTTGTATAATCAAACTTATTGACTGCACCTGCAATTTAATCCAGATGTCGTTGAACAGGCGCTCATGCACATCTATCTATCTATTTATCTATCTATCTCAGGATATACCTACTTATGACAGTGCATTAGAAAAAGTATATCAGAAAATGTGTCTGTCTATGAACCTGTTGTAATATTGAATTGAATTATTCATTTGTATAATACAACTCTTTACTGTAATGAATATTCAAGTGCGCTTTACAATGGGTATATCATAGACCGGACAGAGCCACCGGCTCACCGAGCGAAGCGAGGTGTCTCGTCCCTTATGGCTATCAGGCGAGTGGAGTGCTCCAGATGGTTCAATCAAAAAAAGTGATTCAGACATCCCATAATATGATCCTGGCACTTGCTTCTCTTCACGCGTGACTACAACGTGACTACCTTCTTCTTCTTCTTCTGTTTGATATTCCGCCAAAAAAAAAAATTCTACGAAAAAAAACATTTTCCGAAAAAAAAAAAATTTCCAACAAAAAAAGATCATCCAAAAAATGAAATTTTCCAAAAAAAAAAAAAATTATCCATAAAAAAAAATTCTCAGAAAAAAAAAAATTTCCAAAAAAAAAAAAATTTCCAAAAAAAAAAAATTAAGAGAAAAAAATAAATCCCAAAAGAAAAAATCAAAAACAAAAAACATTTTCAAAAATTTCAAAAAAAAAATTCCCTTAAAAAATTAAATAATGCTTGGCATTGGGTTGGCATTTACCTATGAATATTGTCAACCAATCGAGTATTTGCAAGTCCCGTCTTCTATGCTGCGGCATTATCATATTATACATCATATGCATTTACAACAGTAACAATCTTGAATCCTGGACATTTTATTAAATTCTTCATCAGCACCAGATGGCAGCTTCTTCTATTTCTGTTCCATTTTCAAGGATCCAGGCATCCAGTTCATTCCAGGAGCTTCCAGGTGAAGTCTGGTTTCGGTGCATGCTACATACACCAGACAGGAGGGTGGACCTCTGCATAGGGTATGTTGAACCATGGAAAGGCCTAACTAGACTAATTGAAACATATCATGGACCAGTTCCATGCATAAACAAGAAATAGTTTGTGAGCTGAGAGTTGGAAACCAAAGATATTTATTTGCATTTGTCTAAATATTTGTCAATATTTCAAAAAGGAAGAAAAATAACTATCAATTAGAGCATCAAAAAGCATTATTATATTATATAGGTGATGTGTATCAAATTTCATCTGTGGATATACAATAATGGCCAAGATTTGGCCTGGAAACAGAAATAATAATTTTGATGTTTTTTTCAATATTTCGAAAGGTATAAAATATCCATGAATCACACCCACAAAAGGCACGACTTAATCACATAGGCGACATGTGTAACAAATTTCATCCATGTGCATGCAATAATGGCCAAGTTTTGGGCCATAAATGAAAGCATTTTTTTTTAACATTTTTCTTAGTATTTCAAAGGTATAGAATATCCATCAGTCAGACCATCAAAAGTCACAACTAGACCATAGAGGCTACATCTGTAAAAGATTTCATCCATGTACGTGTAATAGGGGCTGAGTCCCAGCCCGGAAACCAAAATAAAAAAGTTTCTATAGTTTTCTCAATATTTCAAAAAGTAAAAAAGTTCCATCAATCAGACCATCAAAAGGCACAACTAGACCATACAGGCTACATGTGTACCAAATTTCTTCCATGGACCTGTGATAGGGGCTGAGTTCTGGCCCGGAAACTGTCAATCTATCCGCCCGCCGCCCGACCGCCCGACTGCCCGCCCGGCGGACGGACAACTTTTGACCAAAGTGATAACAATACCTTCTTCGAACTTCGTTCGCTGAAGGTAAAAAGATATATATATATATTCGTTGTTGTCCATGGTGAAGTGGGGCCTCTATTTGAAGGGGCCTTTTGTTTGAGGTGCCTATATTCAAGGACTCCTACAAGGAGCCTCTATTTAAGGGAGGCGTATATGGTATGCACAATGGCTGGTACAGCAAAAAAGGGAACAATAGTACATTCTGGTCCAATTCAACAAAACACTAACATTGAGAAAATACAGACAGGAAGATTCCCCCCTAAAATTAAGACTGGAATTAGTTATAGTAAACAACTGGCCAAGAATTAAAAATCTCCCAAGTCATGACATTCTGAATAAATGCCTTGTAATACAAGACAAGCTGCATCATGTTATAAATAAATAAATAAAGCTTTATTACATTGTAACCACGCAGGTTAAATTGGTACAATAAAATATACATAGTAGCAATACACAATAAATATAATATATGAAATGATTTTAAAAATTACAAGAGTAAAAATATGATTAAAAGTGAATTAAAATTACATGTATAATGAAATTTTAAAAATATGATAAAAACATTGTAACATCAGGAATTTAAATATTTGTTAATAGAAAAAGGTATAAAACTGTCTTTTAATCTATTTGTGCGACAGATTGGTAATTTAAAATCCTTTGACACTCTGGTTTGTCTGTCAACATTCATAAATGGCACCAATAATTATAATTTATTTAATTTATGACTGTCACACTGCATCTGGGAAAAAAGTCTAACGCACATTTTAGATCTGCGATCTGCTAAGTAGTCAAGTTTACTGAATTTCAGGAGTGTAGCATATTCTTCTTTGAGTTGAGGAGAACAGTAAATGATGCGTAACGCACGCTTTTGTATAGACTCCAGCAAATCAGATTGTGACTTAGTCAGACGTGAATGCCACACTTGACAACAGTACTCTATGGTAGGTCTGATCATGGCTGTGTGATACGTCAGCATATCATTCGGGGAAACACCAGCTCTTTTTAACATCACAAGCGAATACAAGCATTTAGCAGCCCTTTTGTAAATAAAATAGACATGCTCTTCCCATGACAAATCATCAGAAACACGTAATCCGAGTAGTTTGGTGCTGTCGACACGCTCTATGACTGTGCCATTCATAAATAGGGGAGGAATGTCAGTTTCGACCTTAGAAAATTTGATAATCATTTCCTTTGTTTTCTTGGTGTTGATATTCATATTATTTTCAGTAGCCCAAGAAAGGCAATGGTTGGCAGCTTGTTGAAGAGGGTTATGATTTAATGATGCACCATACTTTCCAGTGTAATATAGTGTTACATCATCGACATATTTTACCATTGGAAGGGTTGTATGTAGGTCATTTACCATAACCAAGAACAGAAGGGGGCCCAACCGGGTGACCTGTGGAACGCCTCCATTTAAACCAGCCCAAGTTGAGACGATGTCACCAAATTTAATCCGTTGCTGTCTTCCAGATAAGAATGAGGCAACCCAACGCACTAAACAGTCATGCACACCAAGATTTCTGAGTTTCTGCAACACCAATGAGTGGTCAACATGGTCGAACGCTTTTTTTAAATCAATCAGCAATACTCTGATATAGGATCCAAGATCATCTGTTGCTGAGGACCAATTGTGAATTAGATCTACTAGTGCATGGGTCGTCCCAGTTCGCTTCATACATCCATATTGATCAGGGAGGATTTTTTTACCTACGGAATCCCAGATCCACTGACACACAAATCCCTCCATCACTTTGATTATAATTGGTGTCAGACTAACAGGGCGAAGGTCTGTCGCTATGCACTGTGGGGGAGACACCTTCGGTAATGCAGTCACATTTGCTGATTTCCAATCCATAGGGATAAAGCCCTCTCGCATGGAAGCATTGAATATCGCTGCAAACGGTCTGCCCAGCACACCAGCAAAATCACGTAATATCCACGAAGGCATTCCGTCGGGTCCAGGTGATTTGCTGCAGTCAATGGCAAGTAAGGCCTTTTCCATTGCCTCTACAGTCACTTGGTAGGTGCTTGGTGTCTCTACGGCTTGCAGATTATCCATGATATCTGAACATAAAGGTGTTAAATCAGCACTGATGGAAGCGAAAAAATCATTGATGTCATTAGCCAATTCTTGAAGGTTGCCCTTATTGAGCTCGTTCGCCATTCCTTGGAGGGAATTTGAACGTTTGGCACCAGTCAACTCCTTGACATGAGTCCACCATTTACGTGGGTTGCTGCCCATCAAATTAGCGACTTTATTTTGGTAGAAGAATCTGCGCAATCCTCTACTCATGCGGTTCGCCTTGTTGCGATAGAACCGACACAGTTCAGCATTGCCGTTTGCATAGGCTCTCTGGCGCTTTGTTATCAGTGCCTTGAAGTCGTCTGTTACCCACTCTTTGTCTGACTCACATCTGATAACAGTTTTGATGGGAAAGTATTTATCCATGAGACTTTGGAGGATGGCACTTAGTGTGGAGTACATGTCAGAGCATGATGGCAAGTTGTACAATCCTTCCAACCTTACTTGCTTGAGTTCCATCGCAAAAAGGGCTTTTTCGTTCTTTGGGAATTTCCGGACCATATGTGTGGTAGTCTTTGGTTTCTGGATGCAGTGAGAGGGTACAGGAAAACACAGCACGACGTCATGATCAGCTCTTCCAACTGGCGCCAACAAAACTGGTTCTCGATACAGTGCATGCATATTAGTATACACCAAGTCCAGCATAGAGGTGCCCCTTGTTGGTTTAGTGACAATTTGCTTCAGCCTGTACGAACATCTCAGCTGTCGATCTGGTAATTTATTGAAATCACCAATAAGGAACAATCCGGCCTTTGGGTGCTTCGCTAGTATAGAATCCATGCATGATGTCAAGTATTGAACCATTTCATAGTTGTTTTGACTAGGCGGATGGTAGACTGCACCAATGACAATCGGACAGAAATTTCGAGGGAGGCGGTGTGGGCGTAACTTAATCCATACTACCTCAAACATTTCACTATGAAGGTATGACAGTCTTTCATAAGGCACATCATTGTGAACATAACAGACGACTCCTCCACCTTGTCTGTCCTTTCTGTTCCATCTAATTAGGGGGTAGCAGTAACCATCAATCCTATGAGCACTGTCTGGAATGTCATCACCAGCCCAACTCTCGGTAATACAAGCACAGTCAATATTATGTTCTCTTAAGAGCATCGAGATTTCATCCATTTTTCTAATGCATGACTGAGCATTCATATCCAGGAACTTCGGGAGTGACCATCTTTCAGGCACAATAGTCACCAAGTTTGTATGACAGACATTATTGACTGTTACCCTGGAGACCACTCTTCTATGAGTTACCACAGTTTTTATTGGGAATGTACTTGACAACCGTTGCCCTTGTTGTAAGTTTTTGTGACATGTGGCCTCATCAGTTGATGTGGCTCCATAGCCAACACATTATGCTGAACAATGTTTTGCTTTGTGACCTTCATAATGACATGTTGAGCACCTTATCGGTTGGCAATGCCTGCATGTATGGTGTGTGTGATTTTCCTCACCACAGTATACAACAGTGCCTCTGGCGATGGTTTTTGACGCTGCTCTTCTGTCGTACCGATTGATGATACAGTCTGTATGTACTCGAAGAATCATTGTGCTCCTTCTTTGCGGCTGGCCTCTGTCTTTTGACCTGCTTCCGGGGTTTGCAGACATTTTCACTGGATTTGGGAGACACTTTCAATCCAAGGTTTTTAGCCAGTCTCTGGGTGCCGTGAAAGGATGGGTTTAGGCCTATAGTGGACTGGCCTTTCTTGTCCACTCGCACAAAGTACTCATCGTTGAGACAACCATCACCAGGCAGGAAACTTGCATCATTGTGTATGAATTTGGCCTCATGTTTCTTGCTCAGGTTTTCAAGTTCTTTATTCAAGAGTTTGACATTATTTGCAGCTTTGTCATTCCTTGGCAGAACACTGGACACCATAATATATTCTGAAGATGGAACTTTTGTTGCTGCAGTGCACAGTAGGCTATCGTAAGCTGCAACAACAGCCTCTTTGCTACAAGCTGTGGCACAGTCATTTGTGCCTACAGCCAAGGTCACAGCAGCAAAAGCTTCTGTTTGTTTCACAAGTTCGTCATGTATTTGCTGAACACCACCTCCGGGTATACAAATGACATCTGTGTTGATCAATTTACTCTGATCAATATCTTCAATTGTCAGGTCACTGATGAGCAGGGACTTTTCCTTGCTGTTTGCTGCAATGCAATTCCACACTTTAGCATTCGGCTTGTCTGTCAGTTCACTGACCCTTTTTCGCAGGGTTGCATGTTATGCACAATGGCTGGTACAGCAAAATATGTAGTGAAAAATAATGACTGACGCAAGCATTATTGATTGGGAAACCTCTGCCCCAAATTTGTTAATAAAGGAAGTGAAATATCAACTGTAGAGCAGGGGCAAAGCAAAATTTTAAATAATATACATGACTCTGATAAATTTCCAAAGCTTCACACATACAAACTCTTTAAGACCAGTTACTTCCTCGAGCTCTATCTAAATCTAAATCTCTCAAAGAAAACGTATTGCAATATAGCAAGATTCAGAGCAAGCTAGGGTGTCCATTTTTCGAAAATTTTCTCGGATCAAGCTCTTTTTGGGCTCAGTTGTGCTCCCATGTGTACAAAGCCCACACACCAAATTTCAGCCAAATCCATAAAGGTCAAGAACACCATCTCAAGGGTGCCCAGAGTGACCATTTTCGAGCTCAAAAAGTGGCTATTTTCCTCTCTGAAATCATCTCAGTGTCACTAAAATTGTTCATATTGGGCGTTTTGAGGGTTCTGAGTCCATTTACAATGATAATAAATTACCCAGAGGTCAAGATGACTTCTTAACATGCTATAATTGGTAAATTAAGCCTCGGGTTACCCGAAAAGGACTATTTTCGAGCATAAAAAGTAGATATTTTCCTGCCTAAAATCAGTTAATGCCACTGAAACTGGTCAAGTGGGGGTTTTTAAGGATGCCAGACAAACCTTTTAAGTGAAGAACTTGTTTTTTATGTGGTGCTTGAGCCAGCATTGTGGCTCAATAGAGGGCCTTTACCCTATGGTCTAGATTGTGGTCATTTAATATAAGTTCAGCAACACTTATTCTAACTAAATAACTTCGCATTCAAAACTGCCAAAAGTAAAACCACTGGTACACCTTGGATATGAGTAGATTATTTATTCCATGATATAATACACCAAAATAAATGCGTTAGCAGAACGAGTATCTTCCAGCCAGATGACACTGAGAGTGTACATATTAGCAATCAAAGTATTCAATATCCCAAAGCTGGTTGTCTCTTCCGTGGAATTCCGAAGTGATAATCTGTGCTCCCTCATCTTCATCTTCCTTGATTTCCACGACATAATCTTCATCGTTCAAATTGGCAATGCAGCCGTCAGAGATAGAGAAACCTTGCTTGTCATTAGAGGGGTCGTATGGTAACAACCTGATGTAATCATCTGGAAATGTATGGAGAAGTTAGGTGTACGTTTAGTGCAAAGTTACAGTAGCTTCAAGTTCTATTAAAAAAACACATGGTTTTCCAAAAACCAATTTTGTTCCATATAGTTTAAGATAGATACATACATAGATATGGTAAGTGCAGCCCTTTAAGTCTAGTTGTGGATGTTCATGAGGGTTGATTGATGAGATGGGAGAGAGAGCAGGAGTCCTTAATATGTTACACATTTACCCCATGTGAGGGATCTTTTACTTGCCCAGGACATTCACTGATAAAAGGGGCCGAAAAATGTAATGTTTCAGCTGAACTAAATGCCGCTGGGATTTTGCTTATTGAAAATTTCGGGTTCCCCATCCAGGGTTCAAATCCATACCGTAAAACGGGGTAAAGTTTGCAATCCGGGGTAAAGTTGGCAAGCTATTTTGACCAACTTAATGGAAGAAATTTAGGCCAACTTTTCCTCACGGACATGTATGACAACTTTGCCAAAGATACCTGTGTCAGTGAGGAAAGTTGACTGTTTTCTTCCATTAAGTTCAGCGGAGTAGGCAGGCACCTTAAGTGCTTAGCCAACCAGCTGCTTTTAAAGAGTTGTGAAGACATTAATTTTCTTAAATTGGCCACATGACGGAGAATCCTCAGTTATTGTACCCACCAGAAGAGGAGTCGAGAACGAAGCCATTCAACTTGGAGCGGATCAACCCATCTCGAGAGATGTACCAGAGTTGGCAGAGTTCATCACTCTCATCATCTTTTTCCCAAAGAATAATGCATGTAGTGAAGTCATTAAAATTAATTGTGGCACTCAGGACTTTGCCGTCCATGCGGGAGATCAGGAAGAAATATTTCACAGGTCTGAAAAACAAATTTTATCAAATTTATGGTCAATTATTTGGCTTTTTCACAAAGAGTGAGATATGAAGTCTTTTAAATGTACCACCGACAATCAGAAATTCAGTCAAATCCTAATTTTACATTGTAATGTATGTATCCCAAGGATACTTATTTATAGTCAGTCTCCTAAAGGTAGCACATGGTTGCAATTGGTTGGGCATTTATAGGCCTTTATATTGGGTAGTATGTGAAAAATAAATTTTTAAAAAATGATTATATCCTACAGCCCATGATTAATGTTATTCAAGGTATCTGGAAAGTGTAACTAATCATTCTGACCACCGTTTTCCTTTTGGATAATAGAATCATGCTGAAACAAAGCATTTGACTAATAGTTAATATGACATTGATTATGGCTCACTCGAATTCAAAGAACCACAGCTGATTCTTGGTGCACTTGAAGTCCCAGGCACAAAGGTCAGCTCCATCATCGCAGTTATGGGCAACGATGTCCAGGACCTTCTTTGGGTCCGCCTTCATTTGGATACGGTCGCCACCCACCATCCATTTCTGGCCAACTGCTCGTCTGTCATATGGGTTGAGGACAACAGTGCTTTCATTTGAAGTTGAAAATGCTAGACATTTGATTAAGCTCATTTATGTTGTGTTTCCAGATCAAATTTGTCAATAATTTAAACAGGAAATTATTTCGGTGTCTCGGAAATCAGGCAGCCATGCTATTTTAAATCTACAGCTTACAGATGTTGCGCACACACATATGCTTTGATAGAAATATGAGGATTGTTTTGACCTTTCTTATACTAATTCTGACAAAGTGAGAAGAGGCATGTTTTTAGCATTGGAGGTGGTGTATTTCATCAGAAAATTTATGCCTGCATAATATGAACTCTATAGAGTTAAAAGTTTGACTTTTTTTAGACAGAAATTCCTGGTTTTTCAAATTTGAACCTTATACTTTTATAGACCCAACTACTGATTTAGAGTTCTTCTGGAAAGTCATTTCTCTGCAGTCGCATTAGGGGACAATCATTGAATATCAAGAAGGGGGTTGGAGTTTTCGTCGGTGGGAAATTATTTATTTCACAGGAGCGGCGGACGTAATTGTAAAGACCCCAAAATATTCATTCAAAAATCAAGCAACACCTTGTTAAGAAATACTCCCACCAGAAATTATTTAATATTCAAGACTACCCAAAAATAATATATTTACTTTAAAAAAAACTTCACCCCCCCTTGATATTAAATGGTGGCCCCCTTACCTAGAAGTTCCAGACACATGTCGTTCATCTTGGATCGGATGGTTCCAGTCACGTGGTCCTCGTACCAAAGTTGGTTGTCATTATCATCGTCTTTCTTTGTCCACATGATAACCTCTGTGCCTGGAGAAGTTCCCATACCCTTGACATCCACGACCTTGCCGCTCAAACGAGAGCGGATGAAGAAGTAACGACCCTCTGCGACAGCCATTTTGGACGAGTGCTACCGATCTGAATGAAAGATGTTGTTGTATAGTTGATTTACAGCCTGTAAACTTGACATGCAAAAAAGGAGTGTTTCTTCTCACAGATGTTGGCCCTCTGTTTACAAGTTTACAAGTTTATTCTGTGAGTCATAATAGCCGATGAAGTGTCATCTTCTGTACATTCAATATGGGAAATATTGAGTCTGTTTGATAAGTTCAATTTTGGAGTAAAAATTACATGTATAATCCTTGTGTCATGTCACCAACACGCAGGGTTAGTCTCCTTAAATCAAATTAGCATTGAAAGTATTGAGTATGATTATGACAAATCATCAGTATATGATTCAAGAAGTGCCATTTTGAAAGTGCAACAGTACACCCTGTTTTACATATCAAAATGATTTCCTCTGAAAACTTGTATTGCTAGGACCACGGTATGTACATTTCATAAACATTTGCAGACCATGTTTTTTGGAGCACCAAGCTGCAAACAAATACATTTCTATACCAAGTTCTTACCCCAAGATAATGCTCCATGAGTCGGACACCCAGAACTGTACATATTGTATAAAGTGATTTCTCAGTTAACCTATAGGACATGGATAATCAACCAGGGCCTCCAATCAAACGTTTTCACGAAATCTAACAGAAAAATACCAATTAGCATTTCTAAGCTGCTTGGTATTAGTTTTATTTCTGAAACAAGAAATAGAGAGGGGTATCTTTGAGTCGGACAGTTATCTACCATAATTGATACACTAAAGATAGGCCTACTTAAAAGCTTAAGAATCTATTACAGAAGCCAATATCAGAATAAACAATGGCTTGAACTCAGCACAAAGTGCATCTATACAATTTTATGTCAAACAAGTACCATAGACCAGTGAGAGAGCTTCCAATCTCACCAAATATTACCAAAAATACACAAATTTCGGCCACAAACTTAATAGAAAAACAACATTTTTACCATATTTTTAGGGCTATGAAAAACACACTATTGTTCTTTATATGAATTCTGATGCTTTTTGAACGGTTAGAGGAAGTCTTAAGCTAAAGATTCGTTTCAAATACTTGGCTATAAGTGCGCTCAATTGAGTACTTCAAGCCTATCTAAAATGTCAGACTCAAGGAGACATTTCTAAAATGTCAGACTCAAAGAACATTACCCAGACAACAGTTTCTAGAAAACTTGATCTACATGTATAAAAATATAGTAACTGAAAAGCAAATGGACTGTGTACTCACCCAAAACAAATGATTTGTGAAAATGGCGTCTGTGATTTGAATGAATGTTGTCCGTGATTTCTGAGAATGGTGTCTGTGATTTCTGAGAATGTTGTCCGTGATTTCTGAGAATGGTGGCTGTGATTTCTGAGAATGGTGTCTGTGATTTCTGAGAATGGTGTCTGTGATTTCTGAGAATGGTGTCTGTGGACTCCTGTTGGTCTTTATAGGATGTTAAAGGCCTTTGATATCACCCTGAACATGATAAGGAACAAGATAAGTCCTGAGCAATGGATTTATTTCTTGGGATAAGCCGTGTTTTGTTTCCAGTAGTATTAGCATACATCGTGTATTATCTAATGATTACATCTAAGGTTATCACTTAATCGTCTTCCCACACTTTTGTCATAACCCTTATTATATCATATTGTGATAATATGATAATATATCAAGTATTCAATCAGGGTTGTATTTAGAATTAAGAGTCAGCATTAATTTTTTTGTTTGGTTGAGGCTCTACATAGTGGAATTAATTGGTGAAGGTTGATTTAATGATCAGGTGCCCTTCATCTATTATCCATCCAAAATTCACAGTTAAAGGTCAGTAAAGCAAACTGTGGTATTTAATCAATAAGCTGTACAGGATTAATATAATCATTGGTCATTGCATGCAAAATAAGCCTGTACATGTTATTGATTAATGGTTAATGCCAAAGTTTGGTTAAGTATTCTTTAACAGCCAACACAGGGATGACCCAAAAGCAACCTCAGCATGATGTCATGCTCTCTGCCAAAGAAGCAAATTTGAAGGATACATAGTTGGGTCATTCTCAAATTTCGGGACAATTTGCGTCACTCTAGCTCCCTGGCATTAATATGAATGCGATAAATATCTGAAGCATCACTATGCATCTGTTATTCATATTTCTACTTAGAACCACTGCATTTGGAGCAAAAAGTCATTCATTAGATTTTTTTATAGCGACGTCTCAACCTGTAAGGAATAGTTTCTTATAAAAAGTCTATTACAATATCAGCTATAGGAAGATTACTAGATCTCTAGCGTGAAACAAAATGCGTGTGAAACGTCATCAAAAAGTGTGTATATTGCTCTGGCGGAGCTGTTTCAAGAGGGGGCCAATTAATGCAGGAATAACTGATTTCGGAGCTCCTGATAGACCAATGTAGATCTAAGCAATTGAAAGTTGCAAAGAGTCATTTTGATCTAAATTACATTTGATTGATACTGACACGAAGGTGTGAATGTAGATTGTACTTCATAAAGTAATTCTCAATTAGATTTAATAATAGTGACACATCTATAATAATGACAGAGAGGTATATAAATTGCACTTTTTCATTTGATGGCTATCAAATATCAATGCCTTTTAATATGTAGATCTAGATATTAATAAATACATACATGTATATTACATATGCAATTGCAAGAAAAAGGATACAGGCCTAACAAGTTGTCAGGTGCATTACAAAGGGTTGAGATCCCAGAACCTGACACATGCGCTGCTGATGTAATTTTTGTGTATTGCATATTAAGGTATCAACCTTATGCAAGTTGCGTACTAGTTAGACCTGCTTTGATTTTGTTTGAACAAACCCAAGTAATTTTGCCATAAAACAAGCTTGCTAATTTGTATAATATGTCAAAGCTGCATGAGCACTAAGCATGAATTTAGAGTATCTTGAAGCCTAAAGGCTATTTTACCTAAGTGGCATTTACAATCTTATCATTTTAACCTATGTGTCTATGGCAAGTTGGTCACTATCATTATTATTACATGTCCGATTTTCAAAATTTAAAAACCTGCATATATCAAATAAACTCCTCTGAATTCAATGCACTTTTTCATTTTGCTCTATTTGCAATATTAACTTCGCAAAATGCTTTTCGGCGCATTACGCTGTAATGGTGCAAAGTTGCAAAATCTCAGTTACCACAACAAACCAGTGGCAGATCCATGATTTTTTTTGTAGGGGGGGGGGTCATTTCTTAGAAATTCCTAATTTAAGATATCAAAATCTTTTACTACTAATTATAGGAACTTTAATGATTTTCAGACAGACAAAAATGTGATTTTTTTTCCACTTTCTTGTCATTTATATTGCAATGTGCTATTTTTATGAAAATCTACAATAGGCCTCAACAATTTTTCTATATGAAAAGGTTCTTATTCTTTTCCATTGAACTTCACTGTAATACTAAATGTTAGAATTCAGCTTCCAGCATAATTATCCACCAAACATTTATTTTAAAGAATTTGCACTTTTTTTGATTTTCATGAATAGGCCTATTTCAAATCAATGGCTAGCCTATTGAGACAGAATATTGAAGTTGACAAATATATACATATTATAAACCATAGTTTTGTCATACTGGCTAATAAAAAAAAATGCTCTATCCAGTTATTACCATAACAAATCATTGCCATCACCAGGTTTTTTTTTTTTTGGGGGGGGGGGGGTTGGACCTTTGCATGTTTTACAAAAATGTTATTCCAGCCAAAATGCATCAAAATGACAAGAGTCATTTTTTTCAGAGATGGGTAACTGTGTACATGAAACTCCATAACAAAATAACTTATAAATTAACCCTAACTTAATTTCTAAGCAGATGCATTAAATTCTTTGCATGCTGGCTCATTCCGTTACAGTTTTTAAAAGAAGGCAAGACCAAAGTCGCTATAGTACCCTTTTTTAAAGGGTACTTTTCTTGTTTAATGAAGTTTCTTTGCACGATTCATGGGAATATAGACTTGAATTTATATTTAGTTTATATTCAATTTTTTGTGCTTATTATTTCATTGATTAAATTGATACAATAATCGTGTCACTAATTTATGTCAATTTTTTTGTCCCCTCCGTTACTTGGCATAGCTCTGTTTGTTATTGTTTTTTATGAGCTATTTTCACTGAATATCATCAGACGCATGTGCGCCATAGTACCACTGCCTTGCAGACTTCATAAAACATGTATTCAATAAATTATGACGTAATGTTCATAAAAAATGTTTTTGGTCCCACTAAAATGTCCCCTCCGTTTCCTTCATTTCCAAGCTTACAAATGATAATTTTACAGAGCGATTTCATGTATATGTTGCTGAGGGTAGCAGGTTTAAATATTCTGCAATTATTTTGTCTAATCTCCAAAATAAAAAGCAGTAATGAGCGAAAAGCAAAAAATTGTTCCCCGCCGTTACTGTCCACTCCATTACCAGATCATGAGCAAGAAATCGACATTTGGACCAAAAAATCTACTGATACGAGATGAAGTACTTCTGAAAATAATAGTTACATCAATCTTTTATCATTTTTCCTTTTGTTGCTGTTCCTACAGTTGGTTTTTTACATCAAAATTCCCCTCCGTTACCACATTGTCCCCTCCGTTACAGGACAATTTTCCTATACCCGTTGTCCCGAAATTTGAGAATGGCCCAGTTTAATTATAGAATATCAGAATAGAATACATAGTTTAGTTATAGAACATCAGAACAGAATACACAGTTTAGTTATAGAATATCAGAATAGAACATTAATTATTTGTTACTGGCAAAATACAAACAATTCAGCTGTATTAATATCATAAAATGATATTATGATGATCCAATGTGCCATTTTTTAATGATTCCTTCGTTGATATTTTGAAGGAGAGGTAAGAGTGAACCCACTGGGGACGTGTTTGAAGGTTGTGGAAAGAGCTGGATAGCATTAGTAGGTCATTGGGAGTGAAAGAGACTGAGTAAAATGGAAACAAAGTCCTTGTCAACAAAGGCCATTTTTCTGTAGCTGGGTTATAATAAGTTTTTTTTTTCAGTAAATATTAATACAAAGCAGTTATTTGGCAAAAATTATTTTGCACCCCAATTATAGAGGTCTACT
This sequence comes from Platynereis dumerilii, assembly GCA_026936325.1. NCBI lineage: Eukaryota > Metazoa > Annelida > Polychaeta > Phyllodocida > Nereididae > Platynereis > Platynereis dumerilii. Next base: position 16,673,470 of record JAPTHN010000005.1, read on the forward strand.
ACTATTAAAATAGACGGTTGCTTTAGGGCTTTAGATCCTGTATTTATGCCCAGTGAGACAAGAAGCACAGTGCTAAATGATGGAAGGATGATTGAAACTGTTGTCCTACAATGTTCCTTGTGGCCCAGCCAGATAAGAGCAGGAATCGATCCTGAGGCCCTGCAATTGGTTCCCAGTGTGCTATCAACTGAGGTTGTCAGTTTGGTTGCCAATCGATGGGTCCAGGGTTCGACACTTACTCTGCCCAGATAACCAGTTCTCCTACAGTCTATTCAGCTCATAATTACCAAGTGCATAAATCAGTGGCGGCTCCAGGATTGATTTTTTGTTGAGGGGGGGGGGCTGAGGGGGGCTTCTCCATTATTTGTTGGGCTTCGAAAAACAAAGCAAACCTGTTGTTGATGTGCATTTTTAAGCCGGCGCATTTCAACAGAATCAGTACCGCTGCCCCCCTTCCCAAAAAGTTTGACTGGTTATCATTGTTATTGCAGCACCTTGCAGCACAAGGAGCCAAAAAAAAACCAATAAAAATCATGAGCTCCTCATTATTATCCATCCAATAACTGTTTCCTTCATTTTTTTTCATAGACTCAATGCTAGATGTCATACTGAGACTGTGTGGCTATTGGTCAGTTGAGGTGTGTAGAAAAACCATATGTCATGAAAGGCTTTTTCGGTGATGTCAAGCTATATGTACATTCTCATTGGTCGGAAGAGTCAGCTGCATGACATCAAGCAGTTGCTCTTAAATTGTAAGGGGGAACGGGGGCACATTGGGACGCTTTTAACGTCTACTAATTTTGCCCAATGCTGAAAGCACTGAAGAACTCAGAAGTTTGCATGAATATCACCAATACTATTGAGCTTAAATGCAAGGCATAATAAACTAGACTGCACCTACCCTTTTGCAGCCAGAGAGTCATAAAAATGACTGTCCCAATGTGCCCTGGCTAAAACAGCCGGGGCACATTTTAACACTCCACGTGCAATAGATATCACATATAAGTAGTGCTGTAAGATAATATACAGTGCATTAACACTTTGTAGTGCCAATAGTTCATAACTTTAAACAGTTTTAAACATTTAACATAAACTGTCCTGGGTGCGGACATCTATGTAAGTAACACACAGTGCTTTGCGACAAATTTGTTCACAGAGCATGGTAATCCACTATGCCTCTATTCCCTGTGGCCTGAATACCTGTTGTGTGCTGTCCCAGGTCATTCAGTTGCTTTGGACACTTAAATTCTGCCATATTAAGGGCGTCCCAATGTCCCCCAAATTCACTGTCCCAATGAGCCCCGATATGACTTTTACACCAAAATGCTAATTTCTCGGACACCAGTGAGTGTGTTTATCATGATAGCAATTCATAACTGTTCGTTACGATATATCAAATTTATACAAGCACTGAGAAAGCCTCATTGTTCATGGTTTGTCCACAGAATGGTTCGAATTGAACCCTTCCATATTTACTTTAGTGGTAGGAAAACAAACTTTTGCTCGCCATACTTCTGCATGTGGCTGTAATTTGTCTATAAAACCATGGGAACATAAGGATGTGAAATTACAAGATATGATGGCACTACCATAACATATACCTTGCCAGGATCCAAGAAAACCCCACCGTCCCACAGTGTCCCGCGTCACAATGTGCCCCCGTTCCCCCTACTAAATAAACATTGTGAAGCTCCAGTGTAATTATCATTTAGGCAATGTCATACATGGATACTCAACGCACGCCATGTGATGCCATGGCCTAGGATGGGCGGCTTGATTTGGAATCTTATCGGAAGAAGATGGGAAGTAGAAAAGGAAGGTTTTGTAATATGTAACAGAGAACATCTGATCCCAATATCTGTCCTCAATATCTATCGAAAGAACACATGTCACTCGGCTGGTGAAGGGCCAGTGAATAGCTGTAAAACACAAGACTTTCACCAAATCTCACGGCTGGTCGAATCCCAGCTTGAAGGTCAATGCAGCGTATCACCATGCTCAATCACCAGGAACCCAAAACTACGAGGGGTGTCCCAAAAGTTCTGACCAATTTTTTTGGCAGACCTTTCTATTTGAAGTAGCTGTATGAAATTTTCACAGAATCAATTTCAGGTATTTCACTATCCATTTTGAAAATATGGTACCTGTTCAAACATTTTAAATAACTTTTCTGTTGCCAAGGAAACAGAAGGTCAGTGCACCCAGCGCAGCTCAATTTTTTAGGCCAAATCCAAGTGTATAGGCTTGTAAATAACTAAGGGATTTACTGTAAATATGCAATGGATGATCATGAAAAGTATTATTTGGAAACCTAACAGTATCTCAAAGTTTTTCATTTACATTTAAAGTCACTGTGAATCAGTCTAAGCCATGTGCTGGGGCGATCACCTGGGTCCTCCAAACTGGGCTGTTCCTAAATTGTGGAATTTCAGTGTATGTGGTGACTGCTTCATTTCTCGTTATGACTATTATTTCTTTAATTTTTGAACTGGTATATTTATTTTTGTATCACGCAAAGTTACAGAAGGCCAAATCTGGTAATTAAAGCAGATGAGATTGGGTTTAGAACCTAAGGTTCTTGAGCACTGCCTCTTGACAGCAGATTGTTTCAGCCAAACCGTCTCAAGCACTGTTAGGCAACTGCTGGAAAAAGCCTTTGGTAATTGCCTCAGCTGATCAGGTTGAAATATAGATAAATGTTTATAATCTAATTGAAGATATCTTGAAAGACTTGTAAATAACTAAGGGATTTACTGTAAATATGCAATGGATGATCATGAAAAGTATTATTTGGAAACCTAACAGTATCTCAAAGTTTTTCATTTACATTTAAAGTCACTGTGAATCAGTCTAAGCCATGTGCTGGGGCGATCACCTGGGTCCTCCAAACTGGGCTGTTCCTAAATTGTGGAATTTCAGTGTATGTGGTGACTGCTTCATTTCTCGTTATGACTATTATTTCTTTAATTTTTGAACTGGTATATTTATTTTTGTATCACGCAAAGTTACAGAAGTCCAAATCTGGTAATTAAAGCAGATGGGATTGGGTTTAGAACCTAAGGTTCTTGAGCACTGCCTCTTGACAGCAGATTGTTTCAGCCAAACCGTCTCAAGCGCTGTTAGGCAACTGCTGGAAAAAGCCTTTGGTAATTGCCTCAGCTGATCAGGTTGAAATATAGATAAATGTTTATAATCTAATTGAAGATATCTTGAAAGACTGCAAGCTATCAGGAAATACATTTTCTTGCAATCTTTTGCTGTTTTACTATGAATTCTCTGACTTTTAACACAGCTAATTTGCTGAATTTTGTCTGAGAAATTGAGCTGCGCTGGGTGCACTGACCTCTCGTAACCAAGGTAACAGAACAGTAACTTAGACACTTCTTAGAGTCTTGATTTTTTCAAAATAGATGGTCAAATACCTGAAATTTATTCTGTGAACATTTCATTTAGCTGTTTCAAATAGAAAGGTCTGCCAAAAAAAATGCTCAGAACTTTTGGGACACCCCTTGTATAACTGAAATTTGACCAACAGTTTGGATACTCAGGTGCAATGAATAACAAAAACCAACAAAATTCCAGTGACATGAAACTGTTAAGGATTTTCTTTAACTGTTTGTTGTTTTTGATTATTTCAGCCAATTCGATATGCTTGTCAGCATTTTGTCATGCTCTTCAACTGTACATCAAACAGAGCTGCTAGATCAACAGCTATCCTGAACCAGTATGACATCATGCTGTTGGTCTGAGGAAAAACATTGAAGGATACATAGTTATTGAATAGATAATAATTAGAATTTATTTGGAATTTCTATAAATTCTCTAATGAAATCCAGATTCTGACGCATGCACATTTCCTGGCCATTTCAACTTTACAAATAGATTTCCCTATATTTGAAGACAATCACACAGTTATGGCCTGAAAGTTATTTTCATAAAGCCTAGGATGACCCCAGTGACTGGTTTATCAGATGGCTGAAGTTGTAAGTCATTCATAGCCTCAATGCGTTGCAATTTTCATGTGGTTTTTTTATGCTGGCTTCTTGAACTTTAGGACAAGATTTGTTATAGTACAGTATTGGCTCTGCAGCCAGCATACTATACTGGTTGCCCCATACAGAAAAGTGTCCCCACCATTTAGTAGTACCAGCTAGAGCATTACAAAATATCTTATGATCACAATTAGTTAATATTGTTGCATTGATGTAAAAGTACACCTGCCACTCATTAATCTACCAATTGGTGCAGATACAATTGTTGCAGGACCTGAAATAATTGGGGGTGAGTTGTAACAATTGGGGGTGAATAGTAATGAGAGCAGTTTGTTCTATTTATAGGTCCAATTTCTGGGTGGCACATCCTTGGGGTGATTAACAGACTGTTAGTGACTTACAGTAAGTGACTAACTGGCAGTTAAAGACTAACAACCAGTTACTGAATCAACAACAGTTAGTGCTTACTAACAGTAAGTGACTAACAACAGTGACTTATTAACAGTAGTGACCAACTGATGAACAACAGTTAGGGACAAAATGACTAATAGTCAGGGACTAGCAGTTAGTAACTTACTAACAGTTACTTGCTAACAGTTAAGGACTAGCTGACTTATATGACTAACTAACAGTTAGTGACTGACTAACAGTTAGTGACTGACTAACAGTTAGTGACTGACTAACAGTTAGTGACTGACTAACAGTTAGTGATTGGTGACTGACAAACAGTTGGTGACTGACCAACAGTTGGTAACTGACTAACAGTGACTAACAGTTAGTGACTAACTTTTAGTGACTAACAGTTAGTGACAATTAGTGACTAATTAACAGTTTTGACTAATTAACAGTTTTTGACTAACTAAAAGTTGTTGACTAACAGTTTTTGACTAACTAACATTTTTTGACTAACTAACAGTTTTTGACTAACTAACCATTTTTGACTTAGTTTTTGACTACCAACAGTTTTGACTACAAATAGTTTTTTTTTGACTAACCAACCATTTTGACTTACAAACAGTTTTTGACTACTAACAGTTTTTGACTACAAACAGTTTTAGACTAACTAACAGCTTTTGACTGACTAGCGGTCTTTGACTGACTAACAGTTTTTTTGACCAATTAACAGTTTTGACTAACAGTTTTGACTACTAACAGGTTTGACTAAATAACACTTTCTCACTAACTAACAGTTTTTGACTAACTAACAGTTTTTGGCTAACTAACAGTTTTTGACGAACAGTTTTTAACTAACTAACAGTTTGTGACTAAATAACCTATTTAGTGACTAACAAATAGTAACTACCAAAACAATGGACTTAATGACTAACATGTAGTGACTAACTGATGAAAAACAGTAAGGGATGCCTAACAGTTAGGGATTGACAGTCATATATAGTGACTTACTAATTAATAGTGAGTCATATTGAACGTATGCTCCCCCATATGAACTTGCCAACTCCAGCTAAACTGTCATAGGAATAAAAACTAGAAATGTCATAACCGAAAACCGGTGAATGATGCGCTGCCCGGACTGAGTCCTAAAGGTGAATCACACATGTATCCGTAGTTAGTGTATATCCCTCTGTGTAATATTTCAGGCAAATCTTGGTCAGGATCACTGCTGTCTTGGCTAAATACACATTTCCTGTCCATCCCACTGACCCAAACTATCCACCAGTCTTTGATTTTACTCTCCTGTCTTTCTGCCCAGGAGTAATTTACCAGCTTGTTATTGCTCTCTTATTTCCGATTGGCGCCACTGCTATTCCTCAAAAAAAAAAAAACGTGCAAGCACTTTTAAGAGTTGCTTGCATCTATCTATCTATCTATCTATCTATCTATCTATCTATCTATCTATCTATCTATCTATGTGTTTAGCTGTCTATATATCTGTCTATCTATCTCGAGGCCTTCCCTTCCTTTCCCCACTACATTCAGCATAATTACAAAATAGCCCCCGCCATCTGATAACGGAATGAGCGAGACCATTGAAAAGCATAGGCTGCCACTCATTCCGTCAGAGGTGCGGGGCTTATTTCGTGATTATGCCCTACATTCCTCCCTTCATGCCTTTGTTCATTCCTTTGTTCATTCCTTCCTTCATTCCTTCTTTTCTTCATTCCTTCCTGCATTCTTTCTACCGAATTTGTAAACACTGGATCTAGCTGGCACTAGGATGCTTTTAGGACAAATTTAGTATAAACAAGTTGTTGATAACAGCTAACTTTTACAGTTAACATCAAACAGGACTGCTACAAGGTGTGTCCTGTTTCTCACACATAGTTCCATGTGATAAATGGACATTCTTGAAGTATAAAGTACATGCTGACCTGCTTTTTTCACTTCTAAGGGAATACTTGATATGTGAACATGAATTAAGGTATGTTTATCTTTAGGCTTTCTTATCATTGTCAGCTGATAGTAAATAACATGTCACATGATATATTGTCCATTAGATTTTTAATATGATTGCACCATTTTCAATAAACTTCCTGTTGAGATTAATTGAGTACAAGCAAGCACTGACATAGACCAACTGCACAAATCAAGTAAAAAAAAATCATTGTACTTATATTTGAAATTTAAGATTAGATCTGCCAATTCTACATAGAATTCAACTTGCATTAAAATAACACAAACTGGTAAATTCACAACATTGGGGTGATATGAAACAATACCAATCAACACAATTGCATGTTTTTCAGAATTAAGTGAGTTCAATTCATTTTATTAGTCCAGTAGAGCCCCACTATGTCATAGGAACCCAAAAAGCTGTAAAACAAATCTCACTGAATTGAAAGCGAGTGCCCCCCCTCAATGATGGCTGTGATGCAGCCATAGTCCTGTGCCCTGCTATGTGAATGCATACAGGCCAGGAGACCAGGCTAATGCAGCCATAGCCACACTGGGGGAGTGTTTGTGTATAACTGGGCAAGAAATACTTTCAAAATGTCACAATAAACGCACTAAATGTTAGTTTAAAGATTCGGGGACAAACTTTATGACAGTAACGTAACATACAGTGAAGAAGGGCTCTGAAAGTAGTGGCAGGTGCCCAGTAGCTTTTACATAAAATTGGGGCAAGAATGTTAACATTTCAGTGTGTGCAAAAAAGCTTGCTTACGAAACCAAGGCTTGTCCAAGGGGGGGCACCCCCAGGGCAGCGCAATAAGTCAATACAATACACAAGTTAGTGTAGATCTATGTGTGTTCCAGACCTAGTTAGTGAGATATAGAAAAAGTATAGTTGGTGTCTCCGGAGTATCGCATGCCCCCCTGGGATGAAGAGATAGAGAGGGTGAGAGATAGACAGATAGATAGATAGATCTATCATGGGTTCATCTATAATTCCTCTTATAGCTTCTTATACCATATCATGGGTTCATCTGTAGTTTCTCTTATACCACATTTTAAAATTATTTTTGGCAAAACATACTCTTATTGTAAATTTTGAAATCTTAATCACTACAGCCAGCATATATCTTTTTTTTCAAAAATATTTTCTTGTTCACAATTTAACTGGACAATGCTTAACCTTGTGATTTGATGCCATGTTGGCGTGGCTTTACCTTTTAAGAAAGAAATGATGGGGCCCTCTTTAACCACTGATATCACATAAAAGTGCCGTTATGATGAAAATATGCCACGATGCTGGCCCGCGAATGCCAGAAAAATGCTCGGGACCCCCGTAAACAACTCGGTCTGGATCCGCCACAGGTCGGATCTCGCAGAACGTACATCTGGCTTTCTTTGATACCATAATTTATAGAGAATATTTTTCTGTATAAGAATATATTATTTTGTCAAAAGTTGGGGGGCTTTAGACATTTGGGGGGGGGGCTTCAGCCCCGCCTCTCCCCCCCCCTGGAGCCAGGGCCGTATTAGCGCATTTAAGTGCCCGGGGCAAACTGTTTCTAATGGGCCCCTGCGCACCCCAAAAATGCTCTAAATTCTGAAAATAATCTCTCGCGCCAGTTAACGGACACACTTCTTTTACTGTCGCAACTCCTTTCAGCTTCATCATGGGCCCCCCTGAGGTCATGGGCCCGGGGCAAATGCCCCGTTTGCCCATAGGTTAATACGGCCCTGCCTGGAGCCGCCACTGGCACAAATACGTGGCGTAAAACCCCAGTCATAGCTAATCAAGTCAACCCCCTCCCTTTTCCTGTTAGAGATCACTGACAATGTCAATAATCTGTTGAATGCTAAAGCAGCTTAGTGTTAATCAATGAGGACTTGGCTGGTCCAAGAGAACTAGAACTAGGTCATCACCATGGTGAGGCGTCTCCCATGCAACATGGCTGCCTATTGATCTCAAGGTTGCATTTTGCTGGAATCTATGAATTCCTAACATCAAATTATACTAAGATAAGATGTGATCCTTTACTGGAACTTCGTTCTAAAGATGTTACAGGTAAGTTTAATTGTCATGCTTATATTGAGATAAATGAATATTTGAAATAATTCTTTTAATCCATTTGGAAGTTTTTCTGAGGAATGAATGGAATTAAATCTGAAGACATGAATGAAATTTCCATTATTTTGCTGCAGCAAATATGTGTATATATTTGATTAAAATTGCAATTATTCAATGCCATGATAGTAAAAGCTGGAATTTTCCAATTCCCAAGAAACACAAAACTGAAAAATGATGATGTAATTAAATGGGACCCTGGAATCTATTTGAGTTTGGTTCCAGTCAAAATCCATTGTCATGGATGCAACTTGGCTTATTATCTGATTGGATCTTATTATACTCAATTTATTAAGCCTCAATTTATTAAGCCTTTTAATTTTGCTTTGAGATTGTCCAGTAGGCAACCATGCCAATTAGCTCCTTTGCTGACATGTAGCAAGTGCTTTTGCAGGTTTTTTCTCCCACATATTAAGGTATTGCAGATTACAATGCCTCCCAAACAGTATTGATTACAAGCACTGGAAGCAGTAAATGTTAGTTCAATTAAATCAATAACACAGTTTAGTGCTCTAAATCTCTAAATCTAGTAATTGTATAGGCCTATAGGGTTCCAAAACAATCATAATATCACCTGGTTGGCTCAGAGTATCACTGTTTCAAGTCAAAATATATAATTTAAGGTCCTGTGACATTGTCAAAAATATCGCCCTCCAAGGGTGATTTTTTTTAACCAAAGGTTATGACATCACCAGCATTGCAGTTTCCTGATGATGTCATAAATACCCAATAGCCCAAACAGTGGGGTTGTTTTGTCATGGCCATTGTTGCTCCATCGGGACATCACAAATAATTGCAGAGAAACAGTCTCTCTCAGGTGATCTTAAATTTGGAGTTAAAACAAGCACTTGTCAGGGCACCGCGCAACATTATCACCTGGTTGGCTGTGAATATCACTGCTTACAGTCAAAATATCAGGGCCTATGATATTGTAACAAATACCACCCTTCAAGGGCGATATTTTTTGACAATGGTTATGACATCACCAGCATTTCAGATGCCGATGATGTCACAAACCAAGCAATGGCCAAAACAATAGGATTGTGACGTCACCTCCATTGTTGCTCCATGGTGACGTAACATTTTTGTAATGCCAGAAAATAGTCCCTCTTTATAATTGAAAATTTGAGGTAAAACCAGGTGATAAAAACAAAACAACCACGCGTCAGGGCACTTCGTACAATATCACTCACTGTCATCTGAATTAATATCACTCTCGCCCTTTGGGCTTGAGTGATATTAATTCACACAACAGCTCGTGATATTGTTACTCAGTGACTCTGACTTGGGTTGTTTTGTTATAATATTGTCGGGTCACTGTGTAACAATATCAGCCCATGAACATCGCGTAAAGTAATATCACTCTCTCTCTTCATAGTCAAGTGATAGTAATTCGCACTTAAGTTTGTGATATTGTTGCTCATTAACCCTGACTACTTCACTGTAAAATTTGAAATTTTTTGTCAAGTAAAATGATTGAGTGAGATGGTTGCCAAATTCCTATGAGGCACCATAGCTTGTGTTTTAAGTTATGATTATCTGTCCTTTGTCATAATTAAAACAGCAAGCTATGTTACCTCAAAGGAATTGTGCAAGGTTCCGTTTCACTCAATCATTAATTAGTTAAACAGACTCAAAATTCAAGTTTTACAGTGCTGTTTTGTTATATTTGACATATAGGCCTTATAATATGAATACAACCATTACCATTATCTTTAGGCCTACATTTTATTATTCTTTCACATGTTTTTGTTTTGCAGGTTTGGCGGTTGTTGACTGGACTGTAGAACCAAAATGAAAATGTGGGCTAGGCCAGCAGTTGTCGGAGGACAATGTTGTGATTGACGTGCGATACTTATTCTAGAAAATGAACACTGCCGCCTACCCTGCGTCCAGGTACTACCCTGGGGTTCCTCAAGGAGGACCGGTTTCTCCATTCATGAAGTCCTCAAACAGCGAATATGGCAACTGGTTCAAAGGTCCTCCTGGGCCGTTCTCTCTCAGCAACGGAGTGGTCACGTCGAATCACTTTAACATGCACAATCGCAAAGTGCCCCTACGGAGAACGACATCTCATCTACAAGACAAGAAACAATCAGAAAGCAGTGAAACAAGCATCATCACTCCTCTGGTGACTGGTTCTAGGCAGGATAGCATTGTAAGTAACGGAACCTATCGTTCGTCAGTCCGCCCGAATGTAGGAGGTCTCGAAAGGTCTTTCTCTTACAGTGGGGAAGCGTCACCTCGAGAAACGGCCAGCAAGGTCGACGCTGAGTTTTCTATGTTAAGAAGTAACATGATGGAGAGATCTAGCACGTTATATGATATGACGAATCATAACAGTCACGACAAGTCAGGACTGAGACGTTCAAGGACCTTCACCGAGGGAACGAGTCATGCAAGCACAAATCCAACCTGGAAATCATCCAGTCCCAGAGGATACGGTCAAGGACTGAATCACCATTCTAGTTTCAATTCCGACTCGATTTACAAGTCGGACAACGGTCATGGACCCCATTTGGATAGATCTACAACTGGACTGACACTGCCAACTGTTAGCAGCAATAGCTCTACTCAGTACAAGATCCCCGATCAAAAGTTCCACGCTACTTATCCGGGTCTGTCGCATCGGTCTCAGACTCAACTTCAAAATGGCCGACAAGATGTTTCATCAGTTACTCAAGATTCCAATTTTTCTTGGTTGAACAGTTCCGCTCCCCGTTCCTCTTCTGTTCCTCTGAACGGCATCAGCAGTCTGAAGACTTACCACGGCCTACTGTTAGACGACATACCCTCGCCAGTTAAATCCCGTTTCGATAATGAGGACGTGATCAACTACAAGTCAGACCGGGGTAGCGATTTGCCCAATCCGTATCTGCAAGATGCAGTCCCCTCCATTGCTAAACAGAAAGCTACCAAATCAATTTTGAAAAAGAAGAGTGCTTACGAAGGCACCTCAAACTATTTAGGTTATTCGCGATCTGTGGACGATAGTTTTTTAAGGAGTTGGGCTTCAGGGTTCACTTCTTTCGTGACGCCTTCTTTCCAACATCCTTCTCTCGGACAACAGAATGTTGCTGCCACTGTCCCGGCGGTCACTGCTGTCAAACCCCGCAATTCATCCAAAAAGGTCACCTTTGATTTGTAGACAATGGACAATTTATCAAAAATATTATTGTTAAAACCAACATAATTTAAATTTATTAAGATTTATAAATATATATAGTCGAACATTCTGCAACTGCTGATGGTAGAAATAACTACTGAATAGAGTATTAGATAATCAACAGGATTCTGTGGAGTCAAGTGAGCTAAGTATTGGTAGAGCTGCTGATTATCATCATATCTATATAGGAAAATGTACAATGTATGTGAACTATACAGGCTACTTGCTATTTATGCTAACAGTCGACAGTTAAAGAAACAGAATGATAATTTCAATACACTTTTGGAAAATGAACAGTCAATTGTGTAGTTATGTGCATTGCCAGTAGGGGGAATCAAGGCTAGGATTTGCTGGATAGAGCTCACTTTAGTGGCCTTACTCAGGTCAGCACTTAAGTCAAACTTTCTCAGAAATCAATTACCATTTTGGCAATTTCAATGAAAAATAGACCGTTAGACATAAGAAAATATGTTCATGATAAAGCAAAGTACATTACAAAAGATACATAACAAGTACTACATGGTTTATACAGGAAGGAGCAAATGCATTAATGGCTTCTTCGTTATTGGGAAAAAAAAGGCTGCTCCTGAAAGCACCCGGATTAAAGCAAGTCTTGATTCTGGAATATCCAGGGTTAAAAATAGAATATGACATCACAACCAAAAGTTATCACTTCTGTTTCTTTGACTGTAAGCAAAACATGTATTTGAGATGTAAGAAATGGTGTTCAATTATAGTTTCAGTGTATATTGATATATTGATATAAATGCCACAAGAGCTTAAGTATTACACCAGAAATCAGCCATTACTTTAGGAGATTATCTTATAGGCCTATTGGAGACCGTCAGGTCACTGCGCTTCGCGCAGTGACCAGAGGTCTTCAAATGGTAGGAAACAGAGCTACCCACACAGGGATACACTAAGAAACTTTTTTGCATGCGCCAAACAAAAAAAAGTGTCGGCGTTTATGTGACGTCATTCATAATGAGTCCAGACAACAATGGGGATGACATCATAACACAGCTCAAAGATGACGTCACATCACTGTTTATCAAGCTATAAATAGATCAAACCAGTGAAAGAGTCATAACGTCACCAGCGTGGAGCACTGATGACAGGCACTAATCAATGCTGCTGCCAGAGAATGGGGGAAAGAAATAAGCCAGAGGAGAGGGGAAACGGAATTTTGAGATATTTTTTTTGGAAATTCTTTAGTAATATGATGATGCCAAAGAGCATAGCGAGACCACAGGACATGTCAACTTATTTGAAAAGTTTAAATTATTATAGTTGACATGGAATTATGGGTAGATAGGTATAGAGGTAAACGGGTAGATTGATAGATTAAATCCATTGTCCCCATTCCTGTACAATCTGGTTAACTCTAAATATTTTTACTCCTTGAAATGTGTAGGCCTACCCTAAATTTCATGTTTATACGACACATATATATATATGACACATTCATTCAGTTTAAAATGATCAGGTACATTTTATCTAAGTTAATTAACTACATTTAGCTTCGTTTATTTGTGTCTGGAAATTATGCAATAAACAGATAGGCCTAAGCTTAGGGCTATTCCATTTAAAAATCTGGGGGGGGGGTGGTCGGGTTGATTTATTTTTAGTAAGATGGATGGGGGGGTCGGCGAAAATTCGATTCAGTTGTATGGTGGGATGCCAAAGAAATCGATTTAGATGGACGGGGGGTACCCGAAAATTTCGATTTAGATGCATGTAGGGGGGCCTCTGACCCCCTCCTACACTAAATAATACATACATGCCACAAGAAATTAAATAAACCATCTCTTCAGCCGAAATTTGACAGGTCGCCGATCTAAATATTGCGTTGGCCATGTCAAATTTACCTACAGACACTAATTTCACACCAGAGGGCCTGAGGGCCAAACGTGCTTTTAGCTCCACCTAGCCTTCTTCTTCTTCTACGTGATATTCCGCCTGTTTATCAGGCGAACCTCATAAAAAACTAACATAGCCTTGACAAAACTTAGAAGAAATTTTTGTTTTATTTATTCACAAAGATACTTTAAAGCTGAATAAGTGCTTCACTGTAGCCTAGTGTAGGGCAGTGTGGAGGCCGGAGTCACTGGGTTCAGGCATCATGACTTGACTTGAGCGCTTGGTGACTGGACTATATAGGCAGTTTCATGACTTCAAAAATTACCATGAAAAAAACTTAGTGCTTTTATTGTGAAACAGTAATATTTATCAATTAATTTCAATCTCTTTCACTGGAAATTTGACAAATAATTAACTTCATTTTGCAGAATATTTTTCTGGTCACCCAGTCTCATACCTGCAATGAGATCAAAGCAATATTATGTCAAAATTATCACAGTAATTAGATTTACTTAAATTTCCATATTTATTGTGACAATTTTTTGTCGAAAGATTTGAGTAACATGAGAGAAAAATCAGTGGCTGTGGCAAAATTTTTTTCATCGGTATGTTTTTCAGTCATTAGTCAGATAATCCCCAAAAGGAATATTTTCAATACTGGCCTAATAGGACATAAAAAATGGTTTGCTCACTTACAAATTCCTCAAAATTCCCTGAAATATATAATACAATCTTGTCTATGAGATAATTATAATAGTCTCTCAGACTATTATAATTATCTCATATGGAATACCCAGAGTCAGGATCAAATATACATTGGTTCAATCTTGTCTATGTCTTAAATTCACTTCATCATTGAGAATATGCACCACAAACTCAAATTTTGTGAATATTGTAACTGCCAATATTTTTGTTGTTTTATTAAAATTACTAGTGTTTGTTGTTAAATGCTGCTGACCAGTAACAGTCACTCCAAAGATTATGCAGGCAATCATAATTGGAGGAAATTCAGAATTTTAAATAATGGCCCTCAGTTCTAGTCCACCCAGTGTCGCCCAATTATCCAATCCAATTTAGATCAACTAACCAAAGCAAAAGAGTGTGATTGTTATTGAAGTGTCAAAATCATACTGGACTGTCATATATGAATGGTTATCCAACTTATCCTGAAGTGCAATTTAAAACTTTCACACCAGATCAAATAATTCTTTAGTCTTACCTAAAAGACATTTTCATTGCTAATGGACTGATCAGTGATATATATTATCAATCCATCCTTCTTTTTTTGAGGTGGTTATTAGTATGTTGGTCAACAAAAGCTGCAGGGTAGATTGCCACAAGAAAAATGGAGTCCCTTCTAAAAATAAATATGAGTTTCAAGAATTTTAGAGGATTTGACTCCCTCCTTCATCATATCATGGAGAACTGCCCCCGCCTCCATCACAGAGAGCCTTTTGGAAAATAGGGAATAAATTCAAGAATTTTGGAAAGTCTCGCTTCACCTCCGTCATATCACAGAGAACAGTAAACCTTGCTTAAGTCAGAGTAAAATAGGCTGTACTATTCTGTCCGAGTTAAGAGAATATCTAGTTGTCAGGCCTAGACAAAGAACTCTTAGTTAAATATGAAGCAAGTTTTCCAAAGACCATCGTCCGAGATAGGCAAAGACCCAACTTTAATATGCAAATCCTCATTGCCCTGTCCTTCCCCTGCTAATATTAGCCTACCAAGTGCAAAAGTACAGGACATGAAGCCCCAATCATCCATCCATCCATCCGAGATAGGCTAGGATCTGAAGTTGATGTATAGCGCAGCCAAAGACATATTCAACACATTGATGGAGATTCTTTCAAAAAATTTGAGTTTTTCTTTTCGGTCTAAAAATTAAAAAAATTCAGATGTATGTAGGGTTGAGATTTTGTTTTGGGGGGGAGGGGGTCAAAAAATGTTTGTCGTGGGGGGGAGCGAAAAAAATTCGGATTTGATGCATGTAGGGTGGGTAAAAAATTCGCATTTAATGCATGTAGGGTCTCCAAAAATATCGAAGTTGACGCATGGAGGGGTCGAACTTAATTCACTTTAGATGCATGGGGGGGGTCAAAAATGTAACCTGACCACCCCCCCCCCAGGTTTTTAAATGGAATAGCCCTTAATCATTTGTTGGCTACATAAACATTTTCCATTTCCATCACTGGATGTGTTATATGAGAATCCAGTAAAGCTTGTCTTGTATTAGAAAAACGTGTTGTTGGACCTCCATGTCCATGATTGCCTTTCGGGGAAAATTGATGGTCATTTGCTCCTCTCCCCCCCTCCTACGGGAAAATCCTAGCTATGCCACTGCTTCACAGCCCTTCGTATTCGGCATCAGTCCTAAAATAATTTATGATGGATCTTTTTGCACCTGTAGACGGTCTCGCGATGCTTTGGCATTATCATATTATTGTGTAAATGGACAGAAAGCTAGTCAGCCATTTAAAGGTGCATTAAATGTACTGTAGAAAATATGTTATTGATTCCTTTCACTCAGTGATAATAATGTACAATGTATATACACATTATAGAGGTGTATACAAGAGACCAAAACTCAAATATACCGGATGATTATGTTAATATATTTATAACAGTTTGTATGGTGGTGCCATTTAATCGTTTAATATAATTTATAGGATTTTTAAAATAGTTTTCGTCGGTTTTCATCATCATCATTAGTGTTAATCATTTCTATTGACTATAGCAGTAGATACTGTTTATTCAGTTTCCTTTAAATAAAACAGTTTTAAAACTGAGGTATTTTATTATGCCTTCTGGCAATATTGTTGTTCACAAGCCTCTAATATATTTTAGTAAATGTGTATCAAGTTTCAACATCAGACTGTCAAATAAGAAACATTTTGTTTGAAATTTATTACAATGTATACTTGCACTGGTGCACCATGAGAATATTATGTGAATTTTTTTCTGGCAATTTGTTGATACGCAATAAAGAATACTGGAAGAGTATCAAGTGTTTTAATTTCCGTACATCCATAAGTACAACATCCACCAACTTATCCCTTCGGGACTGCCGTTGGAAAGACGAAGTCTTTGCTTTTCCTTGAAACTGATAGATCAGCAGAGCAGGGCTCAGTATCCATCCTACCTTTCCTTGTGCAATTGCTGCGTCAATGACGCAGCACGCTCTGGAGGCCTTAATACTGGTACCAATGTTTAGGAAATTTAATTTCCTACATTTTGAGCTATGTTTGGGCTCTGTACGGCCATTCTTTCTATGTTAAAAGTGCATCCGAAGCACTCGGGGTTGATGACCGAAGTTTTGTTTACATGTTATATTTCCTGTCATTTCTCCATAAATCGGCCTCATAAAAGTACTTCAAGAATCCAGTGTGTTTTCTAAAGATAAAAGGCAGATGCTAGTATTTTTTTTAGATTTTTCAAAGCCACAAATCACCCCAAAACCAGGCCCTAAAGATTCTGTTATTTCACCCAAGCAAAGATGGCGCTGGCGCAGACATAGTTTCCAGACCTATGAAACTGAGAACTATATGGTGCTGCCACCTGTTACAAAGTCAGCTTTTTACACTGTAAAATTTGAAATTTGGAGCCAGCTAAGAGCTGTTTGCGGACTATCAGCCCAAACAGTTTCAAATTTAATTTCAACTTGGTTGTGTGATGTCACTGGCTGAAAAATGTTTTGTTTGTGTCAGTTATGGTCAACCAGATGATTCCGTGCTTATCATATTTAGCAGCATAGCTGACAATAAACAAACTGATTAAAGGACCTGAGGTACTTGATCGAATAAGAATATTAGGAGACCAACAGAAAACTGTCGATGATTCAGTGTGCAAATTGAAAGTAAGAAAATTAATTTTTCCAGTGGACCGCCGCGCCAATCCGCAAAGATCTATAAATGATTGAGTGAGACGAATGCACAATTTGTTTGAGCTAACATTGCTTGTTGTTTTGAGTTATGATAATAGGGATGGCTGAAAAAAACTTTTTTTGGAATTTCAATATGCCAGTGGTATAGAAAGTTGGCTATGGCCAAAAAATGAAAATTGGTGCAAAAAAAATTTTGTGGAATGCAATTTGTGCCGGGCCACTACGGCTTTTATGAAAATGCATATTTTCAGCCATTTCGCACGCTCTTTTAGACCAATTTTTGGTCTGAGTCAGCTTCCTTTGTTTCAGAAGGCTCAATGGAGTACTTAAATCTTATTTGAAGGCCATTTTGGATATGAAACACCATAAACAGGTTGCTTATATTTAAGATATAGCCATTTCTGGGTAAATGTTGGGAATAAGAACTTGGCTTTTTTTGTTAAAAATTGCCCGAAAAAATTGAAACTACTGCAATTGACTGAACAAAAAATGATTCCAAGTGAATTGTAATTACCCCGAGTCCTCCCCAATGCCCTAAAAAACATTTCCAGTGTATCATCTGCATCAATTTGTTGTTTTAGTTTCCAGAATAGCGGCAATTCCGTAAAATCAGATTTACAGATTTGACTCTTTAGCAGCTTGTAAAGGCCAACAATTAAATCTAAGTTATTTCATTGTTGAATAGGAATGAGCCCAGGTATTAGGGGTATCAGACAAGCCATCAACCAAAGCTCCAAGTGCAATAGGAGCAGAGCTACAAGGCAAATTGTCATTATATCGGACATGCTCACATAATGTACGTCCGACATGATGACATTTCGCCTTGTAGCTCAGCTCCTATTGCACTTGGAGCTTTGGTTGATGGCTTGTCTGAAGCCCCTAATACCTGGCCTCATCCCTATTCAACAATGAAATAACTGAGGTGCACTTGTAGGGCTACATAAGCTGCTAAAGGGTCAAATCTGTAAATCTGACTTTACGGAATTGCCGCTATTCTGGAAACTAAAGCCACAAATTGATGTAGAAAATACGCTGGAAACTTTTTTTTAGGGCATTGGGGAGGACTCGGGGTAATTACAATTCACTTGGAATCATTTTTGGTTTGTTCAATTCCGATAGTTTCAATTTTTTCGGGCAATTTTTAGCAAAAAAAAGCCAAATTCTTATTCCCAACATTTACCCAGAAATGGCTATATCTTAAATATAAGCAACCTGCTTATGGTGTTTCATATCCAAAATGGCCTTCAAAGAAGGATTAAGTACTCCATTGAGCCTTCTGAAACCAAGGAAGCTGACTCAGGCCAAAAAAATGGTCTATAAGAGCATGCGAAATGGCTGAAAATATGCATTTTCATAAAAGCCGGAGTGGCCCGGCACAAATTGCATGCCACAAAAATTTTTTTGCACCAATTTTCATTTTTTGGCCATAGCCAACTTTCTATACCACTGGCATATTGAAATTCCAAAAAAAGTGTTTTTCAGCCCACCCTATTATGATAATCTCCCATTGCCGCAACTTAAAAACAACAAGCTATGTTAGTTCAGAGGAATTGTGCAAACAGCTCACTCAATCATAATGCTAACAAGTCTTTTGTTTAAGTCTAAAAAATCAACCTTCTGTAGCTTAGTCTGTTCTATTACAAAAAAAAAACAACAACACATTTTTGTGATAATTCAACAGAGTTAATAATTCAATTTACAAGTGTTTGCTGCCATATGGCCTCAGGTCTACACAAGGGTATTACGTTGATCAATAGTGAATATTCAAAAAATGTTCAATAAATTCATCAATTGAAACAGATCTGTTTCGTATGGTAAAGATGTAGGCCTAATATGAAGGTATTTGTCGCTGAGCAGTGCAAGCCTAAAAGCACTTAATCTGGTTATAGATTTATTTATTCCTAAGGTTGTGAAATATGCATAAATGTGATGACTACTTCCTGGTGTAACTTATTATCTCAATATCCCATAAGGCACAAAGTGCAGACCAATGAATAAATGATAACAAGAAGGAGTACTGACAGCTCCATCAATGGATTGTTCAGTCAACTTAATGCATGTAACACCTTGTGTGTTGTGGCAAATTAGTAGTGTCAGTCTTCTTTTTACAGTGATGGGTATGTTATACCTGGTCCTGGTGTGTGTGATGACTGATGAGCTTGATGAAATTGTCACTAAGTATTCTCCCCTCTGTGCATGGAGATTGCAGAGTGTATACATGTATGTGACAGTGATCCAAGTCTCAAACAAAAAAAAAAAAAAAGTGTGTCCAGTCACTCCGGTGAGATTTCTTCAACCACACCATGTACACTTGTCATATTAGCCCATAATCCTTGAAATAGCTGCTATTTAAATCAGCTTAAATAACTCATATATAGTTAAAGAAATAATCAAAAGAGCAATAAACCCATGTTACCTGCAGGGACCAATTGGGAGAAACATTGCAGGTGTTGCCCTCTTGTGTGTTGTGTAGGAATCAGCTTAAAACTAATATGTAGAAGCAGTCTCTTTTTGTTATTATACTTCACGAGACTTCATGGGGGGGGGGATAGTATTCACTTATGTGTGCTTGTTTGGGAAGGCAAAGAGTCAACATCACACAGACACAAAAAATAGGTCTTTCTCAGAATATCTACTCCCCAAATCGTGCTTTGCCACATACATGTATCCCTCGCAAAATATCCAAAAAGTGCAATTATGCCACGTCATCAATGGTACTTTTCCGAAAGTTCAAATGTGTATGTTAGAAACTTAGTCACAACTTTTCCATAGGAAGTTATTTGGTTCGACAAACAGGCAAATCCAAATAGTGTCCAAATAGTGTCTCATGGTGAGCAAGTATTTGGACACTTTTGGCTTTGCCAATTTGTCTACCACCAAGAGAGCGCTCCATGTAAATTGTAAAGCAGCACAGGAACAGCTATCAGGAAACGCCCTCTCCTGGATATTTTGAAACCAAAAATATTGCCTGTAGATAGTAGAACTTGTGGCAGGTGGACAAAGACTCACTGACTCACTCACTGACTCACTCACTGACTCACTGACTCACTGACTCACTGACTCACTCACTCACTCACTCACTCACTCACTCACTCACTCACTCACTCACTCTCAACAGGGGTCAGCAGCAATCAGGAATTTATTTAACATCCCCTTTTTTCCCTGTGGGTCTGCATGTGAAGAGAGTAAGACCTTAAAATAAAATAAATTAAACATGTATTTTTTAAAATAATTTCTTGATCCCTGGTATGGGGAAATTTGTGGTGTCAGCCTTCCACTGATTACAGCTCAGGGCACTGAGGGCAGCCACAGAGTATTTGATTTTTTGATTTGATTTATTTGTTATTTTCCCGAAGGCAATTGTTGTAGTGCCCACGGGCAGAGGATATAGGAACATTGCCCAAGGTTCCCATGCCATTGGCATTCTCAATTTTTACAATAAAAAGAAGCATTATCGGGAAAAGTGTCCTGTTTAGAAAGTTGATGTGCAAATTGACTTTGTGACCTTTAAGAATATCGAGCTAATAATAAAATAGTATCTATCTATCTACATAGCCAATTGTGGAGCGTATACATAAACGTACGAAGCTCTTTCTTGCATATTTCGTACGTAAATTGGTTGTTTTCACGTATGAAATATTACGATAATGTACATACCTGAAACATACGTAAATTTTCATATGGATTTCATACATGTTTTAAAAGGTGGTTTTTGGGGGCTTTAACTTTATTTTTTTGCATTTTTTTTAGATAGGCCAATGTAAGGTCTAGACATAAACCATTTGTGGTTACCATATTGCACTAAAATGGTCAAAGTAACTGAAAAGTACCTGTATGACATTTTTATAAATTTGTACGAAATTCATACGAAAATGTACGTACGTACTACGGATCGGCTCTTTTTTGTGAGTTTCACGCATAGAATTTACGTACGTAGTTCGTGCGCTGCACAATTGCTAGTGTATCCATCCATCTATCTGTCTATTTATCAAGCACAAGCATGTGTGGTCTGTGGGTAAAACTGCAGGTGCCCAAGTTAGTTTAAGTTAGGTGCTCGAGTTCCCCTCCTTCCTTAACTTAGTGGGTTGGAAAATTGCTCAATTAGGAGAGAGTGCCATTCACACATCACATATTTAGCATATTATGCTTACACTAATGCCATAACAGGTTAAGGAATGACAGCTTCCATTCATATAGGTTTTGAAATGACTGTGGCATAATCATATATGGTAGTGGGTGCTGTGAAAAGCTATTTAATGACCCACTGTTAGCATAGGCACTTGCCAATTGCCACTGTATTTACAATAATTTATGCCGTGAAAAGGTGAATTTATGAAATTCAATTGACTACATTTACTAAATTTTAGAAAAGAGCCTTCGGGTTAAATTTGCTAACCTCAGTCCCCCACAAGCCAAATTGTTAAATTGGTGGTCCCCTCTGTCAGTGTCTATGCTTGGCAAATGTGAGGGACCCCACACATGAGTTGAAACTTGTTTACTATGTATACTAGCAATTGTGCAACGTACGAATTACGTACATAAATTCTACGTATGAAACTCACAAAAAAGAGCCGATTCGTAGTATGCACTTACATTTTTGTACGAATTTCGTACGAATTCATATAAATTTCACATAGGTACTTTTCAGTTACTTTGGCCATTTTGGTGCAATATGGTTATCATAAATGGTTTAAGTTTAGACCTTGCATTGGCCTTATAAAAAAATAATAAAAAATCAAGTTAAATGAATGTAACATAATATCAGACAAAATGCATGCATGTGGCAGGATTTTTGCATTCCTAAATCCTACTGTACATAAATAGATCAAGGAAAACCTAGCTTGATTTGGACCCCCAGCCTTATCATCCCATCATTACGTCTTCCTTAAGTCAGCTGCTCATAATTATGCCTACATGAAGCATTTGGAGCTCATCTGCTTCTTGTGTTAGGGCCTACATGCAAATTTTTGGACAGAAAATTTATATATGTTAGTATGTAACCATCAAAAGTTTCAAAACTATCTTTATATATTTCAACAAATTTAACCTCCCCCCCCCCTTAATTTACTATTTTCACAAAATACACAAAATATCAATCAACGTTCTGATGCACAAACATAACAATTGATACCCAAAACACAATTACCATCAATTGTGAAATGGATTGTTGTAAATTTGCCATCAATAATAACCACAAATTAGACAATAACCTGAACTTTATTCAAGACAGCAGCTGGGTTGATGTTTGAAGTTTTCTCAGATGAAAATCTGTTATTATTCATAATTAAATGATATCAATTATTTTTTGTCAAATAGTTATTAACTATTCACATTGATTAATGCTGTAATGAATTATTTACTGGTAAACATTAAATTAGGAAATTATTATAAATTTCAATAATTTGGAACCCATTGTTGTAGTGCACTGTCCTTTTGGTGACAAAAATGTATGAACACTTAAAATTGTTATGGACATCACTGATAATCCTAGTGAAAAGATACCTTTAGCCTAATAAGCCACATTTTCCATCAATAATGCTTGGATGCATGGATGATTGGGGCTTTTCGTCCTCAATCTGTGCTCTCGAAGGAAACTGCAGAAGTGAAGGATGACTGAAACTGCTGTCCAACAAATAAGTATGCCAAAGTGACCCACCTAGCCAAAGCTGGGATCACACATTGGCCATTGGGCCATGGGATCTAATCTTGCTTACCAAGATACCATTGGAAAAGCTGGTATCTAACCGACAATGTGTGCATGTTAGCACCCTGCTAAGGATTAACACTGTTACAGTAGACGAACATCAAGTGCTTACAGAATTGGACCAAAATGTTCCTTGTGAGGTCACAGCCCTATCCATGCCATGTTAAACTGTATGATGTGTAAGCAGTCAGTGACATCATAGCCTATACTTGCAATGTTGTTGCGGCAATCCATTTGGTGTGTCCCTCAACACTTGTATGAGGTTGCAAGCTGCCTTAATGACAAATTGACACCTCATTTCAATGTATTTGATAGGACTTGTGGTGAAGTCTTTGAGGCCCAATTGCAGCAGAATGTAAGTACTCCTCATTCGTCTACTGTAACAACAGCAAACAAACAGTCAGATTACTGTTTATTTTACAAATATTATAAGTTGAAACATAATGAGCATATAATGATGTCTAAGTCCCTTCGGTCGGGATCTAACTGACAAAAAATGCATGTTAGAACCCTCCAAATCGATGTGTAACTAATACTGATAGGTTCGATATATAGGGAAACCTAAATCGTTACCAACGGAGCCCCCCCCCCCAGAAATTCAAGGAATAGGCCCTATAGATGCCAAATGTAAAACACTAATTAAACAAAAAGTATTCCTTTACACATTTTGGTAACTCTCTGTATATGAGCGTGCAAAGTTTTGTAATACTTAAAGTCTATTCGAATTTTTATTGAATAGCATAAAATTAAAAATTGCTTATTATTAATCATAGATAAAACATTGTCACAAAATTGATGTCTTAATAAAGTAATTTCATTTGTCATAATCATAATAATAGTATTGTACACACAACTACACACGATAATTATAAGAGGCCTACAATTTGCACAAAAGAAGAAATGTGCAAAATGTAACCCAGCAGGAATATGACGTTTGACAACACTCTAAAAAATGCCGGGACAAAATTGGTTTTTTAGATTCAAAATGGTTTTTTGAAAAACCAAATTTCAATGCAAAACCAACATGGATTTTTAAAAAAATCCATGTTGGTTTTTTGCATTGAAATTTGGTTTTTCAAAAAACCATTTTGAATCTAAAAAACCAATTTTGTCTGAAATTTTTTAGAGTGAATGAAGGGAGGGGTCATTTGATTGGGGTTGCAGTAACCAATTCACCAGTCACCCCTCCTCCTCCCCCGGCCTTTACAACCGCCCTCTACACCTCTTTTTAACCCCTTTTCCCCCTTTTTGTAAAAATTCCAACTGGAAACTCCCCGGACGTGTTATATTAACAGAATTTGTGAACTCGTGTTTTGTATAGAAATGGCACATAAGACATGGAATTCTCAGGGGTATAGGTGATAATAATCATTGTTCTACCAATTAACGGGTCAATTATAACAAACTAGAAAAGCTAATGCATATATATTTGTGTTAATACTCATTTCATCCGTATAATCCGTATATATATTGATATTTTGATACACATTTATTAATTTCACTGTATAGGCCTAAATCCATGGGATAAATCTTAGATTTAGAGAAAATACAAGTACATAACTTTTTTTTCATTAATTTAAACAAACAGTAAAGCAGAAATTAAGTGATTCTCTTCATCAGTTTACTTGTGAAAAAGTTCTGTGAAATAATCCTAAGAGCTATTTATTTTATTGCTGTCCCATTGAAGCTGAAAATGAAATAAAATATTTTGGTTGCTGCTCGAGTCCTTAGGCATATATACATTTTGTATACAAATCTTGTACTTCAATGTGTGAAATCATAATATGATAAAATTTATAGGCCAACAAGAAATTCTGAATGTATGATGTAATTGGCGATGTGAATGCCACCTAGGGTGCGTAATAAGTACTGTCCATTCGTGCTAATTCATTCGTTTATTCAGTTAATTCATCCACTTAACTGGTGTGTAGTTGATGAATTCAACCGCAACGGAGCAGTACATTGGAAGGGCTCCCAAGCAAATTTGGAAAAGTAGAAATATGGAGAATTTGAGAGAAGGGGGGGGATGTAGGGGGGCACGCTCCCTTTTTTCCCCCAATAATTCTAGGGGGAAGGGGGTAGCTGTCGGTTATCATTATGTCCCATTTTGCCCCCATTCACCAGATGTATTTGACAATGGTAAACACCCTCCTTTATTGCCCCTTTTGGTCTAAAGTGGTTTTCTTTAGTAAACGATTTGACAACGTAATTGGGGGCGTGGTTTATCAAACTGATTGACAGATCACTGGACCCCTACCCCCTCATTAAACCCACTGGGGTCTCCCCAAAAACTCTCACCATATGCCACGGAACAAGTAAATTGGAAAAAAGCAAAGGTCTGCTGGAAGGTCCTTTATACTTGGGGTAGATTAATAATCATGAATTTGATTCCTAATAGACATGTTATTTGCAGTGTTTGTAAAAGAAATGGATGAAATAGTAGTAGAAGTATGAAAAGTAGATTTTTTGCAAAATAGATTCGATTTTGACCAATAAACGGAGTTTCTGTTAAAAGTATATAATTTCAAAAAAAGTGAATTTTGGAAAAAGGAGAATTTGACTGTCCCTACAGGAGTATTAGACCAAATAGTGGAAGATGCACTCTTAAATAATTTGTTAACACAGAACCAACCTTAAATTGGTTGAAGAATTAGGTTTGATGGTCATACCATATATAAGCAAGTTCATGGTTGAGAAGTTTACTAATTTGGTTGTCATAGCATTATTGGTTGAGCAATAGCCAATAAGCATTGCATTGGTCAAACAATATATATGCATGATTTCAACCCATGGATTTTAATCACAGTCTATTTGTTTTTAGAGTGAAATGATTGTGGAGATTGGAGAGGGAGGGGGTGATGCGGCTTTAGATCCTTCATTTATGAATTGGAAAGGTTTTAAATTGTGATATTTCCATGCACATTCCATAGCAAGGCTGTATTCTCGGCACATGCATACAGGATAGTGTCCGCCTCTGTGGAGGCTCTGGTAGATAGCAGTAGCACTGTAGAAGGGATATGCCTACTCGAACAAAAGTTTTTAGACTGTAAAGAATATGTAGCTTGCCTATTGATGGACTTATCTAAGGCATTTGATTGTCTTCCGCATGGTTTGTTACTGGCAAAACTAAGTGCGTATGGTTTACATGAGAATGCATGTCTGTTTGTAAAAAGCTATCTGTCAGACCGTTTACAACGTGTCAAGATTGACATGTCATGTAGTTCTTGGCTTAAATTGAAGAGGGGAATTCCCCAGGGTTCCTTGCTTGGACCGCTTCTGTTCAACCTATTTCTAAATGATCTTTTGACCCATCTGAATGATTATTGCATGCACTGTTTTTAATTATGCTGATGACAATAGTCTATCATGTCATCACTCTAATATAGAAACACTTGTGTCAAATCTTGAACTAGCATCAGAAAGAGCCCTGATTTGGTTTGACCAAAATTTTATGAAAGCAAATCCGGATAAATTCAATTTGATCATTCTCACTGGTAGAAACCAGCATGAAGAAGTCACAATGCGACTTCGCAATACTGTAATAAAATCAGAGGATGAAGTTAAACTCCTTGGAATAACCTTAGACAGAAGTCTAACTTTTACTCCCCATATTAGAAATCTTTGCAAAAAAGTTGCAAGACAGGTCAATGCCATGTCTAGGCTCTCTACTATGCTATGTCTTCAAACAAAATGGTCTGTTTTTAACTCTTTTGTCAAATCTAATTTTGCCTACTGTACTGTTGTCTTTCATTACTGTGGAATGCAAAATGATAAGAAGTTAGAAAAGATGTATGAAAGAGCAATTCGGACAGTGTATAATGATTTTGTGAGTCCGTATCATGAGTTGCTAAAAAGGTCAAATCGTAAAATGTTATTTGAAGAGAGAGAAGATGTTTTGATTGAACTGGTGTATAAAATTTTACATGGATTGTCGCCACCTCTTGAGGAAAATATGTTTGTTAGAAAGAGATTAAATCACAACTTGAGAGATACAAACGTGTTAGTGGTTCCAAACTATGAAACAGTAAAGTTTGGTTTTAATTCTCTGAGAGTAAATGGTGCTATATGTTGGAACAGAATGCCAAAAGCCATAAAAGACTGTGATAAACTTGGGTGCTTAAAAACGGCTCTTCGTAATTATAAATACACATGCAGATGTGGATCATGTATTAGATGTTTCTTTTATGCCTCTCGATAATTTTCAAGTTTTAACATTTACATGCTTTTACCCAATTTTTAATGTTTTTAAATATCTTATGCTTGTATATACTGTATATATTACATGTCGGTAAAAAGCAGATTTCTGCTTGTGTTTTTTGTTTGTAATTGCTATTCCGACTTTAAATAAAGTTTTCTTTATCTTTATCTTTATCTTTCTTTAACATTCAACATTGTTGCTGTTATATTACTTTACTGAAATCCAAGTTAATGCAAATCTGAAAGAAAATGTGTGATCAATTAACATACCCAGACCATGCTGCAGCAAGGTATTATCTCATCATCGCTTCAGCCAATTTATGCCACGAAGCTGTCAAACATTTTATGCAGCTTATCAGCATTTGTAGTCAGTGATGGCTCTGAATGGTTAAATGAAAGTGGTGATAGGCAAAGACAGGCATTTAAGCTGGGGGCAAAGGTATTTGACTTTCCTTTATTATACTTTGGCCTGTGGTGTATAGACCTCAGCAATGAATAAAAGGGGTAGGGTGCTTCCCCTGAGATTGAAAGGGCTTTTGATAGGTCCCCCTCCTGCCTGCCTCTTGCTTGGCCTACCTGTCACTTTCTCTAAAACGTGATGTTTTGCTCTAAGACTTGTTCAATCTGTCTGATTCGGTCTTGTTCCCCTTTATGGAAGTTTTATAGAAGTTCATACGAAATTTAAAAGGATTTTTCTAAGTGAATGGACTAAAAGAAGCGCTTTTTGTCCCCAAGTATTTCAGTTAAGTGTCCAGCATTCATGGAAAGTCCCCCCAAAGGATGTCTAAAGGTTCCTTGACATTGAAAATCATTGAAAATCAGACAGAGAATAATTGAGAATCAAGAACCCTTCACACAACTAATAAGGTTCATGAGTGTCTGTTTATTTCTTTCAAAATCCAGTGGTGAAGCATTTCAAGTACTTGATTGCTTACCCATTAGGAAGAAGTTATTTTATTAAAGGACTGACTATGCACACACTCAGAAAAAAAGGTTACACAAACATCCATATGTGGTTTTTTGGCTTGTCACCAGTATAAAACCACTTCTGGTTTTTTAGGAAACCCTCTTGATGTGGATGTTTGAAAAACCACCATCTTAAAATCCACTTTGGAATGGTATAAAACCTTTAGTGGTTTATCAAGAAACCTATGAAGGCCTGTTCAACACCAAATCTCTGGTTGTTTATTAAACCATTTGTGGTTTATAAAATAATCAAATATTTCATTAGCTGGTTTTGTACATATTCATCTTTGGTTTTTATAGAAACCAAGTGAAGTAAATATTCACCCTTTTTAGGTTTTACAAATATCCATAACTGGATTTACATTATTCCATCATGGAGCATATATTAAAACAAAATGGGTTTTTCTGGTAATCATCATTCCCGTAGGCCTTTCATAACCATATCAATAATTTAAATAAAACGTTAGCTTGTTTGCTGGAAAACCATGATAAGACTTTCAAATATCCAGGTACGATTTTTTTACCTCACCATTGGTGTTTCGTACAAAAAAAAATTTTTGGTTTATTGACAAATTTTGTCTTTCCTTTTTTGTATATTTTGAGCACACAGGGGGTAAAATACATCCAAGTAGAAAGAAAATAGAAAAGCATTTGACTTTATTTATTATAATCTATTTATAGAACTTCAAACAAGAAGAAAATGAAATTAGCATGCAATAAAAAATATATAATTTATATAGATGTAGGAAGAAATAACAAGTGTATAACTACAATTCAAATTTTCAAATATAAACACCAGGAAACCACAAAACACATAAAAAACAAATGAAATACATATTTTCATATTTAGATATACTCATGCTGATATGATACATTTTTTGATGCAATAGTCCATGAAGAATGCAGTGTAATAGTCCATAAACGTGAAAAAGTTCTTCTAAATGTTGGTGAACACCGGATGTCGTACACCCGGTAACAAGCATTAACGCAAGAAAGAATCAGGGAAGGGCCCGCACTGTTATCATCTGGAATGCTGATGGTCGCTGACGTGTGTCCAATAGGCTTTGAGATGGACCACGATTCTTCAAGAATGCTGTTGAGCACCCGGCTTCCTGAAAATACAAGCAATCACCATGTTATTTTTCATAAGTTCGTAAGCATAATATTACGCAGTGTCTATTGCATTGGTTTCATGAACAGATAGAAATAATGAGTTGTGTGTATGTTTTACGCCTCTGCAGCACCTTATTGGGCTATATTGATTGAAACAATGAGTTTTAACTTCTTGTCTGATTCTGAAACACTCTTCACAAAAGTTCATAATTTTGGCCATAAACAGTAGTTTTAATTTGAAATTGACTCAATTTTAAGGCATATTTTATGACAGTCAATCCATTGGTTTCTTTATAATCTCTAAAAAGCTAGGAAAGAGAGCTCAAATACAAAACAGCAGTCATTTGCTCATGATGATATGTGCATCTTTGCTAGCTACGCAAAAAAGCTAGACAAAGAATTTGTGACATGTGATGCCCTTCATTTAAGGATTAAGAGAAAGATAACATTAAACAATGCACAGAAACAGAAACCCACCTTTTCACTCGTCTGCCTCAAGGGCATCACCAACCCGGGTCTGAGAAGAGTTTTTTCAGAGATGATTCCTGAGACCTATCCAGAGCTGTTCAGTTGATAAGCTCATCCAGTTCCAATGGTTGGATGAGCTTAAATTCATGTAAAATCTGAAACAGAAATAATAAAATTGTTAGGCACACTCTATTGAAATAAGGGAAAACAATTCTTACTATGTATTAAAATAACCTGACTTCAGACAGATGTCAAGACAATTTCTGTGACATCAGCTCTGATGTCTCCCTGCAGGAAAAGGAATGAAATTCTTACTATGTGTTATAAGCAATCTTGGAAAATAGCCTATAATAATAATCATTTATATTACTGAAGCTTTGCTGTCATATACCCTATCTTTTTGAGGTGGTTAGATAAGAGTAATATTATGTATGAAATTACACCAAATGTCCTATTTAAGTTATCCATATTCAAAGGTGAATAGCGAATACCTTTTTACCTAAAAATCTTCAGTCTTGTATGATAGACTATAAATATGAGGCATTTACCAATGAAATATATGATTAGACAACATCATGTATAGTAAACATCACAAACTGTAACCTAAGACATGTGTAGGTAAGGTGGCACTGTTGTTCCACTTCCTGTTTGATCATAACAATGTCTTGTGAAAAGCACATGTTTGAAAAAAAGTCAAATTACTATGAATCTAATTGTTGTCAGCAACATAACGCCATGCAGAACTCTCTATGTAATCATTGTTGGTTATATCTATGCTAAAGTACACATTCAGACTTCTTTGATACTGAATTAAATGGCTTCAAAGTTGCCAGGTAAGTTGGCAAAAGTTTTCTGTGTTGACATGGTTTTAGGAGAATTTTGATCTCTTACCTTGCATATTGTCGTCTACAGGGCAATACGTTAATTTTGCCCTCTCCAGGTATATCCCTTGCAATGAAGGTTCAGTAAATAGATAATTCCATGTTGATAAATAGACCTGAAAATGTCTCAATTGAGATATCTTTGGCAATAAGTCCATGGCTCAGCTCTGATATCTTCTACTTTGACAGTGTTCATGAGGCTCTTTCAAGAAACAGGTGACAAGATTTTAATCTTGTTGTATTGTTTTTCACTGATTGCTGGCTATAATCCCCTGTCTTGAGCCTCAGGTCAATAGACTCTGAACTTGACACCCATTTAAATGTGATTAAAACTGGATTCTCATTCAAAGGGTTGTGTGACCATGCTAAGAGATCTATTTGTAGCTTTAAATGTCAATTTAAAAAAATTGTTTCCATTGCGATTTCTGGATGATGATCAAAAACCATATAATCCTTACTTCCTTAAGATAATTGATCGCCAGCAACTAACAGGGTTTTAAAAATGTGCACACTCTCTGAACAAAGGCCTGTGATATATACATAAAATAGAGTGACTGTTATGTCAAATAAATGTTAGTGAATGTTCCTATACAGCTTATACTAAAAGAAAATTAGTCATAAAATTCATACCTTGGAACTGATGATAAACCAGGATGTCCTTGCCTCTTCATTTAATATGTTCAATGAACAAATCAATCAGACCTGGTCTCTGCACCATCTAACTGACTCTCATAAAAGGTATATAATTGTGTCTCAAGTCTGACAAAATTACCTTGTGATTAGCCTTAAACAAGCTGTAACAATGTAAAACACAAACTTGCCAGATTAAGTGTTGATATCCTTAAATGTGAAGCTGTGAACAATGTTAAAGACCAATGAACCTGGACACATGGTGTTTTAAGTATTCATTTGGTTTGCAATAAAACCATTTTAATCGTTACTGGTTTTGGAAATATCCAAGTGGTTTTTTATAAAACCCCAATAAACCTGTGTTAACCAAACTGGTTTTTAAATGATTCATTTGGTTTTTTAACAAACCATAATTAACCCGTTTTATCCATTTGGTTGTTTATACATTCAAATGATTATGTAGAAAACCCCAAAAAACCAAGTTTTTTTCTGTGTGCAAAGTGCCAAGCCGGAATACGGTAGCAGTAAAACTCTAGTGTTAGTTTTGTGAAAAAAGTTCATATTCTTTCAATTCTATGCCCATGGGGTCTAAAATTACTAACATAACAGGGATGATTTTAATGTTTCAGTTTTGAAATTTTAAGGGGAGGTATGGGTGAGAAATTCCCCAAAAATATGTAAGCTTCACATATTCAGTTTATGGCACATCTTTGACCAACACCAGCCCAGGCAGCCAGTCCAAGCTTCAATTATATTAAAATATGTCTCTGTCATCACTTAAAGCCATGTCAAATACCAAATCATCGCCAAATTTTCGTGAGTAAATAGTGGCGTTGTGTCACTTCAAAGATGTCCACACAAAAAAGTACTTACCATGGCAACATGGAATTTACTGTGGTGAAACATAACAATGATAACTAAGTCGTTGCAAAATGTTGTTCCTGTAGCTTCACTAGATTTGGAGAAATAGCCACAAATATTTTATCTAGTGGTGAATTGCCTGAAATGACGTTAACGTCACGTTTTTGCCATTTTCCGCAACATGTGAAAATCAACTTTTACCCTGTACGAGATGTGAAAAAATCTTGACAACCATTTGTCGTAGGAACCTGTGGGATACATCATCGGAATCCTCTAAAAATTGTCTTGGAGATTACAGACCAGATTTTTAAAATTTTTTTTCGTTGCAAAATTATATGACATCGTAGTGATAGAAACGAGAAATTTTTCAATAAAAATGACTTTGGACTACTTTACCCTAATTTCTGACACTATGAAAAGAAATATCAAAAATCCGCTCTGTAATTCCCTGCGTCTTGCCTGTCTTCATTTGTAAATTTTTTCAAAATTTTTCTATCATGTCTGTAACTTCAGAAATGTCACATCCCGTGAGCAGTAAAAATCAGCCTTTTTTCGCCTTTTAAACTGGTTACCATGGCAACCATTCATCATAACAATGCAAAATCACCTGAAATCATCTAATTTAACTAAAACCTAACTTTTTATACCAAACTTTGTTCATTAAACTTAAAATTGCAGAAAAGTGCCCTTCTCACCCATACCTCCCCTTAATGGCTCTGTATACATGATTTTTGACATAATTATAATACAGTGAAGGCCCACAGTTATTTAAAAAAAGAAGAGGTATTTTTTAATTTCATAAAAATTACTCATATGGTAGAGATGCATGGTGTTAACTTTTGAACGTTTAATAGGCCTATATAGGCCAATATAAATTCTGACATACGATGTACTTCAGTTCAAGACCTTTCAGCATTTAAAACCCATATAGCATTTGGCACACAATCTTATACGTTGTAACACCCACAAAGAAATTACATCATAATGATTGATACTGAAATTCAAGTCAAATTCGTGTCAGTCCAGATGATATTGCAATTAAATTTTCTTATTATGGAGTTTAATTCATGTCATTACGGATAATACTGAAATTAAATTCATGTCATTGCGGATGCTACTGAAACTAAATTCAAGTCATTACGAATGATACTGAAATTACATTCATGTCATTACGGATGATACTGAAATTACATTCATGTCATTACGGATGATACTGAAATTACATTCATGTCATTACGGATGATACTGAAATTACACGGGCCACTTGAAAAACAGCTTTGCTAAAGCGTTACCCATTTAAATCACTAAATATATTGTCTTTAAGAATGATACTGAAATGACATTCTTCTCATTACAGATGCTATACTGAAATCATTTTCATTTCAATATAGATGATAGCGAAACTCTATCAATGTCATTATTGATAATATTGAAATTGAATTTATGTCAAGGATGATACTTCTCGTCCTTATGGATGATACTAAAAGTACATGGCTCATCCATAGGTGTCGCTGTGCCTGTGAACAGACAGAAGTGCTATTTGAATATGTCACTCCTGAACTAGTGAACATGATAAAATTGTAAACAATGATTCATGTAGGCCTAATGCTTAAGAGGCCGTGCCTGTAAAAATCATGCGGGGGTGGCAACGTGGTCCGTGGCGGATCAAAATGATATTAACATGGATCATAGTATCAACAAAGTTAGAAAACCTAGAGCCGAAATTTTGGGTCAAAAACATTTATTTTGGGAATTATAGGCCTTCGAAGATTTACCTCCCTCGGACCAAAAAGGAGTATTTTATATTAAAATGATAGTAAAAACACACCTTGTTTGCACCCCCACAACTCTGCTTCTGCGGCAAGTGGCAAAATAGTGATTACAGATTTTGTTTTCTGATAACTTGAAATTTGTAAAAACATGAAATTAACTCTGGGACCTCACATCCCCATTTATATATAAGCTATATCGTATATGTATAAAGTGCCACTTTTTGGGTCACTTTTAGGGCCTTTTTCAGAAATGGCATTCTATACCTGTGACATCACAAACATGCTATTTCTGCCTTTATCTTGTTTAAATGCAAGTTAAACTTGTCTAATGAAGTGTCAAGTCAACTTCGAATATAATTCATATGCCAAATGACTTGCAAGGCGGCCGCTATGTAGGTTGTTATGACTCAAAGTAGGTAGTAAATTCGGAGAAAATAGCCTTTTTTCCGAGAAAATAGCACAAAACTACCAAAAGACTTAAATGAGACAAGTGAAACAGGTGAAAATTACATAGTCATGATGGAATTATCACAATAGTAATTCTAAAGTGTGTTATAAACAAGAAATTTGAATTTTGTTTATAACATGTTGCCATGACAACCATGGTTATTGTCAGTGTGTCGCACAGCATACTTCACATTCGCAGAAAATTTAACCGTTGACATATACATATTATGGTACATCATTATTAATGTAGAAGGTCAAACAATAGCTGAAAAAAAACCCTCCTTTGGCAATGGGACTTTTTGGGGGGCAAAAATAGTTATTTTTATGTGATTCATTGTATAATGGCATATCAAGATGGCTGCCGTTGGCCATATTGGGGGTACCTAGCTGATTCATATTTTTGTTCCTTTTTACTATGTTTTAGGGGGTAAAAACTTTCACATTTCTGATAATTTTGGGTAGCAGATATTTTGTACACATATTTTTGGTTAGCTTGAATGGTCCTGGCATAGAAAAACCAAAATGGCGGAATGGCGGCCATATTGGATTGTGCGCCATTTTGTCATCATTCAACTTTTTGAGTCAGAATGTTGTGTGATACATGAATTCATGGTTATTTAAGGGTGGTGAATTCATTTTTGACATCTAAACTACCATTCAGTTGCATTTATGGCCCATAAAGGAAGACTAAAGCTACCAGCTGTATTGGGGAAAGTCAGGTTAGTTGATACACAAGGTTAACTGTTACACCCTACCTGCTGGTTATAGAAATGAGCATATGTGAAAGTGCTGCCATTTGTGGGAAACAGAATAAAAAACATTCTTCAAATCAAGGTTAATCTAGAATCAGAATAAATATTTAGGAGAAAAGTTAAATGCGATAAATCCCTGTCCAGAGATTTGTGCTCAAAAGGTACAGTGGTCCCTGCATTACAAGACCGCCCCTTTTGCGGTCATTAAGTAGTCTCTCATGGGGGTGCGGTCTCTCATCCCTTGCAAATTGTACTAAAAATACTACTTAATGCGGCAGGAATGCAGTTACTTAAGGCAAGTCGGTCTTACAACAGGAGGTCTTACAATGCAGTTACCACTGTACATGGTTTTGTTTTCTTGCAACGGGTCAAGGATGTAACTTAGTGTCTAGGTCATAATTCTGTGTAAATGGTTATCTAATAAACGACTTAAGATGACCTGGTTTAACCTTTGGTCCAGAGCTCAGCTCTTTTCTGAAAACACTGTGTGGACCGGGTAGTTGATACAGAAGATTCCTTAAGCTCTGTATTGGCAGGTTTGCCCAGAATTTAGCAACCATGACCTATTAATACAATCATAAGTAATAGAGAACTTAATATTAAAGAGGAAGTCTTAGTGGAACATGCCATGAGATATATTCATCGACCATCAGATGAGACTCGCAATGAAAGACTTTAGTAGACATGTATCCATAGGATCAGAAGTACCCTGTTCAATGCTTACGGCTTCTTAGAAGTTTGAGAAGTTTTATTGGGTATCCAATGTCAGTACGAAAACTGTTTTGGCTTGGAGCCCGCATTAACATTATAACATTCAACAAGACTAGGAGCACATAATATATAAAATCACATATTTAAATCACATACGGCATTAAAATCACAGTACATTATGTATAAAAAAAATTACAAATAGTATTAATAGCTACTGTCCCCTGATATGTTTTATCAGCTCTTTTTTTGAATTTATAAAAATCCTCGGCGTTTCTTATTGACTGAGGGATATCATTCTAAGTTTCGCTGGCATTCCTTTCCAGTGATTTGGTGTGGCAACGTTTATTGTGAAGGTCTTTTCATGATGCTGATCTTGTATTGTAACTGTGTAAACTCCTACCAAGGCATTAGCAAGTGACTATTACTTTGCATTGTCCATCAGAGTTTGGTATATCAATTAGTGAGTGAGTGAGTTAGTGTTTTACGCCCCATCATTGGTATATCAATTAACCTGCCTGGTTGTATTAACTAATTTTACCAATAGGGATAGTTGATACGTTTGACAGGACTGGGGTGAAAGTGAAGTTCATCCATATATTTCAACAAGATTTTACCAGAGTACAGGGTTATACACCTGGCTATTCATCATTCCTATATCAACCTCCATTTAGTTTGCAGGTGAACTTTTCTGAAAACTATAACCAGCCCTTCCCCAAGAGCTTCATTTTGTAAACACTGCAGCTGAAAAGTACACAGCCTTCATGAAATTCCACACAGTGATATTGATATACCTAGTAATTATTGGCTACATATTGACAAAACAGTGCTAAGGTTTTTTTGCCCTAGTTGCAAAATTGACCTGACAGTGACCCGTATTTATAACGTATATCCTTGAATTTGATGTCCTTTGAAGTTTTTGTCTGTTTCTCGCCATGGCTGGAAAAAGTAAGGAATTTAAGCATGTCGTTACCTGGAAATTTATGAATCTCAACGGAAATTTTTGAAGAAAGGCCCCATTTCTGACTTTGATTTGCAATAATTCATCGGAAATTTTGTCGTACTCTACCAAATTGTTCACATTTTTCTTTCTAGCCCAAATTTTTTTTTAAGAAGTCAGCTGATAGGTTAAATGTCTTAATATCTGCCATTGTGATTTAGTCATATTGCGGGTAGTCAGGTTTGGTGGGATGAGGTTCCTTTAGATCATAATTTACCATTTTTGACTGACCACTTTTGAGATCCTGTACATGAGTTTGAACCGGCTGGAATGTATATTTTTGTTCAGAAAATAGTTTTTGAGCCTGCAGCTGTGATTTGATGTATAATTCATCTAGATTCACCATATAATGTAACAGCTCCTTTATGTACATAGTATCATGAAATATATATGGCTGTCATTCAGCCACCACAGTAGTAATTGCCCAAATCCCATTTATATGATAAACATAATGGTCCTGAAACAAAATTTTTCGGTTATTGTAGTATGTCAGCTACATTTTCTGTCAATATCATGACAGTACTTGGATTAAAGCATCCTCAGTGATTATATATAATTTGTTATATACAAGGAGAGATTGGTGGCACAAAATGGCACATCAAGTCTTCACACCTCCATATCATTCATTGTAAAGCAACAATGCATACACTGTGCATATGTTAGGCATGTATACTTTATGTTAAGACAGTTTTTAACTTAACTTTTCTAATATTTCCTGCTTATATGAAATAATCTTCTCCTACAGCTAGCATATTATGCCTTGTCTGACCATTTGACATAATTGTAAGGGGTTCTGACTTTGCACGACCACAATTTCCTGTGTCAAGCATCTTTACGTGCCAGTCAACAAATTTCAATCAGTTTTCAATATCCCAGACCACTCATCTTGACATTTTCACCAGCCCTATTCATGCACCTTCTTCAACCTGGCACACCAAAAATCAG
This sequence comes from Platynereis dumerilii, assembly GCA_026936325.1. NCBI lineage: Eukaryota > Metazoa > Annelida > Polychaeta > Phyllodocida > Nereididae > Platynereis > Platynereis dumerilii. The sequence goes on from JAPTHN010000005.1 coordinate 16,711,289, forward strand.
GACACTCACACCTCGTTTCAGCAGCAAGATTTTGCATATAGGCCTTGCCTATGTGTATCATTTTGTCTTTCAAACACAATGTGTTTATGATTACCTGCAAAAAAGCCATAAATCAAAGTCATGTGGCAAAAATTGTTATCTTATGGCCAATCAAAGAAACGTGAACCTTGTTTTGCGGCACCTTGTACATGACATCTGGAACACTAAATTAAGCATCAATAAATGATACCTTTACTTTCTCAGCTTGAAACAACTAAATGATAATTCTTATGACAAAATGAAGTCCATATCCCAAAATCTCCGCACTTTGCTGAAGTGCACAAATTGAGGTATCCCATAACCCTTTCAGTTTAAAGCATAACAATATAGCTTCCAGCTGTAGTCTTCTTTTTGAGCTGTAGATGAAACTGAATGGTAATTTAAATGTCAAAAATGAGTCCACCACCCTTAAATCACCATGAATTGATGTATCACACAACTTCCTGAGTAAAAAAAGCAGAATGACGACAAAATGGCGCACAATCCAATATGGCCGCCATTCCGCCATTTTGGTTTTTCTATGCCAGACCATTGACTCTCAATTAAAAATATGCGTAAAAAATATCTGCTTCCCACAATTGTCAGAAATGTGAAAGTTTTTACCCCTAAAACATAGTAAAAAGGAACAAAAACATGAGTCAGCGAGGTAAACCCAATCACGCCAACGGCAGCCATCTTGAATATGCCATCATATTATGGATCTCATGAAAAGAACTATTTTTGCCCCCAAAAAAAGTCCCTTTGCCGAAGGAGGGCTTTTGTTCAGCTATTGTTTGACCTTCTACTTTAATAATGATGTACCATAATATCTATGTCAATAGTTTAATTTTCTGTGAATGTGCAGTATGCTGTGCGACACACTGACAATAGTCATGGTTGTCATGGCAACATGTTATAAACAAAATTCACATTTCTTGTTTATGACACACTTGGGAATTACTATTGTGATAATTCCATCATGACTATGTAATTTTCACCTGTTTCAATTGTCTCATTTAAGTCTTTTGGTAGGTTTGTGCTATTTTCTCGGAAAAAAGGCTATTTTCTCCGAATTTACTTCCTACTTTGAGTCACAACAACCACCATAGTGGCCACCTTGCAAGTCATTTGGCATATGAATTATATTCGAAGTTGACTTGACACTTCATTAGACAAGTTTAACTTGCATTTAAACAAGATAAAGGCAGAAATAGCATGTTTGTGATGTCACTGGTACATAATGCCATTTCTGAAAAAGGCCCTAAAAGTGACCCAAAAAGTGGCACTTTATACATATACGATATAGCTTATATATAAATGGGGATGTGAGGTCCCAGAGTTAATTTCATATTTTTACAAATTTCAAGTTATAAGAAAACAAAATCTGTAATCACTATTTTGCCACTTGCCGCAGAAGCAGAGTTGTGGGGGTGCAAACAAGGTGTGTTTTTACTATCATTTTAATATAAAATACTCCTTTTTGGTCCGAGGGAGGTAAATCTTCGAAGGCCTATAATTCCCAAAATAAATGTTTTTGACTCGAAATTTCGACTCTTGGTTTTCTAACTTTGTTGATACTATGATCCATGCCAATATCATTTTGATCCGCCACGGACCACGTTTCAGCTACATAGGGCATCCACATGATTTTTACAGGCACGGCCTCTTAACATTAAATACAGTGGTTGACATATATATAACTTTTACGCTGTGATAAGGGTTATAATATGTAAACAAAACATTTTACTTTAATAAAATTAATTAACATTTATTATCTAAAGATACTTTGTCAATAATTTTCACATTGAAGATGTAATTTGCTATGACCATACCATAGCATACTAATAAGATTACCTTCATATACTAATAAATTTACAATATGCCAGAACCTGTTCCATTGAAATCTCATATCATCGGATTGCTGGGGCTAATAAAAATGGTATTTCTAATTTATTTGAAAGGTGGCCATACTGATCTCAGTATGGTATTTTAGTAGCTAGAAAAGATAGAATGAATCCAATTAACACATCTTATTTAGAATATGGGACTGTTGGTAAATTAGGTTCATTTTAGCAGTAGGCTCAGAAATACACAGAGTGAGGGGACCCCATGGCGAGCCATGGCCAATTACATTCCTTGATCTGGGGTGTGACAGTGTGGTCATGAAAAGCTCACCGTTCAATTAAATCACCATTTAGACCTGTCTACAGAGTCTAGTGCTGTTCAACAAGCTGTTATATCACATGTCATCTAATTTGAAGACTTCTTATATTTTGGAGGTTTTTGTAGAATTTAGAAAAGTTGTATAGATGTGCGACAACTAGCTAAAATATATGTCTACAGACGAAAATATTTCCTTTTTTTTTCAGTTTAATCAATTTTTTTTTTGAAGAAACGTTCCTTATGTATCCTATTGGAATTCGATTCATTGGACTTACAAGATTATATTCAACAATATTGTGGGGGCAGTCAAATTCTCCTTTTCCAAAATTCAGAAAAAAAAGTTTTAGAAAATGGGAGAATACTTGAGCCAAGTGATGAGAAAAATTGATAGAAAAATAACTTGATAGGCCTTCAGACTATTACAGAGGCCCAATGACTGTGGGTAACTGTCAGCTTGTTTTAATTGTTAATCATACCCCTTTTTCTTAATTGGGTTACATTTGAGGTGGTTGCGTGTGTGTGCAGGGTCGGCTGCTTTGAAGGCTGTGAGGGGGGGGGGGCATATGCAACACCCCCCCCCTCACAACCCCCCTGTAGGGTTCTAACACCAAGCAATCCTGTTATGCTATCAAGCCTTTTATTAAAACATCACTGGCAATATGCTGTACACCTAAGAGACTTCAACATTAATTCACAGCCCCTCAATAATTCACATGTATTTTTATCATGCAATCTCCTGTCAATGTAATACAATCAATACATGCAATCTAAAAACCTCTCCGCTTGTTCAGAAGTCACCTGGGATAGAGGTATAGAAATGAGTTTTGTGTAGGCCTATAAGAGCACAATGTTGAAAGGACCACGTGTATAGATGCACAAGTGCCTAAATTATGGGGATTTAACACCTCCTCTATTAAAATAATTAATTTGAAATTTATCATATTCTAAAAAGAGATGAAGATAGATAGACAGATAGGTAGATAAGTAGATAGATACCGTTAGATAGATAGATAGATAGATAGATAGATAGATAGATAGATAGATAGATAGATAGATAGATAGATAGATAGATAGATCTATAGATAGATAGATAGATACATTAATTGATTGATTGATTGTTTGAAAGATAAATTTATATTACTTATTTAACAAAATGATAACTTTTACCAAAACTTTTTTTTAATTGAACAAACTTATTATATAATGACACAGCCCTTAAAAAACAACCCTTGCAACTCTTGAAAGTTTGTATTATAATAGTAGCAAGGGCTGAAGGGTGCGTGCAAATACATACTTTACAAACTGTAAATCATTACTGCACGTGTGGGTTAATATACTTGCCCACGGCTGCAAAAAGTAGGCGAATCAAAAATAATTGATCTCAATAGAGAATAATTTAACAAATACCTCTGACAAAACATTTGGAAATCATAATATTCGAGGGGTAGCAAATCTGCTAAAAGGGCTTACATTAAAGATGTTTGGAATGAAGGGGGGGGGGGGGCGAGGCATAGCTGCCACCTGATTGGTCGTCCAACAGCCAATCAGAGAGCAGCATTTCAGCTCTTAGCATTCTGAAGCGTGAGGTTTCTGCCCTAAAATTTTTAGCAATGAGCATTAAAGCATTTGGGAGCTGAAGTGTATAGCTCAGTTTGTATAAGAGCTTTTAGTCAGCAATAACATTTGTGGAAAAAAAGAAGAAGTTTTAATCTAGGAGAGGTTATGATCAAGAGAGGTGTAGCAAGTCACTGCAGGAAAATTTACACACCAAAGGGATTATACTAATTTTACAGACTGCCTGAAACATCTGCATGGAATAAATAAGCCTACAAAAATGATTTCAAAAGGAATATTAACTACGAAATCATAATCTCAGTGAGAAACATTTGTTTGATAATTTAAACACACTTTTCAAATCACTCACTGGATGTCTGAATAAGAGCTTAAATTACAAACTTTGAAAGAAAACACAATTTATATGATATGATAATTACATCAATTGTCTAATCAACAAGCCAAAAAAATCAAGTTGGCAAACGAGTCAAAGGTTCAAAATTATTCTCGAAACAGAATAGAATATTTCATGTTCAAGAGATTCAGAAGTCCAGGGAAAAGGCAGAATACAGTAAGAAACAAAAAATATCAAACAGAGACATGAGCACGATCAGAGAATAAAAAGAAAATTTCAAATTGAAAATGGAGTGTCAAACCAGCAGCGCTTCAGGACCAGAAGTCGGAGGATTACTGCCAGAAAGATACCCAGACCAACCCGTTTCTTTCATGGATTACAACAGATCATTTGCTAGACCATTTCAGGGTCACCCTTCGTATGACACTGCAGTTACTACCCAGGCTATGATCAGTACCAACCCGTTGTGCTATTTGAGCGGACAATTCATGGACATAAAGTCCATGGCAGGGAGGACTCCGACTGTTCTTCCGGGAGCAGTCCACCCCGCCACAAATTTTTACCGGGGTGCGCCCTTCCCCGAATTGCCCTTCTCCCCCCTCGGGGGATTCCAACAACCCCCGACTGTTATAACCCCTAGAGAGGGTACCATGGCTATTAACCCCATGGGTGATCCAAGAGAGCACATGCACAATTACCAAGGACTCAGAAATTACCCAGATATGTCAGAAAAAGCAAGGACAATCAGACACAGGGAGGACGATTTCACAAGGGGTGATTCGTACACAGCTACCCGGCCTTCACCAACCCCCAGCCCCGGGGACAGACCCTCCCAAAGCCCGGACTCCAGTCCCCTCGGCCCCAATTCCTCGCCCCCTCTCAGCCCAGGACAGGATGAGTGCAGCCCCCCTGGTCACAGGCAGGACGATCATAATGAAGACAGCCCCACTGAATCCAAGAAATATCCAGACTACTGTCGGACACTGGTAGTCAAAGGTAATGACAGATTTATTTTACATCCAATTAAAAAATATAGATTTTCTTCGACAACATTTGCAATTTCTCCTTGCAAAAAAAGTATTCTTCAAACATTACCATATCTCCGAAATTATGGTCACTTTCAGAAGAATGTCAGTCATAATCTCCTTTTTTTCCCCAATTTTTTTTCTCCAAAATCTTTTTTTACGAAAATATACTCCCCCCCCCCCCAATACAGAAGATTAACAAAAAATAAATAAAAAATGCTTGATCCTTACAGCCAGTCAATTTGATATGCGGAAAGATATTTCTTAATGAAATGTACTCTTTGTGATTCATGGTAGTTAATGTTCAAAGTGTCATGACTCATGATCAAACTTCCAGCACGGGGTCCATAGAGGCCGTTTGATAATCAACATGATTTGTCATCAGATATCAGTGCAAACGAATCAAACTCCCAATCCCTTAGTTTGTCACCAACACACAACATAAGTCTCCTTTTAAAATCAAAATTACTTTGAAAATAAAGCTTACTCACGAAAGATCATCAGTATTATGACTAAATTGACGGGCTGTATAACTTATAAAATTGACTCCTAAAGGCGTCCTAAATTCCTATCAGAAAATACATATTATCGGGCTTATTGAGCAGAGTTACTGAATGGTTCAAAATATATCATACAACTTTTCCTTCCAACAATAAGTCCCTGCAGCAGTTACAAGCGATTTTTAAATGATTTTAAACACATTTAGGCAATTAGGCCTTTCTACCGCTTTAACGACTAAACTAAATCATCTTCTTGAGACTTAATTAATTAATTTTATTTACATGTATTGCCATCATGGAACGACGATTTTTCAAAAGCAGATGTCGACTGACAATGTTTGTGATATAGTGCATAGTTTGTCCACCCAGAGAATCTACTTTGCTGAAGTGAGTTTGTCCAGAGGTCATATTAATATTTTTGTAAGATACGTTTCTTCAAGCAGAACTTATTTGTGGAAAATATTGAAATTATATTTATGAGTAGGCCTATGGGCCTGGTGACAGAATTATCAGTTCAAACAAAATGTCAATGCAACAGATACAACCACAAAGGCTCACTGTGGTTTAGGCCTACTAGAATCTTTGTTGGCAGATTGTTCATAAACATTCTGATTTCTGAAAATCACTTTTTAATATTCAAAGAAAAGCGACAAGTAGAAATTGAAAGAAAAGTCAAACTGACATAAATTTTCGTCACGCATAGCTTTTTGGAAGAAAAGGAGATTTTTGCTGCCCCCATCCATTTCCCCTATTTATAGACCTCATCCTAAGCATGGGTCCAAGGCCTTCAATCTTGAATATAAAAAATCAAAATCCAGAAAAATAAAATTGGACTTTTTACTTTTTCCTGCGGCTTATTTATTTAATCTTTTCTGGAAATAAAGTTATAAATATTTCATTTGGAGGTTTAAATTGTGTATTATATGATTGGCATATACCATCTCAAATCTGTTTATATAGTAAATGATTTCGAACAGTAAAACTTGGCTATACCACAGAACTCTTCAATATATTTACATTGATTCATATCATTTATTTATTTGCCATAAAAAAACTTGTCGCATTATCCTAGACATGAAAAAATCTATGATAACTAATGATTGAAAACATAATAATCATGTTCCCTACAATATTTATTATGTGTCACAGCCTAATCATTGTGATTGTGATAATATTAAGCAAAACCTTTCAACTTCTGTGCATCATGGGCTTCGTGTACGATTACTCATAGCTGTTCACAAATCTAATTAAATCAGGAACATGTTTTAAGATGTTTGTTTGATGGGGAATTGTAGGGCTACAATATAATTTGCTTGATTAGTTTGCATTAGAAGAAAATACTTCCTGTTATCTGACACTTGTCTGGAAGAAATAAATGAGTACAAATCTGTTTGGTAGGGGGCATTTGCTGTCCTTTGTAATATCACCCACAAGAAGCCTTGCCATTGTAATGTCTCAACAGGTGCCCCCCCCCCCTCCATTCCTGTCTGCTCAACTGCCCAACAGTCGTTCTTTTTGGCAGTTTTTCGCTTCTCATATTTCGCGCCAATTTGAGAGGATTTCGTCTGCTGCCCTCATTAAAACAAGACTACCTAATTGAATTACGTTACTTAATTGACAACTGACATCTGCAATATCAACACTGACCTGCTACTTGATTGATAACTGACATTTTTAATATCAACACTGAACTGCTATAGCCTATACTTAATTGACAAGCTGTAGATTATCAATGATACGTCATACGTTGTATGTTCTTCGACCTTCGTACATGTACGACTTTCAACCAAAATTTAAGGGGAGATTCGAAAGACTATAATCACAGAGCAATAGGCTGGAAATCCCATTAAATTTGGACCAGAACTCATTCTTTGTTTGAATATTACCTACTGGATGTTGTATTTCATTTAGGATGACAGTCTAATCAGTACCATCCTCAGGGAAGTGAACTAAATTTATTCACTACCATTCTCAGCGCAACAACCATGCATGAAGATCTACTTGCAATTTTGCCCTCCTCAGCTAAATAGTAAATTCTCGTTTTTAAGGATCTATCTATCTATCTATCTATCTATCTATCTATCTATCTATCTATCTATCTATCTATCTATCTATCTATCTATCTATCTATCTATCTATCTATCTATCTATCTACATATTTACGAAAGCCGTTTATCTTTTAATAATCTAATAGGCCTATCCATATTTCAACAGGACAAAATTCTATCATTTGACAAAATACGTACATTTCAGCCACAAATTCACAAGGTTCTCAATAATAGGCTCTAGACAACATCAATATTTTACAATAGTCTATACCTAATTATTTATCACATAATATTACAGAATACACAAAATGTCAGTAGGTAGATTGACAAATGAACACCCATTGAGCAATTCTAGTTGTTTTATTAGCTTGCTTAGAGGCTATTGTATCTCTCAACATGATCACCCTTGTAGCTTGCACCCCGATTTAGGGTGAAGAGTAATTGGCTTACACCCTTCCCCCTCCATATTTTCCCTTTTCCCAGAGTGACAGAGCAGCGTTCAGCAATTGTACTGATATGCAATTCCGTGATCCTTTATTTTGAGTTATTAAGTAATTTGAAAATAAATTCAGCTTTTTTTCTCTAGATTTTGTGTGGTTTCTTGTTTTTATTTTATTTTTACAATTGACAATCCTTTCAAATGAGCCATTGCTAAATTTCTGGCACAGGCCTACGTATAAGTGAAATAATACCAGCCAAAATATTTTTTACAAAGTATCAATTTCTAACAAAATTCCCTTTTTTCTTTCAATTTTTTTTTTCTGGTCCATAATCTCCTCCCCCCCTAAAAAATATCCCCTTTTCTAGCACCTGACCAATTGTTTTCAGTTATTTCACGTGATAACCGTGCCCCGTGCTGCTCCCCTACAATAATTCAATTTAATCGTAACAATGAATCGTGTCGGAATGGGGAGGGGGATGTTATATTTTTTCAAAAGAATGTGATAAAAGATTTGTCTAGCACTTGTTACAACTTGTTCACCATACCTTGAATTTCAAGAGGCTGTGATGTCCCACGGGAATATTTGAAGTACCCCTGGGGTATGTGTTAAGACTAAGGGGAATTTCAAAGTCACAAAAAAGTGTGAAGTCACTGTACATATTGAACACGCGCCCTAGCTGCTGTAGGGCAATTAAAAATATGGCACGATTTCTTACGCTTAAAAATGTGTTAATTAATTGCAACATTGAGCAAAAACAGAAATTTTGTATCTGAAAGGATGGCCCACCTATTCAGTGTTCACCTAGCCTATAACACCTCCCTGCTGAAAGGTTGTATTTATAATTTCCCCAAAGTAAAACGCATCGACTCTAAATTAAGTGTGACAAAGGTCTTCAATTCAATATAGGCCTACAGTGCCGCCTGTAAGTATGTGAAACGCATGACATTGTGCCATTGCATCAATGCTAAACATCCTCAGCCAAACTGCTTGTGGAGGCATGAATTTTCATCGGATGAAAGGGAAACAAAGTGGGTCATAAAGGCCGATGTGAGAGGCAAGTGGGATAAAAATAGCAGCCTATTTTCTTCGCTGTAGTCGGAGTTAGGTATGGGTCAAAGTCTTTGATAAGTAAGTGAACCACCCTTCCCTATCTTTTAACATTGGGCCTGCGTTTCACTTACTTATCAAAGACTTTGACCCATACCTAACTCCAACTACAGCAAAGCAAATTGGCTGCTATTTTTATCCCGCATGCCTCACATATCGGCCTTTATGACCCAAAATGTTTTCCTCTCATCGGATGAGAATTCGTCCTTCCAGAAGCATTTTGATTAAGGATGTTTAACATTGATGCAATGGCACAATATCATGCGTTTCACTTACTTACAGGCGGCACTGTATATATAATATTTATGTTTTTCGGTTTTACAAACTGCTAATTTTTCACCATATCCAAATAAAACACGAAATATACAATATGATATTTATAATAACAATAAATTTGAGTATCAAAACACTAAGGCTTGTCACCAGTTACCTTTTTTTACATTTCTTAAAAAATTATCAGAAACAGGACTTTTTTTTAAAATGACAAACGATGTAACACACCTCTTTGTAGTTAGCTTGGACAATACAGACCTTCAATTCAAAGAAACCTTTATTTAATTGAACTTCTTTTAACAGACCATCATTTAACACTTTTAATGGGCGGTTCAACAATTTTACTCACAACTGTAACACTTGTTACATCAGATAAGTGATAAATGACAAACTTAACAACAAATGTTACTTCAAAACAATGCGGTATCTAAATAAACAATTATTTGTCTTTAAACTTTCAAAATTGTTTTACAATAGGCAAGAAATGGAAAAAAGATAATTAGCAAAATTGAAATGATTCAAGTTTGCTTTGAAGTTACAGCTGTGAAACTAATCAGTATTGTGTGTACCCTAATTTCTCTAAAATAATAAAACATGATAGATAGATGCCAAAATTGGTTTCAAATAAATATCAGATTTATTCGGAGCAACATTTTAAGATAATTTCTTTAAAAATGATATCCATTTTGCTTGAAGAGAAATATTAAATTAATAAACTTTTAAGGTACCAGGTAGGCTCCATAGAATGAAAGAAACACAGAGGATAGATAGACAGATAGACAGATAGATAGATAGATAGATAGATAGATAGATAGATAGATAGATAGATGTAGATATATAATTTGCATGTGAAGCAAAACTTCTAAATAAAGTTGTCCTAGCTGAAGTAGGTATATGTGCCATTATATGGTACTCCCAACCAAGCCCTCTCCCCCTCGGTCTAGGTATATCCCTTAAAAGTCCCTTCCAATCATTGCCCTTCTTTTTGTTGAGAAGGCGGTGAAATTGTCCATGTCTTTAAAGTTGATGATAAAACATTCGGAGCACCAGGGCTATTTCTGAAGTGACATTATCAGGGTATTCAGCGTCAAGTTAAACCTATAATGGGAGGGGGCTGTTTAGAAAGTTTAATTTGACAGACCCAATCCCCCTTTCTTTGCTCTTATATTGGCTCTGATTTTGTTAGACGGATAAATGTCACTATAATTTGCCCCATGAACAATTTTGATAAAGATAGAATTCACCACCATGAGCTTAAATGACTTCCTCCAAATTGAAACATTTAACTCTTTCAAAAACTAAAATGTTTAATCCTTTTGCAAAAGCAAATTGCCCAATTCACGAAAAGCAGGTAATGTATAGACATTGCAGGGTTGCAGACAACATGTCAAGTACTGCGGTCAGTCAATTGAGCAACTGTCAGTGACATGACATAGGAATGAAGAATGAATAAATCGACAGTATCTATCTATCTATCTATCTATCTATCTATCTATCTATCTATCTATCTATCTATCTATCTATCTATCTATCTATCTATCTATACCTATCTGCACATGTCTATCTATTCATCTATCTTTTTGGATAGGAAGGGCGGGGGGCTATTTTTCCACTGTACTCAATACGGTTAGAATATTAGGGGGAGACTATTTAATCTCAAGGGGGGGGTTGAGTTTTTTAAAATAAATAATTTCTTGCTCAGTTTTGATGAAATAAATAAATTCTTTTGGGCAGTTTTGAAATAAATAATTTCTGGTGGGGGTATTTCTTTGCAAGGAGTTACTTGATTTAGGAATAAATATTTGGAGACTTCGCACACTTAAAATAAATATTTACTGCCAAATTCACCATGAAACAAATAATTTCCCGCCGAGGAAAACTCCCAAGCTCCCCCCTGGAAATTAAATGATCGCCCCCATATCTTAACAAAAAATAAGTTTTATCAGCCCAAAACAAAATACAAGAATTCCACTATCCTTTAAAACAGAATTGTACCACCAAGCAGAGCAAGGCTACCAGATACCACAATTTCTACTATTTCTGGTATATCTGAGCTCTGCCAGTTGTTGGCACCCAAATCAGGGAATTATATCAAGTCCATGCCTATTCCACAATGGGTAACGGGACTCTGCAACTTTCATTTGACCCAATCGGTGAAATCTGGACAGCTACTTTATTCACATTGACAGCTACATGTCCACCTCAACTGCTAATGAGCCAGGGTAAATAGGCTTTAATTATTGGCTACAATTTCAATTGTATGCTACCACTGTTATTGTTGAATATTGTATGTCCACTATTTGGTAACCATTCACAGAAATGTAATTGCTTAAAATACCGTTAAGGTAAAGTATTGCTCACTTAATCGAGTTTTACTCAGAACTTTAAGGTTGGATTTTTTTACCGCTGTTTTATTAATTTTGGGGAAATACTTTTTTTGCAATGAATTATGAGTTTTGTGTGTCATGAATTTGATGGTGTGTCTTTACATGGTCATAACATTTGTTTTGACATCCCCTCCCCTTTTATGAAAAGTATTGACTGTAATTTAGAAACAATCACTAAATTACAAAAGTCAAAATCAATTAATTAATGGAAGGTCTACAGTAACTGCTGATGACACCATGCAAAGGGCAAAATGTTCAAGTTTTCACATGTGGAACATCAATCCAAAAATGTACATAGGAAAAGACCAAAAAGTTGACTGAAGTCAAGTACAAAACATGCTTAAAAGTTAAAACAGCCAATTAGACAGTGGAAACAGTTGAAGAACAATTCAGACACAATCTGGGTATTGTAGACAAACAATGGATAAAGATTGAAACACTGAAATGCTTGCTGCCTCTTAATGTTACATTGTTGTCAATGGTCATTACCACAAAAGCGGACAATAGCCAAATAATACAAAGTGGATTGCTTATGTACTTGATTCCCTGAGGGCTTGGCAAAACGTTCAGAAGGCCATTGAGGGTAACTGAAGTTACTCTTACAGTTACTCTTTGGAGTTACTCTAGAGTTTTGGGAATTGGCAGCCACGTTGTCTATGCAATTGCCCACCTGACTTTATTCAAGTGTTATTCAACACAAGTTATTCAACAAAAGTTATTCAACACAAGCAGGGGCCATCATTGCCCATCAAGCAGCTATTCAACACAATTCAATTACCTTAGCAATTACTGCAGTCAATTAGCACCCGAAGAAATGGACAGCACTCAGAAAATAAAAATCAAATGGTCTAGTGCCTGCTTCAATTGGTTCTTAACAAAATTAACCGTTATTGCAACATCAATAGGGTTATTCTTGGTATGCAAAACGTGGCAAAAAGGTTTGAGTGGATGGAGAAACTCCAGAATAAAGACATATGTAGATAAACTTTAAGCCCATAATAATGCCCTATATACTGGATCATTGATTTACCACTCCTTAAATATACAGGACTAATGATTAGTAATAACCTGATCATAGGTCCAAGTATAGAAAGTACATTTCGACAATCGACATCTTATTTCTGTATTTTGACGATGGAACTTCATTTTCACCAAGTCTTATTTTCGTAAAAACTCTCATGCATGCAGTTAAAGTTTGGTTTCAAATATTAAATTAATTTAAAAGCCAAAAGTTTACATTTTTTGCTCCACGGGCATTTACAATAGACTAAGATTGATACAGGCAAATTGGTCACAGCGTACATTTATGAGAGTTGAAGAGTTAGGACCGACATAATTTGTTGGTACACAGATAATTGCTCAGTGTAGTAGTTTTCACCCAATTATCAATCGTTTATCACTCAATTTGCATCCTAGTTGTTAGTAATTTGTTACATAATTCCATTTAAGGTGACACTCTATTAACATTTAAAGGGATTTGGAATTTCAAAACATGAGATCTGTGATTAAAAAAAAAAAGACTAATTTATTCGTAGGAGGTCTTTAAAGGTAGTGGGTAAAAGTTAGCTGCAATTTAGAATTTTAGTTGCGGTGAGCAAAATAAGTTTCGCTGGTCCTGCATGCAGACAAATTTGTCACACATGTAAAAACAAAAGGCACCCAATCAGAGAGTGTAAGCGTGTAAGATCATCACTGGTGAATTTCACAAATGATTATGGATCTTTCTGTATCTGTTTTAAAGAGCCAATTAAAGGCAGCATGGTTGAAACTTTCAATCATGCAGGCAATCAGTCAATTAGGCCCTATATGGAATTGACCAATGTTCGTTCGTGGGTAGGTCTACATCAGTTTGAAAATTGCGTCCGTTTCCAACTTTTGAGTCCAAAATAAACATTTAGTGGACCTTCACTGTTCTTCAGTCTCTCACGAGCGAAACCCCAGCTGGATTTCATTCAGATGAGACATAGAATTGGTGGCCTCTTGTATCAGTGTCCGAGCTGGGCAAGTAACATATCCCTCACATGGGGTAAACGTGTAACATGCTGAGGACTCCCTCTCGCTCTCTTATCTCATCAATAAACCTTCGTGAGCGTCCAGAACTGGGCTTAGAGGGCTGCACTTACCATATCTGTACATATCAATCGAACTGTGACCATCTATATTTTATCTATAAATATCTATATTATCTATCATTCTTCTTCCTGAACTTGCTCTACAATCAGATGTATCTATAAAATTTGACCTTTTCAATCCTTGTCATTCCAGATGCAAGTGGCGCCACCAAGGAGCTGGTCTTCCCGAAGGCCCTGGACTTGGACAGACCAAAAAGGGCCCGCACTACCTTCTCTGCGGAACAACTATATCATCTAGAAAGAGAATTCAACCGCAACCAATATCTTGTGGGCAAGGAAAGGACAGACTTGGCCCATACTCTCCATCTCAGTGAAACCCAGGTGAGTCCAATACCACTGGCATTAGGTACAATTGAGCTCAATACTGGCAAGCACATTGACTCAGTCCATCCAAATTTAACTCCTGAAACTCCTTGAAGTCCCACAACTCGCGGAATATGCCCCATTTACTCCAGTTACTCCTTTTAACTCCTGATAACTCCCAAAACCTCAGCTAAATCCCATAACTCCCACAACTCCCGATACAAGAGCAGGTATACTGCCTCCATATCCTCCGTGCCCTACACATCTATACCCACTCTCTCTATTGAAGTCGTATCAAATATATCCACCAGGGGAGCAATTGTGCATTCATGATGCATGTGGCGACACCTGTGGGTGAATTAGTTTTTGAAAATAACAATGGCTGCAGGCCAAAAGTACAGCAACCCAGATGAAAAATGTATTTTGGATGTGGGAATGGTTATGATATTTATAAGTTATTGTAAGATTTGACAAGTTTTGGAGTGTCTTTGAACGATGAGAAAGGGTGAACATTGTGCAAGGTGTGGTGTTAGAGATATTTGATGGATGCCATGCAATGGAGACTTAAAGTAAAATCCCTCATAGCATAGCATGGGGGATAATCATAGCATAGCATGGGGGATACTAAAATTTGTTAACTCCTACAGGTAACTCCTGCCAACTAACTCCCATAACCCCTATAACTTCTGATCCTCTCACAACTCCCTAACTCCCAGTAACTCCTGATAACTTCCACAACTAGCGGTAAGTACTGCAAAATCCCATAATTTCCGGAAACCCCGAATGAAGGCTCTGTTTGGAAGTTACAATCCTGTTATGCCCAGCGGGCATTCTGATCTCAGCTGATGTCAGGATGACGTATGTGATGTCACACTGACGTCCCTTGACGTCAGAATAAGTCAAAATGCCCCGGGCTACCACCCATCCAAAAAGCAGTGACTGGACCAAGATGTGTGTGCACATGGTGTTTAACAATGACATGAATACCACATGGTTAATATTGAATCAACAAGTTCTATTGAAGCTCATTTGCAATCCACTTTTAAATATAATTCCCTTTCTGTTGCAGGTGAAAGTTTGGTTCCAGAACCGCCGAACGAAGTACAAACGCGACAAACAGAGAGAGCAAGAAGAGAGATCGGCAAACGCAGAGAGCATCGCAGCCTGTAACATCCTCAGAATCCTGCAACCAAAACATCCTCAAGGGGGAGCCACCAACCCTATGACATCACAAGGCGCCAAAGAAGAATCTCAATTCCACCACAATCCTTTTCTGCCCCCAAGTCTTTCCGGGGCTCCCCCACCGACCAATCACATGTTAGGATTAAGGCCGCCATTTTATGCACCTTGACCTTGTTGACGCTCAATGACTTTATCATTATAGGCTTGTAATTATTAATATTATGACTTTTAAAAAGGACCCGTTGATGTTTCTATGCATTTTTCAACTTTGCTGCATCTTTAGGCATATTTTTCCGTCTTCCAACCGCTACTTGCGCAAACTGTGGTTAATGTAGTCCTACGAACTCTGATGATCCGTTTTTGTGAAACAGACCTTCTGACATATCTTAGTCTACAAAATGTTTCTATCCACTTTAAACCCAGGCCTTTTCACGATGGACAATGCCAAGGGCCTGAAAGTTGGATCTCACGTGAAAATTGTAAGGTTTTGAAAGACTCGCCAAACTGTGATCCCTTACATCTCATACATCTTTTCCTAGGGTATGTTACGAAGCCATCATGGGACAATGTATGGAAACGAGCTTTAACAAATCTTCGATAACTTGAATGAAGCAGATTCATTGTTCCTAAAACTCCTCAAGCAAATGTTAATCAGCTGCATGCAAGGAAAGTAGCTTCCTCTTCAAATCTAAATGAAGATTAGAAAGTTGATCCAGTCGTCACACTTCTAAAGCTACTTCCAGGATATCAAGTATCCAAATCAGTGCACCAGCAAACTGGAGTCCGGCATTTAGAATTTCTGAATCTTTAGTTTCGACACACCAGGCAAAAACATTTATCGGTGTTTGAACAATCCTGCCTGATTTTTCCCTAGATATCTTAAACAAGTGAAACCAATTTTGCTCAAATGAACTGTAAATAACTTTTCTCGTTCCAAATTAAAGGTTCTGAATGCAACTCTTCTGTAGACGTGTTACCCTGCTTCAAAGCCTTTTTCTGAACTATTGTTATTTATATTGAGACTATCTATTTAACCATTACTGCATGTTTAAATAAATGATGTGAACACTAAATCTTGCAATAACAAGTTTTTTTTCCTTCTACAAATATGCATTGATGAGGAGGATCATAAAAATGTGTACGAAGATTAGAAGTTGCAAACGAACCATAACATGCAAGTGAAAATCACACCCAAACCACATTCACCGTAATGTTGCTGCCATACTTATCCAATGATTTTTCCAACAGTAGGGGACTGAACCCAAGTCTTTGGGTGAGTTGAACCAGCATACATTTTATCAACAAGACCTACAGTAGCTTAAAGTACAGGTTAGAGATCCCATAATTGAGTACAGCGAGAACCTTTTAAATAATAGACTAACAGCTGAATCAGCTTATTATGTCCGCCTCTTGCACATGGCCATACGAGCTCGCTAAGGCTAAGCTATAAATCAGTCATTATGAGATAACAAAATTCATCAAGAAATTCTCCAGAGGTCCATTACAACAGCCTAAATTCAATTAAGTAAAACTCATCATGATCCAGAATTCAACGTCCAGGCCCATGACATTTCTTTACCTTTGGATGATAATCACATGAAGTCATAACACATGTATATAATATCACAAAAAGTACATCACTATAACATACACACA
Source organism: Platynereis dumerilii (assembly GCA_026936325.1). Lineage (NCBI taxonomy): Eukaryota > Metazoa > Annelida > Polychaeta > Phyllodocida > Nereididae > Platynereis > Platynereis dumerilii. The sequence goes on from JAPTHN010000005.1 coordinate 16,728,435, forward strand.
TCTCAACTTCAGTTTAACAAGTATGCAAGTACAAACAACGAAAAACGTAGGACATAATTTTTTATTCAAAGTGGACATTTGCGGAAAATACATAGCAGGAATGGTGGATAGGTGGAATTCCCAGCCAGCTGGGGCGCTGGATAAAAACAAGATGAGGACAGTGTTATTGGTGTATGTAGCTAGTTCTAGAACTATAAATATCTAACCAGACTGATTGTGCGTTATATGACTCCTCAACGACTGATGAAGATGTCGAGACGTGAAAAATTCAAACTTGTTAAGAAATTATTCGAAAGGCAAACTTATGGATTCAGAAATATTACCATTAAGACAATACAATGAAATGTGTATACTCAAAAAGTTGACTTCGCTATACTTTGTGGTTCTGAATAAGAACGTAGAGTATTATCCAACCTGACTTTGTAATAGTTGTATATAAAGTTAACAGATCGCAAAATATTTCAAAATCTGTGTCTTCAAAGTATGCAATAACTTAATATACATCTAGGGTATCTTTCAATTTACACTTATATAATTTATAAACTCTCTTGATACTAAAACATCGGAAAGGTATTATGCTTAAAGCAAATTTGAATTTGGTAGCAGTAATATTATGGTACAGTTTACTAGTTTAGTACAGGCCTACATGAGAAAGGACGGCTGGGCAAATAGATATAAATTTGAGAAAGCCATTTCAGTATTCCAAGCAGTAAAAACTTACTTATTGACGCTCCAAATGTAAAAGATCACACAATTTCACACTTTATAAAAAGAACCTGTAAAAACGACCATATTGGCAACATTATATTGGGAATATTATATTGGGAATATTATATTAGGAACTTTGACAGGAAGGTGTTAGGAAATACATTTGACACTTGAGGTATTATTTGAAATGATTGGGAAATAAATAAATGCACTTCTAACTTTATTTCAGTACATATGTACTTTTCTGTGTTAACAGGTATTCATTCTTACAAAATGACATTACCTGACTAGACAGAAAAGTACCGTTACATGTGTATGACTATATCTGTTCTCCGTGGTACACACATATTTCACTCTTCATCAGTAATCAGTAACATCTTAAATAAAAGTTAGAACAGGATAAGAATTAAATATTAAGGTGAATATACTGGACAGACAAATCGAACATATTTTAGAGGTGAAATTCTGGTCCTATCACAGCTTAGATACTGCCGCCCCCTTCAAATCGATGAATGGTTTCGGCAGAGGGAACAAGCCCAGTCCTCTCTTGAAAGAGCTAATGTCCTCAATTTTCTCAGCCTGTAAGAATATCAAAGACAAAAGTTTTGTGTTAGATTTAGTACCTTTCAACAATAATTGTTTAAGTGTGATTCAAGTAATATGTTTACAGACAGGTTTCCGAGATAAATCACTCATAAATATTTTGTGACTTTACAACAACGTTTTCCCTGACCTGTGGCATAATTTCTGAACATTTCACACACAAGGGTGCCAGAAGGAAATGACGGTAGTGGGGGCTAACAGAGGGCAAATCCAATTAGCACAACAATAATTTCTAACTACGCAGCTTTTCTTAAGAGTATTTCTCTAAATCCGTAAGAACACTTTGATACAATGTTAAGCAGCTGGGGTGCCAAGTGAAGTGCATAATAATTAATGCATGATTAAAAAAATAACAGCAGGAGCCTACCTTCTTGTCATCGGTGGGAATGATTCCATCCATGGGTTCTCCACCGGCCTCATTTTCACCATTGCTGGTTGTTGCCGTGGAAACCACATGAACTGACAGCTTGTGTCTCCTGGGTGCGTCACGGGCGATCAAGTTCTGAATGTACAAGAATAAAGAACAGAATTAAGAATAGTATCATCAATTCATTCAAAGGAGATGCCCTTGGTTTCCATGAAGGTTGGGTGGAGTTCATCAAAAGTCACAAGTAACGCTAAGAAAGGCTAAGTTACATGTATAACAGAAGGCATCTCTCGATGGGAAGATAAATTTATCAAGAACAGTGGACTGAAAAGGGGCTTATATTCAAGGGGGACCACTATTTATTTGGAAGGTCACCTAGCCACCCACCCAGGGCCTCTACTCAAGGGGGACCTGTTCGAGGGGTGCTAACATAATGAAACCTGAATCCACAAAGACATCTTACCTTGTAGAAACTAGTAAGATCAGCCTTCGATATATTTCTCAGGCTTGCGGCTTCGATATTATCTGAAAAAGAAACAGAAAAACACCATATGTAACTCCTTTAATAACATAGGCCTAATAATGAATTGATATTGATTTTTTTTAAAGTTTTAGATTCTTTATTAAAAATCTTAAATTAATGAGACCCTTGCTTGGCTTAATTGGAAAAATTTTTTACCTCTATCAAAGTTGTACTGCTGAGAGGTGATCTCCGTCCAGTACTTTGCGTGTTGAGATGACAACTTCTTGGGTTTCTCCAGACGCTTAGAGGCAAGTGCTTCCACATGTTTATTGTACGACTCCTCATCCATCTCATCCAACAAAGTCTGAAGGAAAAATAAGCCATTATTGAACAACTGGGTACGAAAAGGTAATTATACTGCTTGAAGTATATTTCCTCGATATATTCACCAAAGGCCCTGCAATTTTTTTACGCATTTCCCGCCACATTTGTCTCATTTCCCATTGTATTTCCCTCCATATCTCTTTCTGTACATCCCTCCCCTGTTTCCTCTGATAACCCTCCATATTTCCTCTGTATTGCCCTACACATTTATTTCTGTATTTTGCTCCTGTCTCCGCATTTCCTTCTGTTTTTCCTTCTTTGTGTAACTCGGATAACTCTATAAATATTTCCCAACTCTATTTCTTCAACATTTTTCTCCATATATCCCATCATAGTATATATTGTATTTTCCTCTATATTCCCCTCCATGTTTAAATCTGTATTTCTCCCCATATATCCTGACATATTCCATTGTATTTCTTATGTTTTGATAAATTTTTACCTTGACTTTCTCCAGAAAAGCTTCAATTCTCGTTTCTACAAACTCAGGTGATTTTTCAGACTGCAGGATTATTCTCAATCCTTGGACTCCACTAGATCTTCGTACTGCACTGAATACAATATAACCTGCAAGCAAAAAATTTAGCATATTGGTTAAAAGTTCTTATTATGATAAACATAATTTACAGGTTGCATATGGCACTAAAGTGATTTTAAGCCAAATACACAGCCACTGATAAAGTGTGAATATAGGATTGACTGATTGGGAAAACTTAACTTTTGCCTTTTTTAGTTCAGTGACAATAGGACAAGTTTGGGATTTGAAAATTACTCGATATATAATACAAGCGAACTGAAACATCCCAACACCATCATTTATATATAAAAGAAGATTTGGAGAAACAATCACAAGATTTGGCGAATTAATGTACAATATTTCATGCTGCTGTCATTGTGAAAAGCAAAGGAGTCAGTACCACTTTAGAGGGATGGATGATTAGGGCTATACATCCTGTATTTATGCACTTGGTAGGCTTATTAGGACAGGATGAGGACACGGTAATGAGGTGAAGGATGATTAAAACTGCTGTCCAACATAACATAATTCCCAGTGACCCAGTCAGGGGAGAGAAATCTTAGTAAAGTTCAGATTTGAAATTAGTTTTAAAATCGCAACAAAACATACCTAACTGTTCCTGGGTCCGCAAGGTGTCGAAGCACGGCTGGTGGATGATCTGACAGAATAACTCTAACAACATGTTGTTCCTAGTTTCCTGGGTGGAGCATTGGTAATAGATTTCTAACGCAGAAGCTTGGTGGACCTCGTTCACTGTTTTGTATGTGTACCAACAATCTGCAACGGAAAATATTACACAGAACATATAAAATAATTTTTTTCAAAAATATCCACAGCTTGACACATGGTGTTATTGATGAGATGTTAAATTGGCGGCTCCTTGTATCAGTGTCTGTGCTGGGCAAGTAAAAGATCCCTCACATGGGGTAAATGTGTAACGTGTTGAAGACTCCTGCTCTCCCTCATCTAAAAAAAAAACGCTCGTGAGCACCCAGCACTCGGCTAAGAGGGCTGCACCTACAATATCTAACTAACTATCCTTAATAAGTTGTATAATAAAAAATCTCACCATCAGGTAGTTGGTGCTCTCTTAGACGCTTTCTTTGGCTGGCAAGGAGCGGCCTTGTCTTAGTCTGAAGAAAAAAAACCACAATAATATATTTTATATAATATTAGGCACCAACAGATCTTGATCGCGTGCATTTTTTGAAGCAGACATTTTACAAACAAAATGTAACCAAAAAGTCCTGTCACAAAAAAAATCTTCAACGTTACATCATAATCTTTAGTCGAGACAAACCCCGAAAAATATCACAGACTGAAATAACAATCGCAAATATTTATGGATAATTGAGCCCTCAAGTTTGGTATTTCAAATTTGAAGTTTTTTTATAGATTTTAAGGTGACTGAGTCACAACAGACTTACTTGCGTTGTGAGTGTGTCTTGTATAACTGCTGCCAACTTTTGGGCTCGTTCTTGGTCCACGTTCCCATAAACCAACACTTCTACGTAAAGACGGGAAAGCAATTCGGGAATGAAGGCTTTCAACTTCTCTAGCGTTACATCTGTGGGAAAATCAGAGAAAATAGTTAGAATGGATAGCTGAAATAACATCTTGTAACTGTAAGGTTGCAGAAGCGGTAATTTTGGGGCTTATATAATTATATAAGAAATTAAATAGATGTTTCAATTGAAAGAGGCCCAAGATGGATGGATGGATGATTGGGACTTGGCGTCCTATATTTATGCACTTGGTAGGCTAATTAGGACAAGAGGAGGATATGGGAATGAGGCAAAGGATGATTGAAACTGCCTTCCAACAAGGGTCCAGGCGAGAGCAGGTTTCAAACCCATGATCCAGCAATTCAGCATGTTACCACTTAGCTAACCCTCCCCCCCCCCCTTCAACAGTCCTAAGAGTACCTCCTGAACCTTAAATCTCTGGAAAAAAAGCAAATTTTTATTTAAGTCTATTTAATTATGACGTCATGACATACCTTCAGTGGCGGCAAGTAGTTCTTCCTTCGTCCACATCTGTTCCGACATGAGTACTGACGTATAGTAGATGGCGTGCATGTGTGGCTGTTCTGCCCTGAAGTTCTTCAATGACCGTACATGCTGGAAAGAATTTACGCACAAGTTTAAAATATCATCATCATGATATTTTGTCTCGAATTCCGTTTCAATTTGTTAGTTTTTCCATCAGATTTTGCGACTGTTGCTTGGTGGCACCACCTCAAGTCAAACCAGAGCAGAGTGAGTACCAAAAGCAACAAGTTTTTTAAAAGAAAATCACTAACATAATGTAGACTGCTGTATAATAATCAAGTCAGCAGACAAACTAGATCCATTCTACATAAATAAATAAATATTTGAGAAATTAAAACAATTTAACTTGACCATTTCTACAACTCACATTCTCCAAGAGGACTTCAAATCTCTGAGGATCGATCTCAAATGACGTCATTTTGTCCAGAACCTTTTTCAAGAACACAGGTTGCTTGTCATGGTAGCCTTGCACACTCAGCTGAAAGAAAGATGCCAGATTAAAAGTTTAGGCTGGCCTCTTATGATACGATGTATGAATGGATGGATGACTGGGGCTTTACTTCCTATATTTGTGCATTTGGCAGGCTAATTAGACAGGTGTAGTACACAGCAATGGGGAGAAGGATGATGGAAACTGCTGTCCAACATAAATCCAGGTGACCTGGCCAGAGCGGTTATCGAACCCAGTACTCAGCGATTGGTAGTCCAGTGGCTACCAACTGCATATTAGACCTCCTAGGATGCTAGGGAAAAATGCTTACAACTTTTCTGAACTTGTTAGTCAATCAGTGCCTTATCAGATAAAAAGACAGAGGGGTGCAGGAATTTATAGTAAGAGACAAATTCTATTATTTATCTTACCGTGAGACCATAGACTGTGTTTCCCAGATCGTACATCAAACCAGCCAGCTCAGCGGCATACGTATACTCATTGAAGGAATCCCTGTACAGAGAGACGAACATGTAGGTCAAGTTGCAGCTGAGGGGCTCCATGTAGGCCAGGGGGCTCGTCATTTCTATAGAAATGCATGACTTAGGCAGCAAGAAAGTGTCATCTTGCTTATACCACATCCGAAGGAGAGGAGTATCAGCCAGGATTGTGGGCAGATTAGACGGCTGAAATGAAAGTCAAAACAAATTGAGTATATCAGAATAATGTATCAGATCCTCAAATTCTTGTTCCATAGAAGCAATCATATCGCTGAAGACGCCTCAATAAGGTAACTCTTACGTGGAGCTTGCAAATTATTTATCTAACAAGAAATAACGTATATACTCAATTAAGTCAATACACCGACCTATCAAACAACCGAACAACCAATAATTATCCATCTCTTACCTCTTGTTCTCTCGTCATCAAGTCAAAGTTTGTTGGAATGAATTCGTTCCTTATCGGAAGTTTCAGAGCGTCATGCAGACCACAGTTCTTCCATTGCTGAAATCCGAAGAAAATTTTCAATCAATTACAGGTTTTGCATGATGTATCGCCATGATTCATGATATGAAATACACTTCATTATGTAATAATATCTGATAATATTTAGACAGATAGATCTATAACCACCAGCCTTAAATTCTGACGCTTTGTCTCACAATATTCCATTGACATGAAAACAAATAGATTAATTGTCCTGATCTTCACTACTGGACTTGAGGAATAAGCCATCATAATAACATCATTATCATGATTATGGTGCTGGTTCTAATGCTTGATGAAAACTTAAGAATCAGTGCCACAAGAAAGGTACAATACCTGCAAAGTTTCTTCTCCAATCTTTTTAATTGAGTACTTGGTTCCGTAATATTTCTCCGACTCCGTCACTGTTTCTTCAAACTTCTTGGCGATAACGGCCACTCGTATTTTCTCCGGGACTAGACAGTCAAGCACCATGTCAATAAGTTTGGGGTCAAACTGTTCAAGGAGGTAGCCAGCGGAGAGGACTTCGGGCATGGGGTAGTCCTGAAATGAGAAATTTAAAAGAATTGCATTAGGCATCGTTGTAGTTTTGAATTGGTCATTCTGACATTAGCATTCATCAATTTCAAACAAGAACCCATAGGTTGCCAACTGCAAGTAGCGTTTTCTGGCGTTTTAACAAATGCATATAAAACCCGAAAGTTGCATAAGAGTTTTTCCTGAGAACCAGTTCAGCCTATACAGAGGTCGAAACTTGCCAGAACGATTTGGCAATCAGCAAGCTGTAACTTTTATTAACATCATCAACACCTCAAAATATTAAAAGGAGTCTTTCAAAAAACGTTGGACTCACAAATTCCCCTTAATTTTGAGCCAAGTTGCATCTACAATTTCATTCCTCTGCAATTCTGCATCTTTAGAGGTTGAATAACAAGTAATTTAGGCATAACCTCTAACAGGATTATGTGTGCCCATTTTAGCCCAAATAATGACTCCCAACCTCAACTTTTTTCAGGATTAAGTGAATTTCAGAGTACACTCACATGCATCAAGCTAGAGCTCTGGCAGGTGTAGCTCCTGGGCTTTTCCTTGTCCTTGAAGCGGAACTGCATGGCGGCCAGATCTTTGCACTCCTGGAACACCCAGTCTTGGGGCCCCTCTTGGCGCAACATGGCCAAGTATTGGAACATCAGGGATATGATGTCATCTGTGTGCTCTGCAAGAAACAATGGTGACAATGGATGGATGGATGATTGGGGCTTCACGTCCTGAATTTATGCACTTGGTAGGCTAATGAGGACAAGAGGAGGAAACAGCAATGAGGTGAAGGATGATTGTTATTGATTGAAACAGCCATAAATATTTGCCAGAAAATAACTCGTCATCAAAACATGCAAATCGGAACATATGGAGCAAATCTTACAGTTAAATGAATATAATTATCAGCCATTAATCAACTTCATAACTTACCTAAGCCATCTTCAGTCAGATCAACATTCACAATGAAAAACATGAAGCCTCTCGCTCCGTACTTCTGCCCTCCGACTAGCTGATTCACCCAACCTAAAATGGAGAAATTAAGAATTGAAAATCAAATCATAATTGATTAGGAAGAAGGGGAGATATAGGAAGAAAGGTAGCTATTGATTAGGAAGAAAGGCACCTATTGATTGTAAATACAAGATTTTAATGTAATCCGCCAATAAACAATACAATCAGACAAAAATTATGGGTTATGGCCAATCGGAGCCAACCGAGACATAACATGCGATACAAGGTTGCAACACTTCCAAGTTAAAAAGCGTTCTAAAACATTTTACACGATTTTCATGACTATGTAAGATTCATACCACTCACCTTTAGCTTTTAACTCTGACAACAAACTTCCAGGTCCTTCATGTCCTATAAGGTGTCCTAAATAATGGCCAGGCTAAAACATAGAACAAGTGCAGCATATTCAACACAATTTCTTTTAATAAATCCTACAAAGTTAATATTTTAGCAAGTTTTAGAATCAATAAAATATGTGGCACTTACATTACATTTGTAATAAGGCAGTAGATCAGGGATGGGCCAAGTGACATTTAGACTGCGGATGTCCTTGACTGGTTCTACGTCTATTTCCACCTGAAAAATAAAGGGACATCATGCAAAACTGAAGTACATTGAACTTGAAAAACATGAACTACACAAAATACTTGCAAGGCCAGACAGTTTCACTGTTTCTGACTTTCTGACCGCCAGCTGCCTATTTTCTGTTGTTGCAAAGCTAAACTGGGATTGCTTTATCATGCCCCTTTTTCAAAGACATAGAATTTACTATAGAACCGGAAGATCGCAGCTAAAGTGACATGGGCTTATGTCTAGGGCTGTGCCGATGCGACGATTATCGCCGACAATCGTCGCCAAAAGTTTCGATTTCGATCATCTCCACAAAATAAGGAAAAATCGATTTTCAACTGAATGAAGAATTCATGATAGATGGCTGTATTTGGTATCGTTTTGAAGCTCTCAAGGAGCTGAACACCATGGTGCTATATGTGGACCATTCTGTGGTGTTCCTATCTGTGCATATGCCACACTGCTAGCCATGAAAAATATTTCACAAATTAGAAATTAAGTTTTACTGCTACAAGTCTGCATCCATGTTGAATTTATAGATTTTGGAGACAGAACTTTATCTAATACAGTAAATACACATCTGTTATCTATTTATAACTGTACTGCTCTGCATGCAGGAGAATGAGATGCATGGTTTTAAAGAAGACAGCTTGATCAGCAGTTACATTGGATCAAATTAATTCATGTACTTTATTTTCTTTTTCCTTCCTGCAAATAGTCTCTTGGTCCTGCTCATTATAATTTTAACACAATGGATATGCGTCAAGAGTGAACAAATTCGTTGATAATTAATGTTTCGTATAATTTTGGAATCCTCCCCCCTTGTGGGGGCCAGGATTCATCTCTGTGAGTGAAGACTCACAGATATGTGACAATAAATTGACACAGTAAATATATTGGATTAACTCTCGCGCGAAGCGTGGAAAGACCGAGATTTTGCTGACGTCACCCCTGCGCATGCGCACGGCACCAATCTGCCAAACCGCCATTCTTTACGAGGCAAAACCCCCATGAGAGGGGAGGCGGGTGGGTGACTGAGCTGTCACATATCTGTGAGTCTTCACTCACAGAGATGAATCCTGGCCCCCACAAGGGGGGAGGATTCCAACTCTATTTCCTTCGACTCACAGATATGTGACAATAAATTGACACAGTAAATTTATTGGATCGAGTCCCAAAGAGGAGGCGGGACAACCAACCGTGAGTCTGAAACGACAGCAAAAAAGGGCCAAGACCCAAAAGGCCACGAGCCCCCAAAAAACCAGCAAGCCAAACAGGCGAGCCCCAACCATTGGGCCCCCAGGTAATAAAGCAAGGCGCAGAGGGGCGCCGCACCCAGATAAAAGAAAATGGACAACCAGATACTGAGAAACCATTTTATCCCCAAAAAACGGCTAGGCCACAAAGCCCAAACAAGCCAACGTACATAATACACAGCAATAACAGCATGAGCATACATATAAACCGGAGCCTGTATGGCCCGACATTAAAAGTTTAGTACGGTAGTGCACAAAAGTGTTCATAAAAAATCAAGTACAGTTCAACAGTCATTCAACGGCACAAGCGGACAGCCTTGCTGGCAACAATGGGACACAGCCGGAGGCGGTGATCGGATGAGGGCTGAGCCTGGACGTCCGCCAAGTAGAAAGAGGAGAAGGTGTTGTGCGAGGCCCAGGAGCCCGCACACAAAATGTCCTCGAGAGAGTGTACTCCAGAGACATAGGCCCAAGAAGCGGCCACGCGTCTGACCTCATGAGCCTTGACCCTAGCTCCAGCCTCTGCTGTAGCAGCCCGAATACAACGCACAATCCAGGCTGAAATCGTCTGAGATGAAACAGGCGTCCCCCCCCGCAACTTGAGGAAAAGACGCTCCTGGTCCTGGTAACCCCCAGTGGCAAGGAGATAAAACTTCAACATTCGGACGGGGCACAAGAGCCGGTCGTCACTGTCGCGGCCAGAATATTGAGACAAGGAAGGCACAAAAAACGGCTTGGGATCATGTCCCGGGATGGCCGTCTTGGGTAAATATCCCGGAACCGTGCGTAGGGAGACACCCCGAGCAGAAAACACAATATCTCGAGCACTCCGAGAGATAGCCTGAAGTTCACCCCTCCTGCGAGCCGAAGCCAAGGCCAGCAGAAAAACAGTCTTTAATGTGCAATGTAACCGAGAGTCCAGGTCATCCCAGCGAGGTGGTTCAAAAGGAGGAGACCGAAGGGCCACTAGCACCTCAGCCAGATCCCACTCCGGGAGTCGATTCCGAACTGGGGGAGCACACCGGGAAAAGGAACGTAATAAATTGGTGATAACTGGGTGAGAGCCTGCAGCATGAAGGGGCTGAATAACCGCTGAGAGCGACGAGCGGTAATTAGCAATTGTCTTGGGTGCCAGGTCCCGCTCCACCCGCAGGAACAACAGGAAATCGGCTAAATCCTGCACAGACGCAGCGTCGGCACAGATGCCCCTTGAATCACACCAATTGAAGAAACAGAGGTAGTGAGATTGGTAGAGTCGTAGAGACGTACGTCTCTGGGGAGCTGAGGCCCGCTCCGCAACCGCTGCCGAAAATCCCTCCGCAAGCAAGGATCGCTGGAGAGAGGCCAAGCGTGAAGGTTTAACCGACGAACGTTGGTGTTGTAAACTGTCAACCCGGGTTGAGCCAGGAGACGCCGGTTCCAGGGCCACTGAATTTGAAAGTCTGAGCAAGGCCAGAAGGCTGGGGAACCAGGCTTGGCTGGTCCAAGCTGGCGCCAGAAGTAGAACTGAGCAACACTCGGCTCTGATCTTCCTGAGGGTGTCCGGCAGAATGGCTGTCGGAGGATACGCATACGCCGTCAAGCCCTCCCAGGACAGGGAAAGGGCGTCCACCCCCCAGGCTTGAGGGTCCGGGAACGGCGAGACAAATCTGGGCATCTGGGCGTTCACTCTGGTAGCAAACAGGTCCAACTCGAGTTCCGGCATCATGCGATGCAGCATGCGGAAGATGTGGGGATCCAGGGTCCACTCTGTGTGGAGGATCTGGGACGGTCGGGATAACCGGTCCGCGATGACATTCCTTCTCCCCGGCAAGAAGGTGGGCAGAAGAGTGATCCGTCGATGGAAACACCAAATGAGCAGGTCCCGAGCCTCTCTGTAAAGGGGAAGAGACCGGGTTCCCCCCTGGTTGCGAAGGTAAGCCACTGCGGCAATGTTGTCCGACATCAGCCGCACTGTGATGTCGTGGGCAGATGGTAATAGGGCTTGGAGACCGTACCTCACAGCCCGCAATTCCAGCTCGGAAATGTGCATCTGACTCTCCTCCGGGGACCACCAGCCCTGCGCTGATCGTGAAAGAGTGGTCGCCCCCCAGGCCTCCAGACTTGCGTCGGAGAATAGCGTCAGGGTCGGAGCAGCGGGACGTAGAGGGACCCCCGCTAAAAGTCTCTGTGGATCCTCCCACCACTGCAATGCTAGGAAGAAGGAGGGGCGGAGAGGGAGCAATTCCTCGAGATGAAGTCGAAGATTCAGTGGAAATGTTGCTAGATAAAACTGGAGAGGACGCAGGAAAAGACGTCCTAAGGGCACCAGGGAGGCCAAGTGAGATAACAGGCCGAGTAGGGACAAATAGTGCCGGACGGACACTCGCCGGTGAGCCCGAAGGAGCCGAGCCCACTGAGATACCTTGGCCACCTTCTCCAGAGTGGGGTAAAGAAGGCCCCGGTTCAAGTCGATGTCCATGCCTAGAAACACCAGACGTTGGACAGGCACTAGGTCTGACTTCTTGGGATTGATGATCCACCCGAGGCTGGTGAGAGTGTCGATTACCCGCTGGGTGTCCAGGACTGCCTGCTGAGCTGTGGGTGATCGCACCAACCAGTCGTCCAAATAACGATGTAACTCGATTCCCTGAGACCGCAGATAAGCTGCGACTGGCTGAAGTAGCTTTGTGAAGATTCGAGGCGCCGTGCAAAGGCCGAAGCACAGCGCCCGAAACTGCCAGGTCTGGCCAAACAGATGAAGCCTCATGAACCTGCGGGATAGATGGTGAATGGGAACGTGGAGGTACGCATCGGTAAGATCGACCGACGTCATCCACTCTCCCTGGCGAAGCTGCCCCCGAATTCGCACATCGTTCTCCATACGAAAGGATGGGCATCTGACATGAAGATTGAGGGCTTTCAAGTCCGTGACAGGCCTGAAGCCGCCTGACTTCTTGGGTACCAGGAACAGATTCGCGTAGAACGAGGGTAGGTTCGGCTGAACTCGTTCCACCACATTTTTGTCTATCAGAGATTGAAACTCGTCCAGGAGTACCTGACGTTGTTCCGGGCTCCGGGGTAAGGCAATCGACCGAGGCTGCCTTGTCAAGGGAGGTGCAGAAGAAAAGGTGAGTGTTAGTCCATGAGTTAGAAGATGGCATGCCCAAGCTGATTGAGGGAGCTTGGCCCAAACTGGCACGAAGTGAGATAGCCTCCCTCCAACAGGCAAGTTGGGACGAGGGTCCCGAGGAATTTGGACTCGAACTGAGTCATTTAGGGTTGAATGACTTCTGACCTCGGGAGTAACCCCCACGGGAGCGGCCTCGAGAGCGACCTTGTCGACTGTAGCTCCCGCCACGGCCCCTATACGAGCCGCTGCTGTGGCCCCGAGCCTGATGAAATGATGAGGCAGAAGAGGAGCGAAAAGAACTCTCTGGCTCCCTAGGCCCCTTAGCCTGCCGAGCTGCTAACGCCAGGAGACGAGATTGCCCGTCATCCCGAGCCATCTCACGGATCTTCTCCAAGGTCTCCCCCAGAAGACCCGCCGATGATGTGGTTGGAAGAGGCTGAAACTGGAGCCACTGGTGGGCTCTGTCGGGCAACTTGCTGAAATCCGCACTAGCCAAGAAAGCTTTCCTGCGCTGAACCGTAGATAACGCCACTGAAGCGGCGCTCCATTGCGTGGCGTGCCTGAGAGCTCTTGTGGCCGCTGTCCACGTCTGCTCAATCCTGGTGCCATCTGGGTCGGGTAACTGGATCAATTTCCTCAAAGTGCCCAGCATCCAGTCCACTGAGCCCAAGGCTGACAAGGCGTGCCTGGCTAACTTCTCAATGGCTACCACATCCGCCATAGGGACCATCAACTTTTGCCCTTTGCGGAGAAGGCCCTCCTCATCCTGTGAAGGTTCTGGGGGCATCACAGGGAAATCCTGAATGGTTGGGTCGGAGTAAAAGCGACGTTTGTAGTCCTCCACCCAGCGCCTGGGCTTAGTTGAAGAAGACGGGAGAGTGCTCGGATCCTCCGGGGTATACCACTCTCGACCCCACATGGCCCCCATAGCAGACTGCAGGGCCCCAGTGACGAGGGGCGAGTCGGGGAAGCACAACGGAGTACGCTCCCTAGGGCGTTGACCCTCGGCAGCCAACTGGGTCAACCGCGCCTTAGGCTCCGGAAAGGGTTCCTCAGGCCGCAAGAGGCCCCATCCAACTTGAATGAGCTCCCGCCAAGGAGGAAAATCATCCTGACCACCATCATACTCATCCAGTGACCGGCTGGTCGAGGGTCCGTCAGACGCCGGAGCTCTGAAAAAGGAAAGCTACCATTAGTGTCAAGGTAACAAATTCCCCTGGTGTTTACACACGCTAGCGACTCAAGACTGATAAGGCACTCAGCTGAGCACTAATTAACAGACCGCCTGTACTGGCGCCAACCTTGTCCCCATTACAGACAAGGTGCTGAACAAACGACCCCGACCCAGTAGAGAAGGGCGTGTAAAGCACAAAGACATATCAAACAGACATAAGCCTAGGGCGCGGCTTAGCGGTCTGGAGGCCAAAAGCAGGCAGGAAGAATGAGAAACATTCTCACCTTTACTCCTATGGTCAGTGGCGGGACCATGAGTGAGTGGGCCTCTGTCAAAACTCGTGAGACGGATGTCTCCCTCTGCGGAACTACAAGTAAGTCTAAAACGGCATGACCCCTTGAGTGGCAGAAACAAAATAATTCAGCCCCCAAAGTCGAAGGCGTGACTTTGTGGGAGCCTACCTGGTAGATGGAGTCTAAAGGCTTGACCCAACTGCCAGAATGAACACGGGCTACGCCCCATGAACGTGAGACATTACCTTTGATGTTGTTGAGCATCTAGCTGGCGCCGCAACGCAGCCACCTCCTTGACTAAGGCCGGAATGGAAGTGGCATCCTCCCTGTCAGAGTGGTCTTCTGACGATTCAGCCCGCCCGGGCTGGGGGTCGCTCTTGGACGAGACTTTCGGCATGGTAGCTAGAAACCAGAAAAACAAAAGTTTGAAACTACTAGACTGACGGAAATTGACAAGTGAGAAACTCAAAAGACTAAAAATTTTCCGAGTCCAAATAAAGCAGGACCGTTACATAAGCAGGCTGAAAACCCGAAATGAACGGCCTAATACTTAAACTAAAGCCTGAACGAACCAAAGAGACAAGAAAGTTCGCACAAACTAAACGAAAAACACCTCAACACGCCACGGCATGACTTGCACACCGTGGGCGATAATTGAGAGCGTCGAAAAACAACGACCGAAAACGGCCCAACTCACCAGCGTCGATGTAACAGACGACGTGGAATGAGAGAATCTTGAAGTATTCGACGAAAACTAAGCAAAACCACTGTCCTAAAGCGGACAGACGAACAGGTCCTTCCACGAAAAAGACCGAGAAAAGAATGGCGGTTTGGCAGATTGGTGCCGTGCGCATGCGCAGGGGTGACGTCAGCAAAATCTCGGTCTTTCCACGCTTCGCGCGAGAGTTAATCCAATAAATTTACTGTGTCAATTTATTGTCACATATCTGTGAGTCGAAGGAAATAGAGATGTTGATCTTGACATTCTAAGAAAAAATCGATTTAAAATCGATAATTGAATCGAAATACTAGTCGATTAATCGATTTCAGAAAACCTTTCGATTGCACAGCCCTACTTATGTCTATATATAAAAATTTTGGAGGAATAAAATATGACGCTTATGTTCTCAAGTCGAGCATGTACGGTATGTTTTGTCAACCAAAATAAAGTGCTCACTCAATTTGACTAAGTTGCGCACTTTTTGACTAAGAAGCACAAAAAATCTTGCGATAACTGACACTTCAAATATAACCCACCTTCAGTTGCTCTGGACCATAAGGGTTTTCATCCCATCTAGGGATCGGCAGATTCTTGTTTTCTACATCACAAAACTTGGGGACCACCATTTCTTGGAGTTCTTCTAGTGATTCTGCAGAAATTAATTAAGGGATTAACTTTCAATATTGGTCAACAGGTCTCTCATACTATTCAGAGTAAAGATCATTGAAAAAGACTTTCATAGGATTTATAAACATATATGTTCTACAATAAAGATAACAAAACTCTTCCAATTTGTAACAACTGAAACTAATTGACTCTAGTCTCTAGGCCTCAATGGCTAGTTCAGAATTCATATTTGAAATTAAGTTCCCATTCCAAGATCTATGCCAGGACTGAGGGCTGTCCCAAAATATACCATACCTTTGCCCAGGACAGAGAGAGCCATCAGGTTGGCAGAGTAATATTTGGTGTGGAATTTGAGGAGTTCATCCCTCACATCTATTCCCTTCTCTTTGGGAATTATCTCCAAGGTTTCTTTGTTTCCTGAAAAACAACAGAAAAGAAACATAACGTAAAGCAATACAGAGAGTGCTCATGAAGAGACCAAAGCACATTTTCATTGTTTTAAATATTACAGAAAAATGGCTATACCCAAAAATTTTAGCAAAATTTTAAAGACTCTTTTTTCATGAATTTTACATGAATGAAATTAAGGCCAATTTATGTACACCAATTTAATCAGAACTTCCCAGACAAGCCCTGCAGTGACTCTAGATTATACACAATACAAGGGATCTTTTATTGTTTGTAATAAATCTTTTAAAGAAAAAGAAAAAACAATAATTCCGCTTCTAAAATAATTTTCCGTAAAGTTACAATATTTTGAAGGGTGAAGTCAGGTACGGAAAAAGGAAACTTTGAAAAGGTATCAAAATTCTTTTTTTCCCTTCTGCTATAAAATATGCAATTGACTTACCAGTGGAGAACTTGCTGTAATCATGGTCAGCACGACAAGTAGCTTTGTCCAGCTGGAACAGCCTCCACGTGTCATTGGAGAGATTCTTGTCATTCTCCTGGTTGACGGCATTCACCTCACGTTCCGTGGCACTGGGGGTGAAAAGGGGACTGCGGAAAAACTGAGCAAATCTGAAAATGAAATAAAAGTAAAGCTGCTAACTAAACAAACAAAATATTGTCCCTCAGCAAAATGGACATACATGTACCAGCAAAGAGATCAATGGATGAATGGGTGATTGATGCTTTACATCCTGCATTTGTATACTGGTAAGCTAATTAAGCCAGCAACACTAAGGCCAGTTCTAGTTGCAGCCAAGGAGGCAAGAGACAAGAGAATGGCAACTCTTGAAAAATATCTTGTAACTTGATTAAGAGATTAATCAAATTAAGTTATCTATAATACACAAAATTATGTCCACTTACATGTCTAGAGCCCCATCAAGGTGATCAGGAGCAATATCGAAGTAGTAATTGGTTCGTTCTGCGGACGTAAAGGCATTGGAACTGCCACCATGCTCACTCACATACTGCAAATAATATATAATAATATCACTTATTCACAATCACAAAGACAATAGGCCTATTAGAAATCCAGACCTTTAGGCTTTAGGCCACACATAATTGATTCTTAGCTTCGCGGACCCGCCAACACAATAGATTTTCTGCTGACGGAAAAAAAAACAACTTTTTTTTTGACATTATAAAAAAATTTTTTTCACCTTTTTTTTGTCCTACTGACCAACTCTAGAAAAAGTGCCTTGAGAAGATCCGAGAAGCTAAAGATCAATTATGTGAGGCCTTAGAGTTAAGAACATACAAAAATATGAAATTACCTTTGAATACTGGGTTTCCTCCGGATACTGAAAAGTTTAAGCAAAGCAACAAAATTACATTCTTAATCAGAAAAAAATACTTTCAAAGCTAATAAGCTGGACATGTTGCTTCATCAAAGATACTAACAAATTTGTTTAATGTTATCCATTAAAAGGAATAATAATCTACTTCAAATCACCAAGGGTTAACATGTTGAATTTCAATATATATAGTATATACAATGTATATTTCCATACTTAAATTTCATAATATCCATGAAAAATGCATGACTCTTACCTTTTCAGTGCCCAAGAACAGCATGTGTTCACAGAAATGGGCAAGTCCAGGCAACTCTGTTGGATCAAGCAGACTCCCTGCATTCAAAGAAAAGATGCAAATGTAGAACTTTGACAGGGAAATGTTGCCTAACTGGCATAGAGATTGTTGCCTAGTTGACAGGGAGATTGTTTCCTAGTTGGCAGGGAGATTGTTGCCTCGTAGGCAGAGAGACTATTGCATAGTTGACAGGGAGATTGTTGTCTAGTCAACAGGGAGATTGTTGCCTAGCTGACATGGAGATTGTTGCTAAGTTGACTGGGATATTGTGCTAAATTGACATGGAGATTATTGCTACAGTGTGTCTCATCAAGCATGCGAACTGAAATATAGCACTAGTTTGACAGCCTGCATAGAACCAATCCATGGGCTTGGGAGTTAGTCACTGGTACCAAGTTGTCAGAAACTAATCCAGGAGTGGCGCTGAAGTGAGTTTCTGTGACGTCATGGCCCATTGTGTCACTGTTTGCATTACAAAAGTCAACAAACCTGTGGAAATGGACTGCTGATGTCAAAAATTGCCAAAAATCGGACAAAAAACGGCACCAAAACATCGCGAAAATGTGACAAACAGATTACAAATCATCTCATCTACCTGTGAGTATGTGTAGAACTACTGTGCGATTGTTAGATGCTGAGCAATCAGGCCAAACACCAGTTCGCATGTTGGATGAGACAAACTGTAAGTTGACAGGGAGATTGTTGCTTAGTTGACAGGGATATTGTTGCTTACTTGACAGGGAGAATGTTTCCCTGTTGACAAGGAGGCCATAGCCTAGTTGGCAAAGAAACTGATGTTCAGCTGGGAGGGAGATTGTTGCCAAGTTGACAGTGAAATTGTTGCCTAGTTGGCATTAAGATTGTTGCTCACTTGACATGGAGATTGTTGCTAAGTTGACAGGGACATTGTTGGCAAACTGACAAGGAGATTGTTGCCCAGTTGGCAGCAAGATTGTTGCTAAGTTGACAGGGAGACTGTTGCTTAGTTGGCAGGGAGATAGTTGCCTAGATGGCAGAGAGACTGCTGTCTAGTTGGCAAGGAAATTGTTGCCAAGAGACATGGAGATTATTGACAAGTTGGCAGTAAGATTGATGCTCAGTTGACAGGAAGATTGTTGCTTAGCTGACATGGATATTGTTGCTAAATGACAGGGAGATTGTTGGTAAGCTGACAAGGAGATTGTTGCTCAGTTGGAAGCAAGATTGTTGCCCGGCACACAGGGAGATTGTTGCCTAGATCGCAGTCAGATTGTGGCTCAGTTGACAGGGAGATCGCTGCTTAGTTGGCCGAGAGACTGTTGTCTAGTTGGCAAGGAGATAGTTGCCAAGTTGACAGGGAGAGTGTCACCTAGTTGGCAAGGAGATTGTTGTCAAGTTGACAGGGAGATTGTCACCTAGATTGTTGCTCAATTGACAGGGAGATTTTTGCCTTTCCCGCATGGATATTGCTGCTAAGTTGACAGGGAGATTGTTGGTAAGCTGACAAGGAGATTGCTGCCCAGTTGGCAGCAAGTTTGTAGCTAAGTTGACAGGGAGACTGTTGCTCAGTTGGCAGGGAGATTGATGCATAGTTGGTGGGGAGATTGTTGCCTAGTTGGCAGGGAGATTGATACCTACATGTACTTGGCAGGGATTATTGCATGTTGAGAAGTAGACTGTTGCCTGTTTGGCAGTGAGATTGTTGCATAGTTAGCAATAAAATTGCTGCCTAATTGACAGGGAGATTATGGTCCAGTGGACAGGGAGATTATTGCCTACTTGGCATGGAGATTACTGCCAAGTTGACAGTATTACATTGTATAGGAAAGTTATAATTTGAAGGAAAACTATTTGTAATTTTCAACACACCTGCATTGACATCCATAGCAGCTGAAGACTTGTCAGTAGTAGGGTCACTGATGAGAAGGATTTTCATGCCATTGTTCAGCTCCAATCCCTTGTACTCCCTCTTGTCCGAAGCAGACTTGGCTATCTCTTCATAAACCCCCTTCACATGAACCTGCGCCATTGTGCTCGAGTTTCTCAGAGCTACACTGAAATAAAAAAGAAATAATACCATGACTATAAGTTCAACTAACAATACAAGAAACAACAGAGGACAATTTCTCTTCCTGAGGCCATGAGGGGGAGACAAGTAGATAATTTGGGGGGGGGGGGGGGGCTTGGGAGCAAGAAATTAGGCCTAATCCATTTCTAAGCCTAAAGGGGGGCCACCATTTCTGAAGGGGGGGGGGCTTTGATTTTTTTTTTAATAAATAACTAAATTTCTTGCTCAGTTTTGGTGAACTAAATAAATTCTTTCTGGCAGTCTTGAAATAAATCATTTCTGGTGGGGGTTTTTCTTAAGAAGGCGATGCTTAATTTAATAGGAACGAATATCGGGACTTCACACACTTGAAATAAATAATTTTGGCCGACGTTACTGTGAAATAAATAATTTCCCGCTGAAGAAAAACTCCAACCCCCCCCCCCCTGATTATTAAATGGTCGCCCCAGACCAGCTGCTGACACCAACCACATTGTTCAATCAAGCTAATTGTCAACAGACACCACAAATTTAATCTGTATAGACTGTATTGAACACTGAAGAGATTGTTGAGGCTAACAATATTGCAATCATCAGCTACAGCTGATCATGCAATGCCATGCCCACAAAATCCTCATGTCATGATCATGCTCATGCCATGCAAGTGAATCAGTTGCCAGGTTGCAGGTGCAGCTAGCTATCAACACCTAAAACTTGGTAAAGATCAATGCATTTCTAGAGATCGCTACTTGGTCTGCAACATACCTATTCACGGGTGTATATGCAAGCCTATGGACTGCTTTGATCAGTGGAATGACTTGCCGAAGTTCCCCTGATCCAACTAATCTGGATAAACCAACACAAAACATTCGAGCAGAAACCTCCGAGATGGGGCTAAATTTGGGACACGCGGACTCGGATTATTTTATTATGGGGTCTCTTCCAAGTTTTAATTGGGACAATGGTGATTGACCTCATTCAGAATTTGAAGTCTAGATCTATATCGATCAGATGGAATCCATTTTCCAAACGATTAAGCCAAAATATTGTATGAAAACGAGCCGTAAGCCGAGTTGTTGACACGCGTCCGCCGTTTATGATTACTCGGCGAAACAGCCGGCATTTTGGATTTTGTTGTCGAGTTAGCAATTTCAGTTAAACCGTGCTTAGTGGCTGATCTACCACTGTAATTGGCAATCTATTTAAAGGAATATATTTATTAATAAGTTCCTTTAATTTCAGAAGCAAAATTATTAGGGATTTTGGACAAATGTTTTATACGAAAGTAAATTTTCGAAGGAATGTTGTAATGGCGCTGGTTTAATGGCGGCCGGTTGGTTTGTTTATTGGTACTGAAATATTTTAACAGTTGAAACTTTGTAATCATGAAGAATAGTGGGGAAAAACGGAAAGAAATTGACAGAGATGAAAGTTGCAGTGAAGAACCAGCATGTAAAGCTGTCAGGCTTTCAGCAGAGGTTGATCCTGAGCCTCCCAAATTGGAAAACATTGAGCTGAACAGTGAACTTGATTCTCAAAAGCCCAGCAATGCCAATGAACTTGCAGCAATACCTGAAACAACAGATGAAGATATTGTGTCTAATTCTTTGCCAAATCATGTCATAGAATGGAGCAAAGCACATTATCAGCAAATATGCAGAACTTTTAATATACACTCTGAAATTAGCAAAACAAATATTGACACTGTGATGTCAGAGTTTTCTAGGGTAATTCCCAATGAGAAGTACACTGAATACATCAATTCATTGCAAGAAAGTTTTGCACCGTTAAATTTTAGCCCTGTTAAACAGTCTGATTCGGAAGCTGATAATTCGAGCTCGAGTATTTTGTCGGAAGATGTTTTGAAGGACGTCATCAAAAACCTGAGGTCTTCAAAAGACAAACTATCTTCAAATCAGTTTTCTAGGTATGTATGCAGTCTGTCTTAAGGTTTCAGAAAATTCCTGCTCTTTGACTTAGGCCAAAAAGACGTTTTGAATCTGTGTTGATAAGTTCGTCATTAGTACATTTACTACTCTCTTGTGGAAAGGGAATATATCCCTGGTTTTAACGAGTTGCCAATCAATGTGTGCAATTAGTAGGAAATGATTCGTTGAGAAAAAATACAACTTTACAACTTATTTCTAAGACCGAGGCTATTTGCACCTCCGGGAGGTGCGTATAGACGGACCAGTCTATATGCACAGCCGGGAGGTGTGAATAGGAGCTGTCTATTCGCACAGCCGGGAGGTGCGCATAGACTGACGAATCTGCCAGCCAGCTTTCCATGTGCTTGTTAATGGGCCTACATGCACTGCAGGTAGACACCCTTCCGTGCCAGTAGCCCAAACTACATTCCAACCCCTGTACTGGTCTTTAGCGACGCTCCTGGTGGACAAACTTTGAACTAAAATATCAAAGCACTTTCTGAACTTCAGAATTTTGGAAATGAGTTTTTCGATTTATAAATGCAGAGTTAAAGATGATGCAAATCGAAAATATCAACATATCAGACACTCCTAAATTAGTACATTTATATTATGTTCACAATTTCACAAGTAGACCTATACAGCTTCAGAAGTGTGGAGGAAAAATTAAATAAACTTTTAATGGCAAGAATAAAAGTGACACAATGTCGTTTAGAGGGAACACAACCTTTATTTCGTACTGCGACCCACAAACTTATGGCAATTTGTTTGCCATGGTAAACAAATAGGCTAAGCCTCTGTCTTCTACAACTCCGGCTGAGAGATTAGATTCAAAGTGTGGAAAACACACTTTGACACCTACACTGTATCACAGTTTTCATAAGCACCTATATAACCAGTGCTCTCTGCTCATATCCTCATTCAATTTCTCTCAGCATTCTATGCTGCCGGCATTGAGAGTTTTAAATACTAGTGCTAGTAGAATTATGTTTTACTAGTTATATATATTTCAGTGAAATATTAGTTTCAATTTGTTCAGCTCATGGAAGGAATTACATGGTAATCCTGAGGAAGGAACTCCAGATGCAGTTAAATGTGTAAGTATTTTTGTTTCTGAGCCACTTAAATGGTTAGTGGGAAGAAACTTTACCATGCTTTCCAAGTAACTAGCGGGATAGCTGAAAGTATGGCCAAATATTTCAGTGTAAGTATTACTTGTTTCTGAGCCACTTAAATGGTTAGTGGAAAGAAACTTTTCCATGCATTCCAAGTTACCAGCGGGGTAGCTGGAAGTATGGCCAAATATTTCACGGTCTTGATTCTGAGCCACTTAAACGGTTAGTGGAAAGAAACTTTACCATGCGTTCAAAGTTACTAATGGGGTAGCTGGAAGTATGGCCAAATATTGCACGGTCTCAGTCATTTAATGGGCAATGATGAGACTCATGCGACAAGGGGCATGCCACGCCCGCTTTGTCTATATGTGAGTAGTTACAGTTTCTGATTCACTTAATGGGCAGTGGAAAGAAACTTGCCATTAATTCTGAGCTACCACAGGAGTAGCTAGAATATGGTTAACATAGTAGTTCACATTCTCAGCCATTTGATTGGCAATGGTGGGACTTGTTGAATGTGTGTCATTATATCTCACAGGACTTGTAAGTATTCAACTTCAGGGCCACTATATTGTGTACTGAATATATATATCATGATTCTGAGCTATCACTGGAATAGCTAGGAAAGGACACACAGAATGATACATATTCTTAGTTCTCAGCCATACAATGAGCAATGGTGAGACTTGGAAGAACATGATTAGTGATACTTGACATGACTCGCAAGTATTCTAGTTTAGAATCACTTGTTGTCTACCAAAAAATGTATATTTATATATATGTCATAGTTCTGAGCTACCACCGGAACAGCTGGAATATGATACTCAAACGTGGATCACATTCTTTACCATTCAATGGACAATGGTAAGAATTTAAAAGCATGTGTCATGTTACTTCAGGATATCTGCATTCCATATATATTTCATTTTAGGAATGACTTTATTATTATACACGAAGAAAATAATGATGATGTCATTGTTCTGAGTTACCACCTGAGTGGCTAAAAATGTCATATGCTATAATTCGCACTCTTGGCCATTTAAGCAGTTATGCTAAAAATGGTAGAACATTTAAGCTTCATGAAACTTCAGAGTACAATTGTTGTCTACTGATGACTAGCTTATCATAACTTCTGAGCTATCACCTGAGTAGCTGGAAATGAAACATGGTGTAATGATGGTTCACATTTCTTAGCCATTCATTGGGTAATGGTAAGAATGGTGGAACATTCAACAAGGTACTTCATCATATCTGTAAGTATTTCATTTCCAGAGCCAGATGTACGACTGAAAAAGAAAGAAAAGAAAACAACATGAATTCTGAGCTACCGCTGGAATAGCTAGAATATGATACATAATAGTTTGCATTTCTCAGCCATTCAATGGGCAATGGTGAGACTTATTTGCTTGACAGCTGGGTCTTGGGTCCGCTGTTTGGAGCAAGCAATCAGATCAAGGCTGCAGCCCGGCAAATCCAAATCGAACAGGCAGTTAAATTTGAAGAAGCTGGAATGCTAGGACAGCTGTTCAGCAGGGCATGTATGCACAGAAGTGAAATGAAGCAGCTCAAGTGAAATATTGTAACCTGCCCTCCATTGCATAGCGGCAGGCTACTGTAGCCAGGAGGCTTGTGGGAAATGGATGCCTAAACAACTAGTCACATTCTCAAATGTTTAATGGTGAGGCTTGCAGGACATGCTTCATGATATAAGATTAGTAAGTGCCCTATTTCCGAGTCACTTCTGAACATGGCATTCTGTTATCATTCTGAGCTACCACCATGGCAGCTAGAACATGTATTGGCTTCAATCTGCATTAAAGCAGTCTTGTATCTTTAGCCATATGCTGTGAAATAGTGAAGAAACAAGCATGATGCATCATCACCATGGATGAAAGTTCAGATCATTTGTAAGTGTATTCCTGTCTGATTAATAGTGAAAAGAAATTCACCATGTTCTTAGCTACCGCTCAAGCATGGCATCAACAGTCATAGTTCACGAAGACAGCCAGCACAAGCAGTTCAGTACTTAAGCATTCTGAGTGGATGATAAGTACAAAGAAGCGGAACATGTATATGTAGCAGCAGCATTGTAGCCTGCTAAGATATATATTCATGACAGACTAGTCATTTTGAAAACTCGCTTCATCTCATTCAGGCATGTAAGGCGAAAGTGGTTGGAATCCAGATCTACCCTGATGCAAACACCTGATGAAGTCTGCCTATAGATGACTTGCCATTGTAAGTGAGTTAATACCAGGTATAACAGCTAATCTGTCACAATTAAAGACAGATCACTTTACAGACTCCTGTTCCTACCTCCCTGCAGCAGACTACCAACTCTGTGAGGGAGGCAACTTACACACACCTTGTCATGTAATTAGTGCGGCTTTATTGCTAAAGCTTAACAATGGTCTGCTGACTTTGAAAAGGACGACCATATTGAGGTGTGAAGATGCCACAAAAACCAGTCCTTGCATTTGTTATGAGTAAAGCTTACTTAAGAACCAACTAGGTAGCCCTATAGTTAGCGGGCGAGTTTGGGTTTTACGTCCCATCAGCCCCATTGGGGACTATGTAGAGGCCCTAGACCATAGGAGTAACATTTGATGATCGGAAACTGGCTCATCATCTGGTTTAGTAACTTCCACATGAGCAGGGATTCTTTCCATGCAAGCTCTTGTGTTTCAGGTTGACAAGCTAATCTTTAAACCAAAGTAGGGGCACAGCCATTTCAGCCAGTCATCACCAGTCGCATCTATGACTGTCATCCATAGGGTCATAGACAAATACTTGGGATCAAGAAACATGTCTTCGTCCTGTGACAAGCAAAGCCGAGGCAGTAGTCACTGCTTAATGCCTATTTCGATAGGATTCCAGCAGAGTTTGTTAAGCTCGGATGACCTATTAAGATAATTCTGTGTGCATCTCTCTCTTGCAGCAAGAACAAAACCTTCATAGTATGGAAACAACATGCCCCCAAACAAATCAGTCCGATTGCGGCTACATGACAAAAATTTGGATACTCCTCATGTAGAAAATAAATAAAATTATCACTTCAACAGTGCTGGTTACCTCAACAAACCCTTTTGTAACGGACCAGTAACCTAGATTTAGTCATTGGAGGGAGAAATGGAGTGGTTGATGTTTTTTGTCATCAGGAAACCTGGTACACCTCTGATGATAGCGTGCCACACCACTTTACTTCAGTAACTATTATACATTCATACATTCAATAATCCTTACCTACAAGAAAGACTACAAATGTTCTTTACAATATATATGGTATATAATATGTAGAGGCCTATAGGAAACCCAAAATCGCAGGTTATTCCTAAAAGTATCTCTATATTACCTTTCTGTGGTAGATGCTTAGAGAAACAGTTATATTCCTATCACATGAATGCAGATGGACTGTAAACAAAGGAACACAGCACCTGATTCCTCATATATAGTGATGTGGTTTCGTTTGGATATATCCCTGAATTTAAGACAGATGTGATATTTCTCTTTGGTAATAGGACAGTGAGTGTCCAACATTAGTAGTTCAGATGGCACTATATCCAATGAACTCTTGACAGATTACTGTCAGATAATTCATGCCTTTCTTGCCTAATTCAATCATACATTAAGCATGTTAGGACAATTTAACTCAGGCCTTTACCTGATGGCTTGTGCCCTTTTGCATCATTCCTTAAAGAAGGAGAATGTCCACATTATATATAGTTTTGACAGTCTACTGGACCCATCAGGTATTGTCTGAACATTCTGCGTCCAAAATAAATAATTTTGCAGTTACCACAAGTCAACGCTGCAGGTCTACAAATGCAATGTAGCATTCATCAGAACATAGTCTAGTGGGGTCTACCCATGACGAGGTATGCTTATTTCCAATTTGGGATATATTCCAAAGTCTTTCCAACTGACGAGCGCAGACTTTTAAACAAGAAACTTGGTTAGTCATATGGGACATTGCAATGCTAATGACCATAATCGACTTGTGTATACATTTAATTTCATTCAATTGAATTACTTTCATTTTATGTTGCGGTAAGGAACCTTGTCTTAGACAGTGGAAACCTGCCACTGTGTCTTTAGCGGTGTTAATTAAAAACACTGGTAATAAGCCTACATTATTGTGCCCATTCTTGTCCAAATAATGTATGTAGTTTCACTTCACATAAACTTGTGAATTATGATTTAATATCCTTTTTCAAACTTTAAAATTTTGATGAAGGTCCTGTGAATCAGTCTTTGTGGTGTCTGTTGCCAAATACTGAACCGAAATTAAATATTCCTCTAGAAAACCCGATAGGACATATATTGAATATTTGATAATGAATGGTTCAACTAGGCGGTACTGCCAAGTTTGACAAAATTAGCAATAAAACATAGTCCCAATGCTTACCACTACCCAGTACAGTCATTTGCAGCTTGCATTGCCCCGATAAGGGGTGCCCACATTCTACCTGATGCGGCCTATAATTACGGTTTTACACCATATTTCACTCTGTCCATTGAAGCTTTGGGCAAAAATTCCATCATGGCACAGGCAATCTCTTACTAATTAGTAGAATGTGTCCAGCCTTTGTTATCTCTCCAAAGTACAAGAAGTAAGGTCCACTGTTTTCTGGAACTGCAAAGGAACATTGCCTTAATGCAAACTGGTCAATGGACATAGACCTCATAGCACAGTCTCTTGCGCTTTACTAAACTGACATGAGGCAAAAACTTGGCTGCAAGTCTAGGTTTTGCCAATTGGTTATTATCTTATGATCCTACATGAAAGCTCTTTTGGTTCATAGCTTATCTTTTATGTGCGCCAGACTTGAATTTATCTATCTCCCACCATTCATTCAATTTGAAAGTTTGGTACATTATTGTTCATTTGGAACCTTCAATGGTTTAATTTATTTGATCCTCACACAATCCACTAAGTGATTAAAGGAAGCCGTTTTGACCGATGAAAATTCTATTTTGAGCACTAGCATTTATGCTCACACAATGGTTACTTCTGGATGTCATTTGACAGTTCCCACCTCCAATCTGGGAATCTTAGCCTATTTGTTTACCATGGCAAACAAATTGCCATAAGTTTGTGGGTCGCAGTACGAAATAAAGTTAAAATCCTCCCTTAACGGGATAGGATTAATCTTTGTGAGTAAAGACCCACAAACTTATGGCACCTGAGGATCCCACCCTCCTCCCCGCGGTCAAAGGAGTTATGCTTCGAAAAATTTGAATGAGGATATGAGCAGAGAGCACTGGTTATATAGGTGCTTATGAAAACTGTGATACAGTGTAGGTGTCAAAGTGTGTTTTCCACACTTTGAATCTAATCTCTCAGCCGGAGTTGTAGAAGACAGAGGCTTAGCCTATTTGTTTACCATGGCAAACAAATTGCCATAAGTTTGTGGGTCTTTACTCACAAAGATTAATCCTATCCCGTTAAGGGAGGATTTTAAATTTCAATATTAATATTATTTTTTGATTGTCTCATCTTGAAGTAGGCCTACATTCAATTACAGTTACAATCAATCTGAATCAGACACTCAGAATATGCTGAACACCAAAGGCAATTAAGAGCACAAAGAAAGTGTGAAAGTTGAGGGCAATTAAGAAAGTGTGTCATCAAACTTTTTAAGAGCAATTAAGAAAGTGTGTGACATCTGATAGAGCAGCAAGAACTTTAATTGCACTTTCAAAGCTTAATGCAGTAAATGCACAACTGGGCTGTACAGTACACTGCTATGCTGGCTCTGCAGTGACAGTACATCTCTCGGCCGGCGGTGCGTATAGCCTGCTGGCTAAACACACAGCTGGAGGGGCGAATATTTAGCTTTTTCAGGCTATACGCACGGCCTGGCGGTGCGAATAGCCACTGAGTATTTCTAAACATGCTGATCACTTGGAAAAACAAAGGCATCATTCCATGACAGGTAACTCAATACTGAGTTAGACCTAGTACCTTATAGAGATCTGTTTGGTTAGCTTTGTTACTAGTCATGATGATAATAACTTAATTTGTCATCTTTTTTTTTTACTCAGATTTCCGTCGGCATTTTCCTTCCTCAATGATTTGAACATCTTATCGAAAGTGACCATGTCCAATGTTGGTACAGCGCATCTCAAGATGATTTTTCATTCGCTGCTTCAGTCTGTTGGACTTCAAGTCAGGTATGCAATAAATTTCTTGTGAAATTAGAAAAACAGAGATCTAAATCTATCTTGGCAGCTGGGTGGTGTAGTGGTTAAGGTTCCCGCCTGCTCCGCTGAAGGTCTTTGCCTGCATGGGTTCGACTCCCGGTTGGGTCATTCTCTAAACTATTGTCAAATTACCGTTACTGACATGTATGACATGAAAATCTAAAAATACCTAAAAAGTAGCTATGCTGTGAGTATCAAATCAACGATTCTCATGAAAATCTATGATTGGATTAATTTTTTTAAAATCAGTTTTTGCATTTTTTCCATGTTTTACCCCCAAAATTGGTCTTTTTTGAGTGTTACTGGTTCTAGGTTGTTTCATGTCTCTGACCAAAACTCACAGTTTTTTCTATAAAATGTTTAAAATTAAAATTGGTATGCATGCATCACACTCTGGCATTTTGCACTGTAGATGGAAAAACCACATTTCATGGTTTTCAAGCCATTTACGCTGTTTTTTCCGTCCGTTACTGCATTTGCAAAATTTATGTCAACTCCAGAACTTTTAACATGTGTGAAGTCCTTATATCAATACAATTTAATTCAAACTAACAATTCTTTCACAATATCATTTAAAAATCCTTATAGCAGCAGACTATCTTCCTGTTTTTTTTTTAAATTATTTTATTTAAATGCAAATCGCTGAAAACTTTTCTCTGCATCTTGAGTATTTTTATTAAGCATCAACTCCGGAACCATTGCCAGAGGGTGAAAATATGTCTTGATTTCATTACTTTTTGGCTACCAAGTCCGTTTTAAGTACAACTTGTGAACTGAACACTTTTTATTCTATCAGTTGCTTCCATTTTTCTTATTTTACATGAAACATACAAATTTGTCAACTCCAGAACTGTCAACTTGGGCACCAAATTGAAAAATTCCGGAGTTGACGCATAATCTTGCCGGACGTGACGTCACCAGGTTAAATATTTACTTAAACAATGATAATAAATTCAGATTCTTCAAATTTTATTTGCAGGGATGAGAAAATACTTGTATTTTGCAACTTTATTGATTTGTTTATAATTTTTCAACTTCCATATTTATTAAATGTGTGAAGTTCTTTTGGTGCCGGAGTTGACAATCGGCTGATGTATGTTACACAAAAATGTTCGGGGAAATGATGATTCC
This sequence comes from Platynereis dumerilii, assembly GCA_026936325.1. Classification (NCBI taxonomy): domain Eukaryota; kingdom Metazoa; phylum Annelida; class Polychaeta; order Phyllodocida; family Nereididae; genus Platynereis; species Platynereis dumerilii. The sequence continues at coordinate 16,758,693 of JAPTHN010000005.1, forward strand.
GCAACAAAATGTATATTTCAGATACCATTAGCAAAAAGATATGTATTAAATTATCACTGCACCAGAAGTGGTTTATAAGCCTTGTTAAAACATTAAAAATAAATGCTGAAAAGTGCTAAATGGAAGAAAATGTTGATAACAAAATGTTCAGCCCAAAAAAATATGCAAAATAAATAAAATTTTAATAATGATGAATTGAAAGAAACATTTGCTATCAAATAATCAGATTAGTGATTTTATATCGTCAGTTTATACTTCTATTGGTGCAATTCGAATCCTTAAACAATATGTAAAATTCCTTTAGAAGAAATGTCAACTCCAGAACCATTGCTTTATCAACTCAATTCTGCTTGTAAGAAATATAGGCCAAAATTATTATTTTTGGTGCAATATATTTAATTTTGCAACTTCACAAAGCTATTTAAGTGTTTTTAACATATTAATCCTTTTTATACAATACTGATGCATTATAGAATATATATTTGATTCAGGAGCTGATAAAATGTCAACTCCGGCACTTTGTGTCTAGTCAGAAATGTGTTTTTGTAAAAATAACTGTATTATTCCTTGATTATTCATTTAAAAGGTATACCATACCAAGGAAAGCATCCAGTTTATCCACTTTTAAGCACCTCAATTATTTTATACTAATCATGACCCATTGTACATGTGTTGAAATGTCTCAATGTCAACTCCAGAACCGTTTAAATTTTTATTATATTAAAAATGAAATAAAATCAGTAAAAATGATTCAGATTTTTGGCCAGTCATTTAGTAGTTCTCTTTAGAGCCTTATCTAACAATACATTTAATTACTGAAGACAAAAAATAAAATTTTTATTTATTAAATGCAGAGTATCCAATTTGACAATAATTTAGAGAATGACCCGGTTGGGGAACCCGATATTTTCAGTGCACCTTTATGAGCAAAATCCCAGCTGGATGTCGTTCGGATGAGACGTTAAATTGGCGGCCCCTTGTATCAGTGTCTGTGCTGGGCAAGTAAAAGATCCCTCACATGGGGTAAATGTGTAACATGTTGAGTCCTGCTCTCTCTCTCATCTCATCAATCAACCCTCGTGAGCGCCCAGAACTGGGCTTAGAGGGCTGCACTTACCATATCTATCTATCTATCTATATCTATCTATCTTTAAGTATGGAATGTGAAAAACGTGCCGAAAGCAATCATCTCTCATATCATTGTAAACCGAAGTTACAGTTTATGGTGCAGGGCAGGTAGAAATAATTTCTATGTCCAAAGTTAAAATGTCATTTTGAAAACATTCTGTTTGCAGGTCTGGGTGTGACTACACTGCTCAGGAAGAGATTTTTGACAGCAAATACATGGCTGAGCCTGATATGAGGATTTATGCTGAAAACCATACAGAGTATAAGGAACCAAAAATTATGGCCACCGTGAAGGTATGAAGATTTTAATGATCATAACAACAATGTCATCATAATCATATATTTTTCATAATGATATCAGTAAAATTTATCGTTAGTTAATTGTCATTTTGAATTTATTAAAAGGTGGGGCACTCAAGTTCACATTCAGATCAGGAAGAAGAATCCCTTCCCAGCATGGATTTAATTTCTCAGGCTGTTGGAGAACTTCTTCTTGACTTTAGACACGCCCAATACACACACGAGTTGTTCGCATTCGTTGTTGAAGGAACAAAGGTATGTCTAATTTAATAATATCTGAATATTGTTGCCCGGAACTTTTGTATGAATTGATAAAAAAATTGTTCATCATGGCTATTCATTTGAAGTAGTTTCAATCCTCCTTTGTACAATATTTAAAAAATAGTAGTAAATTCAATATTACTAAGAACTGCAAGGAGCTCCTCAGACTGTCAATGAGTAAGGCTAGAGTAATTTTGGTTTTTTTAAGTAAAATTTTAGTCCTGAAACTTCTATTCATAAAAAATAAATAACAGAAAGGTATTTGGCATATCTTAGGACACATAAAATTTCAATATTGGTCCAGAGAATAGTGAAATTTGAATGATGATAACAATTTAAACGTTTCTATTTGTAAAAAAAAATCATTATGTACAAGTGTGAATAATGATGGGTATGAGGTAGCATAAACTACGTAAATAGTTATTCATAGAGACTAACAGTTATAAATCACTTTACCAGGTTTGGTTAGTACGTCTACGGAGGCAAACGAGTAACGACACTGACGCAGATCGTTGCCGGATGATGGTGGATCGAGAGTATCGATGGAAAAACTTCATGACCTCGGAGAAAGAAATTTCTGTATCTCAACCCATGGACTACCTGTTTAAGGAAGACAGGGACAATCTTTACCAGGTTCTTGCTAAGTTTGCGTCGTTAGCAGGCTATGCGACCGATTCTATATCAAGTTCATCATCTTCAAGACAAAGGCTATACAACAAGTAAATTTACCCCACAAATGTGCGTTTTGTGAGTGCACTACACTACCAAGGGTTCAGAAATGCCATGTTTTTTTCCGCCATTTTTTGCCGACAGTGTACATGTACTTTTTATTTTTAGAAATAATTGTCAGAAAAATCATGATTATACATGGTAAGAGAGACATTCTTTGTAAAACTTTATTTTTATACTTATTCGCATGTGCATACATTTATGTTTGTTGGTGGCAAACTTTTCAAATTGATTTATTCTTCATGAACTGCATTGTATAAAAGGATGTGTTATTGTGTTGAATTGCATGGAAAATTTATTATTGGTTTATTTCAACTGAGATTTATAACTTGATTTCCTTTTTACACAGTACTCAAATGTAATATATTTTTTCACTTTAATGGCCAGTCGGCCCATGTTATTTCCTGTACTTTTAAGTCCCGGTTGAAATTAGGTCGTCCAAATTTTTAAAAGATTCTCACATATGTACAGTTTTTGTATATAAACTTTTTACAGGTGATAACACTGATTAATGCATGTTAGGCTTTGTGGATTTTACTTTCATATACATCGTCGTATAGATCTATATATATTTTTTTGGTTACATTAAATGTGTCTAAGCAGTATTCCATGCCCTACTTAAAATTTTTTTAATTATAAAATTCTCACAATCAATTTTAAATTTTATTTAAACATTCCAATTAATTGTATAAAAACTTAATTATTTTAGGGTTTTTTTATGCTTTTAAAAATTGCTCATTTTATATTCGAAATCCTATGAAACATTTTAATTCAGTGTTGTTTTTAGTCCCAGACTTTTATTTGGTAAGGACCTGTTTAAGAATGATCTGTTTATGGTTCAACTATTTTTAGAAATGTTGTTACATTTTTTATACACAAATTACCCACTGTTAAAGTATCATTGTTGAATTTGATGCTGAGAATAAAAATGCGAAAACAAATTTATCGAAATTATTGATTTTATATATCTTAATTGTTTTTTAATGACTGAGGATAGGCCTAAACTATCTAGGGCATTATACCATGCTGGCGCTGATAGTTTGATACATATACGAGACTCTGGATTGGGGGATATGGGGGACAGGGAAATCAAAAGTAAAATGATCGAGGGACAGGGGGACACAAAACCCCCATCCAGAGCCTCATATACAAGCATGCATGGCTACAATTACTGCACAAGATGTGATTTGGGACCGTTCAGAATTTATGACTGGGGGGGGGGGTGTGAGTTTTGGGTGAGGGGGTACTAACTTTTCACACGTTTCAAGGAGGGGGGGTATTAATTTTTAACAACTCTTCCAAGGGGGGTAAGAAATTTTAACAAAGAAAAAATGTTAAAAACACGCATAAACTCATTTTATTTGGACTTTTTTATGTGCAAAAGTCCGCGAAATGATGTGAATCTGTACGCGTGGCCGTGTATAACAGTATATATGTGTGCATTGCTTTTTATGTCGAGCTGGGAAATTCGCGTGAAACCTGAGGGTGGGGTACTAAAAATCCACATGAAACTCGAGGGGGGGGTATCAATTTTTGACGGGAAGTTCCAGCAAAACTCCCACCCCCCCCAGTCATAAATTCTGAACGGTCCCTTAACCAGGTGATTTTTGTACTATTTCCCCCCCCCCCTCCTGGCCAAGGGCAGGGAGGGCAATTGCCCAATGCCCCCCCCCCCAATCCGGCACCCTTGGTTCCATCTTTTCTAGACAATTTGGAGACAGTAACTAAAGGATAGGAATGTTGATTGCACTCCTGGGTCTGTCGGGTGTGATAAACTCACTAAAATTGCGGCCCGTTCCGCCCACTGGCACAGCCAGCGTTTTACGGATCCATGACGTCACGGAGATTCTGAGTCTGAGAGCGAGGCTAAGGTGGATCTATAAATAGCTCCAGGTAGGGCATCCCTAGGAAATGTCAACATGGCGTTTCGCATCCACCGAAATAAGGAACTTTTGGAAAGAGAAATAGAAAATGGGGGTGCCTTAATTGAAGCAGCGACTGCAGGAGACAGCCAAAGATTAGAAGAACTCCTAGACGCCGGGGTAGCTGTCAATGCCGACGCTTACAACCGCAATTTATTCTACTCATCACAAAATTATATGACCCCTCTGCAGTTGGCTGCTGTCCATGGTCATTCAGAATGTGTCAGGCTGCTCATTGAGAGAGGGGGTGTGTATTCAGGTAGCAGGACGTTTCACCGCTGGGACGTTTCACCGTCGGCAGTATGAGACGTTTCACCGCCAGTCAATTTCACTGTTTGGTTATTAAATTGATTGGAAAGGATAACTTAGTTGATGGTTTTAGTGAATTTTGTTATCCTTCGTTATTCTGGTAATCAAATTGTCCATTCAGTTACGTTTTCTTGTTATTCTGCATACTTTTAGCTACATTGTAGCATGTGAAATGAAACATAACAAAATGTTAGTTCATTTGCTACAAAGTAACAAAAAACTTAGATAATAATAGAGCATGTAGATAGAGTCACAACTGCACAACACGGACAATGTTTTGCGTGTTTTTGTTGAATTATGGCTGAATCAAGCTTATACAAGACAATGATTACTTGGCTAACATAGTTATAAACTAGCGGTGAAACGTCTTACTACTGCCGACGGTGAAAAGTCCCAGCGGTGCACTATGAATATCCCTGGGTTACGTTTGGGGCGTTGCAACTCCTCAAGCGGTTTAATGTGTCAAATTTCCGGCTCTCTGATTGGTCAGATCACAGGAAGTCGGCCGTTTTGCTGTGTTGGCGACGACTGTCACGATTTTAACTTATACCAAAAATTTGCAAAAAAAATTAGAAAAAATTAGATGTCAGTCAAAATCGTGACATTCGTCGGCACCTTATTATCGTCCTTATATTCATAGTGCGGTGAAACGTCCTATAATCGTGTATTCACATGTGGATTGAGTTAACTTAACTTCTTTGAACTCTTAGAAAGATAATCACTGTTGACAATTGTTAATGGTTCATGAGCAAAATCTCAAGAGTGACTTTTGAAATTGTACATTAGTGAGGGGGCAACCATTAGATGCCCAGGAAAGGGGGAGGGGTCGAGTTTTTTTCTTGTGCAGAAAATTACACATTCTTTTGCAGCATGCAGCTGTCTTGAAATATTTGATAGGTTCTGCCTTCTTATGCGTTTTTTTTTTTTCGCTACAAGAAAGAAAGTTATTTTGGGATGTCAGCCGTCCTTATAGGCTCAAAAGATATAATAATTGGTGTTTGCAAGAGATGATAAATCTCCATCAAGAAATATTCCTAGGCCCGCCCCCTGAATATCCACTGTATCAACAGTCTGGGAAATTACCATCACATGATGACAGCAATTGCAATTGCCGCTAAGTCCTGGCCCTGGCAGGATGATTGAGTGTGTGGGGTTGATCAGTTGGGTATCAAAAGGAAGTCTGATCTCTGTGCACCCATCCTCATCACACAGCAGCATGACAGTAGGGGGACATATTCTATCCCATTTCGCGAGGTACCGCAAAGTCATCAGCAGCTGATGACAGTTTCCTAAGCCTGCCAAAATTTATAGAGTTAGTTGATACTGTTATACAACTTTATGCCAAGTTTGGAAGTGATAGTAGCAGCAGCTATTTTTAAATATCCTGTCTAAGGTGATTTTGAGCACTGCTTAAGTAATGGCTGGGCCATGACACTTAGAGAAGGTCATGGGAGAGTGATGACAGTGCTGGGATGAGTGTCATGTAGGGCTGAAGACATAGGTTGTCATGAGTGGATGGTAATTTCCTTGACTGATCAATGTGTACATGGTATTGGCTTTTAACCAGTTCATGATGTATTGCATGAACGTGTTTCTGTGGTAAGGAACTGTAACTGGTTAGCCGAAAAAAGATACCTAAAGTATTGAATATACTACCAGATTGCCAAAATTAACTGGTACAAGCTGACAGCTAATGGGATGACAAAGTCAGACTATATATCATAACATATTCATCTGTTCATGTTGCGTTTCCGCTTACAATTGACTATCAGCTGAGGATATGACTGCAATCTGAAACTGAGTCATTTTGTTAACATTTTAACCAACCAGTTTCTGTAGCCAGGGAGTGGGGGGGGGGCACTCTAAGGATTGATGATATTTGGCAATTCTTGATTTATTGTCAGACACTATACGTCCACACACTTTTCTGAGTGCGAGTTATTTTTATGTTTTCTGACTCATGCTGCTGGGAGAGTCACATGCACAGCTCATCTTAAATTCCAAAATTTCCCGGATGTGCAAGCTGGTGCTATGTCCCCCCCCCTCAAAAAACTGTTTGTCCCCACCCCCCCCCCCCTGACGTGTCTTCGCTACTGCCAGTTGTCCTATCCTTACCTGGTTTAGGCCTGGTGCAGTCTTTCCAACTTCAGTAGTACCCTAACTTTGGCCCATCAAGCAAGTTTATGGGGACTGCATTTTAATGTCCATCAAAAGTTTGTGACTAGTAGACCATCTTTGATCCGTGTACACTTTGAATTCTCGTATGACGAAAAAAAGAATGTTTTGCTTCTGGTGAACTGCCCTAAATAGATTGTTACATTTTTTCAATCTTCACATTAATTGATTTATTTTGCAGCCTGTTTAGATGCTTGTGACAAATTTGACGTGACGGCCGTTCACTGGGCGGCGGAATTGGGCCACATCACGTGTCTTCAGTTGCTCCTGGATGCTGGAGCAAGATGCAACATCCCCACTAAGTGTTCGAAACATGGATCCTACACAGGTCAGTGCGAAATACCTGAAATTATAAAAAGTATAAAAAGTTCTTACATGGTTCTCATGGGTCCGTAAAACCAGAAAAAGGCCTTAAGGCTAGACATAATCATGATAATTGATACTTCGCTTCTCCGATCTTATTGAGGCACTTTCCTGAAAAAAAAAAGGAAGCTGTAATTTAAATGTTTAGGATCGATTAATGAACTGTAAGGGCTATTCCATTTAAAACTCTGGGTGGGGGGGGGGGTTACTTTTTTGCCCCCGATGCTTCTAAAGTGAATTTTTTTCAACCATTAACTTCAAATTTTTTACCCACCCCATAGCATCAAATAAAAATTTCATTATTACAATGCGGAAGCCTTCATGGAGTGATAGTGCTTCCTACATACATCCCAGCCCTGTCCATCCAAAGCGATTTATTTTCCATCCCGCTCTATATCTGAGCGAATTTCCCCCCCCCCCCCCCCCCCACATCCCTCCATGACGAAATTATCAACCCAACCAACCCCCCACCCCCATAGTTTTAAATGGAATAGCTCAAAATTTAAATCTGGTGTTGAAGGTCCTTAGAAAATCTAAAACCTGTGTGTTTTGGAATCCCGCAAAATTTTTTGTAAAGATTTGAGGAATGAATTAAATCTAACTCATAGCTTTATATCAATAATTTTGTCTGGTTTGCAAATACTGAATTTCAAATAATGAAAAATTCTAATGGCATGTTTGTTAAAAAAAATTTTTTTATATTCAGCCATTCCCTACATCGGAGGCACAACACCACTACACTTGGCCACACAAGCAAACCACTTGGACTGCATACGAGAACTAATCCTGAATGGCGCTGACTACAATGCTACAGATGAGAAGGGGAGGACGAGTCTGTATATTGCAGCCGAAAGCGGCTATGAAGAAGCAGTCCTGACGCATTTGAGAAATGCTGTGGGGAGAGATATCCTGTCCTTGCCTGTTAAGGATTCTGGTGAGTAGGAATTTAACTGTCTAGAGCAGAATGTTTAACGGAAAGTTTTGTCATTATTGTGATGTCTTTAGTCTAATTCAATATTCCCTCATTGCTCATATGAATGTAATGTCCGTGCAATTTTCAAAAAAAATTTCATATGCTGAACCAAATATTTATAATGTAAACGTTCATGGAACAAACAATTGTTTTTCAATGTCAAGTGGCAAACTAACTTTATTTGTCACCAAAAATTCATAGCCCTCCCACCTCAGGTTAGCTACTTGTGATAAACATGATATCACTGATGCAGAAATACACTTTACGAGTGAGTGGTGTACTTACTTTCAAAAGCAACTGTGTAATTGGGCTTGTAAATGTCCAGCGTTACCATAACTCAAGAGTTGATTTCAAATCTATATGAATTCATCTCCACCAGTGAGTCAGATGATATATTCTCAATAATCAATATTCAAATGTTGTCGCATTTCTTTTGCAGGGGAGACACCGTTACACTGCTGTGTACGAAAGGACATGTTGAAGGCCGTCCAAGAATTGCTGAAGCACGGCTCTGACGTCAATTATCGCAACCAAAATGGCTTCTCTCCACTGCACTCGGCCGTTCAAGCCTCTGACCAGTTCTCTTTCAGTATAGTCAAGGAACTCGTGCGCAATGGCTACAACACCATTGTCAACTTACCTGATGCTACAGGTAGGCTCAATCGCTCATTTATTTCTTTAGTATCTATAGGAGATTCCTTAGTTTTATAAGGCACTCTTTATTAGCCTGGGTACACGTATTAGCCTGGGCTGTGTACCCAGTCTTTTCTGATTATCCAGGGGAAGATATGCCCAGTGTTAATGGCACAATTGGAATTTGAACCACTTCTGCAGTTCCTCACTGGAGAAAAAAAAAGTGTATTCCAGGATGTGTAGTGTGGATAAATTGGTATCAGTGTTCAGTTGGCCACCCAAGTTTCTGTCACCTTGACTCTAAGTAATTCCTGGAATTAACTTTTACTGTAAATAAAAGCTGCAGTTAAGTCATGAACACCACACTTCTAACCATTTGCTCCTTCCACTTGCCCAATTGGGGGGTCTCAGCAAGCCTAAACTACTGCACATACAAGTCTGATTGCTTGAGTATATACGTGTATAAAGAAGGCTAACAGCAATCTACCTTGTAGGCTACTCCCATGCCTGGTCTCTTACTTGTCGAATCAAATTGCTCATTCCCAACAGAGCCCAGGGTTTGAATCCTCGGATTCTTGTTTCTTGATTGATAGCTTCTCTTTAACTTGCAAGAGTCATATGACATTTTTGTGTAATTTCTAAATTTGATGTAACTCCTTCAGGTGCTACTCCGCTACAGTATGTGTCATTTGGCGACAACCCCAAACAAGAACGTCGACCAAATGTGGCCGCATTCCTCATCGCTTACGGAAGCGTGTTTGAGAAGTTAAAGAACAAACACGGAATGGGTCTGCTCCAGCAGGAACTGAGGAGCAATGTACAGGACTACACACTGCTTAAGGTGAGTAGGCCTAATGCTGACTATAATCTCTATATAAAATTTATGCAAAATGGGATGATGCTTTATAAGAAGAGAATAACTAAGGATTCAACTTGCGGATTCTAAACTTGTGGAGTAGAATTTTAGGAGGAGTCAAAAGAGTGTTGAGTCCAGAGTCTAATTACCAATTTGTTGGGAGTTGGGAGTCAGGGATGGAATCTTCAAATGTATTGAAAACAGAATTGGTTTGATTTTCAAAAAAAAACTTAAAGCAATGATTAGCAGTGCTGATTCAGAACTGCTTAGGAAAATCTATACCATGTAAGACAATACTTCGTAGAGGTAGCCGAGCTAGAGTTTGAAGGTACATGGGACGGCTGCCCCCCTCACATCACCGCTTCTGATGTTTTGCTAAATTGACAGCTTGGATTCCATCCTTTTTTCAGGCGATGGTACGTGCAATGCTTCATGTCCCTCCTCTACACACCCTGGGCATCTGGTACGCCCCTCAACTGCGTAGGGTGAACCCAGTGCCAGCCGACAAGTATAAGTGGTACAAGAAATACCAACAGAAACCAAGAAGCCTTCAACACTACTGCCGGTACACCGTGCGCCAAGCTTTGGGCGTTCAAAGACTCCGTCACGTGTCACAGTTACCGTTGCCACGGGGGCTTATGGAGTATCTTCTTCTAGAATTTGAAGATTTTCAATAATGCCAATGCAACCACAACATTTAGATATTGAGTTACAAGACTGAAATGACTTTAGCGTGACGGTGATACGAGTGCTTCGCTCAGTCACTCAATGCATGGTGCAAGTAAATGTTGAATATTGAATGTTTATTGTCAATTATTGAATGTATTTAACAATAATTTCAATATACATAGGCAGGACCTTATATAAATAAATGCTTGCTTGCTCTATTGTTATCAATTCATCATGTAATGTTGGTATAAAGGCCTGTGATTATTTAATGTCATAAAATTATGAATTAATGCAGTGGTCCCTGTGATTGCACCTCCGACAGGAAACCTCCCTCTTTTATGTGACCGCAAAAAATACCCTAGGAGTCTCCGAGAGACAACACCCCCACGTGAGACCTTGATGTACGTGCTTATGGAAGGTCAGTAGTCACAGGGGCTACTGTAGCGTTGTTAATATGCCACATGTGTTATTGGAATCATGTTATCAGAAAAATGTTATTGGAAAAATGTTATTGAAAAGGAATTATGTTATTAATAGGAGTAATGGTGATTTTTGGTGTATCTTTTTTTTCACATGTTTTTTTTTTTTTTGTCGTTTTTCTTAATTTTGTACAGAATTATAAATCTAAAAAAAGATACACCTAAAATATGCTTTTCTCCTCATGTAACAATGTGTAAACAAAATAATGTATAATCCATATACTGTCACTTTGTTTTTATGTTACAATTTGTGTAATACTCCTTCCGTTTATGAATTTGTGCATTGATTATGTTCATGGCTTTGTGGTTGCGTTGAATGTATTGTTATTTAATTGGGAACCATTATGTCGAAGATATTATTGTATATACTTGTATATGATATATATGCATAATAATGGTATAAAGTATGTTTTTTTCTCAAGCTGCTGCATATTTGTTATATTTTCTACTTGATGCTTAAATTTGAAGCGATTTGGTTTGGAGTTGTAGTAGATGTGTCTGTAAGTATCTCTCTGTTGGTTTGATATGTTACTATTATCCGATGGATGTCCCATTTCTGAGGTTACCTGTCCGTTCAGGAAGCTTAATTTTCTGGAAAAAGTTTCTTGGCTCGGTGGTTAGAGCTAAGAAAGTCTGTGGTTCTGTTAGATCCATCATTCTAATTAGCTATTGGACAGTCTGGTCTTCCTTGCAATTGCTGAAACTTAGTTGTCCGATGAAAGATGCAAATGTCAAATCTATTGTGCATCGACAATTGAGTGTCTCAAGTCGGACATACTTGTACTCTTCAAGTAGTGTGACTGGATAATTTCTCAGCTGTGTCTTATAATAATTGCCTTCCCCACATGTATCGAAGAGCTATTGAAGTCAAAGTTTATCTCTCTCTGGAATGATATTTGTTGATTTATTTGATTGGCTGCTGAAGTCTGAACTGTCCAATAACAGAATACCCAATTAGGTATAATGGCATTAATGCTGTATTGACTTGAAGGCAATTAAGCTCAAGGCTGAGGCTCAATCATGCATGGCCATGAAGCAGCAATTAATCTGTTTTAAAAAACACAAATTAGATTCTTCAGGTTGTCTTTTATTATTGATAGCCTTTCGACCTGTCTCTGAAGTTTTAAGTCTTCTGACAGTTCTGACAGCTGTTTGACAGCTTTCTGACATTTTGACAGCTCATGCTCGTGGCATAGGGATTTCTGAGCTTATAGATACTTATATTACCCATATAATATAAAGGGAGATCACCATTTTTGCAGTGTTGACACACCTATTTCAAGTTAATCATACGCATTCAAAATTGAGTCTATCACTCAGAAATTCTCCACATTTGTAGGAAAATACCCAGTCTTGAACATATGTAAATTTCATGAAGCTACTGCAAGTAGTTTTTCCGTACTGGTTGAAAGAGCAAAGCCTATTTTAGACTTCTCCAGGGCTTGGCTTGAGTCCTATCGGACGCCAGCAGTTACCAGGAAATCTCAGATTTTTTGTCATAAAATGACCTGGTCTTAAATAACCAGACCTGCCAGCACCATAAGTTTTTCAACAGATATTCCTTGACATAAAAGTCAAATGCTAAGTGCAATATGAATCTTCAGTACTAACAAGAATAACTTTCCCAGGCAAAATAAAATTTTCTAAGAGGTACTTTCAGCCTTTGTCAGCCATTTTGAAAGTCATCCTGCAACAAGTACTGTGAGGGACCATAAAAATCGAAAAATCTCACTTTTAGTTCAACATTTTAACTTATTAATAAAAAAGATTTTTTTTCACTTGCTTGAGAAAATTCAGTGTCCATATTAAAGGCCCTAATCCTACAACAGCCTAAATTTGAGAAATTACTGGTCAGCTGACCATAGTGATGTCATAACCACAACAATAGCAACAATGGCCATGGTGACGTCACCAAAGCAGTTCAGGGCAAGATGGAGGACAGGGAAGATTTGTGGTGACTCAAAGCATGAAAAAAAAGATAAAAGGCTTTCCCACGAATTAATTTGTGAGTGACAGATGACCACTACTATTCTAAATCGAAGCTTGGGTACTATTCTCATCGGTGAACATCAAAAAAAGTCCACAGTTCCACACAAAGTAAGTGTTTTCAGACCAAAAATGATGAAAATTTGAGATTTTCTGGTAACTGCTGGTGTCCCGTAAGTCCTGGGAAAGTGTAAAAACTTGCGGATTTTGTTTGTCCTGTTCAACAGGAACCGCTTGCATTACCCAGACAAAATTACTACTTTGAAGTGAGCCGTCATTAAATTGCGCTAGCCGCCATAAGCGCACTCAGCCGCCAATGTTGAAGTAGGCCGTCAATAAAATGAGTGCGGTTGTGATTATTTTCCATCATAACAAACTTTTAGTTCACCGCATTACCGCTAGGTGGCCGGGACGTCGTGGAGACGACTTTCCGGGCAAAAATAAGGGTTTTGCGGCGGATGACCAAAAGGTACTTTCTCAGCAGGTCACAGAGGTCAGTGACCTACGTAAGTGCAAAGAGGTGACTCGGTTTATGGCGGCTGACTTCAGTTGAAGGCGGCTGACTCTCTTTATTCACAATATCCAGAATAACGCCTGATTAGATCAGGCCCCTCATCTCTTCCCTGCAAGCCTGCCCCTTCCAATGCTCTTCATACATGTATACACCAGTGGGATATGAGTGAGATGGGAGACTGCTGTATGAGGGGAAGAGATTGAGGGGCCTGTGGATCAGATTAGATTCAGAAACTTTATTTTACCATAAAATCATTAATAAAAATCAACATTTTGCGCAATCTTGTATTCTTCATTAAATCTGCTTATTTTGGTCAAGGAGCTGCAAGCAGTGAGTGACCAAGTTCAATTTACAACTTGTAGCCAACATGAATGAATGTGACATAATAAATTAAATGTGTTACATAAAGTTTAATTCTCAGAAAAGGATGCATAAATTCCCAAAAAGTGAAATTCACCAAAAAGTTGAAGTTATTTTACAAAATGCAAAACTTCATGAATCTCCATATTTTCAATGAGAAATTGCGCACAAAACCACAAATTTTAAAGATAATAGCAGAAGATTTTCTAGATTTTCTTTAAAAATTTGTAAGATCACTATGAAGGGAAGCTCCTCTGATATCAATTACAAATTGCATTGCATACATTTTCCGCAATAATCAGAAATATTTTGTAAGATAATCTTAGAAATTCTAGGATTATTTTTATAATATCTTAGAAATTTATGCAATAATCGTACAGATTTGTGTGATTATTGTTGTGACCAATTATTGAAAAAAAAACACAATTATTTTAGAAATTTCTAAGATTATTGTGATTTTTTGCAGAAATGATTGTTCAATAATTTCATGGAAATGTCCAATTACTTTAGTAGAAATGTAAAATTTCAGATTTGCCTAATTTCTACGATTTTTCGATGATTATCGCACATTTTTCACAATTATTGAAATATTTTTAAAATTAATGTACATATTTTAATGATTGTAGTTGCAAAAAACAAGTGTTATTTCCAACCCAAATTTGTGCAATGTAGATTGTATGATTGATACCTGAGGAGCTTCATATTAAGCCCCTGTGCTTCATACATACCAGAGGGGCTTTATACAGGATTTACTGGTCATAATGTTGCAAGTTAAAAATTGTAGATAAAAAAAAAATGCATTCACCTTTCTGTTGGACTGGCTTAAAGGTGGTTTCAAAAATGGCTAGGCATATTGAGTTTGGCCTGAATAAATAGGGAATTTTGTTGCCTTTCCAACCTATATGGTTTCATTTTGGCCTAGTGGTTCTGAATACTCAGCCCTCAATATTGAAAGCTACAAAATTGCACATTTTTTAACAAAAAAATGCACACACCTTTCTGTTTGGACTGGCTTAAAGGTGGTTTCAAAAATGGCTAGGCATATTGAGTTTGGCCTGACTAAATAGGGAATTTTGTTGCCGTTTCAACCTATGTGGTTTTATTTTGGCCTAGTTGTTCTGAATACTCAGCCCTCAATGTTGAAAGGTAAAAAATCGCACATTTTTTAACCAAAAAATGCATGCTTCATTCTGTTTGGACTGGCTTAAAGGTGGTTTCAAAAATGGCAAGGCATATTGAGTTTGGCCTGACTAAATAGAGAATTTTCTTGCCTTTCCAACCTATATGGTTTCATTTTGGCCTAGTCGTTCTGAATACTCAGCCCTCAATGTTGAAAGGTAAAAAATGGCAAATTTTTAACAAAAAAATGCATGCATCTTTCTGTTTGGAGTGGCTTAAAGGTGGTTTCAAAAATGGCTAGGCATATTGAGTTTGGTCTCACTAAGTGGGGAATTTTGTTGCCTTTCCAACCTATATGGTTTCATTTTGGCCTAGTGGTTCTGAATACTCAGCCCTCAATGTTGAAAGCTACAAAATCGCACATTTTTTAGCCAAAAAATACATGTACCTCTTTGCTTGGAATGGCTTAAAGGTGGTTTCAAAAATGGCTAGGCATATTGAGTTTGGTCTCACTAAGTGGGGAATTTTGTTGGCTTTCTAACCTATATGGTTTAATTTTGGCCTAGTGGTTCTGAATACTCAGCCCTCAATGTTGAAAGCTACAAAATCGCACTTTTTTAAACCAAAAAATGCCTGCACCTTTTTGTTTGGACTGGCTTAAAGGTGGTTTCAAAAATGGCTAGGCATATTGAGTTTGGTCTCACTAAGTGGGGAATTTTGTTGCCTTTCAAACCTATATGGTTTCATTTTGGCCTAGTTGTTCTGAATACTCAGCCCTCAATGTTGAAAGGTAAAAAATTGCTAGTTTTTTAACAAAAAAATGCATGTTTCATTCTGCTTGGACTGGCTTAAAGGTGGTTTCAAAAACGGCTAGGCATATTGAGTTTGGTCTCACTAAGTGGGGAATTTTGTTGCCTTTCCAACCTATATGGTTTCATTTTGGCCTAGTGGTTCTGAATACTCAGCCCTCAATGTTGAAAGCTACAAAATCGCTAGTTTTTTTAACAAAAAAATTCATGTTTCATTCTGCTTGGACTGGCTTAAAGGTGGTTTCAAAAATGGCTAGGCATATTGAGTTTGGTATCACTAAGTGGGGAATTCTGTTGCCTTTCCAACCTATATGGTTTCATTTTGGCCTAGTGGTTCTGAATACTCAGCCCTCAATGTTGAAAGCTACAAAATCGCTAGTTTTTTAACAAAAAAATGCATGTTTCATTCTGCTTGGACTGGCTTAAAGGTGGTTTCAAAAATGGCTAGGCATATTGAGTTTGGTCTCACTAAGTGGGGAATTTCGTTGCCTTTCCAACCTATATGGTTTAATTTTGGCCTAGTGGTTCTGAATACTCAGCCCTCAATGTTGAAAGCTACAAAATCGCACATTTTTTAGCCAAAAAATACATGTACCTCTTGTTTGGACTGGCTTAAAGGTGGTTTCAAAAATGGCTAGGCATATTGAGTTTGGTCTCACTAAGTGGGGAATTTTGTTGCCTTTCCAACCTATATGGTTTCATTTTGGCCTAGTGGTTCTGAATACTCAGCCCTCAATGTTGAAAGCTACAAAATCGCACATTTTTTAGCCAAAAAATACATGTACCTCTTTGTTTGGACTGGCTTAAAGGTGGTTTCAAAAATGGCTAGGCATATTGAATTTGGTCTCACTAAGTGGGGAATTTTGTTGCCTTTCCAACCTATATGGTTTCATTTTGGCCTAGTGGTTCTGAATACTCAGCCCTCAATGTTGAAAGCTACAAAATCGCACATTTTTTAGCCAAAAAATACATGTACCTCTTTGCTTGGACTGGCTTAAAGGTGGTTTCAAAAATGGCTAGGCATATTGAGTTTGGTATCACTAAGTGGGGAATTTTGTTGCCTTTCCAACCTATATGGTTTCATTTTGGCCTAGTGGTTCTGAATACTCAGCCCTCAATGTTGAAAGCTACAAAATCGCACTTTTTTAAACCAAAAAATGCCTGCACCTTTTTGTTTGGACTGGCTTAAAGGTGGTTTCAAAAATGGCTAGGCATATTGAGTTTGTTCTCACTAAGTGGGGAATTTTGTTGCCTTTCCAACCTACATGGTTTCATTTTGGCCTAGTTGTTCTGAATACTCAGCCCTCAATGTTGAAAGCTACAAAATCGCTAGTTTTTTTAACAAAAAAATTCATGTTTCATTCTTCTTGGACTGGCTTAAAGGTGGTTTCAAAAATGGCTAGGCATATTGAGTTTGGTCTCACTAAGTGGGGAATTTTGTTGCCTTTCCAACCTATATGGTTTCATTTTGGCCTAGTGGTTCTGAATACTCAGCCCTCAATGTTGAAAGCTACAAAATCGCACATTTTTTAGCCAAAAAATACATGTACCTCTTTGTTTGGAGTGGCTTAAAGGTGGTTTCAAAAATGGCTAGGCATATTGAGTTTGGTCTCACTAAGTGGGGAATTTTGTTGCCTTTCCAACCTATATGGTTTCATTTTGGCCTAGTGGTTCTGAATACTCAGCCCTCAATGTTGAAAGCTACAAAATCGCACATTTTTTAGCCAAAAAATACATGTACCTCTTTGTTTGGACTGGCTTAAAGGTGGTTTCAAAAATGGCTAGCACATTGAATTTGGTCTCACTAAGTGGGGAATTTTGTTGCCTTTCCAACCTATATGGTTTCATTTTGGCCTAGTGGTTCTGAATACTCAGCCCTCAATGTTGAAAGCTACAAAATCGCACATTTTTTAGCCAAAAATACATGTACCTCTTTGTTTGGACTGGCTTAAAGGTGGTTTCAAAACTGGCTAGGCATATTGAATTTGGTCTCACTAAGTGGGGAATTTTGTTGCCTTTCCAACCTACATGGTTTCATTTTGGCCTAGTTGTTCTGAATACTCAGCCCTCAATGTTGAAAGCTACAAAATCGCACTTTTTTAAACCAAAAAATGCCTGCACCTTTTTGTTTGGACTGGCTTAAAGGTGGTTTCAAAAATGGCTAGGCATATTGAGTTTGGTCTCACTAAGTGGGGAATTTTGTTGCCTTTCCAACCTACATGGTTTTATTTTGGCCTAGTTGTTCTGAATACTCAGCCCTCAATGTTGAAAGCTACAAAATCGCTAGTTTTTTTAAACAAAAAAATTCATGTTTCATTCTGCTTGGACTGGCTTAAAGGTGGTTTCAAAAATGGCTAGGCATATTGAGTTTGGTCTCACTAAGTGGGGAATTTTGTTGCCTTTCCAACCTATATGGTTTCATTTTGGCCTAGTGGTTCTGAATACTCAGCCCTCAATGTTGAAAGCTACAAAATCGCACATTTTTTAGCCAAAAAATACATGTACCTCTTTGTTTGGACTGGCTTAAAGGTGGTTTCAAAAATGGCTAGGCATATTGAATTTGGTCTCACTAAGTGGGGAATTTTGTTGCCTTTCCAACCTATATGGTTTAATTTTGGCCTAGTGGTTCTGAATACTCAGCCCTCAATGTTGAAAGCTACAAAATCGCACATTTTTTAGCCAAAAAATGCCTGCACCTTTTTGTTTGGACTGGCTTAAAGGTGGTTTCAAAACTGGCTAGGCATATTGAGTTTGGTCTCACTAAGTGGGGAATTTTGTTGCCTTTCCAACCTACATGGTTTCATTTTGGCCTAGTTGTTCTGAATACTCAGCCCTCAATGTTGAAAGCTACAAAATCGCTAGTTTTTTAACAAAAAAATTCATGTTTCATTCTGCTTGGACTGGCTTAAAGGGTGTTTCAAAAATGGCTAGGCATATTGAGTTTGGTCTCACTAAGTGGGGAATTTTGTTGCCTTTCCAACCTATATGGTTTCATTTTGGCCTAGTGGTTCTGAATACTCAGCCCTCAATGTTGAAAGCTACAAAATCGCACTTTTTAAACCAAAAAATGCCTGCACCTTTTTGTTTGGACTGGCTTAAAGGTGGTTTCAAAAATGACTAGGCATATTGAGTTTGGTCTCACTAAGTGGGGAATTTTGTTGCCTTTCCAACCTACATGGTTTCCTTTTGGCCTAGTTGTTCTGAATACTCAGCCCTCAATGTTGAAAGCTACAAAATCGCTAGTTTTTTTAACAAAAAAATTCATGTTTCATTCTGCTTGGACTGGCTTAAAGGTGGTTTCAAAAATGGCTAGGCATATTGAGTTTGGTCTCACTAAGTGGGGAATTTTGTTGCCTTTCCAACCTATATGGTTTCATTTTGGCCTAGTGGTTCTGAATACTCAGCCCTCAATGTTGAAAGCTACAAAATCGCACTTTTTAAACCAAAAAATGCCTGCACCTTTTTGTTTGGACTGGCTTAAAGGTGGTTTCAAAAATGACTAGGCATATTGAGTTTGGTCTCACTAAGTGGGGAATTTTGTTGCCTTTCCAACCTACATGGTTTCCTTTTGGCCTAGTTGTTCTGAATACTCAGCCCTCAATGTTGAAAGCTACAAAATCGCTAGTTTTTTTAACAAAAAAATTCATGTTTCATTCTGCTTGGACTGGCTTAAAGGTGGTTTAAAAAATGGCTAGGCATATTGAGTTTGGTCTCACTAAGTGGGGAATTTTGTTGCCTTTCCAACCTATATGGTTTCATTTTGGCCTAGTGGTTCTGAATACTCAGCCCTCAATGTTGAAAGCTACAAAATCGCACATTTTTTAGCCAAAAAATACATGTACCTCTTTGTTTGGAGTGGCTTAAAGGTGGTTTCAAAAATGGCTAGGCATATTGAATTTGGTCTCACTAAGTGGGGAATTTTGTTGCCTTTCCAACCTATATGGTTTCATTTTGGCCTAGTGGTTCTGAATACTCAGCCCTCAATGTTGAAAGCTGCAAAATCGCACATTTTTTAGCCAAAAAATACATGTACCTCCTTGTTTGGACTGGCTTAAAGGTGGTTTCAAAAATGGCTAGGCATATTGAGTTTGGTATCACTAAGTGGGGAATTTTGTTGCCTTTCCAACCTATATGGTTTAATTTTGGCCTAGTGGTTCTGAATACTCAGCCCTCAATGTTGAAAGCTACAAAATCGCACTTTTTTTAACCAAAAAATGCCTGCACCTTTTTGTTTGGACTGGCTTAAAGGTGGTTTCAAAACTGGCTAGGCATATTGAGTTTGGTCTCACTAAGTGGGGAATTTTGTTGCCTTTCCAACCTACATGGTTTCATTTTGGCCTAGTTGTTCTGAATACTCAGCCCTCAATGTTGAAAGCTACAAAATCGCTAGTTTTTTAACAAAAAAATTCATGTTTCATTCTGCTTGGACTGGCTTAAAGGTGGTTTCAAAAATGGCTAGGCATATTGAGTTTGGTCTCACTAAGTGGGGAATTTTGTTGCCTTTCCAACCTATATGGTTTAATTTTGGCCTAGTGGTTCTGAATACTCAGCCCTCAATGTTGAAAGCTACAAAATCGCACATTTTTTAGCCAAAAAATACATGTACCTCTTTGTTTGGACTGGCTTAAAGGTGGTTTCAAAAATGGCTAGGCATATTGAATTTGGTCTCACTAAGTGGGGAATTTTGTTGCCTTTCCAACCTATATGGTTTAATTTTGGCCTAGTGGTTCTGAATACTCAGCCCTCAATGTTGAAAGCTACAAAATCGCACATTTTTTAGCCAAAAAATACATGTACCTCTTTGCTTGGACTGGCTTAAAGGTGGTTCCAAAAATGGCTAGGCATATTGAGTTTGGTATCACTAAGTGGGGAATTTTGTTGCCTTTCCAACCTATATGGTTTAATTTTGGCCTAGTGGTTCTGAATACTCAGCCCTCAATGTTGAAAGCTACAAAATCGCACTTTTTTAAACCAAAAAATGCACTCTAAAAAAATTTCAGACAAAATTGGTTTTTTAGATTCAAAATGGTTTTTTGAAAAACCAAATTTCAATGCAAAAAACCAACATGGATTTTTTTAAAACCAAATTTCAATGCAAAAAACCAACATGGATTTTTTTAAAAATCCATGTTGGTTTTGCATTGAAATTTGGTTTTTCAAAAAATCCATGTCGGTTTTTTGCATTGAAATTTGGTTTTTCAAAAATTTTGTTGCCTTTCCAACCTATATGGTTTCATTTTGGCCTAGTGGTTCTGAATACTCAGCCCTCAATGTTGAAAGCTACAAAATCGCACTTTTTAAACCAAAAAATGCCTGCACCTTTTTGTTTGGACTGGCTTAAAGGTGGTTTCAAAAATGACTAGGCATATTGAGTTTGGTCTCACTAAGTGGGGAATTTTGTTGCCTTTCCAACCTACATGGTTTCCTTTTGGCCTAGTTGTTCTGAATACTCAGCCCTCAATGTTGAAAGCTACAAAATCGCTAGTTTTTTTAACAAAAAAATTCATGTTTCATTCTGCTTGGACTGGCTTAAAGGTGGTTTCAAAAATGGCTAGGCATATTGAGTTTGGTCTCACTAAGTGGGGAATTTTGTTGCCTTTCCAACCTATATGGTTTCATTTTGGCCTAGTGGTTCTGAATACTCAGCCCTCAATGTTGAAAGCTACAAAATCGCACTTTTTAAACCAAAAAATGCCTGCACCTTTTTGTTTGGACTGGCTTAAAGGTGGTTTCAAAAATGACTAGGCATATTGAGTTTGGTCTCACTAAGTGGGGAATTTTGTTGCCTTTCCAACCTACATGGTTTCCTTTTGGCCTAGTTGTTCTGAATACTCAGCCCTCAATGTGAAAGCTACAAAATCGCTAGTTTTTTTTAACAAAAAAATTCATGTTTCATTCTGCTTGGACTGGCTTAAAGGTGGTTTCAAAAATGGCTAGGCATATTGAGTTTGGTCTCACTAAGTGGGGAATTTTGTTGCCTTTCCAACCTATATGGTTTCATTTTGGCCTAGTGGTTCTGAATACTCAGCCCTCAATGTTGAAAGCTACAAAATCGCACATTTTTTAGCCAAAAAATACATGTACCTCTTTGTTTGGAGTGGCTTAAAGGTGGTTTCAAAAATGGCTAGGCATATTGAATTTGGTCTCACTAAGTGGGGAATTTTGTTGCCTTTCCAACCTATATGGTTTCATTTTGGCCTAGTGGTTCTGAATACTCAGCCCTCAATGTTGAAAGCTGCAAAATCGCACATTTTTTAGCCAAAAAATACATGTACCTCCTTGTTTGGACTGGCTTAAAGGTGGTTTCAAAAATGGCTAGGCATATTGAGTTTTGGTATCACTAAGTGGGGAATTTTGTTGCCTTTCCAACCTATATGGTTTCATTTTGCCTAGTGGTTCTGAATACTCAGCCCTCAATGTTGAAAGCTACAAAATCGCACTTTTTTTAACCAAAAAATGCCTGCACCTTTTTGTTTGGACTGGCTTAAAGGTGGTTTCAAAACTGGCTAGGCATATTGAGTTTGGTCTCACTAAGTGGGGAATTTTGTTGCCTTTCCAACCTACATGGTTTCATTTTGGCCTAGTTGTTCTGAATACTCAGCCCTCAATGTTGAAAGCTACAAAATCGCTAGTTTTTTTAACAAAAAAATTCATGTTTCATTCTTCTTGGACTGGCTTAAAGGTGATTTCAAAAATGGCTAGGCATATTGAGTTTGGTCTCACTAAGTGGGGAATTTTGTTGCCTTTCCAACCTATATGGTTTCATTTTGGCCTAGTGGTTCTGAATACTCAGCCCTCAATGTTGAAAGCTACAAAATCGCACATTTTTTAGCCAAAAAATACATGTACCTCTTTGTTTGGAGTGGCTTAAAGGTGGTTTCAAAAATGGCTAGGCATATTGAGTTTGGTCTCACTAAGTGGGGAATTTTGTTGCCTTTCCAACCTATATGGTTTCATTTTGGCCTAGTGGTTCTGAATACTCAGCCCTCAATGTTGAAAGCTACAAAATCGCACATTTTTTAGCCAAAAAATACATGTACCTCTTTGTTTGGACTGGCTTAAAGGTGGTTTTAAAAATGGCTAGGCACATTGAATTTGGTCTCACTAAGTGGGGAATTTTGTTGCCTTTCCAACCTATATGGTTTCATTTTGGCCTAGTGGTTCTGAATACTCAGCCCTCAATGTTGAAAGCTACAAAATCGCACTTTTTTAGCCAAAAAATACATGTACCTCTTTGTTTGGACTGGCTTAAAGGTGGTTTCAAAACTGGCTAGGCATATTGAATTTGGTCTCACTAAGTGGGGAATTTTGTTGCCTTTCCAACCTACATGGTTTCATTTTGGCCTAGTTGTTCTGAATACTCAGCCCTCAATGTTGAAAGCTACAAAATCGCACTTTTTAAACCAAAAAATGCCTGCACCTTTTTGTTTGGACTGGCTTAAAGGTGGTTTCAAAAATGGCTAGGCATATTGAGTTTGGTCTCACTAAGTGGGGAATTTTGTTGCCTTTCCAACCTACATGGTTTTATTTTGGCCTAGTTGTTCTGAATACTCAGCCCTCAATGTTGAAAGCTACAAAATCGCTAGTTTTTTTAACAAAAAAATTCATGTTTCATTCTGCTTGGACTGGCTTAAAGGTGGTTTCAAAAATGGCTAGGCATATTGAGTTTGGTCTCACTAAGTGGGGAATTTTGTTGCCTTTCCAACCTATATGGTTTCATTTTGGCCTAGTGGTTCTGAATACTCAGCCCTCAATGTTGAAAGCTACAAAATCGCACATTTTTTAGCCAAAAAATACATGTACCTCTTTGTTTGGACTGGCTTAAAGGTGGTTTCAAAAATGGCTAGGCATATTGAATTTGGTCTCACTAAGTGGGGAATTTTGTTGCCTTTCCAACCTATATGGTTTAATTTTGGCCTAGTGGTTCTGAATACTCAGCCTCAATGTTGAAAGCTACAAAATCGCACATTTTTTTAGCCAAAAAATGCCTGCACCTTTTTGTTTGGACTGGCTTAAAGGTGGTTTCAAAACTGGCTAGGCATATTGAGTTTGGTCTCACTAAGTGGGGAATTTTGTTGCCTTTCCAACCTACATGGTTTTCATTTTGGCCTAGTTGTTCTGAATACTCAGCCCTCAATGTTGAAAGCTACAAAATCGCTAGTTTTTAACAAAAAAATTCATGTTTCATTCTGCTTGGACTGGCTTAAAGGGTGTTTCAAAAATGGCTAGGCATATTGAGTTTGGTCTCACTAAGTGGGGAATTTTGTTGCCTTTCCAACCTATATGGTTTCATTTTGGCCTAGTGGTTCTGAATACTCAGCCCTCAATGTTGAAAGCTACAAAATCGCACTTTTTTAAACCAAAAAATGCCTGCACCTTTTTGTTTGGACTGGCTTAAAAGGTGGTTTCAAAAATGACTAGGCATATTGAGTTTGGTCTCACTAATGGGGGAATTTTGTTGCCTTTCCAACCTACATGGTTTCCTTTTGGCCTAGTTGTTCTGAATACTCAGCCCTCAATGTTGAAAGCTACAAAATCGCTAGTTTTTAAACAAAAAATTGCATGTTTCATTCTGTTTGGACTTGCTTAAAGGTGGTTTCAAAAATGGCTAGGCATATTGAGTTTGGTCTCACTAAGTGGAGAATTTTGTTGGCTTTCCAACCTATATGGTTTCATTTGGCCTAGTGGTTCTGAATACTCAGCCCTCAATGTTGAAAGCTACAAAATCGCACTTTTTAAACCAAAAAATGCCTGCACCTTTTTGTTTGGACTGGCTTAAAGGTGGTTTCAAAAATGACTAGGCATATTGAGTTTGGTCTCACTAAGTGGGGAATTTTGTTGCCTTTCCAACCTACATGGTTTCCTTTTGGCTAGTTGTTCTGAATACTCAGCCCTCAATGTTGAAAGCTACAAAATCGCTAGTTTTTTTAACAAAAAAATTCATGTTTCATTCTGCTTGGACTGGCTTAAAGGTGGTTTCAAAAATGGCTAGGCATATTGAGTTTGGTCTCACTAAGGGGGAATTTTGTTGCCTTTCCAACCTATATGGTTTCATTTTGGCCTAGTGGTTCTGAATACTCAGCCCTCAATGTTGAAAGCTACAAATCGCACATTTTTAGCCAAAAAATACATGTACCTCTTTGTTTGGAGTGGCTTAAAGGTGGTTTCAAAAAATGGCTAGGCATATTGAATTTGGTCTCACTAAGTGGGGAATTTTGTTGCCTTTCCAACCTATATGGTTTCATTTTGGCCTAGTGGTTCTGAATACTCAGCCCTCAATGTTGAAAGCTGCAAAATCGCACATTTTTTAGCCAAAAAATACATGTACCTCCTTGTTTGGACTGGCTTAAAGTGGTTTCAAAAATGGCTAGGCATATTGAGTTTGGTATCACTAAGTGGGGAATTTTGTTGCCTTTCCAACCTATATGGTTTAATTTTGCCTAGTGGTTCTGAATACTCAGCCCTCAATGTTGAAAGCTACAAAATCGCACTTTTTTTAACCAAAAAAATGCCTGCACCTTTTGTTTGGACTGGCTTAAAGGTGGTTTCAAAACTGGCTAGGCATATTGAGTTTGGTCTCACTAAGTGGGGAATTTTGTTGCCTTTCCAACCTACATGGTTTCATTTTGGCCTAGTTGTTCTGAATACTCAGCCCTCAATGTTGAAAGCTACAAAATCGCTAGTTTTTTAACAAAAAAATTCATGTTTCATTCTGCTTGGACTGGCTTAAAGGTGGTTTCAAAAATGGCTAGGCATATTGAGTTTGGTCTCACTAAGTGGGGAATTTTGTTGCCTTTCCAACCTATATGGTTTAATTTTGGCCTAGTGGTTCTGAATACTCAGCCCTCAATGTTGAAAGCTACAAAATCGCACATTTTTTAGCCAAAAAATACATGTACCCTCTTTGTTTGGACTGGCTTAAAGGTGGTTTCAAAAATGGCTAGGCATATTGAATTTGTCTCACTAAGTGGGAATTTTGTTGCCTTTCCAACCTATATGGTTTAATTTTTGGCCTAGTGGTTCTGAATACTCAGCCTCAATGTTGAAAGCTACAAAATCGCACATTTTTTAGCCAAAAAATACATGTACCTCTTTGCTTGGACTGGCTTAAAGGTGGTTCCAAAAAATGGCTAGGCATATTGAGTTTGGTATCACTAAGTGGGAATTTTGTTGCCTTTCCAACCTATATGGTTTAATTTTGGCCTAGTGGTTCTGAATACTCAGCCCTCCAATGTTGAAAGCTACAAAATCGCACTTTTTAAACCAAAAAATGCACTCTAAAAAATTTCAGACAAAATTGGTTTTTTTAGATTCAAAATGGTTTTTTGAAAAACCAAATTTCAATGCAAAAAACCAACATGGATTTTAAAAAAAACAACCAAATTTCAATGCAAAAAACCAACATGGATTTTTTTAAAAATCCATGTTGGTTTTGCATTGAAATTTGGTTTTTC